>BSWB01000007.1:7676500-9031000 GCA_033239125.1 Fagopyrum homotropicum | reverse complement strand
TTCTTTTACATTCCTTCGGTTTTCACATATCAGGGTTGATAGAAATAAATATCAGATCCAAATTCCATTGCCTCCAAAAATCGATCCTAGTGTGACGATGATGACGGTTGAAGAGAAACCAGATGTGACATATAACGACGTTGGAGGGTGTAAAGAACAAATTGAGAAGATGAGGGAGGTGTGTATACTAGTTTTTATATATTCCATCAAGATTGCTAAATGACATTTTCAAAAGCACAATATGTGTGACCTCATTTGATTGTTGCGGTAGGTTGTGGAACTTCCTATGCTTCATCCTGAAAAATTTGTGAAGCTTGGAATTGATCCTCCAAAGGGAGTTTTGTGCTATGGCCCACCTGGAACTGGTAAGACGCTTTTGGCTAGAGCCGTGGCAAACAGAACTGATGCGTGCTTCATCCGAGTTATCGGCAGTGAGCTTGTGCAGAAGTATGTTGGTGAGGGTGCTCGGATGGTTCGTGAACTATTTCAGGTGTGATTACAATATGTATTTCTGTACTTATAAGTTTCATGGGTTTGCCTATCAATTTTAGTACCCCAATGTTAATTAATGAAAGGTTGTTTGTTTCCCTGCAGATGGCAAGGTCCAAAAAGGCTTGTATTGTGTTCTTTGATGAAGTTGACGCTATTGGAGGAGCACGTTTTGATGATGGTGTGGGTGGAGACAATGAGGTCCAACGTACCATGCTTGAAATTGTGAACCAGCTGGATGGTTTTGATGCTAGGGGAAACATTAAGGTCCTCATGGCCACAAACAGGTGAAGTTACTTTCCGAAGAATTTACTTGTTTCATTCCTAATTACCACGATACATGAACAATGTATTTAATGATCATCTCTTATTGTTTTGACCATATACTGACACTACATAAATGTGATTTTTTATAAAAATATTCTTTGTTGCTTGAAATCACTGCCTCTAATTTTGGACAATTATAATTACGAAATAACCAAACTGTTGGTATCAGTTAATTGTTAGAGATGACACATTAAGAAATGTGATAGCCATCTGCTGAATTCGGTTACTTTTATCCGGTGTCCTAACCATCAGTGTTTATCTTGTACAGACCGGACACACTTGACCCAGCGTTGTTGCGTCCTGGACGTTTAGACCGTAAAGTCGAGTTTGGCCTACCTGACCTTGAGGGTAGGACTCAAATATTCAAGATCCACACAAGGACAATGAATTGTGAGAGGGACATCCGGTTTGAACTCCTTGCTCGCCTTTGCCCTAACTCCACAGGTCAGTATACTCACTCCTCAAGCCACTGTTTCCTTATATCTTCTTACCCGATATAATATTTTGACCAAGTTAATGAAATGCCAACAACAGGTGCTGATATAAGGAGTGTGTGCACTGAAGCTGGAATGTATGCCATTAGAGCTAGGAGAAAGACAGTCACCGAGAAGGATTTCCTGGATGCCGTGAACAAGGTTATCAAGGGATACCAAAAGTTCAGCGCTACTCCTAAATATATGGTGTACAACTAACTTTGCGGTATGTCATCCTTAAAAAAGGTCCTTGGAGCAAAGAATACGGCAAATCCTTTAGTTAACAGATCCAGTCCGTGACATTGGTTTCATGACATCTGAATTTAGGGCCTTTTGTATTTTCTCTTGTCTTTTGGGTTTGTTCACGTAAAATTGCAAAATACAGAGTTTGAATGTCCAATTTCTTCAGTTTAATGCGTGATCGTAATTGAGATCCAGTCCGAGGAGTTTCTCTTGTCTTTTGGACCGAACAGGATGCTCTTCTAATTATAAAATGTTTAAAGTGTAAAAAATCCGGTCCGGAATTTTACAGGTCTATGAATTTCCGGTCTAGTCCGGTTTCCAGTCCGAATGTGTGCAGGTCCAGTCCGGTTTCCGGTCCGAATGTGTGCAGCCCTACTTCGTTGGGCAGGTTGGGTCCCCATAATTCTCCTAATCTGCTAGAGCGAGCTTAAATAAAATTTCATAGGACCCATAATTTCCGTTAAGCCGATAAATCCGATAAAGTTTCATGGGAGCCACAACTCCTGTTAAGCTGATAAACCCCATAATCAGGTTAACCCCATAATCCGGGTCTACCTACCATGTCCTATGTATTTAGTCGACAACCTTGCCATGTTTACACCAAAAACAGAAAAACACTATAAAAGCAATCAACCCAAGATATTTTTGTCAAAATGTGTTCTAAAAGATCAAGGCACTACCCCCTATGTTATGCAAGCCTTCGACATCAATGTTTATTCCACGTAGAACAACTTATAATATTTAAATAATAAATATTTAATACGATCCAAATCCAACTCTTTCAGCATCTTACATTCTATCATACAAGGGGAAGAAGGCAAAAAGGAAGAAAAAAAATGCTACACCATGTGTACTACCGCATGTGAGAAGATGAAGGTACATATAGGAAACAAAAGAACAGACATTGCTGCTCAAGGAACAAAATATTGTACAAGAAGGATCTCAATTCACACTGTCGTCTGAATTCTCGGTTTGTCGGGTTCCAACCGTTCTCTTGCTCATGTTTGCCCGTTGTACCAATCTAACCAATGCTTGGACTACCTCGGACATGGGCGGTCGGAACTCGGGCTCCGGCTGTCATAAGAGCAATGACCACAACCAAACAATCACTAAACGGAATCTCATTGAAGATACAAAAATTTAAATCATGTGTAATAATGTCAAATTTCAAGGTACTACTGTGGAATCATTCCAACTCTGCCATGGGGTCATATACCTGGATACAAAGAGCGATGACATCTGCATAGCGAGACAAAGACTTAACGGGATAGAGGCCTTCAAGGTCTGGATCCACCATCTTGGTCAACGCATCAATGTCATGCAGCTGAGGAGTTGCCCACCGTACCAAAGACTGCTCGCTTCTTGGCTTTGAGCTGGGTTCAGATTTTCACCAAAATTTTAGAAAAGATAATGAATATCATAACAGTGAGTCTTCATCACGAGCATTCACAGCATGCGGGTTTTACCTATCAAATGGCTTCCGACCGGTGAGAAGCTCCAACATGACCACACCAAAACTGTATACATCACTCTTAAGACTATACTGACCAGAATCCGCGACCTCAGGAGCACATGCATTGTGGTTAATTGCCTGCATAAGTATTTGCTAAACTACGTAAATATTTGCAAAAGAAAGTGAAACTGGATTTTCTATTTGTGAAGGAGAAAGGAATTATGTAACAATTCACACCAAACAAAGGAATTGTGTAACAATATTAAAACAGGAAACAAACTGGTTATATGTAGGTTTGTATAGTCTTGTTTTTGTCCTCAAGACTGAAATTTACCTGATCAGCATCGGGAACAAGGCTTGCCAATCCACAATCAGAAACATGAGCATTGATTTCGCCATCTAGTAATATATTCTCCGATTTGAAGTTCTTGTGAACAACTGATGGAGAGCAAGCTTCATGTAGATACCTGACAAGAATATCCACTATGAGATTCAGAAGAACATTTCTACCAAAGAATATAGTAATTTTAGAGGTTTGCACAAGCGAGAACACCACAATATTAAAAAATTATCGGACAAAGGCATTACAGATATAAATGCTGGCTCATACATTAACACCGAATTTCTAGTCAAGGTTACTGTTCACATTTCATAAAAAATATTTGGTTCAGTTATATCACCTAGTTCAAGAATATACAATGCCATAGTTTGGAGTCTCCTTACTCCGCAAAGTGATAATATGCCTACTAACTAATAAGCTTCACTAGCATGACACATTTTAATCTGAGACGGGCCTTAATTTTGAACTATACGTAGGCAAATATCAAATGTATCATAGAGGGCAATGCAAGACAGTTGATACTTACTCGAGTGCACGAGCACTTCCAAGAGCTATCTTGACACGCGAATTCCATGTTAATGGTTTGTTAGACTCGTCAGGCAGATGCAGAAAGTCGTTTAATGAACCATTTTTGTGAAATTCATAAACCAGCAAGTGCTGTCCATGCTCTGAACAGTAGCCTACAAGCTTGGTAATATTTGGGTGGTTAAACTGTGAGATATTGGCAACAATCGCAGTGAAATCCTCAGGATAGCTAGAAATGATGGTTGAATCTATCTTTTTGACAGCGTACACCTGCCAAAAATAGCGTTTATTTTGTCAACATGGAATTTTCCAAACACAAGAAAAGGGAAACAACAAAAATTAACATGACCCACAGTTTTTTTCTTCTTCTTTTTCCTAAATTTGGCTTCTAATACTGAAGTCGCTTAAGTGATAAAGTGTCCATAAGACCATAACTACAGTATGTGAGGTGCTTAAGGAAGTTCACATGGAAGTCTGCAAAATATGTTCTTCAGATAGAATGTGTAAACTACCAAACTATGTTGTTCAAAGAAAGACCCAATATGAAGAAAGGATAGCGATAACAAAAGAAATTCTATATAGAAATAACTACAACTATATGCATCGAGTGCTGCCCTTAATTACTAAGCTTACCTTTCCATCATCAAACTCAGCGCGATAAACGCGGCCAATTGACCCTTCTCCTACAAGATTATCAATGCTGAAGCTTCCGGTGGCCATTTGCAGGTCTGCTATAGAATATAACTTCACATTTGGAGGAACTGGTTTTTCTTTCTTTACGATAACAGGGTCGGGCACGGGAACAGACACAGACTTATTTGAAACATCATCTTCATCAAATGACTTGTGATCAAAAGGTGGAGGTTTAAGACTTATAGGTGCAGCAGCAGATTCGTATGTCACTGTATTGACCGAGGATAAACATTGAACTGATTTTGCTTCTGCAAATTCAACGGTTATAGCATCATGATCAGCAATACTTTAATAGGGGTGAGAGCATATCTAATAAAGCAGAACTTAGACTCAAATTAGATATAACAGACAGAAAAGTTTGTAAAGATCCAAAAATGAAAAGCTGACTTTTTGACCAATCGATCAGGGTTATCATACTTCTTGCCTAGTTTTTAGACACAATCATCAAAGATAAGAACCTAGAGTGGTAATTTAGGCCACAAGTTTCCACCAGTGCCCTTTGTTTAATGCATCTTGGACCCCATCTATGCATGCATAATCTTCCAATTTTAAAGTTATAAAGCTGTGATAGCACTTACCATGATTATGAACATCATTTGATGCAAAAGGAGCTAAAGGCTGATTATCAGCCTTCTCTACATCCCGGGCTGACTTTTTAGATCTTTTCTTGACCAAGAAAAATGCCACAAGCGCTCCGACGACAAGAAGTGATATTACAATGCCTGCCACCCCACCACCACCTATTCCAGACTTCTTTCCACCAGATTCATCAGATGAACCCTTGCTCCCGGATCTGTGATGATTAGCTTTGGCAGGAGGTGTACCGGGTGGAGGGGGAGGTGCAGGTCCTGAGCTGAATAAATTACCACTTGTCCTACAAGGAAATAACAACACTGATCATCAAAAAAAACACAATCCAGTTCCCTGTGAAGATGGTAGAACAATCGAAGGGGGAGCTCAGATTTTTACTGCAGATTTATGCCTTGCAACTGCTGTGGAATCCATCCCGTGAATTGATTATTTTCGATATCCCTGAGACACATAATGCCATTCAGTAGAATGCAAAGAAATCAAATCAAGTGTGCCCACATATCCTCACTTTTTAAGCTCAACAAGGAATGGGATACTAACAGTTTTTGAAGGGGTAGACTAGCCAGGACGTCAATTGTTCCTGTAAACTGGTTGTTTTCCAAATACCTGCAAAGTATCCCGTAAGGCACTCAAGGGAAGAACCAGCAGAAATTAACTCATACTACAACTCATGTACTTACATGGAATCAATATTTGATAAGGCACTAAATGTTGATGGGAGTGTTCCTGGGATTTGGTTGAAGGAGAGATCCCTATTGCATTGGAGGAAAACAAACACCAGTTGAGCCATCAACAAACAAAATAAGCTTTTGTCATTTTTTAAAATGAAGATTAATAATATCAATTAGAAAATTGTATGGTTAAAAAAATTTATATGACATCCAGTGAGATCATGGCAAGAAAACCCACAATGTGGAAAGTTGAGAAAGCTGTTGAAACATGTCGGTCAGTTGCTGATTCAGCTGGTTGTGGCTAATATTTCTGCATCCAGTGAAATGAAAAGAACAGGAACCCTTGTTAGGTTCCATCCCTGCAGCATTGTTTGCCCGTATAGAAATAGAAATTTGACAACAAATTGACTTACAAATATGTAAGAGAAGGCATATTTGAAATGGAATAAGGAAGGGCTCCATTAAAGCCATTGGATGCAAGATTTCTGCACACAAAATATAGTGTGAAGATATCAAGCAAATTAAGCACATGTTCTCAACAAGATCTTATGAGTAAGAATCGTACAGCTGTTGCACATTTTGAGGAAGCTGGTAGGGAAGTGAACCTCCAATATTGTTGTTGCTCACGTCGCTACAATTACAGTTGTTGAATCAAAAAGTAGAGATCATTGGTAATTTTGGAAGTTGACAAAAAATACAGCAGCGATATTAGTTAATGAACTTACAAATTAGTTACTGATGACAATTTATCCAGCTGAAAACCCAGCGAACCACTAAGGCTTAAACTTGGTAATTTACTGCGAAAAAGACGATAATGGTTGTGAGTTACCTCACTAGACATATCATTTATCAAAGATACTATTAGCTCCATCTGGGAACATACATTTCTGTGACCCTTGAGCCAGAACATTTAACACCCTTCCAACTCTGGCCACATGGGTCATTGCCAGATGCACTCCATCCCGTAAGCTGACCAGGTGAGTTTAAACCAGTGTACATCGCGGTTAAGGCAGAAACTGCAGAGAACAAACTAGCACTTGGTGTGATTTCTATTAAAAAATTCAATCTTGATAATAGACTTATCATGACCAATATCTCTTCTGTCATTTTCGCGTTCCAATACAAAATAAATTATTAAAAGGATTGCTCACAAATACACAGATACATCAAGAATCAAATTAATCTCTCTCAAAACCAAAGAGCACGGAAATTTCCAAACACTCAGCTCTGTAGCAAATACTTAGGCAAAATCCCAAAGAGGCAAAGACTATTGGCAACCAATGCCAACGAGATAAAGAATATGAGCATCCATTAATCCCAAGTGCTCCTTTCAGCATGAAAGTATACACTTGCTGATAATTTCATTAAATCATGAGATTTAAGCTGACCAAGCCAGCTGAACTAGTTGCGCCCATCACAAACGCAAACACTGATCTTTTACTCAGGAAAGCTAAAGGCAACAAAATTTATAGAAGCAATCAATTAGCAACCACAGAATTATCCACCGAATAAACTCAGAATCATGAGCCAGGTTCGATTGCGGAAACTATCACCTTGGATCCTTAACTGGATTTCAGCTTTGGATGGATTGCAAGATTTTCTTTATTGAATTTTAGTAATAGTATATAATTAACACATCCAAGTTTAAACCTTGAAACAACACTTGCACCGATCCAACTCTTACCAAATTACCAAAAGTAACATTTCAAAAACAGACCCACTCTGCAATGATCCCAATGTCTTAGCCACTGGTTCATGCCACCCAAGCAGCTCTACATCAATTGTCTTTTCTCAGTTATTGGCCTGGTAGCACTATAACCCTCTATTTAAATAACCAACCTCAACGTATTCTTCGAAAACATGATCCACATCAGCAATATATCGAAAACCCAGAAACTAAATGATAAGAAACTGGATAAATCAGGGACATCCATGACAACCACTCTTGAATTACCCCCACATCCCAAATTACACAATCCGAGACTAACAATCAATCAACAGATCCAAATCAATCGAACTAATTAATCATTTGGAGCAAGACACTCAACAAACAGACAAGCACCAAAACCTCATTAGACAAGATCAAGCTCATGATTAAGCAACTTTTCACGGTAGGTGAAGTGGTTAAAACAAATAATCAAATCAAAAAGCAATAATTAAAAATTACAAATTCCAATCAACAAGCATAACCCACATCCTACTCAAAGCAATTAAGCTAGTGGAAATAAACAACCAAGCTAATTAGCATCAAATTACAAAACCCCATAACTGAAAATCAGCAAGAAGAAGAAGAGCTAACCATCTGACGGATCTGTATCGCCATTAATGGAGGTTGGGACCAACAACAAAATGCTGATAGTAAGGAGCCAGCACTGCTCCATAATCTCTATGGGTTTGCTTTCTCTTTGCACAAACCCACCGCGTTTCTCTTCTATCCTCACTCTCTCTCTCTCTTCTTCAACTCGTGAGCTGTTAGTGAGAAGGAGACGAAGAAAGATGAGTGCTCTCTGTCATCATTATCACTCCTTTTCCTCTCTCTTCAATTTTTTCCTTCTATTGCGTTTGATTTTCTAAAGTTTTAGCTATCTTTCATTTATATATTTTAGAAAATAATTTAATTTCTTGTAGAACAAAATAATAGTTTATGTGGCATCTGTCTGTGGATAAAAGAAAAACTTCATTGAATTTCACCCTAATTTTGGAATTCTTTTGTAAATGTTTTAAAACACGCAAAGGCCATAAGTAAACCTTTAGCAAAATTTCTACTTTTAAGACATTATTTTATTAAAATTAGGGATAAATCCCGTAAATATATTAGAATCGGAGTAAATTACAAAATATATTGAACATAACTAAAATATGAAGTTAGACACTCACCAATGGAGGGTCGGGGGCTACTAACCCCTGCCATGTCATCAAAATGATGATATGGAGGTGAAAAGTGGTTAGTATTCCAAGGGTCAACGTTAGTATTGTCGTCGACTCCAATTTATTTTTAATTTTTTTTTAATTATGTATTCAAACGACGCCGTTTTGGCCTAAAGAAGAGAGTAGGCGCACCATGTGGCGCGCCCTCACTAGTCTAAATATGGCCAATGACAACGCGCCACATGACAGGGGATTTAATTAAATTTAACACCCTTTTCTTGTATACATATTAACTATAAAAAAATATTTTGGAATAGGATTTAATTTTATTTATCCAATGACACCCATTTTGTATATGTTTCGATAAAAATGTTTTTTGACTTCTTGTAACGTATATAGGGTTACGTAGTGAATATTTAACGTTTTGAAATTTATTTTTTGCATAAGACTTTATTTATATCAATCTAATATGATATTTATATAATTTCTATATGTATTTGAATTTTTTATATAAAAAAACACAATTTAACGTTTTGAAATTTATTTTTTGCATAAGACTTTATTTATATCAATCTAATATGATATTTATATAATTTCTATATGTATTTGAATTTTTTATATAAAAAAACACAATTTAAAATAGATCTTAGACATAAAATGATTGAGAAATTAACTTACAAATAAAGTTCCAATTTAATAAAAAAACAATTAGCTATACATTAACTTCAACATACACTTAAGTTATAACATACTATTGAAATAAAACACATGATAAATCTAAACATACAATATCAAATTTAAAGGGACCCAAACGTAAACATAAACTCAATTACTAAGTTCTTTGAGCAACTCATTCATCAACTTCTCTTGCTCGGGAGTTTGGGAATTTCATCTCCATCAAACCGGTAAGAATGGCTAACTTCCTTTTGTTCTCCAACTCTTTGACCTTCCTTTATTCTATTTTGTCCTTCCTATCTTTGGAATTGACATGTAACCTCAAAGTTTCCTTCTTTAGTGTCAATTCTTGGAGGCGGACCTCAAACTCTCTACTGTTCAAATTGTCCAAAATGTTAAGTGATACTGAGAGGACTTTGTTGTACTCATCGGTCTCTTTCCCACCCTCTTCAAACTAGTTCGCCCTAAAGGACGGACAAATGAGCTATTCGGGGTTCTGCCTTCACTTGATGGAGTTCCAACATTGGGGCTTGATGTGTATGCTTCAAACTCATTTACCTTTGTCCTCTTGGAGTCATCCCCTTGTTTTGATGATGTTGGTAGAATATTACTTTGCCATTTTGGGAGACTCTTAAGCATGTGACAAATGTTTTCATGATAGAACTTTGATTTATATTGTTCTTGATACAAAACATGAGCCCTTGCAAAGATATCGTCAATGGATTCCCCACTCACCCCCCCCCTTTATGTAGCATAGACACCTATAAATTTAGAAGTAAGTGCATTAAGCTTTCGGTAGCGGCTCTTACATTGTTTCCATGAACGAGATGCTAAACCTCCCCTCCTTTCATTGCAATAGTGAGAAACTTGATTCCAAAAGGTGTTGCTACATTGATTAGCTCCTTGGATAACATCTTTAGTCGTGTTCATCCATCCACTAATGAGCAAAGTGTCTTCGATCCCCCAACGCAACCTTCTAGCAACTTCCTCGGTTGTCACTTGAATTTCTTCTTCATCGTCATTGTCTAGCTGAATTGCCGTTCATGAGTCCCAAAAGGCGGGAAGATAATAGGTGGAGATGTTGGGATCAAGCCTTTTATTGGGTTTTGAGTTTGGGCGCATTGCGGATAATTCATATATTGTGGGTTTTGAGTTTGGGGGTATTGCATATAACTCGTGATTGTGGGTTTTGTGTTTGGGGATAATGCAGATAATTCATGAATTGTGGTGAACAGATTGAGGGTACTGCGTAGACATGGGTTGCAAACCTAAACCGACGGTTTAGGTTTGCGAACCGGCGGTTTGGCGCGGTTTAGCCGGTTTGTAAAAAAAATTAAAAAAAAGTTGTAAAGTAGACCAAACCGGCGGTTAACCACCGGTTTGGGCCAATAAATAATTAAAAAATACCAAACCGGCGGTTTACCGCCGGTTTGGCGGTTTGGTTCAAACCGGACTCGTGTCTAGTACTGTGGATAATTCATGAAATGTGGTTTTTGAGTTTAATTCGGTTCTTGTGTTCCTAAACCTTGGCTAAAGTTTGGATGGAAAAACAAAGGGTTTGGAAGGGGATTTCCGTTTTCATCCATTGTAAGTGAATAATAGAGAAAGAGAGAAGTTGTGTTAGTTGAACGAGGCGAAGATAAAAGATGAAGTGTTGGTGTGATAGTCTTTTGCTCTATAAACCTTTTTACAGAAGGTATAAATGAGTTATATTTCTCTTTACACAATAATCGAGCCATGAATTGACAACTCATTCACGGGTCTCTTTATACACAATAAACGAGTGTGAAATGACAACTCAGTCACGTATTTAGTATACACAATAAATTGCATTTGACATTGAATTTGAATTTCGAACATCAAAAACACAATAGTGGAGTGTGAAATGACAACTCAGTCACCGATTTATTATACATAATAAATTGCATATGACACTGAATTTGAATTTCAAATCTCATAACACAATAATCGAGTGTAAAATGACAACTCGGTCACGGATTTATTATACACAATAAATTGCATCCGACATTGAATATGAATTTTGAATCTCAAAAACACAATAAGTGAGGGTGAAATGATAATTCAGTCACGGATTTATTATACACAATAAATTGCATATGACATTGAATTTTGAATCTCGAAAATACAATAATTGAGTGTGAAATGACAACTCAGTCAACGAAATTATTATACAAGTGATAACCCAATACTTCTTTTATAAAAACCTAGTGAGCTTCACATATCTACAACAAATTTTCGCTTTTATTTTTCTAACTTCACAATGTCTGAAAGACCTTTGAATTCAATTCTCCTTCTGCATCCAACTCTTCTGCTTGTTCATTAACAAACCTCGTCCTTTCACCCCTATCTCCTCAAAATTTCGAAAGCAATATGGACATCGATAAACTAATAAATGAAAAAATTGATGAGCTCAAGATGAAATTGGTTCAAGAATATGCTGGAAGTTCACGGCAATGTTTTGTCCCAATCTTTTCCATTTTTTCGCCAACTTCCGATGCGACTGGTAGGGTAGGCCTAAACCCGTTGCAAAAATGCAGCGCCGCCATACGCATGCTAGCGTATGGAGTGGGCGCCGATGCCGTTGATGACTATGTTCGCATTGGGGCATCCACGACAATATCTTGTTTAGCCCACTTTGTTGATGAAATTATAAACTTGTTTGGGGACGAGTACTTACACAAACCAAATGTCATAAACATGCAACACCTACGATACATAAGAGAGCAACGAGGTTGCCCTGAAATGATCGTTAGTATATATTGTATGCACAGGAAATGGAAAAAATGTACGACTACTTGACAAGGTCAATATGCTAGGGGTGATAAAAGGCCAACTATGTTGCTAGAAGTTGTTGCATCTTACAATTTTTGGATATGACATGCATTTTTTGGAACTTCTGGTACGTGTAATGATATCAACTTTTGTGACCGTTCTCCTGTGTTTGATGATGTGTTGCATGGTCGAGCACCCGCGACAGATTTTGTTGTAAATGGTAATCACTACAACATGACGTATTACCTCGTCGATGGCATTTTTCCCGCATGGGTTGCATTTGTCCCGTTAATTCAACACCTATTTGGTACAAAAGATACATTATTTTCCCAATAGCAAAAATCATGCCGTAAAGACGTGGAACGAGCTTTTGGTGTCTTGCAAGTTCAATTTGCTATTATACGCCATCTTGCACTTGTTTGGGACATTAATTTGATCGGAAAAATAATGAGGGCATGCATCATTTTGCACAATATGATCGTTGAAGATGAACGTGATATATGTCAACTTTTCTATGATCCATCCCAATTCGATCAAGTTGTTGTTAATGAGTCAATCGCCTCGAATCTTCCATTTGAAATGACTTAGTTTATACAAAATAGGAGTGCACTCCGCGACACGAGTATGCATCACCAACTATAAACGGACTTAGTTGAACATATATGACAAAAATTTGGTAACTCCGGTGATAATCACTAAACATTTGTGGTTGTATTTTTTATTAAGTTGTTCGTTACTTGAATTACGTTTTTCCGTTCTTGTTATTTATTTTAGTATTTATTTTCTTATGTTGGTTGTTATTTAAATTGTATTTTTGTTATTAAGTTGTTTGTTATTTAAAAGTTTCTTTTATTAATTTTAAAATATATTTACATTTTAAATTTTACGGCTAATGTTTATTTATAATAATATTAGTAATATTAATTAATATTAATTAATAATAAATGATATATAAATGTACAATTCATTAATTTATTAAAAATAAATAAAAAAGTAAAATTTGAAGAATAGAAGTACGGAGTTGTCTGTTGTGGGAGAAAATAAGTGAAAAGGTGAAAGAAGATTTGACGTTGTTAGATTCTTACTGACGTGACAGAAAAAATTAGTAGTCCCGGACTACATATTACACATCATCCGTATGGGTTTAGAAAATAAGATTCAGATTAGATCTTATAGTCTAATCACGATGTATTATTAAAATAAGACAATCTTGTTTTGTACAACCTACCTGGGTGCATCTTATAAGTCAATCATTTACATGTTTTCTTTTTTATTTTCATGTCGGTAGGTTTATGTTACGTTACTTATGTCATTATCTAAGGTAAATAAAGTGAAATGTCACAATACAACTAAAGTAAGAAATAAAGGTAATATGTCATTTTCTTTCTGTAAAGTAATTGTTAGGGTTAAAAGGAAATACTAAAAGTAAGTTCTTTTTAAACATTCATGTTGCAAGTATCCTAACAGTAAATTCCGGTTACAGTTGTGTAACCGGTAGTGGTGGGTCGCAAACCTAAACCGTCGGTTTAGGTTTGCGAACCGCCGGTTTAGGTTTGGCCTAAACCGTCAAAATCCAAACCGGCGGTTTAGGTTTAACCTAAACCGCCGGTTTTGTTGGCAGTTTAGTCGCTTTATTAAAAAAAAAATTAAAAAAATTGAAAAACTGGACTAAACCGGCGGTTAACCGACGGTTTGATCTCCAAACCGCCGGTTTGGTCCATTTCTTAAAAATAAAAAATAAAAAAATAACCAAACCGGCGGTTAAACCACCGGTTTGGGTAAACCGCCGGTTTAGGTTTGACCAAAGATCAAACCTAAACCTAAACCGTAAACCCACGGTTTGGCCAAACCGGCAAACCTAAACCGCCGGTTTGGCCAAACCGTCGGTTTGGGCCGGTTCACAAACCGCCGGTTTGGCGGTTTGGTTCAAACCGGACCCATGTCTAGTAACCGGTCTAATTCGGAGGGCCGGTTTTCTTATAATATCGGATTGAAACTTCGGTTCGACCTGGATCTAACTAACCTCTTCTTCCTTTTAACTAATTTTTAATCCGGTCTGAATTATCGACTTTTCCGATCTTGAATCGGGACTAGAATTCAGCCCAGATCGTAGACCGGATAAAAAAACGATCAAGTTCGAATCAAAACTACGCCCCCAATAAGATAAGATAAGATATATAAATAACTTTTCAAAATTAGTAGTAAGTGGTAGTTTGTCAAATAGCACGTGGGTGAAAAGGAAAGGCCCGGTAATTGTGGCCTACAAAGACTACCTTTTTTTAACGTAACAATATTACAACTTATAGTAAAGGAATTATTCATATTTCATACCACCTTTACCACGTAATTTGTGGTCATCCATTTTGTTTTTGTGAGATGGACGGAACAAGAGATAGTGATTTTCAGTGTATCTAATAATGTTTTATTATTAATAAAAAAAAAGTTAAGTATTCCTCAAGTGGAAATAGTTCAACCATTTTACATCATCACAACTAATGTTTATAATACCCTTAATAGGGTCACATAATACATTAAAGCCTAAAGAGGAAGAAAAAATGGTGCTAGTTAGAGCATTGATCATCCTATTCGTCTTTCTAATGGCGTGACGGAAATAGATAATTCAGTTTCTAATAAGAAAATCTTGACATCTATGCACCAAACTAAAAAGAGGGTGATGACAAGACTAATTTTTTTTCCTAGGAGAATGGATATATATAATCCAAGCTCTGAATCTGTTTCCAAAATTACGGATCTATATCCACACTCCCAAGCCAATTTACCAATAAAAGTACCCTACAATTCTGCCACGGACACACCACATACCAACTACAAAAATGTCATTCCACAAATAAGAGCTATTAAACATACGAGCTAAAAGAAGGTTACCTCGAATCCACGTTATGAAAGGGGTAGTAAAGAAGTCATCTCCGAATAAGTCGGCTCCTAGGCTTCTCCACATGCTTCTAGACTCTGCACATTCCCGGAATAGGTGGATCATGGTCTCGACCTCACTGTTACATAGGCTACTACGATCATCATTAGCAAGATGTCTTTGTTGGCGCTCATGGTTACATAAGATACCTAGACTTCTCCACACGTTTCTTGACTTTGTCGTCGTCATTGTAACACAATGCCACCAATTTTGGATTTTTACCGAGTTTAAAAAATAAATTGTTAACAATAACTTCAATATAACTCAGAAGGTATAAATTAAGAAGCTTAACTCGAATACAATTAGACTGCTTGAAACATGTGTGCCTTTTAAAAGTTTCGAATAGATAGTGAATTAGAGTAAACCTTATTTCACTCTTAAAATATAAAATATGTATTCGTCTCTAAACAAAACTTAAATCAACCGGGTTTACAAGGTGAAATAAAATAAAAATAAATTACACAAACCACTCTTTTGTTTTTGTTTTTAATACAACCAAACCACTTTATTATGCAAACTCATATCAAACAACAAAAGAGGTTCAAGACAAGCAAGAAAAGAGGAAAAAGAGGAACATAAGAAGAAAGTAAAACACATGAATTGACCTTCACATAACCATCGTTTGGAGGTGTCCAACATAATTGTCTGCAACAACACAATTAGGGCCAACATGCGGGGCACCAACAACAACTCTTGAGAGTCGAGTTCAACTAATCTTTAAGGCTATAGACCTTTTTGATCTAAAATTAATTAAGTGATTTTATAACCCTTAATCTTTTTAATTATC
Organism: Fagopyrum homotropicum; assembly: GCA_033239125.1. Lineage (NCBI taxonomy): Eukaryota > Viridiplantae > Streptophyta > Magnoliopsida > Caryophyllales > Polygonaceae > Fagopyrum > Fagopyrum homotropicum. The sequence continues at coordinate 9,015,140 of BSWB01000007.1, read as the reverse complement.
ATGTAATCCAACAACCATCGAAGTTTACGAACTCTAATCAAACAATAAACTGTTAAAATAACAAAATGAGCAAGTTGACAAACCTCAACGTCGCTCGAGGTTCTGTTTTCACTTTCAATGTTCGTTTGGGTGGATGCACATCTTGGTGAATGAAGTTTCTTCCTAAAAAATGAGTTGACTTTGTTTTGTATATAGTGGGGTTGTGAACATGTGATTGAATTCTGAAGGTTTAAGAGATAATCTAAATATGAGATTTCCATTGGTGGTCGATCCCTTGGAACTTTCCTGTGCATTTCTGAATTCGATATGCATGGTCTATCAATTTGTCTCTACTTTATAGTTTGGTTGTATGACGTAAGGTTGTGTATACGGTCCGGACCGGTACGGTGGACCATATATTGATAACACCCTAGACCGTAGACCCTACTGGGACCGGACCGGTTTGGGGTTGAACCGGTTTATACCTAAATTGTGCAATTTTGAATATTTCGGATCGGACCGGCCCAAACCTAAAATATGACTTTTAACTTGAAAATTGAAACTTTCACCAATGAAAAAATATAATCTAAACAATTTTGGTGAGGTTTTCCGGTCCAAAACCGGACCCGAACCGGACTGGATTGGACCTGATATTCACAGTTTACGGTCCAACCCAGGTTACGAGTCCAAAACCGGACCCAGACCATAACCCGGATTTTCAGAAAAACACGGACCGTATACCGGACCGGTTTTCCGGCCCGGTCCGATTTTGCACAACCCTAGTATGACGTTTTGTTCTACAACTCTCTTTGATCGGAAGATTGGTGTATCAAAATCTCGTCGATTAGAGTATTGTATTTGTGTGATTTTCTTTGTTTTTTTATCCATTGGTTTGTCAAACCATTAGTGTTAGTCCGTCTGCCACTATATGACATCTCGATTCTGGCATCTCGATTCGCTAGCTTTGTTAGGAAATATATAATTTCTTTCTTAAAAAAATTAAATTCTTTTGTTGGTAGCCCCCACCAAAAAATAATTTATTTAGTTTTTTTAATTAGTCAAATTCCAGCATATTTAATATAATTAGGTACACCATTTTGATATCAATCTGATTTTAATTGGATTCATTTAATTTTACTTTTGCTTTTGTCTTATTTTAATCTGATTTTAAATACATATAATATTAAGTTATATGAAAGGTGTAATGTGGCACTCAAATGATTAGTCAAATTCGAATGTATTTAATTATAATTAGGTACACCATACTCCAATTGTTTCTTTAAGATAAATATATGTTATAAATTGTACTCTCTTCTTCTTCTTTTTTCCACAAAAATGTAAACTTGTAGGGAGAATCAACTAAATCATATTTAAGTTAATATTTTAAACGTGTACGTATATACATAATACATGTATACTATATAATATAATCCTTTGTTGTTTGTACAATCGTATGACTTGCTTCAGATATTTGGTATTATTGTGCTTTTTTCTTGTAGTTTTAAAGACTTTTTTTATAACTATTAAAAAAACATATGTAAGAAAATATATCGCGTTGTAGTAAGTTAAAAATTTGGTATTATTGTGATTTTGTGTTGTAGTTTTAAATAGTTTTTTTTTTATAGCTATTAAAAACAAAATATGTCAAAGAAATTGTCCCATTGTAGTTACTTTAAAAATTTTAAAATAATAAATTAAAATATATAAAACTCATCATTTTAGTTTTATAAAATAATGAAAATTCAAATCATCAATGTGAGAATGTGACACACAAGACCAGGGCTTATGTTTTTTTTGGTAGGAAGAAGAGTCAGTGGTGTTCGTGCATCTAGTCGCGCTTAAATAAATAATAACATTGGCTATGTAGTAATCACACGGGGATATCTTTACCCCTTACATATGGTGTAAATGCAATATGTGATATTATTAAAAGATTTATTAAATTTTTTATTTTAAAAAAATATATTATAAGTCCAAAATTTTAGTTTATAAAATAGTATGGTAGGGAGTGTATTGGTTTATTGTATATATGCTAATTTTGTCAAAATTTGATATGCTAAACGAAGATTTTCAATTCACAGATCGGACCAAAAGTAGTTATAAAACAATTGGGCCAAACCGTATGATAATTGGGCTGGGTTGGTCCAGCCCACTACTTTTCCTTTTAATTACAAAGCCTATATGCAATAATGCTTAACCCTAACTCTAAATTCATAAAAATAAAAAATAAAAATAACTTATTTATAATACAAGTTGTTTAATAACTTATTAGAATAGTTTATATCTTGAAATTATTAGAATATTTGGTTTATATGAAAATTCAAATATGTTAATAAATTTGAATGAATCAATTTAAAACCATTTTGATTCTCATCTAGCACAAATATTAAAATAGACTAGTTTATATCCCGTGCCTTGCACGTATATTTGTTAAGAAATACTTTTAAAATATATATATCTTGTCATAACTTCAATTCTTTGACCCTATTAATCCAATATAATTTAAATATAGTAAAATAACCAAAAAGTATAATCAAAATAATTATGATGAATATACATAATTACCATAACATCCATTAAAACCATGTAAAATTAGTCTCATTTATATTAATATTTTTCATAAAATTATATTTCATCCAAAATTATTTTTATAATAATATGGTCTATTCCGCACTAAATGAATCCATAATAGACGTTATTCGATAATATCTAACTTAAAAATATGACCTCGTACAAAGATAACGATTATTATGTTTCATATCTAAATAGCCTAAATATAATTATAATTTATCAATTATTATTAGCCATGATTAGAAAAAACGTTTAAATCGTCATGATTGTTATCACTCGGTGCATCAATTTAGACACGGTAATTATATGACTCTAATTCATACTAATTATTCTCTAGTTGTGGCCGTGGCTAACATGTATGGTTAGACCAATGATCCCATTACCCTTGAGTCTTGACTCCTTCCACCAAATCTCTATATTCTACATTTTAGAGGTAGAGATAATATTTTATTGTAAATTTGACCAAATTTTATGTACAAATTCGTCGTCATGAGTATAAAAGTTTACAAAGTTTAGAATTCTATAATATTCGTCATGAGTATAAAAGTTTAGTTTATAGATATGTTTCTAATCATTCTAGACAACTAATTTTGATAAACTTTATATGCAATTAATAAATTTCCAAATTTTTATTTATTTTAATAGATATAAAACGAAACTTTGTTACTTTTTTGTTTGTTAAGATTAAATTACCTTAGGTAAAATGATTGAAAAAGGTTAAAAGACTTTAATTTTATAAAAAGTTTGTAAAGAATATTTTAATAGGAATTTATCAACTAAAACTTAATATGATATTTTTTTTTTGATAAAAAGCACACACAAAATCCGTATTTTAAAGTAATCGAATCTAAAATAAAAAGGCCCTATTATTATTTTTTCCTTTTTTTTTTGTTAAGATTAGATTTTGTTAGGGAGAATGGTTTGGAAAGACATGAATAAGTAAAATTTCTTGAGATTAAAGTATATGAAAATTGTCAGAAAAAAATTTAATATGATTTGTTAACTTTATCCACAGGAGACAAATTAATTGATCAAATAAAAATATATTTTAGTAATTATCACTATAATAAAATAGGGTAAAATAAGTTATTATACGTGAAAGATATCTTGGGTAATAAATATGGATATAGTTATATATATTATATTTGGATTTGTAGAGATATTATAGGTAACAAAATATATTTTCGATTTTATAATCTACCAAAATATGAGTATATATATATATATATATATATATATATATATATATATATATATATATATATATATATATATATTAAAAAATATAGAAAAAAGTATTTGGAATATGGCTACTAATTTATAGTACTCTATATCTTTAGCAAACTAAATATTAAAAATTGTTGAAATATAACAATCAAATAGTTAACCAAAAAAATCAAATCATAATAAATAAATAAATTTACCTTTAGTGTTTGATAACCAAAATTCAAATACTTTTAGCTACGAAGAGTGTTAATTTACTTTGTTTTCTAATTAACAACAAATAAAAGTGGGTTATGAGATTTTTTTTTAAGAAGATTGACCCATATTTATATTGGTTATCACTGACTTGTTAAATAAAAAACTAAATTAAAATTAAAATTAAAATTAGGATTTCGATGAGATAAGATATCGGAACATACTATAATCTTAATGAAATTTGTTACCGATATATTTTCAAGAAGATAATTTCCATAATATATATGGAAGGAAATAATAACAAAAATAATAATTGTTAAATAATAAAACAAAAAATATTTCAGATATAATTATTGAGTTAAGTGTAATATGTTATAGCGTGATTGCCATTTTAAAAAAAATTTGGAGTCGGAATTTTATAAAAGAGAAAAAACATTAAAAAATAGATTTAGAGTTACAAAATACGAATTTGCTTTAAATCTCTCTCAAAAAAAGATTTTTGGATTTGTTTTACATTGTCAAAATAGATAGATTTTATTATATTGCATTTCCTTCAAATAGTGAATCAGATCTAATTTAAATATATTATAATTTATCAAGTAAAATTACAAAATAAAGATGAAATTTTTCATTAAAATGAAACCTTGGGGATGAATTGATCAAAACTATAGGTGATACCGAAGTGCGATCAGGTGGTCGATTTGCGAGGATTGTAGGAGCGAATAGAGAAAGTCGGTGTTTCCCACCAGCTTCTCCCTCCCATTCTTATATAATTGAGTACTAAGCTTTTTTAAAAATAATTGATTAGAACATGTAATGACCCCATCCTTGAATTCCATACTTTTGAAAACTAAACAACAGATTTCAAGGTCATAAAATCAACCTCCATTACCCTGAAAAGTTTAGGATCAAAACAGGCGAACATAAAATAATTTGGCAAATGACAAAGCAGTAGCTCAATGGACTAAAAGGAACTGGGTAGAAACTAAGAAAGAAAGAAAAAATCTAGCAACTAACCTGCATTGGGAGACATGGGGAGAAGACGAAACCTTTTGTTACAATTCATTGTTGAGAGAAGAAAGTATCTTATTTTGAGAGATGAATGATGATAGACGTATATATAGGTTGATCAAAAGAAAGATTGTTTGAGAAGATTTGTGTATCAGATCGGTACGTGAGATATGATCTAAACTAATACGTGTATAAAAAATATTCTGATATTAAAAACAATTACCGTAAAAGGCACAAAAAATTAAAATCTACGGAGAAATATATGTTTAAGAAATAATTTGAAATATATTAATCTAGCAATGGGTTGATAACAAAATCTTTTTGTTTCAAATGATAAGCTAATATCAAAAAATTTCAATATTTTTTTTATGTCACCTACGTTTAAAAAAAAGAATTTTTGTTAAATAGATAAATAAAAATAATTATTATAAAGGTATAAATAAAAGGCAAAAAAAAAAATTTTTAAGAAACTATTTCGAAATTTATAGTTTAACAATTCGTCAGTTTACAAAATATTTTTGTTTAAATTGTTGTTATTCGAAATATTTTTTTAATACTTTCAAATAATTGTTCAATTACAATATGAAAATAATAAAAAAAACTATTACAAAATCTTTATTAACTAAAATTCAAAATATTGTTTTACAAGAAACTTTGTTAAATATCAAAATTAGTTATGAGAATCTAGAAATAAAAATAATTAAATAAATATTTTACAATTTAATAACAATGGCAATTTAGTAAATATTTTACATAAATATTTTACAATTCGGAATAATAGCCTTGAATTTGTAACACAAAATCCTATGTGGCAAAATTGTAAAAATTATTTATAGATAGAAATCTTTAATATTTATTTAGTAATTAGGATTCTATTATTTAGGAGTGATAATTTAGTAATCTCTCATAAATTTTTTAGGAGTGGCATTTCAGTAAATATTTCACAAAAAATCTTATGTGGCATACCTAGTTGATTGACATGTGGACTTAGTGTCCTTTGTTTTAGTAAGTTATATAGATTAGTCTTATTCTCATTCATAGGTACATGAAATCGATATTAAATGAGTCCAAATTGAACGGATTAAGGCCCCATTTGGTTTCACATCGAAAATGAAGTGAAAATGAATCTTGTCCGCTTAAATGTCATTGTTCATTCATAAATTAATCCATAAGCTTTATGTTTTTCATTTTTAATGAAAAATGTGTTTCATTTTCTCTATTTTGTTTCCCATATTAAAATTAACATGCTTACTATTGGGGCGGACAAAACGTCTCACAAAGGCGGAGTCCACATGCGCCCAGGACTTGGGGTGCATACGGACTCCGAGTCCGTCCCAAAGCTCACAGGTGGGCCGGGGCGCATGCGCCCCATTCCGGGCACATGCGCATCCCGCATGCTTCGCCTTCTTGGCGTTTTTTCGTCCACGCAATTAACATTACTCTAAAATCAATCAACTATATATATATTCACTACATCAAATAATAAGGAATGATTCCAAAACTTTTCATGAACAAAAATACACCTGAACTAGATTCATTTATATATATTCCGTTAACATGTTCAGAAATGCAACCGAACGGAATGTAAATTCTAGGTTGTATTACATTTTTGTCCATTAATAGAGTTGTTTACCCAAATGTTGTACTTAGAAGCATAAACGATTCAAAAATACAAAATTTGCAATCGTCTAATGAGTTCGTTTGAGAATCGTAAGCTTATTGGTAGCTGAAATTAATAGTTGATTGAACAAGCTTTTTTTATAAGCTTGATGGTGTTTGGGGAAAAGAAGTTTATTGTAGTTGATATACAAACACAATTATTTTATATATATTTTTATTTAATATTAACATTTGTAGTGTTATATTTATAATATACCATTCAATAAGCTATCATAAGCTCCGTAAACTCTCCTTTTGTGTAGCTTATGAAACAAAAAAATATATATATCGAATCACAAACTTATTTGGATGTACATTAAAACTTTTCGTCTTCGTTTTCCGCCATCTTCACTACATTAATAGGAACTTTGAGTAGTAAGATACAAAACAAATGGGATATATATACATCGAAACTTTTGGTTCTATTTATAATCACGGATTTAATAATAGCCGTTGAGCAACGTTTAAAACCAACAACGATGTGTTTGAACTTCAACACAGTCGGCCTGCATTGAAGTTCAATATTCTCAACGCAGTCGACCTACGTTAAGTGTCAAAACTTTCAACGCAATCGACATGCATTAGTAACGTGCGTTTGTCATTTTTTCCACCATGTATATAGGATTTGCCATAGTAGATAACCAAACATGCCTTTGATGTCACTGACAAAATGTAATGTTTCGAGGTACATTTAAGTGTATGATTCGAATTTATCTCTAATGTATCATTAATACGACTATATAAATAATTACTAGTGTAATACCCGCACATTGTGCGGTTGTTTAAAAATATATTTTAACCATATATCTTTAGGTTATGTTACTATTATGCGATGATAATTTAAGTTTAAGTTAATAATAGATATTAAAACATGTTACATAAATAATCATGTAATAAAAAAATTTTACAATATAAAAATGCATTATTTTATTAAATATTGTAGACAAAATAAATATTCTTCCTTTTTCAAAAAAAGTCAAAAAAGTTTTGATTCCCTATTCTCAAATATTGTAACCATATTTTAGGTGAAATGATTAGGTTTGTTAAACTTTTGAATTTAAAAATACGTAATAAGATAGGCTTTGTAGATTTGAAGCAAGTTAGCAAATTCTAAAATAAGATAAAATAGATTTTTAAAAAATATCTATGTTCAAAAAATTACTGCTAACTAATTTTTTTAAAATGAATTTGCTGATATTTTTATAGGTATATGGAATAGGAGATATTTTAGGGATAAAGATGTTACGTAGTTAAAAATTACTGCTAACTAATTATTAAAAATAAATGATTTTTTATTTATTTACTTTAATATTATTAGTATCATGCCATTTTTTTGACAATATTCGGTTACATTAATTATAAATTTAAAAATATTTTTAAATTCCGAAAAATACTTTCACATATATTTTAATTATTAATTAGTTTTATTTAAATATTGTTACCCAAGTAAAATTTTTAGATAAAAATAATTGAATTAAAATAATTTTTTGATTATAGAATTTGTATTTTAATTATTGAATTAAAATTTTGGTTCCGAAAAATACTTTCACATATATTTTAATTATTAATTGTTTTATTTAAATATTGTTACCCAAGTAAAATTTTTAGATAAAAATAATTGAATTAAAATAATTTTCTGATTATAGAATCTGTATTTTAATTATTGAATTAAAATTTTGGTTGGATTGAGGTTAATTTCTGGGAGGACACGTGGCAAAAATTGCTTTTCCCTTAATATATACTAGTGTATTACCCGCACATTGTGCGGGATTGTTTAAAAAAATATTTTAACCATATATCTTTAGGTTATGTTACTATTATGCGATGATAATTTAAGTTTAATTAAATAATAGATATTAAAACATGTTACATAAATAATCATGTAATAAAAAAAATATCATGTAAAACGCATTAAAATAAATATTTTAAATAAATATTTTTCTTTTTTCAAAAAAAATCTAAAAAGTTTTGATTTCCTATTCTCAAATATTGTAAAAAGAAATACTTATGATTCCCTATTTTCAAATATTCTCAAATATTTTAACCATATATGTTTAGGTGAAATGATTAGGTTTGTTAAATTTTTGAATTTAAAGTTGTTACGTAATTAACAATAAAAAATTATTTAAATATTGTTACCCAAGTAAATTTTTGTAACACCCCGAATTCTCAGAACTCGGGACGTTACTGGTTAGGACCTCACAATGGGTCCTGACCTCAGTTTGACAACAATATTACTAGGATCTTGCAACAAGACACAAATAAGAAAAACCGAAATTCATAAAATAGTATTTTTAAAGGAATGAATGCAACACGGTCTAGCAGCCTATAATACTTAAACAAAGGGAAAACGATCAACTGTCTTAACAAAGAAAGAACGACAAACAACAACCCCAACCCCCACTCTAAGGAGTACGGAGACCCGGCTGACCACTACTTCCGGATCACTCAGCTGCTGATCTAACCTGCGGTAAATCTAAAAAAAACACCACAAGAGAAACCATTAGCTAGTTATCTAAATATTAGGACAGTAATAATAGCGCACACACACATAAAAAATATAAACACTCATCATGCTTTCAAACAATCCATTTATTAACTTCATTTAAGTCATTCACTCTAATGATACTTATTTTGTGACACGAGGGATTCCCAAACCTCGCCTCCGCCCCCGTGTAACCATCAGGAATGGATCCGATGCATCTCACCTTGTACCTGCCTGGTCTGGGTATAGAGAACCTCCCAGTCTCCTGTCAGAGCTGGGCAGTGATGTCACGGCCCGTTATACATACACTTGGGCCTTAAACATAATAATAACGGTCGTCCTAACAAGTTGTTATTATTATCATCACGCACATCGCACACACACAACCACTATCACTCAACTAATATTCAGAAACTGGCTAAGTAAGTCGCAAGGACTTACCTGAGTCAAATCACACTCTAACAAGTCTCAAATCGGTCCGTACTCGTGGTAACTCCAACGCCTGTCAAATAAGGCATGTGGATCAAAATCACATCCAGATGTCCAACCTCATGCGAAGGAATTACGGAAAAAGCTCTCTTACGGTAAAAGACCATTTTACCCTTAGTGCCGAAAATTCTCAAAGTTTATTCTTAATTCCTACTAATTCCTTTTGGAACTTGATTTCCATAATTTGTGTCTCTCGGATAGTTACTTATAGGTTAAAAGTTCGAAACTCGAATCAGCTAAAAAAAAAAAAAAACAACTCTCCTCCAACATACTTTCATATCTCCTAAACTCGCACTTATATATATATATATATATATATATATATATATATATACCTATATATATACTCCGTTCTATACCTCTATATACGTACGTCTACGTACTGCACTGACGCATATATAATTATATCTACTCAAATATATATATATATATATATATATATATATATATATATATATATATATGGGTTCGGATTTGGATTTTGGTTTCTGGTCATATATATATAATATAATATATATATATATATATACCCACAAATATAATCTATATGTATAGATACACAAATATTATATATATATATATATATTTATATATAAAGCCATGTATCCAAACTAAACCACACTCAGCAACTAAAGTACAACCTACCCTACTCCCACCTTTACTGCTAATACGGACCACAACCACCCAGCATCACAAAACCGCACACCTCCCTCTCCTAAACTTCCAACTAAGCCTCGACCTTCTTCATGAAACCAACCCACCAACATTCTTTCTATTCCACTTTTATACATTTATATATACATTTATGTATATACCTTATCCTTCTACATATACATAAGTACATACACTACACAATAGGAGGAGCAACTCACCCGTCCAATACTCTCATCACGCATTCGCAGGGAAGAAACGAAGGCCGAAGTCGATCGAAGCAAAGCCTGCGTAGTACTAGTCCACAGTAGTATCAACGGTCATATCCCGATCGAGTCTGTGCGAAGATAATAGACGAAGAAGACAAGGAGGCTCACCTTCGGCGATGGCAACTCGAAAACGTCGGCAAGCGGTGATAGTCGATGCGGTGCTGCCGGAGGTCCATCTACAGGAGGTTGAGCGATTGTTGCGGTTTTCTGGCGCCCGAGACGAAGGTCCAACTCGCCAGCAGAAGGTGCGCTCCAGTTGTTCGTGGGCTGCAGAAACCGGATGGGAGGTCTCCCGTGAGGACGAGATGTTGGACATCAGTGCGGCGATGGCGTCAGTTCTTCAGGGGTGTGAGGGGAGGTGTTTTTGGTAGAGAAGGTACGTATCAGTAGGTTAGAAATCTAGGATTAGGTTTAAGTATGATTAAGGAGCTGATTAGGGTTTAGATTAATTTAGGCTATGGGTTGGGCTGACATGTAATTGGGCCGGGCTATTGGGCCTGCTCATCCATTAAAACCAATGGCTGAATGAATAATCGTTACTTGCCCGGAACCGCTCTTCGGTTTTCGGTTTTAATTTATGTAATAATTTTATTCGGGTTCCCTATTTATCATTTTAGGTGAAATAGAGTCACATAAAATGATAGAATTTGATAAAGCTTTATTTTATTTAAACGAATAAAAGTCGGCGGATCGAAATCTGGTTTGATCGGATATTAAACAGAAATTAAATTTTACGGGTATTACAATTTTTTAGATAAAATAAAATTGAATTTAATGGATATTCGGTTATCAAAGAAGATACGAATCATTTTGGATTTTTAAAAAATTATAAAAATTATTGACTCAAAATAATTTTGTGATTATAGAATCTGTATTTTAATTACTGAATTAAAATTTTGGTTGGGCTGAGGTTAATTTCTGAGAGGACACGTGGCAAAAATTGCTTCTCCCTTAATCTATTACTAGTGTAATACCAGTGCCTTGCACGGGATTTTTTTTTAAATATTTTATCATTAAAATAGTTATCGTAAAAATTTCTTTTTTATTTTGTTTGCTTGATGAAATTTTTTCCCATAGATTTTATAGGTAAACAGAAGGTAGAAACATAAACATGTCATACAATGGAGTGTTTCTTCTACTGGGGAAGCAATGCCTACAGCTAAACCTGCATCATGAATGAAGTAAAAATGTCAAAGGAAATAGTGGGAGATGACCTACTAAGGTGGTGGCAGTGAACTTTTGTGCTAGATTTGACAATATAAATTTGATGAAAGACTAATATGATGTGAGGTAAAATCATATTGGTGATTCAAATCACTAATCGTTTAAACAATGGTATTATTGATTAGAATATGTCTTTTTTTTCTCTTTTTTTTTTAGTATCTTTTATACTTTAAGAGTGAAAAAACAGAAGGATATCCCGTTTAGATATTTTAATATCTCAACAAATACTGTTTGAACATAACTTTTATTTTTAAAATGGAATAAATCACCTCAATCAAATTGCTGAAAATAATTTAAAACCGAATGCAATTCCGTGATTTTGTGAATGATTTTTTTGGTTAAAATTTTAATTTAAATTGCTGAAAAATATTAACATAACTTTTATTTTTAAAATGGAAAAGTAAATCAATCAAATTGCTGAAAATAATTTAAAACGGAATGCAATCCCATGATTTTGTGAATGGTTTTTTTGTTAAAATTTTAATTTAAATTGCTGAAAAATATTAACATAACTTTTATTTTTAAAATGGAAAAATAAATCACCTCAATCAAATTGATGAAAATAATTTAAAACGGAATGCAATCCCGTGATTTTGTGAATGATTTTTTTGTTAAAATTTTAATTTAAATTGCTGAAAAATATTGCTGAGTAAAATAAAGGTTTTACTGACGTTAATTTCTGGGAGGACACGTGGCAAAAATTGCTTCTCCTTTAATATATATAAGATACTTACTAAAACAAAGCACAAATTGATGACGTGGCGCGCTGTGTACGCAGTATTTTTAAAATTGAGCTCCCACAATTAAAGCCAGTAAATCTTTATTTTTTACACTATTTTTTAAACCATAAAATATTTTATTATTAAAATAATAATTTTATAGAAACCAAATCAGGTTAACAACCAAATCACCTTAACAACCAAATCAGTTTATTATTAAATAAATATTTATAAAATGATATTAAAAGATATTAAAAACGTTCGAAATTTAATACAACTATTATTATCATCTAATCAATAAAGTAGATAATCTTTCTATTTGTTAGTTAATTTAATGATTAAATCACCACATAAACCAAACGTGGATTTTGGGATCTATAATTTTATTTTTATTCATTATTTTAAATTCAAATAACTTTCATGTGTATCAAATGTTGCTCTACCCATATAATTTAAGTTGATCGATATACAACTACGTATATTCATCCTGATCTGTTTAACAAAAAAATAGAAATTAGTTTGACCTCGATATAAAACGATTGTTTCAGATTTGTAAAATTATATTATTAGAAAAAATATATTATGCATTTCTGATATTAACATTATTTTTCGTTTAACAAATCGTTTTATTTTTATGGAACATAAAATCTATTTTTATTTTTTTTTCTTATTTTTCAAGATATGGTACGATTTTTTAACCGAATTTCGACCGTAGATTCTACCACATATTATTTATAACAAAATTCAAGCGCAGATTTAGTAACCAAAATTTTCGGATTAAATTTTTATAAAAATATTATACATACTAAAACAGAGCACGAGTTGATGACGTGGCGCGTTGTGGAAGCAATGTTTTTGAAATGGAGCTCCCACAATCAAAGCCAATAAATCTTGATTTTTAAATAATTTTTTAGGCCAAAAAATATTTTATTATTAAATTAACAATTTTATAGGAACAAATTCACGTTAATCGAACGAATCTTTTCTTTGAACAATTATTTTATAATAAAATTTTGAATAATAAAAAAAAAATTAATCGAATTAGCTTAACAATCAAATCACCTTAACAACCAAATTATTTTTTTTAATGTTTCAATAATTATAAAAAATATATTAAAAGATATTGTGATTTTGATTTCCCTTTTAATTATATTTTCAGTTAGGATTTTTATTCGACGGATTTTTTTTCGAACGTTCCATCAGATTTTTCCATGGTTCGCTTAGAACTTTTACGTTTTACAAATTTATCGAACAAAATTTATTTTTTTGGAACTACAACTTTACGTTATGTGCGAGTTTTAATTAAATTGATTTCGAATTGAATTTTATTTTCGAAACGTTCCATCAAATTTTAAGCGAACAATTATTTTTTTGATAAAATCCATCAAAATTTACGTTGTTTATTTTTTGAAAAATACCTATAAATATAAAATAAATTTTTACATGATTCCATTGGATTTTTTTGATAGTTTTTTAAATAAAAAACTTCCATTTAATCAACAAAATTGATTTCCATTTTGACAGTAAATTGATTTCCATTGTTGTTATATCTTTTTATTATGGCTTTTAATTAAATTGGTTTCGATTTCATTTCCATTTTAGTTATATTTTCTGTTAGGATTTTTATTCGAACGGATGGTTCCCTTAGAACTTTTTACATTTTACAAATTTGTCGAACAAAATTTATTTTTTTGGAACTAAAAATTTTACGTTATGGGCGAGTCTATATCTACTACTAGAGTAGTATACATGACAGTTTACGTGGTGCGTTGTGAGAGTAGTATTTCGAAATGGAGCTCCCACAATTTTTTTTGAAATTGTATAATTAACAATCGTTTTTCTATTGTTTCATCATGGATTTGATTTTTAACTGTAACCCCGTGTATCTGATCTATTTTCAAGTTATTAAAAAAAAAAGAGAAAATTATCTAAACAGTACCCCGTCTTTTGGCTAACTAAACTTTAGTACCTCATCCTTTTAACTATCAGAACGGTATCTCATCTGCTGACCCCAACCGAAGGTTAATATACACGGTATTGTTCATCCGTTAAGTTCACAAATGTCTGTTAAATCTCATGGGCAAAACTGTCCAGCTTCACATGAAACCCTAAGCCCCAAATTTCTACCAAAATTTTCTCTCCTCTCCGGCCTTCACAGATCTATGCTCATTTCTCCATTGTTTCCGATCTCTCATGGGTTTAGTCCTTCCGCTTTCTTCAACTCTTCCGTTGTTGGTTTCTTCTCATCTACTTTGATAATTTTTTCCAGCTCCTTGCTGGAGCTATGGTTTCTCCCTCAACGGTTTGCTTTTTTGGAGACGGCTCTTCTTTGATTGATCGTCCGGTTGATGGAAGCTCCGGTTTAGGGTTTAAGCAGAATAGACCGGCTGAATTGACGGTCCCGATTCAAGCTCCGATTCAAGCTCCGGTTTCTCCGTACGTTGTTTCCAATCTCTCTTCGGTTTAGTTCAGCCGTTGGTTTCTTCAATTCTTCAGCTCTGGTTTCTTCTCATCTGCTTTGGAAATTTTTTGAGTTGACTTCCTTCGTTTTTTTTGTCCGCTTTCTTTAATTCTCTAGCCGCTGGTTTCTTCTCATTTGCTCCGGTTTCTCTGTTGTTTTCGATCTCTCTTGAATTGACGGTCCCATTTGTAATACCCGGAAAATTTAATTTCCGTTTAAAACCCGAGCGAACCGGATTCCGATCCGCTAACCTTTCTTAATTTTAAACAAAATAAAACAACACTAAATTCTATCATTTTATGTGACCTTAATTCACATAAAGTGATAAATATTGTAACTTTACTCATATAAAATGATAGATATGTAAATTGAATAATAAATTCGTAAGTTTGAAAAACGAAGAGTAATTCTGTACAATTTAACGACTCATTTAATCGCTATTTAGATGAGCAGGCCCACCGGTTTAAGCCCAGTATATACAACTTTCAGCCCAGCCCATAATCTGCCTTAACCCTAAATAATTAACCTAACCCTTGTTTTGCCCTAATCTAATTCAACGCTAAACCATTCTCCTTCCTATTGCACAACTGCTGCACGTCTGGACATCATTACCGCCTCCCATCCTCGCCTCTGCTCACCGTCTCACTTTCACCGGGATCAAGAGAGGCGCTACTGCTTCAACACCCTGCACAGGCCGCCGGCACCGCTGCTGCTCCTGCGATCTGCTGAGCCATCTGCATCGATCAGGTGAGTACCGATCTCCCTCTTTCCCTTCCTGAGGCAAACGACGTGCTGAGGACTTTTCTGTTGCACAGTCGACGACCTATAGCCAGGCAGCAGGCGCCACACACAACCACTTCCATACCGCCCTTCTGCACTTGACGCTGAAGCCCCGTCTCTGCGCCCCAAGCCACTGCACGCTTCATCGAGAACCAACAGAAGCCGATCAATCGCTCAGCCTACTACAGACGGCGCCTCCGGTAAGATACTACCCTGCTGTCAACCTTCCTTCCTTGTGTACAAAGCTGTAACCTTCCCTTCCTGCTCAGCGAGTGCGTACCCTTCTTCCACACAGCCAGATCCGTCTTTCTCTCTCCCTTCTGTCCACGGGTTTCAATTTTCTCCTGCTTCAGAAAAACAGCCAGCCGTCGAGCACTCCAGTGACAGCAAACAGCAAAAGAAGCCCAGATCCGCTGAGGCGGAAATAACAGAAGAGCGTCTTCGCCCTTCTTCCGCTTACACGCGAGTTTGTCGGGTTTTGATTTGCCGGTAAGGACCTCACTTCACCTTGCTGCGTTTTCTGGGTTGTAAAGTGATGAGCAGTTAACTTCGGGTCCATTTTTGGGTAAGCTAAACTCCTTATTTTTGGCTGATTTCCGGATATGTCTAAGTTGGTATTGTATAGTATAACATATTAAATTTTGAGAGGAATCCGAGCTACGGTTGGAGAGTTATACAGTTTTCTTTTAGTGTGCTGAGTTTGAGGAAATATGCTTGAGATGCAGTTTTGTGGAATAAATTTGGAGGAGTTATTGACTTCTGTTAGACTTGAATTTCTGACACGTTATAGTTGATATAGTATAGTAGATCATACTAAAATTTGGGAAGAATCGGAGTTACGGTTTGAGAGTTATTGTGTTTCAAAGTTGACGTTTTTATATACGTGCTGAGTGTTGGGGAAAACAGCAAGTGACGCTGTTTTGTGAGATGATTTTGAATAAGCTCTTGATATCCGTTGGACTTGAATTTTGGATATGATATAGTTTACATATTGTTGTAGAACATATTAAAATTTGAGAGGCATCCAGCGAGTGGTTTGGGATTTACGATTTTTCCAAGAGTGAGTCGTAAGCAGTTTTTCTGTTGTGCTGAAATTCGGTTTTGGGGAAATAGTTTTAGATAGGATTTTGATCTCCTTTGAAGCTAAATTTTGGATATATTATAGATAAGATTTTATAGTAGAACATATCAAAATTTGGGATAAATCCAGTGAGTGGTTTAGGAGTTATGATTTTTCAAAGTATACTCAGATTTTGGCTAAGTATAGAATTTGTAAAGAGAGTAGTCAATTTTAGGAATTTTTATAAAACTGTTGAATGAACAGTTTGGAGAAATTCTTTCTCCTAAAGTTAGATAGGACATCATAGATAATCTAGGGATTTAAGTCGGAATTTTCATAAGCGGTTACGAATTTTATATTTGGAATCGAAGTTAGACCTTTACGATTTCCCGGAAAATAGTAACATAGGAAAAATGTCAGCTTGGAACCCAACGAAACTTTGGGAGTTAGAATATGATTTTAGAATCTCAAATAGGAGTTTAGAAATGAATTTTAGAATTTTCGGGAATTTCGGGACCAAGGGTAAAATGGTCATTTTACCCTAAATTAATACTGCAACTAGTTATGTCTTAATATATTAATCTATTTTAGAAGTCTTAGACTTCTAACTACGTAGGAGTGTGCTAATGCACTTATCTCCTTTGACAGGCAACTGAGTTGCTACAGTTTACAGAGCGAGTTGGTTTACAGAGAGTCGAGCGTTATATCAGGTAAGTCCTTTGGGCTTACTTAGCTGACTGCTAAATATGAGTATAAATGATGATGGTGGTGTGTGATTGAAATGTTAGAGAGATAGGTTGTGATATATAATTACCGACCTATATTTTGGCCTAAGAGTAACGGGCGGTGGCATTCTGCTCAGTAGCTCGCGGGGCGCTGGGGGTTTCTTTCGGGACTAGTCCATACGTGGTTTGTAGTGATGCTACCAATGGAAGTCAGCTAGACCTACACCAGTTGGATAAGGAACGGAGGCGAGAACTAATAATAATTCTCGTGCCACAACTTAAATTGAATAATGTGAATCACTTAAATAATAGATAATAAACGGTTGAGTGCCAGCATGATGTTTGTTTATTTTTGTTTCTGCTTGTGTTTGTGCTGTTATCTTTTTGCTTATATTTGGATAGTTAGCTAACGGTTTATCCGTGTTGTAGATCTGTAGAGATAGTGTAACACCCGGTTTATTTGGAGCGTTTTTGATATTTCTTCCGACGGCTACATATTTTTTTTTTTTTTATATACCTTAATTACGTTTTAAGAGTATTTTAAGTCGTGAATGTTAATTTATGAGTATATGTTTTATTAACATGTTAACGGTATTTTTATTATTATTTAAAATCTCGTTATTTAGTTACGAGATCGACTTCTATTTCGCACGGGATATTTTATGAGTTTATATATTCTATACTTACATATTTTCCGTATTTTATTTTACGGAATAGTTCGGAAAGTTTTTCCGTTCCGAAACCCCGTTCCGATTTATTTTGATCGAGTTTATTCATTTCCATCTTTTCCCATTTATTTAATTTTTTCTATTTTTTTCTTTCTACCTTTTTCTTTATATTCCTTCTTTGCGTGTTGAAGAGGGAGTATCCCGCCTTTGCAGTCCTGCACTGCTAATCTAGTCCGTATCTTACTCGCCCCCTCGTTAGTCGTTGCACCCGTCTGATCTTTGCCTTTCTCACGCCTCTGTAAGTTGGGTAACCCATCTCCCTTCTATGATAGCTGAGCCTCTCAAATCTCTCACACCACTCCACCTTTCCTGTCCTCGCTGGGAGAAGCAGCTTGACCCAAGCTCCCCTTCCTCATTCATGTATGGCTGGAAAATAAAGGAGCTGCAACATAACAAAAAGCCTCACAACTCACCCTTCTCTCTGTCTTCATCGCTTGTGTGCAGCCGTCGGAGAGCACTGTTGGCCACAAGACACCGGAGAAGCTTCGACCTCGCCTGCCGGAGTCCTTGCCGCCTCCACTGCCCATCTCTCTCTCTCTCCCTTCTGTCAACGGGTGCCTAGAAGCGACGCCCAGAGGCTACCTGCCCGGTTGCAGGACAGCCGCCGCCTTCTCTTCTGCCCTCTCCCTCTTTCCATCGCCTCACCTGCTCTCCCTGTCGCAAGGAACCCGACGGTCTGGAGCCACCTGCTGTCGTCGATCCCGCGAAGTGCCCTCGCCATTAGCAACCACCACCTCTCATTTTGGCCGCCCCACTGCCGTCGCCGCCATAGCTGTTTCCCACTCCCCTTATCACTTGTGGTGACCGATCGAAGACCTAGGAGTTCGGCCGCCGTCGGAGAGCCTGCGCTGCCTCGCCCGCCCTAGCGTCGGGACCTAGAGCCGCCGCCAAAGCTGCTAGCTTGTGCGCCCCTTCCCCTGCCAGTTCTCCTCGCCGCCGCCCTGGTTATTTTTCCCCTTCCCAGCTGTGCGCTAGATCTATCGGGTTAATGAACCCTTGTTACTAATCACAATCGGGCCCCTCAGTTTTGGTAAAATTTCATATTGTGACCCCTGTTTTGTATTTACATATTTTACCCAACTTTTGTAAATTTCAGATTATGGCCTTGTGAGATAAATTACAGATTTGACCCAAAGGTTTTGTTTACATAAAATGACCCAAGTTTCTAGAGTTGTATTATTTGCCCCGGAAAATGTGTTAGCGGTTTTTAACCTTGGATTTCAATTAGGGGGATATTCTTATATTTGTATATACTACATATTATGCCTTTTTTTTGGATTAATCTCGGTTTATGGCAAAGATTTAATTGTGGGTATTAACCTTGGCTTTGAAAACGAGTTTTACCTTGAGTTTATGATGTTATACAATTTGTCCGGAATATTATATCTACGGTTTTTAACTTGGGTTTTAAAAGTGGGGTTTTCCTTAGATTTATATATGTTAATTATTCCGTTCAAATTTAGCGTATAAGCTAAATTTGTATAGTTTTGATGTTAGGTTCGGAAACGTCCCGATAAAGGCCTAACGAGTCCAAGTCGACATCCGTTAAAACGACTTCCGTCTTTTGACGTCGTGTGAGTATTCTTTCCCCTCGATCTAGTTATGTTTAGTAGTAATAGTAGTATCATGCTAGGTTGGTTATGGCATAACTTAGAGTGAATACCAAGTAGTGGCTATGGACCTAGGTGGGTGTTTGAGGATTGTAAAATGTTGTAAGGCTTGAGGAGTTGATATTATCTTGTGAGGTTGTTTATGACTTTAAGTTGTATGTTGAGCTTGTGAGAATTTAGGGGTTGAGTTTGTATGATTGTTGAGGTTGTAGACTAAACGAGAGTATCCTAGCATGGTTTGGTTTATGATCTTGCGAGATCATTGGGACTAGAAGTCTAAGGACTCCTAGCATGTGAGAGAGATGTTTATTGTGTGCCTTGTCTTGACCAGGCGTTGAGTGCCTTCCTACGGGAAGTTGAGAGCGGTGGTTAGCGGGATTATCTTTGGGACGAGGTAAGTCTCCGGACTTACTTAGCTCGTATTCTATGTATTAGATTCGATGCGTGTTTGGTGGTGTGTGTTTTATTGCTTTCATTATAACTTATAAACCGAAATAGGATTACCGACCTTTATATATTATTTGGCCCAAGTGTATGATAACAGGCGGTGACAACTTGTCTAGCTCTTGCGTAGAGTTAGGAGGTTCTTGGCGACTAGCCCGTGTGGTTAGATGGTCGGAGGCATCCGTACCATTCCATGCGGTAAGTGGGGACCGAGGCGAGTTTCGGGAGATTCTCGTGTCACAAAAGAAGTTGAATTGGAATGGGATATGACTTAATAATAAAAAGATAATAAACCGGCCTTGTGTGATTTAATGTATATGGTGTGTTATGTTATTTACTTGTGATTGTGCCTTTCCCATTGATTCTAATGCTTCGAATATCAGCTAACGGTTTTATACCGATTGTTGTAGATTGCCTTGCAGGTTAGGAATGCGGCCGAGAGATCCGGAAGAGTGGGCAGCCGGGGTTCCGTACATTTTAGGAGTGGGTTTTGGTTGGAGTCGGGTTGTGTTTCATTATTCGTTTATTATGTTTGTATGTCGCGTGTTGGCGTTTAGTCTTGGAGTCGTATTTTCGGCTGAAGTCCTTTGTTGTATTCTTTCGGGTTTTCTTTTCATTACATTGCATAAAAATGTATTTCGTTTTTGGCCTTTATTTGTGCCTTGTTGCAAGATCCGGTGAAATTGTTGTCAGGCTAAGTGTCGGGACCCATTGTGAGGTCCCAACCCGTAGCGCCCCGAGTCCCGCGGATTCGGGGTGTTACAAAAGTGGTATCAGAGCCCTAGGTTGACAACAATGGCACTCGCAATCTTCTAAAGGCCGAATAAGGAATAAACAGAACCCCGCGGGTTTTGAGTTTTCGTTTTCAAATTCACATGCATGAGTCGGGGTAGAATGTACGGACCACCACTCCTTCCGCGGATCTCGGCAGCATAGTTTGTTGGATTTTTAGTATATATATATGTGTATATATATATATATATATATGTATATATGTAGATATGTATCGTGAACTTAGGATGTTTTGGACTATTATTATATGTGGATTGTAGTTGCATGATGGACTTGATGTATATGTATAGTTATATGTGGACTATTATACGTGTTAGACCTTGTTTTTTTGTAATGGATTTACGGATGTAATATATTAGTAGTAATGTGAACATAGGACTTATATATATAGTTATATATACATACACATATGATATGCTAGTATTATATTAGTAGTAGTAGACATTATATTTAAGATGATAGGAAGCTATCACCGCCCTTGGACGCCGCCGTTTTACATAGGATAGTGTACATACGATGACGAATATGCTCAAGTATCGAGTTGAGAGCTATGTTCGGGTGAACACCTTGGAGTTCTTGTACTCCTTAAAGAGGTTGTCGAAGAGGAGATGTAAACAAAGGGCAACCAAGTAAAAGAAAACTCGAGACGACTTAAGGGGGATCAAGATGGGAGCAATACAAGAAAAGGGAGCGACATTAAAGTGTAGAAGCGGTTCTAAAGAGGCCATGATCGAACGACGACGAGACCATGGGAGAGAGCGAACTTAAGTTCTCCGAGCAGAAGCGTGGACAACTAAAGATGTAAATCAAGGAGGAGATGAGTACGTTCTAGCAAGGTAATGGTGGTATCCCTTTAAGATGCAAAGCTTTTGATTAGACGTTCCTAAGCCTTGGAGTTAAGATGAGAGAAGTGAACGAAACATGTGGAAAGGATTTAAAATACCGTAAGTTAAACTTGCGAGGTACCAAGAAGTGAAGAGTCAAAAATACGAGGGTTACGAGGAGGACTACATGGAGGAAGTTCACAAGGTAGAATTACCTTGTGGAGTCAATTGTTTTCCGTCATTGAGATGAGATTGAGCAACGCTAAGAGGAGGAAGTGTGTGAGGACGATGATCTTCGGAAGATGAAAGATGAAACAAGGGCTTTAACCGAAAGACTTAAGATACCAACCAACGGGAACGCGGGTGGATGCTAACTAAGGTCAATATACTTGACTAGGTGCACTAGAAGGACCTCGTGAAAAAAAAAAATAATAATAATAAATAAAATAAAATAAAATAAAATAAAATAAATAAAAAAATGGTTAAGCTTATGAAAGGGAGTTATATGAAACACCAAGGCCTAAAAGAGTATAGTTACCTTATGGAAGAGGAAGAAAGCATGGAATGGGGAAAGAACTAACGGAGTTTAAAGTAAAGTACCCCGAGGAGGGTAGCCTTCATGAGAATGGTAATATGAGAAGTGTAGTAGAATATTAAGTCGTTGACTTCGGAGTAGGTCAATTACAAGTTAAGCTGTGACAACTAAGAACGCACATGTGCGAGTTGTCTATTGGTGAGTGTAAAGGGGGTGAGTAAACAAGATTATGGGCATTGAGAGAATCGACAACAAGAGCTTAAATATTCGCGGTGGATCAATGTCTATGGTAAGGAAGGACGTCGACGGAAGGGCATTTGTCATAAATCAAATAATGTTGAATGAAGTCAAGTAAGTAACTCTAGCGGACCGTTTAGAGAGGGATTGGGATGACCTTATCCTACCTTTGTAGGTCATGGAATTGGCATATGGGAGGAAAAAAAAAAAAAAAACACAAATTAGTGGTTTTAAAGTCTAACCATGGTAAAGGGGAAGTAGTGAATCAAGAAGAAGGTAAGGTGTCATGGAGGTGGTACGTAAACGGGAGTATATAGAGGATGTAGGGTATGAAATGGATGATATGTTACCGCGGGCAAGAGATAAGCCAAATTTCTAGACTCACACAGAAGAGACATGGTGGCTATGGCGTGAAAGAGAGGACCTGGATAAGGGCAACGTTGCGAGCTTAGAGTTATGATGTTAGCGTTTGATGAAGTAATGAGTGGATCTTTGTGTGATTGTGGTTGGGGGAAATTCGCCTAGCGTCTTCCATGGGACATACTGGTACGGTTGTGAAGATTGTTCATGGAATACCAAGAGATGCTTAAGGTGACCAACAAGAGTAAGAGAAGACCAAAGTTTTAAAGTTTGTTGTTTATAGGAGATGTACAACAAGTACATGAAAGATTGAGGTTAAAGCCTCTACGGTCGGTTTGACAATTGCATAAGAAAACGAAGTATAAATTTCTACGCCTACTTAAAGAAAGGATGTTGGTGAAAGCTTATGTAGAAGACGAAGAGCTCCTTCCATAAGTTGGGATGTCATGGAAAGCGAAAGATAAGATCAATTGTTTTGAATCACGGTTAAGTCATGTAGTTTGGACCCCTATGGTCGCACATAAGTGAGAAACCTTAGAAGATTTTTACAATCATGTCATCAAGGAGGGAGAATGAAATTAAGATAAAGGAATACTTAAATAAGACCCCAAGAGTTAAAAGACTCGAGCAAGTCTCTCGAGTTTAGGAGATGAAGGATCTTTGAAGGAGGACGGTCAACTTGGTAGCTAAAGATGGAGCAATACACGTGTGGAAGGATGTCACCCCAACAGATCGGGGTGGACCACTTGTCAAGTGTACAACTAGGTTGTGTTGGTCATTATTAGATGAAATGGGTAGACAAAATATGGAACCCGAGATAGAACAGTTTTCAATGCATCAGAAGGTAGATTTTACCATTAAGATGATTTGAAGTTCATGTGGGAAAATATCTTGAACTCTTGATTTGAAGTTATTATAGAGGACACCAGTTTGCGAAGAGAGAGACGGTTATCTCCGTTTGTACATCAATTACTATAAGTTGAGCAAGATGACAATGAAGGACAAGTATCCCTTACAACGAATGGGAGATCTACTCGATCAGTTGCAAGGGTCGGTAGTCTCTTCTAAGAATGATTTAAGGCCTGTTTGTCACAAACTGAGAATTCGAGATTGGGATATTGCAAATACGACATTGCGGACGAACCATAGTCACTATGAGTTGTAGTGATTCCATATGAGCTTATTGATGCCATGGATAAGATATTTTGGTCTAATCTCGAAGAAGATAAAGGTTGTATGATAAGTTGTCTCGGGATTGCAACCCCGAAGGGTGTGAAACAAGCTACAAGTTTTCTTAGATGTGCTGGTGATTACCGGATTTGTGAAGAGATTCTCCAAGTAACACCATCTATGGCTAACCTATTATGGATGACGATGAAGTATTGAATGAGAAGAAGAATTGACAATAGAGTTGTTGAGAGTTAAGAGGGGATTCATTGGTGAAGCTATTTTGAAATTGCGTCGAGGTATGATGAGTTTGAAGTGTACAAGAGATTCTCCAAGACAGGGTCTTGATTGAGTATTGAGGAACGATGTAAAAGATGTAAAAGCAATAGCATACATGTCTCGTTAGTAGAAGCGGTGTGAAGTAAAGTACTTCATTCATTACTTGGAACTTACAACAAGATTGAGAAGATGTAACATCAACACTTGGTTAGCAGGACCAATTAAGAAGTTTGACCTTATGTCTTAGAGGCAATCAAAGAGAAACAAAATGGAAATGCTGCATTGAGAAGGACCCGAGAAGGAAGTTTAGTTTCTGATATATCGGACCTTTTTGAGATCTTAGTGCGAGTTGGAGAAGTGACTTACAAGTGGGCGTTACCACCAAGAGTAGAGAGTGTTCACCCGGTGTTTCATGTATATCAGTCGAGGGAGTACATACATGAATCGAGACGTATTGTCAATCATGGTGATCTAGTAGTGGACGAGGGACCAATGAGGCTAACTTGAAGACGTAGGATAGTATCTTTGGTTGAGTTTTACGCGGACCTAGTAACATCGATAGAATCGACAGATTAGACCTAGTTCTTTCCTTAGTTGAGTTGTGTATATGTGTGTTGTTATATGTTGTTTGTGCCCCGTGCGGGAATGCGTTTTTCGACGGGTTATATATGTGTGTGTGTATGTACATATCTTACAGTGGTAGTTGGAATAGATGGTGTGTTTAAGTTAGAAGTCTTCTTAGTTTGAGGAGTTCTTACCTCGGCCTTAGGGACCGAGAAGTTCGACGCATAGCAAGTTTCGGGACGAAACTTGTTTTTAGGGGGATCTAATGTAACACCCGGTTTATTTGGAGCGTTTTTGATATTTCTTCCGACGGCTACATATTTTTTTTTTTATATACCTTAATTACGTTTTAAGAGTATTTTAAGTCGTGAATGTTAATTTATGAGTATATGTTTTATTAACATGTTAACGGTATTTTTATTATTATTTAAAATCTCGTTATTTAGTTACGAGATCGACTTCTATTTCGCACGGGATATTTTATGAGTTTATATATTCTATACTTACATATTTTCCGTATTTTATTTTACGGAATAGTTCGGAAAGTTTTTCCGTTCCGAAACCCCGTTCCGATTTATTTTGATCGAGTTTATTCATTTCCATCTTTTCCCATTTATTTAATTTTTTCTATTTTTTTCTTTCTACCTTTTTCTTTATATTCCTTCTTTGCGTGTTGAAGAGGGAGTATCCCGCCTTTGCAGTCCTGCACTGCTAATCTAGTCCGTATCTTACTCGCCCCCTCGTTAGTCGTTGCACCCGTCTGATCTTTGCCTTTCTTACGCCTCTGTAAGTTGGGTAACCCATCTCCCTTCTATGATAGCTGAGCCTCTCAAATCTCTCACACCACTCCACCTTTCCTGTCCTCGCTGGGAGAAGCAGCTTGACCCAAGCTCCCCTTCCTCATTCATGTATGGCTGGAAAATAAAGGAGCTGCAACATAATAAAAAGCCTCACAACTCACCCTTCTCTCTGTCTTCATCGCTTGTGTGCAGCCGTCGGAGAGCACTGTTGGCCACAAGACACCGGAGAAGCTTCGACCTCGCCTGCCGGAGTCCTTGCCGCCTCCACTGCCCATCTCTCTCTCTCTCCCTTCTGTCAACGGGTGCCTAGAAGCGACGCCCGGAGGCTACCTGCCCGGTTGCAGGACAGCCGCCGCCTTCTCTTCTGCCCTCTCCCTCTTTCCATCGCCTCACCTGCTCTCCCTGTCGCAAGGAACCCGACGGTCTGGAGCCACCTGCTGTCGTCGATCCCGCGAAGTGCCCTCGCCATTAGCAACCACCACCTCTCATTTTGGCCGCCCCACTGCCGTCGCCGCCATAGCTGTTTCCCACTCCCCTTATCACTTGTGGTGACCGATCGAAGACCTAGGAGTTCGGCCGCCGTCGGAGAGCCTGCGCTGCCTCGCCTGCCCTAGCGTCGGGACCTAGAGCCGCCGCCAAAGCTGCTAGCTTGTGCGCCCCTTCCCCTGCCAGTTCTCCTCGCCGCCGCCCTGGTTATTTTTCCCCTTCCCAGCTGTGCGCTAGATCTATCGGGTAAATGAACCCTTGTTACTAATCACAATCGGGCCCCTCAGTTTTGGTAAAATTTCATATTGTGACCCCTGTTTTGTATTTACATATTTTACCCAACTTTTGTAAATTTCAGATTATGGCCTTGTGAGATAAATTACAGATTTGACCCAAAGGTTTTGTTTACATAAAATGACCCAAGTTTCTAGAGTTGTATTATTTGCCCCGGAAAATGTGTTAGCGGTTTTTAACCTTGGATTTCAATTAGGGGGATATTCTTATATTTGTATATACTACATATTATGCCTTTTTTTGGATTAATCTCGGTTTATGGCAAAGATTTAATTGTGGGTATTAACCTTGGCTTTGAAAACGAGTTTTACCTTGAGTTTATGATGTTATACAATTTGTCCGGAATATTATATCTACGGTTTTTAACTTGGGTTTTAAAAGTGGGGTTTTCCTTAGATTTATATATGTTAATTATTCCGTTCAAATTTAGCGTATAAGCTAAATTTGTATAGTTTTGATGTTAGGTTCGGAAACGTCCCGATAAAGGCCTAACGAGTCCAAGTCGACATCCGTTAAAACGACTTCCGTCTTTTGACGTCGTGTGAGTATTCTTTCCCCTCGATCTAGTTATGTTTAGTAGTAATAGTAGTATCATGCTAGGTTGGTTATGGCATAACTTAGAGTGAATACCAAGTAGTGGCTATGGACCTAGGTGGGTGTTTGAGGATTGTAAAATGTTGTAAGGCTTGAGGAGTTGATATTATCTTGTGAGGTTGTTTATGACTTTAAGTTGTATGTTGAGCTTGTGAGAATTTAGGGGTTGAGTTTGTATGATTGTTGAGGTTGTAGACTAAACGAGAGTATCCTAGCATGGTTTGGTTTATGATCTTGCGAGATCATTGGGACTAGAAGTCTAAGGACTCCTAGCATGTGAGAGAGATGTTTATTGTGTGCCTTGTCTTGACCAGGCGTTGAGTGCCTTCCTACGGGAAGTTGAGAGCGGTGGTTAGCGGGATTATCTTTGGGACGAGGTAAGTCTCCGGACTTACTTAGCTCGTATTCTATGTATTAGATTCGATGCGTGTTTGGTGGTGTGTGTTTTATTGCTTTCATTATAACTTATAAACCGAAATAGGATTACCGACCTTTATATATTATTTGGCCCAAGTGTATGATAACGGGCGGTGACAACTTGTCTAGCTCTTGCGTAGAGTTAGGAGGTTCTTGGCGACTAGCCCGTGTGGTTAGATGGTCGGAGGCATCCGTACCATTCCATGCGGTAAGTGGGGACCGAGGCGAGTTTCGGGAGATTCTCGTGTCACAAAAGAAGTTGAATTGGAATGGGATATGACTTAATAATAAAAAGATAATAAACCGGCCTTGTGTGATTTAATGTATATGGTGTGTTATGTTATTTACTTGTGATTGTGCCTTTCCCATTGATTCTAATGCTTCGAATATCAGCTAACGGTTTTATACCGATTGTTGTAGATTGCCTTGCAGGTTAGGAATGCGGCCGAGAGATCCGGAAGAGTGGGCAGCCGGGGTTCCGTACATTTTAGGAGTGGGTTTTGGTTGGAGTCGGGTTGTGTTTCATTATTCGTTTATTATGTTTGTATGTCGCGTGTTGGCGTTTAGTCTTGGAGTCGTATTTTCGGCTGAAGTCCTTTGTTGTATTCTTTCGGGTTTTCTTTTCATTACATTGCATAAAAATGTATTTCGTTTTTGGCCTTTATTTGTGCCTTGTTGCAAGATCCGGTGAAATTGTTGTCAGGCTAAGTGTCGGGACCCATTGTGAGGTCCCAACCCGTAGCGCCCCGAGTCCCGCGGATTCGGGGTGTTACAGATAGACAGTTGCAGAGAGATCCGGAACGGATGGTCAGCCGGGTCCACGTACTCATTAGATGGGGACGGGGGAGTCTTCCATACGTCATGCATGTTATGTATCTTTATATATGTTTGTAAGGCTGTCACATGTGTACGTTTATACCATTAATAATATTATGTTTTTAGAAACTGTTTTAAATACATTTGTGCCTTGTTGTAAGATCCAAGTAATGTTATTGTTAAACCAAGGTCGGGACCCATTGTGAGGTCCTAACCAGTAGCTCCCCGAGTTCCGAGAATTTGGGGTGTTACACCATTCTTTCCGATCTCTCTTGGGTTTGGTCCTCCCACTTCCATTTTCGTTTTTGGTTTTAGCTTTGAAATTTCAATGTTCTATCTTTTGACTAATTCATTCTTTGTCGGGACTGAATAAGATTTCACCTATTCAATTCCTTAAATAATTCAATCTGAGTGATTAATTGAGATGATTGTGCTGATTTATTCATGAGATTGTCCTGATAACCTGCTTACATGGTCAATTGCATTTTTCTGCAGATTTTGTTTGCTTAATACTCTTGTCCTGAATAAGATTTCACCAATTCATCTATGGAGCAAGCAAACAGTATCGAAAATGGAAGTGAGAGGTTACTCAGATCTGTGAAGGCAGGAGAGGAGAGAGAATTTTGGTAGAAATTTGGGGCTTAGGGTTTCATGTGAAGTTGGATAGTTTTGCCCTTGAGATTTAACAGACATTTGTGAACTTAACGGATGAACAGTACCGTATATACTAATCTTCGGTCGGATGAGTGGATGAGGTACCGTTCTGATAGTTAAAAGGATGAGGTACTAAAGTTTAGTCAGCCCAAAAGACGGGATACTGTTTAAATAATTTTATCAAAAAAAAATTGACGTGTACACCTTTTTTTTATGTTAATTTTATTTATTTATTGATTTTCTTTCACTCATCAACAATAAGTTATTTTTAGATAATAGTTATCGGACTTTGAAGTTAATTTTGAATTAAATTAAATTTTTGTTAATTTTTTTATCTTGTAGATATAGACCACGTTATATTAATTAAATTTTTGTTTAATTATGTTAAGTTTATTAGCTTGTAGATCACATAAATCTTTTGTAATTTTAATAATTAAAAATAAAATTAACTAATTAACTAATAGATTTATAGTCCAAAAATAATTAATTAAAATAAAATTTTTAATACACCAATAAGCATTATAATCCCAAAAAAAACAAAAGAGTTGTTAAATACAAAAAAAATTGTAAAATCAAATTGTTAGCCATTAATCAAAAAAAAATCCCTAAACTCATTACATAATCGGAAAAAAAGAAAAATATTGTTATATATATAATTATATTATTATTCTATTAAGTATGTCCATAGTATAATCTCATTTAGTAAATTTATCCTTAATAAAGTAATATTGGTAAGTCGATTAGATTAGAGAAGTATACAAAACAAAAGGACGTAAAAAAAATCTATTTCACAATATTCTTTCTTATTTTTTTCAAAACCCGCACAAGGTGCGGGTATTATACTAGTATACTACTAAACTAGATTACACTAATGCTGACGTGTCATTCTCACAAATTTTGTAGGGTTAAATATTTTTTTAATTAACTTATTAAACCATAAAAAAAATTTATTAATCTAAAAATAAAACAAAATTTTATAAAATTAACTAACAAGATCTCCTAAATATTTTAAAAATAATTTGGTTTACGTATTTCTTTTATTTTTAAGCTGTCAAAATTTAAGTAATTTATTTATTGGGAAGATTTTATTTTTTTCTTAATTTATTTTTGAAGGAATATAAGTTCAATCTATTTAGTTAAAATTTTTTTACGGAATTTCCTATCCCACATCGATTATAATTAAGTCTGACATTTAGATAACTTGTATAAATAGAGGGTTTGAAGATTAAACAAATCACACATTTCTTGGCCTTTTGGCTAAACCTTAAGTATAATTTTTATTCATAACGGATTAATATCTGTTTTGTAAGTCGTTGGCCTACTGTTTTGTGGGTCACTGGCCTACTGTTTTGTAGGCCGTTGACCTACTATTTTGTGGGTCGTTGGCCTACTGTTTTGTGGGTCGTTGGCCTACTATTTTGTTGGTCCTTGACCTACTGTTTTGGGGCTAGCTAAGTATTTTCAGCGATTTTTGACTAATTTATATATCTATATATCTATATTCTATATATACTACTAAACTAGACTACACTAATGCTGACGTGTCATTCTCACAAATTTTGTAGAGTTAAATCTTTTTTTAATTAACTTATTAAACCATAAAAATTTTTATTAATCTAAAAATAAAACAAAATTTTGTAAAATTAACTAACAAGATCTCCTAAATATTTTAAAAATAATTTGGTTTACGTATTTCTTTTATTTTTAAGCCGTTGAAATTTAAGTAATTTATTTATTGGGAATATTTTTATTTTTTTCTTAATTTATTTTTGAAGGAATATAAGTTCAATCTATTTAGTTAAAAAATTTTATGGAATTTCTCATCCCACATCGATTATAATTAAGTCTGACAGTTAGATAACTTGTATAAATAGAGGGTTTGAAGATTAAACAAATCACACATTTCTTGGCCTTTTGGCTAAACCTTAAGTATAATTTTTATTCATAACGGATTAATATCTGTTTTGTGAGTCGTTGGCCTGCTGTTTTGTGGGTCGTTGGCCTGCTGTTTTGTGGGTCGCTGACCTGCTGTTTTGTGGGTCGCTGATGTAAATCCGGAATTTTTATTCCGTCTATTTCCGTTATAAATTAGATCTCGATCAGTTGATCCATATCCGTCTACTTAGTTAGACACATTATTATAAAATTTATCATTTTATGTAGATTTCCTTCACATAAAATGATGGAATCCTTTAAAAGTTTATCATTTTATGTAGCTTCCCCTTCACATAAAATGATAGGATCTTTATAAAATTTATCTTTTTAGGTAGCTTACCTTCACATAAAATAATAAGTTTAGCTCTAATTTAGAATATGACAAGGTCCGGACAAGTCTGTGACGAAGCTGTGACAAGGTCCAGACAAGTCTGTGACGAAGCTGTGACAAGGCCAGACAAGGCCGTGACGAAGCTGTGATAAGGCCAGACAAGGCTGTGACGAGTCTGTGACAAGCCCAGACAAGGCTGTGACGAGTCTGTGACAAGCCCAGACAAGCTGTTGACAGCCCAGTCGCCCAGCTGCTGTCCGCCCCAGCCGTGGCCTGTCCGCTCCAGCCCAGAAGCCAGTCGCCCAGCTGTTGTCCGCTCCAGCATCGCAGCCCAGCTGCTTGCCTGCTTCAGCCAGCCCACTGTTGCGCCAGCCGTGAGCCAGTCCAGCGTCGCAGCCCAGCGCCGCAGCCCAGCGTCGCAGCCAGCATTGCAGCCCAGCACTCTAGCCCAGCCCGGAACGCGCCAGCCTGCAGATGCCTACATTCCTTGCTGAGGGTTGATACGTAACAGCCAAATCTGGCAGTTTCCTTCCACATAAATGCCGATTTAATAGGGGAAGGAGATCTCGTAACTGCCTAAATTAAACTACGCCAGTGCATCGTCTGATCTTCTGCCATATACGCCGCTCACGTTCATTCTGCATCCCTCCCTTCTACACGCACGTTCCAACCTTCGCCCATTCTGCGTCCTTGCCTACTGCACACGTTTCGGCTGAGCAAAGTGAAGACTCAACCAATTCCGTCCAATTTCGTCCATTCGGTAAGAGCCTATCTACCTCCCTATATTCATCTTCTTCTTGTACCCACCTTAAGGACTCACGTAATTCTTCTGCTGTGCCGGACAACGCCCATCTCGGCCACTCCATGACAGCAGTGGGGCTGGAAGGATTTCGTCCCGTCACTGCAGTGGTAGAGCCGAGCCAAACTTGACTGTCCTCCTTCTGGATCGTCACACAAAGGAGCCAGAAGAGCATCCGGAACCATACTAACGACGCCTCAGCCAGTAGAGGTGAGTCACAGTTTCTGCATTCCAATTCCTTACCCCTAGAAGTAATATATAACCTTATGTATATACACTATGTACGTAATGCTAGAATGACGAACTGCTGTAGTCGAGTTTGAACTTAGGCTAGGTTGACCTTGGTAGCTGCTGAGCATATAGATCTAAGGAGAGGAATAATGGACTGCTGCATTTTATGAACAAAGGAAAGTTAGTAGCTGCTGTAAATTCGTTTTACTCCCTTCAGCGTTTAGGTTACGAACAGCCATCTTGTCGATCAATTAAAAAACGTTTGGATAAAGATCCACCGTTGAATTTTTGATATGTTGTAGACAGATATATGTAGTTTAGCATATTAAAATTTGGGAAGAAATGAACGGTCGGATTGAAAGTTACGAGCTCCCGAAGTTAGATAGTTGAGCAGTTTTATTAAACTTAAAATTTGACTAAGTATAGGAAAGTAGAGTGAGGAACCGACTTTGGGAATTATTATAAAAATATCGGCTAAACAGTTTGGAGAAATTCTTTCTTCTAAGGCTAGATAGAACCTCATAGATGATCTAGATATTTAATTCGGAAATTTTATAAGCTGTTAAGAATTTTATATTTAGAGCCGAAGTTAAACCTTTTTCGGTTCTTCCGGAAAATAGAAACATAGGAAAAATGTCAGTTTCGCACCTAATAAAATTCTAAGAGTTAGGATATATTTTAGAACTTCAAATAGGAGTTTGGACCTGAATTTTAGGGTTTTCGAGAAAATCGGAACCAAGGGTAAAATGGTCATTTTACCCTAAAACTAATAATGTAACTAGTACGTCTTAATACTTATTTGATCTTAGAAGTTTTAGACTTCTATCTACGTAAAAGTGTGCTAACACACTTATCGCCTTTGACAGGCAACTGAGTGGGTACAGTTTACAGAGCGAGTGGTTATTAAAGAGTCGAGCGTGATAACAGGTAAGTCCTTTGAGCTTACTTAGCTGACTGCTAAATATGAGTATAAATGATGATGGTGGTGTGTGATTGACATGTTAGAGAGATAGGTTGTGATATATAAATACCGACCTGTATTTTTGGCCTAAGAGTAACGGGCGGTGGCATTCCGCTCAGTAGCTCGCAGGGCGCTGGGGGTTTCTTTCGGGACTAGTCCACACATGGTTTGTAGTGATGCTACCAAAGGAAGTCAGCTAGACCTACACCAGTTGGATAAGG
This sequence comes from Fagopyrum homotropicum, assembly GCA_033239125.1. Lineage (NCBI taxonomy): Eukaryota > Viridiplantae > Streptophyta > Magnoliopsida > Caryophyllales > Polygonaceae > Fagopyrum > Fagopyrum homotropicum. The sequence goes on along the minus strand of BSWB01000007.1, from coordinate 8,981,559 downwards.
AACGGAGGCGAGAACTAATAATAGTTCTCGTGCCACAACTTAAATTGAATAATGTGAATCACTTAAATAATAGATAATAATTGGTTGAGTGCCAGCATGATGTTTGTTTAATTTTGTTTCTGCTTGTGTTTGTGCTGTTATCATTTTGCTTATATTTGGTTAGTTAGCTAACGGTTTATCCGTGTTGTAGATCTGTAAAGATAGACAGTTGCAGAGAGATCCGGAACGGATGGTCAGCCGGGTCCACGTACTCATTAGATGGGGACGGGGGAGTCTTCCATACGTCATGCATGTTATGTATCTTTATATATGTTTGTAAGGCTGTCACATGTGTACGTTTATACATTAAAAATGTTATGTTTTAGAAATTGTTTTAAATACGTTTGTGCCTTGTTGTAAGATCCAAGTAATGTTGTTGTTAAACCAAGGTCGTGACCCATTGTGAGGTCCTAACCAGTAACTCCCCGAGTTCCGAGAATTTGGGGTGTTACAGCTGACCTGCTGTTTTGTGGGTCGCTGACCTACTATAATGTGGGTCGTTGGCCTATTGTTTTGTGGGTCGTTGGCCTACTGTTTTGTGGTCGTTGGCCTACTGTTTTGTTGGTCCTTGGCCTACTGTTTTGGGGCTAGCTAAGTACTTTCAGCGATTTTTTTACTAATTTTAAGTATAATTTTTATTCATAAATTAATATCCGTTATATGGTTCGTTGATGGTTTGATAACTTGTATAAATAGGGGTTAATAACGGATATTGAAAATGTAATAGATAGGATTTCCGAATTCTAATTAATGTTGATTAACTTAATCGTTGATAGTAATTGACATATAACTCGCGAAGATTTCACAAGTGATGAGTATGAGTCCCACCGTTATGTTCCTCGCGTAATTTTGGATGTTTGGGGAAATTTTTACTTTTTCCCCGGGTAATTATTCTTACCCTCCGGTGTTATTTGGAGCATTTGGGAGCTCCAATTAATAAAAATGCAGTTGAGAGAAATGATCAGGACATCGGATATGTCTTAGATATGAAATAACATGGAGAGGCAAAACGGCCAAAAGAGTCGCTATTTCGTTTCTTAACAGCTAAGAAAGACGGCTTAGGAATACACGTTTTCCGAGGCAGTTGTGGAATAATAATCCCTACAATATTCCAGATTTAATGTCACAATCTCGAGAAGTTTGGAGAAAGAGGTTCGACCCGCCTTTGGATCGGTTAAAGAATAATTATCGACTTTACTAAAGGATAATTATCGTCTTCACTATAAATAGCGGAAAATTCTTTATTAATTCATTTCATTTCACGTTTCCTCGTAAAAACTCTGATTTCTCTCAACCTTCAAACTCAGATCTACTCTCCGTTTCTAATCCGATTTCAATTCCGTTTGAGTTTCTGGATTCCTCTCTTCATTCTCTTCATAACGGTACCGAGTTTCTGCATTTCCGAGTATATGGAGAGCTGGTCGAGCATATATGTCACCAGGACGGTTCTGTCGCTCAGATTCCGGTGAATTTGATGTTGTCCATGCGTAGCCTGCGTTGCTGTGTTTCCAAATCTTCTTTCAGATCGTCAATCGGGTTAGTAACGAAAAAGTTATGAATTTATTCGTTTTCCGTACTGCGATTTGGCCTAAATTGACTTTAGGCTTGTCAAAATGGACAATTAGAAATTCCATTATGGTCGTTATATTATTCTGGTGATTATGGGTTCTTGTTTGATGAAATCTGATGACAGGGGGTTTAGAAATTGCCTGCGGGCAAAACGTTATTCTGGCGAAATCTAATTAATTAATTAAAGGTTAATTAATTAAATTAGGATTAAAATTGAGATTGAGGAATGTTGATTAGATATTACCTTGAGATTTGAGAAATTGTGAGTTATGTTGAGATATTGAGGTTTAGTTGGTTGTGAGGCTCATAGATTGAGTATGATCCTTATGGATCCCTTTGGGTCTAGGTGTGACCCCTTTGATGAATAGAGGTTGATATATCTCCTTATACCTTTTTATAGGCCGTGTTGTCCCTCCAGTGTAGAGGTGATCGTGGTTGAGTTTGTACGAGGTTGAGGTAAGTCCGTAGGACTTACTTAGCTACCATCCCTATATTGGGTGTTTGCATGAGTGGTGTGTGCTTTATATGTTTGTTGTGATATCATGAGTTGTCGTTTTTATCGACCTATGTTCTATTGACTGCCCCACTGCGTGGCTGTGATAACCTTTCTCTTTCATCCCGCCGTGGAGTCTGGGAGGTTCTCTGATGTCAGGCCAGACTGGTTTACAGGAAGGGCGCAATCCACTCCCATAGGGTACACGGATTGTGTGACCGATACTCGTACAGCTGGACATTGTACTCAGAGGCGGGGATGTATCGGTCCTCGTGTCACATACTTTCATCTATCTATATATATACGGTTTTTGAGTGAATGATTATTATATAAAGATAATAAATGGGTAAATGTGTGATAGCATGCTGATGTGTTTATCTTTCATGATTGTGCTTGTGCTTATGCATTACCTCATATATGTATGGTTAGCTAACGGTTTCATACCGTGTTGTAGATGTTTACAGGTTAGGCGCTACTGGGTGATCTGGCAGGGTGACAGGCCGAGGACTCTCGTACATTAGGTGGTTGGTTTGGGTTTGTTGTGTTCCCCTCCTTCGTGAGGATGTTCTTTCGTACCTCCTGTGTGAGGTTGTCGTTTTATATACTCGGCTATGTTGTTGTTTACTTTGGGTTGTACAGATTATATTGTTTTATGTATTTGTTTTATATCTGTCAGTGCCATGTTGTAAGGTCCAGTGAACTTGTTGTCAGGCTAGGGTCAGGATCCATTGTGAGATCCTAGCCCAATGTGGCATCCCGAGTCCCGCGGATTTGGGGTGTTACAGAGTTGGTATCAGAGCCCAGGTTGACAACAATGGCACTTGCTACCTGCAATGAGGTTTGATAGGTAAAATAAACAGAGCCCACACGGGATCTGACGTTTTCAAAGGTTTTGGTTTTAAGTGTGGTTTTGGGATAGAATGTACGAGAAGTCGTCACCTCTGTCATGGATCTCTGCAGCATAGATATGTATATATATGTGTGTGTACTATGGATTATGTGGATGTATTATATATATATCGATATCTATGGCATATATATAGCCTTATAAGATTAGGTGCGTATATCCTACAGATGACTCAAACTAGAGTAGTATCTGTAGTGGGATGAGGTAGGGGCACGCCCCTCTTCCTCCAGTGGTGATAAGTAAGGGACCAGTTTCCGTTGTTGTTTCGCCTATGGCAGAGAACGAGTTTGAAAAGGCTGATCGTGTCTCCATGAGTAGATCCGAGTTTCAGGAATATATGTAACAAGTATATGAAGCGGTGATAGCGGGTAGATCCACACCGGATTTACCAACAATTGCGAGATCAACTGAAGCTTATGGATCCGGAAAGAAGCAATAGACTGAATCAGTTAGTGGAGAAGCCAAGATGATGAATGGTGAACCAAGTCCGATATCAGGACAATCTAGTGATCCTTTGGCCATGAAGATGACTGGCAAGGAACTACAGTGTTTTAATTGCGTGGAAGTTGGGACACTGGCGAGTTGTGTGCCCAAAGGCGCCCACCATATGCTTTATGAGTGGTAAAGCAGGGCATAGAGCGAAGTTTTGTCGACAAGGCAAGGCACTGCCTTTACAGGTTCCCTTCAAGAGTGAGATCATTCCAGGTGGACGACGAAGCTCGAGTTACCCTTTAGTTGCACAGGTTACAAGGATGGGATGATTATGTTTCAGTTGTGGCTATCCAGATCATTTGCGTTATGTGTGCCTTTGGCACTGATAGCTTGTTTCACTTGTGGTGAGCTAGGCCATCTGGCCCTTTCTGTCAGCACGGTGGTGTTTCTTCCCAGCAAGACCTTCCTCTTTCCGGTGCAGAAAGAGTGGAAGTGGCGGCTATAGTAATGACCTCAGTGATACCTGAGGAGCATGGATCTGACATTGAGTGATGATATGTAGAGGAGCTACGAGTGTTAGCTGTTATAGGTACCATTCTCGTTAATGGTTTACCTGGTGGAGTTTTGCTTGTTGTGAGTGCTATGCACGTCATGTCTTTCGATGCATGCGTTAATGGTTGAATTTTGGTATATAGTAGAAGGTGGATTTTCCTTTACAGGATTACCTTTTTGGGTCTGAGATACCCGTGAGATGCGTGTTTGTTCCCTTATTTCGGGACTTGTGTATGGCTTGTAGACTTCTTTGTCATGTCGTAGGTGCATGAGGAAGTCATTATGTGTATGGATTGGATGAACAGATATCATGCGGTGTTAGATATTAATAGTAAGGCTATTATAGTCTTTACTAAGATGGTAAATAGAGGTCTTCTAAGGTTAATACCTTTGAAGAGACGGGTTTGTCATCAGGACTGTACGAGCAGCGAACTAATAGAAGAGGGATATGATGCCTTCTAGTGTTATACCATGAAGGAGCGAGATAGTCCAACAATGGAAGGTATTCTAGTTGTTTATGAGTTTATAGACGTGTTATTGAACCGTCTAGTTGCCACCTCAGCGGAGTGTGGACATTGTTATCGAGTTGAAGTATGATACAAGATTGAATGGGAAAGCCACACTATATGGTGCTTGTTGAGATATTGTACTGATAACTTGAAAAATTGACTGAAACGGGCTTCTTTTACCCTAGTGGGTTCCATGTTCCGTATTAACGACCTGATGAGTTAGCTTCAAGAAGCAATTGTGTTTTCAAGATTCCTTTGTGCTCAAGATATCCCTAGTCATGGATGAGAGAGCAACATGTGTATGAGATAACATCCCATACTCGTTATGGACACTACGAGTTTGTAGTGATGTCATTTGGGTTGACGAATGTTTTAGTAGTTTTTATGGAGTTGATGAACAGTATCTTCATTGACTTCCTTGATTAGTTGGTGGTGGACTTCATTGATGACATGTCGGTATACTCTCATAGCAGAGAATAGTAGACCGATCGTCTGAGGACCTCTGCAGATTTCGAGAGATAGAGAGTTGTATGCTACGCTCTCTAAGTGTAAGTTGAGATGCCAGTGGTAGCCTTTTTAGGCCATGTTGTCTCCGCCAGTGGGATCATGGTTGACCTGACGAGAATTAAGTATGTAGTAACATGGGAGATACTAATGAACATTAAGGAATACGTAGTTTTCTCGGCTCAGCCGATTGCTACCAATGCTTTGACGAAGGATTTTATATGATTATGTATTCATTTGCGAGTCTTTTGAGAAGACCACCATAACTACGTGATGAAAGCAGTGTGTCTATGTTCTAAAGAGTTGAGGAGGCATTTGACCTCTGCTGCCATTCTGTTGTAGTTAGAAGATTTTTGGGATCCCGTGATTTACGGTGATACATCCCAGCTAAGTTTGAGATGTGTATTACTACAAAGGAGTAGGGTTATTGATATGTGTGTTTACAGTTGAGAACGTATGATGAGAACTACTCGACTCATGATTTAGAGTTAGTAGTGGTAGTTCAAGCCTTCAAATTTTGAAGACCGTACCGGTGTGATCTTCATGTCAGATTTCTATAGATTATAGAAATCTGAAGTATATTTTATGCAACAGGGGTTGAATAACCGCCAGTATTAAGAGCTTAAGTTGATCAAGACTTTGACTTGAAGATTTCATATCATTCGGAGAAGTTGAATGTTGTCGCCGATAACTTGAATGGAATAACGCTCCAAGAGAAGATGATTGTGAGACTGATAGTTCAACCTCAGCTTCAAAGAGATCTAGCTTGGCTAGAGTTGGACAATCAGTTCCTTGATAAGGATACCCATTTATACCTCAGAGGTTCTACCTGATCTGTTGGATGAGGTCCAACAGAAGCAGGAGACCTGCCGGGCCTTGACAAGGTTTAGAGAAAGGATGTCTCGTACTGAGGCACCATAGTTCTCCATGGGAGTAGATGGACTGATGAAGAGTCATGACCACTTTTGTGTACCTGTTGATGCATATGGAGACATAGAATATTATGGTATACCCACTGTACGCCTTATTCAGTACATTCAGGTACGAGTAAGATGTACCACGAGATGAGACGATTATATTGTATGAAGCCGATATAATCAGATTTGTGATACAGTGTGTGACCTGTTAGCAGGTCTAGATAGAGTATTTCCGATCTAGAGATAAGTCCCACCCACTACCAGTGCAGTAGTAGAATTTGGGAGGACATCTCTATGGACTTTTTTTAATGGGATTGTGACCAGTAGAAGATTTATGTTATCTGGATTGTTGGTAACAAATAAATAAAGCCGGCACGTTTCATTTCTATCAGAAGGACGTGGCTAGTGAATGAATTGGCTGAGGAGTACACTAGACAGATAGTGAGACTCCATGGTATACCGAGAACGATCATTTCTGATCGAGATGGATGTTTTTACTTTGAGATTTTAGTCAGCAGATTCAGACTGCTTTGGGGACGAGTCTGTACCTCATGACTACACTTCACCCCCTGACAGATGGTCAGTTAGAGAGGATCATCTAGATCTTAAAGATCTATTATAAGTTGTAAGTCGAATGGGAAACGTGGATGGTTATATATTACCTTCCATTAATGAGTTTATTATATAACAATGAAGGACGTGCATCTTTCTAGGATGCCCTATGAGGCAATATATATGGACATAGATGTCGTATATCCTTATGCTAGAAGTGATCTAGCAGTAGTAGTAGAAATAACACATGACCAGACTCAGGATTTTATAGTTCAAGTAACGATGATTAAAGGAAGAGTGTTGGCTCTACATAGTCGCCAGATTGTGTGTGTAGACAAGAGGTGTTAACCTCTAAAGTTCAAGTGAGAGTTCATATCCGGCTGGAGGTATCTCAGCTGTGAGACGTTTGTTGTGTATTATGGAAAGGGGAACTGAGTTTCCAATATGTCGGTTACTTGAGATCTTGATCAGTTTTGTGAAGGCAACATGATGTTTAGCTTTCACTCTGAAGTTGTTGGATGTTCACCCAGTGTTCATGTGTCTCAACTGAGGAAGTATATACCAGGTTGGAAACACTTTGTGAGTTATAATGATCTAGTGGTTAAGTTGAACCACATCGTTGTTGAGCATTCGATTACATTCTTGGAATAAGATATGAAATGCTTGCATTCGAAAGACATTCCCATATTGAGGATATGATGGTCGAGATGAAGACTTGAAGAGGCTATGTGAGAGACTGAGGATAGTGTCATGAGGAACTATCCAAAGTATATGTTGGGACATACCCATTTGTGGGAGCACGAGTAGATCTTAGTGCTATCTTGATGAATGTTGTGCTTATGTGCTTATATGCCTTGATGTGTTATTCCATGCTAGTTGTGATGTGATTTATGATCTTAGTAGATCTTGATGTGCTAGCGTGATGTATGTTATAGCTGGAGATGATTACTTCCTCCACGCTACCCGAGTATGATCATATTTATAGCTGGAGATGGTTCTTTCCTCCATGCTATTTGGGTGGGATTAGGATTCAGCTGGAGAAGGTTCTTTCCTCCATGCTACCTTGATGGACATAGTTTAGTGGAGATGTGATTCCTCCATGCGATATATATGTTTATGGGTTGGCTAGAGACGTATTTCCTCTATGCATGTGATATGTTTTGGCTAGAGATGTGCTTCCTCTATGCCTTGTGATGTGGTATGGCGAGAGACGTGATTCCTCTACGCCTTTGGGTAGCGTTATGACCCTGTTTCCTGGAGTGATGATTCCTCCATGTTTATACTTGAGGTTATAGATTGTTATAGGTTGTGATCTTTTGAACGGAGATGTGATACCTCCGATAGAAAGAGTGAGAGTATTACCTCGGCGTATGGGTCCGAGAGGATTTGGGAATTGTTCAAGTTTCGGGACGAAACTTTTTTTTAGGGGTGTGTGATGTAATAGCTAGGATTTCCGAATTCTAATTAATGTTGATTAACTTAATCGTTGATAGTAATTGACATATAACTCGCGAAGATTTCACAAGTGATGAGTATGAGTCCCACCGTTATGTTCCTCGCGTAATTTTGGACGTTTGGGGAAATTTTTACTTTTTCCCCGGGTAATTATTCTTACCCTCCGGTGTTATTTGGAGCATTTGGGAGCTCCAATTAATAAAAATGCTGTTGAGAGAAATGATCAGGACATCGGATATGTCTTAGATATGAAATAACATGGAGAGGCAAAACGGCCAAAAGAGTCGCTATTTCGTTTCTTAACAGCTAAGAAAGACGGCTTAGGAATACACATTTTCCGAGGCAGTTGTGGAATAATAATCCCTACAATATTCCAGATTTAATGTCACAATCTCGAGAAGTTTGGAGAAAGAGGTTCGACCCGCCTTTGGATCGGTTAAAGAATAATTATCGACTTTACTAAAGGATAATTATCGTCTTCACTATAAATAGCGGAAAATTCTTTATTAATTCATTTCATTTCACGTTTCCTCGTAAAAACTCTGATTTCTCTCAACCTTCAAACTCAGATCTACTCTCCGTTTCTAATCCGATTTCAATTCCGTTTGAGTTTCTGGATTCCTCTCTTCATTCTCTTCATAACGGTACCGAGTTTCTGCATTTCCGAGTATATGGAGAGCTGGTCGAGCATATATGTCACCAGGACGGTTCTGTCGCTCAGATTCCGGTGAATTTGATGTTGTCCATGCGTAGCCTGCGTTGCTGTGTTTCCAAATCTTCTTTCAGATCGTCAATCGGGTTAGTAACGAAAAAGTTATGAATTTATTCGTTTTCCGTACTGCGATTTGGCCTAAATTGACTTTAGGCTTGTCAAAATGGACAATTAGAAATTCCATTATGGTCGTTATATTATTCTGGTGATTATGGGTTCTTGTTTGATGAAATCTGATGACAGGGGGTTTAGAAATTGCCTGCGGGCAAAACGTTATTCTGGCGAAATCTAATTAATTAATTAAAGGTTAATTAATTAAATTAGGATTAAAATTGAGATTGAGGAATGTTGATTAGATATTACCTTGAGATTTGAGAAATTGTGAGTTATGTTGAGATATTGAGGTTTAGTTGGTTGTGAGGCTCATAGATTGAGTATGATCCTTATGGATCCCTTTGGGTCTAGGTGTGACCCCTTTGATGAATAGAGGTTGATATATCTCCTTATACCTTTTTATAGGCCGTGTTGTCCCTCCAGTGTAGAGGTGATCGTGGTTGAGTTTGTACGAGGTTGAGGTAAGTCCGTAGGACTTACTTAGCTACCATCCCTATATTGGGTGTTTGCATGAGTGGTGTGTGCTTTATATGTTTGTTGTGATATCATGAGTTGTCGTTTTTATCGACCTATGTTCTATTGACTGCCCCACTGCGTGGCTGTGATAACCTTTCTCTTTCATCCCGCCGTGGAGTCTGGGAGGTTCTCTGATGTCAGGCCAGACTGGTTTACAGGAAGGGCGCAATCCACTCCCATAGGGTACACGGATTGTGTGACCGATACTCGTACAGCTGGACATTGTACTCAGAGGCGGGGATGTATCGGTCCTCGTGTCACATACTTTCATCTATCTATATATATACGGTTTTTGAGTGAATGATTATTATATAAAGATAATAAATGGGTAAATGTGTGATAGCATGCTGATGTGTTTATCTTTCATGATTGTGCTTGTGCTTATGCATTACCTCATATATGTATGGTTAGCTAACGGTTTCATACCGTGTTGTAGATGTTTACAGGTTAGGCGCTACTGGGTGATCTGGCAGGGTGACAGGCCGAGGACTCTCGTACATTAGGTGGTTGGTTTGGGTTTGTTGTGTTCCCCTCCTTCGTGAGGATGTTCTTTCGTACCTCCTGTGTGAGGTTGTCGTTTTATATACTCGGCTATGTTGTTGTTTACTTTGGGTTGTACAGATTATACTGTTTTATGTATTTGTTTTATATCTGTCAGTGCCATGTTGTAAGGTCCAGTGAACTTGTTGTCAGGCTAGGGTCAGGATCCATTGTGAGATCCTAGCCCAATGTGGCATCCCGAGTCCCGCGGATTCGGGGTGTTACAGAAAATTAAACAAATGATACATTTTTTGGCCTTTTAGCTAAGTTGAGCTATAATTTTTTATTCATAACGAATTAATATATATTTTATGGGTCTTTGACCTACTTTTTTATGGGTCGTTTACCTACTGTTTTCAGCGAATTTGTTATCCCACGTCGATTATCAAGTATGACGGATATTTTGAGAACTTGAAAAACGTTTATAATTGTCTAAATTAATACTAATTTATTTGTTATTGTATGAGATTTTATTTAATTTTATATTATAGAATTTTTTATTGTCATCTATATATTATTTTTAAATTTACAAATTTGTTATCCCACGTCGATTATCAAGTATGGCTGAAGCCTTATCAAGTTGGCTTTTTTTAAATAAAATTATTACTCTACGGGTATTCTTTTTTATTTAAGTATTTTGTTGTCCTATTATGTTTTTTAATCAAAAAATACGGGTATTCTTTTTATATTACGTCGGTCGTTACAATAATAAAGTTCCAGATTTTAAATTTCGTTCATCCAATAATTTGTTTTTGCTTCTTCTTGTATTTTTAAGCTTTATTTCAACTTTTTGTGTATTTATTTTTAAATTTTTTTTTAATTTTTATCTTATTATTTATCACACATTTCGTTTCTAATTCTTTTTTTTTACAAAATTATATTTCGGGTTCCATTTCGATAATTACAATATATTAAAGTAATTTATATAAGTCTATAACGGAGTTGTGCATTGTAATTTTTTTAAAATAAATTGTGCATTGTATAAGGATTAAATTTATGAAGTGTAGAATAATAAAAAAAATTTTATTTGTAACTATTTTTTCGTTTTGAGAATAATCAAATCCGAATTATTATTATAAAATTTCATAAATATATATTAAGTTCGTACAACTAATATTATAATGATATCCGCACAAGGTGCGGGCTATACACTAGTATATATAGTGTATTACCCGCACATTGTGCGGGATTGTTTAAAAAAATATTTTAACCATATATCTTTAGGTTATGTTACTATTATGCGATGATAATTTAAGTTTAATTAAATAATAGATATTAAAACATGTTACATAAATAATCATGTAATAAAAAAAATATCATGTAAAAACGCATTAAAATAAATATTTTTCTTTTTTCAAAAAAAATCTAAAAAGTTTTGATTTCCTATTCTCAAATATTGTAAAAAGAAATACTTATGATTCCCTATTTTCAAATATTCTCAAATATTTTAACCATATATGTTTAGGTGAAATGATTAGGTTTGTTAAATTTTTGAATTTAAAGTTGTTACGTAATTAACAATAAAAAATTATTTAAATATTGTTACCCAAGTAAATTTTTTAGATAAAATAAAATTGAATTTAATGGATATTCGGTTATCAAAGAAGATACGAATTATTTTGGATTTTTAAAAAATTATAAAAATTATTGACTCAAAATAATTTTGTGATTATATAATCTGTATTTTAATTACTGAATTAAAATTTTGGTTGGGCTGAGGTTAATTTCTGAGAGGACACGTGGCAAAAATTGCTTCTCCCTTAATATATATGATGATAGATATTAAAACATGTTACATAAATAATCATGTAATAAAAAAAATATCATGTAAAAACGCATTAAAATAAATATTTTAAATAAATATTTTTCTTTTTTCAAAAAAAATCTAAAAAGTTTTGATTTCCTATTTTCAAATATTGTAAAAAGAAATACTTATGATTCCCTATTTTCAAATATTCTCAAATATTTTAACCATATATGTTTAGGTGAAATGATTAGGTTTGTTAAATTTTTGAATTTAAAGTTGTTACGTAATTAACAATAAAAAATTATTTAAATATTGTTACCCAAGTAAATTTTTTAGATAAAATAAAATTGAATTTAATGGATATTCGGTTATGAAAGAAGATACGAATCATTTTGGATTTTTAAAAAATTATAAAAATTATTGACTCAAAATAATTTTGTGATTATAGAATCTGTATTTTAATTACTGAATTAAAATTTTGGTTGGGCTGAGGTTAATTTCTGAGAGGACACGTGGCAAAAATTGCTTCTTCCTTAATATATACTAGTGTAATACCCGCACATTGTGCGGGATTGTTTAAAAACATATTTTAACCATATATCTTTAGGTTATGTTACTATTATGTGATGATAATTTAAGTTTAAGTTAATAATAGATATTAAAACATGTTACATAAATAATCATGTAATAAAAAATTTTTACAATGTAAAAACGCAATATTTTATTAAATATTGTAGACAAAATAAATATTCTTCCTTTTTCAAAAAAAGTCAAAAAAGTTTTGATTCCCTATTCTCAAATATTGTAACCATATTTTAGGTGAAATGATTAGGTTTGTTAAACTTTTGAATTTAAAAATACGTAATAAGATAGGCTTTGTAGATTAATATGAAGCAAGTTAGCAAATTCTAAAATAAGATAAAATAGATTTTTAAAAAATATCTATGTTAAAAAAATTACTGCTAACTAATTTTTTAAAAATGAATTTGCTGATATTTTTATAGGTATATGGAATAGGAGATATTTTAGGGATAAAGATGTTACGTAGTTAAAAAATTACTGCTAACTAATTATTAAAAATAAATGATTTTTTATTTATTTACTTTAATATTATTAGTATCATGCCATTTTTTTAACAATATTCGGTTACATTAATTATAAATTTAAAAATATTTTTTAAATTCCGAAAAATACTTTCACATATATTTTAATTATTGATTAGTTTTATTAAAATATTGTTACCTAAGTAAAATTTTTAGATAAAAATAATTGAATTAAATAATTTTCTGATTATAGAATTTGTATTTTAATTATTGAATTAAAATTTTGGTTCCGAAAAATACTTTCACATATATTTTAATTATTAATTGTTTTATTTAAATATTGTTACCCAAGTAAAATTTTTAGATAAAAATAATTGAATTAAAATAATTTTCTGATTATAGAATCTGTATTTTAATTATTGAATTAAAATTTTGGTTGGACTGAGGTTAATTTCTGGGAGGACACGTGGCAAAAATTGCTTCTCCCTTAATATATACAAGTAATTTGTGAAGACGTGCATAATTATAACTAGTGTAATACCCGCACCTTGTGCGGGTTTGCGTTTTAAATTTAATTTTATAATACATATTATAATATGTTAAATATAAGGTTCAAATACAATAAATATTAAAATGTGTAATAGTATTCATGCACTCAGTTTAATTATCTGATTTATAAGTAGTATAGTTATATATATATATATATATATATATATATATATATATATATATATATATATTCTCTATTGTATTCATTTTTAGGTATGTTATTATCATTGTCGAACATAGTTTTATATCAATTACAAAAAAAAACTATAAGATAGATAACAAAAAAAATTGCAGCAAAAAAGAGATAATTTAAAAAAGAGAAATATTGCTGATTAAAATAAAAAATTACAACAATAATATCAATGGTTAAAAAATAGAAATATGTAACTTTTTTTTAAAATAATTTTTCAAAAGTTTTGATATTATCTCACAATTATTTCTGATTTATAATTTAAAAAGAGATAATTTCTTAAAAATGAACATTACAAAAAAAACTATACAGTTGATAATTAAAATGGTAAAAGCTAAAAAAAAAAAAAAAGTTGAGATTTAGCCTTTTCTATTTAAATGGAGATATCACAAACAGAATTCCGTAACAAAAAAAATTGCAGCAAAAACTTAATTTAAATTGCTGAAAAATATTGCTGGTTAAAATAAAAAAGTTTTGCTGAGGTTAATTTCTGAGAGGACACGTGGCAAAAATTGTTTCTCCCTTAATATATATACTAGTGTAATACCCGCACCTTGTGCGAGTTTGCGTTTTAAATTTAATTTTATAATACATATTATAATATGTTAAATATAAGGTTCAAATACAATAAATATTAAAATGTGTAATATTATTCATGCACTCAGTTTAATTATCTGATTTATAAGTAGTATATATATATATATATATATTTTTCTATTGTATTCATTTTTAGGTATGTTATTATCATTGTCGCACGTAGTTTTACATCAATTAAAAAAAAACTATAAGATAGATAACAAAAAAAATTACAGCAAAAAAGAGATAATTTAAAAAAGAGAAATATTGCTGATTAAAATAAAAAATTACAACAATAATATCAATGGTTAAAAAAGAGAAATATGTAACTTTTTTTTAAAAATACTTTTTCAAAAGTTTTGATATTATCTCACAATTATCTCTGATTTATAATTTAAAAAGAGATTATTTCTTAAAAATGAACATTACAAAAAAACTATACAGTTGATAATTAAAAATGGTAAAAGCTAAAAAAAAAGTTGAGATTTAGCCTTTTCTATTTAAATGGAGATATTACAAACAGAATTCCGTAACAAAAAAAATTGCAGCAAAAACTTAATTTAAATTGCTGAAAAATATTGCTGATTAAAATAAAAAAGTTTTGCTAAGGTTAATTTCTGAGAGGACACGTGGCAAAAATTGCTTCTCTCTTAATATATATAAAAAACTTAATTTAAATTGCTGAAAAATATTGATGATTAAAATAAAAAAGTTTTGCTGAGGTTAATTTTTGAGAGGACACGTGGCAAAAATTGCTTCTCCCTTAATATATATAAGATAAGATATGTATATTTTTGTAAAATAAAAATCCGGATAATGAAATTATAATTATGATTATTATGACTTTTAATTCTCTTTTAAATATTTATCTCTTCTAATTAATTATATATTTAAACTGATTTGGTAAGATATGCTCGTTGGTTAAAAAAAAATCCTTAAAAGTTTAAAAACTATTTTTATAAAACTATTTATTTAAATAATTTTTAAAAAATTTAAAAATCATTTTCCAGTTTATATTAACATTTAGAAATCACTTTTTATAATAATTTTTTAGGCTTCGAGAAGCATGGTGTTGACACGTGGCAATAGAGGCTTCTGCTTTAATAGATATAAGATAAGATAAGATGATAAGATACATGATTAAGAACAATTGAAAGTGGGATTAGAAGCAAACACGTACGCCCTAGATTGACCCCTAAATCTCGTGATCTCCTAATCTCATTGCCGCTTAATTAGAAGCACACATCCTCCAATGCTCCACTTTGCCACTTTTCTAATCTTCCTCACCCCAATAACATGCCCACCTTCAATCCTCCAAAATCTCGATTATAGTGTCTAAGTCACCTCCTAACCTCTCGTTTTCCGAAGGAACAAATTTACCCTTTTCGATAGTCACAATGGTTGCTTACCCATTATGTGACTTACTTGTTAGATTTGAGCTAGTCGAACGCGTATGTGTTCGTATACATACAACCTCGTTTTGCAGCCTAATGAAACTTTAAAATAGTCGATTAATCTCTAACCGATCCGTCAATTCTAACATGGTTAAGTATCAATTAGGTTTGTATCATGGTTGCACTTACGCACACGTATGTTCGTATTCATATGCACACGATCTTGTTTTATAGTCCAATGAAACTTTTATATAGTATTAGAGCGGTTAACCTCTAACCGACCCGTCAATCCTAACATGATCAAGTATCAACTAGTTTGTATCCTAATTACACTTATGAATCGTATTGAAGATAATAAGTTCACACATTTAAAAGTTAAGAAATATCATATAATTTTAAGATGAAACCCACATAGACTTAAGTATTGAACTTGAGTCTAATACGCATATTATTTTTATTTTTTTTGATAAAGGAAATCGGTTCGATCTCATAGACAGCGCGCCGACTATTGGATCGAAAGGCCAATAAGAATCGGCAGACGGACTAACCGTCATGAATGATCACAACAGATGAGAAAAAGAAGACATAAAAATATATCACAAAATCCCAAAAGCAAAGACGAGTATGAACGTTTATCTTTGAAGAAAGTACATAAAAAAGAAGTTTGAGGAACAAATGTGGACACCTCAAATTTGGACTGCAATAGAGCCATCAGAAATCGATAACACGTCCATGCCCCTTCACGACAAACACTCAAACCTCCACCAAAAATAACATCAAAACAGAGAAGGCGAAATTGCAACACACGGATATTGTAATATAAAAATGTATACAACTTTTAATACGCTCATAAATTAGTATACACACTTGTTATGCGTGTAATTTAATAATACATACATTTATTCGATCCTTTATATCTTCTTAACTTACTTCACACGAGTCGCCTCGAAACTATAACCCTTTGATTAAATAACATTATAAGTTGCTTCCAAGAATCTCCCTTATAATCACAACTCCTCTATTAATACTCCAATCAATTTAGCCCATATTTTTGACGTAGTCATCGATCATTGATCATGGCTCAACTTCTTCAATGTAAGATTGGCAACAATAATCTCACTAGGAAGTGTGCAACCTTAGTGAAGGAACAACGAGCCAAAATCTACATTCTTCGACGTTGTGCTACTATGCTTCTTCACTACTACATCCATGGCGACGAATAAGATCTTACCGATCTCTATGTGCAAGGTTTCGTTTTTGTGTCACTTAGTGTCTTGTTTCGATCCGCCATTGGAGCATGCTTCTCTCCTCTTCAAGTTCGTTAATTTGATCTACAAGGCAGGCAATATGACGATGTCATCTCACTTTCTTACCTTAAACCTTTTTATTGTGTCGTTCAAGAAGGGAAGAAACCCTAGATTTTTTTACCCAAGTATGTACGATTGGTGTAATCCTATTTTTATGTTGGGTTTTTGTCTTTCTCTTTTTGAGTGGCAATAATAAGATGTGTTTTAAGGTTCATCTTTATTTTTGATATTTAACACGATAATCTCAAAATATATATGGTTATCAGAAACACACCCAAGAACTAATAGGAGGATTTATTTATGTGTAATTTGCATCATTTTCTTAAGAATTTATAATGTGTAGATATATGGGCAAATGCTTATGAGTTTGGTTGCTCCTTTTAAAATGAAAACAAAAAATGTTATAAAAGGAAGGGAGAATAATAAGTTTAAAATATCATTTAAAGATTATCAAGAAAAATAAATCTTAAGTATCATCTTTTTAAATTATTATACTTTTTTTTTATGCAAACCGAATAATAAATGGACCGATTCAACCCTGCATTTCAGATTTTTTTTTTACCAAATTATTATTATTTTTTCTTTTATTCTCTATGACGTAGTTCATCCGCCGATTTATTTGAACTCTCAATACACTAGACAACATATTATCCGATAATATACCAATTTATATAGTGTTTTAATTGATTTTTTTTGCCAGCCAAAGAAAATAATGATTATAGGAGGAAGACACCTTCAACCACCTCTCTTTCCCCTTCAATGATAAGTAAATAAAGTACAGAATGTATAATACGTTTTTATTGTTTATTTATTGAACAATTACAAACTTTCAAATCATAATGTTTTAAGAAAAAAGATTGCATAATTGGCAACTAATTCCATGTTTTCACATCATTGTAAATAATACTGATGACATACAATAATGATTATGATGATTGTAGATGTGTTAATTATTTCTCATACTTGGCAACGTAATGAAGTGACTAATGAGTGATATGAGTCATTGTTTTCTCTATAGTCTCCAAAAGATATACTAACATGAGTGAACTCGAGACATAGGCCATCCCTTGGTCAAATTGCTTAAAATTATATAAATTTCTTAATTTTCTCGCTACTTTTTTATATATATATATATAGATTTTAGTTCAAGTGAGGAGAAAGCTTGTAGATAGTAATTAGGAGTGTTGTAAGCCATTGGATGAATTTAAATCAAGGGCTCTCACACGCTCATCATTAATGGCATTTTTGTAAATTGACTTAAAATCTGGAAAAATACCCTTACGTTCAAAATAGTCATCAGTGTTCATACTTTTATATGTTATTGTTCATGTTTTTATACATCGGTGTTCATAGTATTTTATTCATCAAAGTGTCATGTCAATTTATTATTTTGTGTTTATTTTATAATGCATAAATGTTCATTTACAGTATATAACCACAAAAAATAAAAAAAAATCATCACAAAACGTTAAAAGATTATCATAATATGTTATGTAAGTGTCAAAGTTATAGATAACTCATCGGTGTTCATACTTTTATACGTCATTGTTCATCTTTTTATTCGTCATTGTTCATACTTTTTATGTCATTGTTCCTGTAAATATTATAAACTATTTTTCTATAAGGCTTTTTTCCGAACAGTTGCGTGCACACTTAAAGGAGCATATAGATTATTCAATTGGAGCTATTAGACCAACTCAACATATGTATATACATGTATTTTCTCGATCAAACTTATCAAACACAAAACGATTCAAACAAATTTGATTTCGTAAACAAACATCAATCATAATGAAACCTAAACCTTAAGAATGAAAATCTAAACAGTGAGAGTAGAAATTCGAAAAAACAAACCTGAATCGTCTTGTATTCTCTTTGATTTCACAATTTTTTATGTAATCGATCTCTGAGTATTATAAACACGATTTTAAAGAAAAGTATAATTTTCAAAAAAAAATGAACATCATATTATAAGCACCATAATTGTAAAAAAAAAATGAATACATATTTGGAAAAAAATAAACATCATATTTTAAACATGATTTGAAAGAATAGCATAATTTTCAAAAAAAATCCAAAAAAATGTTTAAAAAAATACAAAAATGAACAACTAATGTAAAAAAAATAAAGGGCAATTTTGGTAACTAGGCTTTTTGAAAAACTATAGTAGTAACTAGGCTTTTTAATGTTTCAATTAAGTAAATATACCCCAACCTTTTGTATTTATCCTCAAATTTTACACACTCTTCTCTCAAGGGGTACATTTACTAACCACAAAATTTGAAAAAGCCTAGTAAACTAAATTGTTTTAAAAATAAATAGTTAGTGTTGAGAAAAAATGAACATTTATTGATAAAATATGAACAATGACTCTTTAAAAAATGAACGCGTATTTATAAAAATATGAACACCAATTTTTATTTACAAAAAGAAAATTTGGAAAAAAAACCCGGTGATGTGGCATGCCACATATCACCACCCCGGCTCTCCTCATTCCTATCTGTAAGGGATCTCCTCACCGGAACTGGACCCTATATATATATATATTTTCAAGTGAGGAAAGTGCTTGTAGATAGGAATTATGAGGGTTGTAAGCCATTGGATGAATTTTAAATTAAGGGCTCTTACACGCTCATCATTAATGGCATTTTTGTAAATTGACTTAAAATCTTGAAAAATATCCTTACGTTCAAAATAGTCATTGGTGTTCATACTTTTATATGTCATTGTTCATATTTTTATACATCGGTGTTCATAGTATTTTTATTCATCAAAGTGTCATGTCCATTTATTCTTTTGTGTTCATTTTATAATGTATAGATGCTCATTTACAGTATATAACCACAAAAACAAAAAAACTCATCACAAAACATTAAAACATGATCATAATATGTTATGGATATGTCAAATATATAGATAAATCATCGGTGTTCATACTTTTATATGTCATTGTTCATGTTTTTATTCGTCAGTGTTCATACTTTTTATGTCATTGTTCATGTACATATTATAAACAATTTTTCTATAAGCCATTTTGACAAACAGTTTGCGTGCACACTAAAAGGAGCATATAGATTATTCAATTGGAACTATTAGACCAACTCAACATATGTATACACATGTATTTTCTTAATCAAACTTATCAAATACAAAAACGATTCAAACAAATTTGATTTCGAACACAAACATCAATCATAATGAAACCTAAACTTAAATCTAAATAGTGAGAGTAGAAATTCGAAGAAACAAAACCTTAATCGTCTTGAATTCTCTTTGATTTCACAATTTTTATGTAATCGATCTCTGAATATTATAAACACGATTTGAAAGAAAAGTATAATTTTCGAAAAAATGAACATCATACTATAAACACCATAACTGTAAAAAAATGAATACTTTGTAAAAAAAAATGAACATCATATTTTATTAACACGATTTGAAAGAATAGTATACTTTTCGAAAAAAATCCGCAAAAAATGTTTTTAAAAAAATATAAAAATGAGCAATTAATGTTAAAAAATGAAAAGTTGGTGTTGGTAAAAATGAACATCTATTGATAAAATATGAACACATACTTAAAAAAATATGAACACCGATTTTTATTTACAAAAAAAAAACAAAAAAAAGTGACGTGACATGCCACATGTCACCACCCCGTAGACATGGGTCCGGTTTGAACCAAACCGCCAAACCGGTGGTTTGTGAATTGGACCAAACCGGCGGTTTGGAGATCAAACCGTCGGTTAACCGCCGGTTTGATCCGGTTTGGTCCAATTTTTCAATTTTTTTTTTAATAAACCGGCTAAACCGCCGACCAAACCGACGGTTTAGGTTTAACCTAAACCGCCGGTTTGGATTTTGACGGTTTAGGTTTGCGACCCACCACTACCACCCCGCCTCTCCTCATTCGTATCTGCAAGGGTCCTCCTCACCGGAACCGGACCATATATATATATCCCATAATTGGAACATACAAAATGTGAATAAAGAAGCAGCGTCGTCTGACCAAATGAAGTTCTCACGTTCCGTCAAGTCTTCAAAAAATTTCGAAAAAAAAGAAAGGAGATGATACTTCTTCCGAAAGACCTTCTGGTTGATGGTTTGACGAGAGAGTGTAGTTTGATCGATTGTTTTGGATGAGGCTGCAGTCATGTACTCTCGCTTGATCATGTTTATCAAAACACCATGATAGTTTCTTCAACCCTATGTGCTCTCCATGATTTGTCATCTTCAAGCATTCATCGACTTCTTCTTTGATTTGACCAATCTATACTTTGGATGCTTTGTCTTTGTTTTTTTTTAGTATTGTTGATCAATCTTTGGTTTGACCAATCTATACTTTGGATGCTTTGTCTTTGTTTTTTTTAGTATTGTTGATCAATCTGTACTTTGGATGCTTTGTGTTGTTTGATTATGTTGATCAAAACGTTATAATACTTTTGTTAACCCCGTGTGCTCTCTATGATTTGTCATCTTCAAGCTTTTATCGCCTTCTTCTTTGGTTTGACCAATCTATACTACTTTGGATGTAATCTATCTTGTTTTTTATTGTTTCATTGTGCCTTATTGTTGCTTACTACTTTGGATGCTTTGTCTTTCTTGTTTTCTTAGTATTGTGTCATTGTGCCTTATTGTTGCTTTATTGCTGTGTTGATTGGTCAATGCCATTTTCCGCAGCATCATTGAAAGATTTATGGTAAGCCCAAACTTAGAGATGCACTTTCAGTTCAGTGATCAATCGCAAATTCATAGACAATCTTAAACACACATTCAAGCCTATCCAGTACACACTAGAACATTTCACTAATGCAGAATTTACCCAGAAGAGGTTGCATATTTAAGCATTCGGAAATGTAAAAAGAAAAAGAATTAAGCTCTTGAGCATTTCTAGCCAATTACATTTTATAAAAAGCAAGTACAATGCAACCAATGAGGAGAATATTCAGGGGAGAAATTGACAAATTGTGAGGTTCTTTACTATGAACAAAACAGAACCTGCAAGCACAGCCATGATCAAAGTCGTCTTCTGTCTAATCTACAAATGTCCAAGGGTAATCATAGACAGCAACTAGGAGCTCCCATGAGATCTGATTGATGAAACCGATTGCGCAGAAACGGAGGCAGTTGGACTGTTCATATCCCTATCTCCGTTAGCCATCCTGGGGTTCCCGCTCAATCTCTCAATGGTATCATGGCATATATTGTCAAACCAGCTCTCGTCGGTTATTACACTGATGGATAGAGATATTTAGATTCTAGATAAGAGAATGGTGTTACAAAGTATAAACGATGCACATTTAATAAAGGGAAAATGACTAATGTACCTGTAAGGATCCATTCCTGTGGCTGAAAATGCTGTCATTGCTCTTTTTATGATCTCATTGACAACACGCCTTAGATACCGAGATGAGTAGCGTCCTAAGGTTGCAAATGTGATGACGAACTTCATGTCCAAGTACAACTGCGGTATCGTGAACAATAAAACTCGTTGTCAGCATCAAAAAAAACATGGAAAACTTCAGCTGTGATTGGGGTCTGCTTGGATGTCATGCATTATAAAGCAATTATGCACGATTGATTCTTAAATTTTGACTATATAGTATCTGGGTCAAATACAGCATCAGATTTTAAATTGTAGTATGTATTTGCCAAGAGATAAGTTTTTCGGTAATACATTATATAATGTCTTATGCATCTAAAAAAGGGCTAAGGCAATAATGGAGAATTATATTGTTAGCTGTATATACCTGCTGAAGACCAAGGGGACCCAGAGGCCGAGGTCCATCCTCAATGTCATCCCAAAAGCTTTGGTCTTGGGAAATGAATAAGATCATGGTTTCTGTGAGTTTCATTAAAATCAATGTGGCAAACCTTTCTCTTCCCACAAACATCTCCGAGGCAATACTAGCCATTCTGTTCAGTTTCAAGAAGAGTTCCTGGACAATTACAAGAATAAGCATTATATTGAGCTATCAACTGGAGAAGGGCTGGATGTAAACAACACAGGACGTCTTGGCCCTAGTTTACAATACACAGACATGTAGAAAGCGGCAGGAAATAACAAATACCCTCACCTTTCTCATTCTGATGGTGAGGATTCCTCACAAACATAATGAAATTCCACTAGATTAGCTACTTTGAAGAGATGTATAGTCTGTAAATTAAATGGTTGGTGTAGTATGGGTTGACTAGATATTGAACTTTTTTGGTGTGCCATATAAAGGTAAGAACGGTCAATTTCTCATCCCTTAAAAAGTGATAGAATACTACAAATGAATCAGGTGAAGGAGCTGACAAACAACTTCAAGATACCAACTAGGCAATTGCACCATGGAAATGTTCAACATACTTCGGAAAATTGCATCTAATTGATACAGAACACTACATGTAATGAGAAGTTGTCGCTATGCAAAGATGCAGACACAGCTGTAGGGTTAAGCTGTAGTTCAATCAACTAGGCAACAACAGAGATTTCAAACATCGAATCCGACACAAGTCATCAGTATTAACCTAGCATTAGTTAAAGTATATACCTGGAAAATTAGGGATGGATACCACTCAATCTCATCCTCGTTCCCTTCCATATTTATGTACATGGCTGCAGTAAGATTACTGTAATCCTCTTCAGTGAAAATAAGCTCGAGAGCATGTTGCTGACAAAAGCTGTTCTTAAGTCTATCAACTGAGCTCGTGAGCCTTCTCTTCCATTCCCTCTGCTCAGGATTACGAACTTGTCTTTCACTTCTTCTATGAAGATCATCACCTTGCTCTGCCTGACTTAGAGCAGAAAGCTTCATGGCTGCACGAGGGAGCAACTCCTCTGCTAGCAGGAATGCGTTTGCAAGCAAGGCAAGTTGCTGGGACTCATTCTCTGCTACTCGAACAAGTTTATTTCCTGCACCTTCTAGGTTTGCCTCTTCTTCAATGGCATTAGGTAATGCTTTTATTAGCATGCTTACATAGGAATTGAAAACCTGATATACACCTTCAAGTGTTTTACTACCCAACTGCATGCTCAGAAGTGGCCCTACATCATCAAATAAGTCCTGCAAAGAGAGAAAAAATCAAAAAAATTCTTTAAAAAAAGTCAAAGGACCAGATGTGAGGTGTACCACAAAGATCATCTTCACAGAAAACAAATTTGCTAAGAAATAAATGAGCTGTAAGCCATGAGCAGGTAGAACTACTTTTAATCTCCAAATTATAATCCTTTGATACTTCCTGAATTTCCAGGACTACTTTATTCCTCTCGTCATTATGAAGCTGATGAACTTGCAATATACTAAAGATATTTTTCTTGCCTACTTATTTTAAACTTGTGTGATTGTAATATGTTGACCTCCCTGGAATTAATGTCATAGCAGTTCAACGTCATCCACTTCACTTATTTCTACAATTTTCTTAGATATAAATTAGATACACGCAAAGTTACCAAGTATATGGAAAAGATAATGGCTGTGCAGCAAGTGGATTGAAAAATGTTAAATCCATTGTATGATATGAAATCTGGGAAAGAAGTTATTAACCTGAACCATCACATTGAACCGATGAGCACTGCTCGTAAGTCTATACTGATAAGCTGTAATACTACTCATTGATGCACTTGAAAGTCTGCCAGGTTGCCGTGTAGTGCTTAATGGATATGTGAGTACCCAATCATCAGCAGCAGCTAAAGCAGCAGTACTCTCTTCAATTCTTCTCAAATTAGCATCCACTGCTTGTTCAACACTAGGCCTAAAGAGTTTCACAAGAACTGCAGAGAGAGAGAGACCACGAGACTCCAACAGAGAACAATGGCCTAAGGCTATCTGAACACATTCAGCAGCAGCTCTCAACCCCCCTGCAGCTGCTGATGAAGCTAGTGCGTGCCTTTTGACAAGATAAGCAAAAGATTCTGTCTGGTTTTTAGCCCATATTACCAATTCAGATGTATATTCAGGCTCCTTGCCAAATATTGACAATGAATCAGTAGCTGCCTGAGCAATGGTAGAAAATACAAGCTGGGAGAGAGCTGCGGTATAAGCTCCTCCATATGAACTATTTGATGGTCGAAGACTCTGCATGCTGTTCTGATATCTATGTAAATGGGCATTTAGAAGTAAAGTATGAGCACGAGTACCGTCTCCAAGCCTTTTAAGAGATGATATTGCTGAACGGAGCTCAGCACCACGCGTAGAAGGGTGACAGGCCGCTTCAGCAAGTTGATCAGCCAACTTTTGCCGGCGACGAGTTATGGAAGTTTGAAGAGACATGAGTGCATCTAGGCTTAGTAACTTTGTCTCCTTAGATTCTGACACTACACGGTCTCCCTCATCAAGTGCTTCCAGAGCTTCATCAATCCTCCTCTCAGCCAAAAGAAGGTCAAGAAGATCAGGGAATTCAACCAACCATTTATCAAGCTCGGACTTTTCTCTATTTTCAAAGTTAGTTATCCCATCTAGTGTAGATTCATCAGTGCCAGATCGTAGAGAATCAACGTTAACTCCTTCAGCTAAACCATGTATAAGAGTTGCCTGAGTTGATAAGAGATTTCTAATAGAAAGAAGCTCCCCCTCTAAATCTGATATTTCTTTTGATGTGCTGTAACAGAGAAGTAAAAATGCTAAGCAGTCTGCGTACACGTAGAAGAATAAAATATAGGAAGTTGTAATGATCCACCACACCAATGTTAAGATTGACACTTACTGAGAGAGATGAAAAAGGAATAACCGCAAAAAAAATAGTTACTGCAAGAGAATTTTTCTAGAGGAGAATTGTAAGTCTTCTGAGTCAACAACCCAGATTCGTTAACTAGGCTAGACTTCTCCTATATTCTATTTTGACAAGAAAAACACTATCATAGCATGATTCCATTTTATAGGTTGTACCGTTTCAGTTTTTAGCAAGATAGGTACAAAATCCAATTGTCTATTCAATACTCCACAAAAAGTTTGGCAAATATTTTCATCATATCTCTTTAACTAGATGTTTGCTGACTTCTTCTTTTCTATCTGCATCTCAATTTAGAATAAACTTTCAATCTAGCCTTGCATTCAGATACCAACATATCCAAAGACAATTATGTGCACTGTGATTTGTGAACTGTGATGAATAATCAATAATGAGAATTTAGATCCTGGTTTGAATTAGGCAAACAGAACTATTAAGTTAAAGTACATATAAAGGTTTCAACTGGTGAATTCACGAAAGCAGATAGTTTTAAGTCTTTCCAGGTGGAGAGAAATATGAAGATAATGATTTAAAAAGGACACAAAGGGCAAATCCTCTGGTACAGATGTTGGTCTTCACTTGAGCATAGCCAATTGAGCAGTCTAAGCAACGAAATGACGAAGAAGATAATCCTGTATTGACTAGGAGTTTCTAGCTGGTTAATTTTTATTTCTTCAATAAACGAGTTCTTGGAATGTGCCCGCGCATGAATACAAACTGGTAGTGTAAACAATGAAAAAAATAACAAAAGAAATGCATACTAACATTACCACTGTTGTTGATGGAACAAAATATGAACTTATGGCTCACCGTATGAATGCTGTATAATTAGCATATACACTTCTTCGCATTTCCTCTGCTGAGGCTTTCTTTAAATCCGAAAGGTATGTGCACAAATGCTTTATTTCCTGTGTTTAAAAAAAGAAGTAAAAATGAATCATCACCGTGTTCAAGACAATGGAGGTTCTATTTTGCTCTTGAATAAGACATCCAGAAAATCAAAGAAGAGAAAAACTCAAAGCGCAGGAACTCATGATTAAAATTAATCAAAACAATGACGGTTTCCCGCTGTAAATAAGTTATACTGAATTTTACAACGTTACAGGTGCGCACAATTGACAACACATATCCCTATTCTCTATGTAAAATCCAAAAATCCCATTTAAGCCATATCATCAAATATCTCCTTGAAAATCCTGACAAAGAGCAATAATTGATAAACGAACCAAAACTTGTCGTAAGTGATGACTTGCTGCCCCGTGTCATTTTCACCGAAACGCGGTATAACAAATAATTTCAGGCCACACCCAACTCATTCTCAACCTCCTATTGCAAGCATGAAATTTTGGCATTAAGTGATAGTAACATTGCATTTTTACAAGAAAATCATATCCAAAATATACCAAAACTGCAACGGCTAACGACCATATATAAGTTATAATGAATTTTTAAGATGTTAAAGTTACACATAAGTAACAACTTTTATATGTATCCCCATCTGCAAATCTCAATTAATCCATTTCGTCATATCAACCCCTCCCCGAAACATCCTCCTTCGAATTCTCCAAACAAAGAACAATAATTGCTATGCAAATCAAAACTTGTCGACATGATGACTCATGCCATCTCCACCGACTGCCCGGTAGTCGGTAATTCCAGTCCAACCCTAATTCCTTCTCAATTTCATAAAATTTGAGCATGAAGCATGGTTCAACATAAGCCGTAAGAACAGCAACAGCTAACCCTCAAGTTCCCCAAAATTGCTATACTGTTTACTTTCCGATTTTCTAATATCATTATTACTCTACAGTGTTCTGATATCAAAATTACTTCAACCACGGCCCAATTCAACCATGTGAAATTCATCTCTCTGAAGAAAATCCATCTTTTGCTAATTAAGAACTCCAACATATCACGAAATCACTTCCAATAACAAATTCGCAGCCAATTCTTTCAACATTAAGGCTTCAGCGGATCAGAGGTTTAAAAAAAAAAAAAGAACTCCAAACATCTCGAATAAACTTGAAATCGAAAGGAAGAAACAGAGACCTTCTCATTGAGAGAACACTTCGACTGAACATAGGATTCAGCATCGAATCTGTCGGACTTAAAGACATTAAGACTCTCCTCGAGCTTCGTCCCGTTCTCCTTCGCCGCCGGCGAACTTCTTGTCCTCGAAGAAGTCTTGGCTGAGGCCATAGCCGCATACACAATCGATCAAGAAAAAAAAATAACACTTCCTTCCTGCTCAGATCCGAATTGCAAACCAAAAGACAAATCTGAAAATCGATAGCAGCAGGACAAATTAGTCAGGGATTTTGCTTTGCTGTGATAGTACCGAGACGAACGATCAAAAGAGGGCAACTTTTTGGATCTGCTAAGAAGAGTTCATAATGCAAAGGGGAGCAGAGGAAAGAAAATGGAGAAAATGGGAAGAGAGAGAAAGAGAGAAAGAGAGAAAGAGAGAAAATGTAGCAACAGCAAAGATTATGAGAGAGAATAGAATAACACGCAGAGAGGTCAAACAAAACGTCGTCGTTTTCCATCCCTGTTTCTTTGCTGTTAGACAGGTCATAGGTGGAGGCCGGAGGGAGATGACTCAAATAATTTCTATTTGTTTTTTTAGAGAAACAAATAATTTCTACTTGTTTGTTCCACGTTTAAAGAAAAAGTATTACAGTAAATAATATTTGGCAAAATAATATTTTGGATTCTTAGTATAGGACTTTACATATTATTAAAATTTAAATATTTTATGTGATTGATTAATATTTTTTAGAAATTTATATTGTGCACTCTATCCGTCTATTTTTATTACAAATATTTATGTTTTCTAATCTCTATGACAAACAAAATGTTTTAATAATTTCATATTATGAACTCGAAAAAAAATCATTAAAATAAAATAATCAATAGTTTTTATAAAATTCTCATATGTTTTTCGTAAATTTTATTATATGTAAATACAAAAGAAAAAACTAAAGACTCAAATGATGTTATATAATTACATTTAGCTTGAATCACAAACTGGCCGAGCTACAACTACAAACAATTACCTCTAATATATATACTATTAACCACTTAACTTTTGGTCATTTTATTTTAATATTATTAAAAGACAATATAGTAGAAAATGATAAAACAATGTGAAATGATGTATTATTATATTGTCTTAAAAGAATATTTTCACTCGTAACTTTATATACGGACGGTTTAAATGTATTGTACTAGCACAATCAAAATCTACTATCCTAAATAAATTTTCCCCTAAAAAAAGTCGCAATGTATTGACGTAGAATTTGCACATGAGATTGTACAATGGAGTCGTAAATTAAAGGTCGTGTAAAATATACGTAGCACCGTGAATTATCATTTATTAATCTTTATAAAATATATATTGTATTTCACGAACCAATAAGTTAGTTTATGTATAAATTAATAGAGAAATTAATAGGTGAAGCTATAAGGCAAAACATGTTGTAAAATATATGTATACCTAATTAGCATAATAGTATGTATTAAAATAAGTTGTCATTTTAGAAAATTACTATCTTATAGCTTTTTTTTTAGTTTTTAATTCATTATAATGTAAGTTCATCAAGAAACGAAAAATATATTAATAATATATATATATATATATATATATATATATATATAATTAGCATCATGCATTAAAATAAGTTGTCATTTTAGAAAGTTACTATCTTATAATTTTTTGAGTTTTGAATTAATTTAGATTATTATGTTTTATGAAAGCTAAATATATAATCGTACTCCCTAAATACAGAAATAACAACAAAATTATGATATTATTAAAATAATATAGTTGTAATTGTCATAAGAATGATTGTTCAACAAATATTGAGTGGGTATGTGTTTGGAAATCATATGTATGTCAATTTGCCGAATTTGGTGATGTAAAGAATAATTATGTCAATTTATGGGGTTGAAAAGGGAAATATGACGTCAATGATGGGGGGGAGAAGGTAAAAAGAAGCCAATGAGTCAGTAGGCCGCGTTTGGATATCGGGTGAGAGTTTGGTATATCGGATGCTTTGCTTAACGTGCCAGCTCAGCAAACTACCCAAACCACTAAAACCAGCGGGAACAGCCATACAGAACCTTAATCAATTGCGGTCGTCCCTTTTTAATGGTAGTATTACGGAAGTCGTATTCGCATGAATCAAGATTTCGTTATTGCATCATGCATACGGATCCCGTAACCGTCATAAGATCACGGAATCCGTACCGTCATAATTACGGATTCGGGATCCATGATAATTTTCTATATGAATTCTAACCCGAAAAAAAAAATTTCTGACACCATCACGGTTACGGAACCCCTAACCGTGATGTCAGGAAATATATATAGTATTATAAGAAGGCAAATAATATTACAAGGACAAAGTCTTACTTGAAAATGTGTACAAATATAAGTTGTTAGATGAAGATGTCAAAACGTATGTTATGACTCATAATATAGATCGAGGTTTATGACGATCTATATATAAATTTGACTATATTAATTTTTTAACTTGTTATATCAATAATTACATTTTCTAATTATACTGTACTGTTAGTTTTTTTAATAATAAATACATAAATGAAAATTATTAAAGAAAAATACCTTAAAGGCTCGTGCCTTTGGAACTACCATTGTGGAGTAAATGCTTCATGATAATGGAAGAAACTAGTAAAACTAAGAGAAGATTTCGACAAAGGGCTATGATGACGAGTAGGAGATGGAAAAACAGTTAGATTTTGGAAGGACAGATGAATAAACGACAGACCTCTCTTTGATTTGGTGAGTAATAAGGAAAAAAAAAAACGAAAGTACTTTAAGTACATCACAAACAAAACATGGAATCATCAATTGATTAATCGACTAAACAATATACAGTCTACTAGCACTATTGAAAAAATAAAAACATATAATCTTCCCAAGAATGATATTAGGGATAGACTGTATTGGTCAAAGAATGATAAAGGATGACATGCAACCAAATCGGCTATGGAAATGATCCAAAAACAAAAGGTCGGGGTTACCATGGACAAAACTTCGATATGAAAAACTGACATAATGCCCAAAATAAAAAAAATTCTATGAAAACTAACACTAGATGGTTTACCCACAAAGCAAAATCTCGACATGCAAAGAATTCAAATCGTGATGAATTGTGAATTTTGTAATCACCATACAGAAAGTGCCAAACACTTGTTCTTTTAGTGTCCATACATGGTTACAACAATCGACATTCCAAAAATTTCAGCCATTGTACGGAACTACGACACTGACAGCGGGAGCATTGCAGAGGTCCTTTTTGACCTTAAAGGAACAATAACACCTTGTGAGTTGAGATACCTTGTTGTCATTTGGTGGAATATTTGGATGGTAAGGAACCAGTTCATCTTTAATAAAACAACGATTTCACAGAACCTTAAAACAATAGCTCTTAATCAGATCGCTGAATGGAGCAATCAAACAAAAATTTGATTAGCAACCAAACAAAAATTAAAAAAGCAAAGAAGAAAAACTAAAAATATAAAATGGAAACGACCAGAAGAAGGATTTCTTAAGCTTAACTTTGATGCCTCGAAAAGTGCAACGAAGCAATTCTCATTTGGATACATTATTAGAAACCAATGTGCCGTTCCTATTGCTATAGGAAGCAGTAGATGCGAATCTGTCCTAGAAGCAGAAGCGGTTGCTCTTCGGGAGGGCCTAGAAAAGGTCAAGGGGCTATGAGCTTCATTGATCGAGATCGAAGAAGATAACTTAATGCTTATCAATGCGATCAATCAAATTTGGAAACCTCCATGGGAGTTGGACATGTTTATCACCGATATTACTAACATGATTTCAGGATTTTCTAACTCCTATATTTTCAGGGAAATCAATAACGGTCGCGGACAAGATTGCCATGCATGAACACAACCATTCGCTGGGTGTCAATGCTATTCCTGAAGATGTTCAATACCTCATCCGCAAGGATGCTTTAGGTCGATCGATTTCTAGAAACTGATCCACTTAATTCTCTTACCTTTGTATCAAAAAACATCAGTTCCTTTTACGTAACAAAGAAAAATTCATGTCTGTTTTTTTTTTATAAATAAAGGGGTTAATTACTTTTACCTACTACTAATGAAAGTTGGAAAAATTAAAGGGGTACACAAAACAAACAAAAAATAGAAAAAAAAAGCCTACTTAACCAAATTCTTTCTTCTCCTTTTTGTTTTAAGTTGTCGGTAACATAACGTTATTTTCAGTTTGCAAGTTAACAATATGAGAGGAATATTTGATAAAATAACTAAAGGGTTGGAACAAAACACAAACTTGTACCATTTAAAAAAAACACACAAACTTGTAGGATGTAGACGAACCGTTGAGAATAAGGAAATGGTAATTGTCCGCAATTACCATCAATTTGAGGAAAATTTGAAATTACACGTGAATTGAATCCAACAATTGGAGTGATTACGACCGTGATCTGAAAACGATGCGTGTAAGATCTCCCAAGACACTTTGACCCCTCGTTTGGTTAGAAGTCCGGAGACAGAAACGGAATGGAAATGAATATAGTCCACGTGTTTACCTTATTCATGAATATTTTTTGGAATCATTCCTTATGGTTGCATGTAAATTGTAGTTGTTTCCCCCATTTTGTTTTCCTATAGGTTATCAACACTAATAAAAAACCACAAGGAATGATTCCATAATATTTCATGAATAATGGTATATATATATATATATATATATATATATGGACTAAATTCGTTTCCATTCCGTTTCTATTCCGTTTCCGTTTCCGTTTCCGTTTCCGGAGTTGGAACCAAACAGGCCCTAAATATGTCTGCATAGAGCAAAACAACATTTCGAAGGTTTTTAATGCATTAATTTGCCTATAATAATATCTATAATTTATTTATTCCGTATCAAGTAATTTTCACTATTTACTTTCCAAAGTAGTTCTCATATTATGTGTTCGCCTTTTAACTCCACCAAATATCGAATTTTATCAAATTGGTTGTTTGTCTATTGCTACTTAACTAATAAAAAAATAATTATCTTATGTTGATCGTTACCTCATTCTAAGGGCCCGTTTAGTTACGGAAGGAGAAACGGAAACGGAAACGGAAACGGAATGAAGAAGCGAAGGAAAGGAAACGGAAATGGTTACTTTTATTTTATGTTTGGTTATATTTAGGAATGAATTCATTGAGGTCAATGATACTTTTTCTTGTTTGGTTTGAATGAAATCATTGAAGGGAATTATTAGTTTCATTCAATAAAAATAAAATTTTATTAATAAATTTGTTTTGGATGCCCTATTCTCTGTACGTGTATAGTTTTGGTGGAAAAGGTTTTGAGGACCCAACCAAATGTGAAGAAACTGTAACATGAAGTGGCTGACATGACAATAAAAATTAAAAAGAAATTTTATTATTTTTATTGCTTATCGACCACACCATTTTATCTTCATTCCCACCAGCAAACAGCCTTACTCAGTCATAGCAATATGTTCATTTCAACATGTTGTTTCCACCAGCAAACAACAAAAAACATCCCTACTATTTCCAACAGACAATTCAGTCATAACAACATACTGTTTCAAGGCTTCAACAGACAATTCAAACAACATCCCTACTATTTTCAAGGCTTACATAAACTATAGCCTATAGCCATATAATCAAGCAAGCATTACTCAGTCAAAACAGAAAATTGAAACAACATAATCTCGCATCTTCATCTCTCACTTCTTCCTCAATAAATCAGCAACATACTGTTTCTTGAACGTGGGGGGTGCTTGATAGAATAAACGGAGCTTGTGTTCCTCCGCATTAAAATTGAAGCCACCTGTCATATTCAAACAAGAATTTAGAGGACAATAAATTATATTATAAATAATTTAAAATCTCATAAATTTTACCTCTAAAGCATATGATAGAGAAAGAAAATCCAATTTTAGCACTTTTTTTAAAACTTGGTTGGTCTCATTGTCAAGTTTTTTCTTCCTTTCTTCTTCACTGCTGCACACTTGAGCCATTGCACTCAGATTAGCATTCATGTCTTGAAAAACTTTTCCAAACTCAACCGATATCGACTGGAGAGAGGTAGCCAGATCCCCAACATTGTCCATTCTCTTCATCGGAGCTTTGTGTTTCTTTGCACTCTTCACCGTAGATGAATCTTTCCTCTTCCTTGAGCTACTTCCAGATTGCATGGACTCAGTTTCAGTCTCACCTTCAAAATTATATTCTTCATCACTATCAAGTGCAGTAGACCCATGTCTCATATCAGATTCTATATTTTGAACCGCTTGCTCGAAAGACTCGCTTGCTTGTCC
This sequence comes from Fagopyrum homotropicum, assembly GCA_033239125.1. NCBI lineage: Eukaryota > Viridiplantae > Streptophyta > Magnoliopsida > Caryophyllales > Polygonaceae > Fagopyrum > Fagopyrum homotropicum. Next base: position 8,947,888 of record BSWB01000007.1, on the reverse strand, counting down.
TGTCGCTTTATCTTTTCCTAAACCTTTTCCCTCCTTGTAGTTGAATACTTCTCCTAACCGATATACTCATCATGTACCACATCAAATACAAGATCATCGACACCCTAACTATCACAAAAATCACATGGAGCTGCCTTAACCTTCTCATCCTTGAGTGATCCATTTCTGAGAAGAGAAGTACAAAAAAGGCTCTGGAAGTTTGAGAAAACAGTAGTTGAATACTAATAAGTTGAATATAATAAAATAATAACATTTCTTCTCGGCTACCTTTTGCTATACATAAACAGAAGCAATAATAGTTTCATTTGATGTAACTACATTTTAGTACCAAGTAAACCCATAACAGACAATACTCATTCATACCATCAAAACTTCAAACCCAATTCCCTTTCTCCTTTGCCCTTTTCTCAGTTTCAGTAATGGAGGAAACTCCAAATATATGAAAAATCTTTAAGGCATATTACTCAATATGACCATGGATGTTGGAACTCTGTTCCTAAGTAATGTCCAAGTTAGTAACAACTCTATCCCTATTAACTATACTATCACTCAAGAAAGGGCTTTGGTCTCCTAAGTAATGTCCAAGTTTAAGGCATATTACTCAATACTTGCATTGAAACGATCTATTCAAGTTAAACAGACAATAGAAAAATCACGAATAACAGACACGAAAATTCACAAAATTAACAAAAATCGGTCAATAGAAAGAACCTAAAAGAGGAATTGCGCTCACCAGATCCAGAAAACTTGCAATTTCTCGCTAGTATTGACAGGTTCAACACACAAGTCACCAGTCACCACCTGAACACGAAGAATTAGAAAACGAAACAGAAATAGAGATGCGAAGAATGGAGATGTGAAGGAGATGCGAAGAAGAAGATGCTTATCGTTATCTTTATCAACGATTCATATGTAGGATTTCCAAACTAAAGAGAAAGAGCAGAGAAAATGGAGACGGGACGAGTGAGGAAGAACGAAGGGATTTTCTCTCAAAATGTGTCGGGGAGAGAGAAATTCAGAAAACTGTAGGTTTACAAAGGAAATGAGCTTTTTTAGTTCTGGAAACAAGGAAAGGAATCAAATAAGACCCGGATATAGAATGATTCATTTTATATGTTCAAACAAACGTCCATTATCGATTTGGGCCGGAATCAATCCATTCCAGACCCATTATTCTACTAAACAAACAGGCCCTAAACCTTTAGGGGGAAAGTATCATTTCAACAAAATGACCCCAGAAAATATTCGAAAAAACTATTTAATACCAGAAGACTATTTGTGAACGGCTGAACAAATATTTGGTGAATGAGATGAAAAATTATCATTAATTAACAAATAGATTTATGTAGCTATATAAAACCCCGGAAACCCAAAACCCGAGACCCAAAACCCTACAAATTAAAACTCCGGAAGCCGAAAACCTAGAACCCAAAAAAATTCTTGTAAATTTTCGTCATATATATCAACATAAATGTTCATGTGAATTTAAGAACCCTGATCACCATTAAACGAATATCTTTGTTGGTATATATGAATTTTAAACAATCTAATATAGCATATCGTTCACACGTTTCAAATACATGACCATAAGACATATTTATTGCATTTTTCTCATTGACTAAAATATATCCATTTCCAAAATATAAATATATTTCGCTATCATAAATACCCGCTTAAATATCTTATATACAACATCTCATATTCCAATTCGAATGTATTCGAGATAGTATGCCTAAAATTTATCACAAGTATTTTATGAGAAACACAAACCAACAACCTAAGATATAATTTTAGACATGTAACATATATGCTCAGTTTTTTAAGGAGACACTCGTTGTCTCCCTCCACATGAATTTGCAATTCGGTTCCTAATTCTTTTGCTTTGAAAATCTTAGAGTAATTGTTTTTCAATTTTTCCGATGAATAATTTTTTTATCTTAACTAGTATATTGATGTTATTCCAGCTTATAATATTCTAATCACGTTCTCTTGATAATTCCGATGAAAAGTCCTATAGTCTAACATAAACAAGCTCTCCATATACAAGTCAACTAATAAAATAATCAGATTTCCTAACATATTGAATTCGAATTTAAAATGTATGTACAAATATATAAAAAATTGTAAGATTTTCTTAGCAGTTGGCTAGTTTTGCCATGATAAATGCCTAAAGACTAGCTCAGCTTCCAATCAATCAAGAACATGTCCACTTGTTCTTACAAAAAAAGAGTCTGCAGACCTGTATATAGATTGCTGTCACCAACTAATCCAAGAACAGTTCTTGCTACTTCTTATGTTTGTTTTTTTTATTTCACATTGTTCAGGTTATTGTAAAAGTACGTCTAAATCATTTCAGCGATCATTACGGATGAAACTTCTTACATCAGGTTCAAATACGTACGTAGGTTTTGAGCTGAACTAATTACATATACTATGTTATTCGTTTGGTTTTATTATGAGATTCTAACTCGTAACGTATTGAATTTGTAAATCTGGGTCATATATATGGAGCTCCACTAAGACATAATCAATCCACTATAAGCTACCACTGTCATATTGTAATTTTTCTTAAATTCCAATGTCCTTGGAACATTGTGGGCAGCATGACACATGATTCCAGGAATCTAAAATCAATAGAATAAAACAGTCTCTATCCAAGATGTGCATGCTTGTATGCTTAAGTACTTTGATAATATAATTGCTCAATATATTCATTGATGGTGGTAAATGTTCATCAAAACCCAAGAATCATTTTTTTTAGGGTTCAAAAACACCAGCAAGTGCTTATACTGAGCGATGAGACGAGAAGAATCAGATATCTTTAGAGTAGATGAAGAACTTGATGATGATCAAAGTGTTAGTCAGGAAACATCCTCCACAGATGTTGAGGATAATAGCTTCAGTGAAGCCGAAAGCCGAAAAGTGATTGAGAATGGAGTTCATAAATACAGTAGACAGTTTGGAAGTGATGCTCATGAATACAATAGAGATTTTGTAGATGATGGATTTGTGTTGTCACATTCTCCTTATGCTGGTCATTGGCCTCAAAGTTATAGGTAAATTGTATTGCTTCCTACCCTTATGTCGTTTCATTGACTTTTATGAATGCATGGGTTAACCTCTCGAGAAACCGATTGTTATCGGATCAAATGCACTAAAGTGTGCTTGTGTAGTGACCATAATAGAATGTTAGAGGTCTTTTTGAACATGATAGAAGGATAACCATTTTCTTGACCGTTAACTTTCGGTTTCCGTTATTTGTTATTAATCATACCACTAAAGTGTGCTTGTGTAGTAACCGAAATAGAATGTTAGAAATAGTTTTTGAACATGACAGAAGGGAAACCATTTTCTTGACCATTGACTTTCGGTTTGCCTTCCTTGTTATCGGATCATGCTTCTAAGGTGTGCTTGTGTAGTAACTAAAATAAATGTTAGAGGTCGGTTTTGAATGTGAAAGAAAGATAATCATTTTCTTGACCATTGATTTTCGGGTTTAGTTTAGTTCCTTGTTATCAGATCATGCCTTTAAAGTACGCTAAGCAAAATAGAATGTTAGAGGTCTTTTTGTTACCTGTGAATGTTCTTTTTCTCTATTTCAAATGATTGATGATAAAGATGAAGCATACAAGATTAAAAATCCATAGACTGTACGTCATATATATATCCACAAGATTTACTTTCTTTAGTCAAATGTGCTTGATATTCACCTTCATCATCACATTTTTATCTATGGTTTCACAAGAAGTTTCATTTAAGAACTATTTACCAGATTATACCACCAGCTGATTTGGTTTACCATGTTGTTTGTTCTTTTCATGTAGGGAGACGACTGACACGTATAGTATTACTGTGTCGCCAAATCCTGGTCGTCTTCGTCGCGGGAGTATGTTCTCTCCACATCTAAGTCAACATGACTTGGAAGAATCCAAAATTCCATTGCTGCCTGAAAAATCAAACCTGAGTAAATTCTCAAGTATACTCTCATTGTTATCTGTCAACAAGGGCTCCTTCTATACTCCTCCTACTGGACAATGCAGTCTTACACAGACAGTTTTTAATGGTACACTAAACTTAACTTGAATTTTACTCAACACAGCAAAAAATGTGAGTTATGACCTTTGTAATAAAAACCCATAAGATGAAACCAGAAGGGTTTTTCACTAGTTGTAGTATGAAACCTCATTGGACTCATGTGCTGACTTTTCGATATTTTCGCCTCATAACATTGAGAAGATTGACCTAATAAGGCTTGATACAACCCTTGTTAATTTAAGATTATTTTTAATTCTAAAAACGCTTATTTAAAGGGGTAAAAAAGGACGAGTTTGTTCATGCAGGATTTAATCTATTTGTGGGACTAGGACTTCTCTCGATTCCGTCCACCATACAAGAAGGAGGTTGGGCAAGTGCAGTGTTTCTCCTACTATATGCAGGTGTATGCTTTTATACAGGTTCTCTTTTAAGAAGATGCATGGAAGAAGACAAGAACATCATCACTTTTCCCGATTTAGGAGAAGCTGCATTTGGCAAATATGGCCGCCTTTTCCTATCAGTAAGTGTCTGTTTTCTACTTCTTCTGTTCTTGTCTTCATTGAGTCTTACTCATCTCTTTTCTGATTAGTAAGTTACATTTTGATGTGTCTGCAGATTGTCTTCTACATTGAGTTATATGTAAGTATAACAAAAATTTATAATTTAGTTCACCCTTGATTTGAATCTTGATACCAAACTAGCACTTAGACTCACAAAAGAAGGTATACTGATTATTTGCAGTTTTGCTGTGTGGAATTCATCATACTTGAAGCAGATAACCTGGCAAAATTGTTCCCAAGTGCATCTTTAACTTTAGATGGATTCTACCTTAGTCCTGTCCATTTACTCGGAATCGTTGTCACTTTTATAGTACTTCCAACTTGCTATCTTAAGGATTATAGAATAATCTCCTTCGTCTCAGGTTGGTATATAAAGTTGCCAAAACTTCAGCAGACTTCTGAGCTTATACGTGCATGTATGCTCGTATGCACACGAATCTTGATTCATGTATCTATCTATGATGTGCAGCTGGTGGAATATGTGGATCTTTCTTTCTAGTTCTATCATTGATATTAGTTGGCACAATGGAGGATATAGGATTCAACCAAACCGGTCCAATTATCAAATGGAGTGGCCTTCCTTACTCTTTCGGGGTATTCGGATTCTGTTACTCTGGGCATTCTGTTCTCCCAAACCTCTATCACTCAATGACTGATAAGAGAAAGTTCAACAAAGCTCTCACTTGGATGTAAGAATCTCATAGCACAATACGCCATCTCGCGGGATCTTCATATAGCACCTAACCTAACAAATTTCAATACATACATGCAGCTTCATCTTGTCTACTTCAGTATATCTCATGGTTGGTGTGTTGGGATTCCTCTTGTTTGGTGAGGATACAGATTCTCAAGTCACTTTGAATCTTCCAAGTGACACGATTGCTTCAAAGATCGCCTTGTGGGTAACAGTAAGTATCAAACTATGTTAAACATTGCTTCGATGCATTTCAACTTATCTTATGTTAACTTCATTTCCCCTTTCAGGTTATCACTCCATTGTTCAAATATCCTTTTATGAGACCCTACAAGGAAATACCATGATCTATATACATAATGAACTTAGTGTCCGTTTGGTTGAAGCAGTGAAATGAAAATGGAAAGGAATCGAATAAGGGTAAAAAAATGAAATGGAAACGCTGGGATTACTCTCATGTTTCAAAAGACCTCTTAACAAACTTAGTTTTTTGATTAGGAATCATTCCGTTACCGGGAATGATTCTTAGCGCTTCCAAACGAGTCCTAATACTAATGTTACCTTAACTATGATCACATATTCGTTGTTGCTAAACCCCTTGGCTAGTTGTATAGAGGAGTTGCTGCCCTCACAACTTTCCAACAAGTATAGCTGCATAGTTCCTCTAAGGACCACCCTCGTTGCTTCAAGTCTTTGTGTCGCCTTCCTCGTACCTTATTTCGGTATGTCATAGGTAGTTTTTCCAAGATTTATGCAGTAGTGTTTTGTTTTCTAGGCTTTACTGAACATTTTGATTGTGTAGGTCTTGTGATGTCCTTGGCTGGATCACTTCTTTGTATGCTTGCAGTAAGTAAACAATTACTGAGAAATGAAATTTTAACTATAATATACATTCCTTGACTGATTTAAACCACTATGTTGTGTTAACACAGTCTATCATAATGCCTTCTCTATGCTACATAAGGATCAAGACAAAACCAGCATCATTTGAGGTAAATTCTTCCTTGTACCGATTAGCGTTCTAAGATTCCAATGTGAGTATTTTTTCACACGTCATGTTACAAAAAGGATGAAATTGTTGGAAATAATAAGTTGCCACATCGAAATTTAACATATTGTTTTCATATGTAGGTTGGAATTTGCTATGCTGTTGCAGCTGTGGGTATTGCGATTGCAGTATGTGGAACGTATACTGCGGTCTATGACATAATAGAGAGCTATTGACAGATATCCACAGTCAAAGACATGACTTTGATTCATCTTCTTGCTTATATTGTTTCATTGAATTCGGAATTATAAGGGTTGTTTGGATTTAGTTTTCGGGCTCTATACAAATTAGATTCGAATAGAACACTTAAACCTAATTGTATCTTTCATTTCAAGATTAAGATTAATGGAAAGAGAGCATTCGTTTTCCCAATATTCGTCTTATGGAATATCAACTCAAGGATTGTATCATTTGTGGGAAGCTGAAGGTCTTCTAGCAGTTTCAGTGGAAGAGGAAGATGAAACTCAAGGAACTCGAGCTTACGATATCGGTGAAAGATATCGTAACGTTATCGAAAGTCATATGTGCTGAAGTTGAGGTTAGTAGGGCATGATGGTGTACCATATTACAGCTTTGTTCAAGATAATAAGTTTTAAGTTAGGCAACATTCCGAGTTTAGTATTACTAGTATACAAGGTTGGTGTGCAGCTTTAGAAAAAACACACACTACTCGTGATTTCTCATATTGTCAATTTGTTATAAGATAAAATATTACCGGGTATATGTGATTAGTCTGGGCACATGTTCATTCAATAACATCAATTTTAGAGACCTTTTTTTACACATGTCAACCCACAATTTACTCAGCTCTCCAAAATATTTTTAAAACACATTTATTATTATTCAAAGCTAATATATAATCATTAACAAAAATTATATTATAAATCACAAATTTTAAGTAAAGGAACGTTATCTAATTATATTAAGTATATTTAATATATAATTAATTATTAAAAAAAACTTTAAAAAATTTGAAAAATAATAATAAAAATAATATATTTTTATTCTTCGGATTTTTATCTTACAAAAAATATACATATAAATTTTTAATTATAAAGTATTTATTAAAACTCAATCCGCACAAGATGCGGGTAATACACTATTTACAATCTTGCTAGGAAACTCTATTTTAGCCTACAGTTTTAATTAAAAAAAGTAAAAAAAGGTAAAATTTGTGCGATAATCACAAAAAAAATAAAACTTTTCACATGAACTATTTTTTAACGTAAAACTTGCGAGAGAAGCTCTATTGTAACACCGCTTTATTTTTCGCAATATATGGATCACCTAATTGTAGTGAATTCATCAATATCTCACGTTCCTATGAGCATGAATCATTTTCGTTATTATAGATTAACATTCAATCGCTTCATCTTGAAAAATAAAATTTTCATTGTTGTGTTCCTTAGTGTGTTCTCATAATCATTTGATTCTAAAGGGTTCAACACAATCAAGTATCGGTGATAGATTAATAGTTTCATGTTATCGGTTCAACCTCATATAAAACTTTATTGATATCTATATTATTGCAAATAAAAAAGAGCTGAAAACGCTATCTACTGTTCATCAACTAGAGGCAACCCCTCTTATCCATTGAGGCAAACCCTCAACCCCATCTTCCTTGGTTACAAGTTGTAGAGGTGAGCCCTCCCCTCTTTTAAAGCAAGCCCTCAACCCTTGCTGTGAACAAACATCAGCCGTCGGATCTCCTTTGTATCCCCTCTCACAAGTCACAACCTTGTCTTGTTCGAAAAGCTTCTATTCAAAATCATTTTTGTAGCCGGCAAAGTTCCCACTCGGATAGGTCTTTTCCCGGACCTTTCGGTGGCTCGTTAGTTGCGTACTCACTTGGTTTTTTCTCCATAGCTCGGATCCCGCCTTCTCTCCATGATCTCATCATACTTTCTATTTCTTTGGACACATCTTCTAGAGCCGAAGTCTCTATCAATTCTGGTGAAAACCACCTCAACTGGCATAAGCCACCTTTCTTTTCTGACAAAATTTGGTCTTCTCCCTGCTAAATCTAGTTTCAAATTCTTCTTCTCCTTGTTGAAGATGACTCTACAACGCCACCCCTTTTCTTGGCTAAACAAATAATCAAGCAATTTGTAAATAAATTGGGCTTGATGACCCAATTTGCCACCTTCAACGTGTGCCTTTCTTCCTCTTGTTTATGTATTAGGCTTTATGACCCAATTTTTCAATCAATGTGGTTTCGTTAAATTGATTTTTACAAAAAAATGAAAAAAAGAAGTAAGGCTTTCTCAGTTGCATAATCTTGACTTACTGACACCAACCTCGCGACCTAATGACACCGTTCTGGCCTAACGGCTCCAAAATCATCCAACAATGATAATAAAATACAAATATGAAAAATAGTTTCGAATGAGTTAAGGCTCAAACCTCGACCATGTTTTGCTCATTTTAAGAAAAATAAAGGTTACAAATGTTTGGTCAATTTTGTCCTAAGGACACCATTCTCGCGGCCTAACGGCAGCGATCCGACCTAACGGTCCCAAAAACATAAAAAGGATAAAAAGGAAAATAAAATTATGGTCGATTGAGTTTTGACTCAAATCTTTATTGTCCTAGGCAGTAAATGATTTTAAAAACAAAATCGATCGTAATAAGATCTTTCAAAACAAAAAGCACTCCTATGTTTCAAACCAATTCGTAATTCAACCTATGTGAACAATTTTCTCCATACAAATCATCATTCTTTTAACCATCTTCAAGTATTACACCTTTATACATCATGATCCCCGTGTTTAGTAGTTTCGTCTTCTGAGGTTTTATGTTGTCATTCGATGGTTGTTTCAAGTGTTTGTCGCGAAAGGGACGTGAATTTGTGATCGACTTCCGACGGCTCCGTTGTAGTCCAAATTTGAGGTGTCCACATTTGTTCTTCAATCTTCCTTCTTGTGTATTTCCTTCGAAGATGAACGTATATGCTCGTTGCCTCATGTTGGTTGGATCATTCTACTTTCCCTTGAAGATTTTTTTGCTTTCGAGTTTTTTTGTTGTATTTTTGTGTATTTCTTTTCTCCTATGGTTGTGTCCCTTCGTGACGGTTTGTCCGTCTGCCGATCTTTTTCGGCCTTTCGACGGCGCGCCATCTAATTGTTCGAACCGCTTTCCGTTTTCAATAAATAAAGAGAAATAAAAGAAGTTTTTGTATATCTTTATATCGAAGCAATTATATATGTTAACCGTGTTCTTTGATTTGTATCATTAATATATGCAAATTTCAAATCATTTATCAACAAATATTCATGTAAGGCACGGACTACAAATTATTCTAATAAGTATAGGAAATAAAAAAATATATAAAAGAATAAATGATAATCTTACTCAAATAAAAAACAATTTATTTTGGAAGAACTCATATTATTAAATTACGTAATAATTAATTACTTTTTACTTTACTTATTTATATTTTAATAAACGATTTAGATTTAAGTTAAAATTTTATATTTTTATTTACAATAATTATTGATTGCGGTTAATTTGTAACTATAACGAAAATAAAATATTTAAAGTTGCAATTATAAGTAAAATAAATTTTAATTTAAATAAATTTATTTTTTTATAGAAAGAAAGTATACGATCACGTTATCTATTATACTTACTAAAACAGAGCACGGGTCGATGACGTGGCGCGATATGAACGCAGGATTTTTGAAATGGAGCTCCCACAATTAAAGCCAATAAATCTTTATTTTTTACACTATTTTTTAACCATAAAATCTTTTATTATTAAAATAATAATTTTATAGAAACCAAATCAATATATCTTTATTTTATACAATATATTTTAAACCATAAAATCTTTTATTAATTAAAATAATAATTTTATAGAAACCAAATCAAGATCTCCTATATATTTTAAAAATAATTTGGTTTACGTATTTCTTTTATTTTTAAGCTGACGAAATTTAAATAGTTTATTTATTGGGAAGATTTTTATTTTTTTCTTAATTTATTTTTGAAGCATTATTTAAGCTGTCGAAATTTAAATAGTTTATTTATTGGGAAGATTTTTATTTTTTTTTTTAATTTATTTTTGAAGCATTATTTAAGCTGTCGAAATTTAAATAGTTTATTTATTGGGAAGATTTTTATTTTTTTCTTAATTTATTTTTGAAGCATTATAAGCTCAATCTATTTACGTTAAAAAATTTTCACGGAACTCACTATCCCACATCGATTATAAGTCAGCTTGGTAGTTTGATAACTTGTATAAATAGACGGTTTGAAGACGAAACAAATCACACATTTTTTGGCCTTTTGGCTAAGTTAAGTATAATTTTATTCATAATGGATTAATATCTGTTTTGTGAGTCGTTGGCCTATTGTATTGTGGGTCGTTGGCGTACTGTTTTGTGGGTAGTTGACCTACTGTTTTGTGGGTCGCCGTTAGCCTACTGTTTTGTGGGTCGTTGTCCCTGTTTTGTGGGTCATTGACCTACTGTTTTGTGGGTCTCTAAGTATTTTCAGCAATTTTTTGCTTTCCCACATTGGTTTTCACTTGTATAAATTTTTGGCTAAGTTGAAGGATAAATTTTATTCATAAACTAATATCCGTTATATGGGTCTTTGACTTATAAATAGAGGTTAATAACGGATATTGAAGATTAAACAAATAATACATTTCTTGGCCTTTTAGCTAAGTTGAGCTATAATTTTTATTCATAACGGATTAATATATGTTTTATGGGTCGTTGACCTACTTTTTTATGGGTCGTTTACTTACTGTTTTCAGCGAATTTGCTATCACACATCGATTATCAAGTAAGACTGATGCTTTGAGAACTTGAAAAGCGTTTATAATTGTCTCCATAAATTAATATTAATTTATCCGTTATTGTATGAGATTTTGTTTAATTTTATATTATAGAATTTTTTATCGTCATCTATAAATTGTTTTCTAATTTACAAATTTTTATATTCCGATTTTTTAAATATAACTGATTTATTGAAAATGTATGTTTTTTAAATAAAAATATTACTCTACGGGTATCCTTTTTTGTCTGTTGTCCTATTATGTTTTAATCTTAAAATACGGGTATTCTTTTTATATTACGTCGGTCGTTACAAGAATAAAGTTCCAGATTTTAAATTTCGTTCATCCAATAATTTATTTTTGCTTTTGTTTGTATTTTTAAACTTTATTTTGATTTTTTGTGTATTTTTTTTAAACAAAACTTTCAATTTTTATTTTATTATTTATCACACATTTCGTTTCAAATTCTTTTTTTTACAAAACTATATTTCGGGTTCCATTTATATAATTACAAGATACTAAAACAGAAGACACTAAAGCTGACGTGCCATTATCACAAATTTTGTAGGCTTAAATTTTTTTTAACTAACTTATTAAACCATAAAATCTTATTTATTAATCCAAAAATAAAACAAAATTTTGTAAAATTAACTGACAAGAAATATTTTAAAATTAATTTGGTTTACGTATTTATTTTATTTTTAAGCCGTCAAAATTTAAATAATTTATAAGATTTTTATTTTTTTCTTAATTTATTTTTGAAGGATTATAAGCTCAATCTATTTACGTTAAAAAATTTCACATAATTCCCTATCCCACATCGATTATAAGTAAGGTTGATAGTTTGATAACTTGTATAAATAGACGGTTTGAAGACTAAACAAATCACACATTTCTTGGTCTTTTGTCTAATTTAAATATAATTTTTATTCATAACGGATTAATATCTGTTTTGTGAGTCGTTGACCTACTATTTTGTGGGTCGCTAAGTATTTTCAGCGATTTTTTGCTTTCCCACATTGGTTTTCACTTGTATAAATAGAGGTTTAATATAGATTGTTTGAATTTTTGGCTAAGTTGAAGTATAATTTTTATTCATAAATTAATATCCGTTATATGGGTTGTTGACCTACTAAGACTTATGGTTTGAGAACTTGTATAAATAGAGGTTAATAACGGATATTGAAGATTAAACAAATGATACATTTCTTGGCCTTTTCGCTAAGTTGAGCTATAATTTTTATTCATAACGGATTAATATATGTTTTATGGGTCGTTGACCTACTTTTTTATGGGTCGTTTACTTACTGTTTTTAGCGAATTTGTTATCCCACATCACTTATCAAATAAGACTGATGCTTTGAGAACTTGAAAAACGTTTATAATTATCTCCATAAATTAATATTAATTTATCCGTTATTGTATGAAATTTTGTTTAATTTTATATTATAGAATTTTTTATCGTCATTTATAAATTGTTTTTTAATTTACAAATTTTCAGATTCTAATTTTTTAAATATAACTGATTTATTGAAAATGTATGTTTTTAAATAAAAATATTACTCTACGGGTATTTTTTTTTTTTTTCCTGTTGTCCTATTATGTTTTCTAATCATAAAATACGGGTATTCTTTTTATATTATGTCGGTCGTTACAAGAATAAAGTTCCAAATTTTAAATTCCGTTCATCCAATAATTTGTTTTTTGTTCTGTTGTATTTTTAAACTTTATTTCAATTTTTGTGTATTTTACTTTAAAAAAAACTTTCAGTTTTTATTTTATAATTTATCACACATTTCGTTTCAAATTCTTTTTTTTTTACAAATTATATTACGGGTTCCATTTAGATAATTACAATATATTAAAGTAATTTAGTTATAAGTCTATAACGGAGTTGTGCATTTTAATTTTTTTTTTAAAAATTGTGCATTGTATAAGGATTAAATTTATGAAGTGTAGAATAATAAGAAGTTCTTTATTTGTGACTACTTTTTTCGTTTTGAGACTAATCAAATCCGAATTATTATTATAAAATTTCATAAATATATCTTTAGTTCGCACAACTAATATTATAAAGATTCCCGCACAAGGTGCGGGCTATACACTAGTTTTTCTACACAACAGCTAGACAGAAAATAAATAAGGGTTCGATTGATTTTGTGTTATCAAACTAATTTTTATTTATTTCCACCAAAAAACTAATTTTTATTTACTAGAAACCTATAGGTTGAAGTCTCATTCTCCCTGCTCCCCGCCGTCTCTCACTGAACTCCTCGCCGAGCAGTCAGCACGTACCCGCAGGTATCACTCTTCTTCATTTTTGTTCGAACTTTTGTTTTTCGTTTGTGGAATTTATGATTTCTAAACCATGCGTCTTTCGTCCTTTGACTTTCTCACTTATATGTTGGTTGAACTGAGAAGATTAGCTCGATTAACAGGTTAATTAGATTCTTTCCTACAGGTAGCCATGAACATATTGTAGTTAGTTATTTCTTTTCTATACCCATTGTTCTTCTGTGCATTTTAGGGCGGCCCCGGTGGCCCTTCTGTTGAATTGTTGGTGTTCTAAGCACAATACAAATTCCGCGCCTTTGGGCTTCCCTCAAAAGTGAAGTTGATTTTGAATATTTACCTCAAATTTGTGCTTCAGATTGGACAAGTGAAGATCATCTTTGGAGGGAAGACGCTTGTGTGGATTGCATAGCGGACAAGTAGTAATTACCATGGACAGTGTAGGGGCACATTGATAATTGCCCCTTGTCTGATTGGTAATTCGGTGCCTGACCTTACCATTAGGGTTTCTGAGGTATAAGGAGAAAACCGAAAACCCTCATTAATGTATGAAGATTTCAATTCCATGTTCTCTGAAATTGATAAGATCAAATTGGAAGAGAATTCCAAATTGCCTCTTTTCAACCAATATCAGTCTAAATCCTAATCTAACCAAGTTGTTTAATAAGTACTTTGATAGGACCGATGTGTACTCTTGGAACTCGGTCATTGCCGAGTTGGCTCGTGGTGGCGACTCGGTGGAAGCACTTAGAGCCTTCTTGCAGATGCGGAAGCTATGTGTATCCCCCAACCGATCCACATTCCCTTGCACTATCAAATCATGTTCTGCTTTGGGAGACATTTCATTGGGCAAGCAAGTCCATCAACAAGCTTTTGCCTTTGGATATGAGTTGGACCTCTTTGTGTCTGCTGCTCTAATTGATATGTACACTAAATGTGGTGAATTAGGGGATGCACGAAAAATGTTTGATGAAATTCCCAGCAAAAATGTGGTCTCTTGGACTTCTATGATCACGGGTTATGTGTTAAATGAGAATCCTTGTGGTGCCCTTTTGCTTTTTAAGGAGCTTCTTGCTGAAGAAGAGAGCAATGATGTTTATGTTGATTCAGTTGCCTTGGGCTCTGTACTTTCAGCATGTTCCCATATTTTGAGGAAGCCCGTGACAGAAGGGATCCATGGTTTTGCAGTAAAAAGGGGGTTTGACTCTTCATTGGGAGTAATGAATACCTTGTTGGATGCTTATGCAAAGTGTAGTGAGTTAGGTGCTTCTAAGAAGGTGTTTGACGACATGGTGGTCAAGGATGTTATCTCTTGGAACACTATGATTGCAGTTTATGCTCAAAATGGATGGTCAAGGCAGGCGTTGGAGGTCTTTTACACGATGGTGAATAATGATAGTGAAATTAAGTACAATTCAACGACTTTATCTGCTGTGTTGTTAGCATGTGCACATGAGGGAGCTTTGATGGCTGGGAAATGCATACATGATCAGGTTGTGAAAATGGGATTGGAAGACAATGTATATGTCGGCACTTCAATCATTGACATGTACTGCAAGTGCGGAAGAGTTGTTATGGCAAGAAGGGCATTTGACCGGATGAAAGTGAAGAATGTCAAGTCTTGGAGCGCAATGATTTCTGGTTATGGCATGCATGGGCATGCTAGAGAAGCAATTGACATCTTCTACAAGATGAAGCATGCTGGAATTAGACCGAATTACATAACTTTTGTGTCGGTCTTGGCTGCGTGCAGCCATGCTGGCCTTGTTGAAGAAGGCTGGTCTTGCTTTCGAGAAATGAAAAGTGAGTTTAAATTGGAGCCCGGTGTTGAGCACTATGGTTGTATGATTGATCTGCTTGGGCGGGCTGGCCGTCTAAAAGAGGCCTATGATCTAACAATAGAAATGAAGGTGACCCCTGATTTTGTGATTTGGGGGGCGCTTCTTGCTGCATGCAAAACACACAAAAATTTGGAGTTGGCTGAGATATCTGCCCGTAAACTCTTTGAGTTAGAGCCTGAGAATTGTGGGTATTATGTCTTGCTATCTAACATGTATGCAGATGCTGGAAGGTGGAGAGATGTTGAGAGGATGAGGGTTCTTATAAAAGATCATGGTTTGGTTAAACCTCCAGGGTTTAGTTTAGTGGAGTTGAAGGGGAGGGTTCATGTGTTTCTGGTTGGAGATGACGAGCATCCACAGCACAAGCAAATTTACGAGTACTTGGAGATCCTGTCTACAAGATTGGTTGAAGCTGGATACGTACCTGATAGAATGGCTGCGTTGCATGATGTAGATGACGAGGAGAAGGACATGATGCTACGAGTTCATAGTGAAAAACTTGCAGTTGCATTCGGAATTATGAATACAACAGCAGGGGCTACCGTCCAGATAATCAAGAATCTGAGGGTGTGTGGTGATTGTCACACTGTTATGAAGCTGTTATCCAAGATTGAGGACCGAATAATCGTGATTAGAGACTCAAAGCGGTTTCATCACTTCAGAGATGGGGTGTGTTCGTGCGGTGATTACTGGTGAAAAGTCTATGCAGTTCAATCTGCTTGATTGCGCATTTGTTTTAGATTTCCACAGGATTATTTTAGCTCTTCTTCCCAATAGATGAGAAGGGAAGCTCAAATTTTGTTGTTAAAGCATCCATGTCTTGTGATATGGCATTCCATCGCCCTTTCTTGAATGCTTGATAACCTTACCAAAGATAATATAAGTTTTTTAATTATGATTACAGTGCGCTTTTATATTACTCTGTCTATTCGTTTTGTTATCAGATTTGTATAAATTGCGAGTTACTGACTTTTTTTTTTTTTTTTTTTTTTTTTTTGTCTAATGGCAATTTGCATTCTTTCCCGTGGATTTGAGGGCTTGTTCACCAATGTATGAAAAAGACGAATTCCTTAGTATTATCAGTAGTTCTAGGCTCCGTTTGGGAAACAGAAGCTGATTGTGGCTTAAGCTGAAGCTGAAGCGGAAGCTGAATGAAGCTGAAGCGGAAGCTGAAGCTGAAGCGGAAGCTGAAATAAGAAGCTGATTTAAGTAGCTGATTGTTTTTAATAAGCTAGTATAGCGTTTGGGAATTACGAGCTGATTGAAACGTAAAATTACCGAAAAGGGCTTTTATAATGGGTATTTATTATGGTGATATAAATAATTATTTAAATAATGTTATATTTGAATGAATATTATGGAATAATATTTTTGTCAAATATAATTGTGTAGTTAAAAATGTCTTTAATTTTAGAAGAACCCGAATCCTATAAAAAATATTTAATATTCCAAAGTAAATAAATTCGAATTGTAATATATGATAAATAATATTACAAACACCTATTGGATGCTCACAAATAAACTCCAACTTTTCTCGCTTATCTCTCTCAATCCCATACACATAAAACAATTAAGAAGTTCTTACTACCTCCAACAATGCCGAAACTCCTCACATATATTCATTGTTCGTAACACCAAACAGTCTCGTCTTTCTCATCACCATTCTCCACAGCTCACAACCCTTTTCTTCCAAGACCCACACAATAAATTCTGAGCTATGCAACTTCACGAAACAACCAGTCCTCTTGTAGCAGTCGAAAAAAACGCTATACACGTATTGTAGCGTATAAACCTCCTTGCTCTATCCATCCTCCATTCGAGTATATAGCGAGTTGCTTTCTGAACATTGGAGGTTTCACTACCACAGCTGCAATACTGTAATCATTAGGGAACAAATTGACATTTCCATGACATTCAATCAATGCAATCAATGGATCACCAATGGAATTATTCCTATAGAAGTGATAACCAGAAGGAGTTGAAAGTTGAGAATATGTCATGATTGCAGGATTGAATACAAGTAAGAATTCAGTTCCAGTTTTGGGACTATGGAGGAGTAATTGTTTAGACTGGAGCAAGAAGCCATTATCTTGGCCAAATGAGTGAACACATTGCTTCTTGATGAAGTTCAATTCTGAATTGATATTACAGATTGATTTACATAGGCAAGGAGATGAGTGTTTGAATGCAGCTTTTGCAAGCAGCCACCACACAGTATCTCGTATAATGCATTCTCGGCCATTACGCACATGAAAAACACAGAAAAAGTTCAGCAAATCTATTCTACCCGAAACCCATACCCACTCGAATGCGCTGGAAGTACAAATTTTTCACACTGGATACACAGAAAACAGTCGATAGAATCACGATAATCATCAAACAAGCCAAATTGAACAAATTGATCAAGTTAGGCAAAATCCGCTTAGCAAAGTTCAAATCTTTGAAACAAGATCTAATAATTCCATAACAAAATCGAGGGCAAAAGGAGTAACATGAAAGCACTGGATTCAACGAACAAAATTGAGACGAGAGATTTCAAGAACCTTACTTCAAGGAGTTGCAGTGGATCCTTAATTTCAGCGATTATATAACATTTGGGGTTTTAGAGTTTTCGATTATATGAAAGATGTTCCATCTTCCCATGTATCAGCTTCCATTTTCATCATTCTAGACAATTGATAATCAACAGAAGATGAGCAGCAGCATGAAATTTTAGGGCTTGCAATCAACATAAGAAGAAGATGGAAGAATCGAAGAAGATAATTCCAGTAATCAACAGAATTGAAGAAGAAGAAAATGTGTAGATGGAAGAATACCTTCGACTCGTTGCTCACAGAAGAAGATGGAAGGGAATAATAGCTTCACATCGAAAGAAGAAGAAGATAGGAGGAAATCGATACCAGTGATGTTTGCCTGCAATAAAAAGGCAAGGGTATACTGGTGAATGAAAAACCATCAGCTCCCATAAGCTTACCCTGAGGAGCTGATGGAAACCCCAAAAATTTCAGCTATCATCAGCTACCTTCAGCTGCTTAAGCTTCTTTCAGCTGCGCCTCCCAAACACCCTGTAACTTTGCACAGTATAAAGCATAAGCTAGTATAAGTTTCATAAGCTTGCATAAGTTGCGTCCCAAACGAGGCCCTAGTAAAAGTTAGATTTTTCCTGTTCCTTTTTTGTCCTTGGTGGAAATGACTGTGTCAATTGAACAAACATGGGTGAGGTAGCTGCTAAGGTTCTTGTTCCTGAGTTGGTTTTTAAAGAAGCAAAAGAGGGAGGAGCATTGACCTTTGTCGGGTCCTCGAATCATAGAGGGAAACAATATTCTGAGGAGTACTCTGAATAGGTATTTAAGTTTACTTTATCAATCTTGGCTTTGGGACTAGGATTCAGTGGCTTACATTTTCCCTTGCATGAGAAGGAGTTGATCTGCCTGAAGAGAGAAGAAAACTAAAAGAAGGGTTCTACCTTGAACCTGAAGCTAAGCTTCTTTTCATTTCCCCCTTTTAAACCTTTCTGCATATTTATGTAACTAGTATTTTATTGGGATTGATTCATGTACCTAATATTAAGTACCAACTCTCATGTTAGCTGATTTAGTACAAGGCCTGCTAATTCAAGAATTAACATATCATTTTGTCTTGATTATTAGGGTTCATTTGGCAGAGAGATCAGATATATATTGTAGTTTGGTGCTTACATCTTCGAGGCCCACACATCCAAACTCTACGATGGAGTTCTTTTCAAATGCTTGAAATATGTTCCAACCCCACTCTTGGTATGACTTGTTGCCGGTTAGTCGCCAGAGATAGAAGAGTGATTCTACAGTATCTGATCTCAAGAAGTTCCATGATGTACCCACACTCATGTCCTGAATACAAGATTTTATTAGGTGCAAATATAAATATAGAAACAACCGTGTGACATAGGGCCTGTTTGGTAAGGGTGATTATGGAGATGAGATGAAGATTATGGGAATTATGAGAATTAAATGAAGAAATTTCTTTAATCTTCATAGAGATAGATTATGGGAATTATGGGGATGAAATAAATATTTCATCTTCATCTCTACATCACCAAACGGGGCATGTTTAGCGGAGTTACTTGCCCAGAATTGAAGAAATAAACTTCTCCTGCTATTTTTCAATTTTGCAGTGCCAAAATTAAGGAAAAATAAGTGAGCTGCCTAGGCTAAATGTTTACACTAATAAAATGCCCTTATTAATAATTGGAGCCTTTTAGATAACAGAAGAATATTCGGATAATCATGCTGTTAATTACTAGCATATGTTCAGTTCTGTGTGATCGGGAAGTTGAGACGTCACTATACTTGATTACTGCATAACTGCAAGTCTTGTACAATTTGTGCTAGATTACTGTATAATGCAAGTCTTCTATTCTTTTGTATATTTTTACTTTAAGACAAAAAATTACTTCTAAAATATATATAGTAGTAACCCCACAAACCAAATTGTTCATATTATATGTGTAAAATCTGTTTTAGTTATCTTTCAAAATCAAGCAAAATGAGAAAATATCACTTAATCAATACATCAACCTTAGAAAATATGGGTGACCAGAGGGAGTATCATTCACTTTTAAATATAAACCTTAATTTCTGAAAACAACCACTGAGTGAGCTGAGATTTTATGGAAGATGTTTAGAAGAGAATGCATATAGACAATATTCCTTTAACCTTAAAGGGAATTTTGATCTCAGGTATACTGAACACAATGGTGAAAAACGATTTTTGAGCCATAATCAGTTAAACTTCAGCACAAACACGGAAAAAGAAAAGAAGGAACAGCCACCCAATATCAAAATTGCACAGACACGGAAAAGCTGTTTAAGAAGGTTCCATGTTTACAGATCCGTAAACAAAATGCATAGACACGGAAAAGTTGTCTTAGAGGACCTTCTAGAGGTAAATTCAGTGAACCTGTCACCCGTGGCACCCAAAGTTATAAGTTGAAGGTGATGATTGTCAGCATTCAGGATTTATAAAGACAGGCAGAAGAGTCATCAGAGAATGTTCTATTGAGTACAACTATCACATTCTCCGCCTAATCCATCAAATAACAACCAATTACACCCAATGTCATCAATTGCTCAAACATTTTCAAAGATAATTGGATTGAAGTGGATAATCTGGATAACATATAGGTAGAAGATAGAGAGACAACAACCTTCTGCTGATATTTGGGGTCTCCTCTTCTTTGCAAAAGGGTGATAAATTTTGGTTGATAGTATCTGAATCTGATAGGATGCTCTTACCCTAAGAATGAAAATAAAAATCCAGTGAACTCAGAATGAAGCCCAATAAATTAACACACACAAGAAGAACAAAATAATCAACCATAGACCTACTTGTTCAGAAGATCTAAAGTGATAGAGCTACTGTCAATAAATGTCCTCATAAATAAGTTATATTTATGATCATGTGATTTTCATCATGTATAACCTTGACTATTCTCATTCATCGATATCAAAATCAAACTTAATGCTAACTTGTTTTCCTATTAATTAATGGATGTGCAGACTCTTTTTGATGGGACTCAAAGTGTACAATAAAGTAAATTGGACTAAGATAGCAAAAGAGTTTGTCAAAACACGATCTCCAGCACAAGTTGCGAGTCATGCTCAGAAATACTTCATCCACAAGGTGTCGACACCACCAAGAAGATCGAGGAAAAACATGCATAACATGACAATTGCTTTCGATTAATGGGTTTATCGAAATCCAAGCACCTCTGGATAATTATCGTACGTAGGCTTTGTTCAACTGTGATCATACGTAGGCAGCTTTGTTTTCTGTAGTTTATTCATTGTAATCTATCTATGGTATATATTCTCCTTATTTGGAAGGAAAGGGCTTTCAAATTCAAAGGGCTAAAGTTTATTATCTAATCTCGTTGTTCTACTCTTTTGTATATTTCAAATTCAGCTAGTGAAAGAAATTTGTCCTTATCTCCACAATGCCACCATTCTGTCGGATTAATACATGGCCAAAATCTCGAAGAAGCGGGAAAGACGGCCACTGCCAGACGGGTTTCTCAAAACAGAGAAACACCATCGTTGGCTCGACTTCTACTCATTCAATTTCTGAGCGTATCAATTTTAAGTTTAGTTAAAATCTCTTTCTTTTATGTTTTAACAACCTTGGATTATATTCGAGATTGATGAGATCGAAGGTTGGAGGGAGAAAATGGTGGGAAATTTGGAGAGGGAAGGTAAATCAGTAAACAAGAAATTGTAAAGAACAAACAATTCTAGACATGACACATACTGGAAAATAATCAACATGGCACACACGAGCAAGAAACCAATCAACATGTCGGAAAACAAGAGAAAGAACTAACCTCTAACGATGCACCGAGCCCAAGCATTCGAAAACACTCGAAGACGTTGATTTGCCCGTTAGGGTTCTTCAATGTTGTAGTTTGGCGTGAAAATCTTATGTGTTGGGAGAAAACTTCTTTAGGGTTTAGGTGTTTATAAAAGTAATAAGAAAGTTCTACAAAATCAATGAAATAATAGATTCTTTTAAAATCAACAAACTTTTAAATACCATAGGAATTTTATGGAAAATTTAAAATCCTAATTGAATACCAAAAGATTTATATGGACTTTTAAAAATCGATATTGAATACACATAGACTTTTATATTCCAAAAAACTTCTGTAAAATATTAATTGAATACACCCCCTAAGCAAAAAGATACATTGATTCATAATTTTAGTTCCATATGTTACCTTGTCAGTGACATAATGTACATTTTTCTCAGCAATATATGCAAATGATGAAGGTGTAATTCTCCGTACCAAACTTAACATGCCTTCCATGGATTTCTCCCACATTGCTTAAAACATATTGTACCAAAATAAAAGGAAAGAGATCAGAAAGTTGAAATTTATATCTTCAGCTTTTGAATGGGGAGATTCAATCTACAATGAGATTGAGATGTTCTTTTACATAGCTAAAGTAAAGAACATCACCCTCGAAACACAAAGACGATATAGTTTCATGTCACATCATACATATAATTTTTAATCTAGTGTATACTACATAGTGATCTCAGTAGGGGTGGGCATGGGACGGGACGGGATAGGGGTCGTCCCGCGTCCCGTCCCGTAAGTTATTTGCGGGACGGGACAGGACAAATCCCGCGAAAAATATGCACCGATTATATTCAACATGTATACTTGTTTTCTCTCATGTTTTGTAACACCCCAAATTCTCGGAACTCGGGGAGCTACTGGTTAGGACCTCACAATGGGTCCCGACCTTGGTTTAACAACAACATTACTTGGATCTTACAACAAGGCACAAATGTATTTAAAACAATTTCTAAAACATAATATTTTTAATAGTATAAACGTACACATGTGACAGCCTTACAAACATATATAAAGATACATAACATGCATGACGTATGGAAGACTCCCCGTCCCCATCTAATGAGTACGTGGACCCGACTGACCATCCGTTCCGGATCTCTCTGCAACTGTCTATCTCTACAGATCTACAACACGGATAAACAGTTAGCTAACTATCCAAATATAAGCAAAATGATAACAGCACAAGCACACGCAGAAACGAAAATAAACAAACATCATGCTGGCACTCAACCGTTTATTATCTATTATTTAAGTGATTCACATTATTCAATTTAAGTTGTGGCACGAGAATTATTATTAGTTCTCGCCTCCGTTCCTTATCCAACTGGTGTAGGTCTAGCTGACTTCCATTGGTAGCATCACTACAAACCACGTATGGACTAGTCCCGAAAGAAACCCCCAGCGCCCCGCGAGCTACTGAGCAGAATGCCACCGCCCGTTACTCTTAGGCCAAAATATAGGTCGGTAATTATATATCACAACCTATCTCTCTAACATTTCAATCACACACCACCATCATCATTTATACTCATATTTAGCAGTCAGCTAAGTAAGCCCAAAGGACTTACCTGATATACAGCTCGACTCTTTGTAAACCACTCGTTCTGTAAACTGTAGCAACTCAGTTGCCTGTCAAAGGCGATAAGTGTATTAGCACACTCTCACGTAGTTAGAAGTCCAAAACTTCTAAGATCGAATGATGTATTAAGACATAACTAGTTACAGTGTTAATTTAGGGTAAAATGACCATTTTACCCTTGGTCCCGAAATTCTCGAAAAATCTAGAATTCATGTCTAATCTCCTATTTGAGGTTCTAAATTTATTTTCTAACTCCTAAAATTTTATTTGGTTCCAAACTGACATTTTTTCTATGTTTCTATTTTCCGGAAGAATTGTAAAGGTCTAACTTCGGTTCTAAATATAAAATTCTTAACAGCTTATAATAATTCCGAATTAAATCTCTAGATCATCTATGAGGTTCTATCTAACTTTAGGAGAAAGAATTTCTCCAAACTGTTCATTCAACAGTTTTATAAAAATTCCTAAAGTTGACTACTCCCTTTACAAATTCTATACTTAGCCCAAATCTGAGTAGACTTTGAAAAATCATAACTCCTAAACCACTCACTGGATTTATCCCAAATTTTAATATGTTCTACTATAAAATCTTATCTATAATATATCCAAAATTCAGCCGGAAAGGATATCAAGAGCTTATTCAAAATCATCTCACAAAACAGCATCACTTGCTGTTTTCCCCCAACACTCAGCACATATATAAAACGTCAACTTTGAAACACAATAACTCTCGAACCGTAACTCCGATTCTTCCCAAATTTTAATATGATCTACAACAAGATGTCAACTATATCATATCAAAAATTCAAGCCTAACAGAGATCAAAAGCCTATTCTAAACTATCTCACAAAACAGCATCCCATGCTGTTTTTCTCAACTCAGCACATTTATAAAACTGAACTTTGAAACCTCATATCTCTCAAACCGTAACATGGATTCCTCTGAAATTTTAGTATGTTCTACTACAATATCTCATCTATAACCTATAAAAATTTCAGCCAAAAAGGAGGAGTCTTGCATACCCAAATCTGGCCCCGAAGTTGGATCCTCAACATAGTTTTGAAAACTCAGAAAATGAAACAGCTTCTTGAGATTGTTCCTAGGCTGTTATGTATATTGATTCAAAACAGATTGAGATGACTATCAACATTTGTATATATGGAGGGGATAGATCAAGGCTTACATGAGAGAAAGCAGGTGGTTCTGCGTTGCAAGACTCTCACTCGGATCTACTGCAGCACTGGGGCATCTCACTTATCTTCACTTGTACTCGTGTATAAAGAGGTCTCACCCACTGCAAAGAGGCTTGTTCAGATCGAAAGATATAACAGAAGAGCAGGAGAGGAATAAGACTCACCGATTGTGTGCACCGGCCTGATGTAGAGGGTCATCACGTGACGAGGCACTGGTCTGATTTAGACTTGTTACTGAAGTGTTCTTTGCGTATGTAACGAGAGAATGAAGCACCAGGAGGCTGAGGAGACTGGATGGGGAGACGGAAGGGAAGAGGGACCAGGAACGAGCCTTCTGCGCAGGTTACTCGGTTCGACTGGGTCGCAGAAGGATGCTCGCCTCCGCTGGGTCGATCACGTGTGTAGGAGTTGCTGGTGCCACTCTTGGTGATGTCGAGGAGGCCGAAGATCAGCGCTGTGGCTGTGTCGAAGAGATCGATCGTGAGCCACGGTTTGCTGCAGAAGGAAGGCAAGGTGAGATGCTCTGAATGTAGACGGAAAGAAGGGAACGTGATGCTGAACTAGAATGATTATGCTGCGTTAATTACGGGGCTGTTACAAAGCAAATCTCCACTCAGCGTACGAAAAAAAAAGGAAGCAGGCTTGTTGTTCGATGGGCCGGCATCCGCTGGGCTTCTGGCTGGTACAAGCAGTCCGCTTCTCGCTAGGTTGTGTGTCCTGGGCTGGCATGTCATGGGCTGGAGTTGTGCTGTTGCTGGGCTGAGCTGAAGAATGCAGCGGACAAGCTGCTGAAGCTGGGCGCTGGCATACGGCTGGGCTGGGCAACGCTGGCGCTGGGCTGTCGACAGCCTGTCTGGGCTTGTCACAGCCTTGTCTGGCCTTGTCACAGACTCGTCACAGCCTTGTCTGGCTTTGTCACAGCTTCGTCACAGCCTTGTCTGGCCTTGTCACAGCTTCGTCACAGACTTGTCTGAACCTTGTCACAGCTTCGTCACAGACTTATCCGGGCCTTGTCATATTCTAAATTAGGGCTAAACTTATTATTTTATGTGAAGGTAAGCTACATAAAATGATAAACTTTTAAAGGATTCTATCATTTTATGTGAAGGAAATCTACATAAAATGATAACTTTCATAATAATGTGTCTAACTAAGTAGACGGATATGGCTCAACTGAGCGAGATCAAGTTTATAACAGAAATAGACGGAATAAAAATTCCGGATATTACATCAGTACCCCCTTAAAATAAGTTTCGTCCCGAAACTTAAAAGATAACGACATATAGTCGGAGTTACTACAAAAGAAATAAAGGGCCGGAAAGGGTCACAATCGATCTTGTTCTGATTTGTTCCTAAGATAGCCGGAAATAAAATTTCCGGGTATTACATCAGTACCCCCTTAAAATAAGTTTCGCCCCGAAACTTAATATACGTCAATCGTAAGGTCGGTCTTCAAGGAACAAATAAAGGTACAACCTAGTGTACCTAATTAATACATCATAAGTCTTGTCGTTTCTATATCTAAGTATCCCGCACATCAAAGGTTACCAAAAGAATACATCACTTACTACATACTCAATCATGAAATAAACAAGCAGTCAAAAATATCACACATACAAGGTCAAGCCCTAACTCGTCACTCCCGAGGTTACAACTATCTCCACAAAGGTCTCTGAAAGGTTATGTCTCATACTATCCATAGTATTCTTGGTAGCCTCGTCGGCTTTTTATAAAACCACTAACTCTGAAATCTTTTCATGTACAGACCTCACAAGTGCCTACTACACGTTCTAGTGTGGTAACTAGATATTTCACCGGTATCATCCGGCTTCATTGCCCGATTCTCTAAGTCGATGTCCTAACTTTTGTCTGGTAAGTATACCTCTAACTGAATCCGTAGAAACTAGGGTTACACTCTCCAATAGGGTGAGGATTACTAGTCGCTCCATCACTTATAAACTACTTTACGGCCTCAAGTGGTCACATTTTGCAACTCGCCTCCAGGTCCTTTGATGACCGTACAGAAAATAACCTAGTCAACTTTCTTCCCTTCGTTGTGTTTACTTGACTACACACTCAGGCCAAAGGTCTTGAGTGACATACAATGTGTCTGGAATGACGGTATTAGTTACAAGGTGATCTCACATCACCGTCATTTGCTCACACTACTCAATAGTTGTTAACATTGCATTGTGTCCTATAATATCCCTCTTACTCAAAACGCAACTCGACTCCGTTCCGAGATAAAAATTTTTCTTATACTCCACTCTTGAGATTCTGTTTTCTATATGTACGAGTACTGGTCTGTAAGTACACTCCCATAGCTTTTTTTTTTATTTTTATTTTTATCTATCTTTCGATTCAACTTGATAGTTACTCACCTTGAGCTTGTTAGTGCAGGCCCTACACACATCCTTATTACTTCGTTACTTCCTTTCTTATTTTATCAAGAAACTCGTTCTAAAGTACCATGCTAGGTATTAAATTCCAAATTTACTGGTCTTCCAACATGTGACTAGGTCGGCATGCTTCACTTGGATCTATAATGGAGTATCACTCTCTTTCTATACTTCTACGTGCACATACTTTCTCGTCTATCTAGTTGGTGATACAGTTCCTCGACAAAAATTCTTGTCACTCCACGTACCCTATTTCACGTTCCTTCTAAACGAAATGCATTTCACCAATTATCATCGTCTTAAACTTGACACGTCATTTGTTGTACTCTCGAGTTTCCGGTTCTGTGGGTTAGGACTCATCACGCTTTCGCTGCTCTACTTTGATAATTATGTTGTCACCCGCTAATCGTAAGGACATTTTTCGTGAGTCCAAATTGATGGACCCAACACTCTCCCTCTCAATTACACCATAAGTCCTATCCGGATGAAGTACCAAGTACCTTCCTTTCTTGCCTTAAGGGACTAAGATAACGGTTGGAAAACGACCTCTTCCGTTTACTTTTGGAATTCTTCTAACCCGGATCCAAACTTCCTGACTCGACTGAAGTTTGATCTTAACCAACCGAGAAGTAACCTCTAACACGATTCTCTCTATACCTTTAGTTGTCTAAGTAGATTTTCGTTGTCTACTTGAGGAACTCCTCCAAAGCATCGGTATAGTTAATTCAATAATCCTTAATCACAGATATCTCTTCTTAACTGTACGTAGCTCGTCAATCCCCAAACAACTCTTGCACGTCCTCAGTTGATGTCGGTCAGTCAATAGTTGACTTATCTCCATTTCCGGGACTTACCTTTCTCATACCTCTTTTGCCGTTGAATTTCCTGGCGAGCACTACTTACTTGAGTTCATCCATTTATACTCCTTTAGCTCCCTCTACATTACCAACTTCTAGTTCCCCCGTGAACTAACTCCATTTCTCGAGTCCAACTGTGTCATCCATCTGATATCAATGGTCCTTTCTAGATCTTCTACTATAGCTTGTAAGCACGTCTACGCGACTCTCATGACCTTAACTTCCCTCCACTTGCAGTTTATCTCGTATGGAATGCTACCACACTATGTCTTCATTGGCATAGAACCTTATCAAAATCATATGCTTCTTATACCTCTAGTTCTTCTTTTACAATCCATATGTTCTAGCTGTGATGTGTACCCTTTTTTTTTTTAGCCAGTAGATAGTAATTCACTCACACAATTTCCTTGGTCTCAAATGACATAAGGGGTCATCCCTGGCCATCTAGTCTTTCTTCTTAAGTTCTTAATTAGAGTTACTAGTTCGAACTCACTTCATGTTACTATTAAGGGTATTAGCACTGGTATCTATTTAACTTCACATTTGTCGCCGTTGATCTCTTGAAGGGTCCTCCAGATGTCTATAAAATTATTTCATAGGTCTATGGTTATTCTCCTTATATGCCAACCAGTTACCACTAGTTGACCCGCACGTTTATGTCCCAGTTACTACCAACTAGTCTGTAGTTGACCTTCTATAAGATCACGAACTTATTGTTCTTCAATCTCTTTTGAAGTTTGAAACACTTGGTGAGAATCTATCTTCTCCAGTTTCTTTGTCAATACCCCTTTAGTTCCTTGCACAGTCTGTACTTCTCTTGTTCTCTTATGAGATGTCCTAGCATTCATCTGTCGTCAATGAGTTTATCAAGGTTTCCACAATAACTTGTAAGCGTGTCTTCACAATTATTCTTACTTGGTTCATCATCTGTTTGCGGTTATCTAATATGACTGTAACTGTTGGTAACTCAGATCTTTAGGTGAATGAGAAGTTATTGTGGACTCCTTAGTCCACCAGAATCCCTTTCTAACATTCCTCCCTTCATCTGGTGTTGTGTTGTAATGCCACTTTTATGGAATTCTTTTGTCTAAATTTCAGACCTCTATTGTATTTGATACTTACGTCATGATTTCTTACAAATTCTTGCATCTCTAAGTAAGTCAAATCGTCTCTATGATGATGAAATTTATTTCATGTCTTTAAACTCATTTGTCAATGGTTGTCTTTGTACTCTTTTAATTCTTCGCCTCGGGTCAGCACCTTATCTTCTTTGTACTCTCATGCCCATGCTTGCATGTGGCGGCGTCTGCCTTGATTATAACATCTTTTATTCTGCAAATCTTGGTTGTACTCCGTTCTGTATGATTTTTGTTCCCTTATCGTTATCTCTAATCCAATCTCTCGTCGTCTCTTACATGATTCTTCTAATTCATCTCTCAGCCTCATACGACCAAGTCCCTTGTATGACTTCCTGTTCCTTCTGCCTGTGTTGACTCGGGGATTCCTTTCCCCTCGGACGGTACTTGTGGTGAAAATTGTCTCCACATCTGTACTTCTTTGCCCACTCGTTCTTCGGATGATTTATATGGTCACAAGGACGCCCACCAGAGTATAACACTCGATCCTCGGTCTGAATCCATTATCTCGTGTTGAAAACTCTTCGAGTCCGTTACCGATTTATCATGAGGCGCTAATCGCTTCATGATATCACAACTAAAGAATACAAGATATCCCTTAGGATACTAGCATACTACACACACAGATATATAATTTACACTAAAACCTATCGACATAAGTCTATATACTAACTCACATATCGTTCCAAGCTGCAGAGATCCACGGAGAACGATGGTGGTCCGACGTACTACCAACCCAACAACCCGACTATGCACGTGTGTAAAAACAGAAATCCGTTTTGAAAATCTTAGACCCCTTTCGGGTTCTAGTTATTTTATACATTCAGTCTTTCAGAAGATTTCAAGTGCCATTGTTGCCAACCCAGAGCTCTGATACCATGTTGTAACACCCCAAATTCTCGGAACTCGGGGAGCTACTGGTTAGGACCTCACAATGGGTCCCGACCTTGGTTTAACAACAACATTACTTGGATCTTACAACAAGGCACAAATGTATTTAAAACAATTTCTAAAACATAATATTTTTAATAGTATAAACGTACACATGTGACAGCCTTACAAACATATATAAAGATACATAACATGCATGACGTATGGAAGACTCCCCCGTCCCCATCTAATGAGTACGTGGACCCGGCTGACCATCCGTTCCGGATCTCTCTGCAACTGTCTATCTCTACAGATCTACAACACGGATAAACAGTTAGCTAACTATCCAAATATAAGCAAAATGATAACAGCACAAGCACACGCAGAAACGAAAATAAACAAACATCATGCTGGCACTCAACCGTTTATTATCTATTATTTAAGTGATTCACATTATTCAATTTAAGTTGTGGCACGAGAATTATTATTAGTTCTCGCCTCCGTTCCTTATCCAACTGGTGTAGGTCTAGCTGACTTCCATTGGTAGCATCACTACAAACCACGTATGGACTAGTCCCGAAAGAAACCCCCAGCGCCCCGCGAGCTACTGAGCAGAATGCCACCGCCCGTTACTCTTAGGCCAAAATATAGGTCGGTAATTATATATCACAACCTATCTCTCTAACATTTCAATCACACACCACCATCATCATTTATACTCATATTTAGCAGTCAGCTAAGTAAGCCCAAAGGACTTACCTGATATACAGCTCGACTCTTTGTAAACCACTCGTTCTGTAAACTGTAGCAACTCAGTTGCCTGTCAAAGGCGATAAGTGTATTAGCACACTCTCACGTAGTTAGAAGTCCAAAACTTCTAAGATCGAATGATGTATTAAGACATAACTAGTTACAGTGTTAATTTAGGGTAAAATGACCATTTTACCCTTGGTCCCGAAATTCTCGAAAAATCTAGAATTCATGTCTAATCTCCTATTTGAGGTTCTAAATTTATTTTCTAACTCCTAAAATTTTATTTGGTTCCAAACTGACATTTTTTCTATGTTTCTATTTTCCGGAAGAATTGTAAAGGTCTAACTTCGGTTCTAAATATAAAATTCTTAACAGCTTATAATAATTCCGAATTAAATCTCTAGATCATCTATGAGGTTCTATCTAACTTTAGGAGAAAGAATTTCTCCAAACTGTTCATTCAACAGTTTTATAAAAATTCCTAAAGTTGACTACTCCCTTTACAAATTCTATACTTAGCCCAAATCTGAGTAGACTTTGAAAAATCATAACTCCTAAACCACTCACTGGATTTATCCCAAATTTTAATATGTTCTACTATAAAATCTTATCTATAATATATCCAAAATTCAGCCGGAAAGGATATCAAGAGCTTATTCAAAATCATCTCACAAAACAGCATCACTTGCTGTTTTCCCCCAACACTCAGCACATATATAAAACGTCAACTTTGAAACACAATAACTCTCGAACCGTAACTCCGATTCTTCCCAAATTTTAATATGATCTACAACAAGATGTCAACTATATCATATCAAAAATTCAAGCCTAACAGAGATCAAAAGCCTATTCTAAACTATCTCACAAAACAGCATCCCATGCTGTTTTTCTCAACTCAGCACATTTATAAAACTGAACTTTGAAACCTCATATCTCTCAAACCGTAACATGGATTCCTCTGAAATTTTAGTATGTTCTACTACAATATCTCATCTATAACCTATAAAAATTTCAGCCAAAAAGGAGGAGTCTTGCATACCCAAATCTGGCCCCGAAGTTGGATCCTCAACATAGTTTTGAAAACTCAGAAAATGAAACAGCTTCTTGAGATTGTTCCTAGGCTGTTATGTATATTGATTCAAAACAGATTGGGATGACTATCAACATTTGTATATATGGAGGGGATAGATCAAGGCTTACATGAGAGAAAGCAGGTGGTTCTGCGTTGCAAGACTCTCACTCGGATCTACTGCAGCACTGGGGCATCTCACTTATCTTCACTTGTACTCGTGTATAAAGAGGTCTCACCCACTGCAAAGAGGCTTGTTCAGATCGAAAGATATAACAGAAGAGCAGGAGAGGAATAAGACTCACCGATTGTGTGCACCGGCCTGATGTAGAGGGTCATCACGTGACGAGGCACTGGTCTGATTTAGACTTGTTACTGAAGTGTTCTTTGCGTATGTAACGAGAGAATGAAGCACCAGGAGGCTGAGGAGACTGGATGGGGAGACGGAAGGGAAGAGGGACCAGGAACGAGCCTTCTGCGCAGGTTACTCGGTTCGACTGGGTCGCAGAAGGATGCTCGCCTCCGCTGGGTCGATCACGTGTGTAGGAGTTGCTGGTGCCACTCTTGGTGATGTCGAGGAGGCCGAAGATCAGCGCTGTGGCTGTGTCGAAGAGATCGATCGTGAGCCACGGTTTGCTGCAGAAGGAAGGCAAGGTGAGATGCTCTGAATGTAGACGGAAAGAAGGGAACGTGATGCTGAACTAGAATGATTATGCTGCGTTAATTACGGGGCTGTTACAAAGCAAATCTCCACTCAGCGTACGAAAAAAAAAGGAAGCAGGCTTGTTGTTCGATGGGCCGGCATCCGCTGGGCTTCTGGCTGGTACAAGCAGTCCGCTTCTCGCTAGGTTGTGTGTCCTGGGCTGGCATGTCATGGGCTGGAGTTGTGCTGTTGCTGGGCTGAGCTGAAGAATGCAGCGGACAAGCTGCTGAAGCTGGGCGCTGGCATACGGCTGGGCTGGGCAACGCTGGCGCTGGGCTGTCGACAGCCTGTCTGGGCTTGTCACAGACTTGTCACAGCCTTGTCTGGCCTTGTCACAGACTCGTCACAGCCTTGTCTGGCTTTGTCACAGCTTCGTCACAGCCTTGTCTGGCCTTGTCACAGCTTCGTCACAGACTTGTCTGAACCTTGTCACAGCTTCGTCACAGACTTATCCGGGCCTTGTCATATTCTAAATTAGGGCTAAACTTATTATTTTATGTGAAGGTAAGCTACATAAAATGATAAACTTTTAAAGGATTCTATCAGTTTATAACAGAAATAGACGGAATAAAAATTCCGGATATTACATCAGTACCCCCTTAAAATAAGTTTCGTCCCGAAACTTAAAAGATAACGACATATAGTCGGAGTTACTACAAAAGAAATAAAGGGCCGGAAAGGGTCACAATCGATCTTGTTCTGATTTGTTCCTAAGATAGCCGGAAATAAAATTTCCGGGTATTACATCAGTACCCCCTTAAAATAAGTTTCGCCCCGAAACTTAATATACGTCAATCGTAAGGTCGGTCTTCAAGGAACAAATAAAGGTACAACCTAGTGTACCTAATTAATACATCATAAGTCTTGTCGTTTCTATATCTAAGTATCCCGCACATCAAAGGTTACCAAAAGAATACATCACTTACTACATACTCAATCATGAAATAAACAAGCAGTCAAAAATATCACACATACAAGGTCAAGCCCTAACTCGTCACTCCCGAGGTTACAACTATCTCCACAAAGGTCTCTGAAAGGTTATGTCTCATACTATCCATAGTATTCTTGGTAGCCTCGTCGGCTTTTTATAAAACCACTAACTCTGAAATCTTTTCATGTACAGACCTCACAAGTGCCTACTACACGTTCTAGTGTGGTAACTAGATATTTCACCGGTATCATCCGGCTTCATTGCCC
The DNA here is from genome assembly GCA_033239125.1 of Fagopyrum homotropicum. NCBI lineage: Eukaryota > Viridiplantae > Streptophyta > Magnoliopsida > Caryophyllales > Polygonaceae > Fagopyrum > Fagopyrum homotropicum. The sequence continues at coordinate 8,914,482 of BSWB01000007.1, read as the reverse complement.
GATTCTCTAAGTCGATGTCCTAACTTTTGTCTGGTAAGTATACCTCTAACTGAATCCGTAGAAACTAGGGTTACACTCTCCAATAGGGTGAGGATTACTAGTCGCTCCATCACTTATAAACTACTTTACGGCCTCAAGTGGTCACATTTTGCAACTCGCCTCCAGGTCCTTTGATGACCGTACAGAAAATAACCTAGTCAACTTTCTTCCCTTCGTTGTGTTTACTTGACTACACACTCAGGCCAAAGGTCTTGAGTGACATACAATGTGTCTGGAATGACGGTATTAGTTACAAGGTGATCTCACATCACCGTCATTTGCTCACACTACTCAATAGTTGTTAACATTGCATTGTGTCCTATAATATCCCTCTTACTCAAAACGCAACTCGACTCCGTTCCGAGATAAAAATTTTTCTTATACTCCACTCTTGAGATTCTGTTTTCTATATGTACGAGTACTGGTCTGTAAGTACACTCCCATAGCTTTTTTTTTTATTTTTATTTTTATCTATCTTTCGATTCAACTTGATAGTTACTCACCTTGAGCTTGTTAGTGCAGGCCCTACACACATCCTTATTACTTCGTTACTTCCTTTCTTATTTTATCAAGAAACTCGTTCTAAAGTACCATGCTAGGTATTAAATTCCAAATTTACTGGTCTTCCAACATGTGACTAGGTCGGCATGCTTCACTTGGATCTATAATGGAGTATCACTCTCTTTCTATACTTCTACGTGCACATACTTTCTCGTCTATCTAGTTGGTGATACAGTTCCTCGACAAAAATTCTTGTCACTCCACGTACCCTATTTCACGTTCCTTCTAAACGAAATGCATTTCACCAATTATCATCGTCTTAAACTTGACACGTCATTTGTTGTACTCTCGAGTTTCCGGTTCTGTGGGTTAGGACTCATCACGCTTTCGCTGCTCTACTTTGATAATTATGTTGTCACCCGCTAATCGTAAGGACATTTTTCGTGAGTCCAAATTGATGGACCCAACACTCTCCCTCTCAATTACACCATAAGTCCTATCCGGATGAAGTACCAAGTACCTTCCTTTCTTGCCTTAAGGGACTAAGATAACGGTTGGAAAACGACCTCTTCCGTTTACTTTTGGAATTCTTCTAACCCGGATCCAAACTTCCTGACTCGACTGAAGTTTGATCTTAACCAACCGAGAAGTAACCTCTAACACGATTCTCTCTATACCTTTAGTTGTCTAAGTAGATTTTCGTTGTCTACTTGAGGAACTCCTCCAAAGCATCGGTATAGTTAATTCAATAATCCTTAATCACAGATATCTCTTCTTAACTGTACGTAGCTCGTCAATCCCCAAACAACTCTTGCACGTCCTCAGTTGATGTCGGTCAGTCAATAGTTGACTTATCTCCATTTCCGGGACTTACCTTTCTCATACCTCTTTTGCCGTTGAATTTCCTGGCGAGCACTACTTACTTGAGTTCATCCATTTATACTCCTTTAGCTCCCTCTACATTACCAACTTCTAGTTCCCCCGTGAACTAACTCCATTTCTCGAGTCCAACTGTGTCATCCATCTGATATCAATGGTCCTTTCTAGATCTTCTACTATAGCTTGTAAGCACGTCTACGCGACTCTCATGACCTTAACTTCCCTCCACTTGCAGTTTATCTCGTATGGAATGCTACCACACTATGTCTTCATTGGCATAGAACCTTATCAAAATCATATGCTTCTTATACCTCTAGTTCTTCTTTTACAATCCATATGTTCTAGCTGTGATGTGTACCCTTTTTTTTTTTAGCCAGTAGATAGTAATTCACTCACACAATTTCCTTGGTCTCAAATGACATAAGGGGTCATCCCTGGCCATCTAGTCTTTCTTCTTAAGTTCTTAATTAGAGTTACTAGTTCGAACTCACTTCATGTTACTATTAAGGGTATTAGCACTGGTATCTATTTAACTTCACATTTGTCGCCGTTGATCTCTTGAAGGGTCCTCCAGATGTCTATAAAATTATTTCATAGGTCTATGGTTATTCTCCTTATATGCCAACCAGTTACCACTAGTTGACCCGCACGTTTATGTCCCAGTTACTACCAACTAGTCTGTAGTTGACCTTCTATAAGATCACGAACTTATTGTTCTTCAATCTCTTTTGAAGTTTGAAACACTTGGTGAGAATCTATCTTCTCCAGTTTCTTTGTCAATACCCCTTTAGTTCCTTGCACAGTCTGTACTTCTCTTGTTCTCTTATGAGATGTCCTAGCATTCATCTGTCGTCAATGAGTTTATCAAGGTTTCCACAATAACTTGTAAGCGTGTCTTCACAATTATTCTTACTTGGTTCATCATCTGTTTGCGGTTATCTAATATGACTGTAACTGTTGGTAACTCAGATCTTTAGGTGAATGAGAAGTTATTGTGGACTCCTTAGTCCACCAGAATCCCTTTCTAACATTCCTCCCTTCATCTGGTGTTGTGTTGTAATGCCACTTTTATGGAATTCTTTTGTCTAAATTTCAGACCTCTATTGTATTTGATACTTACGTCATGATTTCTTACAAATTCTTGCATCTCTAAGTAAGTCAAATCGTCTCTATGATGATGAAATTTATTTCATGTCTTTAAACTCATTTGTCAATGGTTGTCTTTGTACTCTTTTAATTCTTCGCCTCGGGTCAGCACCTTATCTTCTTTGTACTCTCATGCCCATGCTTGCATGTGGCGGCGTCTGCCTTGATTATAACATCTTTTATTCTGCAAATCTTGGTTGTACTCCGTTCTGTATGATTTTTGTTCCCTTATCGTTATCTCTAATCCAATCTCTCGTCGTCTCTTACATGATTCTTCTAATTCATCTCTCAGCCTCATACGACCAAGTCCCTTGTATGACTTCCTGTTCCTTCTGCCTGTGTTGACTCGGGGATTCCTTTCCCCTCGGACGGTACTTGTGGTGAAAATTGTCTCCACATCTGTACTTCTTTGCCCACTCGTTCTTCGGATGATTTATATGGTCACAAGGACGCCCACCAGAGTATAACACTCGATCCTCGGTCTGAATCCATTATCTCGTGTTGAAAACTCTTCGAGTCCGTTACCGATTTATCATGAGGCGCTAATCGCTTCATGATATCACAACTAAAGAATACAAGATATCCCTTAGGATACTAGCATACTACACACACAGATATATAATTTACACTAAAACCTATCGACATAAGTCTATATACTAACTCACATATCGTTCCAAGCTGCAGAGATCCACGGAGAACGATGGTGGTCCGACGTACTACCAACCCAACAACCCGACTATGCACGTGTGTAAAAACAGAAATCCGTTTTGAAAATCTTAGACCCCTTTCGGGTTCTAGTTATTTTATACATTCAGTCTTTCAGAAGATTTCAAGTGCCATTGTTGCCAACCCAGAGCTCTGATACCATGTTGTAACACCCCAAATTCTCGGAACTCGGGGAGCTACTGGTTAGGACCTCACAATGGGTCCCGACCTTGGTTTAACAACAACATTACTTGGATCTTACAACAAGGCACAAATGTATTTAAAACAATTTCTAAAACATAATATTTTTAATAGTATAAACGTACACATGTGACAGCCTTACAAACATATATAAAGATACATAACATGCATGACGTATGGAAGACTCCCCCGTCCCCATCTAATGAGTACGTGGACCCGGCTGACCATCCGTTCCGGATCTCTCTGCAACTGTCTATCTCTACAGATCTACAACACGGATAAACAGTTAGCTAACTATCCAAATATAAGCAAAATGATAACAACACAAGCACACGCAGAAACGAAAATAAACAAACATCATGCTGGCACTCAACCGTTTATTATCTATTATTTAAGTGATTCACATTATTCAATTTAAGTTGTGGCACGAGAATTATTATTAGTTCTCGCCTCCGTTCCTTATCCAACTGGTGTAGGTCTAGCTGACTTCCATTGGTAGCATCACTACAAACCACGTATGGACTAGTCCCGAAAGAAACCCCCAGCGCCCCGCGAGCTACTGAGCAGAATGCCACCGCCCGTTACTCTTAGGCCAAAATATAGGTCGGTAATTATATATCACAACCTATCTCTCTAACATTTCAATCACACACCACCATCATCATTTATACTCATATTTAGCAGTCAGCTAAGTAAGCCCAAAGGACTTACCTGATATACAGCTCGACTCTTTGTAAACCACTCGTTCTGTAAACTGTAGCAACTCAGTTGCCTGTCAAAGGCGATAAGTGTATTAGCACACTCTCACGTAGTTAGAAGTCCAAAACTTCTAAGATCGAATGATGTATTAAGACATAACTAGTTACAGTGTTAATTTAGGGTAAAATGACCATTTTACCCTTGGTCCCGAAATTCTCGAAAAATCTAGAATTCATGTCTAATCTCCTATTTGAGGTTCTAAATTTATTTTCTAACTCCTAAAATTTTATTTGGTTCCAAACTGACATTTTTTCTATGTTTCTATTTTCCGGAAGAATTGTAAAGGTCTAACTTCGGTTCTAAATATAAAATTCTTAACAGCTTATAATAATTCCGAATTAAATCTCTAGATCATCTATGAGGTTCTATCTAACTTTAGGAGAAAGAATTTCTCCAAACTGTTCATTCAACAGTTTTATAAAAATTCCTAAAGTTGACTACTCCCTTTACAAATTCTATACTTAGCCCAAATCTGAGTAGACTTTGAAAAATCATAACTCCTAAACCACTCACTGGATTTATCCCAAATTTTAATATGTTCTACTATAAAATCTTATCTATAATATATCCAAAATTCAGCCGGAAAGGATATCAAGAGCTTATTCAAAATCATCTCACAAAACAGCATCACTTGCTGTTTTCCCCCAACACTCAGCACATATATAAAACGTCAACTTTGAAACACAATAACTCTCGAACCGTAACTCCGATTCTTCCCAAATTTTAATATGATCTACAAAAAGATGTCAACTATATCATATCAAAAATTCAAGCCTAACAGAGATCAAAAGCCTATTCTAAACTATCTCACAAAACAGCATCCCATGCTGTTTTTCTCAACTCAGCACATTTATAAAACTGAACTTTGAAACCTCATATCTCTCAAACCGTAACATGGATTCCTCTGAAATTTTAGTATGTTCTACTACAATATCTCATCTATAACCTATAAAAATTTCAGCCAAAAAGGAGGAGTCTTGCATACCCAAATCTGGCCCCGAAGTTGGATCCTCAACATAGTTTTGAAAACTCAGAAAATGAAACAGCTTCTTGAGATTGTTCCTAGGCTGTTATGTATATTGATTCAAAACAGATTGGGATGACTATCAACATTTGTATATATGGAGGGGATAGATCAAGGCTTACATGAGAGAAAGCAGGTGGTTCTGCGTTGCAAGACTCTCACTCGGATCTACTGCAGCACTGGGGCATCTCACTTATCTTCACTTGTACTCGTGTATAAAGAGGTCTCACCCACTGCAAAGAGGCTTGTTCAGATCGAAAGATATAACAGAAGAGCAGGAGAGGAATAAGACTCACCGATTGTGTGCACCGGCCTGATGTAGAGGGTCATCACGTGACGAGGCACTGGTCTGATTTAGACTTGTTACTGAAGTGTTCTTTGCGTATGTAACGAGAGAATGAAGCACCAGGAGGCTGAGGAGACTGGATGGGGAGACGGAAGGGAAGAGGGACCAGGAACGAGCCTTCTGCGCAGGTTACTCGGTTCGACTGGGTCGCAGAAGGATGCTCGCCTCCGCTGGGTCGATCACGTGTGTAGGAGTTGCTGGTGCCACTCTTGGTGATGTCGAGGAGGCCGAAGATCAGCGCTGTGGCTGTGTCGAAGAGATCGATCGTGAGCCACGGTTTGCTGCAGAAGGAAGGCAAGGTGAGATGCTCTGAATGTAGACGGAAAGAAGGGAACGTGATGCTGAACTAGAATGATTATGCTGCGTTAATTACGGGGCTGTTACAAAGCAAATCTCCACTCAGCGTACGAAAAAAAAGGAAGCAGGCTTGTTGTTCGATGGGCCGGCATCCGCTGGGCTTCTGGCTGGTACAAGCAGTCCGCTTCTCGCTAGGTTGTGTGTCCTGGGCTGGCATGTCATGGGCTGGAGTTGTGCTGTTGCTGGGCTGAGCTGAAGAATGCAGCGGACAAGCTGCTGAAGCTGGGCGCTGGCATACGGCTGGGCTGGGCAACGCTGGCGCTGGGCTGTCGACAGCCTGTCTGGGCTTGTCACAGACTTGTCACAGCCTTGTCTGGCCTTGTCACAAACTCGTCACAGCCTTGTCTGGCTTTGTCACAGCTTCGTCACAGCCTTGTCTGGCCTTGTCACAGCTTCGTCACAGACTTGTCTGAACCTTGTCACAGCTTCGTCACAGACTTATCCGGGCCTTGTCATATTCTAAATTAGGGCTAAACTTATTATTTTATGTGAAGGTAAGCTACATAAAATGATAAACTTTTAAAGGATTCTATCATTTTATGTGAAGGAAATCTACATAAAATGATAACTTTCATAATAATGTGTCTAACTAAGTAGACGGATATGGCTCAACTGAGCGAGATCAAGTTTATAACAGAAATAGACGGAATAAAAATTCCGGATATTACATCAGTACCCCCTTAAAATAAGTTTCGTCCCGAAACTTAAAAGATAACGACATATAGTCGGAGTTACTACAAAAGAAATAAAGGGCCGGAAAGGGTCACAATCGATCTTGTTCTGATTTGTTCCTAAGATAGCCGGAAATAAAATTTCCGGGTATTACATCAGTACCCCCTTAAAATAAGTTTCGCCCCGAAACTTAATATACGTCAATCGTAAGGTCGGTCTTCAAGGAACAAATAAAGGTACAACCTAGTGTACCTAATTAATACATCATAAGTCTTGTCGTTTCTATATCTAAGTATCCCGCACATCAAAGGTTACCAAAAGAATACATCACTTACTACATACTCAATCATGAAATAAACAAGCAGTCAAAAATATCACACATACAAGGTCAAGCCCTAACTCGTCACTCCCGAGGTTACAACTATCTCCACAAAGGTCTCTGAAAGGTTATGTCTCATACTATCCATAGTATTCTTGGTAGCCTCGTCGGCTTTTTATAAAACCACTAACTCTGAAATCTTTTCATGTACAGACCTCACAAGTGCCTACTACACGTTCTAGTGTGGTAACTAGATATTTCACCGGTATCATCCGGCTTCATTGCCCGATTCTCTAAGTCGATGTCCTAACTTTTGTCTGGTAAGTATACCTCTAACTGAATCCGTAGAAACTAGGGTTACACTCTCCAATAGGGTGAGGATTACTAGTCGCTCCATCACTTATAAACTACTTTACGGCCTCAAGTGGTCACATTTTGCAACTCGCCTCCAGGTCCTTTGATGACCGTACAGAAAATAACCTAGTCAACTTTCTTCCCTTCGTTGTGTTTACTTGACTACACACTCAGGCCAAAGGTCTTGAGTGACATACAATGTGTCTGGAATGACGGTATTAGTTACAAGGTGATCTCACATCACCGTCATTTGCTCACACTACTCAATAGTTGTTAACATTGCATTGTGTCCTATAATATCCCTCTTACTCAAAACGCAACTCGACTCCGTTCCGAGATAAAAATTTTTCTTATACTCCACTCTTGAGATTCTGTTTTCTATATGTACGAGTACTGGTCTGTAAGTACACTCCCATAGCTTTTTTTTTTATTTTTATTTTTATCTATCTTTCGATTCAACTTGATAGTTACTCACCTTGAGCTTGTTAGTGCAGGCCCTACACACATCCTTATTACTTCGTTACTTCCTTTCTTATTTTATCAAGAAACTCGTTCTAAAGTACCATGCTAGGTATTAAATTCCAAATTTACTGGTCTTCCAACATGTGACTAGGTCGGCATGCTTCACTTGGATCTATAATGGAGTATCACTCTCTTTCTATACTTCTACGTGCACATACTTTCTCGTCTATCTAGTTGGTGATACAGTTCCTCGACAAAAATTCTTGTCACTCCACGTACCCTATTTCACGTTCCTTCTAAACGAAATGCATTTCACCAATTATCATCGTCTTAAACTTGACACGTCATTTGTTGTACTCTCGAGTTTCCGGTTCTGTGGGTTAGGACTCATCACGCTTTCGCTGCTCTACTTTGATAATTATGTTGTCACCCGCTAATCGTAAGGACATTTTTCGTGAGTCCAAATTGATGGACCCAACACTCTCCCTCTCAATTACACCATAAGTCCTATCCGGATGAAGTACCAAGTACCTTCCTTTCTTGCCTTAAGGGACTAAGATAACGGTTGGAAAACGACCTCTTCCGTTTACTTTTGGAATTCTTCTAACCCGGATCCAAACTTCCTGACTCGACTGAAGTTTGATCTTAACCAACCGAGAAGTAACCTCTAACACAATTCTCTCTATACCTTTAGTTGTCTAAGTAGATTTTCGTTGTCTACTTGAGGAACTCCTCCAAAGCATCGGTATAGTTAATTCAATAATCCTTAATCACAGATATCTCTTCTTAACTGTACGTAGCTCGTCAATCCCCAAACAACTCTTGCACGTCCTCAGTTGATGTCGGTCAGTCAATAGTTGACTTATCTCCATTTCCGGGACTTACCTTTCTCATACCTCTTTTGCCGTTGAATTTCCTGGCGAGCACTACTTACTTGAGTTCATCCATTTATACTCCTTTAGCTCCCTCTACATTACCAACTTCTAGTTCCCCCGTGAACTAACTCCATTTCTCGAGTCCAACTGTGTCATCCATCTGATATCAATGGTCCTTTCTAGATCTTCTACTATAGCTTGTAAGCACGTCTACGCGACTCTCATGACCTTAACTTCCCTCCACTTGCAGTTTATCTCGTATGGAATGCTACCACACTATGTCTTCATTGGCATAGAACCTTATCAAAATCATATGCTTCTTATACCTCTAGTTCTTCTTTTACAATCCATATGTTCTAGCTGTGATGTGTACCCTTTTTTTTTTTAGCCAGTAGATAGTAATTCACTCACACAATTTCCTTGGTCTCAAATGACATAAGGGGTCATCCCTGGCCATCTAGTCTTTCTTCTTAAGTTCTTAATTAGAGTTACTAGTTCGAACTCACTTCATGTTACTATTAAGGGTATTAGCACTGGTATCTATTTAACTTCACATTTGTCGCCGTTGATCTCTTGAAGGGTCCTCCAGATGTCTATAAAATTATTTCATAGGTCTATGGTTATTCTCCTTATATGCCAACCAGTTACCACTAGTTGACCCGCACGTTTATGTCCCAGTTACTACCAACTAGTCTGTAGTTGACCTTCTATAAGATCACGAACTTATTGTTCTTCAATCTCTTTTGAAGTTTGAAACACTTGGTGAGAATCTATCTTCTCCAGTTTCTTTGTCAATACCCCTTTAGTTCCTTGCACAGTCTGTACTTCTCTTGTTCTCTTATGAGATGTCCTAGCATTCATCTGTCGTCAATGAGTTTATCAAGGTTTCCACAATAACTTGTAAGCGTGTCTTCACAATTATTCTTACTTGGTTCATCATCTGTTTGCGGTTATCTAATATGACTGTAACTGTTGGTAACTCAGATCTTTAGGTGAATGAGAAGTTATTGTGGACTCCTTAGTCCACCAGAATCCCTTTCTAACATTCCTCCCTTCATCTGGTGTTGTGTTGTAATGCCACTTTTATGGAATTCTTTTGTCTAAATTTCAGACCTCTATTGTATTTGATACTTACGTCATGATTTCTTACAAATTCTTGCATCTCTAAGTAAGTCAAATCGTCTCTATGATGATGAAATTTATTTCATGTCTTTAAACTCATTTGTCAATGGTTGTCTTTGTACTCTTTTAATTCTTCGCCTCGGGTCAGCACCTTATCTTCTTTGTACTCTCATGCCCATGCTTGCATGTGGCGGCGTCTGCCTTGATTATAACATCTTTTATTCTGCAAATCTTGGTTGTACTCCGTTCTGTATGATTTTTGTTCCCTTATCGTTATCTCTAATCCAATCTCTCGTCGTCTCTTACATGATTCTTCTAATTCATCTCTCAGCCTCATACGACCAAGTCCCTTGTATGACTTCCTGTTCCTTCTGCCTGTGTTGACTCGGGGATTCCTTTCCCCTCGGACGGTACTTGTGGTGAAAATTGTCTCCACATCTGTACTTCTTTGCCCACTCGTTCTTCGGATGATTTATATGGTCACAAGGACGCCCACCAGAGTATAACACTCGATCCTCGGTCTGAATCCATTATCTCGTGTTGAAAACTCTTCGAGTCCGTTACCGATTTATCATGAGGCGCTAATCGCTTCATGATATCACAACTAAAGAATACAAGATATCCCTTAGGATACTAGCATACTACACACACAGATATATAATTTACACTAAAACCTATCGACATAAGTCTATATACTAACTCACATATCGTTCCAAGCTGCAGAGATCCACGGAGAACGATGGTGGTCCGACGTACTACCAACCCAACAACCCGACTATGCACGTGTGTAAAAACAGAAATCCGTTTTGAAAATCTTAGACCCCTTTCGGGTTCTAGTTATTTTATACATTCAGTCTTTCAGAAGATTTCAAGTGCCATTGTTGCCAACCCAGAGCTCTGATACCATGTTGTAACACCCCAAATTCTCGGAACTCGGGGAGCTACTGGTTAGGACCTCACAATGGGTCCCGACCTTGGTTTAACAACAACATTACTTGGATCTTACAACAAGGCACAAATGTATTTAAAACAATTTCTAAAACATAATATTTTTAATAGTATAAACGTACACATGTGACAGCCTTACAAACATATATAAAGATACATAACATGCATGACGTATGGAAGACTCCCCCGTCCCCATCTAATGAGTACGTGGACCCGGCTGACCATCCGTTCCGGATCTCTCTGCAACTGTCTATCTCTACAGATCTACAACACGGATAAACAGTTAGCTAACTATCCAAATATAAGCAAAATGATAACAGCACAAGCACACGCAGAAACGAAAATAAACAAACATCATGCTGGCACTCAACCGTTTATTATCTATTATTTAAGTGATTCACATTATTCAATTTAAGTTGTGGCACGAGAATTATTATTAGTTCTCGCCTCCGTTCCTTATCCAACTGGTGTAGGTCTAGCTGACTTCCATTGGTAGCATCACTACAAACCACGTATGGACTAGTCCCGAAAGAAACCCCCAGCGCCCCGCGAGCTACTGAGCAGAATGCCACCGCCCGTTACTCTTAGGCCAAAATATAGGTCGGTAATTATATATCACAACCTATCTCTCTAACATTTCAATCACACACCACCATCATCATTTATACTCATATTTAGCAGTCAGCTAAGTAAGCCCAAAGGACTTACCTGATATACAGCTCGACTCTTTGTAAACCACTCGTTCTGTAAACTGTAGCAACTCAGTTGCCTGTCAAAGGCGATAAGTGTATTAGCACACTCTCACGTAGTTAGAAGTCCAAAACTTCTAAGATCGAATGATGTATTAAGACATAACTAGTTACAGTGTTAATTTAGGGTAAAATGACCATTTTACCCTTGGTCCCGAAATTCTCGAAAAATCTAGAATTCATGTCTAATCTCCTATTTGAGGTTCTAAATTTATTTTCTAACTCCTAAAATTTTATTTGGTTCCAAACTGACATTTTTTCTATGTTTCTATTTTCCGGAAGAATTGTAAAGGTCTAACTTCGGTTCTAAATATAAAATTCTTAACAGCTTATAATAATTCCGAATTAAATCTCTAGATCATCTATGAGGTTCTATCTAACTTTAGGAGAAAGAATTTCTCCAAACTGTTCATTCAACAGTTTTATAAAAATTCCTAAAGTTGACTACTCCCTTTACAAATTCTATACTTAGCCCAAATCTGAGTAGACTTTGAAAAATCATAACTCCTAAACCACTCACTGGATTTATCCCAAATTTTAATATGTTCTACTATAAAATCTTATCTATAATATATCCAAAATTCAGCCGGAAAGGATATCAAGAGCTTATTCAAAATCATCTCACAAAACAGCATCACTTGCTGTTTTCCCCCAACACTCAGCACATATATAAAACGTCAACTTTGAAACACAATAACTCTCGAACCGTAACTCCGATTCTTCCCAAATTTTAATATGATCTACAACAAGATGTCAACTATATCATATCAAAAATTCAAGCCTAACAGAGATCAAAAGCCTATTCTAAACTATCTCACAAAACAGCATCCCATGCTGTTTTTCTCAACTCAGCACATTTATAAAACTGAACTTTGAAACCTCATATCTCTCAAACCGTAACATGGATTCCTCTGAAATTTTAGTATGTTCTACTACAATATCTCATCTATAACCTATAAAAATTTCAGCCAAAAAGGAGGAGTCTTGCATACCCAAATCTGGCCCCGAAGTTGGATCCTCAACATAGTTTTGAAAACTCAGAAAATGAAACAGCTTCTTGAGATTGTTCCTAGGCTGTTATATATATTGATTCAAAACAGATTGGGATGACTATCAACATTTGTATATATGGAGGGGATAGATCAAGGCTTACATGAGAGAAAGCAGGTGGTTCTGCGTTGCAAGACTCTCACTCGGATCTACTGCAGCACTGGGGCATCTCACTTATCTTCACTTGTACTCGTGTATAAAGAGGTCTCACCCACTGCAAAGAGGCTTGTTCAGATCGAAAGATATAACAGAAGAGCAGGAGAGGAATAAGACTCACCGATTGTGTGCACCGGCCTGATGTAGAGGGTCATCACGTGACGAGGCACTGGTCTGATTTAGACTTGTTACTGAAGTGTTCTTTGCGTATGTAACGAGAGAATGAAGCACCAGGAGGCTGAGGAGACTGGATGGGGAGACGGAAGGGAAGAGGGACCAGGAACGAGCCTTCTGCGCAGGTTACTCGGTTCGACTGGGTCGCAGAAGGATGCTCGCCTCCGCTGGGTCGATCACGTGTGTAGGAGTTGCTGGTGCCACTCTTGGTGATGTCGAGGAGGCCGAAGATCAGCGCTGTGGCTGTGTCGAAGAGATCGATCGTGAGCCACGGTTTGCTGCAGAAGGAAGGCAAGGTGAGATGCTCTGAATGTAGACGGAAAGAAGGGAACGTGATGCTGAACTAGAATGATTATGCTGCGTTAATTACGGGGCTGTTACAAAGCAAATCTCCACTCAGCGTACGAAAAAAAAAGGAAGCAGGCTTGTTGTTCGATGGGCCGGCATCCGCTGGGCTTCTGGCTGGTACAAGCAGTCCGCTTCTCGCTAGGTTGTGTGTCCTGGGCTGGCATGTCATGGGCTGGAGTTGTGCTGTTGCTGGGCTGAGCTGAAGAATGCAGCGGACAAGCTGCTGAAGCTGGGCGCTGGCATACGGCTGGGCTGGGCAACGCTGGCGCTGGGCTGTCGACAGCCTGTCTGGGCTTGTCACAGACTTGTCACAGCCTTGTCTGGCCTTGTCACAGACTCGTCACAGCCTTGTCTGGCTTTGTCACAGCTTCGTCACAGCCTTGTCTGGCCTTGTCACAGCTTCGTCACAGACTTGTCTGAACCTTGTCACAGCTTCGTCACAGACTTATCCGGGCCTTGTCATATTCTAAATTAGGGCTAAACTTATTATTTTATGTGAAGGTAAGCTACATAAAATGATAAACTTTTAAAGGATTCTATCAGTTTATAACAGAAATAGACGGAATAAAAATTCCGGATATTACATCAGTACCCCCTTAAAATAAGTTTCGTCCCGAAACTTAAAAGATAACGACATATAGTCGGAGTTACTACAAAAGAAATAAAGGGCCGGAAAGGGTCACAATCGATCTTGTTCTGATTTGTTCCTAAGATAGCCGGAAATAAAATTTCCGGGTATTACATCAGTACCCCCTTAAAATAAGTTTCGCCCCGAAACTTAATATACGTCAATCGTAAGGTCGGTCTTCAAGGAACAAATAAAGGTACAACCTAGTGTACCTAATTAATACATCATAAGTCTTGTCGTTTCTATATCTAAGTATCCCGCACATCAAAGGTTACCAAAAGAATACATCACTTACTACATACTCAATCATGAAATAAACAAGCAGTCAAAAATATCACACATACAAGGTCAAGCCCTAACTCGTCACTCCCGAGGTTACAACTATCTCCACAAAGGTCTCTGAAAGGTTATGTCTCATACTATCCATAGTATTCTTGGTAGCCTCGTCGGCTTTTTATAAAACCACTAACTCTGAAATCTTTTCATGTACAGACCTCACAAGTGCCTACTACACGTTCTAGTGTGGTAACTAGATATTTCACCGGTATCATCCGGCTTCATTGCCCGATTCTCTAAGTCGATGTCCTAACTTTTGTCTGGTAAGTATACCTCTAACTGAATCCGTAGAAACTAGGGTTACACTCTCCAATAGGGTGAGGATTACTAGTCGCTCCATCACTTATAAACTACTTTACGGCCTCAAGTGGTCACATTTTGCAACTCGCCTCCAGGTCCTTTGATGACCGTACAGAAAATAACCTAGTCAACTTTCTTCCCTTCGTTGTGTTTACTTGACTACACACTCAGGCCAAAGGTCTTGAGTGACATACAATGTGTCTGGAATGACGGTATTAGTTACAAGGTGATCTCACATCACCGTCATTTGCTCACACTACTCAATAGTTGTTAACATTGCATTGTGTCCTATAATATCCCTCTTACTCAAAACGCAACTCGACTCCGTTCCGAGATAAAAATTTTTCTTATACTCCACTCTTGAGATTCTGTTTTCTATATGTACGAGTACTGGTCTGTAAGTACACTCCCATAGCTTTTTTTTTTATTTTTATTTTTATCTATCTTTCGATTCAACTTGATAGTTACTCACCTTGAGCTTGTTAGTGCAGGCCCTACACACATCCTTATTACTTCGTTACTTCCTTTCTTATTTTATCAAGAAACTCGTTCTAAAGTACCATGCTAGGTATTAAATTCCAAATTTACTGGTCTTCCAACATGTGACTAGGTCGGCATGCTTCACTTGGATCTATAATGGAGTATCACTCTCTTTCTATACTTCTACGTGCACATACTTTCTCGTCTATCTAGTTGGTGATACAGTTCCTCGACAAAAATTCTTGTCACTCCACGTACCCTATTTCACGTTCCTTCTAAACGAAATGCATTTCACCAATTATCATCGTCTTAAACTTGACACGTCATTTGTTGTACTCTCGAGTTTCCGGTTCTGTGGGTTAGGACTCATCACGCTTTCGCTGCTCTACTTTGATAATTATGTTGTCACCCGCTAATCGTAAGGACATTTTTCGTGAGTCCAAATTGATGGACCCAACACTCTCCCTCTCAATTACACCATAAGTCCTATCCGGATGAAGTACCAAGTACCTTCCTTTCTTGCCTTAAGGGACTAAGATAACGGTTGGAAAACGACCTCTTCCGTTTACTTTTGGAATTCTTCTAACCCGGATCCAAACTTCCTGACTCGACTGAAGTTTGATCTTAACCAACCGAGAAGTAACCTCTAACACGATTCTCTCTATACCTTTAGTTGTCTAAGTAGATTTTCGTTGTCTACTTGAGGAACTCCTCCAAAGCATCGGTATAGTTAATTCAATAATCCTTAATCACAGATATCTCTTCTTAACTGTACGTAGCTCGTCAATCCCCAAACAACTCTTGCACGTCCTCAGTTGATGTCGGTCAGTCAATAGTTGACTTATCTCCATTTCCGGGACTTACCTTTCTCATACCTCTTTTGCCGTTGAATTTCCTGGCGAGCACTACTTACTTGAGTTCATCCATTTATACTCCTTTAGCTCCCTCTACATTACCAACTTCTAGTTCCCCGTGAACTAACTCCATTTCTCGAGTCCAACTGTGTCATCCATCTGATATCAATGGTCCTTTCTAGATCTTCTACTATAGCTTGTAAGCACGTCTACGCGACTCTCATGACCTTAACTTCCCTCCACTTGCAGTTTATCTCGTATGGAATGCTACCACACTATGTCTTCATTGGCATAGAACCTTATCAAAATCATATGCTTCTTATACCTCTAGTTCTTCTTTTACAATCCATATGTTCTAGCTGTGATGTGTACCCTTTTTTTTTTTAGCCAGTAGATAGTAATTCACTCACACAATTTCCTTGGTCTCAAATGACATAAGGGGTCATCCCTGGCCATCTAGTCTTTCTTCTTAAGTTCTTAATTAGAGTTACTAGTTCGAACTCACTTCATGTTACTATTAAGGGTATTAGCACTGGTATCTATTTAACTTCACATTTGTCGCCGTTGATCTCTTGAAGGGTCCTCCAGATGTCTATAAAATTATTTCATAGGTCTATGGTTATTCTCCTTATATGCCAACCAGTTACCACTAGTTGACCCGCACGTTTATGTCCCAGTTACTACCAACTAGTCTGTAGTTGACCTTCTATAAGATCACGAACTTATTGTTCTTCAATCTCTTTTGAAGTTTGAAACACTTGGTGAGAATCTATCTTCTCCAGTTTCTTTGTCAATACCCCTTTAGTTCCTTGCACAGTCTGTACTTCTCTTGTTCTCTTATGAGATGTCCTAGCATTCATCTGTCGTCAATGAGTTTATCAAGGTTTCCACAATAACTTGTAAGCGTGTCTTCACAATTATTCTTACTTGGTTCATCATCTGTTTGCGGTTATCTAATATGACTGTAACTGTTGGTAACTCAGATCTTTAGGTGAATGAGAAGTTATTGTGGACTCCTTAGTCCACCAGAATCCCTTTCTAACATTCCTCCCTTCATCTGGTGTTGTGTTGTAATGCCACTTTTATGGAATTCTTTTGTCTAAATTTCAGACCTCTATTGTATTTGATACTTACGTCATGATTTCTTACAAATTCTTGCATCTCTAAGTAAGTCAAATCGTCTCTATGATGATGAAATTTATTTCATGTCTTTAAACTCATTTGTCAATGGTTGTCTTTGTACTCTTTTAATTCTTCGCCTCGGGTCAGCACCTTATCTTCTTTGTACTCTCATGCCCATGCTTGCATGTGGCGGCGTCTGCCTTGATTATAACATCTTTTATTCTGCAAATCTTGGTTGTACTCCGTTCTGTATGATTTTTGTTCCCTTATCGTTATCTCTAATCCAATCTCTCGTCGTCTCTTACATGATTCTTCTAATTCATCTCTCAGCCTCATACGACCAAGTCCCTTGTATGACTTCCTGTTCCTTCTGCCTGTGTTGACTCGGGGATTCCTTTCCCCTCGGACGGTACTTGTGGTGAAAATTGTCTCCACATCTGTACTTCTTTGCCCACTCGTTCTTCGGATGATTTATATGGTCACAAGGACGCCCACCAGAGTATAACACTCGATCCTCGGTCTGAATCCATTATCTCGTGTTGAAAACTCTTCGAGTCCGTTACCGATTTATCATGAGGCGCTAATCGCTTCATGATATCACAACTAAAGAATACAAGATATCCCTTAGGATACTAGCATACTACACACACAGATATATAATTTACACTAAAACCTATCGACATAAGTCTATATACTAACTCACATATCGTTCCAAGCTGCAGAGATCCACGGAGAACGATGGTGGTCCGACGTACTACCAACCCAACAACCCGACTATGCACGTGTGTAAAAACAGAAATCCGTTTTGAAAATCTTAGACCCCTTTCGGGTTCTAGTTATTTTATACATTCAGTCTTTCAGAAGATTTCAAGTGCCATTGTTGCCAACCCAGAGCTCTGATACCATGTTGTAACACCCCAAATTCTCGGAACTCGGGGAGCTACTGGTTAGGACCTCACAATGGGTCCCGACCTTGGTTTAACAACAACATTACTTGGATCTTACAACAAGGCACAAATGTATTTAAAACAATTTCTAAAACATAATATTTTTAATAGTATAAACGTACACATGTGACAGCCTTACAAACATATATAAAGATACATAACATGCATGACGTATGGAAGACTCCCCCGTCCCCATCTAATGAGTACGTGGACCCGGCTGACCATCCGTTCCGGATCTCTCTGCAACTGTCTATCTCTACAGATCTACAACACGGATAAACAGTTAGCTAACTATCCAAATATAAGCAAAATGATAACAGCACAAGCACACGCAGAAACGAAAATAAACAAACATCATGCTGGCACTCAACCGTTTATTATCTATTATTTAAGTGATTCACATTATTCAATTTAAGTTGTGGCACGAGAATTATTATTAGTTCTCGCCTCCGTTCCTTATCCAACTGGTGTAGGTCTAGCTGACTTCCATTGGTAGCATCACTACAAACCACGTATGGACTAGTCCCGAAAGAAACCCCCAGCGCCCCGCGAGCTACTGAGCAGAATGCCACCGCCCGTTACTCTTAGGCCAAAATATAGGTCGGTAATTATATATCACAACCTATCTCTCTAACATTTCAATCACACACCACCATCATCATTTATACTCATATTTAGCAGTCAGCTAAGTAAGCCCAAAGGACTTACCTGATATACAGCTCGACTCTTTGTAAACCACTCGTTCTGTAAACTGTAGCAACTCAGTTGCCTGTCAAAGGCGATAAGTGTATTAGCACACTCTCACGTAGTTAGAAGTCCAAAACTTCTAAGATCGAATGATGTATTAAGACATAACTAGTTACAGTGTTAATTTAGGGTAAAATGACCATTTTACCCTTGGTCCCGAAATTCTCGAAAAATCTAGAATTCATGTCTAATCTCCTATTTGAGGTTCTAAATTTATTTTCTAACTCCTAAAATTTTATTTGGTTCCAAACTGACATTTTTTCTATGTTTCTATTTTCCGGAAGAATTGTAAAGGTCTAACTTCGGTTCTAAATATAAAATTCTTAACAGCTTATAATAATTCCGAATTAAATCTCTAGATCATCTATGAGGTTCTATCTAACTTTAGGAGAAAGAATTTCTCCAAACTGTTCATTCAACAGTTTTATAAAAATTCCTAAAGTTGACTACTCCCTTTACAAATTCTATACTTAGCCCAAATCTGAGTAGACTTTGAAAAATCATAACTCCTAAACCACTCACTGGATTTATCCCAAATTTTAATATGTTCTACTATAAAATCTTATCTATAATATATCCAAAATTCAGCCGGAAAGGATATCAAGAGCTTATTCAAAATCATCTCACAAAACAGCATCACTTGCTGTTTTCCCCCAACACTCAGCACATATATAAAACGTCAACTTTGAAACACAATAACTCTCGAACCGTAACTCCGATTCTTCCCAAATTTTAATATGATCTACAACAAGATGTCAACTATATCATATCAAAAATTCAAGCCTAACAGAGATCAAAAGCCTATTCTAAACTATCTCACAAAACAGCATCCCATGCTGTTTTTCTCAACTCAGCACATTTATAAAACTGAACTTTGAAACCTCATATCTCTCAAACCGTAACATGGATTCCTCTGAAATTTTAGTATGTTCTACTACAATATCTCATCTATAACCTATAAAAATTTCAGCCAAAAAGGAGGAGTCTTGCATACCCAAATCTGGCCCCGAAGTTGGATCCTCAACATAGTTTTGAAAACTCAGAAAATGAAACAGCTTCTTGAGATTGTTCCTAGGCTGTTATGTATATTGATTCAAAACAGATTGGGATGACTATCAACATTTGTATATATGGAGGGGATAGATCAAGGCTTACATGAGAGAAAGCAGGTGGTTCTGCGTTGCAAGACTCTCACTCGGATCTACTGCAGCACTGGGGCATCTCACTTATCTTCACTTGTACTCGTGTATAAAGAGGTCTCACCCACTGCAAAGAGGCTTGTTCAGATCGAAAGATATAACAGAAGAGCAGGAGAGGAATAAGACTCACCGATTGTGTGCACCGGCCTGATGTAGAGGGTCATCACGTGACGAGGCACTGGTCTGATTTAGACTTGTTACTGAAGTGTTCTTTGCGTATGTAACGAGAGAATGAAGCACCAGGAGGCTGAGGAGACTGGATGGGGAGACGGAAGGGAAGAGGGACCAGGAACGAGCCTTCTGCGCAGGTTACTCGGTTCGACTGGGTCGCAGAAGGATGCTCGCCTCCGCTGGGTCGATCACGTGTGTAGGAGTTGCTGGTGCCACTCTTGGTGATGTCGAGGAGGCCGAAGATCAGCGCTGTGGCTGTGTCGAAGAGATCGATCGTGAGCCACGGTTTGCTGCAGAAGGAAGGCAAGGTGAGATGCTCTGAATGTAGACGGAAAGAAGGGAACGTGATGCTGAACTAGAATGATTATGCTGCGTTAATTACGGGGCTGTTACAAAGCAAATCTCCACTCAGCGTACGAAAAAAAAAGGAAGCAGGCTTGTTGTTCGATGGGCCGGCATCCGCTGGGCTTCTGGCTGGTACAAGCAGTCCGCTTCTCGCTAGGTTGTGTGTCCTGGGCTGGCATGTCATGGGCTGGAGTTGTGCTGTTGCTGGGCTGAGCTGAAGAATGCAGCGGACAAGCTGCTGAAGCTGGGCGCTGGCATACGGCTGGGCTGGGCAACGCTGGCGCTGGGCTGTCGACAGCCTGTCTGGGCTTGTCACAGACTTGTCACAGCCTTGTCTGGCCTTGTCACAGACTCGTCACAGCCTTGTCTGGCTTTGTCACAGCTTCGTCACAGCCTTGTCTGGCCTTGTCACAGCTTCGTCACAGACTTGTCTGAACCTTGTCACAGCTTCGTCACAGACTTATCCGGGCCTTGTCATATTCTAAATTAGGGCTAAACTTATTATTTTATGTGAAGGTAAGCTACATAAAATGATAAACTTTTAAAGGATTCTATCATTTTATGTGAAGGAAATCTACATAAAATGATAACTTTCATAATAATGTGTCTAACTAAGTAGACGGATATGGCTCAACTGAGCGAGATCAAGTTTATAACAGAAATAGACGGAATAAAAATTCCGGATATTACATCAGTACCCCCTTAAAATAAGTTTCGTCCCGAAACTTAAAAGATAACGACATATAGTCGGAGTTACTACAAAAGAAATAAAGGGCCGGAAAGGGTCACAATCGATCTTGTTCTGATTTGTTCCTAAGATAGCCGGAAATAAAATTTCCGGGTATTACATCAGTACCCCCTTAAAATAAGTTTCGCCCCGAAACTTAATATACGTCAATCGTAAGGTCGGTCTTCAAGGAACAAATAAAGGTACAACCTAGTGTACCTAATTAATACATCATAAGTCTTGTCGTTTCTATATCTAAGTATCCCGCACATCAAAGGTTACCAAAAGAATACATCACTTACTACATACTCAATCATGAAATAAACAAGCAGTCAAAAATATCACACATACAAGGTCAAGCCCTAACTCGTCACTCCCGAGGTTACAACTATCTCCACAAAGGTCTCTGAAAGGTTATGTCTCATACTATCCATAGTATTCTTGGTAGCCTCGTCGGCTTTTTATAAAACCACTAACTCTGAAATCTTTTCATGTACAGACCTCACAAGTGCCTACTACACGTTCTAGTGTGGTAACTAGATATTTCACCGGTATCATCCGGCTTCATTGCCCGATTCTCTAAGTCGATGTCCTAACTTTTGTCTGGTAAGTATACCTCTAACTGAATCCGTAGAAACTAGGGTTACACTCTCCAATAGGGTGAGGATTACTAGTCGCTCCATCACTTATAAACTACTTTACGGCCTCAAGTGGTCACATTTTGCAACTCGCCTCCAGGTCCTTTGATGACCGTACAGAAAATAACCTAGTCAACTTTCTTCCCTTCGTTGTGTTTACTTGACTACACACTCAGGCCAAAGGTCTTGAGTGACATACAATGTGTCTGGAATGACGGTATTAGTTACAAGGTGATCTCACATCACCGTCATTTGCTCACACTACTCAATAGTTGTTAACATTGCATTGTGTCCTATAATATCCCTCTTACTCAAAACGCAACTCGACTCCGTTCCGAGATAAAAATTTTTCTTATACTCCACTCTTGAGATTCTGTTTTCTATATGTACGAGTACTGGTCTGTAAGTACACTCCCATAGCTTTTTTTTTTATTTTTATTTTTATCTATCTTTCGATTCAACTTGATAGTTACTCACCTTGAGCTTGTTAGTGCAGGCCCTACACACATCCTTATTACTTCGTTACTTCCTTTCTTATTTTATCAAGAAACTCGTTCTAAAGTACCATGCTAGGTATTAAATTCCAAATTTACTGGTCTTCCAACATGTGACTAGGTCGGCATGCTTCACTTGGATCTATAATGGAGTATCACTCTCTTTCTATACTTCTACGTGCACATACTTTCTCGTCTATCTAGTTGGTGATACAGTTCCTCGACAAAAATTCTTGTCACTCCACGTACCCTATTTCACGTTCCTTCTAAACGAAATGCATTTCACCAATTATCATCGTCTTAAACTTGACACGTCATTTGTTGTACTCTCGAGTTTCCGGTTCTGTGGGTTAGGACTCATCACGCTTTCGCTGCTCTACTTTGATAATTATGTTGTCACCCGCTAATCGTAAGGACATTTTTCGTGAGTCCAAATTGATGGACCCAACACTCTCCCTCTCAATTACACCATAAGTCCTATCCGGATGAAGTACCAAGTACCTTCCTTTCTTGCCTTAAGGGACTAAGATAACGGTTGGAAAACGACCTCTTCCGTTTACTTTTGGAATTCTTCTAACCCGGATCCAAACTTCCTGACTCGACTGAAGTTTGATCTTAACCAACCGAGAAGTAACCTCTAACACGATTCTCTCTATACCTTTAGTTGTCTAAGTAGATTTTCGTTGTCTACTTGAGGAACTCCTCCAAAGCATCGGTATAGTTAATTCAATAATCCTTAATCACAGATATCTCTTCTTAACTGTACGTAGCTCGTCAATCCCCAAACAACTCTTGCACGTCCTCAGTTGATGTCGGTCAGTCAATAGTTGACTTATCTCCATTTCCGGGACTTACCTTTCTCATACCTCTTTTGCCGTTGAATTTCCTGGCGAGCACTACTTACTTGAGTTCATCCATTTATACTCCTTTAGCTCCCTCTACATTACCAACTTCTAGTTCCCCCGTGAACTAACTCCATTTCTCGAGTCCAACTGTGTCATCCATCTGATATCAATGGTCCTTTCTAGATCTTCTACTATAGCTTGTAAGCACGTCTACGCGACTCTCATGACCTTAACTTCCCTCCACTTGCAGTTTATCTCGTATGGAATGCTACCACACTATGTCTTCATTGGCATAGAACCTTATCAAAATCATATGCTTCTTATACCTCTAGTTCTTCTTTTACAATCCATATGTTCTAGCTGTGATGTGTACCCTTTTTTTTTTTAGCCAGTAGATAGTAATTCACTCACACAATTTCCTTGGTCTCAAATGACATAAGGGGTCATCCCTGGCCATCTAGTCTTTCTTCTTAAGTTCTTAATTAGAGTTACTAGTTCGAACTCACTTCATGTTACTATTAAGGGTATTAGCACTGGTATCTATTTAACTTCACATTTGTCGCCGTTGATCTCTTGAAGGGTCCTCCAGATGTCTATAAAATTATTTCATAGGTCTATGGTTATTCTCCTTATATGCCAACCAGTTACCACTAGTTGACCCGCACGTTTATGTCCCAGTTACTACCAACTAGTCTGTAGTTGACCTTCTATAAGATCACGAACTTATTGTTCTTCAATCTCTTTTGAAGTTTGAAACACTTGGTGAGAATCTATCTTCTCCAGTTTCTTTGTCAATACCCCTTTAGTTCCTTGCACAGTCTGTACTTCTCTTGTTCTCTTATGAGATGTCCTAGCATTCATCTGTCGTCAATGAGTTTATCAAGGTTTCCACAATAACTTGTAAGCGTGTCTTCACAATTATTCTTACTTGGTTCATCATCTGTTTGCGGTTATCTAATATGACTGTAACTGTTGGTAACTCAGATCTTTAGGTGAATGAGAAGTTATTGTGGACTCCTTAGTCCACCAGAATCCCTTTCTAACATTCCTCCCTTCATCTGGTGTTGTGTTGTAATGCCACTTTTATGGAATTCTTTTGTCTAAATTTCAGACCTCTATTGTATTTGATACTTACGTCATGATTTCTTACAAATTCTTGCATCTCTAAGTAAGTCAAATCGTCTCTATGATGATGAAATTTATTTCATGTCTTTAAACTCATTTGTCAATGGTTGTCTTTGTACTCTTTTAATTCTTCGCCTCGGGTCAGCACCTTATCTTCTTTGTACTCTCATGCCCATGCTTGCATGTGGCGGCGTCTGCCTTGATTATAACATCTTTTATTCTGCAAATCTTGGTTGTACTCCGTTCTGTATGATTTTTGTTCCCTTATCGTTATCTCTAATCCAATCTCTCGTCGTCTCTTACATGATTCTTCTAATTCATCTCTCAGCCTCATACGACCAAGTCCCTTGTATGACTTCCTGTTCCTTCTGCCTGTGTTGACTCGGGGATTCCTTTCCCCTCGGACGGTACTTGTGGTGAAAATTGTCTCCACATCTGTACTTCTTTGCCCACTCGTTCTTCGGATGATTTATATGGTCACAAGGACGCCCACCAGAGTATAACACTCGATCCTCGGTCTGAATCCATTATCTCGTGTTGAAAACTCTTCGAGTCCGTTACCGATTTATCATGAGGCGCTAATCGCTTCATGATATCACAACTAAAGAATACAAGATATCCCTTAGGATACTAGCATACTACACACACAGATATATAATTTACACTAAAACCTATCGACATAAGTCTATATACTAACTCACATATCGTTCCAAGCTGCAGAGATCCACGGAGAACGATGGTGGTCCGACGTACTACCAACCCAACAACCCGACTATGCACGTGTGTAAAAACAGAAATCCGTTTTGAAAATCTTAGACCCCTTTCGGGTTCTAGTTATTTTATACATTCAGTCTTTCAGAAGATTTCAAGTGCCATTGTTGCCAACCCAGAGCTCTGATACCATGTTGTAACACCCCAAATTCTCGGAACTCGGGGAGCTACTGGTTAGGACCTCACAATGGGTCCCGACCTTGGTTTAACAACAACATTACTTGGATCTTACAACAAGGCACAAATGTATTTAAAACAATTTCTAAAACATAATATTTTTAATAGTATAAACGTACACATGTGACAGCCTTACAAACATATATAAAGATACATAACATGCATGACGTATGGAAGACTCCCCCGTCCCCATCTAATGAGTACGTGGACCCGGCTGACCATCCGTTCCGGATCTCTCTGCAACTGTCTATCTCTACAGATCTACAACACGGATAAACAGTTAGCTAACTATCCAAATATAAGCAAAATGATAACAGCACAAGCACACGCAGAAACGAAAATAAACAAACATCATGCTGGCACTCAACCGTTTATTATCTATTATTTAAGTGATTCACATTATTCAATTTAAGTTGTGGCACGAGAATTATTATTAGTTCTCGCCTCCGTTCCTTATCCAACTGGTGTAGGTCTAGCTGACTTCCATTGGTAGCATCACTACAAACCACGTATGGACTAGTCCCGAAAGAAACCCCCAGCGCCCCGCGAGCTACTGAGCAGAATGCCACCGCCCGTTACTCTTAGGCCAAAATATAGGTCGGTAATTAT
Organism: Fagopyrum homotropicum; assembly: GCA_033239125.1. Taxonomy (NCBI): domain Eukaryota; kingdom Viridiplantae; phylum Streptophyta; class Magnoliopsida; order Caryophyllales; family Polygonaceae; genus Fagopyrum; species Fagopyrum homotropicum. Next base: position 8,888,781 of record BSWB01000007.1, on the reverse strand, counting down.
ATATCACAACCTATCTCTCTAACATTTCAATCACACACCACCATCATCATTTATACTCATATTTAGCAGTCAGCTAAGTAAGCCCAAAGGACTTACCTGATATACAGCTCGACTCTTTGTAAACCACTCGTTCTGTAAACTGTAGCAACTCAGTTGCCTGTCAAAGGCGATAAGTGTATTAGCACACTCTCACGTAGTTAGAAGTCCAAAACTTCTAAGATCGAATGATGTATTAAGACATAACTAGTTACAGTGTTAATTTAGGGTAAAATGACCATTTTACCCTTGGTCCCGAAATTCTCGAAAAATCTAGAATTCATGTCTAATCTCCTATTTGAGGTTCTAAATTTATTTTCTAACTCCTAAAATTTTATTTGGTTCCAAACTGACATTTTTTCTATGTTTCTATTTTCCGGAAGAATTGTAAAGGTCTAACTTCGGTTCTAAATATAAAATTCTTAACAGCTTATAATAATTCCGAATTAAATCTCTAGATCATCTATGAGGTTCTATCTAACTTTAGGAGAAAGAATTTCTCCAAACTGTTCATTCAACAGTTTTATAAAAATTCCTAAAGTTGACTACTCCCTTTACAAATTCTATACTTAGCCCAAATCTGAGTAGACTTTGAAAAATCATAACTCCTAAACCACTCACTGGATTTATCCCAAATTTTAATATGTTCTACTATAAAATCTTATCTATAATATATCCAAAATTCAGCCGGAAAGGATATCAAGAGCTTATTCAAAATCATCTCACAAAACAGCATCACTTGCTGTTTTCCCCCAACACTCAGCACATATATAAAACGTCAACTTTGAAACACAATAACTCTCGAACCGTAACTCCGATTCTTCCCAAATTTTAATATGATCTACAACAAGATGTCAACTATATCATATAAAAAATTCAAGCCTAACAGAGATCAAAAGCCTATTCTAAACTATCTCACAAAACAGCATCCCATGCTGTTTTTCTCAACTCAGCACATTTATAAAACTGAACTTTGAAACCTCATATCTCTCAAACCGTAACATGGATTCCTCTGAAATTTTAGTATGTTCTACTACAATATCTCATCTATAACCTATAAAAATTTCAGCCAAAAAGGAGGAGTCTTGCATACCCAAATCTGGCCCCGAAGTTGGATCCTCAACATAGTTTTGAAAACTCAGAAAATGAAACAGCTTCTTGAGATTGTTCCTAGGCTGTTATGTATATTGATTCAAAACAGATTGGGATGACTATCAACATTTGTATATATGGAGGGGATAGATCAAGGCTTACATGAGAGAAAGCAGGTGGTTCTGCGTTGCAAGACTCTCACTCGGATCTACTGCAGCACTGGGGCATCTCACTTATCTTCACTTGTACTCGTGTATAAAGAGGTCTCACCCACTGCAAAGAGGCTTGTTCAGATCGAAAGATATAACAGAAGAGCAGGAGAGGAATAAGACTCACCGATTGTGTGCACCGGCCTGATGTAGAGGGTCATCACGTGACGAGGCACTGGTCTGATTTAGACTTGTTACTGAAGTGTTCTTTGCGTATGTAACGAGAGAATGAAGCACCAGGAGGCTGAGGAGACTGGATGGGGAGACGGAAGGGAAGAGGGACCAGGAACGAGCCTTCTGCGCAGGTTACTCGGTTCGACTGGGTCGCAGAAGGATGCTCGCCTCCGCTGGGTCGATCACGTGTGTAGGAGTTGCTGGTGCCACTCTTGGTGATGTCGAGGAGGCCGAAGATCAGCGCTGTGGCTGTGTCGAAGAGATCGATCGTGAGCCACGGTTTGCTGCAGAAGGAAGGCAAGGTGAGATGCTCTGAATGTAGACGGAAAGAAGGGAACGTGATGCTGAACTAGAATGATTATGCTGCGTTAATTACGGGGCTGTTACAAAGCAAATCTCCACTCAGCGTACGAAAAAAAAAGGAAGCAGGCTTGTTGTTCGATGGGCCGGCATCCGCTGGGCTTCTGGCTGGTACAAGCAGTCCGCTTCTCGCTAGGTTGTGTGTCCTGGGCTGGCATGTCATGGGCTGGAGTTGTGCTGTTGCTGGGCTGAGCTGAAGAATGCAGCGGACAAGCTGCTGAAGCTGGGCGCTGGCATACGGCTGGGCTGGGCAACGCTGGCGCTGGGCTGTCGACAGCCTGTCTGGGCTTGTCACAGACTTGTCACAGCCTTGTCTGGCCTTGTCACAGACTCGTCACAGCCTTGTCTGGCTTTGTCACAGCTTCGTCACAGCCTTGTCTGGCCTTGTCACAGCTTCGTCACAGACTTGTCTGAACCTTGTCACAGCTTCGTCACAGACTTATCCGGGCCTTGTCATATTCTAAATTAGGGCTAAACTTATTATTTTATGTGAAGGTAAGCTACATAAAATGATAAACTTTTAAAGGATTCTATCATTTTATGTGAAGGAAATCTACATAAAATGATAACTTTCATAATAATGTGTCTAACTAAGTAGACGGATATGGCTCAACTGAGCGAGATCAAGTTTATAACAGAAATAGACGGAATAAAAATTCCGGATATTACATCAGTACCCCCTTAAAATAAGTTTCGTCCCGAAACTTAAAAGATAACGACATATAGTCGGAGTTACTACAAAAGAAATAAAGGGCCGGAAAGGGTCACAATCGATCTTGTTCTGATTTGTTCCTAAGATAGCCGGAAATAAAATTTCCGGGTATTACATCAGTACCCCCTTAAAATAAGTTTCGCCCCGAAACTTAATATACGTCAATCGTAAGGTCGGTCTTCAAGGAACAAATAAAGGTACAACCTAGTGTACCTAATTAATACATCATAAGTCTTGTCGTTTCTATATCTAAGTATCCCGCACATCAAAGGTTACCAAAAGAATACATCACTTACTACATACTCAATCATGAAATAAACAAGCAGTCAAAAATATCACACATACAAGGTCAAGCCCTAACTCGTCACTCCCGAGGTTACAACTATCTCCACAAAGGTCTCTGAAAGGTTATGTCTCATACTATCCATAGTATTCTTGGTAGCCTCGTCGGCTTTTTATAAAACCACTAACTCTGAAATCTTTTCATGTACAGACCTCACAAGTGCCTACTACACGTTCTAGTGTGGTAACTAGATATTTCACCGGTATCATCCGGCTTCATTGCCCGATTCTCTAAGTCGATGTCCTAACTTTTGTCTGGTAAGTATACCTCTAACTGAATCCGTAGAAACTAGGGTTCCACTCTCCAATAGGGTGAGGATTACTAGTCGCTCCATCACTTATAAACTACTTTACGGCCTCAAGTGGTCACATTTTGCAACTCGCCTCCAGGTCCTTTGATGACCGTACAGAAAATAACCTAGTCAACTTTCTTCCCTTCGTTGTGTTTACTTGACTACACACTCAGGCCAAAGGTCTTGAGTGACATACAATGTGTCTGGAATGACGGTATTAGTTACAAGGTGATCTCACATCACCGTCATTTGCTCACACTACTCAATAGTTGTTAACATTGCATTGTGTCCTATAATATCCCTCTTACTCAAAACGCAACTCGACTCCGTTCCGAGATAAAAATTTTTCTTATACTCCACTCTTGAGATTCTGTTTTCTATATGTACGAGTACTGGTCTGTAAGTACACTCCCATAGCTTTTTTTTTTATTTTTATTTTTATCTATCTTTCGATTCAACTTGATAGTTACTCACCTTGAGCTTGTTAGTGCAGGCCCTACACACATCCTTATTACTTCGTTACTTCCTTTCTTATTTTATCAAGAAACTCGTTCTAAAGTACCATGCTAGGTATTAAATTCCAAATTTACTGGTCTTCCAACATGTGACTAGGTCGGCATGCTTCACTTGGATCTATAATGGAGTATCACTCTCTTTCTATACTTCTACGTGCACATACTTTCTCGTCTATCTAGTTGGTGATACAGTTCCTCGACAAAAATTCTTGTCACTCCACGTACCCTATTTCACGTTCCTTCTAAACGAAATGCATTTCACCAATTATCATCGTCTTAAACTTGACACGTCATTTGTTGTACTCTCGAGTTTCCGGTTCTGTGGGTTAGGACTCATCACGCTTTCGCTGCTCTACTTTGATAATTATGTTGTCACCCGCTAATCGTAAGGACATTTTTCGTGAGTCCAAATTGATGGACCCAACACTCTCCCTCTCAATTACACCATAAGTCCTATCCGGATGAAGTACCAAGTACCTTCCTTTCTTGCCTTAAGGGACTAAGATAACGGTTGGAAAACGACCTCTTCCGTTTACTTTTGGAATTCTTCTAACCCGGATCCAAACTTCCTGACTCGACTGAAGTTTGATCTTAACCAACCGAGAAGTAACCTCTAACACGATTCTCTCTATACCTTTAGTTGTCTAAGTAGATTTTCGTTGTCTACTTGAGGAACTCCTCCAAAGCATCGGTATAGTTAATTCAATAATCCTTAATCACAGATATCTCTTCTTAACTGTACGTAGCTCGTCAATCCCCAAACAACTCTTGCACGTCCTCAGTTGATGTCGGTCAGTCAATAGTTGACTTATCTCCATTTCCGGGACTTACCTTTCTCATACCTCTTTTGCCGTTGAATTTCCTGGCGAGCACTACTTACTTGAGTTCATCCATTTATACTCCTTTAGCTCCCTCTACATTACCAACTTCTAGTTCCCCGTGAACTAACTCCATTTCTCGAGTCCAACTGTGTCATCCATCTGATATCAATGGTCCTTTCTAGATCTTCTACTATAGCTTGTAAGCACGTCTACGCGACTCTCATGACCTTAACTTCCCTCCACTTGCAGTTTATCTCGTATGGAATGCTACCACACTATGTCTTCATTGGCATAGAACCTTATCAAAATCATATGCTTCTTATACCTCTAGTTCTTCTTTTACAATCCATATGTTCTAGCTGTGATGTGTACCCTTTTTTTTTTTAGCCAGTAGATAGTAATTCACTCACACAATTTCCTTGGTCTCAAATGACATAAGGGGTCATCCCTGGCCATCTAGTCTTTCTTCTTAAGTTCTTAATTAGAGTTACTAGTTCGAACTCACTTCATGTTACTATTAAGGGTATTAGCACTGGTATCTATTTAACTTCACATTTGTCGCCGTTGATCTCTTGAAGGGTCCTCCAGATGTCTATAAAATTATTTCATAGGTCTATGGTTATTCTCCTTATATGCCAACCAGTTACCACTAGTTGACCCGCACGTTTATGTCCCAGTTACTACCAACTAGTCTGTAGTTGACCTTCTATAAGATCACGAACTTATTGTTCTTCAATCTCTTTTGAAGTTTGAAACACTTGGTGAGAATCTATCTTCTCCAGTTTCTTTGTCAATACCCCTTTAGTTCCTTGCACAGTCTGTACTTCTCTTGTTCTCTTATGAGATGTCCTAGCATTCATCTGTCGTCAATGAGTTTATCAAGGTTTCCACAATAACTTGTAAGCGTGTCTTCACAATTATTCTTACTTGGTTCATCATCTGTTTGCGGTTATCTAATATGACTGTAACTGTTGGTAACTCAGATCTTTAGGTGAATGAGAAGTTATTGTGGACTCCTTAGTCCACCAGAATCCCTTTCTAACATTCCTCCCTTCATCTGGTGTTGTGTTGTAATGCCACTTTTATGGAATTCTTTTGTCTAAATTTCAGACCTCTATTGTATTTGATACTTACGTCATGATTTCTTACAAATTCTTGCATCTCTAAGTAAGTCAAATCGTCTCTATGATGATGAAATTTATTTCATGTCTTTAAACTCATTTGTCAATGGTTGTCTTTGTACTCTTTTAATTCTTCGCCTCGGGTCAGCACCTTATCTTCTTTGTACTCTCATGCCCATGCTTGCATGTGGCGGCGTCTGCCTTGATTATAACATCTTTTATTCTGCAAATCTTGGTTGTACTCCGTTCTGTATGATTTTTGTTCCCTTATCGTTATCTCTAATCCAATCTCTCGTCGTCTCTTACATGATTCTTCTAATTCATCTCTCAGCCTCATACGACCAAGTCCCTTGTATGACTTCCTGTTCCTTCTGCCTGTGTTGACTCGGGGATTCCTTTCCCCTCGGACGGTACTTGTGGTGAAAATTGTCTCCACATCTGTACTTCTTTGCCCACTCGTTCTTCGGATGATTTATATGGTCACAAGGACGCCCACCAGAGTATAACACTCGATCCTCGGTCTGAATCCATTATCTCGTGTTGAAAACTCTTCGAGTCCGTTACCGATTTATCATGAGGCGCTAATCGCTTCATGATATCACAACTAAAGAATACAAGATATCCCTTAGGATACTAGCATACTACACACACAGATATATAATTTACACTAAAACCTATCGACATAAGTCTATATACTAACTCACATATCGTTCCAAGCTGCAGAGATCCACGGAGAACGATGGTGGTCCGACGTACTACCAACCCAACAACCCGACTATGCACGTGTGTAAAAACAGAAATCCGTTTTGAAAATCTTAGACCCCTTTCGGGTTCTAGTTATTTTATACATTCAGTCTTTCAGAAGATTTCAAGTGCCATTGTTGCCAACCCAGAGCTCTGATACCATGTTGTAACACCCCAAATTCTCGGAACTCGGGGAGCTACTGGTTAGGACCTCACAATGGGTCCCGACCTTGGTTTAACAACAACATTACTTGGATCTTACAACAAGGCACAAATGTATTTAAAACAATTTCTAAAACATAATATTTTTAATAGTATAAACGTACACATGTGACAGCCTTACAAACATATATAAAGATACATAACATGCATGACGTATGGAAGACTCCCCCGTCCCCATCTAATGAGTACGTGGACCCGGCTGACCATCCGTTCCGGATCTCTCTGCAACTGTCTATCTCTACAGATCTACAACACGGATAAACAGTTAGCTAACTATCCAAATATAAGCAAAATGATAACAGCACAAGCACACGCAGAAACGAAAATAAACAAACATCATGCTGGCACTCAACCGTTTATTATCTATTATTTAAGTGATTCACATTATTCAATTTAAGTTGTGGCACGAGAATTATTATTAGTTCTCGCCTCCGTTCCTTATCCAACTGGTGTAGGTCTAGCTGACTTCCATTGGTAGCATCACTACAAACCACGTATGGACTAGTCCCGAAAGAAACCCCCAGCGCCCCGCGAGCTACTGAGCAGAATGCCACCGCCCGTTACTCTTAGGCCAAAATATAGGTCGGTAATTATATATCACAACCTATCTCTCTAACATTTCAATCACACACCACCATCATCATTTATACTCATATTTAGCAGTCAGCTAAGTAAGCCCAAAGGACTTACCTGATATACAGCTCGACTCTTTGTAAACCACTCGTTCTGTAAACTGTAGCAACTCAGTTGCCTGTCAAAGGCGATAAGTGTATTAGCACACTCTCACGTAGTTAGAAGTCCAAAACTTCTAAGATCGAATGATGTATTAAGACATAACTAGTTACAGTGTTAATTTAGGGTAAAATGACCATTTTACCCTTGGTCCCGAAATTCTCGAAAAATCTAGAATTCATGTCTAATCTCCTATTTGAGGTTCTAAATTTATTTTCTAACTCCTAAAATTTTATTTGGTTCCAAACTGACATTTTTTCTATGTTTCTATTTTCCGGAAGAATTGTAAAGGTCTAACTTCGGTTCTAAATATAAAATTCTTAACAGCTTATAATAATTCCGAATTAAATCTCTAGATCATCTATGAGGTTCTATCTAACTTTAGGAGAAAGAATTTCTCCAAACTGTTCATTCAACAGTTTTATAAAAATTCCTAAAGTTGACTACTCCCTTTACAAATTCTATACTTAGCCCAAATCTGAGTAGACTTTGAAAAATCATAACTCCTAAACCACTCACTGGATTTATCCCAAATTTTAATATGTTCTACTATAAAATCTTATCTATAATATATCCAAAATTCAGCCGGAAAGGATATCAAGAGCTTATTCAAAATCATCTCACAAAACAGCATCACTTGCTGTTTTCCCCCAACACTCAGCACATATATAAAACGTCAACTTTGAAACACAATAACTCTCGAACCGTAACTCCGATTCTTCCCAAATTTTAATATGATCTACAACAAGATGTCAACTATATCATATCAAAAATTCAAGCCTAACAGAGATCAAAAGCCTATTCTAAACTATCTCACAAAACAGCATCCCATGCTGTTTTTCTCAACTCAGCACATTTATAAAACTGAACTTTGAAACCTCATATCTCTCAAACCGTAACATGGATTCCTCTGAAATTTTAGTATGTTCTACTACAATATCTCATCTATAACCTATAAAAATTTCAGCCAAAAAGGAGGAGTCTTGCATACCCAAATCTGGCCCCGAAGTTGGATCCTCAACATAGTTTTGAAAACTCAGAAAATGAAACAGCTTCTTGAGATTGTTCCTAGGCTGTTATGTATATTGATTCAAAACAGATTGGGATGACTATCAACATTTGTATATATGGAGGGGATAGATCAAGGCTTACATGAGAGAAAGCAGGTGGTTCTGCGTTGCAAGACTCTCACTCGGATCTACTGCAGCACTGGGGCATCTCACTTATCTTCACTTGTACTCGTGTATAAAGAGGTCTCACCCACTGCAAAGAGGCTTGTTCAGATCGAAAGATATAACAGAAGAGCAGGAGAGGAATAAGACTCACCGATTGTGTGCACCGGCCTGATGTAGAGGGTCATCACGTGACGAGGCACTGGTCTGATTTAGACTTGTTACTGAAGTGTTCTTTGCGTATGTAACGAGAGAATGAAGCACCAGGAGGCTGAGGAGACTGGATGGGGAGACGGAAGGGAAGAGGGACCAGGAACGAGCCTTCTGCGCAGGTTACTCGGTTCGACTGGGTCGCAGAAGGATGCTCGCCTCCGCTGGGTCGATCACGTGTGTAGGAGTTGCTGGTGCCACTCTTGGTGATGTCGAGGAGGCCGAAGATCAGCGCTGTGGCTGTGTCGAAGAGATCGATCGTGAGCCACGGTTTGCTGCAGAAGGAAGGCAAGGTGAGATGCTCTGAATGTAGACGGAAAGAAGGGAACGTGATGCTGAACTAGAATGATTATGCTGCGTTAATTACGGGGCTGTTACAAAGCAAATCTCCACTCAGCGTACGAAAAAAAAGGAAGCAGGCTTGTTGTTCGATGGGCCGGCATCCGCTGGGCTTCTGGCTGGTACAAGCAGTCCGCTTCTCGCTAGGTTGTGTGTCCTGGGCTGGCATGTCATGGGCTGGAGTTGTGCTGTTGCTGGGCTGAGCTGAAGAATGCAGCGGACAAGCTGCTGAAGCTGGGCGCTGGCATACGGCTGGGCTGGGCAACGCTGGCGCTGGGCTGTCGACAGCCTGTCTGGGCTTGTCACAGACTTGTCACAGCCTTGTCTGGCCTTGTCACAGACTCGTCACAGCCTTGTCTGGCTTTGTCACAGCTTCGTCACAGCCTTGTCTGGCCTTGTCACAGCTTCGTCACAGACTTGTCTGAACCTTGTCACAGCTTCGTCACAGACTTATCCGGGCCTTGTCATATTCTAAATTAGGGCTAAACTTATTATTTTATGTGAAGGTAAGCTACATAAAATGATAAACTTTTAAAGGATTCTATCATTTTATGTGAAGGAAATCTACATAAAATGATAACTTTCATAATAATGTGTCTAACTAAGTAGACGGATATGGCTCAACTGAGCGAGATCAAGTTTATAACAGAAATAGACGGAATAAAAATTCCGGATATTACATCAGTACCCCCTTAAAATAAGTTTCGTCCCGAAACTTAAAAGATAACGACATATAGTCGGAGTTACTACAAAAGAAATAAAGGGCCGGAAAGGGTCACAATCGATCTTGTTCTGATTTGTTCCTAAGATAGCCGGAAATAAAATTTCCGGGTATTACATCAGTACCCCCTTAAAATAAGTTTCGCCCCGAAACTTAATATACGTCAATCGTAAGGTCGGTCTTCAAGGAACAAATAAAGGTACAACCTAGTGTACCTAATTAATACATCATAAGTCTTGTCGTTTCTATATCTAAGTATCCCGCACATCAAAGGTTACCAAAAGAATACATCACTTACTACATACTCAATCATGAAATAAACAAGCAGTCAAAAATATCACACATACAAGGTCAAGCCCTAACTCGTCACTCCCGAGGTTACAACTATCTCCACAAAGGTCTCTGAAAGGTTATGTCTCATACTATCCATAGTATTCTTGGTAGCCTCGTCGGCTTTTTATAAAACCACTAACTCTGAAATCTTTTCATGTACAGACCTCACAAGTGCCTACTACACGTTCTAGTGTGGTAACTAGATATTTCACCGGTATCATCCGGCTTCATTGCCCGATTCTCTAAGTCGATGTCCTAACTTTTGTCTGGTAAGTATACCTCTAACTGAATCCGTAGAAACTAGGGTTACACTCTCCAATAGGGTGAGGATTACTAGTCGCTCCATCACTTATAAACTACTTTACGGCCTCAAGTGGTCACATTTTGCAACTCGCCTCCAGGTCCTTTGATGACCGTACAGAAAATAACCTAGTCAACTTTCTTCCCTTCGTTGTGTTTACTTGACTACACACTCAGGCCAAAGGTCTTGAGTGACATACAATGTGTCTGGAATGACGGTATTAGTTACAAGGTGATCTCACATCACCGTCATTTGCTCACACTACTCAATAGTTGTTAACATTGCATTGTGTCCTATAATATCCCTCTTACTCAAAACGCAACTCGACTCCGTTCCGAGATAAAAATTTTTCTTATACTCCACTCTTGAGATTCTGTTTTCTATATGTACGAGTACTGGTCTGTAAGTACACTCCCATAGCTTTTTTTTTTATTTTTATTTTTATCTATCTTTCGATTCAACTTGATAGTTACTCACCTTGAGCTTGTTAGTGCAGGCCCTACACACATCCTTATTACTTCGTTACTTCCTTTCTTATTTTATCAAGAAACTCGTTCTAAAGTACCATGCTAGGTATTAAATTCCAAATTTACTGGTCTTCCAACATGTGACTAGGTCGGCATGCTTCACTTGGATCTATAATGGAGTATCACTCTCTTTCTATACTTCTACGTGCACATACTTTCTCGTCTATCTAGTTGGTGATACAGTTCCTCGACAAAAATTCTTGTCACTCCACGTACCCTATTTCACGTTCCTTCTAAACGAAATGCATTTCACCAATTATCATCGTCTTAAACTTGACACGTCATTTGTTGTACTCTCGAGTTTCCGGTTCTGTGGGTTAGGACTCATCACGCTTTCGCTGCTCTACTTTGATAATTATGTTGTCACCCGCTAATCGTAAGGACATTTTTCGTGAGTCCAAATTGATGGACCCAACACTCTCCCTCTCAATTACACCATAAGTCCTATCCGGATGAAGTACCAAGTACCTTCCTTTCTTGCCTTAAGGGACTAAGATAACGGTTGGAAAACGACCTCTTCCGTTTACTTTTGGAATTCTTCTAACCCGGATCCAAACTTCCTGACTCGACTGAAGTTTGATCTTAACCAACCGAGAAGTAACCTCTAACACGATTCTCTCTATACCTTTAGTTGTCTAAGTAGATTTTCGTTGTCTACTTGAGGAACTCCTCCAAAGCATCGGTATAGTTAATTCAATAATCCTTAATCACAGATATCTCTTCTTAACTGTACGTAGCTCGTCAATCCCCAAACAACTCTTGCACGTCCTCAGTTGATGTCGGTCAGTCAATAGTTGACTTATCTCCATTTCCGGGACTTACCTTTCTCATACCTCTTTTGCCGTTGAATTTCCTGGCGAGCACTACTTACTTGAGTTCATCCATTTATACTCCTTTAGCTCCCTCTACATTACCAACTTCTAGTTCCCCCGTGAACTAACTCCATTTCTCGAGTCCAACTGTGTCATCCATCTGATATCAATGGTCCTTTCTAGATCTTCTACTATAGCTTGTAAGCACGTCTACGCGACTCTCATGACCTTAACTTCCCTCCACTTGCAGTTTATCTCGTATGGAATGCTACCACACTATGTCTTCATTGGCATAGAACCTTATCAAAATCATATGCTTCTTATACCTCTAGTTCTTCTTTTACAATCCATATGTTCTAGCTGTGATGTGTACCCTTTTTTTTTTTAGCCAGTAGATAGTAATTCACTCACACAATTTCCTTGGTCTCAAATGACATAAGGGGTCATCCCTGGCCATCTAGTCTTTCTTCTTAAGTTCTTAATTAGAGTTACTAGTTCGAACTCACTTCATGTTACTATTAAGGGTATTAGCACTGGTATCTATTTAACTTCACATTTGTCGCCGTTGATCTCTTGAAGGGTCCTCCAGATGTCTATAAAATTATTTCATAGGTCTATGGTTATTCTCCTTATATGCCAACCAGTTACCACTAGTTGACCCGCACGTTTATGTCCCAGTTACTACCAACTAGTCTGTAGTTGACCTTCTATAAGATCACGAACTTATTGTTCTTCAATCTCTTTTGAAGTTTGAAACACTTGGTGAGAATCTATCTTCTCCAGTTTCTTTGTCAATACCCCTTTAGTTCCTTGCACAGTCTGTACTTCTCTTGTTCTCTTATGAGATGTCCTAGCATTCATCTGTCGTCAATGAGTTTATCAAGGTTTCCACAATAACTTGTAAGCGTGTCTTCACAATTATTCTTACTTGGTTCATCATCTGTTTGCGGTTATCTAATATGACTGTAACTGTTGGTAACTCAGATCTTTAGGTGAATGAGAAGTTATTGTGGACTCCTTAGTCCACCAGAATCCCTTTCTAACATTCCTCCCTTCATCTGGTGTTGTGTTGTAATGCCACTTTTATGGAATTCTTTTGTCTAAATTTCAGACCTCTATTGTATTTGATACTTACGTCATGATTTCTTACAAATTCTTGCATCTCTAAGTAAGTCAAATCGTCTCTATGATGATGAAATTTATTTCATGTCTTTAAACTCATTTGTCAATGGTTGTCTTTGTACTCTTTTAATTCTTCGCCTCGGGTCAGCACCTTATCTTCTTTGTACTCTCATGCCCATGCTTGCATGTGGCGGCGTCTGCCTTGATTATAACATCTTTTATTCTGCAAATCTTGGTTGTACTCCGTTCTGTATGATTTTTGTTCCCTTATCGTTATCTCTAATCCAATCTCTCGTCGTCTCTTACATGATTCTTCTAATTCATCTCTCAGCCTCATACGACCAAGTCCCTTGTATGACTTCCTGTTCCTTCTGCCTGTGTTGACTCGGGGATTCCTTTCCCCTCGGACGGTACTTGTGGTGAAAATTGTCTCCACATCTGTACTTCTTTGCCCACTCGTTCTTCGGATGATTTATATGGTCACAAGGACGCCCACCAGAGTATAACACTCGATCCTCGGTCTGAATCCATTATCTCGTGTTGAAAACTCTTCGAGTCCGTTACCGATTTATCATGAGGCGCTAATCGCTTCATGATATCACAACTAAAGAATACAAGATATCCCTTAGGATACTAGCATACTACACACACAGATATATAATTTACACTAAAAACCTATCGACATAAGTCTATATACTAACTCACATATCGTTCCAAGCTGCAGAGATCCACGGAGAACGATGGTGGTCCGACGTACTACCAACCCAACAACCCGACTATGCACGTGTGTAAAAACAGAAATCCGTTTTGAAAATCTTAGACCCCTTTCGGGTTCTAGTTATTTTATACATTCAGTCTTTCAGAAGATTTCAAGTGCCATTGTTGCCAACCCAGAGCTCTGATACCATGTTGTAACACCCCAAATTCTCGAACTCGGGGAGCTACTGGTTAGGACCTCACAATGGGTCCCGACCTTGGTTTAACAACAACATTACTTGGATCTTACAACAAGGCACAAATGTATTTAAAACAATTTCTAAAACATAATATTTTTAATAGTATAAACGTACACCATGTGACAGCCTTACAAACATATATAAAGATACATAACATGCATGACGTATGGAAGACTCCCCCGTCCCCATCTAATGAGTACGTGGACCCGGCTGACCATCCGTTCCGGATCTCTCTGCAACTGTCTATCTCTACAGATCTACAACACGGATAAACAGTTAGCTAACTATCCAAATATAAGCAAAATGATAACAGCACAAGCACACGCAGAAACGAAAATAAACAAACATCATGCTGGCACTCAACCGTTTATTATCTATTATTTAAGTGATTCACATTATTCAATTTAAGTTGTGGCACGAGAATTATTATTAGTTCTCGCCTCCGTTCCTTATCCAACTGGTGTAGGTCTAGCTGACTTCCATTGGTAGCATCACTACAAACCACGTATGGACTAGTCCCGAAAGAAACCCCCAGCGCCCCGCGAGCTACTGAGCAGAATGCCACCGCCCGTTACTCTTAGGCCAAAATATAGGTCGGTAATTATATATCACAACCTATCTCTCTAACATTTCAATCACACACCACCATCATCATTTATACTCATATTTAGCAGTCAGCTAAGTAAGCCCAAAGGACTTACCTGATATACAGCTCGACTCTTTGTAAACCACTCGTTCTGTAAACTGTAGCAACTCAGTTGCCTGTCAAAGGCGATAAGTGTATTAGCACACTCTCACGTAGTTAGAAGTCCAAAACTTCTAAGATCGAATGATGTATTAAGACATAACTAGTTACAGTGTTAATTTAGGGTAAAATGACCATTTTACCCTTGGTCCCGAAATTCTCGAAAAATCTAGAATTCATGTCTAATCTCCTATTTGAGGTTCTAAATTATTTTCTAACTCCTAAAATTTTATTTGGTTCCAAACTGACATTTTTTCTATGTTTCTATTTTCCGGAAGAATTGTAAAGGTCTAACTTCGGTTCTAAATATAAAATTCTTAACAGCTTATAATAATTCCGAATTAAATCTCTAGATCATCTATGAGGTTCTATCTAACTTTAGGAGAAAGAATTTCTCCAAACTGTTCATTCAACAGTTTTATAAAAATTCCTAAAGTTGACTACTCCCTTTACAAATTCTATACTTAGCCCAAATCTGAGTAGACTTTGAAAAATCATAACTCCTAAACCACTCACTGGATTTATCCCAAATTTTAATATGTTCTACTATAAAATCTTATCTATAATATATCAAAATTCAGCCGGAAAGGATATCAAGAGCTTATTCAAAATCATCTCACAAAACAGCATCACTTGCTGTTTTTCCCCCAACACTCAGCACATATATAAAACGTCAACTTTGAAACACAATAACTCTCGAACCGTAACTCCGATTCTTCCAAATTTTAATATGATCTACAACAAGATGTCAACTATATCATATAAAAAATTCAAGCCTAACAGAGATCAAAAGCCTATTCTAAACTATCTCACAAAACAGCATCCCATGCTGTTTTTCTCAACTCAGCACATTTATAAAACTGAACTTTGAAACCTCATATCTCTCAAACCGTAACATGGATTCCTCTGAAATTTTAGTATGTTCTACTACAATATCTCATCTATAACCTATAAAAATTTCAGCCAAAAAGGAGGAGTCTTGCATACCCAAATCTGGCCCCGAAGTTGGATCCTCAACATAGTTTTGAAAACTCAGAAAATGAAACAGCTTCTTGAGATTGTTCCTAGGCTGTTATGTATATTGATTCAAAACAGATTGGGATGATGACTATCAACATTTGTATATATGGAGGGGATAGATCAAGGCTTACATGAGAGAAAGCAGGTGGTTCTGCGTTGCAAGACTCTCACTCGGATCTACTGCAGCACTGGGGCATCTCACTTATCTTCACTTGTACTCGTGTATAAAGAGGTCTCACCCACTGCAAAGAGGCTTGTTCAGATCGAAAGATATAACAGAAGAGCAGGAGAGGAATAAGACTCACCGATTGTGTGCACCGGCCTGATGTAGAGGGTCATCACGTGACGAGGCACTGGTCTGATTTAGACTTGTTACTGAAGTGTTCTTTGCGTATGTAACGAGAGAATGAAGCACCAGGAGGCTGAGGAGACTGGATGGGGAGACGGAAGGGAAGAGGGACCAGGAACGAGCCTTCTGCGCAGGTTACTCGGTTCGACTGGGTCGCAGAAGGATGCTCGCCTCCGCTGGGTCGATCACGTGTGTAGGAGTTGCTGGTGCCACTCTTGGTGATGTCGAGGAGGCCGAAGATCAGCGCTGTGGCTGTGTCGAAGAGATCGATCGTGAGCCACGGTTTGCTGCAGAAGGAAGGCAAGGTGAGATGCTCTGAATGTAGACGGAAAGAAGGGAACGTGATGCTGAACTAGAATGATTATGCTGCGTTAATTACGGGGCTGTTACAAAGCAAATCTCCACTCAGCGTACGAAAAAAAAAGGAAGCAGGCTTGTTGTTCGATGGGCCGGCATCCGCTGGGCTTCTGGCTGGTACAAGCAGTCCGCTTCTCGCTAGGTTGTGTGTCCTGGGCTGGCATGTCATGGGCTGGAGTTGTGCTGTTGCTGGGCTGAGCTGAAGAATGCAGCGGACAAGCTGCTGAAGCTGGGCGCTGGCATACGGCTGGGCTGGGCAACGCTGGCGCTGGGCTGTCGACAGCCTGTCTGGGCTTGTCACAGACTTGTCACAGCCTTGTCTGGCCTTGTCACAGACTCGTCACAGCCTTGTCTGGCTTTGTCACAGCTTCGTCACAGCCTTGTCTGGCCTTGTCACAGCTTCGTCACAGACTTGTCTGAACCTTGTCACAGCTTCGTCACAGACTTATCCGGGCCTTGTCATATTCTAAATTAGGGCTAAACTTATTATTTTCTGTGAAGGTAAGCTACATAAAATGATAAACTTTTAAAGGATTCTATCATTTTATGTGAAGGAAATCTACATAAAATGATAACTTTCATAATAATGTGTCTAACTAAGTAGACGGATATGGCTCAACTGAGCGAGATCAAGTTTATAACAGAAATAGACGGAATAAAAATTCCGGATATTACATGTTTAATGACATAAATGATCGAAAAAAACTCGATACCTAATTATCGATTCATGACGTCTACATTAGTATTTAATACATTGAAAATAAATTCAAGTTACATCAAAGTGTCTTACCAATTCACATTCAAAAAATAACAATAGACAATTTACAGAAAATTATTTTATTTAACTATCGATTACAATTGTAAGAATCCACAAATACAAGGGCGATGGAACGGACTAGAGCAAGGGCGGCGATGGAACGGACCAGAGCAAGACGGCGAACGGATTAAATCAAGGGAGAGCAAAAACTCTAGTATTTTAGATCCAACCAAATGAGTCGTAAAGAATGAGTGAATGACTGATGAAAAATTATCGATCTAGTAATTTTGAAAATAAAATAATTTTTAAAAAAATAATATTTTGAAAAATTATAATTTATGTATATTATTTATCTATATAATATTTATAAAAATATAAAATATTATTTATATATATATGCGGGACGGGATTAACCGGGATGAGAAGTCTCCGTCCCGTCACGCATATTTTTCACGGGACGGGATACACATTTTTTTTCAAATCCCGCCGGGACCGGGACGGGATTAACCAGGATTTATGCCCACCCCTAGATCTTAGTGAAAAAATAAATCAAACTAAAAATTGGTTGACAATAGCGATACACATCTCTGCCTCACCTGTAAGGCCTTAATACAACAGTCTTGCTGCCTGAATCCAGACTTTGAGTAAATAACTAAATACTCATAGAAGCTGTAGTAAAATCTCTTTTAGTTATCTTTTCAAAATCAAACAGTAAAAAACCCTTTCATCCCCTGGAGAACGCGCCTCATCCAAGCCTAAAGTACTCTAGCCTGGACTCCATATCCAAGCCTAAAGTACTGCGCAATGATAAAGACATTTTCGTGTTCCACTTCGAAACCGAGGAGGATCTTAACACCATTCTGCTTGGATGCCCGTGGGTCATCAATGGTTCCTCCACCATGATCCTTAAACGTTGGAATAAGGATCTCACCCTCGACTACTCTAGCCTGGACTCGATTCCTGTATGGGCCACCCTCCATGATCTTGATTACCGCTTTTGATCCCAACGTATGCTTGCAAAAATCGGGCCTGCTTTAGGCATCCCTATTCTCACTGATTCTTGCTAAGCACATCAAGATAGGCCCAGATTTGCTCGCATACTAGTTGACATTCAAGCTTCAAAACCCCTCCTAAGGGAGGTGCACCTCAACAGCCCTGGCAGATCTACAATCTCCAAGTGTATTACTTATGAATGGATGCCGATTCACTGCTCCAAGTGCCTCGTCTTTGGCCCTAACTGCATGGCTAAAACACCTACCACTCACTAGGGCGTTCGAAAGAGGATCACAAGGGCCAACCCTCCTCATACCCTACCCTCCTTGTTGCTTCCTCCTCTCCTTCCTACCTTAGATGGCACCCAAAAAATTAGCCCGATCCCTACCCATGCTCTCCTGAGCTCATCACCCTCTAAAAACATCACAAAGGCCTCCTCAGACAATCCTCCCAACATTATATCCAGTGATAGTGTCACGGGCCCCTCTAATACCCCTTCACCCACCTCCCCAACCCACCTGCCCCCTCTACACCAAACTACGTCCCAAACTACTCCTTTGTAGTCTGAGGACCCAAACCTTACCTCCCCATCCCATGCTTACCACCATCCAATGTCCCTACCTCTGACCTTAACCATATATCTATCCTACCCTCAAGCAACAAGGATTGCTCTGAGTCCATTAAATTCTCTCAATGAATCTAAAGATGTGCTCGTGGAACATAAGGGGTCTTAATCACCCCAATAAGCAAAAGGCAATCCAAGATCTTGTCAAGAAGCATAACATCGATCTCCTGGCCATCATTGAACCTAGGCTCAAGTCCAATAAAGAACGTAACTCCGTATTGCTAAACATATCCTCCCCTCTTGGAAACAAATTTCCAACTCCACGTGTGCCATCAACTGTCGGCTATGGGTTTGGTGGAACCCTAATATGCTTCATCTTACCCCAACCATCATCACCGACTAAATAATCCACTGCCACATTGTAATAGCTAGGATTTCCGAATTCTAATTAATGTTGATTAACTTAATCGTTGATAGTAATTGACATATAACTTGTGAAGATTTCCCAAGTGATGAGTATGAGTCCCACCGTTATGTTTCTCGCGCAATTTTGGACGTTTGGAGAAATTTTTACTTTTTCCCCCGGGTAATTATTTTTACCCTCCGGTGTTATTTGGAGCATTTGGGAGCTCCAATTAATAAAAATACAGTTGAGAGAAATGATCAGGACATTGGATATGTCCTAGATATGAAATAACATGGAGAGGCAAAACGGCCAAAAGAGTCGCTGATGACATGAATTATGACCTATTTTTAGGCATGTATTTATATAGATTTTCCCTTTATTTTGCATGCATAGACATACATTCATGATATTTATGGTTATATTTACATACTTTGCAAGAATAGAGGTCTACACAGAGTTTTATTGCATTTGTAGGTAATTTGGCGAATTATGGAACAAAAATGGCACATTTAAGGATTAAGCTTGAAGCGGGACAAAAAGGAGCATAAAAGGAATTTAGGACGCCCAAAGTATTCTCTGATACCATCGGACGCGGCCCAAAGTATTCTCTGATACCATCGGACGCGGCCCAAAGTATTCTCTGATACCGTCGGACGCGGCCCAGAGTATCTTCTGATACCAGCGGATTCAACTTCTTTTTAGCCCAAATATTTAGGGTTTTATCTTTAAACCCTAGGTTTATTCCTATATAAATCGAAGAGCCTTCAACATTGAAGGGAGCCAAAAGTTCTCCAAAGGGAGTAGAGAGAGCCAATATCTCCAAGGGGAGACTAGAAGGAGTCAATTTTCCGGAGGACGGTGACAACCCCGAGACTTGGAGTTAAATTCTCCAAAGGATACTTAGAGAGGCAGACTTGGAGGTCTCCCTATTTGGAGGGAAGATTTGGGGAAGGACGCACTTCCCTTTTTGCGAAGTTGGAAGATTTTAGGGTTTCATTTGAAGGCGGATTGACATCCCGTTCTTCTTTGTTCCTTGAGATTTGTGAGAGATTCTTATTCTATCCTACATCTATTGAACGCAAGTTACTTTTGAGTTTTATTGACATTGGTTTTGTGTTTGTTATTGAGATTTCAAGGTTTTACCTTTTCTCCCTTTCATATTTGATTATTGATATCATAATGATGATTATTGGCTAAAACCCTTTAGCAATTCTAAGGTGAAGGGTTGATAGTTGTGGCTTAGATAATGATAGATCGATTGTAATTTGATTGGACCCTGAGAGTTTGAGAAATATCGTCGACACCCTAAATCACGGCCTGTTCTTAGGTTTCCACGGCCGTGATTCTCAAGAACTACCCGTGATTTACTTCAGTTTACGAATCTTGCTTTTACTTTAATTCAAAGTTAAAGATTTGCTTTAACTTAGTTTAGGCTTGCCTTTTCTAGGTGGTAGTGAAGCCTCAACAACCTCTACCTCGATTGTGAGTGTCATAACCTCAATCGGTTAAGTTAGTCTTGACCTTTGGATTACAAGTTTGGGTATTTGACATTAATTCTTGCCTTTAGAATCTTTCTATATTGAGCCTCAACAACCTGTATAGAGAGTTTCTTATAGGTGAGTCATATAAGGTTTTTGGAACTTCACCGTACGATTACCTTACATTAGCATACCTTTGCATATCTCAACTCTGTCTTTATATCATTTAGTATATCTTGAATCGATTGCCACAATTAGATACCTGGATCTTTAGGGTTGCTGTTTTCCCAATATATTTGCAAAGCTTTACCCTTTTACTTGCTTGACAACTCTACAACTGAATTTGTTCCCCCCAAATCCCTGTGTTCGATACTCTGGAATACTTGCTAATCTACGCCGATCCGTACACTGCGGGTTCGCTTGCTTTTATTCTAGTTTTATAAATTTAAAACTTGATTGCACGCACGCTAAGTGGCGAACAAGTTTTTGGCGCCGTTGCCGGGGATTTGGTTTAGGCCAAATTCGGTTTTCGGTTGTCGGGCTTGAGAGCTTTTTGCTTTTAATCTTTTCGGAATGAGTTTTTGAGTTTTTAGGTTCACCAATGGCTGCATGGAGCAATGAACCTGCATTTGATCCAGCCTGGTTTGCATGGCAAGGTGCTAGGGCGGACCATTATGAATATTTGGAGGAGAAGTATGCCTATTATTGTGTTAGCGACGAAAAAGAAAGAGAGGAAGCCATTGAGGATGAGCTCGCATATTGGGATGAACTTAATCCCCTTCATACGTTTTATGATCAACCTCCTCAAGTGCAAACTCCACAACAACCATCCGAGGATGGCACACAAATGATGTTGGAAGAGATATTAAAAGTGTTGGACAAGATGGAAGACAAAATGAAGGCTATGGAAGACAAAATGAAGGCTATTTCTGAAGCTCAAAAATCCTTGGAAAATCATTTGTCCTGCGAGGAAGAATCCCAAGTCTTAAGCCTTCCTCCTATTGAGCTTGAAGCCCCTCTTGAAGTCCTCATTGAAGAAGAGGAAGAAGTGGAGAACCTTGGCCAAATCACTAAAACTGTGGCCAAGGTTGAAGAGGATCTAGCTGAGTTGGGAGATATTTCATGTGTGGATCATCATCCCAACATGAAACTTGTCCCAAGCCTTGAAGAACCCTACAAGGTATATTGTCTTACTTCCTTTGATATTCCTATTAAAATTTCTGATTTTTTCAGGAATGCTCCGGAGAGTTGGAGGTCTCTTCCAAAAGAACCTCCTAAGGTGAAGATGAAACCTCCATTAGAACTGTTGGAAGTAGATACTCCTTGGACTACAAGGAGTAAATTTGGCAAGCGCTTCAACGCCAATGCCAATAAGTGTTTTTTGTTCAAGTATGGGGTCATTCACATGACGAAGACCATACATCATCCCCAAGCTGGAGATGGGGAAGCTAAGAGGATTCTCGAGAAACTGATTTCTCGGTCTAGGAAAGGATGGGATGCAAGGCTGAATTATGTCCCATTAAAGCATAGGAAAGCTAGGAGGATTCCGGTGAGAATCAAACCGTACAAGCTTGTACGTGGGAGATCTTACCACTTGCCGGTGAAATTAGGAACCGGAGATTTTTTGGAAGAGTTTAATGATGGATTTGAAGAGCAATCCAAGATGTTCAAGGTGCATTGAGTCATCTATGGACATAGGTCCAGCTAGCGACGTTAAACCAAGCGCTTCTTGGGAGGCAACCCAAGGTAATGAATCCTTTTCCCTTTTCTTTCTTAGATTAGAGTAGTTGTTTTTGCTTGTTTTTCTTCGATACCTTCCGGTATGTTTGTGTTTTTGGATGTCAGGAATAAGGAATAAGCAAGAGAAGATGAGAAAAGTCGAAAAGATTGACGGAACTTGGACTCTTGTCGAGAGCAACAGAAAGTTCCACGGCCGTGGTTTTGAAAACCACGACCGTGGAAATTCCCGACCCGAAAAAAAAAAAAAAAAAAAAAAAAAAAAATTTCTCGGAAAAATTTTCGGCGGAAAGACGTTCCCTTTCTTCGTTCTTTGACAATGATTGGAATATTCAGAATTCCCTATTGAGCTTCTAAAGATTTCCACCACCGCCCGATTGATGATTCGCCTTCCCTGATTCGCCATCTTACCTTGTGAGTATCCTTTTCCATATGTTTTTTTTTTTCACATTGGGGACAATGTGAGTTTTAAGTATGGGGTGGAGGTATTTGCAATACCATTTGCATGTTTTATGTCTTGCATCATATGATTTTGAAAATTTTGAAAATTTTTAAGCGATTTGTGCTTCTAGGATGGATATGATCTCTATGATAACATTTATTTTGTGGAATAGCCATGATAATTTTGATATGCTTGAATTGATTTATGACATATGTGGGATTTGAATACTTTGTTAGAACTTCATGCATGTTTGATAATTCGCTTTCATTCTAAATCATGTTGAGTGATGAAGGTTGAAACCGCATATAAGTTCTTACACTTCTTATTGAAATGATTAAGGCACCTCGATTTTCTTACTTCTTTCCTTGTTCATTTAGCCCCTCAATGAAATAATTGCCCCCTTTACCTATCCGGGAATTAGGAGGAGTTGAGTATTTGGCATATTTGATGTGGGAGGGCCATGAAAGCAATTTTTTGCATTCAAAGAATAGAAAAATTTTTTTTTGTAGGTTTGGGGAAGTCAATCATGACGATGAGTAACTCGGCACCATTCACATAGCCGGGTGTTTGTGTCTTGACAAAGTCGGATTGAGCGATATTCCTAGCGGATTATGGTATGTGCGCTAAGGGTTTGAGGCATCTCGCAAAAATGAGAAACGCCAATCTCCTAGGCTTCGGTTTTTGTGCACCTCTATCCATAACTCCAAAAGTAAAGTCGAAAAATGAAAAGAAAAGAGCGAAGCTCTAAGTTGAAAGTGCTGCGGAAACCGCAAAAGAAAAAGTAGAAGAGTTGGGTTATTCCTTTTCCCGGATTCATGCACCACATCCCTTATAAGTTTCCCTCCTTTCCGCATTCTTGACTTTACTTGAAAGTCCTTAAGATCATTGGAATGTGTTTGGCTTTGTGGTCTAAATTGGATTCCTTATGATTGATTTTGATATATTGCAAGTTATGATGCATGTTATGATTTTCTTCCAAAGTATGATTATCCTTTCCATGCTATGTTTCCTTTTGACCATATGATGATTATCATTAGTTATGAAGCAACTATTTGAGGGTGATCTATGAATAGAAGCACAACCAAAATATTGTGGTTTTTCTTTATTTTTGCATATTCATAATCCATATCATCTTGTATCTTAAGTTTAAACCTTGCTTGGGGACAAGCAAGAGGCAAGTATGGAGTATTTTGATGACATGAATTATGACCTATTTTTAGGCATGTATTTATATAGATTTTCCCTTTATTTTGCATGCATAGACATACATTCATGACATTTATGGTTATATTTACATACTTTGCAAGAATAGAGGTCTACACAGAGTTTTATTGCATTTGTAGGTAATTTGGCGAATTATGGAACAAAAATGGCACATTTAAGGATTAAGCCTTGAAGCGGGACAAAAAGGAGCATAAAAGGAATTTAGGACGCCCAAAGTATTCTCTGATACCATCGGACGCGGCCCAAAGTATTCTCTGATACCATCGGACGCGGCCCAAAGTATTCTCTGATACCGTCGGACGCGGCCCAGAGTATCTTCTGATACCAGCGGATTCAACTTCTTTTTAGCCCAAATATTTAGGGTTTTATCTTTAAACCCTAGGTTTATTCCTATATAAATCGAAGAGCCTTCAACATTGAAGGGAGCCAAAAGTTCTCCAAAGGGAGTAGAGAGAGCCAATTTCTCCAAGGGGAGACTAGAAGGAGTCAATTTTCCGGAGGACGGTGACAACCCCGAGACTTGGAGTTAAATTCTCCAAAGGATACTTAGAGAGGCAGACTTGGAGGTCTCCCTATTTGGAGGGAAGATTTGGGGAAGGACGCACTTCCCTTTTTGCGAAGTTGGAAGATTTTAGGGTTTCATTTGAAGGCGGATTGACATCCCGTTCTTCTTTGTTCCTTGAGATTTGTGAGAGATTCTTATTCTATCCTACATCTATTGAACGCAAGTTACTTTTGAGTTTTATTGACATTGGTTTTGTGTTTGTTATTGAGATTTCAAGGTTTTACCTTTTCTCCCTTTCATATTTGATTATTGATATCATAATGATGATTATTGGCTAAAACCCTTTAGCAATTCTAAGGTGAAGGGTTGATAGTTGTGGCTTAGATAATGATAGATCGATTGTAATTTGATTGGACCCTGAGAGTTTGAGAAATATCGTCGACACCCTAAATCACGGCCTGTTCTTAGGTTTCCACGGCCGTGATTCTCAAGAACTACCCGTGATTTACTTCAGTTTACGAATCTTGCTTTTACTTTAATTCAAAGTTAAAGATTTGCTTTAACTTAGTTTAGGCTTGCCTTTTCTAGGTGGTAGTGAAGCCTCAACAACCTCTACCTCGATTGTGAGTGTCATAACCTCAATCGGTTAAGTTAGTCTTGACCTTTGGATTACAAGTTTGGGTATTTGACATTAATTCTTGCCTTTAGAATCTTTCTATATTGAGCCTCAACAACCTGTATAGAGAGTTTCTTATAGGTGAGTCATATAAGGTTTTTGGAACTTCACCGTACGATTACCTTACATTAGCATACCTTTGCATATCTCAACTCTGTCTTTATATCATTTAGTATATCTTGAATCGATTGCCACAATTAGATACCTGGATCTTTAGGGTTGCTGTTTTCCCAATATATTTGCAAAGCTTTACCCTTTTACTTGCTTGACAACTCTACAACTGAATTTGTTCCCCCCAAATCCCTGTGTTCGATACTCTGGAATACTTGCTAATCTACGCCGATCCGTACACTGCGGGTTCGCTTGCTTTTATTCTAGTTTTATAAATTTAAAACTTGATTGCACGCACGCTAAGTGGCGAACATCGCTATTTCGTTTCTTAACGGCTAAGAAAGACGGCTTAGGAATACACGTTTTCCGAGGCAGCTGTGGAATAA
The DNA here is from genome assembly GCA_033239125.1 of Fagopyrum homotropicum. Lineage (NCBI taxonomy): Eukaryota > Viridiplantae > Streptophyta > Magnoliopsida > Caryophyllales > Polygonaceae > Fagopyrum > Fagopyrum homotropicum. The sequence continues at coordinate 8,863,164 of BSWB01000007.1, read as the reverse complement.
TTATCCCTACAATATTCCAGATTTAATGTTCCAATCTCGAGAAGTTTGGAGAAAGAGGTTCGACCCGCCTTTGGATCGGTTAAAGGATAATTATCGTCTTTGCTAAAGGATAATTATCGTCTTCACTATAAATAGCGGAAAATCCTTTATTAAGTCATTTCCTTTCACGTTTTCTCGTAAAAGCTTTGATTTCTCTCAACCTTCAAACTCAGATCTACTCTCCGTTTCTAATCCGATTTCAATTCCGTTTGAGTTTCTGGATTCCTCTCTTCATTCTCTTCATATCGGTACCGAGTTTCTGCATTTCCGAGTATATGGAGGGCTGGTCGAGCATATATGTCACCAGGACGGTTCCGTCGCTCAGATTCCGGTGAATTTGATGTTGTCTATGCGTAGCCTGCGTCGCTGCGTTTTCGAATCTTCTTTCAGATCGTCAATCGGGTTAGTAACGAATAAGTTATGAATTTATTCGTTTTCCGTACTGCGAGTTGGCCTAAATTGACTTTAGGCTTGTCAAATAGGACAATTAGAAATTCCATTATGGTTGTTATATTATTCTGGTGATTATGGGTTCTTGTTTGATGAAATTTGATGACAGGGGGTTTAGAAATTGCCTGCGGGCAAAACGTTATTCTGGCGAAATCTAATTAATTAATTAAAGGTTAATTACTTAAATTAGGATTGAAATTGAGATTGAGGAATGTTGATTACATACTATCTTGGGATTTGAGGAATTGTGAGCTATGTTGAGATATTGAGGTTTAGCTGGTTGTGAGGCTCATAGATTGAGTATGATCCTTATGGATCCCTTTGGGTCTAGGTGTGACCCCTTTGATGAATAGAGGTTGATATATCTCTTTATGCCTTTTTATAGGCCGTGTTGTCCCTCCAGTGTAGAGGTGATCGTGGTTGATTTTGTACGAGGTTGAGGTAAGTCCGTAGGACTTACTTAGCTACCATCCCTATATTGGGTGTTTGCATGAGTGGTGTGTGCTTTATATGTTTGCTATGATAGCATGAGTTGTCGTTTTTATCGACCTATGTTCTATTGACTGCCCCACTGCGTGGCTGTGATAACCTTTCCCTTTCATCCCGCCGTGGAGTCTGGGAGGTTCTCTGATGTCAGGCTAGACTGGTTTACAGGAAGGGCGCAATCCACTCCCATAGGGTACACGGATTGTGTGACCGATACTCGTACAGCTGGACATTGTACTCAGAGGCGGGGATGTATCGGTCCTCGTGTCACATACTTTCATCTATCTATATATATACGGTTTTTGAGTGAATGGTTATTATATAAAGATAATAAATGGGTAAATGTGTGATAGCATGTTGATGTGTTTATCTTTCATGATTGTGCTTGTGCTTATGCATTACCTCATATATGTATGGTTAGCTAACGGTTTCATACCGTGTTGTAGATGCCCTACAGGTTAGGCACTGCTGAGTGATCTGACAGGGTGACAGGCCGAGGACTCTTGTACATTAGGTGGTTGGTTTGGGTTTGTTGTGTTCCCCTCCTTCGTGAGGATGTTCTTTTGTACCTCCTGTGTGAGGTTGTCATTTTATATACTCGGCTTTGTTATTGTTTACTTTGGGTTGTACAATTTATACTGTTTTATGTATTTGTTTTATACCTGTCAGTGCCATGTTGTAAGGTCCACTGAACTTGTTGTCAGGCTAGGGTCAGGATCCATTGTGAGATCCTAGCCCAATGTGACATCCCGAGTCCCGCGGATTCGGGGTGTTACAGAGTTGGTATCAGAGCCCAGGTTGACAACAATGGCACTTGCTACCTGCAATGAGGTTTGATAGGTAAAATAAACAGAGCCCACATGGGATTTGACGTTTTCAAAGGTTTTGGTTTTAAGTGTGGTTTTGGGATAGAATGTACGAGAAGTCGTCACCTCTGCCATGGATCTCTGCAGCGTAGATATGTATATATATATTTGTGTGTACTATGGATTATGTGGATGTATTATATACATATCGATACCTATGACATATATATAGCCTTATAAGATTAGGTGCGTATATCCTACAGATGACTCAGACTAGAGTAGTATCTGTAGTGGGATGAGGTAGGGGTACACCCCCTCTTCCTCCAGTGGTTATAAGTTAGGGACCAGTTTCCGCTGTTGTTTCGCCTATGGCAGAGAACGAGTTTGAAGAGGCTGATCGTGTCTCCATGAGTATATCCGAGTTTCAAGAGTATATGCAGCAAGTATATGAGGCGGTGATAGCGGGTAGACCTACACCGGATTTACCAACATCTGTGAGATCAACTGAAGCTTCTGGATCCGGAAAGAAGCAATGGACTGAATCAGTTACTAGAGAAGCAAAGATGATGAACGGGGAACCAAGTCCAATATCAGGACAATCTAGTGATCCTTTGGCCATGAAGATGACTAACAAGGAACTACAGTGTTTTAATTGCGTGGAAGTTGGGACACTGGCGAGCTGTGTGCCCAAAGGCGCCCATCATATGCTTTACGTGTGGTAAAGAAGGGTATAGAGCGAAGTTTTGTCGACAGGGCAAGGCGTTGCCTTTAAAAGTTCCCTCTCGGAATAAGATCATTCAAGGTGGACGACGAAGATTGAGTTACCCTTCAGTTGCACAGGTTGCAAGAATGAGACAATTATGTTACAATTGTGGCTATCCAGATCATTTGCGTTCTGTGTGCCCTTTGGCACTGATAGCTTGTTTCACTTGTGGTGAGCTAGGCCATCTGGCCCTTTCTGTCAGCACGGTGGTGTTTCTTCCCAGCAAGACCTTCCTCTTTCCGGTGCAGAAAGAGTGGAAGTGGAGGCTATAGTAATGACCTTAGTGATACTTGAGGAGCATAGATCCGAGATCAAGTGATGATATGTAGTGGAGCTACGGGAGTTAGCTATTACAGGTACCATTCTCGTTAATGGTTTACCTAGTGGAGTTTTGTTTGTTATGAATGCTATGCACTTCTTGTCTTTCGATGCATGCGTTAATGGTTGATATTTGATATATAGTAGAAGGTGGACTTTCCGTTACAGGATTACCTTTTTGGGTCTGAGATACCCATGAGATGCGTGTTTGTTCCCTTATTTCGGGACTTGTGTATGGCTTGTAGACTTCTTTGTCATGCTGTAGGTGCATGAGGAAGTCATTATGTGTATGGATTGGATGAACAGATATCATGCGGTGTTAGATATTAATAGTAAGGCTATTATAGTCTTTACTAAGATGGTAAATAGAGGTCTTCTAAGGTTAAGACCTTTGAAGAAACGGGTTTGTCATCAGGACTGTAAGAGTAGCGAGCTGATAGCACAAGAATATGACGCCTTGTAGTGTTATACCATGAAGGAGTGAGATGGTCCAATATTGGAAGGTATTCCAATTGTTTATGAGTTTATAGACTTGTTACTGAACCGTCTAGTTGTCACCTCAGCAGAGTGTGGACATTGTTATTGAGTTGAAGTATGATACAAGATTGAATGGGAAAGCCACACTATATGGTGCTTGTTGAGATATTGTACTGTTAACTTGAAAAGTTGACTGAAACGGGTTTACCCTAGTGGGTTCCATGTTCCGTATTGACGACCTGATAAGTTAGCTTCAAGATGCAATTGTGTTTTCATGATTCCTTTGTTCTCAAGATATCCCTAGTCATGAATGAGAGAGCAACATGTGTATGAGTTAGCATCCCATACCCGTTATGGACACTGCGAGTTTGTAGTGATGTCATTTGGGTTGACGAATGTTTAGTAGTTTTTATGGAGTTGATGAACATTATCTTCATCGACTTCCTTGATTAGTTGGCGGTGGACTTCATTGATGACATGTCGATATACTCTCATAGTAGAGAATAGTAGACCGATCGTCTGAGTACCGTTCTGCAGATTTTGAGAGATAGAGGGCTGTATTCTACGCTCTCTAAGTGTAAGTTGAGATGCCAGTGGTAGCCTTTTTAGGCCATGTTGTCTCCGCAGTGGGATCATGGTTGACCTGGCGAGAATTAAGTATGTTGTAACATGGGAGATACTAATGAACATTAAGGAATACGTAGTTTTCTCGGCTCAGCCGATTGCTACCAATGCTTTGACGAAGGATTTTATATGATTATGTATTCATTTGCGAGTCTTTTGGGAAGACCACCATAACTACAAGATGAAAGCAGTGTGTCTATGTTCTGAAGAGTTGAGGAGGAATTTGACCTTATCTTCCATTCTGTTGTAGTTAGAAGATTTTTGGGATCCCGTGATTTACGGTGATACATCCCAGCTAAGTCTGAGATGTGTATTACTACAGAGGAGTAGGGTTATTGTTATGTGTGTTTACAGCTAAGAACGTATGATGAGAACTACCCGACTCATAATTTAGAGTTAGTAGTGGTAGTTCAAGCCTTTAAATTTTGAAGACCGTACCGGTGTGATCTTCATGTCAGATTTATATAGATTATAGAAATCTGAAGTATATTTTATGCAACAGGTGTTGAATAACCGCCAGTATTAAGAGCTTAAGTTGATCAAAACTTTGACTTGAAGATTCCATATCATTCAGAGAAGTTGAATGTTGTCGCCGATAACTTGAATGGAAAGACGCTCCAAGAGAAGATGATGGTGAGACTGATAGTTCAACCTCAGCTTCAAAGAGATCTAGCTTGGCTAGAGTTGGACAATCAGTTCCTTGATAAGGATACCCATTTATACCTCAGAGGTTCTACCTGGTCTGTTGGATGAGGTCCAACAGAAGCAGGAGACCTGCCGGGCCTTGACAAGGTTTAGAGAAAGGATGTCTCGTACTGAGGCACCATAGTTCTCCATAGGAGTAGATGGACTGATGAAGAGTCATGACCGCTTTTGTGTTCCTGCTGATGCAGATGGAGACAGAATATTACGTATACCCATTGTACGCCTTATTCAGTACATTCAGGTACGAGTAAGATGTACCACGAGATGAGACGATTATATTGTATGAAGCCGATATAACCAGATTTGTGATATAGTGTGTGACATGTCAGCAGATCCAGATAGAGTATTTCCGATCTAGAGATAAGCCCCCACCCACTACCAGTGTAGTAGTAGAATTTGGGAGGACATCTTTATGGACTTTGTTATGGGATTGTGACCCTGTAGAAGATTGATGTTATTTGGAATGTTGGTAACAGATTAATGAAACCGGCACGTTTCATTTCTATCAGAAGGATGTGGCTAATGAATGAATTGGTTGAGGAGTACACTAGACAAATAGTGAGACTCCATGGTATACCGAGAACGATCATTTCTGATCGAGATGGATGTTTTTACTTTGAGATTGTGGGCAGCAGATTCAGACTGCTTTGGGGACAAGTATGTACCTCATGACTACACTTCACCCCCTGACAAATGCTTAGTTAGAGAGGATCATCTAGATCTTAAAGATCTATTATAAGTTGTAAGTTGAATGGGAAACGTGGAGGATTATATTACCTTCCATTAATGAGTTTATTATATAACAATGAAGGACGTGCATCTTTTTGGGATGACCCTATGAGTCAATATATAGACATAGATGTCGTATATCCTTATGCTAGAAGTGATCTAGCAGTAGAGTGGAATAACACCTTACCAGACTCAGGATTTTATAGTTCAAGTAACGTTGATTGAAGGAAGAATGCTGGATGTACAGAGTCACCAGATATTATATGTAGACAAGAGGCGTTAACCTCTAAAGTTCAAGCAAAAGTTCATGTCCGGATGGAGGTATCTCAGCTGTGAGACGTTAGTTGTGTATTATGGAAAGGGGAACTGAGTTTCCAATATGTCGGTTACTTGAGATCTTGATCAGTTTTGTGAAGGCAACATGATGTTTAGCTTTCACTCTGAAGTTGGTAGATGTTCACCTAGTGTTCCTGTGTCTCAACTGAGAAAGTATATACCAGGTTGGAAACACTTTGTGAGTTATAATGATCTAGTGGTTAAGTTGAACCACATCGTTGTTGAGCATCTGATTACATTCTTGGAATAAGATATGAAACGCTTGCATTTGAAAGACATGCCATAGTAAGGATATGATGGTCGAGATGAAGACCTGAAGAGGCTATGTGAGAGACTGAGGATAGTATCCTGAGGAACTATCCAGAGTATATGTTAGGACATACCCATTTGTGGGAGCACGAGTAGATCTTAGTGCTATCTTGATGAATGTTGTGCTTATGTGCTTATATGCTTATATGCCTTGATGTGTTATTTCATGCTAGTTGTGATGTGATTTATGATCTTAGTAGATTTTGATGTGCTAGCGTGATGTATGCTATAGCTGGAGATGATTACTTCCTCCACGTTATGATTATATTTATAGCTGGAGATGGTTCTTTCCTCCATGCTATTTGAGTGGGATTAGGATTCAGCTGGAGATGGTTCTTTCCTCCATGCTACCTTGATGGACATAGTTCAGTGGAAATGTGATTCCTCCATGCGATATATATGTTTATGGGTTGGCTAGAGACGTATTTCCTCTATGCATGTGATATGTTTTGGCTAGAGATGTGCTTCCTCTATGCCTTGTGATGTGGTATGGCGAGAGACGTGATTCCTCTACGCCTTTGGGTAGCGTTATGGTCCTGTTTCCTAGAGTGATGATTCCTCCATGTTTATACTTGAGGTTATAGATTGTTATAGGTTGTGATCTTTGGAACGGAGATGTGATACCTCCGATAGAAAGAGTGAGAGTTATACCTCGGCGTATGGGTCCGAGAGAATTTGGGAATTGTTCAAGTTTCGGGACGAAACTTTTTTTTTAGGGGTGTGTGATGTAATAGCTAGGATTTCCGAATTCTAATTAATGTTGATTAACTTAATCGTTGATAGTAATTGACATATAACTTGCGAAGATTTCCCAAGTGATGAGTATGAGTCCCACCGTTATGTTCCTCGCGCAATTTTGGACGTTTGGGGAAATTTTTACTTTTTCCCCCGGGTAATTATTTTTACCCTCCGGTGTTATTTGGAGCATTTGGGAGCTCCAATTAATAAAAATGCAGTTGAGAGAAATGATCAGGACATCGGATATGTCCTAGATATGAAATAACATGGAGAGGCAAAACGGCCAAAAGAGTCGCTATTTCGTTTCTTAACGGCTAAGAAAGACGGCTTAGGAATACACGTTTTCCGAGGCAGCTGTGGAATAATTATCCCTACAATATTCCAGATTTAATGTTCCAATCTCGAGAAGTTTGGAGAAAGAGGTTCGACCCGCCTTTGGATCGGTTAAAGGATAATTATCGTCTTTCCTAAAGGATAATTATCGTCTTCACTATAAATAGCGGAAAATCCTTTATTAATTCATTTCCTTTCACGTTTTCTCGTAAAAGCTCTGATTTCTCTCAACCTTCAAACTCAGATCTACTCTCCGTTTCTAATCCGATTTCAATTCCGTTTGAGTTTCTGGATTCCTCTCTTCATTCTCTTCATATCGGTACCGAGTTTCTGCATTTCCGAGTATATGGAGGGCTGGTCGAGCATATATGTCACCAGGACGGTTCCGTCGCTCAGATTCCGGTGAATTTGATGTTGTCTATGCGTAGCCTGCGTCGCTGCGTTTTCGAATCTTCTTTCAGATCGTCAATCGGGTTAGTAACGAATAATTTATGAATTTATTCGTTTTCCGTACTGCGAGTTGGCCTAAATTGACTTTAGGCTTGTCAAATAGGACAATTAGAAATTCCATTATGGTCGTTATATTATTCTGGTGATTATGGGTTCTTGTTTGATGAAATTTGATGACAGGGGGTTTAGAAATTGCCTGCGGGCAAAACGTTATTCTGGCGAAATCTAATTAATTAATTAAAGGTTAATTAATTAAATTAGGATTGAAATTGAGATTGAGGAATGTTGATTACATACTATCTTGGGATTTGAGGAATTGTGAGCTATGTTGAGATATTGAGGTTTAGCTGGTTGTGAGGCTCATAGATTGAGTATGATCCTTATGGATCCCTTTGGGTCTAGGTGTGACCCCTTTGATGAATAGAGGTTGATATATCTTTTTATGCCTTTTTATAGGCCGTGTTGTCCCTCCAGTGTAGAGGTGATCGTGGTTGATTTTGTACGAGGTTGAGGTAAGTCCGTAGGACTTACTTAGCTATCATCCCTATATTGGGTGTTTGCATGAGTGGTGTGTGCTTTATATGTTTGCTATGATAGCATGAGTTGTCGTTTTTATCGACCTATGTTCTATTGACTGCCCCACTGCGTGGCTGTGATAACCTTTCCCTTTCATCCCGCCGTGGAGTCTGGGAGGTTCTCTGATGTCAGGCTAGATTGGTTTACAGGAAGGGCGCAATCCACTCCCATAGGGTACACGGATTGTGTGACCGATACTCGTACAGCTGGACATTGTACTCAGAGGCGGGGATGTATCGGTCCTCGTGTCACATACTTTCATCTATCTATATATATACGGTTTTTGAGTGAATGGTTATTATATAAAGATAATAAATGGGTAAATGTGTGATAACATGTTGATGTGCTTATCTTTCATGATTGTGCTTGTGCTTATGCATTACCTTATATATGTATGGTTAGCTAACGGTTTCATACCGTGTTGTAGATGCCCTACAGGTTAGGCACTGCTGAGTGATCTGACAGGGTGACAGGCCGAGGACTCTCGTACATTAGGTGGTTGGTTTGGGTTTGTTGTGTTCCCCTCCTTCGTGAGGATGTTCTTTTGTACCTCCTGTGTGAGGTTGTCGTTTTATATACTCGGCTATGTTGTTGTTTACTTTGGGTTGTACAATTTATACTGTTTTATGTATTTGTTTTATACCTGTCAGTGCCATGTTGTAAGGTCCAGTGAACTTGTTGTCAGGCTAGGGTCAGGATCCATTGTGAGATCCTAGCCCAATGTGACATCCCGAGTCCCGCGGATTCGGGGTGTTACACACATTTCACCTCCTCACAACCACCATTCCTCCTCCATTAACCTTGATTGTACCTTTGTATACGCCCACAAATTCCAGGATAACCACCTTGATCTTTGGGATAGCATCTCAATGATCATGCTTCTCAACAACAACACCCCATGGGCCTTATTTGGTGACTTCAATGTTACCCTTTCACCAGATGAAAAATCTACCAACCACTCACCCTCTCTGACTCAAACCTCCTCCGAGCTTCACTCTGCTTCAATCTAAACCAACTCTCGGACCACTTGTATTCGGGATGCAAGTACACGTGGAACAATAAACAAATCGGTTCAAGAGGTTGGTGTAAACTTGATCGCATTGTAGTTAACTCCGCATTCTAGTAATTTTGAAAATATAATAATTTTTTTAAAATTAATATTTTAAAAAATTATAATTTATGTATATTATTTATCTATATAATATTTATAAAAATATAAAATATTATTTATATATATATGCGGGACGGAATTAACCGGGATGAGAAGTCTCCGTCCCGTCACGCATATTTTTCACGGGACGGGATACACATTTTTTTTCAAATCCCGCTGGGAACGGGACGGGACGGGATTAACTAGGATTTATGCCCACCCCTAGATCTTAGTGAAAAAATAAATCAAACTAAAAATAGGTTGACAATAGCGATACACATCTCTGCCTCACCTGTAAGGCCTTAATACAACAGTCTTGCTGCCTGAATCCAGACTTTGAGTAAATAACTAAATACTCATAGAAGCTGTAGTAAAATCTCTTTTAGTTATCTTTTCAAAATCAAACAGTAAAAAACCCTTTCATCCCCTGGAGAACGCGCCTCATGTGCCACTTCTCCTCAACCCCCCTTGACCTTCCCTCTACCCTTGTCCATGGCTGGCACTAAGAGATTCAGGAAGCTCTCTGTTAGCATTAGTATTGTTATCTTCCAACAATAGAAGACTCGTCCACAACACCCAACCCCCACCATCACCACCTCTCTCATCCGACGAGCTTTTCCTACCGCTACCAGCATCACCAGCTCAACCATCACCGCGTCACTCCAGCCCAACTTCGATGAAACCCCCATGCAACTCTCAAGTTTCAAACCCCATCTCTATCTCCCAGGAGATCTTAACCCCCTCAGATTACACCCCTCCTTTAGCCACCCCTACCGCCCCTCTACCGCCCTTGACCGACATCCAAGTTCCACCCAAAGTTGACACCCTCATCCCTTCCCTAGCCCCTAGCCTGAATAGTCCAAAAGACTCTCTGTAACATCCCGAATTCTCAGAACTCGGGACATTACTGGTTAGGACCTCACAATGGGTCCCGACCTCAGTTTGACAACAATATTACTAGGATCTTGCAACAAGACACAAATAAGAAAAAACAAAATTCATAAAAATGTATTTGAAAAAGTATGAATGCAACAAAGTCTAACAGCCTATCGTACTTAAACAACGGAAAAGACTAACTGTCTTAACAAAAGGGAAAGACAACAAGCGATAACCCAAACCCCCACTCTAAAGAGTACGGAGACCCGGCTGACCACTACTTCCGGATCACTCAGCTGCTGCTCTAACCTGCGGTAATTCTAATAACACAACAAAACAACCATTAGCTAGTTATCTAAACATTAGGAGAATAATAATAGCACACCCACACATAGAAATAATAAACACTCATCATGCTTTCAAACAATCCATTTATTATCTTCATTTAGGTCATTCACTCTAATGATACTTATTTTGTGACACGAGGGATTCCCAAACCTCGCCTCCGCCCCCGTGTACCCATCAGGAGTGGATCCGATGCATCTCACCGTGTACCTGGATGGTCTGGGTATAGAGAACCTCCCAGTCTCCTGGCAGAGCTGGGCAGTGATGTCACGGCCCGTTATACATACACTTGAGCCTTACACATAAAAACCACGGTCGGCCTAACAAGTTATTTTTATTATAACACCCATTGCACACACTCAACCATTATCACCCAACTAATATCCAGAAACCGGCTAAGTAAGTCACAAGACTGTTATTTTTATTATAACACTCATGCTTCTCAACAACAACACCCCATGGGCCTTATTTGGTGACTTCAATGTTACCCTTTCACCAGATGAAAAATCTACCAACCACTCACCCTCTCTGACTCAAACCTCCTCCGAGCTTCACTCTGCTTCAATCTAAACCAACTCTCGGACCACTTGTATTCGGGATGCAAGTACACGTGGAACAATAAACAAATCGGTTCAAGAGGTTGGTGTAAACTTGATCGCATTGTAGTTAACTCCGCATTCTAGTAATTTTGAAAATATAATAATTTTTTTAAAATTAATATTTTAAAAAATTATAATTTATGTATATTATTTATCTATATAATATTTATAAAAATATAAAATATTATTTATATATATATGCGGGACGGAATTAACCGGGATGAGAAGTCTCCGTCCCGTCACGCATATTTTTCACGGGACGGGATACACATTTTTTTTCAAATCCCGCTGGGAACGGGACGGGACGGGATTAACTAGGATTTATGCCCACCCCTAGATCTTAGTGAAAAAATAAATCAAACTAAAAATAGGTTGACAATAGCGATACACATCTCTGCCTCACCTGTAAGGCCTTAATACAACAGTCTTGCTGCCTGAATCCAGACTTTGAGTAAATAACTAAATACTCATAGAAGCTGTAGTAAAATCTCTTTTAGTTATCTTTTCAAAATCAAACAGTAAAAAACCCTTTCATCCCCTGGAGAACGCGCCTCATGTGCCACTTCTCCTCAACCCCCCTTGACCTTCCCTCTACCCTTGTCCATGGCTAGCACTAAGAGATTCAGGAAGCTCTCTGTTAGCATTAGTATTGTTATCTTCCAACAATAGAAGACTCGTCCACAACACCCAACCCCCACCATCACCACCTCTCTCATCCGACGAGCTTTTCCTACCGCTACCAGCATCACCAGCTCAACCATCACCGCGTCACTCCAGCCCAACTTCGATGAAACCCCCATGCAACTCTCAAGTTTCAAACCCCATCTCTATCTCCCAGGAGATCTTAACCCCCTCAGATTACACCCCTCCTTTAGCCACCCCTACCGCCCCTCTACCGCCCTTGACCGACATCCAAGTTCCACCCAAAGTTGACACCCTCATCCCTTCCCTAGCCCCTAGCCTGAATAGTCCAAAAGACTCTCTGTAACATCCCGAATTCTCAGAACTCGGGACATTACTGGTTAGGACCTCACAATGGGTCCCGACCTCAGTTTGACAACAATATTACTAGGATCTTGCAACAAGACACAAATAAGAAAAAACAAAATTCATAAAAATGTATTTGAAAAAGTATGAATGCAACAAAGTCTAACAGCCTATCGTACTTAAACAACGGAAAAGACTAACTGTCTTAACAAAAGGGAAAGACAACAAGCGATAACCCAAACCCCCACTCTAAAGAGTACGGAGACCCGGCTGACCACTACTTCCGGATCACTCAGCTGCTGCTCTAACCTGCGGTAATTCTAATAACACAACAAAACAACCATTAGCTAGTTATCTAAACATTAGGAGAATAATAATAGCACACCCACACATAGAAATAATAAACACTCATCATGCTTTCAAACAATCCATTTATTATCTTCATTTAGGTCATTCACTCTAATGATACTTATTTTGTGACACGAGGGATTCCCAAACCTCGCCTCCGCCCCCGTGTACCCATCAGGAGTGGATCCGATGCATCTCACCGTGTACCTGGATGGTCTGGGTATAGAGAACCTCCCAGTCTCCTGGCAGAGCTGGGCAGTGATGTCACGGCCCGTTATACATACACTTGAGCCTTACACATAAAAACCACGGTCGGCCTAACAAGTTATTTTTATTATAACACCCATTGCACACACTCAACCATTATCACCCAACTAATATCCAGAAACCGGCTAAGTAAGTCACAAGGACTTACCTTGATCAAAAATCGCTTTCTCAAATCTCAACTCGGTCCGAATCCATGGTAACTCAAACGCCTGTCAAATAAGGCATGTGGATCAAAATCTCATCCAGATGTCCAACCTCATATAAAGGAATTACGGAAAAACTCTCTCACGGTAAAAGACCATTTTACCCTTAGTCCCAACATTCTCAAAGTTTATTCTTGAAATTTATTAAGTCTCTTTTGACTAGTTTCTCGTAAATTGTGTTTTCCGTGTAGCTACTTATAATTATAAGTTTAAAACTCGAAACATCCAAAAAGGCAACACTCTTCATTCCCAGTTTCTATCTACTCTAATATATATATATATACACGTATAAAACGTTGCTTCTCTAAGTAAAACTCGTGTATATACCCTTTACTTATTCTCATTTTTTTATATACACTTATTTATCATTCAATATTTATATTTATTCATATCTGTACATGACGGGTTATATATATATATATACACTCGGTATACTTGTTTTATAGTTCTACCGTTGATTTATATACTTATACATTCAACATAGGATTCCCATACGGATGTATATAGTTACGCATTTAGTACACTTCCACACCCGATATATACTCGTCGTTTCTAAGACCGCAACTTAAGCTGACACGCAGAAGAGAGATAGGAGGCATGAGGGGAAAGGGCTCACCACCACCGGACTGTAGCTGACCCGAGTAGCGGCTGTCAAGGAGTAACCGCGTGCGACAAGCATCCTGGACCGGCCTGACGCTGCTGAAACGGAGAGACGAGATGCTGCAGTGAGTACTCACGCGAATGTAACAGATGTTTACGGTGAAGGGGTGTCTTACCTTTACTGCAGTCTGAGACGGTTCGATGCGGTAGCACTGGCTGGGGAGGTTAGGCGGCGAGGGTCCGGCGTCGAAGGCGGTGGCTACTGCAGGATTCGGTGGTGACTGCGGCTACTACAGGACCGAAGAGGGCGGCGCGGCGCTGGTCACTGCTGGCCGAAGAGAGGCGGCGCGGCGTTCCGGACGGCCCTCACCGGTGGTCGGATCTGCGGGATCGACAGAGGCGGCGGGGCTCGGTGGCTGTTGTCTTGCTGCTGCTGCGGAAGAGAGGCGGCGGTTGGTTGCCGAAAACTGAAGCTGAGAAGAGGAGTGACGAGGAAGGAGAAGGCGGCGGGCTTACCAGGCTCCGGCGGCGGTTGGGCGGTCGACAACGGCGGCACAAGGGCTCGGTGGCGGCTCAGTCTTGTGTTGTGTGGGATGCGGCGATTGTTTGTACAGAGAGGGAGGAGGAAGAGCGGCAGTCGAACGGATAAACGATTAGGTTTAGATTAAGTTTAAACCTAAATAAGTTAGGGTTAAAAATTATGGGCTGGCTGCAAGGTCATTGGGCCGGGTCTAATTGGGCCTGCTCATCAAATAAAATAAATGGGCTGAATGAAGGTTCGTTATTTGCCCGGAATCATTAGAAATTACGGAACTTAATTTCGGAATTACTTACGGAATTATTTATTGTATTATGTAAGTTATCATTTTATTATTTTTTTTTAAAGGTACGGAATTATTTCCGGTTACATAATTTATCATTTTATGTGAATTAAGGTCACATAAAATGATATAAATTAAATCTCGTTTCATATTTATTTAAAAGTTAAAGGTTGACGGATCGGAATTCGGTTAAATTCAGTATTAAACGGAGTTTAAAATTTCCGGTTATTACATCAGTGCCCTCTTAAAAGAAGTTTCGTCCCGAAACTTAGAATAATATACCTAATCACATGATTTTCTTGGTACAACTTAGTTTTCAAACTTTCCGTTTTCTACCATGCAACTACTCAATCATCATACTCAGACACGCATCACATTAGAACATAACTCCTCAATCCAAATATAAAAACATGAATGGCCAAGCAACACAACATCCGAGTACTAACTCGTCGAAACAAAAGTGACACCTAACCCCGCAAAGAATTCGGAATACTTGCGGCTAAAACTCTCCTCGGTCTCCCAAGTTGCCTCATCAACTCCTCGTCTAGACCACTAGATCCTCAACATAGGTATCTCCTTGGACCGCAGACGGCTGATACTGCGCTCCAAGACAGCTACTAGGTACTCTACAATGTATGATCGGGCTCAACTGTCCGATTCTTAAAGTTGATGACGTGACTCTTATCCGGTAAGTACTCTCTCACTGAGGCATGGGGAACGGTGGGCGTACAACCGCTAGTATGGGTAATAGTGTCAAGCGAACTCAAACAGTTTATATATATCAACGGTTCCCTTTCTAAACTCACCTCTAAATCTTTTGGCGACTACTAAAATAACAATAACTTCCTTCCTTCTATTGAATCCATTTGCTCCCGACTTTTCGGAAGATCCCGTCTATAAATTCTGAAACAATGTTCTGAGACATCTCCCGACACTTTAATAGGTGGTTAATACCTCATCACCTATTTCTTGTCAAGATTTCAAATTTATATAACTCCAAACAAATCACACACCCAAGTGAACCTTTTCATATGGATCTCTAATTCCTTAACTTGAAATCATAGTTCCTAACATTGATTTTTCTTCATCTGCGGGTTATGGGCCTACCACGCTTCTGTTGTAACACCCATTAGTCACCGTGGCGTCTTTCTGAGGGTCAACATGATTTACCCACTCCCCCATATACTTTCCTTCTAATACTAGCAAGATCCTCTTCAAACATACCCTTACTCTCTTACTCAACCGTAGTCTGTTCTTAATCAACTAGTAAGCAACCTCTAACCCAATTCTCTCCATATCCTTAAATCATCCTAGAAGGTTGTTGTTGCCTACTTGGGAAATCCTTCAAGGCGTCGGTAAGGTTACCTCTTAGATCGCAGTCGCTAATGTTTCTTCTTAACGGTACCTACTCGTCAATACCAATCAACACTTATACGTCCTCAGTTGATGTCGGTCACTCTATAATTGACTTATCTCAATATTCCGGACCTGCTCCTCTCATACTTATACTGGCGTTAAATTCTTGGTGAGCATCATTGGCTCGATTAATCCTTTCATGCTCCACTAATTCGTTTTCTATTCCACACTTCTGTTTCCTTAGGCTAACTCTACTTCTCGAGCTCAAATGGGTCATTCATCTTGACCTAAATAGTCATTCCAAGTCTTCAACGATAGCTGGTAAGTGTCTTTGTAGTTTTGATGATTTTAGTTATCATCCCCTTGCAGTTCCCCTTGCATGGACCGTCGGTTTTGATGACTTAGGTCCCGTGATAATTGGGGTTACCTTGGACTTTCGAGTCCACCAAGGCCGTTCTCATATATACATTCCTTCGCTGGTGTTACCAGCGACATTGCCTTCATGATACTCCGTTATTTTCGCTACAGGGCTTCAACTCTTTGATACCGACATTGCGATTTCTTTCAAATTCCTATATTTTTGAGGAGGTTAAAACCTCTCCACACTTGTAAAGTCTACATTTTGTATCTACACTCCATTGTAGGTATCCCTTCCATGCACCTTAGACCTTCATATCCGGGTCGACATTTTATCTCTTTTGGCCTTACAAGCTTGTCTTGTAAACTCTTCTACTAGGTGACTCGTCTTATACATTTTTCTTCTCTGTATCGGTCTCTAACTGTCTGTTGATCATTACTACCCATTCTGTGTTGGAACTTCAGTTGCTTTGTACTCTTGCATAGATTTCCTAAGGACATCCTCATCTCAAAACTTTATTTAAAATTCATCATAACCCGCAAATTTTGATACATGACTTTCCTTCTCACTGGATAAGTTATATACTTGATTTACACTAAATCCATCATAGTGTCATCAGTCCGTTGGTATGATTTTTATTAAACATCCAATGGTACCATTTGTATACAACACATTAGGTGCATATGATTTTCCCACCAATCAAATTTCTCGCATCGCATTTATTATGTCTTCCTTATACTCATGTCGCTTTACCTTCTTTGATATTTACACCCCGTAAAATAGTTAAATCCCTTTGAGTTTTTACGTACATGCTTTACAACTACGTTGGTTGGTCTTATTACTTTCATCAACTCTTAGGTCATCAGTCCAGCTGAATTTTCCATGGAGTACTTCCCTTTCTCCTTAAATAACAGTCTTTAGTCCTTTCGATAACCATCTTATTGGTGTGATACCGGATCCATATAACAACCTTTAGTCTTTCACTTTTACTCCTTCTCATGTTTGTTTTAGTCGACTTGTAGATTCTATCTGCAATCACCTCACAACTCGACCACACATTTCACCAAGGCTTTACATCATACTCTTTATGTTTGTGCCGCCTCGGAATTTCCAATTATTCTGTGTCACATCTTTAATCACAAGGGTTTTCCCTGTCAATCTAGACAGTCTGACCCTACTTTTTCTCGAAGGAGCACCATCAGTCTTACTTGTGTGGAATGCTAAGACATAGGACATGTTTCCACTCATCTACTTCCTCTTAGTCTTCTAGTTCTTCTTACAGGGATCCCTTCATTCTAACTCTGATATGTATCTTTCGTAGTCGGTAGTAATAACTACTCCCAACCATTTCCTTCACACCATTACTATCATGAAGGGTCATTACTTGCCGTCAAGAGTTGCTCTTAAATTTCTTATTTAGAGTTACTGACTTGAACTTATTCAGTGTTACTAGCACTCGTATTGATTGGCTTCACAACTGCCGCAATTGGTCGCTTTAAGGATTCCTCCTCATGTCAATAAAGTTCTTTTGTAACTCTGTGGTTATTCTTATTATTTGGCAACCAGTCACCACTAGTTAACCCGCACGTATAAAGTCACAGTTGTTACCAAGTAGTCTATAGTTGACCTTCTACAAGATCATAGGCTTACGTTTCTTCTATCTCTTTGAAATTTGATAAACCTGGTGAAAATCTATCTTCTCTAGTTTCTCCGCTTATCTTCTTTAACTCTTCTATAATCTACCCTTCTCTTTCGCACTATCAGGGCGTTATACTCTTACCGAGTTTAGAATTATCATTCATCTACCGTCAACGGACTCATCAATTCTCTCACGATAGTTCGTATGTGCATCGTCGCGATTACTTTTACCTCAGCCATCAGCTGCTCGTGGTTCCCGGGGTAAATCGTTGGTGTTGAAAATTTTAAGTCCACTGGTGAGAGGGAGATTATTGTGGGCATTCGGGTACGCCGAGATCCTTCTCACAACTCCCTTCTTTGATTGGTATAATAATGCTGCCTTTATAGTGATCCCTTGGACTCTGCTTTCAGGATTTCTTTCAAATTCCTATATTTTTGAGGAGGTTAAAACCTCTCCACACTTGTAAAGTCTACATTTTGTATCTACACTCCATTGTAGGTATCCCTTCCATGCACCTTAGACCTTCATATCCGGGTCGACATTTTATCTCTTTTGGCCTTACAAGCTTGTCTTGTAAACTCTTCTACTAGGTGACTCGTCTTATACATTTTTCTTCTCTGTATCGGTCTCTAACTGTCTGTTGATCATTACTACCCATTCTGTGTTGGAACTTCAGTTGCTTTGTACTCTTGCATAGATTTCCTAAGGACATCCTCATCTCAAAACTTTATTTAAAATTCATCATAACCCGCAAATTTTGATACATGACTTTCCTTCTCACTGGATAAGTTATATACTTGATTTACACTAAATCCATCATAGTGTCATCAGTCCGTTGGTATGATTTTTATTAAACATCCAATGGTACCATTTGTATACAACACATTAGGTGCATATGATTTTCCCACCAATCAAATTTCTCGCATCGCATTTATTATGTCTTCCTTATACTCATGTCGCTTTACCTTCTTTGATATTTACACCCCGTAAAATAGTTAAATCCCTTTGAGTTTTTACGTACATGCTTTACAACTACGTTGGTTGGTCTTATTACTTTCATCAACTCTTAGGTCATCAGTCCAGCTGAATTTTCCATGGAGTACTTCCCTTTCTCCTTAAATAACAGTCTTTAGTCCTTTCGATAACCATCTTATTGGTGTGATACCGGATCCATATAACAACCTTTAGTCTTTCACTTTTACTCCTTCTCATGTTTGTTTTAGTCGACTTGTAGATTCTATCTGCAATCACCTCACAACTCGACCACACATTTCACCAAGGTTTTACATCATACTCTTTATGTTTGTGCCGCCTCGGAATTTCCAATTATTCTGTGTCACATCTTTAATCACAAGGGTTTTCCCTGTCAATCTAGACAGTCTGACCCTACTTTTTCTCGAAGGAGCACCATCAGTCTTACTTGTGTGGAATGCTAAGACATAGGACATGTTTCCACTCATCTACTTCCTCTTAGTCTTCTAGTTCTTCTTACAGGGATCCCTTCATTCTAACTCTGATATGTATCTTTCGTAGTCGGTAGTAATAACTACTCCCAACCATTTCCTTCACACCATTACTATCATGAAGGGTCATTACTTGCCGTCAAGAGCTGCTCTTAAATTTCTTATTTAGAGTTACTGACTTGAACTTATTCAGTGTTACTAGCACTCGTATTGATTGGCTTCACAACTGCCGCAATTGGTCGCTTTAAGGATTCCTCCTCATGTCAATAAAGTTCTTTTGTAACTCTGTGGTTATTCTTATTATTTGGCAACCAGTCACCACTAGTTAACCCGCACGTATAAAGTCACAGTTGTTACCAAGTAGTCTATAGTTGACCTTCTACAAGATCATAGGCTTACGTTTCTTCTATCTCTTTGAAATTTGATAAACCTGGTGAAAATCTATCTTCTCTAGTTTCTCCGCTTATCTTCTTTAACTCTTCTATAATCTACCCTTCTCTTTCGCACTATCAGGGCGTTATACTCTTACCGAGTTTAGAATTATCATTCATCTACCGTCAACGGACTCATCAATTCTCTCACGATAGTTCGTATGTGCATCGTCGCGATTACTTTTACCTCAGCCATCAGCTGCTCGTGGTTCCCGGGGTAAATCGTTGGTGTTGAAAATTTTAAGTCCACTGGTGAGAGGGAGATTATTGTGGGCATTCGGGTACGCCGAGATCCTTCTCACAACTCCCTTCTTTGATTGGTATAATAATGCTGCCTTTATAGTGATCCCTTGGACTCTGCTTTCAGGATTCTATGATTTTGATATTTGTATCACGGTCCTTGCTGTCACTCACTTGTCTTCTAGAAAGTCACTCCGCTTCCATGTTGGTGAAATCTGCCTTTCACTTGTTGGCAACGCGTAAGCTTCCATTTTACAGCTCTTTAATTCTTCATATTTGGATGAACAATGTATTTCATGTAGACTTCTATGCTTTTGACTGTCTTGGGTATCCATTTTGATTGTGGTGTCAAGTAGACTGTCGAGGTGATCATATTTTGTTCTGTTTCTGGAATCAACTTTCACCTTCTGGTCCGTCAGTGAGCTTGAATTCTATATCTCTTGTCTGAGTCCTCCACCTCTCTTTGACTTCCACACCTATGCTTGTTTCTGCCACCATCTTCTTTGTCTGTAACGTTGCTTTCCACCACACTTGAAATAATTTATGGGTTGTCTTTCCTAACTTGTATACTTGCCGGTCAGCCAACGCTTTTCCGGAACTACTCTCATATATTCTCTTCATTTGGTCCTATTGAATTCACTTGGGGTTCCCTTCTTGTCTTCGTCGTTGGTGTTGTCTTTTAGTCTTCACTTTTCCGTCTTGACGTTCCTTAACAAGTTCGAAGGAGTAGTCTGTCGTTCGTCTACCCTAATGCACATAAGATGTGCATACTAATCTTCACGTTGACACCCTTCAAAATCTACTTAGATGTGTCAAAGGGGTGAGAAACTAATTATACTACCTCCGTCAAGGACATAACATAACTATAATTTCTACTAATATTCGGCATATACCTATCTATATAACATATCTTTATAAACAAGCTAAAAGTCCAACTACAGTAAAACCTAAAGTCCATACTAAGCATACTGAGATCCGCGGTAGTAGTGGTGGTCAGCCGTACTTTTCTATCCCCAACCAGACTATGCATGCATTTGAAAACCAAAAGTCCTTTTTAAAACTCAGATCCCTTTTCGGGTTCTGCTCAAGTACTTATTCGGTCTTTCAGAAGATTTCAAGTGCCATTGTTGCCAACCTGGCTCTGATACCATGTTGTAACACCCCGAATTCTCAGAACTCGGGACATTACTGGTTAGGACCTCACAATGGGTCCCGACCTCAGTTTGACAACAATATTACTAGGATCTTGCAACAAGACACAAATAAGAAAAAACAAAATTCATAAAAATGTATTTGAAAAAGTATGAATGCAACAAAGTCTAACAGCCTATCGTACTTAAACAACGGAAAAGACTAACTGTCTTAACAAAAGGGAAAGACAACAAGCGATAACCCAAACCCCCACTCTAAAGAGTACGGAGACTCGGCTGACCACTATTTCCGGATCACTCAGCTGCTGCTCTAACCTGCGGTAATTCTAATAACACAACAAAACAACCATTAGCTAGTTATCTAAACATTAGGAGAATAATAATAGCACACCCACACATAGAAATAATAAACACTCATCATGCTTTCAAACAATCCATTTATTATCTTCATTTAGGTCATTCACTCTAATGATACTTATTTTGTGACACGAGGGATTCCCAAACCTCGCCTCCGCCCCCGTGTACCCATTAGGAGTGGATCCGATGCATCTCACCGTGTACCTGGATGATCTGGGTATAGAGAACCTCCCAGTCTCCTGGCAGAGCTGGGCAGTGATGTCACGGCCCGTTATACATACACTTGAGCCTTACACATAAAAACCACGGTCGTCCTAACAAGTTATTTTTATTATAACACCCATTGCACACAGTCAACCATTATCACCCAACTAATATCCAGAAACCGGCTAAGTAAGTCACAAGGACTTACCTTGATCAAAAATCGCTTTCTCAAATCTCAACTCGGTCCGAACCCATGGTAACTCAAACGCCTGTCAAATAAGGCATGTGGATCAAAATCTCATCCAGATGTCCAACCTCATATAAAGGAATTACGGAAAAACTCTCTCACGGTAAAAGACCATTTTACCCTTAGTCCTAACATTCTCAAAGTTTATTCTTGAAATTTATTAAGTCTCCTTTGACTAGTTTCTCATAAATTGTGTTTTCCGTGTAGCTACTTATAATTATAAGTTTAAAACTCGAAACATCCAAAAAGGCAACACTCTTCATTCCCAGTTTCTATCTACTCTAATATATATATATATACACGTATAAAACGTTGCTTCTCTAAGTAAAACTCGTGTATATACCCTTTACTTATTCTCATTTTTTTATATACACTTATTTATCATTCAATATTTATATTTATTCATATCTGTACATGACGGGTTATATATATATATACACTCGGTATACTTGTTTTATAGTTCTACCGCTGATTTATATACTTATACATTCAACATAGGATTCCCATACGGATGTATATAGTTACGCATTTAGTACACTTCCACACCCGATATATACTCGTCGTTTCTAAGACCGCAACTTAAGCTGACACGCAGAAGAGAGACAGGAGGCATGAGGGGAAAGGGCTCACCACCACCGGACTGTAGCTGACCCGAGTAGCGGCTGTCAAGGAGTAACCGCGTGCGACAGGCATCCTGGACCGGCCCGACGCTGCTGAAACGGAGAGACGAGATGCTGCAGTGAGTACTCACGCGAATGTAACAGATGTTTACGGTGAAGGGGTGTCTTACCTTTACTGCAGTCTGAGACGGTTCGATGCGGTAGCACTGGCTGGGGAGGTTAGGCGGCGAGGGTCCGGCGTCGAAGGCGGTGGCTACTGCAGGATTCGGTGGTGACTGCGGCTACTGCAGGACCGAAGAGGGCGGCGCGGCGCTGGTCACTGCTGGCCGAAGAGAGGCGGCGCGGCGTTCCGGACGGCCCTCACCGGTGGTCGGATCTGCGGGATCGACAGAGGCGGCGGGGCTCGGTGGCTGTTGTCTTGCTGCTGCTGCGGAAGAGAGGCGGCGGTTGGTTGCCGAAAACTGAAGCCGAGAAGAGGAGTGACGAGGAAGGAGAAGGCGGCGGGCTTACCAGGCTCCGGCGGCGGTTGGGCGGTCGACAGTGGCGGCACAAGGGCTCGGTGGCGGCTCAGTCTTGTGTTGTGTGGGCTGCGGCGATCGTTTGTACAGAGAGGGAGGAGGAAGAGCGGCAGTCGAACGGATAAACGATTAGGTTTAGATTAAGTTTAAACCTAATTAAGTTAGGGTTAAAAATTATGGGCTGGCTGCAACCTTACTAGAGAAGATCGGCTGGATATTTCTTGTGAGGAGAACAGAGTTTTGAGAGAAAGAATTGATGTTGTTGCTACTGATACTGCTCACAAGCTCGTCCATGGATCCTGTTGAGAATGATGGTAGTGGTGGATTTGAGATTTATAGGATTTCATGAGACGAATTAGGGTCCGAATTAGGTAGGTTTTCTTGTTTGTTGAGAATTCCAGGCTCAAACTAGTAGGAATTCAAGAGGTTTACCAGGTTCTCAACTTCCATCTATGGCGGTTGGAGATTTCTAGAGTTTCTTGTGTGTTGAGGATTCCATGCCCTGAATTGGGATTGAGTTTATAATACCAACTAAAAAAAAGAAAAGGGAGAAAATACATTCAAAAATAGAAAAGGAAGAAAATTAGGAAAAATAATTATTTTATTATAAAGTGGGGCCCACAAGATGAAAAACAGACGGTATATTGACACAAGGTTGTTTTTTGGTAACGGAGGTTTCCAGTAAATAGTGATTGAGCGGGTGGTTATTTGCAATATGACCTATTTAGCGGGTGGTTTCCGGTAATTTCCTCTGAATAATAATTATACTTTTTATAATCTTTCTCTATTTATACACGTTCTAAAACCATCAACGTCGATCTAGATCGGGTGGATAATCCTTAGAAAAAATCGTCCAAATAATAAAACTTCAGGGGCACGATTAATTTGATATGAATACATAGTATACCTCATTTAGCCAAAACGATAATAAATATATTATTTGTTTAACTTCCGGACCTTCTATTTATACAATTCTCAAAATATCAGTCGTACTCGACACTACAAGAAAAGTAAGATTTAGTAACATCATTATTGTAGCAATTAGTCACGATAAGAGAACATTGGTGAAACATTGGTGAAATAAGGTACTTTTTGTATCTTAGATACAAACTAGGCACCCTAATTTCATCAATTAAAAATAAAGATAAATGAGTTGGATAATCATTAAAAAAAGGAAGGAAATTGATTCTTCTCTCTCCTAAAAATATACAATTAAATTTTGTTAAATCGGGTAACTAAATATTCTTAATTTTCCTCTTAATTATAATAAGTAAAAGATTGTGTGAAAGGTAGGATTCGAACTCTGGACGAGTTCCCCACCTCCCCGCCCTTATACCAGTTTTACTAATCAAACTTCGTGTATTCTTTTGATAATACACAATATTAATACACAATTTTAATACATAATTTCAATTACACAATGTCCGTACACAATTTCAATTACACAATGTTAATACATATAACACAAATATCAGCTACATAAAATGCATTGGTCATACATATTCTACACTCCAAGATATGTTATCCATGTTTACTACATAATTGTAATAGTTGTATAAAAAGTCACAAAAAATATGTATTCATAACGGATCCACAAGGAATACACATCTACTACATAATTTTGTTGAGTTATGTAGAACATATCTTCATCGACTTTCGTCTTATGTAGCACTGACTTTCATCTACAATCCTCCATTGTTGATCGTAATTAAGAGCTCTGATATATATATCTCGCTTAACAATGGAGAGCTTCAGATAATACGCAATATTAGTATTAGTATATATTTACAACAAATCAATTAGGAGAGATTCTAGGAAATTTTTAAAAACTATTTCCTATAATAACCTATCAGCAAATTTGTTACAATATTTATTGGGAAAACATTTAAGTTTTTATGGGAGAGAATATCTCCAAATTAGGTAGATAGATGTCATTATTTTCAATTAAATCTTTTTCTACTTAATTCTAAGTGCCTACTTTGTCTACACATTACAAAACATACATATTATGTACACAACAATACGTTATGTACCTATTTAACCAACTCACCCTAAACGAGTACACTAAAAAGTGGGAATGTGTGTCACTAAACAGGGTGTGACAAATTATAAATATTTTTCACATGAAAATCAAGAAAGACAAAAATAATCCATTCAGCCTTGGCTACAAAACAAAATTACTAGACGATACTTGCAATAAATGAAACACCAAGTCGCTATCCAAATTACAATTAAGCTATCCAAATTACAATTAAACTATAGAAACGTAGCACAGTGCCTTCCTCGTTCGGCGTCTTCCTCTTTTGTTGAGGCTCAGGCCGCCGCAACTAAGGTGGCTGATGTGAGCATACTGTTCTGCAAAGTTCTTCATTCATCAATGCAAACCATAAATAAAACATTTTAGTTTCAAAATAA
Source organism: Fagopyrum homotropicum (assembly GCA_033239125.1). Classification (NCBI taxonomy): domain Eukaryota; kingdom Viridiplantae; phylum Streptophyta; class Magnoliopsida; order Caryophyllales; family Polygonaceae; genus Fagopyrum; species Fagopyrum homotropicum. The sequence continues at coordinate 8,837,830 of BSWB01000007.1, read as the reverse complement.
TGAGAACATTCTTCTTTTGTTATGGATCCTCAATAATCAAAGGGATATGATTTCTTACATGTAATGCTTTCTTGGAATACTAGTTGGGAAGGAATTGTAACCATTCCGATTTTTATTATTTTGGTCGCCCTAAATGAAGCCCTCACTCTCTTCTCTCCCCCTTCATTTCACTCACATGGATCGCCGGAATCTGAATTGAAGAGTCCCACCGGAGTTATGTGCGTTGTTCCGAGTCCACAAGAGATGAAAAACGAGCTAGTTTTGCAACACCTTCGAGCCATAAGTTCAGCTCGCCGGAGCTTTCCACCACCTCCTTTGTCCTCTACCAACAAGCCTCGTCGGAGAAGCCAACACTTATGCCTTCCTAGAGCCAGATCTGGAGCCTTCGTCCTCTTCATCTCTGTTTGAAACCCAAGTTGTTGGAACCTGTATCGAACCTAAAAGCGTCTTAAATTATGGTCGTGGGAAATCATCACAAACACTAAAATAGGAAGTTGGCAAAAGTACCAAAAAAAAGCAACATAAATGTTACCCACCCGTGGATAAGATTGAGTCAAATACCTCATAAGGGTAAATAGAGATCGCCATCGCTAAACAAATTGTATAAAATATAAAAACAATTACAAATTGATCCATCACACTCCATTTTATGTTACTTAGAATTTTTTTAATTAACTCCACGTTGTAACTTATAACCTTTTCAAACAACCTATCATCAACTTGTTGTATCTTTTATTTTTTTTAATTTAAATAGATAAAATTATATGAAAAAGTTATAAAGATATATGATTTTATATTATTTTTTAACTTGTACAAGGTGCGGTTTTAAACTATGTTGTTATTATAATAGGTAAACTTGTCATTTTCATATTATAGTATATTGATCAATGCTTTATAATCATGATATTTGTAGAGGATGTAACGTTTTTACGTCGATAATAAATAAATCCATAGTCTAATATATAAGTTCGGTGGACTACTTCTCCTCCTGTTTTGAATTGAATTTTACGAACAAAGCTTGCTAACGTGTTGGACTCGGACCCAATGCGTATATGTTCTCATATCGACATGTGACATCATCCTCCACGTTATATTAAACTCGTCCGATTTTCACAATATTTTTATTTTCATTATAAACTTACGTTATATTAGATTAAAATTAATGTCAATTATAGTATATTATTTAATTAATACTTTAAAGATAGGATATTAATTTCTAACGTATGAACCCGTCACAACTTATGATTGTTGGAAATTCTCACTTCTTGCCAACAATTAAAGGTGCTAGATTATATGCCATCAAAATAAGGTGTGAGTAAAATTATGTTGTTGGAAATTCTCACAGTTTGCCAACCTAATCCATAAAAATATGACGGAATATAAAAAGATCGCGAATAAAAAATGATTTTAAAAAAATAATTATGAATATTTTTCGTCAAACAAATATTTTTGAAAATATTTTCGGATTTGGTCATATGTATATTTGAATCCTGCAGTTAAAACCAAAATCATATATTTCACTCTATATAAATAATAAATCTTTTTAAAAAAGTCTTGTTTTTTAAAAATTTCCATGCCTTAACTGTGATTTATTAAAAAAATAATATTCTAAGAAAGATGTAACGTCTTGTTTATTGGGTGCGACTTTGATTTTTATTTTTCCGATGGTTATCGATATTTTTAATATCTTAAGGAAATTTTACGAGTATTTTAAGTCGTAAATTCAAATTTACGAGTATATATTTTACTTGGTATTTAATTATTATTGGAATATCGTAATATTAGTTACGAGGTCGATTTCTATGTTGCAAAGTATATTTTGCGAGTTTATTTACATATATTTCCCGTATATTTTATTTATTTATTTTTTTTAAGGAAAGTTTGAAAGAGTTATTCGATCCGAAAATCCCGTTCCGCATATTCCTAATTGAGTTTACTTTATTTTCTCATTTTCTTTTCTTTTCATTGTTTTACTTCTTTCTTCCATCCTGCCTCTTCCCTACAGTGATGGTCGACCCCTCGCCATCCCTACACCCTTGCTGCTACCCTATACCGCCCAAGCTAGGAGCTTGCTTTCACCTCCTGGCCAAGCAGCCTGCAACACACTACACCCTCACGCTTCCTTTCTCTCTAATCCCTCTCTTCACACAACTCAGAGAACAACACTCAACATATCACTCCTCTTCTCCATCTCGATCAACACAGCAACAGCAGTGCATCCACCTCTCACCCTTCCCTCATTTCATCTTCTGTTCAGATTGTCCTCTATACACAACAACCCTTCTCCCTCTATTACTTCTGGATGTCTCCATTACGAGAAAGAAAGAGAACAGATCTCGAGTCCCTGTCGAGCCTGTTGGTCCCGCCAAGACTGCAACAGGCAGCAACACCTCCCTCGCCTGGACCTGCGAACCACCTGTACCGCCGCCCTCGCTCCTCCCCTTCGACCTTCCTCGGTCGTCTTCGACTCTCCCCGCAACGGCAGGCACACAACCACCCCGAGCCAACTTCTGCCAGCCCCTCTGTAGCTCTCTGTTCTTCATCAGGCTTTGCCAGGAAAATAGAGAAGTTGCACCGGAGGACGCCATCAGAGTCGCCTTGCCCTAGCCTCCACCTTCGCCGTCGGATGTCGGAGTCTGCCTGCCTGCCTTGCCTCGCCGCTACTGGGGCCTTGCCGGAGAGGATATCTGTAGAAGCTCCTTGTTGGCCGCCGCTTCTCCTTCCCTACCCCACCCCTGCGCAAGATCTATCGGCAGAATTGGGTTTTATGAAACCCTTTTTGTGATATTAAAATCGGGCCTCAACTTCTGGTATAATTAGAAATATTACCCACTGCTTTGTATTTACAGTTTTGACCTAGAGTTTTTTGTAATTGCTGATATACCCTTTTTGGAATTAATTACAGATTTGGCCCAGAAAAGTTAATTGCTGATTATGACCCATATTTATGGAATTGTATGAATTGCCCCGGAAAATGTGTTAGCGGGTTTTAACTTTGGATTTTAATTTCCGGGACTTTCTTATATTTATATATATACCATATATGTTATGCCCTTGTTGGATTAATTGCGGGTTATGGCTCAAAGATTTAATTACGGGATTTTAATGTTGACTTTGAAAACGAGTTTTACCTTGGGTTATGATGTTATACAAATTACCCGGAATATATAATTACGGTTTTTAACTTGGGTTTTAAAAGCAGGGTTTCCCTTAGAATTATTCCGTTCAAATTTAGCTTATAAGCTAAATTTGTTTAGTTTGGTGCTAGGTTTGGAAGCGCCCCGATAAAGACCTAACGAGTCCAAGTCGACATCCGTTGACCGACTTCCGTCTTTTGACGTCGTGTGAGTATTCTTTCCCCTCGATCTAGTTATGTTAAGTTTTCGCATCATGCTAGGATGAATCTAGCATAACTTAGAGTTAATGCCAAGTAGTGGCTTTGAACCTTAGGTGAGTTTCGAGGATTTGATATTGTTTGATGGATTGATGTTGATTCTAGGCTTGAGGTGTTGGTTATATTGTGAGGTTGTTATAAGGCTTTAAGTTATATGGTTGATCTTGTGAGCGTTTTGAGGCTCGAGGTGGGTTTGTATGATCTTGTTGGATTTTGGAGTTTAGGTTTGTTTATCCTAGTATGTGTTATGGGTTATGATCTTGCGAGATCATAAGGTCTAGAAGTCTGAGGACTTCTAGCTTGTGTTGAGGGTGATGTGAGCATGAGAGATTATAGGATGCAGTCCTAGAATGTGAGTCAAATGATCTCGCGTAGATCATTTGTCTAGAAGTCTTAGACTTCTTGAGTTGAGCGAGTGGTTGATATAGTTATCTTCTTGTGAGCAGGTTATGGGCTTCCTCACTAACGAAGCAAGAGTGTTGTGAGTTGAGTGTGGTGACGAGGTAAGTCTTCGGACTTACTTAGCTCGTATTCTTTGTATTAGCATTATTGTGTGTTGGGTGGTGTGTGTTTATTATTTTACTGTTTATAACAACTAAACCGGAAATAGGATTACCGACCTTTATATTATTTGGCCCAAGTGTATGACAACGGGCGGTGACATCACTGCCTGGCCCCCCGTGAGAGCTAGGGGGATCTCGGCGACTGGCCATTGTTGGTTAGACGGTCGGAAGCATCCGACCGTTCCATTGCCGGAAGAAGGGACCGAGGCGAGTTTCGGAGGATTCTCGTGTCACAAAAGAAGTTGAACTAGAACGGGATATGACTTAATAAATAAAGATAATAAACCGGATTTGTGTGCTTTGAGTATGTTGTGTGACTATGTTGAATTTATTGTGTTTGTGCCTTTCCCTTTAATTCTAATGCTTCGAATGTGAGCTAACGGTTTTATACCGAATGTTGTAGTTTGCCTTGCAGGTTAGGCATGCTCCGAGAGATCCGGAAGGGTGGGCAGCCGGGGTCCGTACATTTTAGGAGTGGGTTTTGGGTAGAGTCGAGTTTGTATATTATTCATGTATATTGTATATCGTGTGGTGGCATTTGGCCCTTGGTGTTGCATATTGGCTGAAGTCTTTTATTGTTTCTTTCGGGTTTCCTTTCATTGCATAAAAATGTATTTCGGTTTTGGCCTTTATTTGTGCCTTGTTGCAAGATCCGGTGAAATTGTTGTCAAGCTAAGGGTCGGGACCCATTGTGAGGTCCCCACCCGTAGCATCCCGACATCTTACGGATTCGGGGTGTTACAAAAGTGGTATCAGAGCCCTAGGTTGACAACAATGGCACTCGTAATCTTCTAAAGGTCGAATGAGGAATAAACAGAACCCACACGGGTTCTGACTTTTCGTTTTCAAAATCACATGCATGAGTCGGGGTAGAATGTACGGACCACCACTTCTTCCGCGGATCTCGGCAGCTTAGTTTATTGGATTTGTATATATATGTAGATATGTAGGTATGTATAATATATGTGGATTGTAGTTGCATGATGACTTGATTTATATGTATAGTGAATATATGTGGACTATAATACATGTTTGAACCTTGTATTGTTGTATTGGATTTCCGGATGTGATATATTAGTAGTTATGTGATAATAGAACATATATATGCTTATATACGGGCTCTTATATATATAGTAATATATAGTATGGGACCTTATAGTTAGGACGACGGAAAGATATCATCACCTTTAAGACGACGTTGTTGGCTTAGGATATCATTCATACGTGGAGGAGTATGCTCAAGTATCAAGTTGAGCGTTTTGTGTTGACGAACACCATGGTGTTTCTCGGATTCCTATAAAAGGACATCGAAGAGGAGGAGTAGAGATGTTGTAAACAAAGGACAACCAAGTAAAAGAAAACTCGAGACGACTTAAGGGGGATCAAGATGGGAGCGATACAAGAAAAAGGGAGCAATATTAAAGTGTAGAAGCGGTTCTAAAGAGGACATGATCGAACCACGACGAGACCAAGAGAGAACGAACTTAAGTTCTTCGAGAAGAAGCGTGGACAACTAAAGATGTAAATCGAGGTGGAGATGAGTACGTTCTAGCAAGGTTAAGGTGGTGTTCCATTAAGATGCAAAGCTTTCCTTAGACGTTTCTAAGCATTGGAGGGTAGAGGAGAAAAGTGAACGAAACATGTGGGAAGGATTTAAATACCGTGAGTTAAACTTGCTAGGTACCAAGAAGTGAAGAGTCAAAAATACGAGGATTACGAGGAGGATCACATGGTGAAAGTTCACATAGTAGAATTACTTGGCGGAGTCAATCATTTTCCGTCATTGAGATGAAACTGAGCAACGCTAAGGAGGAAGGGTGTGTGGATGATGATCTTCAGAAGATGAAAGATCAAACAAGGAGTTTTGATTAAAAGACTCAAGTTACCAACCAAGAGAAGAGAGTAGTTACTAACCATAGAGATGTGGGGAAGATGCACTTACAAGATATTATGAAGAACGGTTAAGCCTATGAACGGGAGTTATGCGACACAACAAGGCCGAGAAGGTATAGTTACCTTATAGAAGAAGAAGGAAGTGTGGAGCGTATAAAGAGTTAACGGATTGTGTGAAGGGTGAAATGAGCAAGTGAAGTTTAAGACAAAGTGCCCTGAGAGGGTAGCCTTCAGGAGAATGGCAACATGGAGGGTAAGTAGAATGGTAAGTCATTGACATTGGATGAGAAGAGTAATTGATGACAACCAAGAACGCACGTGTGCGGGTTGGCTATTGATGAGCGTAGATGAGAAGAGTAGGCAAGACAATGGCATGAAGGATCGGTAACAAGAGCTTGGAGGATTTCCGGTGGTTCGGTGTAAGTAGTGAGGAAGTATGTCAACTAAGTACAATTGTCTTAATCAAGTAATATTGCATGGGATCAAGCGAGTGAACGTATCAGACCTCCCGTGGAGTGATTGTAATGATCCTGTGCGACTATCTTAGGTCTAGGGATTGACATATGGGGAATGACATGGATCAGAACTTTTTTTTTTAAAGTTTGATAAAGGTGAAGAGAACTAGTAGAAACAAGAGGAAAGCGAGGCTTCTATTGTTGTTGTGCGTAAAGGGACGCATGGTATTTTTGTTCTAATAAATGAATGGTATGTTTTTGCAAGCAAAAGCTGAGTCAGATGTTTCAGACTCACATGGAAGAGTCATGGTGGCTATGGCGCGAAAAGGAGGACCTAAATTAGGGGCAACGTCGCAAGCTTAGAGTTATGATGTTAGTGTTGGGTGGAGTTATGAGTTAGATACTTCAGGGATGTTGGTAGGGGATATTAGCCTAGCGTTCTTCACAAGGCATACCGGTACGGTTTTGAAGTTCTGTTTGGAATACCATGAGATGTATAAGGTGACCAACAAGAGTAGGAGAAGATTTAAGTTTTGAAGTTTGAAGTCGTTGTGAGATGTACAAGAAGTACATGAAAGATTGAGGTTAGAACCTCTACGGTCGACTAGACGTTACATAAGGGAAGGGAGTAAGTTCTACACCTACTCGAAGGAATGATGCAAGCTTTAGTAGAATACGAAGAAGGTAATACTAATATATTATAAGACGTGATTAAGTCCTGCAGTTAGGACCTTCATGACTTCACATAAGTGTGAAACCTTAAAAAGATTATTAGAGCAAGTCTCCCGAGTTCCGGAGATGAAGGATCTTTGAAAGAGGACGGTGAACATTGCAGCGAAAGAAGTGTTAACCACGTGTCCGATGGACGCCACCCTAACAGATTGGGGTGGACCACTTGTCAAGCGTTGGGGCCAGGTTGTGCCGGTCATTACGATATGAATTGGGTTGAGAAAAGATGGAACCCAGAATAGATCGGATTCCAATGCATCGGAAGATGGATTTTACCATTAAGCTTGGTTTGAAGTTCATGATGGGATATATCTTGAACTCTCGATTTGGAGTTCATATTGGAAGTATATCTTGAACTCTCGATTTGAAGTTCATATTGGAAGTTATCTTGAACTATTGATTTGAAGGTTATATTGAACTATATCTTAAACTCTTGATTTGAAGTTATTATGAGAATACCAGAATTGTTGTGAAAAAGACAAACAATTCTCTCCATTTGAACATCGATTACCTTGAGTCGAACAAAATAATAGTAAAGGAAAAGTATTCCTTACAACAAATGGATGATCTACTCAATCGATTACAAGGGTTGATAGTCTCTTATGAGAATGATTTAAGGTTTGATTGTCACTAGTTGAGAATTCGAGTCTGGGATATTGCAAATACGGCATTCCGGACAAACCATAGTCACGACGAGTTGTAGAGGTTTCATAGGGGCTTACTAATGCCCGAGTTAGATATTTTGGTCTACTCTCGAGAAGAGATAAATTGTATGACCAGTTGCCTTGAGATGACAACCCCCGAAGGATGTGGAAGAAGTTACAAGATTTCTTGGATGTGCCGGTCATTCCCGGATGTGCGGAAGGATCCTCCAAAGTAATAGCATCAATGGCTAACCTACTTTGGAAGACAAAGGAGTTTTGAAAATGAACAAAGGTCACAAGAGTTGTTAAGAGTTAATAAAAGAGTCGTTGAGCAACTGTCGTGACATTTCCTCGAGGTATGAGGGATTTAGTGTTGTACAAGTGATTCTTCAAGACAAGGTCTTGATCGAATATTAAGGAGCGACGTAAAAGTAATAGCATACGTGACTCATTAGTAGAAGCAGTGTGAAGTGAAGTACTTCCTTCATCACTTGGAACTTGCAAATTGCAACAAGAATTGATGAAACATAACATCAAAGTTTGGTTTAACAAGAACCAAAGCCAATAGTGTAGATTGGAAGTTCGATATTCTTTGATAGATAAATCAAAGGGAAAATAATGGAAATGTTACATTGAGAAAGACCCGAGAAGGAAGTTGAGTTCCGATATATCAACCTTTATGAGACCTTAACGCAAGTTGGAGAAGTGTCTTATAAGTTGGCGTTTCCGCCAAGGGTAGAGAGTGTTCACCCGGTGTTTCATGTGCATCGGTCGAGAGAGTGCATGCATGATTCAAGACGTGTGGTTAGTCATGATGATCTAGTAGCAGACGGGGAACCAATGAGGCTAATAGGAAGATGGAGGATAGTATCTTTGGTTTAGTTTTTCGGTGAGCTAGTAGCATCGATAGAATTGAAGGGTTAGACCTAGTTCTTCCCTTAGTTGTGTATATGCGTGATGTTATATGTGGTTTTGTGCCCCATGAGGGAATGTGTTTTATGTCCGGTTATATATCTTGCGATGGTGGTTGGAGTAGTTGTGCGTATAGATTAGAAGGTCTAAGCCTCCCTAGTTGTGAGTTTTACACCTTGGCCTTAGGGACCGAGAAGTTCGGGGTGTGGCAAGTTTCGGGACGAAACTTGTTTTTAGGGGGATCTGATGTAACGTCTTGTTTATTGGGTGCGACTTTGATTTTTATTTTTCCGATGGTTATCGATATTTTTAATATCTTAAGGAAATTTTACGAGTATTTTAAGTCGTAAATTCAAATTTACGAGTATATATTTTACTTGGTATTTAATTATTATTGGAATATCGTAATATTAGTTACGAGGTCGATTTCTATGTTGCAAAGTATATTTTGCGAGTTTATTTACATATATTTCCCGTATATTTTATTTATTTATTTTTTTTAAGGAAAGTTTGAAAGAGTTATTCGATCCGAAAATCCCGTTCCGCATATTCCTAATTGAGTTTACTTTATTTTCTCATTTTCTTTTCTTTTCATTGTTTTACTTCTTTCTTCCATCCTGCCTCTTCCCTACAGTGATGGTCGACCCCTCGCCATCCCTACACCTTTGCTGCTACCCTATACCGCCCAAGCTAGGAGCTTGCTTTCACCTCCTGGCCAAGCAGCCTGCAACACACCACACCCTCACGCTTCCTTTCTCTCTAATCCCTCTCTTCACACAACTCAGAGAACAACACTCAACATATCACTCCTCTTCTCCATCTCGATCAACACAGCAACAGCAGTGCATCCACCTCTCACCCTTCCCTCATTTCATCTTCTGTTCAGATTGTCCTCTATACACAACAACCCTTCTCCCTCTATTACTTCTGGATGTCTCCATTACGAGAAAGAAAGAGAACAGATCTCGAGTCCCTGTCGAGCCTGTTGGTCCCGCCAAGACTGCAACAGGCAGCAACACCTCCCTCGCCTGGACCTGCGAACCACCTGTACCGCCGCCCTCGCTCCTCCCCTTCGACCTTCCTCGGTCGTCTTCGACTCTCCCCGCAACGGCAGGCACACAACCACCCCGAGCCAACTTCTGCCAGCCCCTCTGTAGCTCTCTGTTCTTCATCAGGCTTTGCCAGGAAAATAGAGAAGTTGCACCGGAGGACGCCATCAGAGTCGCCTTGCCCTAGCCTCCACCTTCGCCGTCGGATGTCGGAGTCTGCCTGCCTGCCTTGCCTCGCCGCTACTGGGGCCTTGCCGGAGAGGATATCTGTAGAAGCTCCTTGTTGGCCGCCGCTTCTCCTTCCCTACCCCACCCCTGCGCAAGATCTATCGGCAGAATTGGGTTTTATGAAACCCTTTTTGTGATATTAAAATCGGGCCTCAACTTCTGGTATAATTAGAAATATTACCCACTGCTTTGTATTTACAGTTTTGACCTAGAGTTTTTTTGTAATTGCTGATATACCCTTTTTGGAATTAATTACAGATTTGGCCCAGAAAAGTTAATTGCTGATTATGACCCATATTTATGGAATTGTATGAATTGCCCCGGAAAATGTGTTAGCGGGTTTTAACTTTGGATTTTAATTTCCGGGACTTTCTTATATTTATATATATACCATATATGTTATGCCCTTGTTGGATTAATTGCGGGTTATGGCTCAAAGATTTAATTACGGGATTTTAATGTTGACTTTGAAAACGAGTTTTACCTTGGGTTATGATGTTATACAAATTACCCGGAATATATAATTACGGTTTTTAACTTGGGTTTTAAAAGCAGGGTTTCCCTTAGAATTATTCCGTTCAAATTTAGCTTATAAGCTAAATTTGTTTAGTTTGGTGCTAGGTTTGGAAGCGCCCCGATAAAGACCTAACGAGTCCAAGTCGACATCCGTTGACCGACTTCCGTCTTTTGACGTCGTGTGAGTATTCTTTCCCCTCGATCTAGTTATGTTAAGTTTTCGCATCATGCTAGGATGAATCTAGCATAACTTAGAGTTAATGCCAAGTAGTGGCTTTGAACCTTAGGTGAGTTTCGAGGATTTGATATTGTTTGATGGATTGATGTTGATTCTAGGCTTGAGGTGTTGGTTATATTGTGAGGTTGTTATAAGGCTTTAAGTTATATGGTTGATCTTGTGAGCGTTTTGAGGCTCGAGGTGGGTTTGTATGATCTTGTTGGATTTTGGAGTTTAGGTTTGTTTATCCTAGTATGTGTTATGGGTTATGATCTTGCGAGATCATAAGGTCTAGAAGTCTGAGGACTTCTAGCTTGTGTTGAGGGTGATGTGAGCATGAGAGATTATAGGATGCAGTCCTAGAATGTGAGTCAAATGATCTCGCGTAGATCATTTGTCTAGAAGTCTTAGACTTCTTGAGTTGAGCGAGTGGTTGATATAGTTATCTTCTTGTGAGCAGGTTATGGGCTTCCTCCCTAACGAAGCAAGAGTGTTGTGAGTTGAGTGTGGTGACGAGGTAAGTCTTCGGACTTACTTAGCTCGTATTCTTTGTATTAGCATTATTGTGTGTTGGGTGGTGTGTGTTTATTATTTTACTGTTTATAACAACTAAACCGGAAATAGGATTACCGACCTTTATATTATTTGGCCCAAGTGTATGACAACGGGCGGTGACATCACTGCCTGGCCCCCCGTGAGAGCTAGGGGGATCTCGGCGACTGGCCAGTGTTGGTTAGACGGTCGGAGGCATCCGACCGTTCCATTGCCGGAAGAAGGGACCGAGGCGAGTTTCGGAGGATTCTCGTGTCACAAAAGAAGTTGAACTAGAACGGGATATGACTTAATAAATAAAGATAATAAACCGGATTTGTGTGCTTTGAGTATGTTGTGTGACTATGTTGAATTTATTGTGTTTGTGCCTTTCCCTTTAATTCTAATGCTTCGAATGTGAGCTAACGGTTTTATACCGAATGTTGTAGTTTGCCTTGCAGGTTAGGCATGCTCCGAGAGATCCGGAAGGGTGGGCAGCCGGGGTCCGTACATTTTAGGAGTGGGTTTTGGGTAGAGTCGAGTTTGTATATTATTCATGTATATTGTATATCGTGTGGTGGCATTTGGCCCTTGGTGTTGCATATTGGCTGAAGTCTTTTATTGTTTCTTTCGGGTTTCCTTTCATTGCATAAAAATGTATTTCGGTTTTGGCCTTTATTTGTGCCTTGTTGCAAGATCCGGTGAAATTGTTGTCAAGCTAAGGGTCGGGACCCATTGTGAGGTCCCCACCCGTAGCATCCCGACATCTTACGGATTCGGGGTGTTACAAAAAATTATATATTTACATCAATATTAGAATATTCTATTTTATTTAAGATATTGTTAGATATAAATATATAGATCTTAAAAAAATTTCAGCCCAACTGTAGACCAGTTTTCAAAAAAATCAAGAGAAATTAGCAACACGTTTTTACTATATTTAAAATATATAAATTGAAATATATTTTGATGCGTAATTTGTTCAGCATACAAATTGATAATATTTAAAAGAAAACCACTAATTAACTGATTATACTAATTTCTACAAATACAATATTTATTTAACAAATTTCATTATACTAATTTCATTACAAAAAAAATAAACGAATTGGAAATATTCTGCTAACTGAATTATACTGATTTCCTTCCAAAATTACTAATGTAATATTTTGTTGATAACCGACTAGGAGTATGAGTATAAATTCAGTCGACTCAATAAAATTCAAATAGAGATTTATCCTATCCAAGAAACCTTTGCCTCCAACCATTAAACGCTGCTGATCGAGCCATCTGAAATTTGCTACTATGGAGGACAACCATCAACAGAAGCAGTAAGTATTTACAATTCAGTCGACTCAATCTTATTAGGCTATTTCGCATATTACACCCGTCTTCATCTTGAAACGCTGCTGATGGGTATAAATTATAGAAAGTGTTGGCTCCAATCAATGTTGATGGGTATCAATTACTTGTGTAACGCTTGGTTTCGTTTTGTGCCTCAAATAGCCCCGTCTTCTTGGCCAAAAATGCTAAAATTACCTTCAAGTTGATCCTCCAGTTTTAATGTTCAGTGTTCCAATAGCTGTTTTTGTTCTTGTTTGTTGGCTCCAATCACTTATGTCTACGAAGTAGTTCTGTTATAGAAGTATTCTCAAGTGATTCTTTAGACTCCAGTTAAGAAGACCCTCCTATGAGTATTATTTTAGATATGTTATTCACTTGAAAGTATAAGTCCTACCCTTTCGTTCTTTTGTAATGACCAAGAATACTAGAAAAAGAAGGGCTCAAGAGACCAAAGAGACGCCCTTCATTTTCCTCCGGTTTTTTATTATGCTGGTCTAGAGTCTTGGTAGAATATAATGCTCGATCTTTTGCCCAACGAGGCATTACTTACTTATTTCGCATATTACTTATTCGTTTTTCTTTGTTATGCAGTTTGCCTGAAGTCTACGTGTCTTTGTCCACTTTCTTGGACAACTTGGAGTTCAACTTCGAACCTAACCACAAAGAATGGGCTGATTCTTGCATTTCCGATCCACGTCAATCGTTGGAATATTCTGCGCCGGTCACCGGAATCAATGTCCAGCCACAACTACAACCACCAGTCGAGGTCTCGAACAACTCCACCGTCAAAGTACATCAACCACCAATTCTCCATCTGAAAAGTACTCCGATCGAAAGCCATGGACAACCCCAAAACGTGAATCTTGGGTCCGTGAAAGAGCATAAGTAAGTAACCTATTTTTAAAAATTACTCCATATAATAGTAATTACTATTTTTTAAAAATTGGATATATATATATATATATATATATATATATATATATATATATATATATATATATATATATATATATATACTAAATTTGTAGGATATTAGATTTTTACCAACTGACTACACTATATATATGAAATTAGATTTGTTTTTTTTTCAGTAACAAGCAATAAAAATCTTAATTAATCATACCAAATCACATTTAAGACATATTTTTAAAAAAAAAATTATCTACTTATAGTAATCACGAATATATTTTTGGTTGAGAAATGTTTTGACGTGGATAACAATTTGTTACAGATTTTTTAAAAAAATTACCTGCTTATAGTAATAACCAATATATTATTGGTTGAGAAATATTTTTGTTCAAAAACAAGCAATAAAAATCTTAATAAATCATATCAAATCACAGTTAAGACATATTTAAAAAAAATTACCTTAGTAATAACGAATATATTATAGGTTGAAAAATATTTTGACGTGGATAAAATTTGTTACATATTTTATCCAATTGAAGGACTTCCCCTCCACGCAAGCTAGGTTTAGGAATATATGTAATATGTTGACTCTTGTGTTCCTACCTTCCGCTCAATCAATATTTTCCAGAGTCCCTGCTAAATTTTGTGTATTAGATTCATACTTGCATTAACTATTCTGTCATATTCTCTTGGATGGGTAACCAAGAACAGCTCCATTCCTTGGATGGGTAAGTATTTGGAGTCCACGCTAGCTTTTGGAATATATGTTGATTATTGTCTTCTCCTTCTGTCGAAGTTTAAGTCCCTGCAGTAAGTTTTGAGCCTTATAAATAATCCCTCAACTCGTTTACGTGTTGTGCAGTTTCGGTGAAGTCTATGTCTCCCTGCCGTCTTTCGACAACTTCAAGTTCAACTTTGAACTTGATTCTTGCATTTCCGGTCCACTTCTATCGCTGGAAGATCGTCCCCCGGACACCGGAATCAATGCCCAGCCACCACTGCAACCACCAGTCGAGGTCTCGGACAACTCTGGCGTCCAAGTACATCAACCAGAAATTCTCCCTCCGATCGAAAGCCATGAACAACCCCAATGGAAGATTGTGAATCATGGGTCCAGGAAAGAGCATAAGTAAGTAAACTTATTGGTTAAAGTAATAACTACTTGTTAATTAAATCACTTTAACCCAAACTACCCTTTTAAAAAATTCCTAAATAACAAAAGTTTTTTTTTTATATTTTGAACATATTATTGTATTCAATTTGTCTTTTTTCCTATTCTCCTCTTTCTTGTTTCTTGAATGGTGTTTATTTTGCTCAATTTTTAAAAAAATATTTTGTAACAAATATTTACGTCAATATCTTTTCTACAATGACTTTTGAGCCCTCAAATTGTTTTCTTTTTCTGCAGTTTTGGTCAAGAGTTTGTCCCCTCCAATCTTCAAACGCATCTCCCCTCCAATCTTCAAACGCATCAGTATAGTCAGCATTCAGAATTTGCTAATACGGGAAACGATGAACAACACAAGTACGTCTACCTAGATTATTGTAATATATATTCGTGTAGGGCACGGCTATAAACTAATTTAGGTAGAGTTATCTCTACCATCACTATTTTTTCTAAGCACTTTATTAATAATCCCTCAATTCGTTTTTCTTTGACTGCAGTTTGGGTGAAGTCTATGTCTCCATGTCGTCTTTCGACAACTTCGAGTTCAACTTTGAACCTGATTCTTGCATTTCCGGTCCACTTCTATCGCTGGAAGATCCTCCCCCGGACACCGGAATCAATTCCCATCCACCACTGCAACCACAAGTCGAGGTCTCGGACAAATCTGGCGTCCAAGTACATCAACCAGAAATTCTCCCACCGATCAAAAGCCATGAACAACCCCAATGGAAGATTGTGAATCCTGGGTCCATGAAAGAGCATAAGTAAGTAAACTTATTGGTTAAAGTAATAACTATTTGTTAATTAAATCACTTTAACCCATACTACCCTTTTAAAAATTCCTAAATAACAAAAGTTTTTTTTTTATATTTTGAACATATTATTGTATTCAATTTCTGTCTTTTTTCCTATTTTCCTCTTTTCTGTTTCTTGAATGGTGTTTATTTTGCTCAATTTTTAAAAAAATATTTTGTAACAAATATTTACGTCAATATCTTTTCTGCAGTGACTTTTGAGCCCTCAAATTGTTTTCTTTTTCTGCAGTTTTGGTCAAGAGTTTGTCCCCTCCAATCTTCAAACGCATCAGTATAGCCAACATTCAGAATTTGCTAATACGGGAAACGATGAGCAGCACAAGTACGTCTACCTAGATTATTGTAATATATATTCGTGTAGGGCACAGCTATAAACTAATTTAGGTAGAGTTATCTCTACCATCACTATTTTTTCTAAGCACTTTATTAATAATCCCTCAATTCATTTTTCTTTGACTGTAGTTTGGGTGAAGTCTATGTCTCCCTGTCGTCTTTCGACAACTTCGAGTTCAACTTTGAACCTGATTCTTGCATTTCCAATCCACTTCTATCGCTGGAAGATCCTCCCCCGGACACCGGAATCAATGCCCAGCCACCAATGCAACCACCAATCGAGGTCTCAGACAACTCTGGCGTCCAAGTACATCAACCAGAAATTCTCCCTCCGATGGAAAGCCATGAACAGCTCCAATGGAAGAACGTGAATCCTGAGTCCATGAAAGAGCATAAGTAAGTAAACTTATTGGTTAAAGTAATAACTACTTGTTAATTAAATCACTTTAACCCAAACTACCCTTTTAAAAAAATTCCTATTTAACAAAAGTTTTTTTCTTTATATTTTCAGCATATTATTGTATTCAATTTCTATTTTTTTTTCCTGTTCTCCTCTTTTCTGTTTCTTGAATGGTGTTTATTTTGCTCAATTTTTTTAAAAATATTTTGTAACAAATATTTACATCGATATCTTTTCTACAGTGACTTTTGAGTCCTCAAATTATTTTCTTTTTCTGCAGTTTTGGTCAAGAGTTTGTCCCCTCCAATCTTCAAACGCATCTCCCCTCCAATCTTCAAATGCATCAGTACAGCCAGCAGCCAGAATTTGCTAATACGGGAAACGATGAACAGCACAAGTACGTCTACCTAGATTATTATTATAATATATTGGTGTAGGGCACGGCTATAAACTAGTTTAGGTAGAGTTATCTCTCTCCCTTTTTCTGCAGTGAGAGAAGAGTTTTTTATTTTTATTTTTTCTTTTTTCGCAGTCTCTATCTCTCTCTCAACAACTTCGACGCCAACTTTGAAGATGAGCTCATTGCTTGCGTTTCCGATCCACGTCAATCGACCGAATTTCCTGCCCCAGACACCGGAATCAATGTCCAGCCACCACCCGTCCTCGAGGTCCCCAACAACTCGTCTGCTAAAGACAACACCACGAGCAATCCTAATGCATTAATGACCAGTCGAGTTCTCCTCGATACTAGCAGTCCGACCATCTACGCCGCCCAAGTACATCTCCCTCTGGAATTTTCTCCGATCGGCGGCAACGTGATTCCTTGCTCCATGAAAGTGAATAAGTAAGCAAATAATGAGTCATCATACGTACCTAATTGGTTCAATATATTAACTCAATATTTCTCTTTGCAGTGAAAACCCTAATCAACATTCAACCTTCAACCGCATTGAGCTGCCACCAGTTGGAAACACTAATCCGCCTCATGCTGGCAACGTGAATCATTGGTCCATGGATAACTTCGTGTCGAACCTTCAATCGGACAATCAAGCTTTGCATTTTGAGCAGGAATATCATATCCCGCTGTACGCCGGAAACCACTTCGAGCAGCCACCATTACCACCGGTTGTGATCCATAACGAGGCTTCTTATAATGATATGTTTTATCCTACAGCGATGTCCATCATCTCCGGGGTTCCCTTTCCCTCGCATGAAAGTACTCAGATCTGCAGCCATGGACGGCCCCCCAAGGGAAAGAAAGTGATTCGTTGGTCTGAGAAAGAGCATGAGTAAGTAAAACCTTGACTATTCTCATTAATGTCATCACAATCACAATTAAACACAATGTGTTTTAATGTTAACTTATTTTCCTATTAATTATTGAATGTGCAGACTCTTTTTGATGGGACTCGAAGTGTACGGGAAAGGAAAATGGACTAAGATAGCGAAAGAGTTTGTCAAAACACGATCTCCATTCCAAGTTGCGAGTCATGCTCAGAAACACTTCATTCATCAAGACAAGGTGGTAAACACCACCACGGAGACCCCTAGGAAGAAGAGAAAAAGCATATATGACATGACCATTGACCATTGATGAACGGCTTTGTCGGATCCAACCGTTCCGTATAATCATCCTAGATAGGCTTTGTTTGTACATAGGATCTGTTGTGTATTAGCTTCGGGCTCAATTAGCTCAAGAGTTTTCAAGAATGTTTATTACATACATTAACTAACTGTACCCAAACATAATTCACCCATGAAGAAGTAGTGTTTTGATGCTTTTGATCGGTTTATTCTGTTTTCAATGAAATCATTCTAAATATTTCAAGTACATCTTTCTCGGTTTCCTTCCTTAAACTCCATGAATGGATCTTCGATCAAGTATCAACACACGTGCACTTCAAAGATGGGGATGTGTTGCTAAACTTAATAAGTGAAGGTGGAAAAAAAAAAGAACAATTAGAACAACTTTATACATCTGATACAAATGTTTCAAACAATCTTATAATGACTAGAATCATCATGCTTTATCTCATTGATTTTTCAATGACAAGTTCACCTGGTACACAAACTCATTATCCTTCATCAAATGTATGCAACACAACGTTTAGAAAGTTCTCAGAGACATTCTTATACAATAATAGATGCGCATGACTTGATTCTTAATAAGCTTATACTTAGGAGTGACACTAATAAGCTTATACTTAGGAGTGATACTAATTGACAAGATCATTAAAAAAATACAAGCCATGGAAACACTCGTGCTTATTTTGGGTAACTAGCTCAGATTTTCATTTTTCACAAATAAAAGGTATTTAAACTATACAAACTACGTGTAGAAGTTTGTTGTGGCAGTAGAAGCTTTGTAGTAAAAGAATTTGAGTCGATGGTATTTGGTGTCAATCAGTAAACAGTGGACGGGGAACGATAAAGAACTGTAGCAGCCAAGAGGAAACAGATTGCATGATTCTACAAAGTTACCTCAACAACATCTTTCTATGCTAGTAATTGGGAGATATAACAGTTGCCAAATTTGCTATGTAGGCTTTTTTGAGATTTTTCTCTACTAGCTAGGGCCCATAATATAAACATATTTAGTTAATGTATCATTTCTTTATCGTTCAAAGCTAGGGCTTGAGGAATCAAATAATGCAGTCAACAATTCCTTCCTAACAAATGATGGATCCAGAAGTTGAGCCTCAAGGGAGAAGCATAGCAAAGCAAATCAAATAGGCAGCCAGGGAATCAACTTCGTCTTCTTCTATTCTCTGAAATACAAGCTTTCTTCTCAACCAAAATCAGCCTCCGTATTTTCTCAATTCTCACCCTCAGGTTCATCACTACCACTCTCATCCTCTGTCGCTTACTACTGCTACTCCAACAAACCTCAACTTTCATACTGTGGCTTCTAAATTTCATCGATTTGTTGCTCGAAATTTGCCCCTTGGATCAACTGATAGTGATTTCTCGCCTTCCGAAGATCAGTTTATTATTATTCTCGAAGTTGATTTGATTTGGTTTGGGACCTAACAATTGCTCCATATTGACATTGCTGACGAGCTTCATCCAACCGAGTATATGGCGATATATAGGGAATTGGGTTCCACTCTTTACCGGTGACTCATAGGGATGAAGTTGGTGGAGATTGGGTTGCATAGCAGGATTGACGGATTTCTTCATCCAATCGAGTATGTGGTCAAATGACCTGTTCTCCAAGACCAAAACTAAACGACGACGTTTCTGATGGGCGTTGGTGCTGCATTTAGATGAAGAGCGAGAGACAAGTGGGATGGTGTTGAGAGGTTGAGGAGGAAGATGCATATAGAAAGGAACTTGTAGACTTCCTTGGCATACTAGTGTTCAAACAAACAACTAAATTAAAGTCTTATGTATGGTTGTAAGAGGGCGAGTGGGGTGAAGATAGGACCTAGACAGTATATATGTTGGACCTAGAAACTCATACCAAAAACTCATACAAGAAACTCATACCTAGAAACTCATACCTAGAAACTCATACCAGAAACTCATACCTGAAACTCAACTAGAAATCATACCAGAAATTCATACTAGAAACTTATACCAAAAACTCATACCAAAAATTCAACCAAAAACTCATACTAGAAACCATACCAGAAACTCATACCAGAAATCATACCAAAAACCATTCCAAAAACTCATGCCAGAAACTCAACCAGAAATTTATGCCAGAAACGAAGCAAAACTCAACCAGAAACTCATACTAGAAACTCAACCAAAAACCATACCATAAATTCACACTAGAAACTCATACCAAAAACACAAGCAGAAATTTATACCAGAAACTCATACCATAAACTCAAACAAAAACCATACCAAAAACCATATCAGAAACTCATACCAAAAACTCAACCATATACCATATATGTCTGTTTCTTTTTTTTTTTAATAGAGGGGTTAAAAACGGATCAATTATTTTTACCTAACATTAATGAAAGTGGTAAAAATTAAAGGGGCCATAAAACAAAAGGAAATAAAAAAGGGCCTATTCCACCAAATTCTTTCTATAATAATTAGTTTGAATAGTTGGTTATACATTACAATTTTCTAATAGAAATATAATTAAAAAATAATATAAATTGCTACCCGTATACTAGAAATATATTCAAAATTTAAAAATTAGTAACTCGTATACAAATTATAGCCTACAAGACCGATTCTATTACGGTCTCAACAACAATTAAATTGAAGATGTGGTTGCTAGTTTTAATTTTTGTATATAAAAAATTATCACCCATTTTAGTTACCAATAATCATATCATTATAATAATTCATTTTGAAAAAAATCCTATTAAAAGAAAACGTTATGGGTCAAAAAATTGCCAAAATAATTATGGAAAAATAAGAGGAAGGGGATATGAAAATTTTCTTTTTTTTTTTTGAGGTTTTCATATTTTTTCTTGAAAAAAGGTGGAAACTATCAAACTACCACAAAACAATCTAGTTTAAAGAAAAATATATCTAGGTTTTTTCATAGATATCCGTTGTTGGTTAGGACAAACCAATTCGGGTAAAATTATATGTAGGTTCGTGGTTTTCCTTTTTTGTTTATTAGGCGATAGTATGTGTACGAGTTAATAAATTTAAATTTTAGATTATTTTTTTGTACATGGGTAATAATTATATTATATTTTTAATTATTTTTTATTTTAAATAATATACCTAACTAAACTAAACTATTAAAACTGATAGATATAATATTGATAATGGAAATTTACCTTATTTATGCTTCAATGTTAAATTAGTTGATTTAGTTTTAGTTGTAGATATCGAAGTCTCTAAACGGTTTCTCCCAAGAAACTCCCTAAAGAGCAAGCATCCACGAAGACCTTGACACCATACAAAGACTTCTAAAATTTGCATCTTCAAGCGTCGACGGGACAACCGAGGACTGGAAAGCTCGATTTCAGAGAGACGGGTATCAAAGGACAAGATTTGGAGAAGAGTTTGTGGGGAAGAAGCTTTGGAGAAGTGCGACTAATATGATTTAGAGATGAAATAAAGGGTTGCCTAACTTCGGTCAGCCAAAATTGAAAGAAAAGAGGATTTTGCTTTGAACTCGAAACAATAGAGAGTGTAGTAGGGTTTTTTGGGGGGCGTGGATCACCTACTTTATGTCTCATCGTTAATATTATTCTTGGAAATTTTTCCTTAAATATATGCAAAGCAATTAAAAGGATACAACCAATATCCGCGAGTATCGTCATATTTATGTTGTTCAATAGAAAAAACAATGGATGGTATCGTCATGTTTAACTATATAATAAGCAGGAAAATAGGAAAGGCCCAAAGCCCTCCACAATGCGTGACTTCCATCAAACACCTTCAATGTAGATCATACAAGAAGCAACTAATCACAAAGTAATAACAAACATCACATTAAATCACATTTTTACTAGTTGAGGTTTGTGGATTTGATGATGTGGAAGAAAGGAAATTGGATCAAATTTCAACAGAATTTGTCACTACACATGCTCCAATCCAAATTGCGAGTCATGCTCAAAAATACTTCATCCTCCAAAAAAAGCTATTCGATACCACCACGGAAACCACCAAGAAGAGTAGGAGAAACATGCACGACATGACCTTTGATGACGGATTTGTCGGGACCCAGCCACCTCCGTATAATCATCTTACAACGGCTTTGCATATGTAACACCCCAAGTTTTGGGAACTTGAAGCGCTACGGGCTAGGACCGCACAATGGGTCTTGACCCTCAGAGTAGCAACAGCAAACGGATCTTACAACATAGCACAAACGAATGAAAACCAAAACTCCATATAAAAACCAAAGGTTTCCACAAAAGAAAACGTAAAAGACTCGCAGCCGAGTTCAAAACAAAAGAGAAAACAACAACAGAAACATAAACCCGATCCCTTCCTATAATGTACGGGAACCCCGGCTGACCACACCATCCAGATCACTCAGCAGCATCCTGAACCTGCAGAACATCTACAATGACGGTATAAACCGTTAGCTAACATTCTAGGTATAAGCAAGAACGTAAAGGCACAAACTCACATAAGGTAAAAATAAACATATAGCATGCTGGCACTCAACCGGTTATTATCTTTCATTAAGTCATTCATTACTAATTCAACTTCTTTTGTCACACGAGAATCCTTTCGAAACTCGCCCCGGTCCCCTCTTCCGGCAATGGAACGGTGTGGGTGCCTTCGACCGTCTAACCAGCACGGGCCAGTCGTCGAGAACCTCCTAGCTCCCGCAAGAGCTAGGCAGAAGATGTGACCGCCCGGTTATAATGCACTTGGGTCAATTAAGGTTATAAGGGTGAATCCTAGTCCGGTTATCCGTTATAACATGAATAAACAACACAAACAAGCCAATACAATCCAACTAATACGCGGAATGAAGCTAAGTAAGTCCAAGGGACTTACTTCACACGAAGGTAACTCAAAGATCAGGAATAACAACTCAAGAATACTCAAGAGAGCTCAGTTTCCCTCAGGAAAGGAGCAAGGAAAGCTTGTACGGACAAGCAACACGGATCAGGAACGAAACGGTTGCTAGAAGTCTATGACTTCTAGTCTCAAAGATCTCTAAGAGATCTACGCATGCTAAGGGCTCAACCCTAGTCTTACAGCACTCATAGAAGATCAACAACATCCAAAAGATGTAAGGAAAGGAACGAGGAAAACATGGAAGGAAGTAACTCACAAGAACGGGAGTTACTGTAGAGGAAACCGCAGGGGCGGCTGAACAGAGGCGCAGGGGCGGCTCTGTGCAGGCGCAGGGGCGGCGGCATGACAGAAAACGCTGTCGGCTTTCTTCTTCAACAAAACTCGCAGCAAGGGCAACCGAAGCTCGAACCTTTGGCTCCAACACGTCAAGACTCAACTCCAAAGAGCCTGAGAACAACGATAGATCATCAACGAGAAGCCAACAAGAATCAAGGTTCAAACTTGATTCTTGGAGAAGAAGAAGAAGAAGAAGAGAAGAAGAAGAAGAAGAAGAAGAAGAAGAAGAAGAAGAAGAAGAAAACAAAAGGAAGGAAGCATGTTGCAGTACAAGAACGTAAGGAGGAACAAAGGATGAAGAACTTACACGTTCAACAGGGTCGCAGGAAGTAAAGGACAGCTGCAGCTCTCTAGGGTTTGAAGACGATAGCAAGAAAGGGGAAAAAGGAGGAAAGGAGGGGATATATAGAGAAGGGTTGGAAAGATAGAAGGAAGGGACGTCTAAGGTTAGAAGAATAGAAGGAAAACGGGTCAAAAGCCCAAGGATGGAATAAGATAGGAGAAGACGAAGATAAAATAGCCCGTAGACGGGCTGCGCCTAGCCGCACCTGCGGCTGGGCCGTGCCGCGACCGCGGCAGCGAGGTTGAGTCGCGCCTGCGGCTCCCCTTCACCGCAGGGGCGGTGAAGGCAAAAACCTGGGATCTTACAGTATAAGTGTAAAGATACATAGTCTTCGTATTAGTGTGAATTGTTGTATATTAGCTTCAGGCTTGCATTAGGTATTCATATTTCTATCTATGTATATTCTCCCCATTGAATTATATTTGGGTTTGAAATTCAAACAGCAAAAATTATTACATAGTAACAAAAAATATCAGAATTTAATCCCACCTAGAAATTGACGACAGTTTTCTAATGAAATACGCAGTTGAGTTCCCTCTGCTACTAAAGAACTTTTTCGGAAAATTACATTTTTTTATTAAATTGCTCAAATAAAGTTGAATGAAAGAATTAGGTGAAGTAGACTCTTTTGTATAAGCTTTTGTTTTGTATACCCCTCTATTTTTTACCGCTTTCATTAATGTTAGGTAAAAGTATTTGGTCCGTTTTTAACCAGTCTAATAAAAAAAAAGAAGAAACAGACAGATATGGAGAGAATATAGGGAGATCGTACAAATTAGTGCTTTCAAGATATTTTGTTACCATTTTTATCGTAACTAGTTTCTGGTATGAGTTTCTAGTAATGTGTTTCAGGTATGAGTTTCTAGTATGATTTGTGGTATAAGTTTCTGATATGGTTTCTGGATGAGTTCCTGGTATGATTTTTTGTTGAGATTTTGGTATGCGTTTCTAGTACGAGGTTCTGGTTGAGTTTTTGGTTTGGTTTTTGATTGAGTTTCTGGTATGTGTTTCTTGTATGGTTTTTAGTTGAATTTCTTCTAAGGTTTATGGTTAAGTTATTGTTTCTGGTTGAGTTTCTAGTATATATGAGTTTATGGTATGAGTTTTTGGTTGAGTTTCTCATATGATTTTTGGTTGAGTTTTTGGTATGATTTCTGGTTGAGTTTCTGGTATAGTTTCTAGTTGAGTTTCTGATATGAGTTTCTGGTATGAGTTTCCGATATAGGATATTTATATCCGTCTTCTCTTTATATATAAATTGAAGAGATTGCAGGGCGGAATCAATCTCACATTGAAACGATAGGGAGATAGTGGAGTTTCTAAGAGTAGTTAGTATATCAATATTAGTTTTGTTTCTTTTTCAGTGTTATGGCGTTATTTCAAGGGGAAAAAATCCAATTTTTTTGAACTTTGCTATATGTATTTTTTTAATTTGATTTAAAGCAAAGAAGAAGTTTGGTGTATTGACTTGAAACGATGCAGTCATACATCGTGTACATAGAAGCACGTTTTCACGGCTCGAATGTTAGTGAACAGAAGTTTGAGCAGGCTAATTCGCATTGTCAATTTCTGACTTGAAACGTTGCAATTAAACCAATAAAGGTTGACGCAATAAGAAAGATCGACATGGAAAGTGAGAGAACAGAGATTTGAAGTAAAAAAATTTAGGGTTATATTTACTTAGTGTGTTTATGCTATGCGTACTCTTAATTGAGTAAATATGGTAGTTAATGAATTTGGCCAAATTTAATTTTATATATTGATTCAATTAGCTCGAGAAATATATGATTTGTTTTATTTTCAAACCCTCTATTTATTCATTCAAATTATTAGTCTTCTTGATAACCGATGTGGGATATCAAACATTAAAGAAACTCTCTATTTAAACAAGTTCTCAAATGGTCACCTTGATAACCAATGTGTGATAGCAAATTAATGAAAATATAGCCGAATTAAAAAAAAAAGTCGTGGAGAACAAATGATTTTAAAAATAAATATGAGAAGAAAGAAAGAAAAATATTATATCAAAAATATATGTATTGAATTGGACTTTGTTAAACTAAATAAGAAAGTCAAATATATATTTGTAGGCCAACGGTTTTTCAAAATTATATAGACAACTACCTACATAACTATAGGTCAACTACCCAAATAATTGTAGATCAACGACCCACATAATATATATTAATTCGATAAGAATAATAATTATACTTTAACCTAGCCAAAAGTCCTAAAAATGTATGATTTGTTTAATCTTCAAATCATCATATATACAAGTTCTTAAAGTGGTATAACAAACAACTAATTAAGTAAACACTTTATCTATACAAATTTACAATCTTACTTGATAACCAACTTGGGATAGCACATTAAATGAAAATATATCCGAATTAAAAAAAATCGTGGATAACAAATGATTTTATAAATAATTATGAGAAGGGAACTATTATATAAAAAAATAAAACGTACTAAACATCAACTCTATAAATGGAAAGCAAACTCCTTATCACAAGAAGTTTGAAAACATACTTATAAAGCATTAATTAGCTAATAAATCTACTTTTACAATGCAAAGTTTTATGCTATCAATGCAGAATTTGGACGAACTTGACATTATAAACAATTATTTTGGAATAAAGAAACTCCATTCAAGAAATATAACCAGTCTCACCCAGATGTGCTATCTTGACATCTCCAAGGCTTTTGACTCTATTGAGCACTCTTTCATCCTGCAGTGCCTCAACAATTTTGGGTTCCCCCCTGACTTCATCCACTTGGTTAAAGCCTACATTTGCCAGCCTTCCTATTCCATTAATGCCAATGGTTCCCTCCACAGGTTCTTCAAAGGCTCTAGGGGGCTTCGTCAGAGTTGTCCTCTATCTCCATCACTCTTTGTCCTAGCCATGGAAACTATGTCCCTCGTGATCGAAGCCAATACCCTAAGCCCTAACTTTAACCACCATCCAAAGTGCAACACCCCTCTCTTAACCGACCTATGCCTTGCTGACGATCTTATTCTTTTTTGCAGGGCTGATCTTCTTTCCATTTCTATTCTCAGTAACACCTTGGAGAGATTTGTGTCGAACCTTCAGCCGCACAATCAAGCTTTACATTTTGGAAACTCTAATCAGCATTCAACCTTCAACCGCATCGAGCTGCCACCACTCGGAAACACTGACCCGCCTCCTACTAGAAACGTGATACATTGGTCCATGGACAACTTCGCGTCGAACCTTCAACCGGCAAATAATCAAGCTTTGCATTTTGGAAACCAGCGATTGCAGGAATATCAGTTGGTCACCGGAAACCGCATCGAGCTGCCACCATTACCACCGGTTGTGATTCATAATGATGCTTCTTATAATGATATGTTTTATCCTACTACGATGCTGTAATAACCGAAATTTTTTAAAAACTCCGTTTAATACCGGATCAAACCGGATTCCGATACGCCAACCTTAATTCTTTTAAATAAAAAGAAAACGAGATTAAATTCTACCATTTTATAATAACTGAAATTTTTTAAAAACTCCGTTTAATACCGGATCAAACCGGATTCCGATACGCCAACCTTAATTCTTCTAAATAAAAAGAAAACGAGATTAAATTCTACCATTTTATGTGACCTTGATTCACATAAAATGATAAACTACGTAAACCGTAAATATTTTCGTAAATATTTTCGCACGAGTAAACCATGATGCTTACAGCCAGTTGTTTCATTTGATGAGCGGCCCAAGAAATTGGCCCAATAATATTCCACCAGCCCATACCTTTGCTCCTAATTCTTCTGGATCAACACAAGAGAGGCCGGCTGGGCCATTGAGTTCACTAGCCAACTCTTTCATTCTAATCTACCCTAAACCCAATTAAACCCTAATGTAACTCCTAATTAATTTCAGCTGCATATTCTACTCCTATCCACCGTACCTCAACTTAACCTAGCCTACCTTTCTTCAACCGCTACTTCACGCTAAAGAAGGACAGAAGTGAAGACCGACGGCATCGACTGATCTCTCTTGCCAGCGTAGGACGCCGCCGCCTCGATTCTCTCCGGGACCGTCACGTCGGTAAGACCTCGCTTCTCCCTCGAGCCTCCTCTCTCTCTCTTCTGCACAGCCGCACTCTAACCTTTCAGTAACCACCAGACCTCCGTAAGAACGAGCCATTCGGGACGAGAGAAGCACCAACTTTCGACCTGGGTAAACGAACCGGGCGGAAGAGACGACCCTCACGACCTTCTGATTTCGTAGCAAGGCGAACGGTCCACTACCGGCCCACCTCGTGACGCCGGGCTGCTGCGACTTCGAACGCCAGGCCGGGAAGAGCGCCCCTCCTAGCCAGAACCGCTGACGAGCAGGCCTTGTTCCGGACCAACAAACCAGCTGGAGTAGTTACGTCCTCGTTCCACAGGAACCGCATTCACTCGCTATATATATATATATAGGTGTTGAATGTAGAAGATGAAATTAAAGTGTACTGAGTGTATATATATATACATAAGTATATACGTAAGGGAGTAAGAATCTAATGACCATCGCAGATAACAACTAGAAAGCCCCATTAAATCATATGAAGTGAAATTAAACAATCTAATGAATATAATATTACCTTACAGTAACCTAATGACCATTGCAAATAAGAAACTGGTATCATAGTAAGCAGTTCTTTACAAGTACAAGTACAACACAAGTAGCAAAACATGAATTCAATTTGAATTGTGAAGGTTAATGGCATCCTTTTCTGAATCCAACTGGAACTCGTCAAATACTTTGACTAATTACTATTGCGTCTTTTACGTTTGAGCAGTAAAAGTTAGGCATGGTTAATCATGGTGGGGTAAGAGTAAATTGTGCTGAGTGTTTATTTATAACACATCAGTATATATATATATATAGGTAATTATAGATATGAGAAGGTAAATAAATGTATATAAATATGGGAATAAGAAAAGGTATATGCATGAGTATTTACATAGAGAGGTAACGTTTTTATACGCGGATACATATATGTGTAAGAGTGGAGTAATACCCGGGAAGGAAGTAATGTTGTTCTACGTGACGAGTATTAGAGATTAATCTTATAATCCGAGTAACTATCCGAGAGACACTAATTATGGAAACCAAGTTCAAAAAGAAATTAGTAGGATTTAAGAATAAACTTTGAGGATTTTCGGCACTAAGGGTAAAATAGTCTTTTACCGTAAGAGAGCTTTTTCCGTAATTCCTTCGCATGAGGTTGGACATCTGGATGTGATTTTGATCCACATGCCGTATTTGACAGGCGTTTGAGTTACCACGAGTACGGACCGATTTGAGACTTGTTAGAGTGTGATTTAACTCAGGTAAGTCCTTGCGACTTACTTAGCCAGTTTCTGGATATTAGTTGAGTGATAATGGTGGTGTGTGTGCAATGTGTGTAATAATAATGATAACAACTTGTTAGGACGACCGTTGTTATTATGTGTTAAGGCCCAAGTGTATGTATAACGGGCCGTGACATCACTATCCAGCTCTGCCAGGAGACTGGGAGGTTCTCTATACCCAAACCATACAGGTACACGGTGAGATGCATCGGATCCACTCCTGATGGGTACACGGGGGCGGAGGCGAGGTTTGGGAATTCCTCGTGTCACCAATTAAGTATCATTAGAGTGAATGACTTAAATGAAGATAATAAATGGATTGTTTGAAAGCATGATGAGTGTTTATTATTTTATCTGTGTGTGTGCTATTATTATTCTCCTAATGTTTAGATAACTAGCTAATGGTTGTCTTGTTGTGTTTTTAGATTTACCGCAGGTTAGAACAGCAGTTGAGTGATCCAGAAGTAGTGGTCAGCCGGGTCTCCGTACTCCTTAGAGTGGGGGTTTGGGTTGTTCTTTGTTGTTCTTTCCTCTTGTTAAGACAGTTAGTCTTTTCCGTCGTTTAAGTTTTATAGGCTGTTAGACTTTGTTGCATTCATCCTGTTAAAAATACATTTTTATGAATTTCGGTTTTTCTTATTTGTGTCTTGTTGCAAGATCCTAGTAAAATTATTGTCAAACTGAGGTCGGGACCCATTGTGAGGTCCTAACCAGTAATGCTCCGAGTTCTGAGAATTCGGGGTGTTACAGATGCCCATCATCTCCGGGGTTCCCTTTCCCTTGCCTAAAAGTACTCCGATCTGCATATGTGTTTTAATGCTAACTTGTTTTCCTATTAATTAATGAATGTACATACTCTTTTTGATGGGACTTGAAGTGTACGGGAAGGAAAATGGACTAATATAGCAAATGGTTTTGTCAAAACACGATCTCCATTCCAAGTTGCGAGTCATGCTCAGAAACACTTCATCCACCAGGACAAGGTGTTAGACACCACCACGGAGACCACCCGGAAGAAGAGGAAAAGCATATATGACATGATCATTGATGAGCGGCTTTGTCGGACCCAACCGCTTCCAGATAATTCAATCATGAGTAACGGATTCAAAATATTGACTTTAAAAAAGTTTTATTTCTTGCCAATGTTAAAATTGATTACTTTTCGATGAAAATTCAATCATGAGTAAATTAGACATGGTAAAGATATTCATCAATCAGACCGAAAGAATATTCGTTGATTTCCATTAGAAGCCCATGAAACCCTTTTCGAATCTGCAACCCTCGCATATTAACGGATTCAAAATATTGACTTTAATCTGCTTCGCTTATCAATCAATTTCTAATTGGTTCAATATATTAACTCAGTATTTCTTTTTGCAGTGAACCCAATGACAACTTCGCGTCGAACCTTCAACCGCTCCATCAAGTTTTGCATGTTGAAAACCCTAATCAACATTCAACCTTCAACTGCATCGAGCTGCCACCAGTTGAAAACACTAATCCGTCTCATACCGGAAACGTGAATCATTGGTCCATGGATAACTTCGTGTCGAACCTTCAATCGCGATTGTAGGAATATCATATCCCGCTGGACACCGGAAACCATTTCGAGCTGCCGCCGTTAGCACCGGCTGCGATGCCCATCTCCGGGGTTCCCTTTCCCTCGCCTGAAAGTACTCCGATATGCAGCCATGGACGGCCCCCCAAGGGAAAGAAAGTGATTCGTTGGTCTGAGAAAGAGCATGAGTAAGTAAACTTAAACAAGCTCATTATGTATAACCTTGACTATTCTCATTATTGTCATCAAAATCAAAATCAAAATCAAATGTATATGTGTTTTAATGCTAACTTGTTTTCCTATTAACTAATGAATGTACAGACTCTTTTTGATGGGACTCGAAGCGTACGGGAAAGGAAAATGGACTAAGATAGCAAAAGATTTTGTTAAAACACGATCTCCATTCCAAGTTGCGAGTCATGCTCAGAAACACTTCATCCACCAGAACAAGGTGTTAGACACAACTACGGAGACCACCAGGAAGAAGAGGAAAAGCATATATGACATGACCATTGATGAGCGGCTTTGTCGGACCCAACCGCTTCCCTATAATCATCCTAGATAGGCTTTGTACAAGTGTGAATGTTTATAACATACATCAACCGTATATGCCCAAACATAATTCACCCATGATCGAATAAGCAGTGTTTTGATGCTTTCGATCGATTTATTCTGTTTTCACTGAAATCATTCTAAATATTTCAAGTACATCTTTCTCGGTTTCCTTCCTTATACTATATCTTTGGATCTTCGATCAAGTATCATCAATTTGGGGGTTTTTATTAAGCAAACAAAACAATGTGCAGAATATATTGATCGTGGAAAAGCCATTTTGTTCCTAGTAAACTTCATGTAACCATGAAAGCTCTATCAAAATGGGGAAAATCCGAACTTTAGAAAAAGAAAAGAAAGGTGGAGATTGGTTTACCTACTTACGATGACATTAGCCTTGCAGTCAAACATTCTAAATCGTGGTCTTCTCCTAGCCCGGTTGGTTTTCATGCAGACATGATAAAATCCAATATCACCCATATTCCTAAAAGAAATTTCTCTATATGCGCATCCGTCACAAATGATAAATCAAATGAATATGTAGCAACTGAAGATTGGCATCAGCCTTTCTCTAGGACAATTTGTAGGTCACTTAAAACATACAGAACGTTGGCCCAAATAAGATACCGAATTCCATATCACGATTAAAATTTTATGCAGCGAATTGCCCAAATTTTATTGCCGAACAATCCAATTTATAAATATACCATGTTCAAAAGCTAGCACATGAATCCAATTAATGGGTGAACTTCTGCTTGACAGTTGTAACACCCCAAATTCTCGGAACTCGGGGAGCTACTGGTTAGGACCTCACAATGGGTCCCGACCTTGGTTTAACAACAACATTACTTGGATCTTACAACAAGGCACAAATGTATTTAAAACAATTTCTAAAACATAATATTTTTAATGGTATAAACGTACACATGTGACAGCCTTACAAACATATATAAAGATACATAACATGCATGACGTATGGAAGACTCCCCCGTCCCCATCTATTGAGTACGTGGACCCGGCTGACCATCCGTTCCGGATCTCTCTGCAACTGCCTATCTCTACAGATCTACAACACGGATAAACCGTTAGCTAACTAACCAAATATAAGCAAAATGATAACAGCACAAACACAAGCAGAACAAAAATAAACAAACATCATGCTGGCACTCAACCAATTATTATCTGTTATTTAAGTGATTCACATTATTCAATTTAAGTTGTGGCACGAGAACTATTATTAGTTCTCGCCTCCGTTCCTTATCCAACTGGTGTAGGTATAGCTGACTTCCTTTGGTAGCATCACTACAAACCATGTGTGGACTAGTCCCGAAAGAAACCCCCAGCGCCCTGCGAGCTACTGAGCGGAATGCCACCGCCCGTTACTCTTAGGCCAAAATACAGGTCGGTATTTATATATCACAACCTATCTCTCTACATGTCAATCACACACCACCATCATCATTTATACTCATATTTAGCAGTCAGCTAAGTAAGCCCAAAGGACTTACCTGTTATAATGCTCGACTCTTTAGTAATCACTTGCACTGTAACTGTACCCACTCAGTTGCCTGTTAAAGGCGATAAGTGTATTAGCACACTTTCACGTAGATAGAAGTCTAAAACTTCTGAGATTAAATAAGTATTAAGACGTACTAGCTACATTATTAGTGTTAGGGTAAAATGACCATTTTACCCTTCGTTCCGATTTTCTCGAAGACCCTAAAATTCATGTCCAAACTCCTATTGGAAGTTTTAAAATATATCCTAACTCTTAGAATTTTATTAGGTGCGAAACTGACATTTTTCTTATGTTTCTATTTTTCCGGAAGAACCGAAAAAGGTTTAACTTCGGCTCTAAATATAAAATTCTTAACGGCTTATAAAATTTCCGAATTTATTATCTAGATCATCTATGAGGTTCTATCTAGCCTTAGAAGAAAGAATTTCACTAAACTGTTCAGCCGATATTTTTATAATAATTCCCAAAGTCGGTTCCTCACTCTACTTTCTTATACTTAGTCAAATTTATAAGTTTAATAAAACTGCTCAACTACCTAACTTCGGGAGCTCGTAACTTTCAATCCGACCGTTCATTTCTCCCCAAATTTTAATATGATAAACTACATATATCCGTCTACAACATATCCAAAATTCAACGGTGGATCTTTATTCAAACGTTTTATAATTGATCGACAAAATGGCTGTTCGTAGCCTAGAAACTGAAGGGATTAAAATAAAATTACAGCAGCCCCTTATGTCTATCATATGCAGAAACACACACAACCAGCAGCCTTTCTACACACTCCTCTCTCACCCATCTTACCATCTCCACTGTCCCTAATGTAACAGATTCAAACCGGAAAATAAGAAGAGACGGGAGGCTAAACTGAGGACTCACAGGGAAGGCGACTCGCGGCTGGGCAGGTTCCGTGTGCAGTGTGACTCGGTATGGCTGTACTGGAGCAAGATCGACTTCCGAGTGTGACAAAGGACTGCACTGGAGCAAGACAGGATTTACAGCTTCGATTCAGAGGAGAGGAGAATGGACAGCAAAGGACATGGCTTACCCGATTTCTGTCTGCAGCGGCCTGAACACGATCGGTTCCGTCTCGTCCCCGCTGGAGGCGTGCAGAGGGTCAAGGTGTGCTTCTGAGTGTTCTGTTGGTTGTTGACGGGCTGCTGCGTTGGACGGACAGCACCGGCCGCTGCTGCGTCGGACGGACAGCATCAAGCGCTGCTGCGCTGGGCGACTATGGTTGTTGCGGCTGCTGTTGCGTCGGGCTGCTGCTGAGGGCTGCTGCTGCGTCAGTCTACTACCGCTTTGGTCTGTTGTTGTTCCGGTCTACTGCTGCGTCGATGTATCGGTTTACAGAAGGTAGTGTATGGCTGCGTCGTTTGTTTTCTTTTCAGGAAGGGT
Source organism: Fagopyrum homotropicum (assembly GCA_033239125.1). Lineage (NCBI taxonomy): Eukaryota > Viridiplantae > Streptophyta > Magnoliopsida > Caryophyllales > Polygonaceae > Fagopyrum > Fagopyrum homotropicum. The sequence continues at coordinate 8,804,200 of BSWB01000007.1, read as the reverse complement.
AGCGTGTAATTGCAGTGGAGGGGAGAGAAGCGGCAGTATCATTAGATTAGGGTTAGATTATTAGGTTAATTAAATTAGGTTAAATTTTTGGGCTGAGTATAATGGGCTGGCTGCTTGGGCCCAAATGGAATAATTGAGCAATTAGCTCCTAAAACAATTTGCGGAACTCGTAACCCGTTAATTGTTGTGCGGAAAAATTTATATAATACGGAATTAAATTCTGTATTTATAAATTATAATTATTTTTATTTTACCAACGTAAAATCATTTTAGGTCATTTAATTTATCATTTTATGTGAATCTCGGTCACATAAAATGATAGAATTAAACTCGTTTTATTTTACTTATTTATTTATTTACGATGGTCTCATCGAACTTTGTTTAATTTTTCTTTACCGGAACTTAAAATTTTTGGTTATTACAACAGTGTATCGCCAAAAATTATATATTTGCGACATAATGTTCAAGTAAATGGTAATTAGAATTTATGGCAATATTAAAATTTATCCACAACAGAAAATTCACTAAAAATGGGTCACATTAGCAAAATATAGCTAAACTACTAAAAGGGTCGTTTCTTGAAGGTACAAATGTATGACCTGTTAATTTTATGACAAGTATTGTTCTCTATGTACTCCATCGATTCCATCCGACTACGGGTTTTGTGTGGTGGACGAAAGTAATTACATCCGAACCGGCCACGGATATGGTGCAGTGATCGAAAGTAAACACATCCGGATCGACTACGAGTTTCGAAATATATTCAATTGATCATCGTCCCAATCCTTCCACCCATCTCTTGTACCAAGAAAAATGATAGGCCTATACCATCATCAAGTGTACATTCATCCGTGGATATATACATATATATATATATATATATATATATATATATATATAGAATCATACTCTCATGTAAACAACCCTTATAGTGTACAATGAGAACAAATCTAATCCGTAAGATTAGAGTAATAGATGGTCAAGATTAACCATAATAAATAGGGAAAAAAAATAAAAATAAAACAAATTAGAATGAGAGTGGGGAATTGGCTGCACGTGAAAATCAATTTTCACTTAATTTGCTCCATTATTATATATAAAAAGATTTGTTACCTTATATTGCCCTAGAATCTCTCATTCAAATCTTCCATCTTCCATCATCGTTCAATAACCGATTATTTGTGAAACGACTCCAATGGCGAGCAAGGGCGATTCAACGATGATTAGGGTTGTTGTCGTTCGTCCAATGAAGGCACCACCGTCGTCTCCATACCAGATTTGGCCAGCCGGTTTTCTTTGCAGATCCGGACTTGAACTCGCCATGGCTCTCCCTCGAATGCCTCAAGTACCCTTCCAACATTCCTTTAGTCTCGTGCATCGCGACTCAACCGTCTATGAGACCAATTTCGTCTCGCTCACCATCAATTTCGCTCAAGGCTATTCAAAAGCCGCGTTTTCCTTCATTCTCGTAGTCTCGTGTCGATATTACATCATTACCATCAACAATTTTCTTGTACAACTCCAAATTTGTCATCATTGCAGACCAACCGGAATCCATGGTTGTCCTCATCCTCAACGGTACAAGAGAAGCATGTGCTATTGGATTTGTATTCACTGTTTATTGAGTTTTTATTGGTTGATGTATGTTAATGTATTTAGCAAAATGAGAAGGGCGTTGATTTTGCTTAGATTAAGATTCAATATGTTTTTGTGGTGCTTGAAACCTTCTTTGATCTGATGAACAAAATTTGTTATTTCATTGTCATATACATGAATTATTGTACTTTAGTTTTTATTCGACACTAAATGTTGTAAATATTCGGTGGTTATATATCTTTTATCCGGCGATTTGTGGTGGTTTGTCCGTGTATGTGCGACAACTTATTGGAAACAATTGAATAACTAAATTTTGCAATGAATATATTATATCATATGTAAGAATATATTTAGTAACACTAACGAATATTTAATAGTACACTAACGAATATTTTAAGTAATATGGTCGAATATCTTCGTATACGTATATGTTCGCGAATTGTCCGAAGATTGAAACATTGGTCTCTTCAAATTATGAGCGTATATTTTTCACTATATAAATAAATAATTTATGTACCACTGACTGTTAATTTCAGTTATCAATAATCGACTAAAATTTGTTGGACATGAACGAGTAATATTGGTATCATGAATGAATTCTTAATAGTATATTGACGAATATTTTCATGAACACAGACGAATACTTTTGTACAATATTAACTAGAAGAATGAAGATGATAATTGAATTGATTTGAAATGTTGTTGATATCAACTATGGTGAATGATGAATTGAGAAATGAAAAAAAGTGCAATATGAATTCACGTTGAAAACCAGATTTGGATTTAAATGTGGAGATTAGGATAATAACAATTAGGGAGAGAATCTCTAACTACCACATTTGACTATAATTATTATGGAGAGTGTAATGCACCCTCTTTAATTGGAGAGTGGAGTAAAATATTCCCTAAAATTTGGTTTAATTAAGACCATTAGATAAAGCAATCCTATGGTTAACGTCTCATTGAACACTATAAGGGTTGTTTACATGTGAGCCAAACTATATATATATATATATATATATATATATATATATATATATATATATATATATATATATATATATATATATATATATATATATATATACACTTACAATACTAAAAGCATGAATCCCTATTATGAATAGTTCATATCCTAATTTACCGCTGCTCTCACAACCCGTCGCCTTCTCTCTGAGTTCGTTTGTCGCCTTCTTCTTCTTATTCTTCTATCAACTGGTTTCGTTTGGTTTTCTTCTCATCTTCCCCATCTTTCTTTGTCTTCCGAAGGACGTCTTCTGCTTCTTTGCGGTGGATCGACTCCCTTATCGACTACAGCCTGTCAGGTATGCTCTTGAACCTTCTATCTCATTTCCTTCCCCCTCTTATTCTCTTTCGTCATCATTGGCCTTCGTCCCCTCTACCAGTTTAGGGTTGGTAGGTTTTCGGATCCCTCAATGAACTCGGTCGTTTGGGTTTTCCTTCCGATTCCCGGCGTCCTCGTGGTTATTTCGTCTGTATAATTTCCTTCGTTTCTTTTTATTTTTTGGGATTACAGTGATTAGATCTCGCGCTTTGGATCCCATCTGCAGATTTGAAGCACCGGTTGCTCATCTGATTTGTCAAAGAATGCCAGCGACGGCCCCAACGGTAGAGCAAGTAAGAAAGGTCCAAATCCAAGGGTTTGTCAATGTCTCAAGTCTTTCATCTTCCCTTTCCATTTTAATTTCTTTGATTTTCTAAGGGTTTGTGCAGGAAATTAGCTACTTATTGAAGTTGTCTGACGCCTGGGTCCTGGTGATTTCTCTTTACAGCTCTACCCTCATTTCTCTTTACAGCTCTACCCCACAACTCTCACTCTCTTTTTCAGGTGTCAATTTCTCTTCAACTTGTATGATTTTAAACTTCTTTTTATTTTCTTTGCTAAGTAAAATGTTGTATCAGATAAGGTGCTACATGTTCCATGAAGTTTTCCCCTTGAAGGATGATCAGAAGGTAAATGGTTGTTCTTGTTCTGGAATCAGGTATATTTAGGATAGATTATCATGTTTTTTTTTCCCTTGACGTTATCTAGATTAGCTGAATCACAAGCGTGTCCAATTTTTATATGAAGCCAAATTAAAGATGTAGTCTCCGGTGAATGCACTCCACCTGTTTGATTAAATATCGAAGAGGAAAGGAAGCTCTGAAATTTGAAGCTTCCCAACCCATTCAGCCTTTGACAAGGACCTTGAATATCAAGGAATAAGAACAATTGATTCAAAAGAAATTATGTTTGTATAAATATTTTTCAATGAGTTATTCTCTTCGCATGAATGTGGGTAATCCTGACAGTGGTCTTTAGAAATGGGCAAGTTGTAGGTTATTACGTACTATCAGTTATCTTATCACTTCTTATGTATTATAACTAATTATTGCTACATGAATGATAAACAGGTGTCGGGTCTTTCTTTGTGCACTTGATTTATGTGGACTTATACTGCATGACTCATCTCTAAACAACAATGACCTAGGATTGCACAACTGTTGATATGGATGGGTAATCTTGGATTGCTTCCCGGCATCCGTAGAAGCATATTTTGCCCTTGTTATTGTTTTCGTTGTCGTCTTTGCTACACTTGGCATCCCATATGGGTTTGGGCTGCTCCAGTGGCCATGCAAAGGATTTGGCTAAGGCATTACCATATCCTCACAAAGAGGGAGCTCACAAAGGTACTTCAGTTGTATTTATTTGAACTATGTCAACCAAATTTCTAACATGCATTTTTCATCTTCTTTGTATGATTTTAAGGATAACGAGCTAGATAAGAGGGCCACAAAACTATTCTAAACAATCCCTTGGGCCCAATCTGCACGAAACCAAACCCAATTCCTCGAATATCATTATAACTTGCAACATAATCTTAAGTGTGCGTCAAATCATGCAGAATTTAAGGATTCTTTGTCCTGAATATGTATACATAGAATTCCTGCATGCATTTGAAGTTTTGTGTTCGGTGGAGGAGGTTAAACTATGATTATTAGTCTTAATGTACTATGGTTTACTTAGCTATAGTAGTTATTACACATTTACTCTGCATGGTGTATGTGCTTTGAAATGACTAAAACTGGAGAAGCAACTTGAGAGTTTTGCAAGTAGATGGATGCCCAATAAGGAAATGATACACAATGGATATGTGTAGGTAATTAAGTGGTTGCATAATCGAGTGTAAGTTTGAATACAACAAACAATGCCTTGAGCTGAGGGCTGATCAGTGGCCTATATATATATAAATAGTAAAGTAGAAGAGGATTTGGAATCAGTAGTAGACGAGGATGTGAAATCTACAAAATTCTGGTTTTGAAAATGGTAATGCTATGAGAGTTCCTTCCGAGTCTAACCCAGCTTCAATGGCGGAAATGCCAGCTCTTCTGCCTACAACTTTTCGTTCCATGGTATCTGTACTTGATTCACCTAGGGAGAGCCCTGGTAATGGCAGTCACGTGTACATAACCCATATTCCTTTCAACATGAGATCTCTGATTTTGATGCTTTTGTGAACTCATTTATTGGAAGTCCAGCATATTGGAACGCAAACAACTCCGATGCGACTAAAATGAGGAAAAAATGGGGTGCAGCTCAGAAGCCTACTATTGATTCAGCTCATGGTCAACCATGTAAAGATGTAACTAAAGTTGTTTGAAGCGCTTTCTGAAGTTTGGAAGGACGAGCCGAGGTCCAGATAGCCTTACTGTATATAGGCAATAAAGAGATCGAATTGCTTTCACGAGAGCGTGGAAAGGATCTGTGCCACATGTCGAACAATGGATATATGAATTGATATTAGTCTCTATATAGTGCTTAATTTGTTTTGTGCACAAATATTTGTCTGCTGCTTGTTGATTCTCATTGTACGTCTTTTAAACATTTGCAGCTACATCTTCTTGTTCCTTTTGCAACTGCACTATCAAGATTGTTGATCGAATGTTAGTTTGTTTGTCATGGATCCGGAAGCAGCTCAACAAATAGCTCAAAAACACTTTACTGTGTACTGCAGGAGCTCCATAAATTCTTAATTGTTTTTATGTCAGCCTTTGTTTGAATTCTTGACCAAGTAAACTAATCCATAAATTATATATCATGTAACTTCATTGGAATCTTGTTCGGTCACAATTGATGTTAAAACTTCTAAGATTTGTTCTCCAAATGACATGCAAGCCAAGACACAGACATTACAAAAATATGCATCAGCTCTAAATTTCAATGTCCTCTTGCTACGTAGCATTACAAAATATGCAGCCATACTATATCTTACTACTAAGCGACGTATTTTCTCATACTTAATAAATCACGACGTCCATATGAAATGAAAATAAATCATGACGCACATCACATTTTCAAATCTGTTGGAAATTTCCGCTCACATAATACACAAAGTAAAACCACGACGCGCGCGCGCGCGCGGTCTCGACTAGTATATATATGTATATATATGTATATATATATATATATATATATATATATATATATATATATATATATATATATATATATATATAATCATTCAAAGGCCATGCTGGAAGATGGACAAACGCAACCTTTTGAACTACAACATTAGTTTGTAAAGGCAGTAGAACAAAATTGATGAGGATCCCTAATTTGTATACTTACAAAATCTTGATCGCAAATGTCTGTAATTTTGTAGAGACTTGTGTTTACTTTTTTGTATACGTTGTTTAGACCTTCCTCCAAGCCCTGTACTTTTCTATATATACCGATGAAGTTGAACAGTTACATTCGGTTATTGAACAGAAACTGTTTTGTTTTTCATTAACTGTAAACTTCTTATCTCTTTAAATTTATTTATAGCTTTCTTTCAATTTTTCAACTTCTTGTTTCTTTTATTTTACTTGATTTTTTCTTTTTTTTTTCTTACAACTTGGAACCTTGGAGACCTAAAACATATAAAGTGCATTTTATACACTTTTATGTATACAACTCATATTTTTATAATTTATTCTTTGATTCTAGAAATAATTTTTTATTTATTCATTAATTTGTAAATAATAAATTTTTTGTGAAAATTCAGGGTCAAACAAACAGTATATGTCAATTTGCTGATCAAAGTATAACACTAACTAATCTTAAGAGATCAGCCAAGGAAATCTTTGGATTCTTAATAAACTCGTATACCTTTGATTATTTCTGTAATAGCTAGGATTTCCGAATTCTAACAAATGTTGATTAACTTAATCGTTGATAGTAATTGACATATAACTCGCGAAGATTTCGCTAGTGATGAGTATGAGTCCCACCGTTATGTTCCTTAATTTTGGACGTTTGGGGAAATTTTTACTTTTTCCCCCGGGTAATTATTTTTACCCTCCGGTGTTATTTGGAGCATTTGGGAGCTCCAATTAATAAAAATGCAGTTGAGAGAAATGATCAGGACATCGGATATGTCCTAGATATGAAATAACATGGAAAGGCAAAACGGCCAAAAGAGTCGCTATTCCGATTCTTAGCGGTTAAGAAATGCGACTTAGGAATGCCCATTTTACGAAATAATTATGGATTAATTATCCCGATAATATTCCGAATTTTATATTCCAATTTGGTAAATTTTGGAGATCAGAAAATATACCCGCATTTTAATTAAATAATGTGAATAAGGATTATATAATATTATATATTATTATATAATATTTATATATATAAAATGTACAGATAAACAAGTGAGAAGGACGGCTTGCTGAGTACTCTTCCATTTCAATTCACTTATAATATATTATATATACATTAAAGTATATAAGTTAAAAGAAGAATTGAAGACGGTGGATCTTCATTTGCAAATCAATTGCAAAAGTTACAGACGGAGAAATGAGAGAGTAAGCGAACATATAGATCGAATCTTTAACCTCCCACAACTCAATCGTCTTCGATCCAACTTCAATTCCGTTTATACCAACGAGTCCCTTATCTTGTCCTCTACATCGGGGTACAAATCTAATTTCCGTTTGTTAGATTTTTGGTAAAGCTTCCGTTTACCGCTATCGGAACGCCGAAGGACTACCGCAAGTCATCAAACGTAAGGTTTTATACCGCGCTCTTACTCTCCGTATCGCTAGGAGTCTGGATCTTCTTCCTGTTCGTATATCGGGTTAGTAACGAATAAGTTATGAATTTATTCGTTTTCCGTATTGCGAGTTAGTATAAATTGACCTTGAGTTGGTTAAAATGGATAATTGGAATTTCCATTATGCTCATTATATTATTCTGGTGATTATGGATAGTTTGTTTGTTGAAATCTGATGACAGGGGGTTTAGAAATTGCCTGCGGGCAAAACGTTATTCTGGCGAAATCTAATTAATTAATTAAAGGTTAATTAATTAAATTAGGATTAAAATTGAGATTGAGGAATGTTATTAGATACTACCTTGAGATTTGAGGAATTGTGAGTTATGCTGAGATATTGAGGTTTAGTTGGTTGTGAAGCTCATAGATTAAGTATGATCCTCATGGATCCCTTTGGGTCTAGGTGTGACCCCTTTGATGAATAGAGGTTGATATATCTCTTTATGCCTTGTTTATAGGCCGTGTTGTCCCTCCAGTGTAGAGGTGATCGTGGTTGATTTTGTACGAGGTTGAGGTAAGTCCGTAGGACTTACTTAGCTACCATCCCTATATTGGGTGTTTGCATGAGTGGTGTGTGCTTTATATGTTTGCTATGATATCATGAGTTATCGTTTTTATCGACGTATGCTCTATTGACTGCCCCACTGCGTGGCTGTGATAACCTTTCCCTTTCATCCCGCCGTGGAGTCTGGGAGGTTCTCTGATGTCGGGCCAGACTGGTTTACAGGAAGGGCGCAATCCACTCCCATAGGGTACACGGATTGTGTGACCGATACTCGTACAGCTGGACATTGTACTCAGAGGCGGGGATGTATCGGTCCTCGTGTCACATACTTTCATCTATCTATATCTATACGGTTTTTGAGTGAATGGTTATTATATAAAGATAATAAATGGGTAAATGTGTGATAGCATGCTGATGTGTTTATCTTTCATGATTGTGCTTGTGCTTATGCATTACCTCATATATGTATGGTTAGCTAACGGTTTCATACCGTGTTGTAGATGTTTACAGGTTAGGCGCTACTGAGTGATCTGGCAGGGTGACAGGCCGAGGACTCTCGTACATTAGGTGGTTGGTCTGGGGTTGTTGTGTTTCTCCTCCTGTGTGAGGATGATCTTTTGTACCTCCTATGTGAGGATGTCGTTTTATATACTCGGCTATGTTGTTGTTTACTTTGGGTCGTACAATTTATACTGTTTTATGTATTTGTTTTATATCTGTCAGTGTCATGTTGTAAGGTCCAGTGAACTTGTTGTCAGGCTAAGGTCAGGATCCATTGTGAGATCCTAGCCCAATGTGACATCCCGAGTCCCGCGGATTCGGGGTGTTACAAAGTTGGTATCAGAGCCCAGGTTGACAACAATGGCACTTGCTACCTGCAATAAGGTCTGATAGGTAAAATAAACAGAACCCGAAAGGGGTCTGACGTTTTAAAACGTTTTTGGTTTTAAGTGTGGTTTTGGGATAGAATGTACGAGAAGTCGTCACCTCTGCCATGGATCTCTGCAGCGTAGATATGTATATATATCTGTGTGTACTATGGATTATGTGGATTTATTATACACATATCGATACCTATGGCATATATATAGCCTTATAAGATTATGTGCGTATATCCTACAGATGACTCAGACTAGAGTAGTATCTGTAGTGGAATGAGGTAGGGGTACACCCCCCCTCTTCCTCCAGTGGTGATAAGTTAGGGACCAGTTTTCGCTGTTGTTTCGCCTATAGCAGAGAACGAGTTTGAAGAGGTTGATCGTGTCTCCATGAGTAGATCCGACTTTCAAGAATATATGTAACAAGTATATGAAGCGGTGATAGCGGGTAGATCCACACCGGATTTACCAACAATTGTGAGATCAACTGAAGCTTCTGGATCCGGAAAGAAGCAATGGACTGAATCAGTTACTGGAGAAGCAAAGATGATGAATGGGGAACCAAGTCTGATATCAGGACAATCTAGTGATCCTTTGGCCATGAAGATGACTGACAAGGAACTACAGTGTTTTAATTGCGTGGAAGTTGGGACACTGGCGAGCTGTGTGCCCAAAGGCTCCCATCATATGCTTTACGTGTGGTAAAGCAGGGCATAGAGCGAAGTTTTGTCGACAGGGCAAGGCATTGTCTTTACAGGTTCCCTTCAAGAGTGAGATCATTCCAGGTGGACGACGAAGGTCGAGTTACCCTTCAGTTGCACAGGTTGCAAGGATGGGATGATTATGTTTCAGTTGTGGCTATCCAGATCATTTGCGTTTTGTGTGCCCTTTGGCACTGATAGCTTGTTTCACTTGTGGTGAGCTAGGTCATCTGGCCCTTTCTGTCAGCACGGTGGTGTTTCTTCCCAGCAAGACCTTCCTTTTTCCGGTGCAGAAAGAGTGGAAGTGGAGGCTATAGTAATGACCTCAGTGATACCTGAGAAGCATGGATCTGACATTGAGTGATGATATGTAGTGGAGCTACGAGTGTTAGCTGTTATAGGTACCATTCTCGTTAATGGTTTACCTGGTGGAGTTTTGCTTGTTGTGAGTGCTATGCACTTCATGTCTTTCGATGCATGCGTTAATGGTTGAATTTTTGTATATAGTAGAAGGTGGATTTTCCTTTATAGGATTACCTTTTTGGGTCTGAGATACCCGTGAGATGCGTGTTTGTTCCCTTATTCAGGGACCCGTGTATGGTTGTAGACTTCTTTGTCATGTCGTAGGTGCATGAGGAAGTCATTATGTGTATGGTTTGGATGAATAAATATCATGTGATGTTAGCTTTTAATAGTAAGACTATTATAGTCTTTACTGAGTTGAGTTAAATAGAGGTCTTCTAAGGTTAAGACCTTTGAAGAGACAGGTTTGTCATCAGGACTGTACGAGCAGCGAGCTGATAACACAGGGATTTGACGCCTTCTAGTTTTATACCATAAAGTAGCGAGATAGTCCAACAATTGAAGGTATTCCAGTTGTTTATGAGTTTATAGACGTGTTACTGAACCGTCTAGTTGCCACCTCAGCGGAGTGTGGACATTGTTATTGAGTTGAAGTATGATACAAGATTGAATGGGAAAGCCACACTATATGGTGCTTGCTGAGATATTGTACTGATAACTTGAATAGTTGACTGAAACGGGTTTATCCTAGTGGGTTCCATGTTCCGTATTGACGACCTGATGAGTTAGCTTCAAGAAGCAATGGTGTTTTCAGGATTTCTTTGTGCTCAAGATATCCTTAGTCATGGATGAGAGAGCAACATGTGTATGAGATAGCATCCCATATCCGTTATGGACACTAAGAGTTTGTAGTGATGTCATTTGGGTTGACGAATGTTTTAGTAGTTTTTATGGAGTTGATATGCAGTATCTTCATCGACTTCCTTGATTAGTTGGTGGTGGACTTCATTGATGACATGTCGGTATACTCTCATAGCAGAGAATAGTAGACCGATCGTCTGAGGACCGTTCTGCAGATTTCGAGAGATAGAGAGTTATATGCTACGCTCTCTAAGTGTAAGTTGAGATGCCAGTGGTAGCCTTTTTAGGCTATGTTGTCTCCGCCAGTGGGATCATGGTTGACCAGGCGATAATTTAGTATGTTGTACCATGAGAGATACTGATGAACATTAAGGAATACGTAGTTTTCTCGGCTCATCCGATTGCTACCAATGCTTTAAGGAAGGATTTTATATGATTACGTATTCATTTGCGAGTCTTTTGAGAAGACCACCATAACTACGTGATGAAAGCAGTGTGTCTAAGTTCTGAAGAGTTGAGGAGGCATTTGACCTCTGCTTCCATTCTGTTTTAGTGAGAAGATTTTTGGGATCCCGTGATTTACGGTGATACATCTCAGCTAAGTCTGAGATGTGTATTACTACAGAGGAGTAGAGTTATTGATATGTGTGTTTACAGTTGAGAATGTATGATGAGAACTACCCGACTCATGATTTAGAGTTAGTAGTGGTAGTTCAAGCCTTTAAGTTTTGAAGACCTTACTGGTGTGATCTTCATGTCAGATTTCTATAGATCATAGAAATCTGAAGTATATTTTATGCAACAGGGGTTGAATAACCGTCAGTGATAAGAGCTTAAGTTGATCAAGACTTTGACTTGGAGATTTCATATCATTCAGAGAAGTTGAACGTTGTTGCCGATAACTTGAATGGAAAGACGCTTCAAGAGAAGATGATTCTGAGACTGATAGTTCAACCTCAGCTTCAGAGAGATCTAGCTTGGCTAGAGTTGGACAATCAGTTCCTTGATGAGGATACCCATTTATATCTCAGATGTTCTACCTGGTGTGTTGAATGAGGTCCAACAGAAGCAGGAGACCTGCCCGGCCTTGATAAGGTTTAGAGAAAGGATGTCTCGTACTGAGGCACCATAGTTCTCCATGGGAGTAGATGGATTGATGAAGAGTCATGACCACTTTTGTGTACCTGCTGATGCAGATGGAGACATAGAATATTATGGTATACCCACTATACGCCTTATTCATTACATTCAGGTACGAGTAAGATGTACCACGAGATGAGACGATTATATTGTATGAAGACGATATAACCAAATTTGTGATACAGTGTGTGACCTGTTAGCAGGTCTAGATAGAGTATTTCCGATCTAGAGATAAGCCCCACCCACTACTAGTGCAGTAGTAGAATTTGGGAGGACATCTCTATGGACTTTTTTATGGGATTGTGACCTAGTAGAAGATTTATGTTATCTGGATTGTTAGTAACAAATTAATGAAACTGACACGTTTCATTTCTATCAGAAGGACGTGGCTAGTGAATGAATTGGTTGAGTACACTAGACATATAGTGAGACTCCATGGTATACCGAGAACGATCATTTCTGATCGAGATGGATGTTTTTACTTTGAGATTTGAGGCAGCAGATTTAGACTGCTTTGGGGACGAGTCTGTACCTCATGACTACACTTCACCCCTTGACAGATGGTCAGTTAAAGAGGATCATCTAGATCTTAAAGATCTATTATAAGTTGTAAGTTGAATGGGAAACGTGGATGGTTATATTACCTTCCATTAATGAGTTTATTATATAACAATGAAGAACGTGCATATTTCTGGGATGGCCCTATGAGGCAATATATATAGACATAGATGTCGTATATCCTTATGCTAGAAGTGATCTAGCAGTAGAGTGGAATAACACCTGACCAGACTCAGGATTTTATAGTTCAAGTAACGTTGATTGAAGGAAGAATGCTGGATGTACAAAGTCACTAGATATTATATGTAGACAAGAGGCGTTAACCTCTAAAGTTCAAGCAAAAGTTCATGTCCGGCTGGAGGTATCTCAGCTGTGAGACATTAGTTGTGTATTATGGAAAGGGGGTGAGTTTCCAATATGTCGGTTACTTGAGATCTTGATCAGTTTTGTGAAGGCAACATGATGTTTAGCTTTCACTCTGAAGTTGGTGGATGTTCACCCAGTGTTCCTGTGTCTCAACTGAGAAAGTATATACCAAGTTGGAAACACTTTGTGAGTTATAATGATCTAGTGGTTAAGTTGAACCACATCGTTGTTGAGCATCTGATGACATTCTTGGAATAAGATATGAAACGCTTGCATTTGAAAGACATGCCCACATTGAGGATATGATGGTCGAGATGAAGACCTGAAGAGGCTATGTGAGAGACTGAGGATAGTGTCCTGAGGAACTATCCAGAGTATATGTTAGGACATATCCATTTGTGGGAGCACCAGTAGATCTTAGTGTTATCTTGATGAATGTTGTGCTTATGTGCTTATATGCCTTGATATGTTATTCTATGCTAGTTGTGATGTGATTTATGATCTTAGTAGATCTTGATGTGCTAGCATGATGTATGCTATAGCTGGAGATGATTACTTCCTCCACGTTATGATTATATTTATAGCTGGAGATGGTTCTTTCCTCCATGCTATTTGAGTGGGATTAGGATTCAGCTGGAGATGGTTCTTTCCTCCATGCTACCTTGATGGACATAGCTCAGTGGAGATGTGATTCCTCTATGCGATATATATGTTTATGGGTTGACTAGAGACGTATTTCCTCTATGCATGTGATATGTTTTGGCTAGAGATGTGCTTCCTCTATGCCTTGTGATGTGGTATGGCGAGAGACGTGATTCCTCTACGCATGTGGGTAGCTTTATGGCCCTGTTTCCTGGAGTGATGATTCCTCCATGTTTATACTTGAGGTTATAGATTATTATAGGTTGTGATCTTTTGAACGGAGATGTGATACCTCCGATAGAAAGAGTGAGAGTTATACCTCGGCGTATGGGTCCGAGAGGATTTGGGAATTGTTCAAGTTTCGGGACGAAACTTTTTTTTAAGGGGTGTGTGATGTAATAGCTAGGATTTTCGAATTCTAACTAATGTTGATTAACTTAATCGTTGATAGTAATTGACATATAACTCGCGAAGATTTCGCTAGTGATGAGTATGAGTCCCACCGTTATGTTCCTCGCGTAATTTTGGACGTTTGGGGAAATTTTTACTTTTTCCCCCGGGTAATTATTTTTACCCTCCGGTGTTATTTGGAGCATTTGGGAGCTCCAATTAATAAAAATGCAGTTGAGAGAAATGATCAGGACATCGGATATGTCCTAGATATGAAATAACATGGAAAGGCAAAACGGCCAAAAGAGTCGCTATTCCGATTCTTAGCGGTTAAGAAATGCGACTTAGGAATGCCCATTTTACGAAATAATTATGGATTAATTATCCCGATAATATTTCGAATTTTATATTCCAATTTGGTAAATTTTGGAGATCAGAAAATATACCCGCATTTCAATTAAATAATGTGAATAAGGATTATATAATATTATATATTATTATATAATATTTATATATATAAAATGTACAGATAAACAAGTGAGAAGGACGGCTTGCTGAGTACTCTTCCATTTCAATTCACTTATAATATATTATATATACATTAAAGTATATAAGTTAAAAGAAGAATTGAAGACGGTGGATCTTCATTTGCAAATCAATTGCAAAAGTTACAGACGGAGAAATGAGAGAGTAAGCGAACGTATAGATCGAATCTTTAACCTCCCACAACTCAATCGTCTTCGATCCAACTTCAATTCCGTTTATACCAACGAGTACCTTATCTTGTCCTCTACATCGTGGTACAAATATAATTTCCGTTTGTTAGATTTTTGGTAAAGCTTCCGTTTACCGCTATCGGAACGCCGAAGGACTACCGCAAGTCATCAAACGTAAGGTTTTATACCGCGCTCTTACTCTCCGTATCGCTAGGAGTCTGGATCTTCTTCCGGTTCGTATATCGGGTTAGTAACGAATAAGTTATGAATTTATTCGTTTTCCGTATTGCGGGTTAGTATAAATTGACCTTGAGTTGGTTAAAATGGATAATTGGAATTTCCATTATGCTCATTATATTATTCTGGTGATTATGGATAGTTTGTTTGTTGAAATCTGATGACAGGGGGTTTAGAAATTGCCTGCGGGCAAAACGTTATTCTGGCGAAATCTAATTAATTAATTAAAATTGAGGAATTGTGAGTTATGCTGAGATATTGAGGTTTAGTTGGTTGTGAAGCTCATAGATTAAGTATGATCCTCATGGATCCCTTTGGGTCTAGGTGTGACCCCTTTGATGAATAGAGGTTGATATATCTCTTTATGCCTTGTTTATAGGCCGTGTTGTCACTCCAGTGTAGAGGTGATCGTGGTTGATTTTGTACGAGGTTGAGGTAAGTCCGTAGGACTTACTTAGCTACCATCCCTATATTGGGTGTTTGCATGAGTGGTGTGTGCTTTATATGTTTGCTATGATATCATGAGTTGTCGTTTTTATCGACCTATGTTCTATTGACTGCCCCACTGCGTGGCTGTGATAACCTTTCCCTTTCATCCCGCCGTGGAGTCTTGGAGGTTCTCATATGTCAGGCCAGACTGGTTTACAGGAAGGGCGCAATCCACTCCCATAGGGTACACGGATTTTGTGACCGATACTCGTACAGCTGGACATTGTACTCAGAGGCGGGGATGTATCGGTCCTCGTGTCACATACTTTCATCTATCTATATCTATACGGTTTTTGAGTGAATGGTTATTATATAAAGATAATAAATGGGTAAATGTGTGATAGCATGCTGATGTGTTTATCTTTCATGATTGTGCTTGTGCTTATGCATTACCTCATATATGTATGGTTAGCTAACGGTTTCATACCGTGTTGTAGATGTTTACAGGTTAGGCGCTACTGAGTGATCTGGCAGGGTGACATGCCGAGGACTCTCGTACATTAGGTGGTTGGTTTGGGGTTGTTGTGTTTTCCCTCCTGCGTGAGGATGATCTTTTGTACCTCCTATGTGAGGATGTCGTTTTATATACTCGGCTATGTTGTTGTTTACTTTGGGTCGTACAGTTTATACTGTTTCATGTATTTGTTTTATATCTGTCAGTGTCATGTTGTAAGGTCCAGTGAACTTGTTGTCAGGCTAAGGTCAGGATCCATTGTGAGATCCTAGCCCAATGTGACATCCCGAGTCCCGCGGATTCGGGGTGTTACAATTTCAACAGAAAAGTTTTAACAATTAGATTTGTCCTATTTCAAGTGTTCCTAGCATTGTGTTCGGAATATTAGATTAACATTGTCAATTTAAGATTAGTTAGGTTTGCAAGATCATAACTCACAACGCAAATAGGATAAGTCAAACCTAAACTCCAAAATCCAACAAGGTCATACAACCCCACCTCGAGCCTCAAAACGCTCACAAGATCAACCATATAACTTAAAGCCTTATAACAACCTCACAAGATAACTAAACACCTCAAGTTTTAGCACAATCATAAATCCTCAAAACTCACCTAAGAATCAAGGTCACTACTTGGCATTCACTCTAAGTTATGCTAGATCCAACCTAGCATGATACTAATACTAAACATAACTAAATCGAGGAAGAAGGTACTCACACACGATCCAAGGTTGAAGATGATCTACGGACGTCGAGATTGGATTCGATGGCCTTTATCGGGGCGTTTCGGAACCTAAATCCAAAGCTAAACAAATTTAGCCCATACGCTAAATTTGATAGTAATATATACGATATATTAATTTGAGGTAAAACTCGTTTTCAAAAGCCAACGTTAAAAACTCACAATACATTTTCCGGGCAATTTATACGAACATAGGAACTTGGTCATAAACCACAATTAAAAATTTTA
Organism: Fagopyrum homotropicum; assembly: GCA_033239125.1. NCBI lineage: Eukaryota > Viridiplantae > Streptophyta > Magnoliopsida > Caryophyllales > Polygonaceae > Fagopyrum > Fagopyrum homotropicum. The sequence goes on along the minus strand of BSWB01000007.1, from coordinate 8,787,300 downwards.
GGGTCATAATCCGTATTTAATCCAACAAGGGCATAATTGATAATTTGTAAAAACCGAGTCAATATATGTAATTAATTTTCTGCAGTGGGCATAAATGAAACTTCTAAAAATTAGGGTCATTACTGCAAAGTCAAAGCAGTGGGCACAGTCTGTAATTATACCAAAATAAGGGGGGCCCGATTGTAATTACGGATAAGGGTTTCTTCATCCTTCAAATGAAACTGGACAGAGGAAAGGAGAGGAGCTCCGGCGGCTGCAAGGCGGAGGAAGGCAGAGGCGGTCCAAACTCCGCAAGGGCGGCCTCCCGGCGACGGAAGAGGATAGAGAAGAAGGGGAGGAATGACGGTGGTGGGAAGCTCACGCAGGAGCAGCGTTTCCAGGCTCCGGTTGAGCGAGGGTTACGCAGAAGATGGCAGCTTCGGTTGCGGCGAGGGCAAGGCTCCGGCAAGGGCTCCAGGCGGTACACATCGATGGTACTAAGGGGCTTCAACGGCAAGACATTGCCGGCATTCTCCGCAGTGGTGGTGGCTCGATGGGGTGAGGCGAAGGTCCGTTTTCTCCTGGCGCGACAGAGCTTCGGGAGAGAGAGGTAACGAGATGGTTGCTGGTGCGAGTTGCAGGCGAGGGAAGGAGGAGGTAGCGGTCTTCGATCCCGATCCAGCATACTCGCTACAGAGAAGCTCGAGAGAGGATGAGAGATGTAGGAGGCCTGCTTGTGAGGGTGGAGCCGAGTGTAGCGAGAGGAGAGATGGACAGGCTGGAGTTGCTAGGGGCAGAGGAAGACGAGGGGCCGAAGGGTCAGTCACAGGGAGCGAAGGGTCGGCCTTAGCCTGCAGGTGGCGAGGGCAAAGAGGGGCCGGACCTTCTTCAGCTGGGAGCGGGAAACGCCAAAACCCAAAAGGCCAAAGAGTGTTTAGGGTAAGTAGATAGTTTATGTATCTTGGTGTATAAAGTAGGCACTTTTTGTTTTCAATTAACAAACTAGGCACCCTATTTTATGTAGAAAAAGATAAATTGATAAATATTAATTGATATTGCCATAAATGTTAATATTCTATCTCCTTAAATATGTAACAGATTTGGCAAATTAAAATAATTGATAAACTAAATTATTACGTCAAATTAGGAAAGAAATTATAACAACTCCTAAAATAACTCCTCACATAAATACAGCAATCTTTTATTCTTCTTCTTCGTCTACCTTTCTAATCTCCATTTTTTCGATTTTAAGAAACTCGAATATCGTGAATGGAGGTTTGCTCTTTAATTATTTATTTATTTATCATAATTAAAAAAATATGTTGTTATTAATTTCGTGGTTATGTACATATGTTGATACATAATTTCGTGGTTATGTACATATGCTCATACATAATTTTTGCGACTTTCTACATAACGATTACGTTTATGTAGTACAAGTGTATGTCATTTTGGCAATGTTTTGTTACACAAAGAATATTGTCCAATGCATTTTTTGCAACTTTCTACATAACGATTACATAATTTTTGCGACTTTCTAAATAACGACTTTCTACATAACGATTTCGTGGTTATGTATGTCCAATGCATTTTTTGTAGCTGATATTTGTGTATTATGTATTAACATTGTGTAATTGAAATTGTGTACGGACATTGTGTAATTGAAATTATGTATAAAAATTGTGTATTAAATATTGTGTATCGGCAAAAGAATACACGAAGTTTGATTAGTCTAACTGGTATAAGGGCGGGGGGTGGGGCAACTCGTCCAGAGTTCGATTCCAACCTTTGACACAATCTTTTACTTATTATAATTAAGAAGATAAATAAGAATATTTAGTTTCCCGATTTAACAAAATTTATTTGATTATTAATAGGAGAGAGAAGAATCTTAAAATTTCCATAATTTTGGCCATATCCACTCAATTTTATCTTTATTTTTTAATTGTAAAAATAGGGTGCCTAGTTAGTCTACAAGTTACAAAAAGTATCTTATTTCACCAATCTTCTCAAGGGCAAAAAGATGAAAAAGAAAAGGAGGAAGAGAGAGAATAAAATAAAATAACAAACCCGATTAAAATATTCGGAACGGGATTTTCGAATCGGGAAAAATTTTCGATTTTTTCGACAAAATATAATACGGACATACGTACACGTCTCCAAAGATTATAAAAGTACTCGGGAATAAAATATTTTGATCGAATATATAATTAAACTCACCAAATTTATACTTGCGACGTATAAAACGATCTCGTAACTAAATAATAATAAAAAAATACCGTTAATATATTAATATAACGTGTACTCGTAAAATAACATTTACGACTTAAAGATTTCTACGAAGTGAAGTTTAAATAATAATAATAATAATAATAATAATAATAATAATAATAATAATAATAATAATAATAATAATAACTAGAATTATTTGAAAAGATAGATTGCGTAAATATTATTTGAAAATATACTAACCAGAAATCTCAAAATCCGACTAAAAATCCTCAAACTTGCCATACTTAGATCTAAGAAATCCCTAATAGAATAAACAATATACAAAGAGATTATACACATATACGTGAAAACAAAGAAAGCGGTAAGTTGTATAAATAAGCAGGAGCTCAATTGATAGACAAAGAGATAGAGAGTAGGAGACGTTTCCCATATATCGAGAGAATAGCACACAAATTGTTTTGGCTGAATTGTCATTTAAGGCCTTTTATACTATAGAGTTGAAATTTAGGCCCTACCAATTACAAATTGAGAAATAGGGCTTCTAGTTTACTAGACTAATTAATAAATAAGACAAAAAGTTGACAAAAGTGATGACTAATGAGTGATGGCTGATGTGAGTGCTGATTGTGACACTTTTGATAGACATTTGGAGGGTATTTTTGGGGCCAAAAAAACGCAGCCCTCCGCTTACCCAAAAATTCGCTTACCCAAATAATGTCACAATCATACCCAAAAATAAATTTGTCAAAGTACATAAACATACTCGAAAACAACATACCCAATAAATCAAATATCAAAATAAAACAATATCCATCAATTGGATAAAATTTTATATTTATACCCAATTTAAACATCACTTAATACAACATCCATACCCAATTTAAATTTGTCATACCTAAAATTTTCAAAACTCGATATTGTACACAAACATCAATATCAAATGACATTTTGTCATTACCCAAAAATTCGTTTGAAGTTTGATCATTATAACACATGTTGGGTAACCATAAAACATACCCACGATATCACTTTAAATATACTTGATAATAAGAAATATATTACAAATCCAATACACGTATAAAAGCATACTCAATTTGAATTTGTCATAACCAAAATTTATACAAATCGATATTGTACACAAACATTAATACCAAATGACATTTGGTCCTTGTAACACAATTTGAATAACCATAAAACATACCTAAAAATATCACTTTAAGCATACTCAACAATAAGAAACATATCACAAAAACAATAAACATATACCCAATAATGAGAAAAATACTACAATTCATGTTTGGGTAACGAAAACAATATCACCCAAAAAAAATAAACATTCATGGATTTGAAAATTTCATCAAACTAGCTACATTAATCAAAAATAAAAGGTAAACATGAAAAAAAAGATACTTAAACAAAAAGTAAACATCTAATCACCATCATTTCAATTAAAGAAATTATTGCCCCTATTTTCTAGTTTCCATACCTACTTTTTCTTTCTTTTATATAGAGACCTAGTTTACAAAAGATAATTTTAAGGAGTCCTATTTCCCTAATTAGTTCAATTATTTTTTATTTGCTCTACCAATATATTTGTCCACTTGAGTACGTAGGTCTTTAATTGGCTCCACCAATATCTTTTCTGTAATAATTTTTTTAGCCTCAAATTGTTTTTCTTTTTTCCTGCAGGTTTAGTCACAACATTGAAATGCACAAGTATGGCTGCTAACGATGAACAGAACATGTACGTATTTCAACTTCTCTAGATTATTGTAACAAATATTTGTGTAGGTCACGGCTATAAACCAGTTTAGGTAGCGTTGTACCATCACTTTTTTTTTCCTGAGGGTTTTATGAATAATCCCTCGATTTGTCTATCTTGTTCTGCAGTTTCGGTGAAATCTATGTCTCCATGTCGTCTTTCGACCACTTCGAGTTCAACTTTGAACCAGATTCTTGCATTTCCAATCCACTTCTATCGTTGGAAAATCCTCCCCCGGACACTGGAATTAATGTCCGCAACACCATAAGCAATACTAATGCATTAATGACCAGTCGAGGTCTCCTCGATAGCAATCCGACCATCTCCGCCGCCCAAGTACATCCCGCTCTGGAATTTTCTCCGATCGACAGCAAAATGATTCCTTGGTCCATGTAAGTGAATAAGTAAGCATACATACATAAACCGTCGAGCTGCCACCGAGATTGAAACCCAGTATCAATCACCATAATACCATAACTAGATACGAATACTCATATACCGACCAAATACAAATAGTCCTATATCTCAATCTTCGCCATCCATTTGGTCTTTTCTAATAAACAGTTAGATTGAATCATCTGGTCTGACATTGAACTCGAGACTATTTGATTCCATAAATAGAAAAGGGTTTAATTTTTTAATTTTATTTCTTGCCAATGTTAAAATTGATTACTTTTCGATGAAAATTCAATCATGAGTAAATTAGACATGGTAAAGATATTCATCAATCAGACCGAAAGAATATTTGTAGATTTCCATTAGAAGCCCATGAAACCCTTTTCGATTTCTGCAACCCTGGCATATTAACGGATTCAAAATATTGACTTTAATCTGCTTCGCTTATCAATCAATTTCTAATTGGTTCAATATATTAACTCAGTATTTCTTTTTGCAGTGAACCCAATGACAACTTCGCGTCGAACCTTCAACCGTACCATCAAGTTTTGCCTGTTGAAAACCCTAATCAACATTCAACTTTCAACTGCATCGAGCTGCCACCAGTTGAAAACACTAATCCGTCTCATACCGGAAACGTGAATCATTGGTCCATGTATAACTTTGTGTCGAACCTTCAATCGCGATTGCAGGAATATCATATCCTGCTGGACACCGGAAACCATTTCGAGCTGCCACCGTTAGCACCGGCTGTGATGCCCATCTCCGGGGTTCCCTTTCCCTCGCCTGAAAGTACTCCGATATGCAGCCATGGACGGCCCCCCAAGGGAAAGGAAGTGATTCGTTGGTCTAAGAAAGAGCATGAGTAAGTAAACTTAAACAAGCTCATTATGTATAACCTTGACTATTCTCATTATTGTCATCAAAATCAAAATCAAATGTATATGTGTTTTAATGCTAACTTGTTTTCCTATTAATTAATAAATGTACAGACTCTTATTGATGGGACTCGAAGCGTACGGGAAAGGAAAATGGACTAAGATAGCAAACGATTTTGTCAAAACACGATCTCCATTCCAAGTTGCGAGTCATGCTCAGAAACACTTCATCCACCAGAACAAGGTGCTAGACACGACTACGGAGACCACCAGAAAGAAGAGGAAAAGCATATATGACATGACCATTGATGAACGGCTTTGTCGGACCCAACCGCTTCCCTATAATCATCCTAGATAGGCTTTGTACAAGTGTGAATGTTTATAACATACATCAACCGTATATGCCAAAACATAATTCACGCATGATCGAATAAGCAGTGTTTTGATGCTTTCGATCGATTTATTCTGTTTTCACTGAAATCATTCTAAATATTTCAAGTACATCTTTCTCAGTTTCCTTCCTTATACTACATCTTTGGATCTTCGATCAAGTATCATCAATTTGGGGGTTTTTATTAAGCAAACAAAACAATGTGCAGAATTTATTAATCGTGGAAAAACCATTTTGTTACTAGTAAACTTCATGTAACCATGAAAGCTCTATCAAAATGGGGAAAATCCGAACTTTAGAAAAAGAAAAGAAAGGTGGAGATTGGTTTACCTACTTACGATGACATTAGTCTTGCAGTCAAACATTCTAAATCGTGGTCTTCTCCTAGCCCGGTTGGTTTTTATGCAGACATGATAAAATCCAATATCACCCATATTCCTAAAAGAAATTTCTCTATATGCGCATCCGTCACAAATGATAAATCAAATGAGTATGTAGCAACTGAAGATTGTCATCAGCCTTTCTCTAGGACAATTTGTAGGTCACTTAAAACATACAGAAAGTTGGCCCAAATATGATACTGAATTCCATATCACGATTAAAATTTTATGCAGCGAATTGCCCAAATTTTATTGCCGAACAATCCAATTTATAAATATACCATGTTCAAAAGCTAGCACATGAATCCAATTAGGGCCCGTTTGGTTCCAACTCCGGAAACAGAAACGGAATGAAAACGAATTTAGTCCATATGTATATCCTTATTCATGAAATTCTATGGAATCATTCCTTGTGTTTACATGCAAAATGCACTTACCTCCCCATATTTTGTTACCCTATAGGGTATCAAAAGTAATCAAATTCAACTTCAATTACTTCAAATCACAAGGAATGATTTCAAAAACTTTCATGAACAAGGGTATACATATGGAATAGATTCGTTTCCATTCCGTTTCCGATTCAAGAATTCAAACCAAACGGGCCCTTAATGGGTGAACTTCTGCTTGACAGTGTATCGCCAAAAATTATATATTTGCGACATAATGTTCAAGTAAATGGTAATTAGAATTTATGGCAATATTAAAATTTATCCACAACAGAAAATTCACTAAAAATGGGTCACATTAACAAAATATAGCTAAACTACTAAAAGGGTCGTTTCTTGAAGGTACAAATGTATGACCTTTTAATTTTATGACAAGTATTGTTCTCTATGTACTCCATCGATTTCATCCGACTACGGGTTTTGTGTGGTGGACGGAAGTAATTACATCCAAATCGGCCACGGATATGGTGCAGTGATCGAAAGTAAACACATCCAGATAGACTACGAGTTTCAAAATATATTCAATTGATCATCGTCCCAATCCTTCCAGCCATCTCTTGTACCAAGAAAAATGATAGGCCTCTACCATCATCAAGTGTACATTCATCCGTGGATATATATATATATATATATATATATATATGAGTATAGATTCTATGAGAACACCCCCTAACGTGAGAACATGAGAACAGATTCGTAATTATTATTCGTTTTGTTACGAATGTGTCATATCGTTTAATGTATTATTCGTAGTTATTGTTGATTGAGTGAATTATTCGTAGTTATTGTTGAATTCCTAATTATTATTATTTTTGATATCTACTCTAAATCTCAGCCCTTAATACTCACATCCAACGGTGTACGATTGTTTTCATGTTCTCACGTTAGGGGGTGTTCTCATGGGAACCACACCCTATATATAGATATCATAATTAAAGAATAATAATAATTAGGAATCCAACAATAACTACGAATAATTCACTCAACCAACAATAATTACGAATAATACATTAAACGATATGGCACATTCGTAACAAAACTAATAATAATTACGAATATGTTCTCACGTTAGGGGTGTTCTCATAGGATCTATAATATATATATATATATATATATATATATATATATATATATATATATATATATATAATCATTCAAAGGCCATGCTGGAAGATGGACAAACGCAACCTTTTGAACTACAACATTAGTTTGTAAAGGCAGTAGAACAAAATTGATGAAGAGCCCTAATTTGTATACTTACAAAATCTTGATCGCAAATGTCTGTGATTTTGTAGAGACTTGTGTTTACTTTTTTGTATACGTTGTCTAGATCTTCCTCCAAGCCCTGTACTTTTCTATATATACCGATGAAGTAGAGCAGTTACATTTGGTTATTGAACAGAAACTGTTTTGTTTTTAAATTTATTTATAGCTTTCTTTCAATTTCTCAACTTCCTGTTTCTATTATTTTACTTGATTTTTTCATTTTTTTTCTTACAACTTGGAACCTTGGAGACCTAAAACATATAAAGTGGATTTTATACACTTTTATGTATACAACTCATATTTTTATAATTTATTCTTTGATTCTAGAAATAATTTTTTATTTATTCATTAATTTGTAAATAATAAATTTTATGTGAAAATTCAGGGTCAAACAAACAGTATATGTCAATTTGCTCATCAAGTATAACACTAACTAATCTAAAGAGATCAACCAAGGAAATCTTTGGATTCCTAATAAACTCGTATACCTTCGATTATTTCAACAGAAAAGTTTTAGCAATTAGATTTGTCCTATTACAAGTGTACCTAGCATTGTGTTCGGAATATTAGATTAACATTGTCAATTTAAGATTAGTTATGTTTGCAAGATCATAATTCACAACGCAATTAGAATAAGCCAAACCTAAAATCCAAAATCCCACAAGATCATACAACCCCACCTCGAGCCTAAAAATGTTCACACGATCAACCATATAACTTAAAGCCTTATAACAACCTCACAAGATAACCAAACACCTCAAGTCTTAGCACAATCATAAATCCTCAAAACTCACCTAAGGATCAAGGCCACTACTTGGCATTCACTCTAAGTTATGCTAGATCCAACCTAGCATGATACTAATACTAAACATAACTAAATCGAGGAAGAAGGTACTCACACACGATCCAAGGTTGAAGATGATCTACGGACGTCGAGATTGGATTCGATGGCCTTTATCGGGGCGCTTCCGAACCTAAATCCAAAGCTAAACAAATTTAGCTCATACGCTAAATTTGATAGTAATATATACGATATATTAATTTGAGGTAAAACTCGTTTTCAAAGGCCAACATTAAAAACCCACAATACATTTTCCGGGCAATTTATACGAACATAGGAACTTGGTCATAAACCACAATTAAAATTTTTAGGGTCATAATCCGTATTTAATCCAACAAGGGCATAATTGATAATTTGTAAAAACCAGGTCAATATATGCAATTAATTTTCTGCAGAGGGCATAAATGAAACTTCTAAAAATTAGGGTCATTACTGCAAAAGTCAAAGCAGTAGGCACAATCTGTAATTATACCAAAATAAGGGGGGCCCGATTGTAATTACGGATAAGGGTTTCTTCATCCTTCAAATGAAACTGGACAGAGGAAAGGAGAGGAGCTCCGGCGGCTGCAAGGCGGAGGAAGGCAGAGGCGGCACAGAGGCGGTCCAAGCTCCGCAAGGGCGGCCTCCCGGCGACGGAAGAGGACAGAGAAGAAGGGGAGGAATGACGGTGGTGGGAAGCTCACGCAGGAGCAGCGTTTCCAGGCTCCGGTTGAGCGAGGGTTACGCAGAAGATGGCAGCTTCGGTTGCGGCGAGGGAAAGGCTCCGGCAAGGGCTCCAGGCGGTACACATCGATGGCACTAAGGGGCTTCGACGGCAAGACATTGTCGGCATTCTCCGCAGTGGTGGTGGCTCGATGGGGTGAGGCGAAGGTCCGTTTTCTCCTGGCGCGACAGAGCTTCGGGAGAGAGAGGTAACGAGATGCTTGCTGGTGCGAGTTGCAGGCGAGGGAAGGAGGAGGTGGCGGTCTTCGATCCCGATCCGGCATACTCGCTACAGAGAGGCTCGAGAGAGGATGAGAGATGTAGGAGGCCTGCTTGTGAGGGTGGAGCCGAGTGTAGCGAGAGGAGAGATGGACAGGCTGGAGGTGCTAGGGGCAGAGGAAGACGAGGGGCCGAAGGGTCAGTCACAGGGAGCGGAGGGTCGGCCTTCTTCAGCTGGGAGCGGGAAACGCCAAAATCCAAAAGGCCAAAAAGATGAAAAAGAAAAGGAGGAAGAGAGAGAATAAAATAAAATAAAATAAAAGGAAGCAATAATAACAAACCCGATTAAAACATTCGGAACGGGATTTTCGATCGGAAAAAATTTTCGATTTTTCTGACAAAATATAATACGGACATACGTACACGTATCCAAAGATTATAAAAGTACTCGGAATAAAATATTTTGATCGAATATATAATTAAACTCACCAAATTTATACTTGCGACGTATAAAACGATCTCGTAACTAAATAATAATAAAAAAATACCGTTAATATATTAATATAACGTATACTCGTAAAATAACATTTACGACTTAAAGATTTCTACCAAGTTAAGTTTAAATAATAATAATAATAATAATAATAATAATAATAATAATAATAATAATAATAATAATAATAACTATAATTATTTGAAAAGATAGATTGCGTAAATATTATTTGAAAATATACTAACCAGAAATCTCAAAATCCGACTAAAAATCCTCAAACTTGCCATACTTAGACCTACAAAATCCCTAATAGAATAAACAATATACAAAGAGATAGACAGATTTTTTTTGTATAATCAGGAGATAGACAAAGATTTGTACAAAGAGATAGATATAGATAAAGTGGGGGGCTGTAAATTGTATAAATAAACAATCCTTTGTAACAAATATTCGTGTAGGCAGGCGCCAGTAAATATTTTTTGTATAATCAGGAGCTTTGATAAACAGAGAGATAGAGAATAGAATTCCCATAGATCGAGAGAACATCGAAACGCACCATCAAATTTTCTGCAGTGAATTTTCAGGATACTTTGTCCATTTGAGTAAGTGGATCTTTAATTTGCTCTACCAATATGTTTTTTGCAGTAAATTTTCAGCCCTCAAATTGTTATTCTTTTCCTGCAGGTTTGGTCACAACATTGAAACGCACCAGTATGGCTGCTGACAATGAACAAAACAGGTACGTATTTCAACTTCTTGTAACAAATATTCGTGTAGGCAGGCACGGCTATAAACCATGTCATCTTGTTCTGCAGTTGCGGTGAAGTATATGTCTCCATGTCATCTTTCGACGACTTCGAGTTCCACTTTGAACCAGATTATTGCATTTCCAATCCACTTCTATCGCTGGAAAATCCTGCCCCGGACACCGGAATTAATGTCCAACCACCACCGGTCCTCGAGGTCCACAACAACTCGTCCGGTAAAGACAGCACCATGAGAAGTCCTAGCGCATTAATGACCAGTCGAGCTCCCCTCAACAATAGCAATCCGACCATCTCCGCAGCCCTGGAATTTTCTCCGATCGGCTGCAACGTGATTCCTTGGTCCATGGAGGTGAACAAGTAAGCATACGTGTAATTCCAATAATCAATAATGATTCATCGTACGTACACTCCGAGCTGCCACCGAAATTGAAACCTAGTATCGCCATAATACCATTACTGGATATGAATACTCATCTACCGACCAAATACCAAATAGCCCTATTTTACGATCGTACTCATGTTTGAATAAGTTTAAGATCTTCGTCATCCATTTGATCTTTTATAATCAACAGTTAAATTGATTGTCACCGAAATTGAATCCATTTGATCTTTTATAATCAACAGTTAAATTGATTGTCACCGAAATTGAAACCAAGCATCTGGTCTAACATTGAACATTTGATTAACGGGGAATAATATTAGTAGATTTCCATTAGAAGCCCGTCAAACCCTTTTCGATTTCTGCATCGCATATTAAAATCTTGACTTTAATCTGCTTCGCTTATCAATCAATTTCTAATTGGTTCAATATATTAACTCAATATTTCTTTTTGCAGTGAACCCAACGACAACTTCGCGTCGAACCTTCAACCGCACCATCAAGCTTTGCATGTTGAAAACCCTAATCAACATTCAACCTTCAACTGCATCGAGCTGCCACCATTTGAAAACACTAATCCGCCTCATACTAGAAACGTGAATCATTGGTCCATGGATAACTTTGTGTCGAACCTTCAATCGAACAATCAAGCTTTGCATTTTGAAAACCAGCGATTGCAGGAATATCATATCCCGCTGGACACCGGAAACCACTTCGAGCTGCCACCATTAGCACCGGCTGCGATGCCCATCTCCGGGGTTCCCTTTCCCTCGCCTGAAAGTACTCCGATCTGCAGCCATGGATGGCCCCCCAAGGGAAAGAAAGTGATTTGTTGGTCTGAGAAAGAGCATGAGTAAGTAAACTTAAACAAGCTCATTATGTATAACCTTGATTATTCTCATTACTGTAATCAAAAATCAAAATCAAAATCAAATGTATATGTGTTTTAATGCTAACTTGTTTTCCTTTTAATTAATGAATGTACAGACTCTTTTTGATGGGACTCGAAGCGTACGGGAAAGGAAAATGGACTAAGATAGCAAAAGATTTTGTCAAAACACGATCTCCATTCCAAGTTGCGAGTCATGCTCAGAAACACTTCATCCACCAGAAAAAGGTGTTAGACACAACTACGGAGACCACCAGAAAGAAGAGGAAAAGCATATATGACATGACCATTGATGAGCGGCTTTGTCGGACCCAACCGCTTCCCTATAATCATCCTAGATAGGCTTTGTACAAGTGTGAATGTTTATAACATACATCAACCGTATATGCCCAAACATAATTCACCCATGATCGAATAAGCAGTGTTTTGATGCTTTCGATCGATTTATTCTGTTTTCACTGAAATCATTCTAAATATTTCAAGTACATCTTTCTCGGTTTCCTTCCTTATGCTCCATCTTTGGATCTTCGATCAAGTATCATCAATTTGGGGGTTTTATTAAGCAAACAAAACAATGTGCAGAATTTATTAATCGTGGAAAAGCCTTTTTGTTCCTGGTAAAAATGGGAAAATCCGATCTTTAGTAAAAGAAAAGAAAGGTGGAGATTGTTGCTCTTCAGCGTGAACTAGCTTCTGTTCAACTCCAACACACAACAACAACAACTATTGATTGTGATGGTGTACTTGGGCTGATACTTACATTGAGATTAGCCTTGCAGTCAAACATTCTAAATCGTGGTCTGCTCCTAGCCCGGTTGGTTTTCATGCAGACATGATAAAATCCATTATCTCCCATATTCCTAAAAGAAATTTCTATGTATGCGCATCCGTCACAAATGACAAATAAAATGAGTATGTAGCAACTGAAGATTGTCATCAGCCTTTCTCTAGGACAATTTGTAGGTCACTTAAAACATACCAGAACGTTGGTCAAAATAAGATACCGAATTCCGTATCATGATTAAAAGTTTATGCAGCGGATTGCCCAAATTTTATTGCCGAACAATCCAATTTATAAATATACCATGTTCAAAAGCTAGCACATGAATCCAATTAATGGGTGAACTTCTCCTTGACAGTGTATCACCAAAAAATATATATTTGCAACATAATGTTCAAGTAAATGGTAATTAGAACTTATGGCAATATTAAAATTTATCCACAACTCTGTTGGAATTCACTAAAAATGGGTCACATTAACAAAATATAGCTAACTACTAAAAGGGTCGTTTCTTGAAGGTACAAATGTATGAATTGTTAATTTTATGACAAGTATTGTTCTCTATGTACTCCATCGATTCCATCCGACTACGGGTTTTGTGTGGTGAACGGAAGTAATTACATCCGAACCGGCCACGGATATGGTGCAGTGACCGAAAGTAAACACATCCGGATCGACTACGAGTTTCGAAATATATTCAATTGATCATCGTCCCAATCCTTCCAGCCATCTCTTGTACCAAGAAAAATGATAGGCCTCTACCATCATCAAGTGTACATGCATCCGTGGATATATATATATATATATATAGAGGATAGATCATATGAGAACAACCTCTAACATGAGAACATGAGAACAAATCGTGACCATCCAATTTTTAAAATTCAATGGTCTAGATTAATGGTAGAAAATGATAAATAAAAAACCAATTAATGTATAATAATTACTCACTCTCATTAAAAGAGAGTGAACCCACTCTCTCTTAATTGTTTTTTATAAATATATATTGTATTATAGGAAACCGTTAGTTAAAAAAGATTCGCCAGATATCTCCTTCCTCCTCTCTATTATACATAAACTCCATTTACAGTTCTCCCCAATTCCGTCAAATCAAAAAACGAAACAATGGAAAACTCAGATTGAGTGTGCATTTGCAAATTTATTCAATTCCGGCTCTCTACAACATATGTTCAAGTCGATCATAACAACAGAATTCAACAAGCTGTCATATCCAGTCAAGAAAATCATATCCCGTCAAAAAAGCAGTTTGTTTCTCCATATGCAAATCTGAGTAAGTGTATGTATTCAAATTTACTCTTTGTAATTGAAATCGGTTTGACATAACTCGTGTGAATAACCGATAGAATTGTATAGTTGCATTGTTGAAACTCGTACGAAGAACTGATAGACTAAAAAAATTCGATGTTGATAATAAATCTAATAAACAGATTAACTACGAATAACACACTTGTATCATTTTAGTTTCAGTTGAAAAGATCGTTATAATTACGAATAAACAAATTCCAGGTTGATAATAAATATAATAAACAGAGTAACTACGAATAACACAATTGTATCATTTTAGTTTCAGTTGAAAAGATCATTATAATTACGAATAAAATAAATTGACGTCTAATAGAGTATTTGATTTTTCAGGCACAACCAAACAATGAGAGGTTCATAAGTCTAATGCATTTCAAGAAGACGGATATATGGATTTCATTTTTCAAAATTTAGAATGTGATGAGGATACCAACATGCGATGAAATGTTGATACCGACAATTGGAAAGAGGTTCAAAGCAATTGAGGATGGAGAAACTTTTTATAAGAGCTATGCATCTACAGTTGGGTTTGATGTTAGAAGGGGAGCTTCTCGTGAGGATACGAATGGAACTATGAAGCATAGGATTTTGATGTGTAGTAGACAAGGATTTGCTGATAGCTCGTCAAGTCAATGTAAGCGACTGCAAGGAAGTTATGTAGAATATATTTAGTGTTATTTTACATTATTTGAATTCGTAATTATTGAAACCTTTCAGTCCATTTAGGACTTAAGGCTTTTGATTAATAGTTGTTGTTTTATCTTTAAAAATAAATGCTTATCAACAATGTATTATTTTACTTGAAAAACGTTTGTAATTACGAATTTTCTGCTTATATACATTGTTAAATCTCACTTTAAAAACGTTTGTAATTACGAATAATCACTATTATGTCAAACACAAGTAATATATTATTGACATTTTGGTTTTGAAACTTCATAGTGTAAATTATGCAAACATCCACGACACATCGATTAATAACTAGTCAAATCAAAGTAGACATTCACAAAATAAGTCAAACAATAATCCTAAAAAACCATAAAAACAGTTAAGTTTGAAGATTTCAAGTTGCTAGTAGTAGAGTACATTAACTAAATCAAGTATATCTAAACGATCTTAGCATTGACCGTTTGTAATTACAAACTTAATGCTTCTATAAATTGTTATGTCTCACTAGAAAAAACGCTTGTAATTACGAACTTAATGCTTGTATACATTGTTATAGTTCACTTAAAAAACGTTTGTAATTACGAATAACTACTTGTATACATTATAATATCTCACGTAAAAAACGGTTGTAATTACGAATAATCGCTATTATGTCAAACACATATCCTAAAAAAACACACGCCACATCGATTAACAATCAGTCAAATCAAGGTAGACATAAATAAAATAAATCCAACAATAGTCATAAAAAACAAAAAACACAGTTAAGTTTGAAGATGTCAAGTTGCTACTAGTAGATTACATTAAGTCAAGTAAGTCTATCTAAACGATCATCATTATCATCCATTCTTGATGTCCACTCGTCAATCTGTTTAGCACCCATCTCCAAGGCATTTAAAAGGTTCTCCTTAACCTCATTGATCTCACTGGTAAGGATTCGGTGCAGATATTGAACCCTTAATGTCTTTAGACTCTGTACTCTTTGATACTTGAAGCCACATTCCCACTTAGCATCCCCTTTGTATGTTTTCATATGTCTCATAGCATATATTCCAATGTCATCAGATACCCTGTTATCTTTCCACGCCATCTTCAAAACCTTGGCTTCCTCTACCTCTCGTATCCTTCCACCCATCACGTCTAATCCAACATCAATAAGGTATAGACCAAAGAGCAACGCCTGAAATTAATGTAACAAACAATGAATAATTACGAATCCAACGATTAAATTGATATTTCAAACTAATCCGTACCAGTCGAGTGACAAATTAGTTGTAATCAATGTCGGAATCTCTACGAATATCAAGTATCTCAGCCACAACAGTCTTCATATGGAAACACACCACAAAGTGATGCATCATATATGCATCATATATGTTAACTTATAGTAGAGAACATAAGCTTAAAACGCGTAAAACAAATTAATAACTATGAATAATATTTACAAACTATATTGTTGATAACAAAAAGCGCAGCATCAATATCATTCGTAATTATAGAATATATTTCATCAACATATTCCACCAACATTACTTTAAGGTCGGTCTAAGATTATTCATAATTAATCAAAAACATCAATGCAAGCAAATATCAACACACCAATCACAAAACCACCAACAATATTCAATCAAGCAATGCAAGCAAGACATACCTATAGAAGAATCTGCCATTACCCCCGAAAATGTCCTCTCCAATCAAACAAACTTCACAATAGATCTCTGACACGAAACAAATTCCCCTACATATAATGTAATAATAAGTTAGTATGCAAAAACAACCATCAAATAAACAAAGTGAAAACCTGTACACCAAACCTCCAAATTTCAGAAAAAGGTACAGCATAGTTTTTGCGCCATTTATTCATAATTATTGAAATTATGAATACACAGTAATTACGAATAATTTATACGATAACAAGCTCGGAGAAAAAACAAGTGCGGCTTAGTTTCAGAAAAAGGTACTAACTATTTTAATTATGATAACAAGCTCGGAGAAGGTGCTTTTGGAAGTGTTTACTGGGGACAAATTTGGGATGGATCACAGGTATTTTAGCTATTATTCCCTCTCCTCCTGCTTTGTTCCATTTGATTTGATTGAGCTTCTATTTTGTAAAATTAAGTAGAAAGTTTATTGTAAAAGAAATATAGCAATCCTTCTATCTATGAATGCAGAAACTCAAAACCTCAAATGGGAAGTTCACAGACCTTGTATTTAGGGTAAGCAGGATCCTGAACAGCCGGCAAATTACAACGACAGAAAAATCGCTGCTACGCAGAGCCGCCTGGAGTTCGCCGTACGCAGAGCCGCCTGGAGTTCGCCGTACGCAGAGCCGCCTGGAGTTCGCCGTACGCAGAGCCGCCTGGAGTTCTCCGTACGCAGAGCCGCCTGGAGTTCGCCTGACGCAGAGCCGCCTGGAGGTCGCCGGACGCAGTAGAGGGCAAACAAGCCGCCAGTTGATCTAGATCCACGACGAGCCGCCTGGAGGTAGCCGGACGCAGTACAGGACAACCGCAACTGAGTTCCGGAATGCTCCTCGTCGTCTTTGTTGCGCCACCAACATCGGGAGGTTCGTTGATTCGGCTTCAGAACACCCTATTCGATCGCCACAACCCTAAAACCGTATTTCGCAATGTGCAGCTTGTATGGAGTGAAATTAGGGATTTCAAATTGTGCTATATTTGGAAGCGCGTGTGTGTTGAAATTTTATTAATAATTACGATACTAACCCTAAATCTCGACCCTTAATATTAAACAATCCTACGGTCTGTGATTGTTCTCATGTTCTCATGTTAGAGGTTGTTCTCATGGGAACCACACCCTATATATATATATATATATATATATATATATATATATATATATATATATATATATATATAAAATCATTCAAAGGCCATGCTGGAAGATGGACAAACGCAACCTTTTGAACTGCAGCATTAGTTTGTAAAGGCAGTAGAACAAAATTGATGAGGATCCCTAATTTGTATACTTACAAAATCTTGATCGCAAATGTCTGTAATTTTGTAGAGACTTGTGTTTACTTTTTTGTATACGTTGTTTAGACCTTCCTCCAAGCCCTGTACTTTTCTATATATACCGATGAAGTTGAACAGTTACATTCGGTTATTGAACAGAAACTGTTTTGTTTTTCATTAACTGTAAACTTCTTATCTCTTTAAATTTACGAAAAAGCTAAATGCACGAGGTTTGTTTTACTAATGTAAAAAATAAACGCATTCCGTTGGCGCTCAACAAGTAAAAAAAAAAACAAAGAATTTGAGCGCCAGCGCCTTCCGAAGGCGCTCAAATTTTAAATAAAAAAAGGGCAAAAATAAGAAAAACAGGGTTTTGGGCGCCAGCGCCATGCGCCGGCGCTCAAACCCTAATTTTTCCGAATTTTTGCCTACTTTATTTTTATTTGAAATTTGAGCGCCATCGCAAAGCGCTCAGATCCGTTTGAGCGCCACCGCAAAGCGTTCATATTCAGTACTTAGTAAATTTAAAATCGTGTATATAACACGCCCCTAAATTTATTTATAGCTTTCTTTCAATTTCTCAACTTCCTGTTTCTATTTTTTTACTTGATTTTTTCATTTTTTTTCTTACAACTTGGAACCCTGGAGACCTAAAACATATAAAGTGGATTTTGTACACTTTTATGTATACAACTCATATTTTTATAATTTATTCTTTGATTCTAGAAATAATTTTTTATTTATTCATTAATTTGTAAATAATAAATTTTTTGTGAAAATTCAGGGTCAAACAGATGCCCAAAAACTTTGTACGTATGAACTTTTGAATGCGTTCAAAGTTTGTTACATAGGAGTTTCAACAACCCAATTTATGAAATTTCCCCCAAATTTTTTTAATTTTATTTTTAGGTGTGGTTGCATCTAGCGTTTTTTATAGCTAAATTGCCCATGTACCTTCTTGTTGAAAGATTAGACCGATCGTAATTCATTTGTCCATTTTTGTATGCATCACTGGAAATAGCTCGAGCCCACCTTTTAGGAAGGGTTACACAAGTTACTCCACTATCATTTGCATAAAAACGGATTTTCACTTAAAAAGAAGATGTTTATTTATTTTATTTTTTTTGTTATTGTGGCTGCACCTAACATTTCGACCAGCTAGACTGCATACGTACCCTTTTTTTTGAATGATCAAGCCGTTCGTAGTTCTTTATGAACTGATTTTTTTTTTTTTTTTTTTCTCCTTCATCGTATACATCACCAAAATAATTTGAGCCCACCTTTTATGAAGGGTTTCTCAAATCACTCCACTATCGTTTGTATACTTAAGGGCTCAAGAGTACAACTATGCATGCTTTTTTTATATATATATTTTATTGTATTTATATATAAATATGTATTTACACTTAATGCACTAAGGATTAAATTTAGATCCACCTTCAATGAAGGGTTGCCCAAATGTTGATCCATTATCATATGCATGTTTTTTTATATCTCATTCATACGCATCACCAAAACAGCAAGAACCCACCTTCTAGGAAGGGTTGTTCAAGTCATTTTGACTATCATTTGCGTAACGAGATTTTTTTTTTTTTTTTGGACGACTGGATCCGACAAATGTTTTTTTTTAGTATCGAATTTCCTACGTACCCTTGTTGGGATCAAGTCTTGACGTAGTTCTTGAAGCAAAGATGAGATCAATTGATTCTTGATAAGATTAAGCTAGTAGGGTAACTATTTTTTCTAGAATACAAACAAGCCCAATATTAACAATTAAAATAAAAAGATAAATAATGTGAAAAGAGAATCTTAATTAGGCAGTTACGATATTAATTAGAGATAATTTACCTTTTTGAATATATTAACTATCCTAAAAACATGCTCTTTAGTTAAATTCTTTTTTCATATATAGAGAGAGAGGTAAGATCTCAGATCTGGCGATTTGAACTTTGGAGTTCAATTTCTATGTTGTAAGAATGGCTTCGAAAGAGCACCGTAAGTTCAACTTTGTTCTCTTTTTTCTTCTGTTTCCTACGATTCTTTGAATGTTTTGAATAATTTAAGACTGAAATTGGTGTTGCAAACGCATGATTATGCTTCATATGTGATCCAATTTCAGTGCCTTCTTCAACCCTAAGTTGGAAGTCCAAGATCGCAATCCCAACACCTTCTTCATTTTGCTGGCGGCAACCGAAGTCAAAGAGTGTTGGAGCGGCGACGTTCCTCCAGCAGCCGACGATGGAGACGAGTGAGAAGAAGGCGAATTGGAGGCGTTGGCGGTGGATCCATTGGAAATCGAGGCAAGAGGCTTACCGGTAGAGGTACGACAGGCATAGATTATGATCTCATAGGCAGTGTCGTGGAGGTCGGAAGGGGAGAGAGTGAGAGTGATATCGGCGGCACATGTAGAGGGGAGAGAGGGGATGGAGGTGGTGGTTGGAGGTGGTGGCGTCTTCTCTCTCTTGGAGCCTCCTAGTGAGGTTCTATTTCTGAATAGGCTCGCCATTGAAGATTGAGAGATATCGTCGGTAGTAAGAAGAAGAAGGTGGATACGTTTGAGATAGAGAGATATGTGTACATAACATATACAATTGTGTAAACGACGGACTTATGTAACCAAATCATGTGTAAATGACGGACTTATGTAAACAAACCGTGTGTAAATGACAAACTTATGTAACCAAACTTGTGTAAATGCGGTCTTATGTAACAAAAACATGTGTAAATGACGGATTTGTGTAACCAAACCTTGTGTTAAGGACAGAATTGTGTAACCAAATCTTGTGTAAATGACAGAATTGTGTACATAACATAAACAAAAAAAATTTGTATAATTAAAATTATGTATTAAGATTATATAATTGAAATTGTGTATTAATATTGTGTATCATCAATAGAATACACAAAGTTTATTTATTATAATTGAGAGGAGAGAGACTAATATTTAGTTGTCCGATTTAATAATTAATTGATTATAAATAGGAGAGAGAAAAATCTTCTAATTTCCTTACTTTCTCCTCTGCTAATTTTAATAAATCTTTTTTGTCTAATATGGGGTCTATTTTGTACACATTATTAACTTAGGGCCCTTTATATGCTCATGGTTACAAAACATACCTACTCCCCCATTTTATCCTTGATTCTTCAAGTATCCCGGACCGTGATGCACGTCGGTGTGAGAATATTGACGATTTTAGTCTTTTCCGTTTATATAAGACATCATATTTATCTCCTCACTGCCAGCATCTAAAGGAACAAATGTCCTCCATTCTTCTTGTGTTTCCACATTTTATTTATGTTCACACAAATTTTCTTGTGTGTAGGCTCGGCAATATTTTCAAGCCTTTGGAACACTGAGACTTGATGTGCCCCAATTATGGAATTTTTATTGAGTCTATCAAATACCGATACTCGAGGAGTTGTTTCCATATCTTCCAAAAATATTTGTTGTTCTTCTAGTGTCAATATTTCCGGCTCTATAATCCTTGTTGTCAAGAGCCCTTCTTCTTGAGAGATTTGTAAATTATTACAATTTTCCTCATCCAAATCCTTTTGTAAAGTTTTCCTCTTTGAAAAGGACAACCGCTTGTGTACTTTGATTTTATAATTTTTGTATATTTTTTAGGATGAAACCTTGTTGCAAGGACTTTAGACGAATCCTTTCAAAACCACTCTTTTATTCGCAGCTTTATAATCTCCAAAATATTTACGGATGACCATAGTTTTTCTTGGAATGGACTGATTAATCTTCCGGATGGGGCAAGTATAACTTGTCATGAGAGACTGCATGATTTCCTCGACAGAGGTTTAAGGCTTTTCCTCCACCTTCCTCTTATCTTTCGGCATATATTTAAATAACACCTTAGGCTGTGTGTTTTCACCGTTGCTCCCTCTTGAGGCCACATTGGATATTTGCACAACTTTTTGAAGTGAATTTTCTTTGGAAAACTCCACACTTTTACTGATTTTGTACAATGGTGTATTTGACTCAGCTTATGCCATTGTAGAACTTAGCATCGGCATAGTTGACATTTTCCTCATGGAAAGGGTTTGAATCTCCTCGGATTGTACTTTCATTTCCCTCTTCATATGTATATTTCAGACATTGATGGAGGGTGAAAACAATTGATTTACTTGTATGTAACCATGGTCGTCCGAGTAAAGCATTATAGGAAGTATTTACATCAATTACATGAAAAAGTGCGTCTTTGTAAAGCTCATCTAACATCACCTTTAGAGCTATAGTACCCATGGCTTTTTGCCCCACTTGGTTAAAACCATGTACCGTGAGCAAAGTAGGGGATAATTGACTAGATGTTAGCCCCATCGCTCTTAAGGTCTTGAATGGAAGGAGGTTTACAGTTGACCCACAATCAAGCAAGATCCGGTTAATCCTAGTATCTCCAATTGTGCCCTTCATATATAATGGCCTATTATGATGCTCCTCCCCTAAATGTAAATCTTCGTCAAAGAATGATATACAAGCCATGCATGAAGCGCATTGGATTATCGGAGCTAATGTTACCTCGTTAATTTCAACTAGATCTACTTTGTCTTTATAATCTTCCGGATCTGTAAGGGCTTGAATGAGTGCCTTTTTCAAATCCTTTGACATTTGTAATACATCATATACACTTAAACGCACAGGGATGTGTTTTAGATGATTTATCACATCATATTTGACTCCCTCTCTTTTAGGTACTTTTCGAGTTAAATCCGATTCCTTAGGAGTAGGGTCTTTTTTGTGTTCTTCCTTATTGTTTTGAGGTGAATTATGAGGCTCTTTGTCAAGACATTCTTCAGGTGCTGATGCTTTTGAGTCTTCTATAATGGTCGACTCTTTCTCCTTTCCTTTTGTCAATGGAGGAGAAAGTTGGCGTCCGGATCGAAGAGTAACCGCGCCTACTTCCGATTGCTCCTCTTCACAACTATTTGCCCAAAAAACCATACAACACTGGGCAGTTTCTTCACCCCAAAAGTCTTCTTGATTTAGAGATTCATCTGTAATAATTTCCTCTGGGATGAAATCTTTCAAGGTAATGGGTATCCGTTGAGGTTGAGTGTAATCATCTTCACGACTTTCCCATTGTTTCTTTTCTTTCTTAACTTTTTTTCTCTTAATATTCTTTTTCTTGTTTTTCTTCTGTCTCATGTTGCTTGTACTAGACTCTGGCTGACTTACACATCTATTGAGTATTTGTTAAGGTTTTCTTCGACCGGCACAAGTTTACCACTCAAAAATCAAAATCACTATCACAATTGTCGTCATCGTCTGAGTATAAATCTTCAATGTCAGAGCAAGTCATGATCTCATATAATGTTGGAATCCCTGGACCATCTCTCAGCATATCGGGGTATGCCCATACAATGCGTACGTCATCATCGTCTTCGACTTAAAACCGCACTGGTATTGCCATTAGAGGTAGAGAAGCTGTCAAAATTTGTAAGGGAATTTCTGGATCTACTTCAACTGTACACACCGGATTGATGGTCTCTATGGCTTCTAATGTAGAAATTGTGTTTGATGAAGCCTTTGGAGCATGTGATGGTCCACCTTCAATCTCAATTTCACCCTTGTTTACCATTCTTTCAATAATGTCTTTAAAGACATAACAGTCTTTTATTGTGTGACTAATGAATTGATGGAACGGGCAATAGTTTGGGTCGCCTGTTTTACCAACTTCTCTAGGTCTTTTTGGCTATGGGAGAGTTATGAGTTTAGCGGTCATCAACTCGTCAAAGATCCCTTGAACATCATCGTCATCAAAGGGATACTTCTTTTGTTTTCTTTCTTCAAGAGTGAGAGTCTTATTAAAGTCTCTTGATTTGTTTTTCTCTTGAGATTCGGGGTTATTTTCCCCAAAAGACTTGTTGTCTGATTTAATGAAAGTCGACATGGAGTCACCTTCCTTTTGTGATCTTTTAACCTCGTCTCTTCTATTATCACTAGTGTGAGGTCTATTAACATTTCTTGTACGACGTGCGAGTTGTCTTTCAACATTACACGCCTTTGAGACCAAAGCACCAAATGACGTTGGCTCAGCACTTCCGACATGCACTACCAATTCTGGTAGTAGATTATTTGTACACATTTGAACACATGTGTGCTCACTTAATTTTTCTGGACATTGCAACCTGAGACTCCTCCATCTCGCAATAAAATCATTCGCGAGTTCATTAGGTCTTTGAAAGGTGTTTGCAAGATCCATGATTGAAACTTTTGCTTTAGAGCTCACAAATTGAGC
The DNA here is from genome assembly GCA_033239125.1 of Fagopyrum homotropicum. Lineage (NCBI taxonomy): Eukaryota > Viridiplantae > Streptophyta > Magnoliopsida > Caryophyllales > Polygonaceae > Fagopyrum > Fagopyrum homotropicum. The sequence goes on along the minus strand of BSWB01000007.1, from coordinate 8,763,287 downwards.
TAGAAATGTCGTTTGAAGATCGTCCCATGTTTGGATGGACTCTGGTTGAAGTTGTGTATACCAAGTAAATGACGATCCTCTTAATGATTGTACAAACTGTCTAATGAGTAATGCATCTTTAAGTGCCGTTTCACCACATGTTGAATAGAAATGGGCTAATGTTCATGTGGTGATCCATGAATCCCGTCAAATTTATCAAAGTTTGGTTTTTGATATCCAGGCGGAAACAAAATTGAATCATAGTGTATCGGGTATGGCTTTCTATATCCGACAACATAAGGTTTTTGGGCTTTTTGGAACTCCTTAATCCTTTGGGCAATCATCTCCCGGACTTCTTGAGGAGAGATGGATTGGTTATTGTGTGAGCCATCATGACTTGTACCTATATGCTCGTGCAGGTTTCCATGAGTTTGACTTTCTACTTGAGCTAAGAGTGATGCTATTTGGGCATCCTTCTCGGCCAATTGTTCTAGTAAATTTCGAAGTTGTTCTTCCATGCTTGTAGTTTCGGTAGTCAACACTGGCATGCTATTTGCTTCGTCTTGAAGACCAATGTATTTCTTTGTTATACCGGTCATTGGTGGAAACTCCTCTTCTTGAAAAAGAGTAGTCTTATCTCCATACAAAGGAGAGAAATGGCTTTCGTCCGACAAGCTCCTTGATCCTGTCATAGGATGAGGTGACGGAGGTGGTGTCCTTGAAATTGTATCAGCAAAGGACATTTGCACAGATTTTGACCCTGTAATGGGACCTGTATAGGCCTGAGGTGGATCATCTTGTAAAATTGCTTTATTTGTTTTTGCCGAGACTCTCTTTTTCACAAGAGTTCTTGGAACTTGAATAATCTGCTTGTCGTCTTGATTTCTTTTCGACTTTACAGATTTAATTATCTTGGCTTTAGATGCCTTTGGTAGACCCTCCTCATAAGAAGTCATATTGACTTCAGCGGACCCTCCAATAAAGATGGGGATGGATCCGATGTAGATTTGGGTTGGTAAAACAAATTGATCAATCATAGTTGAACGCGGGTCTTTGTTTTGTTAAATCATATTTCGCCTCGCCTAGAGTTTTCTTTACTAATTCTAAAGTCGTAGATTGTGTTAACCGGCGAAGCGCCTTTGGCCTCTTGGACCCATTCTTCCGATTCCTTCTTTTAGGCTTAGTATTTTTGTGGAGGTAGAGTGACTCTCCTTAACCCTTTCATCAGTCTTGATGACTTGAATAGTGGGTTTGCAAGGGTGTCTAATTGTTGGTTTTGTACCGCTGGTACTTGGTCCCATCTTGTAAATAGTTTGGGACGTGTTTGGCTTCTTGCTAGTTGGATGAACTGACTTGAAACTATGAGGCTTTGTGCCCCTTTTGTGTGTCACCGTTGGAGGCGGATTTGGTATCCAACCATGGGTGATCTTGTCCTCCGAGGCCTGCAGGGCTCCGAAAGAGTTCCTTAGTGGGATCTCTGTAGTGATTGAATCCCGGGTAATTTGAAAAAGCATTTCAAATGACCTTTTTCTCATCATTTGGCCTCCCTTGACAACGAAGGTTTGGGAAGCTCGTTGAACTTGATTGTTGCTTTTGGCGCCATTTTCCTTACACCAAAGTAAACTTAAAGTTAGCATCAATATTACTAAGAGATGAAAAGAAAAATAGGGTCCCACTGGGCGTGCCAAAAATATGTTGAGGAAAAATGTGTATAAATTCCTAAAAAAATTATTTCATTTAATTTTCACGATATTTTAGTTCGAGCCTATTTTTTTACCCTCTTGATTCGAAATAATATTAATACAAAATATAAGAGTTATTATTAATTGGGCTGCACCCGAATTTTTAAGGGTTGCCTACGTATCTCTTTGAAGAGAATCAAGTCTTACGTAGTTCAATTGGTTTCATGCATCAGAGGATGTAATCTAGACCCACCTTCTATGAAGGGTTGCCTAAATATAACTCAACTATCATTTGCATGGTTTATTTCCGTTCGTACATCAAAGGGATAAGATTAAATTCACCTTCTATGAAGGGTTGCTTAACTCTCCTAATATCATGTGCATGAATAGAACATTTATTTATATTACTTATACTTTGGTATTTAATTAAATTTTGGATTTTTAGTTTAGACTTTAATTTTATGCGGAAGTCTATGATTTGGACATCCGTCACATGGACTTTATTGTATTTTATTTATTTTGGGCGACTGTACTTGGTACATATTTAACTTCGGACCAAGTTTCCTACGTAACTCATAATCGAGTATCAAGTCTTTACGTAGTTCTGAATATTTATTTTATGAAGGTACATTTGATTTATTTCTGAGATTTATATAAAAATTTACTTGACTCGGATGGGTCGACTGAATCCAATTTAATATCGGATTTCCTACGTAGCTCGGAAAGAACATCGAGTCATAACGTAGTTCTACCTTTTATTTAAACAAGATGTTTATTTGTTCTTGAACTTGAACTTGTATGTCCAAGTAAACACTTAATTTGCATACATGCATGCAAAAATTACAAAGCATGAATTAATCAATGAAAATCAATTTCATTGTATCCTCTCTATTCGTTTTTTTTGTCAACTTATGAGTAACCTTTTCTGATAAATTGATCTCTTCTTTTTTATTAAAATAAATTAGTGATCAAAATTAATATACTCCCGTTACATTAGGAGACCTAATTTTGTAAAGATTTATTAATATCTTTTTTATAGGATCTCTATAAATAAAATCTTTGTATTTATTTATTTCCTTTGCAGAATTCCTAAATAAGGAGGCTTATATATTTTCTCCTTAATCTTAGGAGGAATATGTAAAAAATATGAGATCATTTGACTAGAAAATATTTAAGTTTTGCATCGAACTGCGTCAGCATGCCCTACAACTAACACGGGTGGTTCCGCGGCATACTCGAAGATCACAAGCAGAACGGTTCACGGCAAGTCCTAGAACAAAAATACAAGTTCCTTCGCAGCCAGCAACTTCTTTGATCATCCCTGGCCACCGCCATGATCCATCGACGAAAGGTGCGGGCCTTCGACAATTAACGCTACGTTTAGCTTTAGCGATATGTTTAGCCTTAGCGCATGGGTTAAAGGATCTGGTCAACCTTTGGCGCCCATTGAAGGAAGATATGCCGCTTCTTCTGTTCATGGCGGAGGATTGGCTGACAATGATTTGGATTGGGGATTGGAAGGGTTTACTTACAGATCTGAACCACGTCTTACATCTAGTACTATAAATCTTGTATACTGTTTTATTAAAATTATTCACCTTTGTCTACACGATCGACTTTGGTCATTTCATCAGTGGCATCATATTTCCATCCGGAAATAGGAGCATGCTAGTGTGTTGAGTGTGTGAAAATCAAGTGTGGGGTGTTGAAGTTGTGTATGAATGTGATAACTCCACCTTGATTACAAATTGTCTATGTGGATGATGGAAGACTTAATGTTTATGAGCGGTTTATAAACTAACAAATATCGATCATATTTCTAGCTTGTTTTGGTTTGTGTTTGTTAAATCTATGCTAGCCTTGAAAAGCATTTCAAAAGAAGAATGCAGGCCTTGAAACAGATTACAAAGGACAAGCAAATTTGAAACAGAATTCAAAGGACAAACAGGATGCCTTGAAATGCATTTCAAGAGATAAACACTAAAGCCTTGAAAATTGATGCAATGGAAGATTCGGCTCAACGCTTTCTTAAACAAGATTCAACTCTCAACAACCAAATCAAGGATCTCTACCAAGGATAACAAGAAGATTTTTCAACAGTATTTTAAGAGAAGAATTTGGCCAGCCAATAAAAAGATATTCAAAGGATAAAGATTTTAAGAGAAGATTTTGGCCAGCCAACAAAAAGATCTTCAAAGGATAAAAAGAAGATTTTTCAACAAGATTTTAAGGGAAGATCTTGGTCAGCCAACTAGAAGATATTCAAAAGATTTGATTAGAATATCTTGGCCCCAACAACAAGATCTCATAAAGATCTTAACAATCGAAGACAACAAGAAGATCTAGGATCTTCAACAAACAAAGATCTTCAACGGCTGATTTCCAAAGACAAGATTACGGTGATGAAGATATTCAACGAGTGTCAAGAAGAAGAAGAAGAAGAAGAAGAAGAAGAAGAAGAAGAAGAGAGAAGATATAATATCTTACAACGGCTACTTCACCTCAACCAAGTAGCGTATTCTATGGAGGAAATATGAACGTTACAATGGTTCTCTACAACGGATACAAGTTCCTCTTAGAAGACTATAAATGAAGATGAAGATTGAAGAAGAAAAGTAGAGAAGCTTACACGGAAATATTCAAAGTCTTCAAGAGATCAAAAAGCGTCTTCATTTGATACAAGAAGTTTTTCTTTCTCTCTTTATACAAAAGCTTTATTCCTTAGAGATAGATAAACTCAAGAGCTCCATTGACATATCTAAAGAGCGTTATACTCGAAGGTTTTGTTACTCTACGAAGTAACTAGGCTATTATAGCAAGGTGAAGAGTTGGAGCTAGATCGTAGCATTGGCTACAGTGAGAGAAGAAGGGGATTTCTTCTAGGTTGTATCTAGGACTCTTTTGAAGCTGATAATAGATACTTAGATCCTATGGATATACCTTGGGATGGAGAGTAGGCTTTTTAGAGCCGAACTTCGTAAACATATCCTCGTGTCGATCTTTTCAATTCCGCATCATATCCTGCTTTATTGTGACTAACTTTGTTTTGCAGGTCTACGAAGTCAAGGCCCTTGAAATCACTTTCAAAGCCCTCGAACTCAAGTTGTGTCACAAAGAGCTCAGATCGACATCAAGGCCTTTGAAATCACTTTCAAAGCCATGAGATAGGTTTTTGCGAAAAGTTATCATACTCTATTCAACCCCCCTTCTAGAGTATCTTTTATCCTTTATATTCACCTATACGGTTCTTCAGCATTTGTGTGGATGAAGAAATTGAATGTGTTGTGAAAAGTGTAGAAAAAAAAATATAGCTTTGGGGGATTTGGTTTTGATGACGAGTAACTCGGCACCATTCACATAATCGGGTGTTTGTGTCTTGTCAAAGTCGGATAAACCGAATGTCCTAACGAGCCTTGGTATGTGTGCCCGGTGTGAAGCACCTCGGAAAATTCCCGAGATCCGCTAATCACCAAGGTTTTGGCTTTTGTACACCAATGTCATTGTCTCAAAAAATAAGAAAAAAAAAAGAAAAGAAAAGAAAGAAAAAGAAGTAGAAAAAATGCATTTTGGTGGATGAAGTATAAATGTGAAGTTGTGGTTCTTTGTTCCTTTCCCGGATTAGCACCACTTGATCTAAAACAATTCCCACCTTATCATTACGTTTCTTAGCCTCTTCTTTCCTAAGTCCTTAAGATCTATTTGCTTATGTGTTTGGCTTAGTGATCTAGATTTGATTTTCTCATGATCATCTTGACATTCTCATTTTTACCTTTCATGCATGCTTTTGAGTTCAGTATGATTGTCTTTCCGTGCCTTCATTCATTTAATACATGATTTCTTGTCCATTGCCATGAAACATCACTATGAAGGTGATCCATGTTTAGAAGCACAATTCCAAAAAGATTTTCTGTTTTCCGCATTCATAAATCATGCCATCTCGTAGCCTATAGTTGAACCTTGCTCGGGGACGAGCAAGTGGAAATTATGGGGTATTTTGATGACATGATTTATGACACTACTTTAGGTACTCATTTAGATAGGTTTCCATTCCATTCATGCATGTTTCCGCATTAGTTCGTGACATTTACACTTAATTCATGCATATTGTCGAAATAGATGTCTACACGAGCTTTTGTCGTTTTTGTAGGTGTTTTGGGAACCTTTGAGAAGTTAGTGATCATATCCGAGGTTCGAGCCTCATGATGGTTCGGATTTATGGTTCCAAATGACTCATGCTTGGAGGAAAGAAGAAGGCAAGGACCTTAGTTGATGCAAGGCTTGGTCTAACTCATGTTTAAGTGGTGCTTGGAGCTGGAATTGAGCCATTTCGGTCCATGGCTTGCCCATATCGGCCGAGATGCTCCCCTGAGCCAACCGAGATCCTCTGTTGGACCACCACGACACTTGGCACCACCTCTCTTGGTCCGACCCTTGCTTTTGGTGGAGTACTTAAGCATTGTTGTAGGCTATTTTTGGACATCTTTGGACAATCCCCTTTTGGTTCCTTGGACTCTTCCATTGTAGCTTCTCTTACTAGCACCCTTGTGGGTGTTCTTGGAAGAGGTTAGTGTATGTTTTAGCTTTAGAGTGAGATTTGAGGGGTTTTGAGTGAGGTTTCCATTATTGACAACTTGGAGCAGCTCTTGAAGCCTTTTTAAGATTGTGGTAACCTCTATTGGCTGAGTAGATGTGATTCTAGGGTGAAGGAATGAATGTTATGTCTTGGACTATGATTGTACGGACTTGCATGTTAGCTTAGGATGGATTTGTGTTCGAAACCCTATCTCAGTATAGGATCTCAGGGTGTTCTTCATCCATTTTTGGCCGAGGTGTTCTTGATCCACCCGAGATTATGGGTTGTTGTTCTATTGTTGATATATCTTGATGTTTGGATGTAGATGTGATGAAATCCTATTGTTTCTTGAGCCCAATCTAGCCTAGGGTGACCTTTGCTAGCAACATTTTTTAGGGATGAGACTTACCCGGTAATTTCCTCTCTTAGATACATAAGATGATGAACTCTAGGTAGTAGTAAGCCTCAACAGCTGATATTGGATTGAGTGTGCTAGGATCGTTGCCTAAGACTTACCTTTTTCGTGACTTACACGGTAAGGAGGGGTTTGACCCTTAGGTAGTGACCGGTTTGTGTAGAATTTTTGGCCTTAGTTCCTTGAGACTTACTCGGTAATAGGGCTTAGGTTCGAGACTAGTGGAGCATGAGACTTACCCAGTAATTGCTCCCATTAGAGAAACACCCAACTCCGAACAACCACAGCTTTCCTATAATCATTAGATGCATGAGTCCTTTGGCATAATTGGAATTCTGAATCTCTAGAATCCGCATTTCTTACCTCTTATCTCCTATCTTTGTGTTTGTGTGTTGTTTGCTTGTTTGTGTGCATATATCTTATGATCTTTGTTTGATCACCCAAAACCACCAAAAATATTGTGTTTTGCCTTTCTTTATTCCTTGTCTTGTCTTAGTTTGGATATACACTATCTTTGATCATTGAGTGGCTTGATTTCACCTTAGTCCTTGTGTTCGACCTCGAAATACTTTTCTTTCTACAAAACGATCCGTAGACTGCGGGTTTCGCTAGGTAGTTTAGGATTTTAGTTCGATTTTATAAATGTAAAGCTTTTTGTGCTACCTTCCTAGCGTAACAGCAATCTTCACCATAAATCACCTTAAAAAGATCAACAAATTAACAATTTGATCTTCAACTTTTTGTAGAACGCACATTAGTGAAGAGCGTGATTGCACTATTATTGAATCTACCGGACTACGTAGTGCAACAAGAAATCATTCGGACAAGCGGGAAGGGAATATTAGATTTGTTTGGTCTATATTATCCGACAGGAATGGAAAACATTGTAGATAAATAAATTATAGTAATAATATACCAATTTAATTAAGGAGTCGTTTTATATCAATATCCTGATTAAATGCATCACTCATACTCATATCCGGTGTTTGTATTTTAGGATATCGGTATCAATTTTAGGATGTCGGTATCAATTTGTTACCTAATACCCCAATTTTCTCATTATGATACCGTAATATCTTTGAAGGTATCGGGTCTTTCTTTCCAAGTTGTTTCCTTCCCACTCTCAACATTTCTCCCGCCGACCTCTTGTTGCTACTGCCGCCGATCGGAGCAAGGAGTTGTCATCGTTGTTATCCTACTCAGATCTAGGGTTTATAAATGAGAGCAAATCTGATATCTGGAAGATGTGCACGAGCATATCGAAAGGCATGGCCTTGGCCTAGGTGTCGCCAGTTAACCATGGCCTAGTTGTCGCCAATTAGGGTGTGTTTAGTTAGACATTAGGCTAGGTGTTCTCAGTTAACCTCAAGTCATTATAGAAAGGCCAATATCACTAACTGGACCTTTTAGTAATATTGTTCTATTTAAGTAGACTCATTGCATAATCTTATTTAGTAAATATACCCCTAATTAGAGTAATAGTGTATGTCAATTAGAGTGTTAGAAAATAGAGGGGTAAATTGACCAAAAGAAAATAGAAAAGAGCATATTTGGCCAAATTCTTTGTCATAGAAAGGCTTGAAGCATAAAGTGTTAGGGCATTTTGTATTACTGAGACTTTAAGGCGTGGAATCGATGTCTTTAGAGTGATATTCACTCCGTTATTTTATTTTTGGATTTCAAGTAAATTCACTCCCATAAATATAACAAAGTCAAAGACAAAGATTCAGAGTTCTCAAAAATAAGCATTTCTAGCAAGTATGATTTAAATTAGAAAGAAATAAGCATTTCTAGCAAGTATGATTTAAATTAGAAAGAATTCGATGAAGTAACCTCTTCTTTATAAACTTTTGTTTTGTATACCTCTCTAATTTTTATCTTCTGATTGACTTACCACTATTACTCTATTAAGGGTATATTTACTAAATGTGATTATGCTATAGGTACTATTAATAGAGTAAATATGGTTGAAGGATGTAGTTAGCAAATTTGGCCTTTAAATTATGAATACATTTATTCCCTTTGATAATGAAACTGAAGATATGTCCTGTAACTGTAAACAATTCTAGCAAGTATGCCCTGTAAACCATACATAGCTCTTAACAAGTATCGACCAACCTAAGCTGAAACTAGCACGTTACTAAAAAAACTTATAGAAAGAGCCTATGATCCTTCAAATAACTGCAGTGGGTTTCCTTCAAAATAGCACTTGAAGCCCCCAGCCGATGACAACACGAATCCTACAGGCCTTGCATGACGGCTTCTGCACTTGACAACTCCTCTCTCTCTCAGTCAAGGGAGCTCGAAAAATCATAGTGTATAAGTGAAAATCAAACATTCAAGTTCATTCTACTCTTTTGAGTGTCTAACCTCCATATTGCCACCGATTACTACTCTCTTGATCGGCCTTCTTTCCTTCCCCGTCTTCTGATGACGGGCCTGTTATGTTGGTCTCCTTCACCGCCACGGGGAACAATCTTTAACGGGTGTGCTTCTGTGTTGAAGACCCATTCGTCTAATGGGATAACAGATGGGGGTGAGAATAGAAGGTACAGATACTTCAGTGTCTCGGCTAGGAAAAAGCTTTGCATCATGTTGTCTTTTGCACCAGAGTTCACCTGATATTAAGTACCAACTCACATGTTAGCTGATTTCATAAACAAGTACAAGGCCAGCTAATACAAGAATTAACATATCATTTTGTCTTGATTATTAGGGCTCATTTGGCATCGAGATCAGATACATATCAGGTATGGGTATGGTATGATATATGGGTATGAGTATTGGTATGATATATGGATATGAGTATCGGTATGAGAAAGGATCAATTTAAGTTCCCCTCATATCCTCCTAACAAAGTCAGACATAACATTTATCCAAGATATGTAACAACTTGTCTAGTGTAATATAAGGAGAAAGGATCATGTGAGGGAGCTCTGTAATAGTGAAAAATGAGGAGCATAAATGTGTGTCAAAATGTGAATATACATGCTTACCTAAATACGCAGTTTTGTTATTTTGAAAAGTATGCATGGATTTGAAATAGTGCACATTTTCAGTACAAAATATGCACATTATGACACGTGCATTTTTCTAATCTTTTCAATGGAATCAATCTCATGATGATAAGACCTAAAAGTTTGAAACTAGCAAAATATTGCAGTTTGGTGCTTACATCTTTGAGGCCCACGTATCCAGACTCTACGCGGGAGTTCTTTTCAAATGCTTGAAATATGTTCCAACCCCACTCTTGATATGTCTTGTTTCCGGTTAGCCGCCAGAGATAGAAGAGTGATTCTACAGTCTCTGGTCTCAAGATGTTCCATGATGTACCCACATTCATGTCCTGCATACAAGATTTGATTAGATGTAATTAAATATAGAAACAGCAGTGTGGCATGATGTTTAGCTGACTTACCTGCCCAGGATTGAAGAAATAATTTTCTCCTGCTAATTTTGTTGGCGTGGATTGATAGAAGTTATAGCATGTCCAAGCAAGCTGTGCCAAAATTGAGGAAAAATAAGCGAGCTGCCTAGGTTAAATGTTTACACAATAAGAAAATGCCGCAAATTCAAAATGGCAATCGACATTATTTGATTAATTTGAACCTTTCAGGTAATAGCAGAATATTCTGACAATCATACTGCTAACTACTAGCATATGTTCAGTTCTGTGTGATCAGGAAGCTGAGACATCACTATACTTGATTACTGCATAAGTGCTGTTACTTTTTTTTCCTTATTTTCTGTTGCTTTTAATCTGAAGGGCAAGAGGAGACCTTCCATAGGATGCAAGTCTTTTAAAGTGTGTACTATATTACGGTATAATGGCTCTTACTTGATTTAAGACCACTTAATCCCACGTTTTTTTTTTCGTTTTACATGATGCAAGTCTTCTACTCTTTTGTATATTTTTACATAAATGTCAGTTTTGAACTTGTGTGTACCGTTCTAGCAGAAGAATGGAAGCCAACAATACCTCTTCAGCTAGTGAAAGAAATTTCTCCTTATCTCCAGGGCCATAATCAATTGATCCCAATGCCACCATTCCGGGGGCAAAGCATGCTAATTCATCCATCTGTGTATAATTGAAGAGAATACTTAAGCATTCATATCATCTCAAAACAGATACATTGATTCATAATTTTAGTTCCTTATGTTACCTTGTCAGTGACAGAGTGTACATTTTTCTCAGCAATATACACAAATGATGAAGGTGTACTTTTCCGTACCAAACTTAACAGGCCTCCCATGGATTTCTCCCACATTGCTCTAAAACATATTGTACCAAGATAAAACGAAAAAGATCAGAAAGTTAAAATTTATATCTTCAGCTTTTGAATAGTGAGATTCAAACTACAATGATATTGAGATGTTCTTTCACATAGGTAGGGTAAAGAACATCACTCTCAAAACACAAAGACGGTACAGTTTCAAGTCACATCATGTAGAGAGTTTTTTAATCTGGTATATAACACACAGTGATCTCAGTAAAAAAGAATTCAAACTAAAAATATGTTGAGAATAGCGATACACATCTCTGCCTCACCTGTAAGGCCTTACTGCAGCAGTTTTGTTGCCCTGAATCCAGACTTTGAGTAAATACTCATAGAAGCTGCAACAAAATCTCTTTTAGTTATCTTTCAAAATTAAGCAAAATGAGAAAATATCACTTAATCTATACATCAAATGGGTGAGTTCTCCTTGCTAAAAGAAAAACTATAATAACCAGAAAAAGCTACCGGCTCTGGCAAATACAGTTTTCTTTTCAGCAACCCACTAACATAACAAGGGAAAATATAAAAAGAAGATGCCAAAATTCAAAAGCCTAAAAAGAGCATAGAGAGTATCATTCACTATTAAATATGAAACTTAATTTCTGGAAGAAAAAAAACACTATGTGAGCTGAGGTTTCATGGAAGTGATTTCATCGGCCAAAGAGTTCATTCTAGCGTCTTGCCATGAGGAAGGATACAAAGTACAAACCATGGGCATTTTTTCGAAATTAAGACGAATTGTGGCTTCAGATGTTCAAAGTTGGCTGACATAATGATATGGAAAATGCTCAGAAGAGAATGCATATTGACAATATTCCTTCAACCTTACAGGGATGGATTGAGAGGCAACAGAAGCAAGGGGAAGAAATAATTAATGTGGAAGATGTGTTCAACTGGCTTTTCTTCTGCCAATTTACAAACTTGGCAAGATATAAAATTAACGGCTTTTGGGGGAAAAATAATGATGTTCCCGCCTCCCAAAAAGAAAACACGGTTACAGCAATCGGTGCAGAAAGGTGAGATCCATGCATAGTATGGAAACGTGATCTCAGGCATACTGAACACAATGGTGAAAATAGATTTTTGAGCCATAATCAGTTAAACTTCAGCGCACACACAGAAAAAAGAAAAGAAGGAACAGCCACCCAGTATCAAAATGCACAGACAGGGAAAAGCTGTTTAAGAAGGTTCCATGTTTACAGATCTGTAACCATGCGAATTAAATGCACAGACATGAAAAAGCTGTTTTAGAGGAGCGTCTAGAGGTAAATTCAGTGACCTCTAGTACACAGAGAATGATGCATGGAACAATTAACTAATGCATTTGACTACATAATCTTTACTATACTGGCTATTAGAGTCAAGGACAAAAATATAAACCATCGGTCATGCAGAAATAATCCATACATACCTGTCACCCATGGCACCAAAAGTTATAGTTGAAGGTGATGATTGTCCGGTTCCAGGATTTATATAGATAGGCAGCAGACCATCATCAGGGAATGTACTATTGAGTACAGCTATCACATTCTCCGCCTAATCCATCAAAGAACAACCAATTACACCCCCAATGTCATCAATAGCTAAAACATTTTCAAAGATATTTGATTTGAAGTAGATAATCTCCACAACATATAGGTAACAGATAGAGAAAGACAACAACCTTCTGCTGATATTTGGGGTCTCCTGTTCTTTGTGAAAGGGCAATAAATTCAAGCTGTTCTGTACCTGAATCTGCCAGGATGCTATCACCCTAAAGATGAAAATAAAAATCCAGTGTACTCGGTAAGAAGCCCAACAACTAGATTTTGATCATTTTTTTTTACTTCAAGAAAGAAAGTTACTTCTAAAAAAGATATAGTAACCCCCCAAAAAAATAATACACACAATAAGAACAAAAGGGAAGAAATATAGACACGTGGTTGGAACTTGAAAGTGGTATGTACTGATTGCATATTACAAGTTTATTTGGTTGAGGTTGTTCAAATAACCAACCATAGACCTACTTGTTCAGAAGATATAAAGTGCTAGAGCTACTATTAATGTCCTCATTAATTTTTTCAAAAACTAAAGTACAGATAAATTCAGCATACAATTTCAAGTAGCCAGTTTCCTATAATACACCAAGATAAAACCATTTCAAAAACACAGCAGCTTTATCACCGGTACCTTTTTGTATTTAAGAAATGCATTAACTTGTAACTTACCCTTGTCCATCCAGGATTGTGTGGCCTTCCATGAACCAAATTGATCATATTATATGGCACACCAGATGGTGTATCCCACGCTGGGAGTAATCTATCTGCAATGTCTTTTGCCTTCTCTAAGAAAACCATATCATTAGAGAGATCATATGCACTAAGAAGCCCGCCTACAACTCTGTCATTACATAAAACAAGAAGGTTGTATCAGACAACTGCAAATTCTTCAAATAAAAAAACTTCGCACGGCCTAAAAATATACCATGACAATAAACCTTATAAAAAAAACCTTATGGTTGTCTCAAAAACACTCGCTTCGTAATCCTTATTGAAATCCAGTGAATTTGCAACCCACCTGCCATTAGTAGGAATTTCATTTCAGAACCAATTTGAATGCACGCACATGGATATTCAGAACAGAGGGGGAAATCAGGACAGCACAGCAGTAGCTATAGAGGTTGGAAGAAAGCAAGGTTCCTTGGCTTGGGCTAATAGTACATAACTCTTTGGCTTAAATACAGTTGTATCTCCAGATTTAAATGTATAATTCTTTTTCTTCATCACTACCATAACCAGGTGATCCATAACAATATAGACAGCTTTATAGACAGGAATCTTTTATCTCAGTTATAATTCTCAATTCTCTGAGGATACAAGCAGAGAAAATTTAGTTTGAAATCAACAAAGTGAAGCATAAACAAAACTCACTCTCTGGCTTTCTGGAACTGCTCAGTGAGACCCATTATATACAAGGTATCAAGTGAGTCAACTAGAGTTGCCCCAAGGCCTCCAAAGCTATTGACGCCGTTCTTCGTTATTGGCTGGTTGTATACAAGTGGAAATCGATAAGGTTAGACACACTAGACATATCAAAGCCATGATAGGCAATAAAGAATGACCAATTTATAAACCACCCACATGTTACAATCCAATTCAAGAAAGCAAATACTACTTGAGTTGTATTTATAGAAGATATCCTCACAATTCACTTTTTCCATATCCAAATATTTATGTAAATTTTAAATTAATGGCACCAATCTGACCTTAACATTTCGAAGATTTGGAACATGCAGGTCCCTAGACTAAATCCACTACTACATGACATGAACTTATCTAGTAAAGAAGAATTCGCACGACAACAATAATACCTGAAGTTCATCTTTGCCCCATGCATATGTCTCGTATGAACTCCAGGCATGAACCATGGCTTCCTTCACCTTCTCTCTTCTTTTCATGTCAATAGGATCATCTGCAATAGCCTTTTCCGTGCCAACAGATCCTTTCGTATACTTCATCTCTTCCAGCTAGAACAAAGGAATATAAAGAATAAAGAAAGGCTAGAAGAACAATTCAAAAGCGACAAATAAGTAAGAAATTTTTTTGATGGGTGGGGGTTGGGGGGGAGATATTAGCACAAGGAGAAGATGGGAGAAATAAGTGCCAAACTGGAAGGTGTATGAGCAAAATAATCAAAACAACAAAATAAATTAATTAAGTTGATAGATTGATGAGGAAAACGCGGTTCCAATTTAGTAGCAACAAACTCACAAAGCCAAAAATGCGACGAATATGATATTGATAAAAACACAACTGGTTTACCTGACTACGCAACAGATTGATCTGTGCCTCTAAGTTACTTAGTTCTACCTGTACAGACGAGAAGATACAGATTATACAATTGTTATGATTGTGCTATCCGAAAATTTTGCAACAAAAAGAAAGAGACAACAACAGGATGCTCTTTACTCTAAGCATACTTCTACAAACTATACAACGAAGAACATATCAAATGAAGTTCAATGTCATGAAGTTGATGAAAAGTTTCACAAACAGCCGACTGAAAAACTATGTTATACGGAAAACTCCCAGGGGTATCATCTCACATAGCTGAAAACTATGATCTTGCTTCCACGAGTAACATAGCTGAAAACTTGCCATATACAGACATATACTATGAGATAGGACATGTAACCATTAATGCCTCCAGCTACATAAGTATGATGATCACTGATATAGAAAAAATTAAATTAGAAAGCAATTTAACATTAAATTCAGGTAACCAAGTTGATGTATTTGTAGTATATGAAACAACTAGCAAGTAACGAGCTGAATCCGATAGAAATACACTAGATCCAAGGTCATAGTATATGCTGATCGTCTAAATGCGCAGTTCTTTGAAAAAATATCAAACACAAGAGGAACAAGATATTACAAAGGAAGAAAAGGGTACCTCGTGTTCTGTAACAAGAGTCTGGCGATCCCAAACCATAAAGGAAACGAACACAAACAGGAAGAAGATGAGAGCGAGTCGCGTGGGACGCTTGAGATAATACGCGGGATTGAGATACTTCAATCCAGTGGAAGAGGATCTGATTCTCGCCATTGTCAATTAGCTCAATAAACAATCGTTACTAGCTCCAAGATAACAGCGTTTAATCCCAATTCATAGATCTATCGATATAAAAAGGTTTGAGAATTCGACGCATTCTCTGAGAAATTGATGTCGCGTGTAATCGTGTTTTGGGATGGAATGAAGGATATGAGATGTTGAATTCCGGTATTGATAGGTTGAGAATCTGTGTGTACGAGGAAACAAGAGGATGAAGACGTTCAAGTTAACGTGACATAAGGGATAGGGAGAAGAGAAAGGGGAAAGGAAACCAAGTCAAAAACGACCAAATTAAATTATGAAATTACTTTTAGTATTTTATTTTTTCTTTAATACTTAAAAAAAATCGATCAACGTAAACATTGAGACGTGATCTCGGAAGAAATCGGTCAACAAAAATAGATATGGCATCAATAAAACGAGGGATGGTTTACACTATGAAATTTGCTACGTCACCAGAAAAAAGACATTAAAACACAATATGAAAAAAGGAGCGCATTTTTGCACACGTTCCTCCATCCTTCTCCTTTACCTTGTGAAAACCCTATATTTCCTGCTTCGTATCCTCTTCTATATGTCGATGTATGGATGTCAAACTCAATAGGTATAACGTGAGCAATCACATCAATAAAAAGAAATTTTATGATCGGTTTCGGCTTCATCGCGATGGAGATGTATCGAAAGAAGGAAAAATGAAGTTGTCCCGGATGTCGACTCAAGTTTTGATCTCCTTCTTACCATAAAAGAAAGAGGAAAAAAAAGGTGGAGAAGAAAGTCGATAAACTACAAGTTCAAGGAGAGATTCTGGGATTTGTAGAGGTGATGGTCCGAAGGGAGTGATTTCCTTATGGCTTATTTCCATATGTTAGATGTCTCTTGGTCTCTTCTTTCGCATTTGATAATAACATCAAGAAGAAGAAACGATTAAGAACCGGTACACTCTGATTATATGTGCTTATTTTTTGAATTGGTGGGTGGGTTTTCGCCTCTTGCGATACTTCTGATCTAGGGTGATGCTTAGTGTTTTATCTTGAGAGAATTGGATAAAATGCACTTAATGATAAATTTCGTTTCGTAGATAATTTAGGTGCACTCGGATTGGGCCCGCTCCGTCTTGTTTGTAATTTTAGCTCATGCCGAATCACTCTTTATAATTTGTATTTAAATTTACTCTATATTATTAACAACCCGAATGAGGCGTGGTCTATAAACTAGTTTAAGTTATCAACTTTGCAAAATATTTAATTAGAAATAAACACATTACAATAAAATATATATATATATATTAATAATTTTATTGATAAAATTTATAAACTCACCATATAGAGGGGAACATTAAACTAGTGATATTTATACCTATAGTAATTTTATCCTCCTAAAACTTTAATTAAAATTAAATAAATTTGTTCAATCAACTATATATATTTTTAATAAACAATCTAATAACTTCTAAACCAAACCCTAATTATACATTGGTATACTTCACTAATGGTATAAGGGTTAATCTATATGAAAATAATGAATTTAATTTGAAAAGTTTACTAGTGAAAATAGAATGGATACTGATTTAAAATGATATGCTCAAATCAATCGACTTCTTGTGGGAAGAGAAAAGTCGGGTTAAAGAAGTGGGTCATAATTGGGCTCTGCAAACCCGAATTGCATTGGGCTAACCCAGCCCAATAAGGCCCAATAACAATTTGGGTTCATTCTCATCGCAATTACGTAGAAACTAAAAAAAAGTGTCGATATACATGAGATGTTGCTTTCGGTTCGAATATAATAATTGTCCTGAATGGTTGGCTTTCGTCGCAATTCGTTCGAAGATACTTCCCCTCTTTCTCTTGGCTTTGTGTGGGCAAAATTCGTCTCTACTTGTGTCAATATTTGTCGCATTTTAGGTTACTTCTATTTATGTATATCACGCCTTTATTCTTCAAACACGTGGCTATAATATAACAACTCCACATTTTATCACAATTTAATCATCCCACAACCTATTACGTTTCGGTCGATAAATCGTTTAAGGATAATATAATGTAACGGTTTATTCGTATAGGATTTTTTTTTTTTTTTAAAACGGAAAGCGGTTAGAAAAGACTATCTTCTCGAGTTAGAAAATGTTGTGTTGGGATCGTCAGAAAATGTTGTGTTGGGGTTCGAAATTTCCAAATGGGTCATAGTTGATTTCTCTGAACACATGTATGACTTGGACTTTCTCAAAGAAGCGAAGATCTAGTCGAAAGTCGGATACAATCATCTCGATCTCCCATGGACAATTCCGAAGACATTGGAGTGTTTTGATAACACACAAGTTATCACCCTTAATTTTGGTCTTTTTGATATTTAGCCTAATTGTTTCTTTTAGTCCAGCTTTCAATGCAAATGTTTATGCTTTAATAACCGACTTAAAGTTATTTTTCTTAGCGTTCAAGCTAATAACTTCACCGTTATGATTTCGTATAACAAAACCAATAGATGTTATACGCGAATCGAGTTTTGATCCATCAAAGTTGAGTTTGTGGAACTCATGTATTGGTTTGTTATTTTTCTTCCTTGTGATGGATATGTTGTTCTTTTGAATATGTTTAAATTTGTAGTCGTCATCATCAGTAATGTGATTTTTCCAACTATGAAATTGGTTTTTGATGAAATTTAAGATGTTGTGGTCTGATCCGATTGTATCATTGTTTAAAATTATTTTATTTTTAAAGAACCAAATATTCGTATACAATGTTGACATTTTACGATAACAGAAAAGTTTTGGTATAGATATATGATCTAATATTATTTATAATTAACAATGGAATCCTTTATTATCAAAACTATTATAATTTTATGAAATCTTGTTTACACAATCAATCAAAATTTTAGTTCACAAATAATATACCAAAAAAAAAAAACCAATGGTTTGTATTTTACAAATAATTATAATGTGTTTGGAAATTTGATTATTTACACATTTAGGGATCATTTGGTTTAACTTCGAAAACGAAATGAAAACGAATTTAGTCCATATGTATATCCTTATTCATTAATTTTTTTTTGGAATCATTATTTAAAGTAGTTAAAGCTTGATTAGTTGTGACACCTATAAAAAAATAAATTGAAAAATTCAAATATATTTTGAATAAAATAACAAGAAATAATTTCAAAAAATTTCATAAATAACGTAGTTATATAAATTAGATTTATTTTCATTCAACTTTTTTTTCGAAGTTACAAACAAACAGGACTTATACACAAACGAGTAACTTTGTAACGAACATTTAAAATTACACAAAGCCACTTGTAAAATTGACCACTCTTCACGGAATAACCCGCTAACGTTATTTTTAACATTAACATCGAAGGAATAGATTTTTCTTTGATTCAACCACACATCGTTCATTTGAACCTTGAAAAGAAGGATGTGTGGCTCTCATTACACCCTCAAAAGCGAAATAGGAAGAAAACAGAAAGCAGAACCCATCAAAGTCGAAGAAGAAGAAGGATGATGGACGAGAGCAAAGAGCGTAAAAAAGACGAAAACCACGCTGACATGCCGCTTGCTGGTGACTGGCACTGGGGCCGCCTATCTCCATCACTCAGTCTTTCCCTTTCCTTTTGCGACGCGTATCCCTTTGTATTGCTTTACTACCAAACACACCATTAGATACTCTCCACGTGGCGCCCTCTCGCCGGCGTGGATTTCGTGTCCTTCGTTTTTTTGCATTTTGTGGCTCTGGCGCGAACAACTTCATTATACTCTTTCTATTTTTGTCCATTTTATTTTTTTTTTATAAAAGCTATAAATATGTTGCTATGTTTTATTTTACTTTATGATTAAAAATTATATAATTATATTTTAATAACATTGTTGCCGTGAAAACGCATTTTACTACTTAAAATTGTGGTTAAACGTGTAAATGTTACTTTGAACAAGAAGTATATGAGTGAAAATATATCAATAATTTAGATCGTTAATTTGTAAATATTACACTACTGATATAAAAACATATAAAATATGAATATTTAGTTTTACGAATATAATTATTTCTGCAATCAATACAATATAAAATATGTCTTAGGTTCGTTCGGATGCTTTATTTTTATAAATCAAATATCATAGTTTACACCACACGACATAGTGGCATATATATATATATATATATATATATATATATATATATATATATATATATATATATATATATATATTAATTGGATTTTTTTTACAGGTACAATAAATACTACATTTTTCCCGTATATTGCATGGTTTAATTTTAAGGTTTAATTCTATATAATGGTTTTATGAAATATTATATATAAAGTGTTCCTTAATATATATTACATATTTGTTATAATTACATAATACTAATAAATTTTTACACAATTATTTAGTGCATAAAATAAAAATACCATATGATATTAAAATTTTAACATTTTAAGTTAAGAACTTCATACTACAAGTCTAAAAGTATATGTTCTCAAAACATAAAAATACAAATAACTATTATAAAACATAATAATAATAAAAAGATTACCAATTTTATTTGCATTGAAATATTTATAAAATAAAAATAAAAATCGGGGTGGTGTCTACTTGCAAAATTTTGTTATAGTTATTGAAGGATATTATATATTCTATTTATATATTAGGTTAGTTTGAATTTGATTTGATACCGTTAATCATCGTTAGTTTCATTTAATTATCTTGTAATCCTATATATATATATAGAATTATTATATTATTAATAAATGTGTGGTTCTACCTCCTCGTGTGATTTTCTTCCACCAAAAATCTATCATGGTATCAGAGCATTCCGATCTCTTGTATCCCGACTTTTCGGGGTTGTCACCTTACGACACTGAACGCGAGCATGAACAATAGTAATTCGTCCAATTGGGCTAGCCGGCCTTAAGGCACGCCGTCAACCTATCGGCGTCCAAATCTGCCATTACCACCGATTTACTGGTGATCATATCAATCTAATAGATGTCGTTGGTCTGATGGTGGTGTCACCGCTCAATTGGTGTACTCGTTGATCCAGTTTTCAGCATCGTCCGTCTACCCACGCTTTGACTGTGGGGGTGTATTGAAGGATATTATATATTCTATTTAGATAAATTATATTTATATATTAGGTTAGTTTTAATTTAATTTGATCCTGATAATCTTCATTAGTTCCTTTAATTCTCTTGTAATCCTATATATATAGGATCATTATATTATTAATAAACGTGTGGTTCTACCTCCACCATTCGTGTGATCTTTTTCCACCAAAATCTATCAATAGTTTTTTAATAATATATTTAACTATATATATTTTGAAAGATAACCTTCAATATTAAAGGGTATATATTTTTTAAAAAGTTATAAAATTTATGGACATTGTAAAAAATTAGTAAACTATTGGAAATATTTCGTAAAAAAACAAAATATAAGGACAGCGTACACAATTTACCTAAAGTTGATAGACTAGGTAAGTAGTACAGCGTCGAATTTAAAAAAAAAAAAAGAAAAGTAAAGTAGTAGGATGGTGTTAGAAGATATTTTGTAGGATCTTAAGGCTGCTGTGCATGGCATCTGTTAGTTGGATTGGTGAGGTGAATTGAGGCCACTAGATGATGCGTGTATCATCAAACCCGCTCCTTTTTCGCTTCATAGCTACCACATTCTCCTCCTTTCAGGTTCCACCTACTTGACACGACTCCTCCGTACAACTTTTATTTTCCTCATTTTCAACTTCCCTGTACCAATTTTATTATACTATTATAAAATTATATATTTTATTATGTAAAATTATATTTGTTCCCGTGATTGTTTTTTTAATATCGATATCATCAAAACTGAAAATGAATTACAAAACTTAATTAACCAAGATATTAGAAAAAAAAACACGGAAACATATAAAAAAAAACGGTTGGTTTACTACTAAATCCGCTGCTAAGATGATTAAAAGCATAGTTCTGAGTGGATTTAGAAACTTGATACATAACCAAAAATTAGAAAATTTCTTTGGAAAATCTTACAAAACGGAATCAACAAAAGTTAAACTTGACGAAAGAAGAATTGCAGTGACATGAAATTGCGAACTTTGCAACCATCACCTTGATTCTTGAGGACATGTCTCACTTGTTCATAGAGTGCCCTTTTAGTAAACAAATTATTAATAAATTGACAAAACAATGTTATCCGAAATGTACAAAATTAAATTTAACAAAAAAATTCACGAAATTCTAAATGATTTAAAAATGAAATTAGGATCTCATAAAATGACATGTCTCGCTACCATTTGGTGGGACATTTGGTTCTTCAGAAATAAAATCATCTTTAAAAATGAACCTATTGGTTCCTATAACAAGGTTACAAGCTTTATCAAAGAACAAATCCATAAGTGGAAAATCAATACCATTGATGAGAAAGACTATAACTTTAAACAACAACATAAAGAAACAAATCATTTAAAAAGGAAAAAACATGACATCAAATGGGATAAACCAAAATTAGGCTTCCATAAACTTAATTTTGATGGTTCAAAACTTGTTTCAAGAGCAACTACTATTGGTTACGTGATATGGGACCATAATGGAAAGGTTGTGATCCTCGATGCAAAAAAGAATCACTTTAACTCGGTTATTAAAGCGGAAGCATTTGCCCTAAAATCAGGCCTACAAGAGGCTAAAAGACTACAAATTAAAAAGATTGAAATTGAAGGTGATAACCTTTGTGTTATTATGGTGCTCCAAGGTTTGTGGAGTTGTTCTTCGGAAATCAAGATGATTATATCCGACTCCACATTGGATCTTCGCTCTTTTGACAAAGTCCATATCACACATATTTTCAGAGAGATAAATTGTTTTGCTGACTGTTTAACCCATATGGGATTTTCGACCCCCAACACCCGTTTCTCTGATGATCCCGAACTTTGCGTTCTCATTCGAAATAATGCTTTAGGATGGACTAGCTCAAGGAGATAGTCATCCTAACCGCTTTCCATTATAAAAAAAGGAAGAATTGGCATTGTAGGCCTTTTACACCATGAAGTTGGGAATTAGGGCCTCCCAATTTGTAATTTATATAATGGGCACCTATATAATAGATGAAATCAGAAAAAATACAAAAGAGTGACATCCATTGATTTGATTGGTGACAATGTTGATGGACATTTTACATGGAATTTGTGCCCGATAAATGCAACCCCTTTTTCTTCCCTATTTATAAACTCATGTCTCTTCTTATTCACTTTAAACACAGGTCTTTTCTTCTCCCATAGCTCAAATTCTTCCAAACGCAGGTCCTTTCTTATTCCCTTCACCGGAATCTGAAAGCAGTCCCCTGTTCTATTTATGGGTAAGCAACAACGTTTGTTTTTGGGTAAGCAATACTCAAAACTGCATACCCAAACTGCACACGCATATACTTAATAACACACGCATATATTCAATAAGCAATACAAAAAAATGCATATCAATCACTCAATAAGCAATACCCAAAAATATGCATACCTAAAAATATGCATATCAATCACTCAATAAGCAATATTCAAAACTGCACACACATATACTCAAAAATGCATACCCAAACTGCACACACATATACTTAATAAGCAATACCCAAAAAATACATACCAATACCTCAATAAGCAATACCCAAAAAAATGCATATCAATCACTAAATAAGCAAATATTCAAAACTGCACACACATATACTCAAAAATGCATACCCAAACTGCACACATATATACTCAATAATCAATACCCAAACAAACCTATCTTCAATAACAAATATATACCCCAAACAACAAAAGCAATTCTTCAATAATGCATACCCAAAATGCACACACATAGACTCAATTTAAAACAATACCAAAAAAATGCAAACGTTAAGTAATCAATCTCTTTCATAATAGATACTCAAATTGCACACACAAAATCAAACACACACTCACTACTACTTACTAAAACGAATCAAATGCATACCAAAAATCTAGTAGAAATAGCTTACCCAAAAAATACAGATCTGGTTCCCGGCAACGACGGAGCATACAACGGTGAGAGAGAGGAGGGTTGGTGACGGAACGACGATCAGACAGCGGCGCCGGCGCCGGAAACCAATGGTGTAGCCCCTCCTCGTGTCAACCTTGACGGCGAAACCCTAGATCTCTTGCTCGCCCTTCGACGGAAACCCTAGATCTCTCCCGCTCGAAGGAAACCCTAGATCTCTCGCTCACCCTTCGGTGTCGGCTTGGTGGCCAAATGTACTGGCGGCGAAACAGTGCTCCCCGTCGTTGAAACTCCGGCGGATCTCCGTTTCACCCTCTATTTCTCCTTCCTCTCTGACGTTCCTTTCTAGATCTGTTTTCTCTCTCTTTACAAAGAAAATAAATGTTTTCTCTTTCTCCTCTGCAAATAATACCAACAGTCATTCAAAATTTAATTTTGTTTGGCAGCCCATCCATCTATCTTTTCTTTGCAGCCCACAAATACACCTATTAATTTTTTTGCAGGCCTAAATTATACTTGGAGTCCACTTTGCAAAAGTAAAATTTTAGGAGCGCTATTTCTTTCATTTAGTCTAAAAAAATTACAAATGATGCGATGCAAAAGAAAGTAGTTAGGATTACCAACAAAATTAAAAAAGTTTTAAATATATATCGTGTAATTTTGGGACAAAAAATATTTTTCAAGCTACAAAAAGAAATATAAATGATTGCTGAAAGCTGACTGAAGGTATTTTTGTGGTCGTCTATACCCAATCAAAAGTAAATCCCGACTTAGCACTTAAACAAGTATAGTGGTTAAGTAAGGGTCGAACCCAAGAGAGTTAAGGTGTTTTATTAGATGCAATTATGGATTACAGTAACAAGTAACAAAGGGGGGGGGTTGGTTGATTTGATGCACACAAAAACTTATGAAAACGATTAATGCGACAAGTAAGACAATGAGGGGTGAATCTACACTAGGTTGATTCTAAGCATGCAATTGCTACTTTGGTGAGTTCCTTTTACAAGTTTTCAACTAATCTCCCGTCTCGATCATATAAATGTGTTGAGCCAACCGACATCAACACAACTTAACACATCAACACAACTTAACAGGTTAGTGTTCCGTAAACCTACAAGAACAAATAACAAGTCAGCTTTCAAACAAAGACTAAGGGATATAAAGAGAAGATTAAAACTGTTAAACTTATCTTTATATTTGTGTTCCTTTTCTTTAAGTAATTACAACCCGTTATTACTTAAAGTTACTACTAGATTAAAGACCCGAATCCGGAACCTATTAATCCTAGTTATTTGCATGCACTTTAGAACCTAAGGTGATCAATCTCAAGTAATAGTAAAACATACAATTAGACAACGGAGATCAAGGAAACACAAAACATTACTGAATAAAAACTTATATTAAATTAAACTTACAACCAAAGTAACAACGCAGCTTCAAACCAACCCAATGTAGCAAGGGAGTTAGCAACTCATTACAAAGGTAGCAAGATAATCTAAATGGGAAAAGTGGATAATTTGTTGGCTAACAAGATGGATGATTCTAGCAATCAACCAAGAACTATTTATACTACAAAAGGCACTAAATAGGAATAAATGGCCGGCCCAAAACAACCACATTTAATGCCATAAAGGCGGTGTGAACAACCGGAGTAAAGCTTCTGACGTTAAACCGCAGGGGCGGCCTTCAGTTCCGCAGGGGCGGTGAAGGCAAAAACGCTTGATCTTCTTCATGGCCGCAGGAGCGGCTAGGCAATTCCGCAGGGGCGGATCTTTAATGCTCTTCAAACGTCTGACCCTTCAACTTCCTGACGTTTCTGATGCCAAGCCGCCGGGGCGTCCCTATGTCAACGCAGGGGCGGTGACACAGCCTCTTCGTCTTCCAGCTCCCAAGTTGAGGCGCAGACAGAGGCGCAGTGGAAGGCGCAGGGGAGCTGGTCTTCGTTTCTTCAGGGCAAGTCACCGCAGGGGCGCCAAGAAGTGGCGCAGGGGCGGTGACACACTTCATGGCCGGCGCTGGCAAAGGCGCAGGGAGCGCTCCGGTGTAAGGCGTCACCCGTAGGGGCGGTGACAAGGCTCCGCTAGGGCGGTGAGGCAACAGAAGCTTTGCTTCGTGAACGATCTTCACTCCTAAGTGCTTATAACTCCTTCATTAGCTTCTTTTAGTCTTCTTCTTCTGGACCAAGGAGTTAATATACGTGTACAACAAAATGTGTGCATGACACCTGAGGGGACTCGTTGGGGTCTAATGGGACATCTTCACACGAATTGGTTGGTTCACGCGGACAAATCCGTAAGTTTTTTGACTTATCAACACATGCACCTAGGCATATGAGCATCCAACACGTAAAAACTGTGTTTGAACCATACCAATGTGATATATAGTATTTAGTTTGCATTACTCATTTGTATGATCAGTTTTCATGTGCTAGTAAGTTGAATCTACGCATTCAATTTTCATGAAAGATTTGGATGCAATGAATTACCGCTTTGACACTTGCTTGGAGCACATTGACAGAATGTTGAGCGGCGAATTCCAACAATTAATGTCATCGTTAGAGCAATCACGTTTCAAAGTCCATAACAAAGTGTAAGATTTGTCGATTTTATATTCATATTGCACAATGTGTCTCATCATTGTCTCACCTTGCTACATAACGAGCTCATTAAGGTATGCTACAAAAGTTACAAACTAGAGCGCATAAATTGCTATACAAGGAATACATATGACATACCGTGCACCCATAAAACTACAAACATCATACGGGAAGGACGAGTCTTTATGGAAGTTGACACCATATCTTCTAAAGTCAATTACATTGATTTAACACCATGATCGACGGCTTGGGCACGCTTGTTCCGGTCCATGTAAATGAGGTGGCGGTGGAGGACCTTCAAACAACGATAGAGACGGGTTGCATTATCAATGTTCGAGTTAACACATCTCGGTACCATGTGGAGAACACATAAAGACACGGCGAGCGTGTTCATAGAAGAGCCTGAGATGAACACAAATACAAAGGGAAGGGGAAGACCAAAAAAGGATTCAAATGCGCGCAATAAATCAAGTTTTGAAGATACACGAGAAGAGAGAAAAAAAAGGACAATGCAAGGGATGGAAGAAAACGAAAAGAGGCAGAGAAAGAGAAAAAGAGCAAGAACATGATCCAAATGTGCCGATTGTGATAAGAGGTTATAACTTTGGAGTCGAGAATTTTGAGACTTTTATGGTTCCGTACGTCAGATTCTCTAAGGATGTTACGGGGTGATGATAATGGTGAGTTTCGAGCACTCTGTGTGTTGTTGGGTATGGAGGAAGATCAGTTGCCACAAATGCACTTGACTTTGTGGACGGAGCTTACTACGAACAAAGATCGGTATTGGTCCTTCTTAAACAAAGAAAACATGACCCTTAAGTAGATGTAGAATAACATTGGTTCGTTTCACAAGGGTGTTCTGGCGCCTTTCACGCATTAGATGTACATGCCCATTTGAGGCGCGTTGTTTGCGACGGTATTTCAATGCATACTCGTGTTTTTAGTTTGGGAGGCGGCATATACAAGCCCCCCCGCTCGTTCAACAAGTACCCAACCCCAACACCCATACAAGCGGATCTATTGTTAACTATTTGGGAACGACATTGTCATCATTTTATCCCGGTAAATATTATGTTTTTTCAAAATAGCCTTATGAATTTCATTTTTTCTAAATTCGGTTTCCGTTTATACAACTGACTTGCATCAAGGATTGTCCACTACCACCTATTCTTGAATATTGGAACATCGTACATGACAAAGCGGGGATGAAATGGATGCCCAGTATGCAACTCGAATTAAGATGTTGTGGGAATTTCGTGTTAAATACTGTCGACACTTATCTTAGTTATAGTTGAGTGAATTTTTATCGAGTCATTATGTTTATTACAGCAATACCTTGAAGTATACAATTAATTTAATCTTTTCCTTTGTTACATTTATTACTAACTAACTTTTACATCATGAAACAACAAACGATCCTATCAATAACCGGAAACTCGTAAAGTCGAAAACAAAAACTTAAACCGAAATAATCCGAAACTCATAAACTCTAAAACTCAAACTCTTAAAACCCAAGATCTCAACCCTCCTAAAACTAATAATAAAAATATAATTTACAAATTTTTTTTTTAAAAAAAAAAATCCCTATTCACACCTATGGTGCGATACTGATTTTAAAAAAAAAATAGCCTAATCATACTTTGGGTGCGATAATCCGTAATTTGTCACTTTTAATGGTGTATCATTAATTGAGCAGAACTAGAATAAGGAGTGGACACTGTAGAATAAAATATCTTCCGTAAGCAAATTGATTAATCAAAATATCTGCAGTAAAATAAGGTAAAGTAAAGGAATAAAAAAAAAATAGAAAATTGAATATGAGAGTTTAATGAGGCTACTAGAGAAGCGACAAATAGGGCTTGTTAAATTCAAAAAACTAACCACACATTTGTTTCCTTCTTCCTTACACCACATCTCTCTTCCTCTGTCCAATCGTCCATTCCTTTATTCAAGAATCAAAACCACCCTTCTATTTATTGGCTCATTGTCTCCCTTTTTTTTCATTTTTCATTTCAAGATTTGTTCATCAATCTATATTTAGATCTACTTTC
Source organism: Fagopyrum homotropicum (assembly GCA_033239125.1). NCBI lineage: Eukaryota > Viridiplantae > Streptophyta > Magnoliopsida > Caryophyllales > Polygonaceae > Fagopyrum > Fagopyrum homotropicum. The sequence continues at coordinate 8,735,135 of BSWB01000007.1, read as the reverse complement.
TTCATCTCTCAGTTTACTAAAATCCAGCAGTGCATCTCTCTGCAAATGCATATGGAATCTAGGAGGAATTGTGAGCTTTGTAGCCATATTGCTACCATCTATTGTCCTTCAGATTCAGCGTATCTCTGTAACAACTGTGATTCCGCCGTACACTCTGCTAATTTCCTCGTCGCTCGTCACGTTCGATCTTCTCTTTGTTTCCGATGTGGCGATCTTGCCGGGAAACAGTTCTCCGGTGTTGGATTCTTCCAATCTGATAGCGATCTGTGTGGATCGTGTATCCAGCAACCGGATGATGACGTGGAGTCTTCTTCTCTGTCTTCGGTTTGCTTGTCTACGACGGAATCTAGCGTTGCTGGACGGCGGGAGAAGGATTGTTCTGCTGAGGTATCGTCGGCTGACCGGAGGAAGAAGGCGGAGGTAAGAGTCGATGGCATTTTCGTAAATTGGTGCATGAGACTAGAGTTGGAAGGGAATTCCGCAAAGGTTGTTGTGGAAGCGGCTTCTTCGGTGTTCCGGAGGTTGAGGTGTGTTGCTCCATTGCGGGTGGCCCTAGCGACGTCGTTTTGGTGCGGTTTGAGATTTTGTAGGGACAAGAAGGTTGATACGTGTCGGAATCTGATTCGAGTGGCGAAGATCACAGGGGTGCCAGCTAAGTTGATCTTGACCGTTGAGGGGAAGCTAGGGCGCGCCGCGAAGACACGTCCACCAGCGGCTAAAGAGTCCGATTACAAAGAAGGATGGGCAGAGTGCTGAATGGTGTTTGGATGAACATAAATCTTCTTCAGTATTCATTTAGGGGATTTGTTAGCCGGTAAATCTTCTCTCCTTCCGTTAAATCTAAATTTGAAGAACTATAATAGCCGATATTTCAAATACTTTTGACTGAGGATGATGCAGAAGATTGATACAAGTAGGTAGTATATATAGTTTGTTGTATCATATATGTATCATGTATCCTCGAATGGTGAATTTGTGCAATATCAGCAGTTTGAGTGGTGAATTTGTGCAATATTGTTAGAAATGGATTGTTTTGTTGCGCATTTTTTGTCCGATTCAAGTTCATTACACGTTGCATGAACTTGTTGAGTTGAATACGTATACATATAACTTTATAGTTTGGAGAACTACTAAGAAAGAGATTGTGCATCTTTATTGACATTTTTGTTCCATTAAGAATGATGTCATTCGTTTGCTTTGCTTCCTAAGTTGTCATATAGTATTAAGCTTAGCTTGTCCAATGGTGGGATTCATATTTTTATCAATTTATGACGATTTTTCTATTAGTTGTTTTAGATCGATTCCAATAAAACGGTTCTAGGTCAGAATATGGGGAGGAAAGACTCATTGCAATCTACTATAAACAACTTGAAAGATGTCATATAGCAAGCCATGAAAACTAATAGTAACCCACGAAAATTTGTACAGCGTAACCTATTTTTTCCTCTTATAAAATCGATTGACAATAAGTTCAGTTTACTTGAATACTTTACGTCCGAGACAAGTTTATTTAGCATCTTAACATCAAGTAACGACTTTGACCATCGTAATGTGATTGCGCAACTATGACTCTCAACAGAAAAACCAGGTATATTGTACTTACAAAATCGAACATAATTCTTAATCAGAGTTTGTTTGTAATTTTTGTAAGGAATTATAATGTTTTTCTTCACATTTTCTCATAATTTTCATAATATATTAACAAGAAATTAATAAAATTTATAATTCCATCCCAAAAAATCCCATTAACCACCTTAGTACAAAATGTTGCCATGTTGGGTCATTTTTATACTCAAAAATATTCTCACAATATACTAATAATAAATCTAAGAAAAAGAAAAAAAGCAAAAAAAAAAAAACTAATAAATGTATTTTAAATTGCAATTCTTAATCTATACATTGATTATTAGAAAAATCTCTCTACATTTTTTATGGAAGAAAAATATCACTTACATAAATACGTGCACTGTGATATTGTACAATGAATTGTTCATGATGTTTTAGTATAAAATAACGTGTTAAAGCAGAATCGCTCATGTAAGTAATACATAAAATAAGAATAGTTAATTTAATTAATCATCCACGTTGTTTTATTTGTAAGCTGTCATGAGGTGATAAGGTCCACATATCTAACTTTGTAGATCATTTGTTTCGGGCTAGGCCAACACTATTATCTTACAGAATATATGCTAGTACTGGTGGCTACCCTATCAAGTTAATTTTTAATTTGAATTTTCTTTTTCAATAAAATAATCGGGAATGATTGACATGCTATGTTAGTATGGCACATTGGCACCTATCCAAAACATTAAATATTATTTTTAGAGTATTGTATGTAACCTATCTTAAGTTTTATAATATTTTAATATTTTAGGTTTGATTTTGTAGTTCAAAATGTTGAGACGTGTACCTACGCCTATTACATAAATTGACTTTTAACGTAAAACCTTATTAAATTTAAATCAGAATGAGATTTTGACAAATCGGGTTTGTTGATCTTAAGATATTGAGGGGTCATTTGGTTAAACGGAAATCGAAACGAATTTAGTTAATATGTATATCTTATTAATGAAATTTTATGGAATTATTCCTTGTGGTTTCATGCAAAATGACCTTGTCTCTCTATATTTTGTTTCCCTATATGGTATCAAAAGTAATCAAATTTAACTTCAATTACTTCAAACCACAAGGAATGATTCCAAAAACTTTCATGAATAAGGGTATACATATGGACTAGATTCGTTTCCATTCCGTTTCCGATCCGGAGTTAAAACCAAACAGGCCCTGAGTGTGAACATGCACCGTAATTATCACATCCGATTGGTCTAGCCGATCTTACGACACACAATCAAGTGTCAAACGATTTCACTTAGAGAGACGTCTAAAAATAAAATTATCTCACATTAAGAATAATCAAACTCTCAACCTATTATATAAAGTTGATGAGCCATTCTTTTTATACTCTTCTTATTTTCGCTTGATTTTAGGATAAAACCTCACAATACTCACATGTCAGACTCGGACCTAAGGCGACTATGCACCTAAAAGTGTGAAAATCCTGCCTATGTGACGGGCTCAAACCGGTCCGAATATCCGATCGACATATTTCGATAATAAATTAAAATAAAAAGTTAAAATCTATATCATTAGATAGATATTTTGGTAGAGTAAAACACTTGAATAGTAAAGTGGGGGTGGAAAAGACAAAGACACGTAAGCACGAATATGAAGATTGTGGCTGCTATGTAATGTGGATTGATTACTTGAATCTCAAATATGGTTGTGGTTGGTATCTAAAGTTCAATTTGAATACTATGTAGCTAGATAGTACTTTGTAGCAAATTGTGGTTACTTTCTTTCCATTTCATTCATAAATGTAACCATAGCTTAACCTATACAATATGTATCAAGAATCGACTCGATATATGTGATCCGAATTCAAGATTGGTACCTAACTTTAATCACACGTTTTTAATTTCATACCTACTAAACATTCAAACATGTTTATATTGGCAACTAACTCAAAACTATTTTTGGACCGCACACTTGTGAATCGAATTACAACCGAATAAACTCACTAGGGTTTTAAGTTTTAACCTATATGGATGGAAATGATAATAAAAGTAATAACTACTACTTTCATAGATTAACATTTGATTTTTATAGTGATGTGGTATAATAATTGTATAAAATGACCCACACTTTTATATTTACATATTTGGCTCTAATTTTTACATGTGTTATAAACGAGACAACGTGATAAGTTCATGGCCATGTTCGATGATTATAAGTTATGGGGTTTACGAGAATGAAAATTGTAGGAGAATTATGATTTTATTTTTTTCACCTAGACGAATCCAAGATCTAAAACTTAGGTAGGCTCTACATAGCATGTATTTTTAAATTATTCCACCCATTCGTCACCGTAGTTATGGGTCCGGTTTGGGCTAAACCGGCCCAAACCGACAGTTTAGGTTTGCCAATTTGGTCAAATCGTGGTTTACCGATTTAGGTTTGGTCGAACGGTTTGGATTTTTTTTTTTAATCTTTTTATAAAATGGACCAAACCGGCTGATTTGGCCCTCAAACCGTCGGTTAACTGCCGGTTTGATCCAGTTTCCGACTTTTTTTAAATTTTTTTAATAAACCATCTACCAAACCGACGATTTAAGTTATAAAGGACAAACCTAAACCGTAGGTTCCGAATCCTAAACCGGTTGGTTAGGTTTCGGACCCATGCCTACGTCCCATGACATATTTTTATTGAAGTTTATTAGAAAATATTCAATACACGGGCCACCACTTGGTCTTTGGGAAAGAAATATCGAACTATTTGCAACAACTCGGCTCGCGGTCAACTATTGTTCCCCTCCAAAGTTGGCTTCACACTCCCCCACCATTGTTCCGAATTGAAGAAGAGCCCTTAAATCCCTTGAATCTCAAATCTCATATCTCGACGTCAACTAGTCCTTATGAGTAATTGTTTGAGATCTTTTCCTCAAATCAACAACCAACTTGAAGGATCAAGATCAACAAAATCGCAAAGATATTCAATCTTATGTCGATTATTTTCTCTAGATTTCGGCCGTTCCATCAAGAAACGACATTTGTGCAACCAAAATAAGGCAAAATTAAGCACACAATAATAAATAAAAAAAGAACAAGGAAGGAATTTATCCAAATGGAAAACAAAATATATGAGAGTGGGCCTTAGCCCAAATGCATAATTAGAAGTGTTGTCCCTTATTTCTAAGTTTCTGTAGTATTATTTGTATCATGCAGACTAAAAAATCAACATAGAACAATATGAGTCCCCAATGCCTTCAACCACTATGGTAAGCCCCATATCACTATTTTCTGTTGAATGATAACTCTACTATATTTTGAAGATAGAGGAACAGCAGTTGCCCTTTACCAATTGAGGACAGATATTTGTTTCAGCAGCTTTTATAAAAAGTATGTCACAAAGTAGCTTGTTGAGTCCTAAACACCTAATACTTGCATAACAAAGCAAACCTTAAAAACCAATCTAAAAACTTGAACAAAAAGAGTTGCCATTTACATTACAACCAGCAATTTCACATAATTGGCCTGGTAAATAAGCTTTATGTACAAATTCCCAGCATTGTAACCTTTGTTACAAACTTGCATGAAAACAAAAACAGAAACGAAAAACAGACACGAAGAACGTCATAGTTGCCCTGTCTTACGTGAGGAAACGTGTTACCCGTGCCCAAGTTTCTCCAGGAAAGCAAAAACGGGAAACGCTGCCTTGGAGAGTTTCCTGGCATCGTATCAGATTTACAAGCACGGTACCTCAGTAAAACATTCAGATGAGCTGAAGCTCCACGCGGAAGAAATCTCCATCAAATCTCAACCCATTTGATTCTGCAGGCCGAACATCCCCATCAACCATTCCGCCAAACACATACAGAAAAAGACCAGAATGGTCAGCACAGGCTGCATGAAATGAGCGAGGGTAGGGTTTGTATCCGTTCGTCTTTAACCTCTTCCACATCCTTGTCAATGATGCCATTGAGTTTGTCAGGAATGGAGGAGAGTGCATTTGGATGGCAGGAACTGACTTCACATCCAATAGCCATATATCATTTTTCCTGTGCCTATGCGAGTCTTCCCCACCGTATATCAAGATCTGTCCACCTAGTGTAAGTGTAGCAGAATGACCAACTCGAGGAAGCGAAATTCCACCAGGAACACTTTTCAAGTCAAACAGTATTTGTTCCCATCTGAGGTTACCTGATGAAGTGTCAAACAACCATACATCATTTAGAACTTCGTAACCTAAACCCCGACCTCCAAAGAGGACTGTTTTTGCATTATCAATGTAAGTTAACGTGTGTCCAGAACGCGCAGGCGGTGATGGGTAAGTAACGATTTCATGCCAAGTTCCAAGTTGAAGGTCTTCTGAAAGATGTAAGATCCACGTGTCTCCTAGCCGAAGACCGTTATGGCCGATTCCTCCACAGATGAGCATTCTACTGTTGCCAATGCAACATCCAGCATGGGCCCCACGTGGAGGTGGAGCAACTGAACCCACATCCAGAAGCCTCCATGTTAATGTCCTGCCATCGACCCCACATTGTGTAATTCGACCAACCCATGTATCATTTTGGCGGATACCATGATCATTGATCCCTCCAAAAAGCACGAGACAATCACCAACTACTGCACATATGTGTCCAAATCGCCCACTAGGAGTACCTGAATTCACTTTATGCCATTTTAGTACCTTCTTAGTGTCGTCCGTGTATGCAACCCATGTATCATCAAGGTGGCGCCCTAGTGTCAACATTGGAAGATTCACTTAAATTATCAAGAGTACAAGAAAGGACTGAAACATGTCCATGTCTCTCAAGACATAAACATCATTGCAATGAACAACTCAATGCTGGAGCTTCTCACCTTTTCTTTTAGATTCTAAATGCAATAAAAGTCCGACATCTAACACTAGCTGATTATCTACAGTCTATTGGGCTCTGTAGTGATCCATTAACAAGGGCAGACATTGAAGGTTGAGAATCTAGATCATAAATTGCATTAAACTTAGCAGGCACACCAGTTTGTAGCATTAGTTAAACTAAGAGCATAGAGACATTGAGGCCTACAAAAGTAAAAATTACAAGTTCAGGCAGCTGTATCTACAAAATTAGAAAGAATATTTAAGAAAACTGAAGATCAGCCCGTTAAAGCCATGAGAGGAAAGTCAGAAGCCAAAACCCTAATTCGTTAAGAAAACGTTTGTATTTTTAATTACAGGGTTTGTCAAGTCTAATTTTATATTTAAAAAGATCCAGCAGACACAAAAGCGAACATATGCTGTATTTTATTGGAAAGTCAACGGCTAATCAAAATAAATAACAATTGTTTAGGAAGTGTAACAGAGGATTTCAACGATACTAGGAACCCTAATTCTCAACTAGTTAAGCATAATTCACCTTCACAAACAATCCACCAATTGAGCTAGCTCATTGTGATCATCTAGACATAATCAACCGATAAGCACACTCACAGTATCGTCAAACAGAAAGTTAAAATGCAAAAACAAGTAAGCAGAAATAAGAAACCCTAGAAAACACGAACCGGGGAAATTGAATTACCTCCATCGCAGCCTCCACCAAACAAAACCAAGCAATCGGAAACAAAATTGAGTGAGTGAGAAGCTCTAGGGTAAGGAAACAGCTTATCATCAGTAACCGAGCAAATCAATTTACTACAAGAAACATTTCCGAGCTGAGAAACCTGCTTGTAGAGTTTCATCCATGGAATCTGCAGCAGTTGATTCGATTTGACAGTAGCATCATAAGATAATTTGATGGCGTCCACACGAGTGGAGCCCCAATCTCTTCTACAAACAGCTTCCCACAAAGCGTCTGAAGAAGCGAGAGCGTTGAATCTCTTGCAAGTGGTGGAGAATGAAAGGATTGAGTTAATAGGAAGAAGAAGAAGGATAGAGAAGAGATGGTCTTGAGCTATTTGGGAGATTGGAGATCCATGGTAGACAGTCGATTGAGCCATGGAAGGAAGAAAGATCTGGGATTTGGAATATGGAATGGCTTCTGCAAGTGGGTTGGGTTTGGAATTGGATCGAAATAATTGAGTTTGTATTTTGTATTTGACGCTTGCGAGTTGCGTCCAAAATTTAGTAGTACTAGTTTGACCCCAAATAAACGTAGTGTTATAAGAGTATTATGAACATGACATATGTATACTTATCCATTATTAATATGTACAAATTTACAACACTATGTTTCATTTATCCTCGTCCAATTGTCCAAATCAATGTTTTTATACACCCGAAATAACTAGGATTTTGTAGGACTTAACTTATAAGGTAAAGCGAATAGAAATAAGTAGTTATTTAATAGGCTTGAATGTGTCCATCCTCTCGGTTCATTCATGTTTGCTGGGTTCATTCATGTCTCGACTTGATATCTCACTTTTTTTTAATTAGCTAAGAATATTAGAAAATTTAAATCAAACAAAATAAGTTGTAATTTTTGGTGGAGTAAACCAATAACAAGAGTGAGATAGGAAGTTGGGAGGTTGGACATAGAAGTTGGACTAAGGATTTGCATCATTCCGACAGGACGGACACGATCAATGATTTTTGATGATAGAAAACGGTTTGAAACACTAGACGACGTGATCGGAATGACGAAAAAGGTGGACAGATGGACTAACCCACGAAGAACCACAACAAAAAAAAAACACAAAAATAAAATGGAATCCCAAAAGTAAATAGATGTTCAGGAAAAGTAGAAAAATCCAGTCAACAGAAAGCGGCGAGCACAACGTTCGTTTTCGAAGGAATTACACATGTAGGAAGCTTGATAAACAACTATAGACACCTCAGATCTGGACTCACGACAAAGCCATCGGGATTCAATCACAAATTTATTTTCCGAAACATTATATATATATATTCCGAAGTGATCATCCTTTTTCATTATTTCGGTTCGAGCTTTTGTAAATCAATTGGATTACAACGGGTGTCCTGTAACAATAATTTAGTCAGACTACCATATAAATAGCTGCAACATTATTACGGTAGATGTTAAATTATCCTTGTCCATTGTAGTCTCCAAAGTCCAAATTCTAATTTCTGAAATTCAATATATATTGCAATCTGAGAATCCTTAAACTCCAATCATAACATTTTCAACTTGCACGGAGAGGCAAGTCTTAATCATATTCATTGTTGGTTCACATGTCTTTTCAGATTTTGCATCTAATTGCTCCAACAATCAAACTCCAATTATAAATCTCACAACCACCTCCTTCTAAGCTTTTCCATCTTTGTCCAAAATTATATAATCCCCAGAATTCTTCTTGATTCTCACAGTTTATTAGAGCAAAATCGAAGAAAATTCTATAATTCTCCATAAGCTTCATCCCGATAAGTCTCATAAGTCTAAGAACACGTCTTTAGTTTTCATTCATCCCTTGTTCATTGCCGCTTTCAACGGAAACTATCAAGACTCGAGTCTCGTAATCCTCCCTAACTGTATTTCTTATTTCAACCCGACAAACACCACAAGGGTTAAAACCGAAACCTCAGGCAATTTTGTACCCATTCAACTTATTTTACGGTACAAACGCTAAGCCGTCACTGGAACTCACTAATAAACGCAAACTCAAAATGTTGTCACCTATAACCTCTTTAGAGATGAAATGAAATGTAAAAGACATCACTTGTGCACACCGTACACCCTGCCTTTGTCTATCAGCTTCCCAAGAGCCGCCTTGGCTTGCTCTAGTGTCTCAATTGTCTGCCCTTCCTCGAATGATATCCTTTGTACATTAAACTGAAAGCACAGAAATAGAACAACTTTTTAAAAACTGTATCAATTAGAGGACATGAGATGTAGGTAGGGGTGGGCAGATTCCGGATATCCAAATATGACTTTTCAGTAAAACTTTGATCTGTATCTGGCTGGATATCCAACAAATTTTAGTTAGGTTGAATAATTATCCACGAATATCATAATTATCTCTACGGGTTTTTCCGGGTTAGATCATCGGATTTCTCAGATCAAATTTATTTTGCCCACCCCTGGATGTAAGAGCAAAGAAAAGGGACCTGTGCACCCTGACGAACACGGACATCAGTTCCTTTGCTATCTATGGAAATCAGTGCAGCATCATCTACCTCAGATTCAGCCGACAAGAGCTCTTTCAAGGGCTTTGAGAAGATAGCATTGAGTTCCTGTAAATCATCCAATATGCTAAGCTAGTTGAAAGAAAGTAATTTGCCATTATTGTTAATATTCAGCTGACCTTTAAGTATTGCTCCCCGCCTTCTGCTGCAATCTTGTCAGGGATGAGATCCTCGTATTCCTTGACATCAACCCAAGCAACGGTGCCAAAGCCGCCAATGAAATATATATCCCTAATGTTGAAGGTTGTAAGAGACTTGAACTAATAGCAGAAAAAGGTCTCAAAGTTTCTTTACAAGAAACATTATTCAGCTTCTGAATTGTATAGTCCAAGGATTAAGAAAACATAAAAATCCATGACATTTCTGAAAGTCTACTTACACATGTTAACAACCTTTCAGAAACCTATTTATCATGAAGATTCGGAAAGCTCTTTAGGCTAATTAACAACCCCCGTAAAGACAATCAAGCAACTTTCAATTGTGTGTCACATAAAAAACCGACATGTACAAGACTAACCTAATAGCATGATCATTGCTTGGCAAATTCGCCAATTATATCAGTAGGCATGACCTTATACAAGCAGTAATTGTAAGCCAAAAGCCACATAGCTTGAGAGAGGTGGGTGGCGGGCGGGCAATTGCCCTCTCTGAGCCTTTTATCTTATATACACACAATAGAGTTAGAATTGAATCCTGCTTTGTGTTGTATTTGTTCATGTATGCGGAGGATTGAGCCTCACATGCTAAACAATGCCACAATCCTGATTATACCGTTATTTGTTTTCTTTTCTAATGTTTTTTGTTTCAACCCATAAACTAACCTCCAAAAGTCTCACCTCCTTTCCTAACATTTTCATTTATTTTTTTAATTTTACTATAATCATGTTTTATCATCAACTTCAATTCAATACACGTGTTAATAAATTGATAAAAAATTTAAAGAATCCCGCTCTCTCTGAAACAAAGTTTTGCGTCTGCCACTGGGTCAATGTAAAACCATAAAATAATTGAGATGTTATAGGGAAGAACTAAAGATTAGTACCTTATGTTTTGCATCCTAAAATAGTAAAAATTTCCCCACTGTTGGGAAGGTCCATGCTGATGTTTTGCCATATACTGCTTATGCGCCCATTCCTGATGATTAGATAAAAAATATGGACCCATTAGGATATCACAAGTGAGACAGCAGTACATCACGTGAAATGTAAATTCAACAAGAGTTTTCAAGGGAGAATAGTTTTAGCAACTTTCCTGTTAAGATCCTGATGTATGAAGAAAGTTTAGATTTGAACAATAATCTCAATCAGTGCAAATTAAACGTGGGTGTTTGGGGAGAATAGTTTTAGCAATTCTACAATGACAACTTTCCAGTAAATGAACATATGCAATCACCTGTTGGCTCTCTGGGAGAGGATGGACGTCGCCGAAAATTGTTACTCTTGCATTTGACAAACCACTCCATCCAGGTATCTACGAAGCCGAACAGTCAGGCAAATTCCACAAAGGGAGAAATAGAAGTACACAAGCAAAAGTAGAGGGTATACACTATACAGGTATAGTGGTATACTAACCTGTACTACAAGTGTACAGCGGGGATCTGCTAGCAAATTTCTCGTGTGGATTGCTAATGGTGAAAATGAAAAAATTGGATCTGCAAACGAAGATAAAAAAAAAAAACTCCCTCTTATGCACTAAAGGTTAAATATGTCAAAACTATGGATCACAAAATAAAGAAACAAAGCACTTCCTCTTATGCACTAAAAAGCATATTGTTCATAGACTAAAAAAATTTGCACTTCCGTATTTTCTCTACGTTGTTCTTTACTATCAACTTTCAAGGCATATCTCGTATCTCTCATATCCTAGAGCAAGTCAGAGTAAAAAGGATGAACAAGTTCTCCTTTTGGGTAGTTGGGCACAATATACTCAGACGACATTTAGATCAATATCATCTGAACAAGACATTAACTACTACTGAAGAAAATGATTAAACAATAGTCAGAGATAGAAGTATTGACACTCACGTCCCATCGAATCAGGTGCAAAATCCACTAGCGAACCAAATGGAAATCCCTCTCGTCTATGATGCATACGAGACATAATGGTGCACAAATGAGCAAATCTGGCCTTTACCACACAATAAAGAAAACATTTAAAGCTGATCAGTAACAAGTAGTGTATTCAAGTAACAGAAAAAAAAAGAAAAGGTTTAACCTGTTCCATAAGATTGCGAACAGCCAATGCTGGTCTGGGCAAACCATGTGCAGATGTAGCACTTTGCACTCCCCCTGATATGGGTGTTCGGAATAATCCGGCCCTGTTTCCACTCACCGTCCCACTTCCCACTCCAACAGTTTGAGGGGTAGATGTCTTTGATGTATCATCTGAAGTCTTTATAACATTTTTAGCTTGATCTATGTTACCCTTCACAATATCAAAGTCTCAATTACAACAGAGCTGAAACAGTATATCCAGTCTAGACAATGCTAAACCAAATTTATGGTTAACAACAGGACTAGCCCAGGTAAAGAAACTACATTGAAATTCACAGAACATAAAAAAGTAAACACAATTCAAAGATACAATTTCAGCTTCAGTTAGGGTAAGCCTTCTAGCAGAGATGTCATGAATTGAAAAAAGACAGATTTAGTTCGTTTTACCTGTGTAAAACAAGTATAAAGCATTCGACACATCATCCACTCAGTTGACCGTAACAACCTAAATTGAAGATTCAATGTGAATTGAATGGCGAAACTGAAAATAGCTATATCCCACTGAGTAGAGCATGGTGCTTTTTGTAAATTAGTATGACTGTTCTAGTTACTTCCTGAAGTATATTATACAAATGGGGCATAGGTCTTCTCTCCAGAAGATTTAGGCAGTCTTTGGTTGGGGAATATGAGGAACCAGGGTTCTTTATATTTGGTTACGTATCTTCAATCTATTCAATCAAATTCCCCAAAACCCAAGGTATCAACTTCTCATACATACCTAAGTTTTAACTCAGGTTTAGTTCATTCCTGTGACTCTCACTCTATTGACTCATAAAATCAAACAAATAGACAAACATCCCAATCAGGCTGAATCAAGTTCTAAACTGATGTCTTCAGGTAGGTATCGGGATATAAAAATACCTGGTGCTTTGTATGATAACTAGTGTTTATATATCCTGATATTAGTGTAGATATCACCCATAACAAGAATTAAGAATGTGTCATAACTCCAAATAAATAGTGGTAACACTCGTACATACCCGGTATCAAACTTGGGGTCTATTTGCGAGTAGTGTTTTGATAGCTTATGGAAATGATGGAAAAGAGGATAACCTAGGGTATCTTCATACCTCATGCCTCAGAACATTACAGAAATCTGATCCTTCATATAGATACCAAAAAGATCCAAAACCTGAATCCTAACTCTAACCAAATGCCCAAATTTCAGCCAAGAACCTAAGGATATGAGAGCAAGTACTATTTATTAGCTGAGAGTGGCTGCCCATATAGAGCTTGGTACAAGAGGAAGGCTAAACGGGAATTCACAAACACACAACCAAGAATACAATCTTCTCTTGAATCCATAAAAAAACTCAACTATAACAGACTTGCAGAATCATAAAACAAATAACTGTAGGGGGAATTAAAAAAAACAAAGATTGGAATCCAAGCATAATAAATAAAACCAGAGGAGTAATACAACGAAAGGGAAATTGTAATTTATATACCAGAGGCGTAGTGAAGGCGATATCGTTACTCTTAGGAGAGGGGTTTTCAACACCATCCCCAGATACATCGTTGCGATTGCGGGAAACGGCGAGAAGTCTAGAGTTTGAAGCAGTTGGGCACCAAATACCAGACCCAAGAAAAGTATCCTTGGATTTGGAGAAGATGACCTGATTATTCGACAAATTGAGGGGTGAATGGGGATATTGGAGAACACCGTGATACTTTTCTGGCACTTTAGAGAGGAAAATGGAGCTAGAGAGGGCTTCCATGGCTGGAAAGAAGCGGATTTGCAGACGGACAGACGAAAGAGAAGTGTAAAAATGGGCAAAGGGTGTGTCTGAAGTCTGAACTATATGAAGTTGTGATTATACTGCGAATTTCAGGTTTCAAACGGAATTCGCATTACGTTTTTTTTTCAATCATGGTGATTAGATGTTTAAGTATTTTTTTATATGTTTATTTTTTATTTTTGATTAATGCATATAGTTTGATGAAAATTTTAAATCTATGAATGTTTAATTTTTTTTAAATGATATTATTTTCGTTACCTAAATATAAACTGTAGTATTTTTCTAATTATTGGGTATATGCTTATTGTTTTTTTATATGTTTCTTATTGTTGAGTATGTTTAAAGTGATATTTTTGGGTATGTTTTATGGTTAACCAAACTGTGTTACAATGACCAAATGTCATTTGATATTGATGTTTGTGTACAGTATCGATTTGTGTAAATTTTGGTTATGACAAATTCAAATTGGGTATGCTTTTATACGTGTATTGGTTTTGTAGTATATTTCTTATTATTATGTATATTTAAAGTGATATCGTGGGTATGTTTTATGGTTACCCAAATTGTGTTATAATGATCAAATGTAAAGCAAATTTTTGGGTAATGACCAAATGTCATTTGATATTGATGTTTGTGTACAATATCGAGTTTTGAAAATTTTGGGTATGACAAATTTAAATTGAGTATGTTTTTTGTATTAAGTGATGTTTAAATTGGGTATAAATATAAAATATTATCCAATTTATGGATATAATTTTATTATGATATTTGATTTTTTGGGTATATTATTTTCGAATATGTTTATGTATTTTGACAAATTTATTTTTGGTATGATTGTGACATTATTTGGGTAAGCGGATTTTTGGGTAATATGTGAGAAAATAAGGACGTTGAAAATTCTTTTTTCTGATTGATGTGACATGTGAGATTGTACAACATGTCACATTCGATGGGTTGTCAAACTTTACCATCTTTTTGTAATATATTTCCTCTACTCTATTTTATTGGGGGTTATAAACGAGTCGAGTTTGAACATGTCAATGCTCGGCTCATTTGAGTAAAACTCGGCTTGTTCGACTAAATAACCCTATATGAGCATTATTTTAAACGAGCTACTCAGGCTTAGTCCGGATTTGACTCGTTTATAAATGACCCAAACTTGAACATGCTCAGACTCGACTCGTATAACACCCCTACTGATTGATTTCAAGTTGATAGAAACATCTTGATTGGTCAAGGTTCATAAAAATCCACATACTAAGTAGGTAAATCCACGTACTAGCTAGGTCAAATGCATGTTTGAGAACATGCGTTTAATGTATCTTTAATTTTATTTATTTCTTTTTAGAGAATTTAAAATAAAAACGAGTAAAAAAATCATTTGAATTTTTTAGCTTTAAGGCCACATTTCAGGTGGTCCTATTCTATATCAAAAGAGTTAAGAAAAAAATGCACACAGTGTGTGAACCCTAATTTAATAGGAAAAATAACTCAAAATAATACCAACTATCAACATTGAACCGAAAATAATACGAACTTTGAAAATTACTAGGAGCGATACAAACTATCAATGTATTTACCAATAATAATACATCATACTTTTCCGGCAAAAATTCTAGCTCCGGCGATGACGTGGCAGCCGGAATGTTACATGTCATCAAATAAATGCATTAAATGTGTGACGTGGATTTTGTTTTTCAAAAAAATTAATTTAATAATATTTAAAATATTAAAAAATAAAATAATTTTAAAATTTTAAATAATAATTTTTTAAAAAACATTTGTACAAATTTTTTAAAAAAATATTTTTTGTAAAATGTTTTTTTAAAATTCGAATATTTTTTTTAAACAAGTTTGTAAAAAAATGTTAAAATATTTTTTTCTATAAATTTTCCGAAAAAAAATTCGAAATTTTTTTTACAAATTATTTTTTTAGGAAAAAAATATCATTGATCTTTTAAAATTTTTTTTTTCATTGATCTTTTTTCTTTTAAATTTTAATTTTTTAAATCTTGTAACCTAATCCCTAAAGATTTTTTTTCTCAAATTTTTTGTATTTTTTTCCCTAAATAAATAATTTGTAAAAAAAATATTCGAATTTTTTAAAAATAAATTTTGATCTTTTTTATTCGATTTTTTTTTCCTAAAAAAAAATATTTTTTATTTAAATTGTAAAAAAATATTCGAAAATTTAAATAAAGTTTGATCTTTTTTTTCCTAAAATATTTTTTAGAATTAAAATTTTCATTTTATAATCCCGGAAATAAATTTAATTGAAAAAAAATTCTAAAAAATTTTTTTTTTATATTTTTTGAAAAAATAAAAATTATTACATTTTTTTTACAAATCTATTTAAAAAAAAATTCAAACTTTATTTTTTTAAAATTATTTTTTAAAAATAAATATTTTTAAAATTTTTTAAAAAATTATTATTTAAAATTTTAAAAATAATAATTTTTATTTTTAATATTTTAAATATTATTAAATTATTATTTTTTAAAAATTAAATCCACATCACACATTCAACATATTTATATGATGACATGTAACATTCCGGTTACCACGTCATCGCCGGAGATAGGGTTTTTGCCGGAAAATATATGACGTATTATTTTTGGTAAATACATCGATACTTTGTATCGCTCCTAGTAATTTTCAAAGTTCGTATTATTTTCGCTTCAATGTTGATAGTTGGTATTATTTTGGGTTATTTTTCCAATTTAATAAATTGAAATTTTAACAGATTTTCTTAGAATAACTTCAGAATCCAATTCCAATTTGAGTGTGTTCGGTAAAATTATGAAAATTCAAAAATTATGAAAATCTAATAAAAAATTTAACAATTGTTGGAAAAGACAGACTATTGGTTAGATTTTTGTGACAAATTTACTAAAAATGTAAAGTTTATAATAAAAATCTGCCTCCAAAAATCTATGAAAATTCTAATTTCACAAAAATAACCCCAACAAACACTCATTAAATTACCAAATTTTCAAAACTCTCCCGTAATCTAACAGAAAACCTCTACGTGACCTTAGTTTATCAATCAACTATATATTGTCCATCTAAATTGTTCGAGGAAACAAGTGTAACGAGTTGCTCAAGCATTGAGCCAATAGCTTATGGCGTATTGCATTATTTGAAGAATGCTCATATGATAAAAATGTCTCAAACGTCATAAGTGTACAAAATAGTCCCTAAAGAAACAACATTTATCATGAAAGGCTTTTATGAAGTCATTAAGTATTTACAGCTTCATTGCTAGTGAATGCTCTAATCTTTAGGTTTTATCTCTTTGCTCGTGAAGATAAGAAGCCAGCATGTGCCCAATCTTCGACCCGGTGTTCTCCACAGATGAGCATTTACAAAACGCGGAACCCTGCATTCGGTACAAGTCTGTCAATCTTAACCGTTCATTACATAAGCCATAGCACTTCACACAAGAAGACTGTAATTTGTGTAATTCTAGGTGTACTTTTATAGACTGCTCAAGTGATGAAGACATAGGAATGTTGCAAGAGAAGGATCACGTTACCGACCCGTTTGGTTTTAACTCCGAAATCAGAAACGGAATGAAAACGAATCTAGTCCATATGTATAGCCTCGTTCATAGAAGTTTTTGGAATCATTCATTGTGAAGTAATTGGAGTTGAATTTGATTATTTGATACGGGAAACAAAATGTGGAGGAGGAAGTGCATTTTGCAAAGGAATGATTCCATAAAATTTCATAGATAAGGATATACATATGACTAAATTCGTTTTCATTCCATTTTCGTTTCCGTTTCCGGAGTTTGAACCAAACAGGCCCTACAAATGTTTATGCAGATATAGAAACCCTAAACTCACCCAATGAAGCTTTCCCCTGTTAGCAAATTGAGAGATCCCAGATCATCTCAACCCTCTTCATCCTCTGATTGAGTTGTGAGCTTAGATATAGTCTCTACCTCTGTTTTTGATGGAGCTGACTCTGCAGTTCAACATCATAATTGTCAATCCAAAACATCACTGACAGAAACTGTATAAAGAGAAAATCTGAACGCAAGAATCTCCTAACAATACAATTTGTGAACTACTCAGTTCTATGATTCCATTTCAATAATGAAGTCGTAACTAAGATAAGTAAATGAAAACATAGAGGAAGTGGGAAAATGGTGAAATCAAGCAACTAACTGAAAATTTGGGGGAAATAAACATAATTATGAACAAATTTGTGAATGAAGCTGAACAATTTTGCTAGTTCCCAGCTGGTAACGATTTGACTCTGAATCAAACAGAAGATGAATATCATTTAGGATAAATTATACTGTAAATAAGAAGGCCATAATTACTAGCTGTGAAAATCAACTCAATAATCAATTGGCTAACTGTAATTCAAGTATCGCTATTCGTCATCATGATCTAATAATGAAGCTATCACCTTGCATCGAATCACACTATTGGATGTACAAAATAGCAATAGAAAACCCTAATTAGGAGATAAAGGGAGAGAAACCTGAAATATAGTAGTCGGAAGAAGGCCAGCCGCGAGCAGAGACGGCGGCGAGGACGGGGTCAGCAGCGACAGAATTAGCTAGCTGAGTCATGACATGAGCGAAACCACGTGCCTGGGACTTAGGTGGGACCCAGTAAGAAGAACCGGGTCGAAAAGGAAGCCAATCGGGCTGAGACCTCCTTACGACAACCCGGTGGACGGCGTCTTCTAGCTTCTGGATGGAAGTCCGATCCGAATCCGGTTCTGGTTCGGTGGATTCGAATCCTACCCGGTTAGAGGAAGTATTGGGTCGGGCTGAGAAGCTGCGAGCAGCGGAGAGGAGAAGCGGGAAGGAGGAAGTGACACGTGTTAGGGATATTGCCATCGCTATTCACTGCTTGGAGAAGGAAGAAGAAGAAGGGATGAATCTAGACGTATGCTATCCACTTTGCAAATGCAGACATCTATATTTTCGCTTCGTATTTTTATAACCATTTTCCGTATAGATATAGATAAGGCCTATAGCCGTCATCGTATTCCATTTCATATTTCAAAAAGTCAAAAACCATGGTAATACTAATATCATTTGATTCAATTCCGAGAGACCCATGGCCATGGGAATGACACGTTAATACGAAAAAACCCGCGTATGGGTGTCAAATATCACACCCTTTAAGCGTTTTTTCTTTCCCTATAGCCGTCATTCTATTCCGTTTCATATTCACTCGGAATCCAATTTAAGCAAATAAGTATATCACGATTCAATGCTTCGGAGACAAAGTATATGCTTTCGTTTTCCGTGTTTACGATGGCCGGAGCCCACCGGAGTTTTGTCCGAAAAAACCCCGACGCAATACTTATTAACTTCTCGTCAAGACTTTTTCTTTACTTGTTACAACACACTACAAATTTCGATTATTCGTCGTCAGAGTCTGATACGGAGGTCAAGTGCGCATCAAATTTGATTCCGCACGTGAACCAAAATTGATGGGAAAAATATATTGACACACGGTCCGACTACACATTATTTACACATTATTTTTTGTCATTGACATACAAACCACTACGCAATCGCATCACCATGACATAGAGACCACTATACATCAACTTTCTTTTTTATTTTACTCCGTGATTCTCCCATAACCCCCCTAATCTATTAGAACGAGTACGAAGAAAATTCAATAATTCCCTACATTTTTGTCCTCCGATAAGTCAATAAACACCATAATCCGAGTCTACCAAACATGCATTGATCTACATCATCTCCCAAGGTCGTGAAGAGAATAACTTTTGGACATTTGAATCCATTTATGAAGCAAAACCTCACGTGAAGGTTTGAGTATAAAAGCCTTTGACTATCTGCAATTGGGTTTTCATGAAGAAAATCGGTACTCTTTCAACAAACAACATAAACAAATACAAATTGTCAACCGCACACCTTTCGAGAAGAAATGTCATTTTAGCCAGAAAATAAATTTAAGTTCAGGTCCGGTCAAGACAATAAAGAAGAATCATAAAAGTCGGTCCTGTTTTGTGAACAGGATGAGCCCGATCAATATCTACTCTTGTTTACCGGTAGGATTAGAGACGGTAATTACTTTTACTATTCTACCTTTTTGGGGTAAATAGGATAAACTAACCACTAATAACGAGAATTTATATAAAAATATAGCTGTTAGACATTTTTGTGAACATAAAAACCCACAGATTGTTTCTCTATATAATGGCTATGGATACAGTTCAACGTTATGTTAAGATTTGGCAGTACCTAAGCATAGCCAAGAACTGTTACTGTATATAGCTCACGTAAAATATGAAGCAATGATTTAGCTTTTAAAGAACCCACAAATCACAGACTTCATAATCAAGGGAATGATTCATATCGTCATCATCCGTTATGGAGGCCAAAACACAACAGTTTTCCACAACCTAAATTTATTATTTATGCCAGTCAAATGTTGCCCAACAATTACATCGAAAGTTCAGAAACTCAAGCTGCAAGTACTCAGATCCTGCACACAAGTAAATACAAACATATTCAGTCCAGGCTTATATTTCTGATTTATAACTTAACTATTAGAATCATCTACTGTCATAACAAATAACATATACGCAATAACCCAACTCTACAATAAGACTGAACTTTACATAGATCAAAACTTCGTAAATACCACGGACAATTAGGTGGCCCGAGTACTTTGACATTCTTCGAATAAATAAAAAGCACAACGAAATTAGAGATAGAAAGAGAATGTTTAGAACATATTAATTCAAGTGGAAAAGAACATGCAAGAAAGATTTACAATCAGATTACTATGTAGCGAATGACAGGAAGAGCTTGAAGTGCAGAAGTTAGCAACAACACCCAAGGAATAAACTCGCCAAATGAAAGGGGGTGTTTATTTTGAGAAAGTAAAATCATGTATTAGTGCTTCGTCATAGTAGTTTATTCATGAGGGTTTTTGTAAGCTCCTTAGAACTGCTTTTAGGAGTTTTTCATGAGCTTTTCATTATTTATAACTCTCACTTTCAATCCATTTCCATTTTTTTCATATGAGTTTCAATATTTTTCCATTTCGGTAAATTCACCATACAAAATTTACCCACAAATCTACTCGTGAACACTTGTTAGATATTTCATTAGATTTTTATATTTTACAAAACTATTAAAAACTCTAAAAACCAATAAATAAAAAGATACAACCATCCAAAAAGCTTGTTTTACCAAACACGCCATAAGCTGATGAATGATGAGGGAGTAATGCAAGGGTATTCCATCGCCTGTTTCCATCCACAAACTTACTAATTTGAAAGAAATTAAAATGGATGGAGAACCCAATTTTGTTATAAAGCTGACAGATCTTGTATTAGTTAGCAAATATTCCTAGAAAATAATTCAAGCACATTTAGTTGTCAACAGAAAGGATGCACACTTTCAAAGATATAGGATGAAACCATGAGAAACAGAACACTCAACGAAAAAGGATGATGGTTCATTCACAATATTTACGTATAATGGATTGTAAATTTCTGACAAAATAACTATTCCAGCAAAATAAAGGAGGTTGCTTATCTAGGGATTTTAAGAAAAATTACCATGATTCTAGACTCCTAGAGGTTAGTAAGTCATCTTGTTTTTGTGAGGATGGAAATTTCCTAAGAAACTTGCATATCACCCTTTTTCAATTGCATAATATAGGAGGTTGCTTTCCTAGGGCTCAAAGAAAAATTACCATGCTTCTAAGTAAGTCATCTTGTTTTTGTTAGGATGGAAATTTCCTCAGAAACTTACAAATCTCCCTTTTTTTCAATTTCAAAACAGAAGAAGTGGTATCCCAAATTTCTTAACTCTTAAGTAACACTTTCAGGAAGTACAAACATCCAATTTGTTCAGTGTATAATACATTTCTCAAGACATTTCAAATTTCATGAATCAGGACAGATATTTTGTCTGCTTTCAGGAATTAGAAATTACTAGGAGCTTTTGTTTTTGTAAGAGAAAGTCATACAAACCAAACGTGGATTATACTATTTCAATGTAAGTTATCCATTCCTGGAAAACAACAGTAGATTAACTAAGAGTGTGTTTGGAATTTAGATCACAATACATAATCTTATATTGGAGAAAGTCTTTAAAACCCTCACAAAAGGATGAAATATATATTTATATAAGACTCCTTCTATTTATGCCTACTATCTCCCAAATATTGATCTGCAAGCCTGCAAATAAAATTTCGATACTTTTGCAAGTTATTTGGAAAGCATAGAAATAATTAGGAACAAGTAAATCCAAGCTTGCTTTATCACATCAGGTTTCTTTAACCTTCTGTGAGGAAAATTCTTCTACACCAAGGACTAAACAGCTGTTACAGAAGCTACCAATCCTTGAATTTAAAGTATAAAACCACTGGCATAAGGTTTTTAGGACAATATAATCACTTCCCATGAATCATGGTGTTACACATAGCGATTGAGAGATCGCAATTTACCAGTCAATTTCAGAGACATTCTCACAATGAAAAACCTAGAAACAACATATTAAGACTAGCCTAGGTCAATTTGAAACAAAACGATAGCAAATCATATCACCAAAAACCAACCAAAACAAACAAGAATCAACATTGCAAACAATCACAACCCGGTAAGATAAGATAGAATCAAACAGATGGTTCCAATTCGACAACCTGAGTATAAAGAGGGCGAAGCGAAATCAATGTTTCCCGCCGTGCTCCTTGGCGTGCTGCTGGTGCTCAAGGTGGCGGCGCTCCTCGGGGAGAGCGACAAGGTACGAGAAGGCCATTCCTCCGAAGCAGACATGGTACAGGGGTGTGATCGAGTTCGTTTCGATGTACTTTGCGTGGTAATTTTCGAGCCACCTCTCAAATGCGTTCTTCGCCTTGCTAACGGAGAGCATTGGCTTCACGCGATCTGGTACCTCCTTGACCTTCAAACCCCTCATCTCGTTGAAGAATTTTCTCATCGCCATTTTCGCAACGATAGAAAGAGGAAGAGAAAGGGACAGATTTGTATTCGAACCAGCAATTGAAGAACCCTAGCCCTAAAATGGCATACAATTAGCAATACCCCAAGGGCATAATCGTCTTTGTGGTTTATATTCTTTTTTTTTGCAGTAACTAATTTCATTTTTATCGTATTAATACTGGCCTCACATTTTTTAATCATTGGTTATTTATTTATTTATTTGGTAGGGATGGTAATGGTCAGCAGACCAAATCGTGTTTATTTAGCAAAATAAAGTAAGGAAATCAGTGGAAGAATTTGTTTTAGGATAAACATGTCGAAATTGGATAACTCAATATCTACTAAGGAAATCATTGGAAGAATTTGTCTTTTGAGTAACTTTACCACCGCTTTCGAATCCATCTCCACTTCCAACTTACGGATGCCCAATTCCATATTAAGTAGAGACCCGTGCATAATCTTCATAGTTCCGTCATCGAAACTGAGCAAATATTGAGCTTATAGCAAAAATCCTCATCCATTTACTATACTCATTTTTGGCCAGCCTACTGTTGGGTTAATTTATATCTTAATTGGGTTAATTAATGAGTTAGTTATTAGAACAAGCTCAAGCCCAAATTATGTTTTGATTTTGTATCCTTCTGTACAAAGAAAGATCTAGAAAAAGCTAGAAAAAAAAAGAGGGTAAGGTGATGTATTAATCTAGATTAGTCTAGATTAAAGTTAATTAATATCTACTTAGGACAATGTGAATGTCGGCTGTTTTTCAGCCTTAGATCACCGACCTTTGCATGTATATATATGTATGCAGTATTGTATGA
Organism: Fagopyrum homotropicum; assembly: GCA_033239125.1. Lineage (NCBI taxonomy): Eukaryota > Viridiplantae > Streptophyta > Magnoliopsida > Caryophyllales > Polygonaceae > Fagopyrum > Fagopyrum homotropicum. The sequence goes on along the minus strand of BSWB01000007.1, from coordinate 8,711,668 downwards.
ATGAAAAAGAGAGTATTCGATCACAAAGGCTTATACACGAGTGAGGTTGTACGTGTGAGTGCGCAACAAAATACCCGCTTATATACTCGGAGTTAGTCGGGAACGTGCGGAGTTTTTCCCTACAACTGGTATCAGAGCCGAGGTTACGGTGGTGGTGTTCGGGTAAACTTTGTTGTTTGAAGAATCTCGTGTTGGCGTGATGGCGGCCGAAGCGATGAGGGCGTTCGAGATTCCACTCTTTGATGGAAAGATCAACTTCACTTTGTGGCAGAGTACGATTCAAGACTTCTTGGTGCAGCAAGGTCTTGACCAAGCTCTGGAGGAGGAGAAGCCTGGATCGATGAGCGAGGAGAAGTGGAGAAGCATCCAGAGGAAGGCGGTAAGTACAATTCGGTTGGCGTTGGCTCCTGAGATTAAGTACGGTGTGTTGAAGGAGACCACACCGAAGGCGTTGTGGGAGAAGCTCGAGAGCATCTATGCGTCAAAGTCGTTGACCAACCGTTTGTGCTTGAAGATGGAGCTTTACTCGCTCAAGATGGAGGAAGGAGGTAATCTTCATGACCACATTAACTCGTTTAATCAACTAGTATGTCAATTGTTGAATGTTGATGACAAGATTGGAGAAGAGGAGCAAGCGTTGTTGTTGCTAGCATCATTGCCGAAGTCCTACAAGTCCTTGGTGCAGACGTTACTTGTAGGAAGGAAGTCTCTCACTTTGGATGATGTGACCGCTGCTTTGCGGGAGAGTGAGAGGATGATGAAGAATGATGCTACCGACAAAGGAGATGATTGCATACTAGTTGCAGGGGAGCGAGAACGAGGGAGGAGTCAGTGGAGGAGGCATGATGACCAGAGGCAGAGATCATGCTCGCGACGAGATTTGAGTGAGGTCGAGTGCTTCTACTGCAGGGAGAAGGGTCACATGCAAGCCCGGTGTCCTCAGATGAGGGAGGACTTAAAGAAGTTGAGAGAGTTGTCGCCGGGAAAGAAGAGAGAGGACTCCCGTACAAATGTGGTCAGTGAAGCTGGTGAAGTTGATTACGGAGATGTATACTTGGCGAGGGGTGAGGAGACCGCCAAGTCAGAGTGGGTGATGGACAGTGCTGCCTCGATGCATGTTTGTAGAGACCAAGCATTATTTGACACCTTGAAGATTGGTGGAGAGTTTGGTCACTTCAACTCGGTAAGTAATGAGAAGTTGAAGGTAGAAGGTACCGGAAGCGTGAGGATGAAGCTTCATAACGGTACAAGCCACACTCTACACAATGTGAGGTATGTGCCATCTACGAACGTGAATGTCATCTCGTTGGGTGCGATGACGATGGAGGGGTATAGGTTCGTCGGCACAAGAAAATGGTGTAAGGTGTTTAGGGGGAGACGCTTGGTAATGCGAGGCCGCAGAAATGAGAAGAATATTTGCTTTTTGGAGGGACAAGCGGTGCAAGAAAAAGGAGGTGGAGCCGAAGCTAAGACGCGGACGAAGGTGAGGTTTTCAGATTCGGTGGAGATATTTAAAATATAAATTAAGGGAGGAATTGTTGGGTTAATTTATATCTTAATTGGGTTAATTAATGAGTTAGTTATTAGAACAAGCCCAAGCCCAAATTATGTTTTGATTTTGTATCCTTCTGTACAAAGAAAGATCTAGAAAAAGCTAGAAAAAAAAGAGGGTAAGGTGATGTATTAATCTAGATTAGTCTAGATTAAAGTTAATTAATATCTACTTAGGACAATGTGAATGTCGGCTGTTTTTCAGCCTTAGATCACCGACCTTTGCATGTATATATATGTATGCAGTATTGTATGAATGAAAAAGAGAGTATTCGATCACAAAGGCTTATATACACGAGTGAGGTTGTACGTGTGAGTGCGCAACAAAATACCCGCTTATATACTCGGAGTTAGTCGGGAACGTGCGGAGTTTTTCCCTACACCTACCAGTATTAGTGAAGCCAAGATCATAAAACACAACTCCATTTGTGTTGAGCTTAGTGAAGCCAACAGCAGGGAGCCTCCAGGAAACGGCAATCTCCGTTTTAAAGAAGATGGGCGTGGTGCGTATTCTTCAAAGCCTGCGAGAGGGAAGCTACATATGAAGATATAGAGATAGTTTTCCACAGTTTTCTAGAGCCACCAAAGAGTCATTGTGAACCATATACTCCATGGTAGATCATGATTCATGGGCATGTTCAATGTTCAGAAATAGGTTCGACTCCAGCCAATGTCATTAGTGAGGCTGAAGAAGTAAGCAGTGGAATTAACATGTAGCAAGCTTCCCCAAACATTGTTAACGTGCGCGCAGTCCCAAAAAAGGCAAAAAGCATGTACTATTAGTTCGGGCTCATTACAGCAAACCGGGCAAAGGTTGGACTGAGTCAGGTGCCTCCTTGATCTCTCAACATTAGTCATTAGTTGACCACGAGCAAAAGTCCAAAGAAAATTGCGGTTTCTTTGAGGGACTTGCAACAACCACAAACACCCGTAAACATACATATCCGCATGCACTTGAATACTCATGTTAGTGCCCGTTTGGTTGGAGCGGTGGAATGAAAACGGAATGGAATTGAATAAGGGTAGGGAAAAGAAATGAAAATGATGGGATTAATTTCATGTATTAAAAAACCTCTAACCAAATGTAATTTTTATTGATTCGGAATCATTCCCGATAAGCGCTTCCAAACGAGTCAATCCCACCCGGAATGATTCCTAGACTAACAGTGGCAATATTTAAGAGAGCTTCATATGGGAGTAAGTGACTGAAGCGTTGCTAGTCTCACCCGGAATCGTCGATCAGTACTCTCTCACTCCACCCGTTCAAGAACCTGGTGCAAAGTGTTCCAGAAAGAACCTGTAATGTTAGATGAAACATACATATGAGATTTGGAGGTGAAGCATTACTTAATTTGAGTAAGAGGCTTCATGAAACAAGATGATATCGCGAACACAACCCATAATCCGTGAAACCCACACATCAGGAAGACCCAGGAGACGACATGTCTCTTCCACAAAATTCCAATTCAGCCCATCGTAAGCCTTTTCGAGATCAATCTTGAAGTCTAACCACTTGTGTCCGTGTTTTTTCCTAGCCATAGAATGGAGCATCTCTTGAACAAGAACCACGTTATGCTCGATCATCATGCTAGGGATGAAGCTGCTTTGGAATGGATTAACCCCTCTCTCCATGATAGGTTGAAGTCTAGTCACCATCAGCTTCGATACAAGTTTGTAAGCCACATTATACAAACCAAGGACATATGATCTGAATTATGACCCTTGGGAACCAAGGATAAGAGCGTAGCATTAAGGCCATCAGGCATAACACCGTTCACAAAGATATCATAGATACTTAGCAACCGAAGGGTCATATACATCTATAGGATATACATCTATAGGATATTATTATGTTATATATGTTTATTAGATTTTTAGATATATCTCTCCCCGTAATTTTAGTCTATCTTTCCTTGCATATAGGATCTTCTCTATTAGGTTCTTGCCTCTTGTATATATATGTTTACATGGTTACTTAATAAATCAGATCATTCATACAATTCTACATGGTATCAGTGTAAAAATCGATACTCTAACTGATCTCAATTTTTTCTCTCTACGATCTTTTCTTCTTCTACATATACACTGTATAGATGCCCTTACCCAGATTCAGATTCTTACCTTCATCATTCTTATCACCTGGCCTATCGATTTGTCAAGTGCGTCTTACGGATGATAATTATCCTGAATGGAGGATAGTCATGCTTGGTAAACGCAAGGAAGGATTCCTTGATGGAACCATCAACAAACCGGCTGACACATACATATGTCATTATGCAAACTTAAATCCAAAATAATCATTTACCCTTGTTCAAGAATGAACCACAAAAACCAAATTTCATATTGAGCAAACAATTCACGATTTTACATTGCCATTACATGTTATGGATTGGCGACCGAAATCCCAAAAATCCACATGCTAAATTTATTCTTTTGCCACTCCAATGCCGCACATCAATTACATCTTCAAAGAAAACTTATAGAAATACAAGATTCGGAGTCCTCAACCTGCAAATATTTAAATACAAACGTATTCAGATCATCTTTTATATAGGTTCTGATTCATCACTAAATGGTCAACCTCACCAACTGTGGTCATGCGATTGAGGTAAAAGTTAAGGATATGTTTGGCAGGCTGTTAAAAGGACCTTATCAGGCGGTTATACACGTATAAGATTCTTAAATGGACCTTATAAAAGCTTCCGAACACACCCTTAATATGTAAAATGACAGAAACAGTGTAAAGTAGCATGTAAGACTCAAACAGTTGGGTGCTTGGGTGCATATTTTAGGCCAAATACTATAATTTTTCATTACTTCATACATTACTATGGAAGAGGCATCAGGCATGAACTGAACAACAAGAAACAACATGTATAGAAAACAACTTATTCCAAGGACAACTTTACACCGTGGTAAAGCAAGACATGCTAGAGACGCAAAAAGAGTGCTCTCGGAAACACTAGGAATGTGATCAAGTAATCCGGATATCTACTCTGTCCTGTACAATGGTGCTGCCGGTGGGGAATGGAATGAATAGACTAATACACTGAGGAAATCAATTAAGAACTGCAAACTTTGTAGTGCAATTTATCGAGGTGAGTATCTAGGAGAATGGCAAGGAATAAAGAGGTGTCATCAGAGGGATAAATGATATTGGATACTGCCACCACTTAATTAACTAACTTGAAAGGGCAAATAATAGGATAATGGCAAGGATAAATATTCTGATGCCGTTAGCATTAGCAGTTAATAAATCCTGTTTAACATTGCAAATACTAGCTTTCATTTGTCTAGTGCAGAAGTTTATGACTAAAATGTAAGTTCATTTATGGTATTCTACCTACCAGAAAATGCAAGCCTCGTATAGAAATAGTCGACTGGCTCAATATCAACTTCAAAGAACAACGAACAGTGAATGAAACAAAAGAGAACCAGATATATAGGATTATCAAAACTACACAGAAGTGATAAACACTCACAGAGAGAGAGAGAGAGAAAAGTAATATATATTAGAATGCTTTCAATTTTGTACACTATAGTACATTAATATGAGAGTATATGCCCTGAAAGAAAATTCCGGAGACTAGCAAGTAGCAACAAGAAAATTTAAGGTTACTCGCACATATCAGCTATCCCCAAACTTGTATGCTCTTGAATAGATAAAAAAAAACAGGACAAAATAGTTATCCCAAAGACACCATTGAATTCTTGAATATAATTAATACACGTTGAAAATCTGCTGAAAACATTATGGATCAATTTGGCATCCCTGCAACGGATGTTCATTTGAGCAAAGGTCAGGTAAGTCCTTGCTTAAACAGCTCTAAGCTTTCCCCATCGGATGACAATGAAAAGTCAGCAAAACTTTTATATACAAGGTCGGGAGATCTAAATATCCTTTACGAAATTATTGTATTGCTATGGGAAAGCTCCCGATTTCCATGTCTCTAACAAAACAATAATTTATGATTAAGTCAGGTTTTATACCTGATCGAACTTACTTTTACCACATCGGACTCCGATAAACAATGGAAAGTGATAGCCCATACAACCAATCAAAACAAATACGATTCAAAGAAGATGAATTAGAATCGGATTTTGAAAGATCAGTCGATACCTGAAAATAGAGAGAGAAGCGAAGGCGGGATCAGTGCTTGCCACCGTGCTCCTTGGCGTGCTGTTGGTGCTCAAGGTGACGGCGCTCCTCGGGGAGGGCGACTAGGTAGGAGAAAGCCATTCCTCCAAAGCAGACATGGTAGAGAGGTGTGATCGAGTTAGTCTCGATGTACTTTGCGTGGTAGTTTTCGAGCCACCTCTCGAACGCGTTCTTTGCGTTGCTAACGGACAGCATTGGCTTCACGCGCTGTGGCACCTCCTTCACCTTCAATCCTCTCAATTCGTTGATGAAATTCTTCATCGCCATTTTCGCAAACAAAAGAGATATGGAAAGGGAGAGAGGGCTTTTTTTTGTTTCAGATCGTCAATCCAACCCTAACCCTAAAAAAAAGCTTATTATTGGGCTGCAAATCCACAAGGGCATAATCGTCTTTCACATTTTATTTTATTTGTTTGCGGTGACCAAAAGCTATTGTATCGTTTAGACTTTAAAGCGTGTTTGTACAAATGCTAATCATACTTATTTAGCGTTATAATATGATAAGCAAGTTATTTGAACAATTGAGATAAAGTTTTGAAGACTTGAATTCAGGTGCCCTAAAAATTAGTTCTCGAGGTTTATGAATGCTAAGTTTATGGAATTTTTTTTAATTATTAAATTTTTATTTGTTGACGGAGTTTTTGAGAAATTTTAATTTAATGATGGTCGATGAGTTATGAGATAACAACGGGCTTGGTTGGCCTTTTGCGAAGGGATAGGACTAGTTAGGTAGGATTGTGCAACAGTCCTGATCGTGTTGACCCGTTTTTAGTTTGTTTGCTTTATAGACGTAACGTATATACACTTGTTATTTCTACATCAATAAATAGTCTAATCGCTTGTAAACGCATCTGAGTGCAAGTTAAAGCTGAGATGAAATGTTAGATTTTTTTTCCAAAATAATTATAAAAAAATGAAAATATTTACGAAAGTAGGCACTTAGAAAAATATTTACGAGAATAAAAAGTCACTCAGGTTCGGGGAGACCCGTTTACAACTACGATTTATAAGAAGAACCCACAGTTTTATTTTAATTTTATTTTTAATAAATTGCATTTTAAAAATGCAGTTTACTTTTTTTTGTAATTGTATAACCAAACTTTTTTTTGTAAGTACAAAACCAAACGAAATCAGACAGTAACAGTCCTTAGATCAGACTGTAATTTCCTTACCGATCCAAAAGTGCACAACCCTACGTCTAGGGCTTAATCTTGTGGTCATGGCATATTCAAGGTGATGATATTATATACCTTGATATAACCGAATACAAAATTGTCATGACAATGAGGTGCAGATTTGCTCATGAATCATATTCTCAAGTTGCTCTGAAATGCCTTTTTTCTTGTAAGAAATATCAGACATTCGGACCTAACAAAATAAAAGGTGCACGGGGGCAATTTTTGTTGAAGGTGGAGGCAAACCCAAAATTAAATGACATGAACTTTATTCATACACGTATGGATAGAAACCAAACTGATCACTGAACAAGAGTTTAGTATACAACATATGAAACAACAATATAACATGATAACACAACATTACACTCCCAGTCCTTCTGTATACTACTATCTATATTGCAAATGGCAAAAAGAACAAATGTTTTTATACGTATGACATGCTGCAGTTGCAGTCGCAAGCCCAAGTTGTGGGTCACTCCATGTGTGCTTGTATGTATATGCACATTTTCGGGACGAAGCCAATCTCAGTCAGAGAATTTGGGTCTCCATGAAACAAGACATGCAATTTTGATGCAATACAAACATCGACTGAATCTTTGTTAAACAAGCAGATACTAGAAGGAATGGCTTCGTCGGAGCTGCTTAAAACGCTTTAATACAGGCCCAGCATTCTCAATTCTGATATATGGCTGGGGTCGAGTTCAGGGACACTATTACACTCCCTGTCTTCTACAATGTACTCCTATAGAGAAGACGAGCATTGTTACACAACTGACTATGTAATAGAAACAAATCCATAAAGGTTTTAATATCACGGATCCAGTAATTACTTATTTGGGTGAAAAATAAGGAGCAAAAGTTCATATTTAGGGCCTGTTTGGTTCCAACTCCGGTAACGGAAACGGAATGGAAACGAAATTTAGTCCATATGTATATCATTATTCATGAAATTTTGTGGAATCATTCATTGGGATTTCATGCAAAATGCACTTGTTTCCCACATTTTATTTCCCTATAGGGTATCAAAAGTAATCAAATTCTAGTTCATTTATTTCAAACCACAAGGAATGATTCCAACAACTTTCATGAATAAGGGCCCTTAGTGAAGTGTTCATACTTGTTAAATGTGGCCTTTTTAGTACAATATACACTATGACACATTTTTCACCACAAACTGAAGTCCTGAACAAATCTCTATATAAACAAAAAAGCATTTCAACTATTGGGTAATAGGCTTCCTTTTCTGAAGAAGCATAATCAATCAATTGATTCAACCTTGTCCTCCCTCTTATCATTTAGCTGTTTCTACTTCTACAAATCTTATCAAATGATGTGTCTTAAAGAAATAAATGTTATCTTTTCTTTTTAATAGATATCTTTGTCTGCTTTTAATCACGCATTAAGACCTCCGGCCTTTAACTGTGAAACCTTCGAACTGTTCTTATAAACTTATACACAAGAGTTGGCAACGGTATTTGATTCAAATATAAGGGAACATAAGGCATAAAGAGGTTTGTCTGAGTCAAACCTTTGTCAATTCTTTCTTAGCAAGTACATGATAGTGCCGTTCACTAATCCTTTGTCCACATATAATGGCTATAAAAAAACCATAGAGCAAGCCCACCAAAACAATGGCTAGAACTGCAAATATTGCAAAGACAAAATTAGAATTAGTCAGATGCGAGCTTTTTCCATTTTCATGATAATTCGAGGTGTAAAAGCAAAAGTTCTACACATGATTCCTTTGTAATGTCACTCAAATATGAATATATTCTAATGAATGCATTAAGAAATCATACACTCTTCATGTCCAAATACATAAATTATAATACACAAGTAAATAAGGAGAAAGGATGTAAAAATACCAGCCATTGTGTAAAATGCATACGGGTGCTCCTCATAGCCAAACATCTCACGCAGTTCTTCGCCATAGAACTTGTATACTAGTACACCCAATAATGCCACAATCTGTTGCAACCAACTGGCAACTAAGAACTTTACCCATAAATTCAGGAATTAACATGTACCTACAGCTACTACAGTACCATCTGACATCATTGATAAAATTTACGTAAAATACATAAAAAATATATATATATATATAGTACATGATTTTCTGAACCTTAACAGCGCAACATATAATGAGGTATTTAAATAACGAGAAAATTTTCCATCAAAGAGGTGACACAAATTGCATGTCATATAATTAGCGCAACTTACTTCCTCAAATCTATGTTTGATTTTCATATTAGGATATTATGCAAACCATCATAAATTATAAAGCAGAGAACAAGCAGTTGTCACTTATCGGATGGGTCACCTTATCAAAGTCAATCTTGTCAGATGATTGTTCAGTACATTTCTACAGCTTTAAACTTCATATTTGATACATCCTATTCATTTCAAACAATCTTATCATACCTACCTATGGCCATATATCGGACAAAATGCTAACAGAACTAAATAGTGTTCCGATCAAGCTCTGGCTCAAAAGTATACAGCGAAACAAGTGACTGCAACAGATTGTTGAATTGCATAACGCCTCTATGAAAAAGATATGTGATGAAGAAAAAGTTAGTAAAAGTTTATCTTTATCCTATATTTGTCACAAGTGAACAATCACATCCCTTCAAGACATGTTTTTTTACTTAATTATTTACACAAGAAGCAACAATTAGCTGGTAATTATTGACAGGAAAAGATGCTATCGCTGCTAAACATGGTCCCTGGCACGGGTATATTCTATAACTTCAGTTAAGCCAAAAAACCCGAAAACCAAATATTCCTTACCAGCTGGACTATTATGAATATGAAAGCATGGTCTCTGGCAACAAGGAACTGAAATTTCAATCTCAACCACCAGCGGTCCGAAGGTACATTCGCTCGTAATATAAAGCTGGCTCGACACTCTGTACAATGTGCAAATGCAAAGCCTTCCTGCAAACATAAAAATTGAATAGCAACATAAAGTCACTCAACAAACTAACAAAGAGATCCAACAGGCTAGTTTTCACATTATTTCAACCAAGAGAAAATGAGCACCTTTAGAATGAAAAGAACTGCCAAACATTTGCATTTTATAACAAATTAATTCTTCTGCTTTTTTGAGTAAACAGAATGATATTTATAGTTTTATTTCAATAGGATGAAATGTCTCTAGTGCTGGTAAATTCAGTGTCAATGATGGACTCCATTACACTGAAAGCATACAGCACATAATATAAAGCAAAACTATACCTTCGTAGATCTCCAGTAGTCAAGACATGATCTGTGAACGTACTTTTGGGTGCCTTTGCAATGGCAAGGTGCAATTAAGTCTTCTCCTAAGGAATTGATTATAAAACATAATCATTTGACGACATTGACTTTGAGTAAGTGAACCGTCTGATAAATAGAAGAATGCAAGAGGATGATATATATCATAAAAAGTTAAAAAAGAAGAGAGAGATAAACCTCCATTGTCAAGGCATATACGGCACTGTGGCTGCTCCTCATTAATCAAGCTACAGTTTTCATCGGATTCGATGCTTTGTGAATCGTTATTATTTTCTGTATCCAGCCTGCCAATGGTTCTAATTTCACACAAGGATGTTGATTCCTCGAATTTTTCATGCACTTGAGGCAAGATGGGGTCTGTTTCTGAACTGTCATCTATCTGAATACCATTTGATTCTGTCTGCATCTTGAATAATAACAAGTTGGAATCAAAGATTGCAAGTCATTACATACACAACAACGCCTAACAACCATTTCAGTTTTCAAGCCCAGCGAATAAACCTGCATAAGAAATAAACCAACAGAAACAAAAAGATAATCATACAAGAAAAATTAGATCCCCAGAAAGATGATAAAAGAGGAGCAATAAAGCCCTAAAAAATATTATCAAGTCTTGAGGCCACTAAGAACAGTCAAACAAATTTTAGGAACTGAACGCATGGAGTGCTTCACTACGGCTAAACATGTGATAAAACGGTAACACACTTATATTCACCGGCCTAAGCAAATTCAAACGTGATAAAGCAAAAAAATGTGCAGTCCATACCAAATCAATACTCGATCTAGCCTATCTACACTCAATCTAGGTGTGTGTGGTGTGTGGTGCAAAAACCTACCTAGTCATCACATGTAGAATACAGTTCCGGTCAGCACATTATGGATCCCCACCAGTTATGACTTATCACGTAATATGCATTTATAATCCTCTTTTGATTTTTGAACAATGCACATATGCATCTCTCTGTCTCTATCGCTCTTGAAAATTTCATATATTCAAAAAAATCTATTCAACGTTACAATAGGGAGATGGGGTTGAAGGATACGCCTACATTTTACTTGGTTAGTGGTTCTAAAAGTGGAAGCTGATAAAAGCTTAAACTAACTTCAGCCACTCATAATTCTCTAGAACCACTTCCCCAAACCAATAAGATAAATAATTTCTTATAATCTAGACTATCTGACAATGATCCGTGGCTTATATTCCACTTTCTTCCACACCCTTGACTACTGCATACTTGTCCTGAGATTAGTATATCTACCACAGCTCAAAATAATTCATAGGGTGTTTGATGTTATGTGTGAAGCTTGAAAAGATTCCTGACATAAACTTGGAAGTTGTGCGACATATTACAGGTTAAAGTAATTCAATAGTCAGTTTCGCTACCAGGAAGTTGTGAGATAGTAAAAGAGCTAGCAGATACTAGTGTCTTTAGCACAATATATAAAGGCTCACAGAAAAAAAGACTGTAAATTGCATCATTGGACTGAAAGTACTCGGCGATAAAAGAGCCAATGTACTAAAATTTTGTTTAACAATGAACGAAGTGAGCAATTAGGTAGGTATGGAATCAACCACTGCCACAATATTCCAAATTTGGTGGTCACAACATCCCATTATCATGTACTATTAAATAAATTAGGCTTGCTAGACTCTGACATAGCAATTCACATAACACCATCAAAGGAACAATGCAATTAATTTCCATAGCAAATATTTTTTTTTTACATTAAAGAAAATATTCAAAAAACTTCTACTATAAAATTATGACTATCAAATACAAAGTGAGCTGGGAATGCAGATAATTTATCCACTAAATGCAGTAACTCGGAATAAAAAAGGAAACTGATTAAAATAAAGAGTGAAACAACTAGAACAACTCTACAAGATATAAAGATTCATATTCCTCCAAGCAACCAACTACTCAGGCATCTAATATGAAAAAGTTATATATGAATGGGTTATTGTTGCAACTATTTAAACTAAATGGAATACAAAAAAAAAATAATAAAAAGGCTCACCGGATGGAGAACATACTTGTCTCCCACAAATTGCACCAAAACAATTCAGAAAGTATAGTTATCTACGACTTGAAGAGCTGAAAGGAGCTCTCAACACGAAAGGGAATAGAGAAAGGTGCTAAGGACCCTGGATACAAAAAGTAAAATGGAAAAATTAGTAAGCATATAAACGTGTAACAATTTATGATGAGAAATATCTCAAGTTCTCAATAATTATGTATTTATTTCAAGTTGGATCACAGATAACTGCTAAACGTCTACGTAACTACTAGTTCCTTTAAAAGCATATACAAAATTGCAGTTACATTAACTTCATTTTCCTTTTAAAGTTAAAGGGTGTGCGTATAAACGCGCTTCTCTTTTTTTGAATTTTCTGATTCTCCAGCTAGATCTCTACAACAATCCATCACCAATGAGCAAGACTTAGGGAAGATACCGACTATATCACGTTCCAGATATACCAGCTTGAAATGTATAACATAATTGCATAATTCAGTTTCAGCTTTACAAGAACAATCGTATAGCAAACAATTCCAATCTCGAAATCATATATAAACAAAACGAATATTTTGTTGTTAGAGATTACAAAAAACAGATTCGGGATCATACTTCAATAACAATAAACACGCAATGCAATCTGCTCATATCACAATTGCATTTCCATGCTCCTATCAAGAATCTCAAACGCAACGAAAAGAGAAAATTAAAATTGATGAAGCAAGCACTTGCCAGGAGATTGAATTGATGGTGCTGCGAAGATTCACAGGTTGAGCTTCTTCCATGAGGCTCGTGGTTTCGATGTGCATCTGCGTTCACGCGTTCAATGAAGGGACGAACGAGCCATGAAATAAGTTAGGGTTTGTGCTGAAAGAGGGAAACAGAGATGCAATTTCTCGCGGGCCCTATTTTCTACAAGTAGAAAATTAAAGTAAAAAAAGGGAGGGAGAAAAAAGATTTTTCTGTGTCGATTTTTATTACTTTTCTTTCTTTTTTAAGATTATTTGATACTCCGTATTTAATTTGATGTACGTACACCGTACAACTTTGCTCAACTAATTAATATCAATAGTTTACCCCAAATCTTCAAATAGGTAAATTAGCTCAGTTGGCTGGAACCGTTCGTAAAAAGCTCTTTGGTCGAAGACTCGACCCCTTTCTTTTGCACGCCCACTGCCAGCCATCTTCCTTCCCAGCTCCTGTCGACTCCGCCGCACGCTGGTGAAACCTGCCGGCCTTCCGCACGCCGGTAACACCCCCAAGCTCTCCGCACATCGGTACATTCAAGTTGCAATCTGTATGTTCTCTCTTTATCTCCATTTAGGTTGAATATGTGAATTTTGTAGGTTTTAAGTCGATTTGGACATTCGTTATATTACTTGAATATTGATTGAATTGAAGTTTTAGGCTTATAGTTGTTGCACCGGCTTCGACACTCCGCTCCCGTTCTCGTATCAGAGCCAAAAAGAAGGAAAATATGTCTGTCATGGTGGTGACCAGCTTAGGAGAGATTGTGATCGACCTGTATGCCGATCGCTGCCCGCTTACCTGCAAAAACTTCTTAAAGCTCTGCAAGTAATTTAATTTTCCTTCCCTCTCACACATTCATACGACTCTGTTGCTTCTCCATTAACTTCCAACTATAGATTGATATCACTATGTTTCGACCTGATTTTTTAGTTGATTTTTGCTATATTGTGTGGTATTTCCATGGGGGAAGGATCAAGTACTACAATGGATGCTTGTTTCATACGATTCAGAAGGATTTCACAGCTCAGACGGGTGATCCAACTGGTACTGGTAGCGGTGGTGATTCTCTTTACAGGTGACTTTTGATTATTGGATATAGTTTGTGTTTGTTTAAATCTTGACAAGGGGAAAAATTAGTAATAATTTGTATTTGTTCGAATAGATCAAGAGAAGAGATTCGTTTAGGTCTGGTTTTGAGATTTAGGATTTCAAAATCGACTTTGTGTCAATATATGGAGGGTCCTTTCTCTTTCTGTTCAGGGTGGGCTAATTAGGGATGGTGAACCCTATGCTACAAACTTACAATAGGTCCATGCTTGCATATAGTATTTGGCTGAAGGGGTCTCAAGTTATCGTTTTGACAAGGGGGAAGGCCAACGAGGGTCTTTCACTCTCTTGACAGGAAGAGGTTTGTGGGCATATTTCCCGGAATAGAGTGTTTAAATTTAAGCTTGAAGGATGGAAGTAGGATATGGAAGCGGCACAATAAAGACGTAGAAAATGCTGTCATTTAGAAGTTTCTGTCTGGAAAGTTGATGGAATATCATTTTTAAGACACAGGTGCTAGAGTTGTATCTTGTATGCTTGTAATGCACTGCGTATAATTATCCTTTGTATGATTAGACATGCAGAGATTTGGAGTAATAGCTAAGAGTGGAAGTAAGAATGTGGAAAATTTAGGAATTAAATCCTAGAAATAATTTGAAATCAACAATTCGGGGTTGATTTGACATGACTAATAGTGTTATACTTTTAGTTGATAAGGCTTAATAAAGTAGCTTATATCGATATGATATGACAAATTTCACACTCCAAACCAGAAATGTTTTGGCTATTATTCCCCCCCCCCCCCCCCCCCCCCCTAAATTGACATTGCATTAATTTTTCCTTTCTTTTCTTTGTGTAGATTTTTGTTTGGTGATCAAGCTCGCTTTTTCAATGATGAAATTCACCTTGATCTGAAGCATTCTAAGAGGGGGACTATTTCCATGGCTAGTGCAGGGGAGAACCTTAATGCATCTCAAGTATAAGAGACACACCTCTTTCTCTTGTTTTCTCCCTGCTCCTTCTAACATCTGTTGCAATCTGTCTCCGGTCCTTTTTTTATTTTTTTATTTTTTTATTGTAACTTGCCTCTGGTCTTGAGGAGAAGTTATCGTTCGCGTAAGCTCATGAAGTTATTGTCTTCGCAGTTCTATATCACACTAAGGGAAGGTCTTGACTACCTTGATGGAAAACACACCGTAAGTATGCTTGAAGTTCCATGTTAAGTAAATTCTGTTAGTGGTCGAGATAATGGATGCTTGTAAATCTTAAATTCTGTCTTCGCCCATCTGATACTACAACATGTAAATATGGTGACAAGAAAGGATTGATAGACTACACTTCGAGGATTTATTTCTGCCCAGCCGACATCAGTTTTTCCATCATCTACAAACTAGGAAAGAGTGATTGAAAACTTTGAGGAATTTATTTTTGCCTAGTTGAAATCAATTTTGGCATTATCACAGATTGGGAAAGAGTGATTGTATTATAAATTAAGGAGGAATGTACAAAATTCTAGGAAATTCTCTTACATTTTTCTCCTCAAATCTGGCCTTATGAGATTAATTCGTAGAGTATATTGTTAGTTACTAATCTGTGATGTGTTCATATGAATTAGGAGGAAAGAGTGTTCGATGAGTATGAGATTTGTAGTCTTCGGAGTAAATTGGTGGCCAAACCGCCAGAGGAAATATGTTACTATAATACTATATCACATATAAGATTGTTTTGATCAAATTTATCACATAAAAGTGTAGGCATGCTAATTTGTTACTTGCTTGATCAATATACCTCTTATCTATGTGCATTTGTAGTCTCATCTAACTACATGTCATTTCAGGTGTTTGGTGAGGTTGCTGAAGGGCTTGATACGTTGGAAAGGATTAATGAAACTTATGTGGATGAAAAAGGCCGACCGTATAAGAATATACGGTATGGGCTTTTCACTGATGCTGTCTACTATGAAATCTCTTTGCCGTACAAATCTGTGTATAACCTGTGATTTCTGACAGAATAAAACACACC
Organism: Fagopyrum homotropicum; assembly: GCA_033239125.1. NCBI lineage: Eukaryota > Viridiplantae > Streptophyta > Magnoliopsida > Caryophyllales > Polygonaceae > Fagopyrum > Fagopyrum homotropicum. The sequence continues at coordinate 8,695,669 of BSWB01000007.1, read as the reverse complement.
TATATCCTTGATGATCCTTTTGAAGATCCTCCTCAGCTCGCTGGATTAATTCCAGATGCTTCACCAGAAGGAAAACCAAAAGATGAGGTAATGTAATGATCCTGTCGCTTTGCCTACTTATGTAGTCATATTTTTCACTTTTTCTTTTATTTTGTAATTTTTATAATAGTAGGATAATTTGTCAAGTAGGTTGACCTTTGTCTTTCTTTTCCGTAGGTTGATGATGAAGTTAGACTTGAGGATGATTGGGTGCCTATGGATGAGCAATTGGATGCGGAGGAGCTTGAGGAAGTTATCCGAGAAAAGGAAGCTCATTCAAGAGCCGTTGTGCTTGAAAGTGTAAGTCAATTTCTCTGCATCAGTTCCACTGTAATGCTTGTAGTCCCAGTTCTTATAAAACATCCCTTTATTCCTTGTAAGAGTCATTTTCTTGTCTGTGGTCACAGATAGGAGACATTCCTGATGCTGATGTAAAGCCACCTGAAAATGTACTATTTGTTTGTAAGCTGAATCCTGTTACTGAAGTAAGTGCCCTGCTTCAAAAGCGTTCCTGTTTATGGATGCAATTCATAATCTGTTGTAGCATCCTCAATTCACTTGTTTCTCATGATGTTTCCAGGATGAAGACCTGCACACCATCTTTTCACGCTTTGGAAATGTTACATCGTAAGTTTTTCAAAGCTTTACTTTAAAGTTCAATTTGTTAGTTCTAACATATCTTTCTCTGTTGAAATATGCGTACTTTGAACTCACCATCGTAATTTGATGACAGTGCTGAAATAATTCGTGATTTCAAGACTGGAGACAGTTTGTGTTATGCCTTCATAGGTAATTTTTAACCAATTTGCTCTCTTTTGTGTGGTAAGGAAGGCAGTTTTAACCAATTTGCACAACACTAAGAAATATACCCAAGGGAAATGAAGGTGACAAAACCTCTGATGACCGAAGTCCTTTTTAAATATCTCTAATATTATTGTGGATAAGAAAACTCAAAGGCCTTACATATACACACAACCTGCTAATTGCCCCTGTCAGAGACACTAGTCAAATTCCCCTGACCGAATCAGGATTCATGGTTCCCTCATCCCCGTGTGTCTGTTGCCACAACAGCCAACTTAACCTTCTTGAATTTCATTCTCGACATAGACCACTAAGGGTTTTCCATAGCTAACAGCAGGTTATTTGTCACCTTATCATACGATTCATATCTAGTTAACCCTGTTGCTTGAAGTCGCCTAACTACTTATCTGACCATAAACTTCCAACACAAAAAGAAATGAGGCTTGACTCTATCAATTGGACTCATAACTGTAATAAGCTAGCGAACAAATGGAGACAAGCTGTTTCTATGAACAGTGTAGGTTGAAGAAACGGAGAGTTAACAATAGGTTTCAAATTACATGTGCACTTCTTGTTCATCTGAAGCTGAAAAATTAACATTGCCATTTAAAACCAAACAATGTATGCAGAAACACCATCACTTTTGTCAGTTTACCATCATTGGAAAGCGTTGGACTCTGATTTTTATGTTCTGTAACTTGGCACGAATGCAACATACTTTCTCCTCATTTCCAATTATATTTTGTCCGATAATTTTGATGCATGTTGTGATATGTTACCCCCCTTTAAATGACAGAGTTTGAGGATGAGGAGGCATGTATTCAAGCATTCAAAAAGGTTCGTAGCCTGATATCTGATCACTCCTACCACTTATTTCACTCTCTGGAATAGAAAATAAAAAATCAACTTACTCTACTCATGATGATATTTTAGCGAAAGTACGTCTGTTAAGACTTTTTAAGAACATATGTACTTAACTTCATCATGGTTATTTTGTCATTTTATAATTTAACAGGCTCTGTTCTTCATCACTCATGATGAGTGGACAGGTTATATCTTTTTTGAACCTGAAGGATGATTTGAAATTATCGGGATGATACAATTAATCTATGGAAAACTGCTTTTTATGCTACGTGGAAAAAAATATTCATATAATCTATTCTGCTAGTCAACTTTTCAACGTCTCTGACAAAGGATCACAGACTCAAAGTCATCCCTCAGTTTGAAATCCAATTAGGTTATCCCCTTAAATCCATGGTTGATTTACTAGTAATCTCTTCTGTTTTGGTATTTTCTTAACACTGCATATTTTGCTTTATCATGTCAGTCTATGGAGTTAGCGTCTCTCTGTTACTTGTACATTTGGAGTTTGAAGTAGGAGGTTACAATGCAAACACGAGGTTTGGTTCTTGGGAAAATTTACCGGTTTGGAATCATTTCCCTAAAGTCCCTACTTCATTTCCCCCCCCCCCCCCCCAAAAGAACAGCATCCATCGTTGTAAAGCACTAAAGCTTAAATCTCAATTGAAATTGTCACCCACATTGAGATTTTGGATTTTAACCCCGAACTCTGGCAATTAACTCTTTGTGAGTTGATTTGAATTGTAAGGTCAATCATCTGGTAAAGTTTTCACTCCTCTGGTATGTGGGCTCATAATCTCAAATTGCCCAGAGGAGCTTAAATCTTGATATTGATTTCGAGAATAAAGTAGGATTTGGGTTGAGAACTAATGAACTACAACGGGTGTTTTGTGGAAAACTTGTTTCTTGGTTTCCATTCATTGCTTGTGTTTCTTTTTTATTGTTCCAAATTTTCATCCTGCTTCCGTTTTGTGTCTCACTAATTTCGGAACTCCGGAAATTAACTCTTCCGTTTTGCGTCTCACTAATTCTGTAAAACATCTTGGAAAGGGATTAGCTGTAATTTTGTCCTTGTTTAGTTTACCATATGAACTTTTTTATGGGAAGTAATTGATAAGTTATCTAAATGGAATTATTTTCTGACACAGTTTGAGCAATTTTATTTACTGATGTAGCTTTTTATTGATATTGACTTATGCATTTTATCTGAATTATAATTTGAGTTGTCCCAATACAAAATATAGTACTTGGATTGTTTGATGGAAAATTGCTGCTGCTGAACCTTTGCATTACTTGTCTTTACTTCATTTGCACACTAAGAATCTGAAATTGAACTAACCGGAACTGAACATTTAGTTTTAGCAATCAGCATGTTATTGGACTCCTGGTTCTTGTGAAGTTGGAGCTCAATTGGAAAGCATCTGTAAATTACCACTTCTTTTTTGGGCTCTTTGAAATGAGTCATATTCAGCAATTGTTTGTAAACCTGATCTTCACACAACTTTGTATTTGCATAAATAAATTAGAGCATTCTGATATGCTGTCCATTGTTATTACTTTTATCTATGGGATTCAATCCAGTTCTGTAGCTTGTAGACATCAAATGCTGATGCCTTCTGATTATAATATATATGGGCTCTGCATTTTCAAAATGGTGAATTTCTAGGCTGTAGACCGCTTTTCCTTTCCTGGATTCCAATCTCTGGAGGTTTATGTGTTCATCTCATCGTGTCAGATCTCTGAGCATACGAATTATGTGTTGTGCATGTTGTGAAATATGGTTTTTCAGTGGCACTTGGCAGTCACCTTCCAAGTTTGGACTTCAGATATGTTTAAGTATTTGGTTGGTTGCTTAATTTGTGCTTTACTTTTTCAGATGGACAATGCTTTAATTGATGATAGGAGAATAAAAGTGGATTTCAGTCAAAGTGTTTCAAAGCTGTGGAACCAGTTTAGGCGCAAGGGTAGCAAACAAGGTAGTTGAACAATTACCTTTTCCCTTGGAAATAGCTTTGTATCCCGGCCCACTAAGACTATTGCAGTAGTGAATTTACTTAAACAAAATTTCACAGGACAAGGCTGCTTTAAATGCGGGTCCGTTGATCACATTGCTAAGGATTGCCCTGGAACTTCAACTACCATGAATTTTGAGTTGAAAGATAATAACAAGCAACGCGGCGGTGAAAATAATGCCAAGTATGTTCTATTTGTATTCCTCTGAGCTGCTACCACAAACCGTGCATCATGGAAACCTCGTTGTATGAGTCTCTCTGACATTGGATTCTCATGCAGATATGAAATGATATTTGATGAAGACGAAAGAAGACACGAGCGAGATGACCATAGCAGGAGAGTTTCAGAAGGCTCTAAACATAGGGAAGAGAGCCGGGATGATGCCAGAGCTAGCAGGGACATCAGAGGCAGAAGGGACCGAGATGAGAAAGTCACCGAAAGAAGAGGAGACCAAGAACATGGAAGAAAGGATTACAAACACAGGGAGGATAGAAGAGACGACAGAAGGGACCGAGACTACGATGAGAGAGTTACTGAAAGAAGAGGAGACCGAGAACATGGAAGAAAGGATTACAAACACAGGGAGGATAAAAGAGATGACAGAAGAAACCGAGACTACGATGAGAGAGTCACTGAAAGAAGAGAAGACCGAGAACATGGAAGAAAGGATTACAAACACAGGGATGATAGAAGAGATGATAGAAAGAGGGGTGCAGATTATGATGGACAACGGAACGAGAAAGGCGACGATAGGTATAAAAGGAGAAGTGTTGACAGGGATAGGTACGAAGATAGAGATGACCGTAGCCATAGGAGGATCACAAAGACAGGAGGATAGAAGGGATGACTGAAAGAGGATGTAAGCTCATCTCTATTGGGTTTCCTTTTGTTCTTGTTTTCTGTGTCTCGAGGTTTGTTAGATGATTTGGTGATATTTTTGTCTTGCTGAGCTCTGCTACTGCTAATGCAGTTGACATAGAAAAAAACAAGAACTGATTTGTAGTGATCTTGTGCTTTTGGGGTACACTGTATTATTTTATATGATGCATTATTTTGAATTATTTTGCTAATATGCATTATGGGAGAATTAGACCTTTCGTTATAACTTATAAGTTATCAAGTATTGCACATACATGTTTAGTTCACACGATATCATCAATTGTTCGGCCAGAATTGTCATCACGTTTGAGGTTTCCAAATTTCACTCACCGTGCCAGGCAAAGCCACTACCCGTCGATTATACTACACAAGATTGAAGTATGAAAATACAAAGCAAAGATTGAATTATCAAAATAAAGAAAAACAAATTAAATACAATTTGAAAAATCAAAATACAAAGCAAAAATATTGAAATATCAAAATACAAACAATTATTGAAATATTAAAAATAATAAAACAACAAAGTGTTACTTTTTAGGGAGGATTTTCATATTCGTGTTTTGATCTTTTGGTGTCCCTATGATTTTGGCTCCTAATTTTATTTTCGTTGTTTTGCTTTAAATGTTGATTAATATTGATGTTTATTTCTTCTATCGCTTTGTCGACTTCTCAAGCCATCAAGATTGTTTGATATATCGTCGAACTCTGTCGCTTATTAAAAACAAAACTCCAAAATATTGAAATGTCAAAATACGAAGCAAGTCACTTAGCGAATTATGGGTTTAAGTTGATTTTTTTTTTTTTGGATTTTGAGAGTTTATTTTGATGACGAATTGAATAGGTTGCTTATTACGGATTTTTTTAGTCCAAACTCAATAAGTACACGAGTTATTTCGAAGACTTTATGTATACCTTTTTCGCAAAATATCTTATAGAATTTCACTATTCCTTGGTTGTGTTCGATCTCTTTGATCGCTTTTCTTTGTGAAATGCTTATTGCTATGTGCATTGAATAGGTTGTTAATTACGGATTTTTGTAGTCCAAACTCAATAAGTACACGAGTTATTTCGAAGACTTTATGTATACCTTTTTCGTAAAATATCTTATAGAATTTCACTATTTCTTGGTTGTGTTCGATCTCTTTGATCACACTTTTCTTTGCCAAATGCTTATTGCTATGTGCAATCACAATATTTGTTCTGTCTGTCAATTAAAATTATAAGATGTTCAACCTTAAGAAGGTTTAGGAATGTTATGTACTGGTTCGATAGAATTATTTACCGAACACCTCGAACCCGGTTTACTGACGAACTTACCGATGATCTTATTTCTCAATCCTCATCCACTTGATTGAGTAGACGTGTCAAAATTATGAAGGGTGCGTAGCATAGGATTATTTTGCAATGTATATTGTATCTACTTCACGAGGGACATTGGATCCAAATATTCCAATGACACCCCCTACTTTTGTCGTATCATCCATAATTGTATTTGTATAGTGCCTCATTCATCTCCTTCATCACCTGCCATCTCCTCTAGTCACATTCCAGTTCCCAAATTCACAATTTCCCTTTCTCTCAATTCGACTTCTAGGGCTCTTCAGATCTCCCAAATTGATTTGCGGATCAAACCACATTCAATCATCAGTTCTTAGCTTCTAAGTGGCATCGCTGTTTGAGAGAAAATGCCGTCGGTGTACGGAGCTCGATTGACGACGTTCGAGGACTCCGAGAAGGAGAGCGAGTATGGATACGTCCGCAAGGTTTGATCGTCTTCTCTTTTTCAACCTTTTCGGATTTGTTCACTTCGAGTTTGATTGTCTTGATCTGTGATCAATAATCTGATATTTCTTCGATCACTTTTGGTTCGAATTCGCTCACATTTTGGCTGTTTTTAGTGAAAATTGTAGCCTCTGCACGTCTGAATCTTTATCTGACAGATAATTCCGATCTTCGATTATACTCCAGCTCCATTTCATCTGAAACCACAATGATGAAATTTCTGATCTTAGGATTCTGGCTATGAAGATCAGCCAACTACTTTTTAGATGGATGGAAGTTTCTTTTTTTCGTGAGAACTTGTGTGTTTGCTCTAATTGCTAAGCTGGATTCGTGATTTCTGAGTCTCTGACTGTGAACATGTTATACAGTCACTTATTTCTTGTCTGTAATGGTTATTTGCGACATACTGTACTTATTGATTGACCCTTCAAGTTGATAGGCAGCTCAATCATAAACCTAGTAGCTTCAGTTATATCGATACTGTAACGTATTATCTGGCATTCTTCTGTGTCTTCGCAGGTTTCTGGACCAGTCGTTGTTGCTGATGGAATGGCCGGGGCTGCTATGTATGAATTGGTTCGTGTTGGACATGACAATCTTATAGGGGAAATTATTCGTCTTGAAGGAGACTCTGCAACCATCCAAGGTACTCAGACCAGCTTGTCACACGCTGTTCATTTCGGATCATATTTTATGCATCATGGCTTTTGTTTTTGCTGTATTATTATTCTGCTCAAGAGATCTAATAAATTTTGCGTCTAGTTTATGAGGAAACTGCTGGTCTCACGGTTAATGATCCTGTCCTCCGAACACACAAGGTGTTTCTCTTTTGAAGCTTTATTATTGGATTTTGTTGTAGGGGTGGTTTTAACTTGCGAACAGTTATTAATTGATATATTTACTGTTTGTTTGCTGTATTCAGCCCTTATCAGTTGAGTTGGGACCTGGAATTTTGGGGAACATTTTCGATGGGATCCAGGTTTGTACTGTAGTTGTTTATCCCTGTCTTCTATCACTTATGGTTGCTAGAGTTACAATTTATTGTCAAAAAGCTGAACATCTTCCCTCACCAGTCAAGAGTTAGAAACATTCTTGAATTAAAAGAACATCCCAGTTGCCTGATTACTTGCTGTTAACTCTCCTTTTCTTATGCTTTTTATCCAGAGGCCTCTGAAAACTATTGCTAAGAGGTCAGGTGATGTTTATATCCCTCGTGGTGTTGCTGTCCCAGCTCTTGATAAGGACATACTTTGGGAGTTTAACCCTAAGAAAATAGGTATTTTTCTGAACATGTCATCTTCCCTCCCAATTTCTCCGGTGTTCTGCTCTGGTGTGCAGGCATTTGAGTTGCTTTATGATTTATGTACTGAAATTTATTATAACTGTTCAGGTGAGGGGGACCTTCTGACTGGTGGAGACTTGTACGCTGTAAGTTGTATAGTCTAAGTTTGGCTACGGATGAGTCTTTCTTGTTTGATTCTATCATCTTATTTCTTGTGGATCTGTGTATGCAGGATGTTTTCGAGAACACCTTAATGCAGCACCATGTTGCTCTTCCTCCTGATGCTATGGGGAAGATCACTTACATTGCTCCTGCTGGTCAATACTCACTGCAGGTCTCTTGGGTTTCTTTTCTTATATAATTCTTCCAGCTTCTTTTCTAGACAGCTTATGCATCTTTACATTTTATGTATAGGATACTGTCTTGGAACTTGAGTTCCAGGGAGTGAAAAAGCAATTCACCATGCTTCAGGTGATTTTATGGATTATTTTACTCATTTTTTGCCGATGTACTGGAAGAGTACTCCTGACTGTGGTTGTGCCTCACTTGGGCAGACTTGGCCTGTACGTACCCCAAGACCAGTGGCATCAAAACTGGCCGCTGATACCCCCCTTCTTACTGGTCAGGTAGGTAACATAGGCTGAACACATTGTTCATTATTGTCTAGTATTTGTATGATATTTTTGAGTCCTGTAGAGTGATTCTCATTATTTTATCAGCGTGTTCTGGATGCACTCTTCCCTTCTGTACTTGGTGGGACATGTGCCATACCTGGTGCCTTTGGGTGTGGGAAAACTGTCATTAGTCAAGCACTTTCTAAGGTTATATGATTGTATATCCTTCTTTTCTATTTTTTGGGTGCCTAAGCTGCTATCATGTTTGCAGAAATTCAAATTTTTTTTGTTAAATTGCAGTACTCCAACTCTGATGCAGTTGTCTATGTTGGATGTGGTGAGAGGGGAAATGAAATGGCTGAGGTATGTACCTATTTTTGTTAGCTATCTCTATACTCCAGTTATTTTTATTCAAATATTTTTAACTTGCAACCTGTAATACAGGTCCTTATGGATTTCCCTCAACTGACTATGACCTTGCCTGATGGACGTGAAGAATCTGTGATGAAGCGAACTACACTTGTGGCTAATACCTCTAACATGCCTGTGGCTGCACGTGAGGCGTCTATTTACACCGGTGAGTTTCTGTTTGATATGTGGATTTTGTTGATATAATAAGCCATTTCTCATGAATGCGTTACATTAAGGTCACATAAGCTTAAGATTAAACACCGAGGTTATTTGCCGCTTGGTTTGTATAGAAAATATCTTAAGTAATTTTTATTAGAGGACGTGTTATTTTCCATCTGTAGACTCGAACACTTTCAAGTTCCTGTCTTGCAAATTGTGGGTTTCCAGTGCATAAGTCATTTGACTGTTTATTCCGTACTTCAGTTGGTTCTATTCATATTTGATCTGGTGCTTCAAGTTGTTCATACCTTTTTGTTCTAACTGTGTCTTCTTGATTATCCAGGCATCACAATAGCTGAATATTTTAGAGATATGGGCTACAATGTTAGTATGATGGCTGATTCCACATCTCGGTGGGCCGAAGCTTTGCGTGAAATTTCTGGACGATTGGTAACTCCCGATTTGTCCTCTAGCTTGGTGTATATAATTTATGAGATCAAGTCATTGATAGCTATTTTGTAAACGTCTTACTTGTTAGTAAGAATTATATTCACCGTAAAACGGTGTGTGTTGGAAATTGGACTGTATTAATTTGTTAAAATGTCAATTTGCTTAACATTGTGAAATTTTTCTGAATGCTAATGGCTGGTTATCTAACTTTTTCTGTGTAGGCTGAGATGCCCGCAGATAGTGGTTATCCTGCTTATTTGGCTGCTCGATTGGCTTCTTTCTATGAGCGTGCTGGAAAAGTAAAATGTCTTGGTGGGCCCGAACGTACTGGGAGTGTAACAATTGTCGGTGCTGTATCTCCTCCTGGTGGAGATTTCTCTGATCCTGTTACTTCTGCAACTTTAAGTATCGTCCAGGTGAGATACTTGTTTATTCTGTGTCCTAGTACTTACTATTTAAACATGTGTGCTATATCCTTTTGCTTTGTAGTTGTTATACCTGCCACTCTACAGTATCGTCTTGTGGTTTTTATGTTGCATATAAATCTGTCATGTACCTAGGTAGAGAGATTCTTTACTGCGATGAACAAAAAAAAAACAGGTATTAAGCAGACTAGCATGTACTATAGTTGATAGAGGTGAAATCAGGAATACTGTTGCTAGAACAGAATATTACACAAGAACACACACAAAGTCTGATTAACATACAAAGTCTGATTAACGCACAAAGAACCGATAAGCTCACATGGATAGACAATGTTAGGAAACCCAAGGGAATTCACTAAGCCACTCAAGGGATTAACTCCGCAAGATCTAGTCTTGAAGGAGTATAACCTCCTAAAAGGCAAATACAAAACCTCCTACAATTCTGATTTCTTGACGCCCTTGCATCAGGGCCTAGAAGCCCTTACTTATAGAATACTAAATTCTAATGTCACGGTAAGTGACAATAGGCTAATTTCATCACAGGCACATGCACTGCCCAAACAGCTTCCACTTAGAGCAGTGGTCCCTCCTTCTAGAATAATTTGGTTTATAGTCTTAAATTCTTCACTAGTGCTTTTTTGTAGAAGCCCTTGTTTATAGAAAGTTGAACTTAATGTCACAAAGGTGACAATAGGCTATTTTCATCACAGGCACAACCCGAGCGGCTTCCACTAAGAGCACATGCTCCCTCCTTCTACAGTAATCTTAGTTTATAGCCCTTATATTCCTAACATCCTTTACCGAGATGAATTGACAGTTGGCTCCATGATTAGTAAAGCTTCAAGTTTAGTGTCTTTGAGGCATTTACATGCTTTGATCTGAAGAAGGAAAGAATTGTTGGTGTTGTAAAAATGCTTGTGTTGTTTTATTGGAGTGAGACATAGTGCTTGTTCCTCAACTCCTTACTCTACTTTGTCTATTAATATAGTTCTGATGGATGATACTACTTGCAGGTCTTCTGGGGTTTAGACAAGAAGCTTGCCCAGAGAAAGCATTTCCCATCTGTCAATTGGTTGATTTCCTATTCGAAGTACACTTCTGTAGGTTCCTGAACTTTTTATGTTATTCATTACAGATTCCATATCCTGACATATTTATTCATATGATCTTTTTGTGATTCAGATGCCAATATTGTGCCTCTTTTTAATATGCTTTGTATATGCTTTCCAGGCCTTGGAGTCATTTTATGAGAAATTTGATCCTGATTTCATCAGTATCAGGACTAAGGCTCGTGAAGTGTTGCAGAGGGAAGATGATCTAAATGAAATTGTTCAGGTATGTCTCTCCGTCAACGCAACCCCCTCGGTTTATGGTTATAAACTTATAGTTGCTTTTGCTCATTGAAACATATTGAAACTTCAATTCCAAACTACACTTTTCCAGCCATTTAGAAAATATTGCTGTTAATTCCTCTTTGTGCTAACAAAACGAGCCTTGCTCATTTATCATATTAGTCCCGATTTAAGTTAATCAAAGCAAGATTGAAAGAAGACCAGCCATCACGTCTAATGATTATGATGTCTGGATCTTTATCCATATACACAGTGTATGTTAGGTGTCAAATTCTATGTTAACGATCTTAGAGGATAATGGTGATATCTATTCTCTATGTTTTCCTTTTTATAATTGATTGTCCAAATGGACGGATAATGGTGATATCTATTCTCTGTGTTTTCCTTTTTATAATTGATTGTACAAATGGACCCGTTTTTTTTTTTTTTCTTTTTTTTTTCCTACTTTTGAGAATTGTATGTAATTGTAACATCTCATCTTCGCAGCTTGTCGGCAAAGATGCCTTAGCTGAAACAGATAAAATCACTTTGGACACTGCAAAGCTTTTGAGAGAGGACTACCTCGCCCAAAATGCATTTACACCGTAAGCCGACAGTGTTTTTCTCTTTTTGGATTGTATTTCTGTATACTCCATACATGACAGGCCTTATTTCATATTTGGGTTGTAGATATGACAAGTTCTGTCCATTTTACAAGTCTATTTGGATGATGCGCAACATTATCCATTTCTATAACCTTGCCAACCAGGTAATATATATCGCATAAATTACCTCAAATTTATGTCCATTTTACAAGCATGTTTGGACTAGTTTTAATTTTGGCATTTCTTTTACAAAGTAATGTTTCTGCTTGCTTTTTAATTACATTAGCACGTAACTTGCGTTTACAGTCTGTGGAACGGGGAGCCGGATTGGACGGACAAAAGATCACTTATACTTTAATCAAGCATAGACTTGGGGATTTGTTTTACCGTCTAGTGTGAGTGAATCAAATCACTGATGTTATTTCCTGTTTTCAACAATCAAACCGAACAACTCATTAACTAAAGAGTTATTTTTCTCATGAACAGGTCTCAGAAGTTTGAAGACCCTGCAGAAGGGGAGGATGCTTTAGTGGCTAAGTTCAAGAAGTTGTATGAAGATCTTACTGTTGGATTCCGCAACGTTGAAGACGAAACTCGATAAACAAGGGTGAGGACTTAAAGATTATATACCAAGCTAGCCGACATCTTCTTCACCACAGAGGTGGGGTTTTGTTCACAATTTATGGATAAAACCTGGAAATTTGAAGTGTGTGCACACATGAATGACGTGCATTTGTAAGGTCGTCCCTTTGCATTGTTGTTATGATTTAGAAAAGTAATGCTTTTATGGCGTTTATTTGTACCACATTTTGATTCACAATAAGCGTAAGAAAAAGAGAATTTGTGTGAGAATAAACAAAGATTTATTTCCGTATTTAAAAAGAAAAACGTAGTTGGATTTGGATTCCATTATTTACGGTATTGGACGATTCATGGATGTTTTCTTTTGCAGTGTCGTTGTAGAATTCAGTTTAGAAAGCCTTGTTACTGTCATCGTTATGTTCTCTTTACTCTTATTGCCTGAGCTTTTTGAAAAACCATCCGTAGTGTCTTCTATTCTCCACTTTCAACCCTTAAACCTCTCACTGAACGGACCCTTTGTCAAAATTCTCAAAGTTCATTTCTTGTTGTAGCTGAAGTGTGAACGAGTTTGCTGAAGTGTGAACGAGTTTGCTAAAGTCTGAACGAGTTTGCTGAAGTCTGAACGAGTTTGGGTTCATGCTATTCGTACCTACATTTTGTTGCTAAATGTACCACAATTACGCGTACGCATTACGTAAGCGTAGTGAGGAGATGAAATCGTTCGCAAAATTTAAAGGGAAGTGACTACGGCTACGCAATTTGTAGCCGTAGTATTACAGGTTGTTACGCGTACGCGTTGCGTACGCGTAGCAACCTGTTTGCTGAGCGTCAATGCTACGCGTACGCGTAGCATTGTTAATTAGCCGTTATCCAACGGTCATGTATCCTAATAACTAGTATAAATATTATGTATTCGACCGAACTCGTACATAATCATTCCATAAAAACTCATTTCATACCGTTGTTTCGCAAGAAAATCTCATTCGAAGATGAATTCCGACGATGGAGATGCGGAGTATCATTCCGGCGATGGAGAAGAGGAATTTCGTGCCGACGATGAAGATGACGGTGTTGATATCGCTGGTGGTGAGGAGGGATTGTTCAACCCCGCAATGCTTAGCAACTATGATCCATATTCGGTTGTTGAGGTTAGTATTTTCATTTTGTTTGGTTTAAGGTATTTTAGTGAATATTTAATGTTTTAATAGACAATTAGTCGTTAATCAAATAAATTAGTTAATGTCATCCTATATGCTTAGTCAATTAGTCGTTAATTAATGATTTAGTAGACAATTAGTCCTTAGTTAATTACATTAGTTATTAATTAGTGTTTACTTAGTCAATAATTAATTTAATATGTCTTTAATTGAAGAAATTACTTGTTAATTGGTTAAAAAATAGTAGAAAAATAGTCGTGAATTAGCGGAGAAGTAGTAAACAATTACTCGTTAATTAATGATTTAGTAGATAATTAGTTGTTAATTTATGAAATTAGTTATCAATTAGTCGTTAATTAGTGAATAATTATTGTAGGTTGTTGTTATTCCCGATGATTATGACTATACAAGTTTGTTCGTGGACCATCGGATATGGACGGATATGGACTCGTTAGTTGCGTGGGTTCTTGAGAGAGCTGGAAGTAGAAATATGGTTCTCATCAAACTAAAGTCATACAAGTCGGATGATCGTCGTTTTGGAAAGGTGATATTTGTGTGTGAGCATCACGGAGTCCGCAAGAGTGAGGCAAAGGGCTTGAGGGTATGCAAAACGAAGAAGTTCGATTGTAATTTTCGCTTACACGTTGATGAGGTGCAAAGGGGTCTTTGGGGTGTGAGGAATGTTCACGGAATTCACAATCATCCTCTTCCGAAGAAGTTGGTAGGTCATGCTTTTGCTGGACGGTTGACGAAGGCACAAATGAAACGAGTCCAAATATACACCGAAGCGGGAATGCCTCCGAGAGAAATTGTTCGTTTGTTAAAGAGTGATTTTGAAGATCCCGATAAGATGGTCACTTCTAGGAAGCAAGTTTCAAGCGCTCGGAATAAAATTAGGTTGGAAGCGATGGGAGATCGAATGGTAATTCAAGAAGCGTTGAAATTCTTGAAAGAGAAGGATTACTCTTGGGATATTAGGATGAAAACCATTAAAGGAGGAGAGGTGGTGAGTGACTTATTCCTAGCCCATCTCGAGTCAAAGCGTTGGGTTGCCATGTTTCCATACGTTGTCATCATGGATGTTACATACAAGACGAACAGGTTATTATGTAATTTATATTATTTGTTTATATTAACCTCTTTTTAATTACAAAATCTCATACATTATATTTTGAAGATATGACATGCCGTTATTAGAGATCGTCGGATTGACCAGCACACAACAAACTTTTCCCGTTGCGTTTGTGTTAATGAAAAGGGAGACGGCGGGTCATTACGAGTGGGCTTTGGAACGAATTGCCTTGTTATTCAACGGAAAGAAGCCGGAAGTGATAGTGACGGACAGGGAATTAGGTCTCATAAAAGCAATGCCTAGAGTCTTCGCAGATGCCAAACATATTTTGTGTGAGTGGCACGTGTATCGAAACATCGAATCAAATAGTTGGTGGAAGTCACATTCGCCATTCATCCAAGCAAAATTCATGAGAGATTGTCATGAGTTGTTTGAATCGACTACTATTGCGGCTTATGAGGCGAGGCTCTTGCATATGAGGGATAGTTGGATGGACAAGTATCATTTGATGGAGTACCTCGAGAAGACATGGTTGGACAAGTACAAGGAAGCTATTGTTCGTTGTTGGACCGATCACTACCTCCATCTCGGATCAAGGACGACAGGAAGGTTAGACAAATAATCATTACATCTTTTATTGTTAAGTGTACTAATAATGATCTATGTTTAATTTTAAATTATGTTCTAATCTTAGGGCTGAGGGTGCTCATTCGGTGCTGAAGAGAACTCTTAAGTCTACTCGTTGTGGATTTGATACTCTCATCAAGGCCATCCATAGAATGATAGGAGATCAGATTGATGAGATTCAGGGTACCATGGAAAAGTCACGTACTCACGCTATCGTAGGCATCCAAGAAGACCCTATGTTACATTTCTTATACGAAAGGTGTCAAACAACTGCATGAAGTACTTGATCGAGAATTGCAAATTAGCGCGTCAAGGGACATTTGATGCTACATGTGACGACTGGTATTGGAGGCAATCATATGGGATCCCGTGCGTGCATGAGTTTGCAGCAGCTCTCCGGGAAAACAGACCTATGTTTTTTTACTGCAATACATCCCTTCTAGAGGCAGGTTGTGTGGCATGAGGTCACCGAAGAAGTGGAAGAACCCGAGGCTATTCCTTTGTCGATGGGGGATATTACTTTGGCATCTTTTATGGCCATGCACAGGGAGGGCAGGTTGAGCCAAGACATTGTAGACAAGTTTGGGGCTCATGCGGCAACTGTGTTGTATCCGACGGAGTCAGTTGCTCGGGAGCCGAGAATTTCACATCCTTCTGAGAAGGGAAACAAGCAACGTTGAGTGCCATCTAGATTTGAGCATGCTCGAGCTGATAAGGAGTCACAAATGAGGAAGTCATCCCAAAGTTCGAGAGGAAAAGTTCGAGGACGTGGTCGAGGACGAGCTGACACCACAGGCGAGCCTAGTACCATCCCGGAGTCTGAGACGACCATTCCAAATGAGCCATCTGAACTTGTGGTCCGAGGATTCAACTGGGGTTATCGGAATATCCCAGCATTTATGTTATCTTACGTTGATCGTGTGATAGATGTTCCGGGCGATGGACATTGCGGATATCGATCACTTGGTGCGTTATTGGGTTACCGTCCAGATGAGTACATTCGTGTCCGGAGAGAGATATCTTGGGAGTTGAGTAGACACATGCATGTATACTCCGGAATACATGGCGATGATGAGCTCGAAGAAATGATTGACAATGTTAACTACCTTAACCCCGCACCTTGCACATCACAGTTCTGGATGGAGGTTCCTACTTGTGCTCTCGCTTACGCCACTTTGTTTCGGGTGTCCCTTGTCGTCTTTTCTAGGTTGGACTCATACACTTGATTGCCCTTGATTGCCCATTCTGAAGAAGAACAAGAACCTCCAACAGAAGTGCAAGCAATTGCTGTACTTAATGATAATCACTACGTTCCGGTAAGTCAATTTAATTCCAACGTACTTATTAATAGTTTATAACGCAAAAGATGTTTAACTAACTTGCCCTTGGATTATGAAAACAGGTTTGGTTGCATCAAAACGCTCCATTGCCCCCAATATGTCATGATAGGATGCGAGGTCACGATGCTTCAGTTGACAGCTTTGCCCACATATATGACCGGAGAATAGCGAGATACAGAAGACTGCTTCAGAGATAAGTAGAGGCGGATTCCTAGTTAGAAGTTTATTTGGAATTGAAAGTGTAATTGTCCGTTTTTTCATGTAACGAGACTTGTGTTATGGATTGTGATTTCGAATTGTGATTTCGAATTGAGATTACGAATAAACCTTGGAAAAAGAAACATGTGTAAGAAGAACAAAAACTAGCTAAAAGATGAGGTTAGGGATTTAGATCTAACAAAAAGCGAAATCTTGTAAACAAAAATAAAATTACAATAATCCAAGAAGGAGTTTAAACCTACCATTACACAACCATAGACCATTATATCGAAAGGAGTTAAAACAAAACTAAAAGCGATTCAAATATCTAATCTTTAGAAAATTACAAATGGTAAACAAAAAAGAAGACTAAAAACAGATTTTAGAAGGAAAAAAAATATTTGCAAAACAAAAAAATGGTAAACACTCTTACACCTTATATTCTTCACACCTTATGAATTTTTATCGAAACACAAATGAATTAGTGATCATGGTTACTCTCTTGATATATATCACTTTCTTTAAAAATAAAAACATTATTGCATTAGCTATCTTAAGCAAAAGCAATCATAAAATATATATAACTTTCTTTAGAAATCTTTGAGTTTTGTTCTTATTAAATGATAGAGGAAAAAAAAGTGATATTATAAAAAAATGAAAAAGTAGGTTAAATTTAAATAAGGGATTTCTTGTGGTGCCCTTATGGCTCGTTAGTTAACTGTGAAGGAAAAGATCTTCAGGCTTTTGATCAATTTACAAAGGCAAGTAATCTCGTAGGATTTGATTCTTGCATTGAAAGATATCAGCCTGAACGTGTAGCAAGGCAGTTCGGGTTGGAACAGAATACATATGATGATGTGAAGGTGTGTCCTGCATTTCAGTCATCTGTTAATAAAGAAAAGGAGCAATAAAGATGCTCTACAAGATCACATGTAAAGAAACTGAAGGCAGAAAACGTTGTTGATTGTGGTCCACCGGGATTCCCTCCCCGAACTGAAGCCATAGCTCTATCTGAATGTGAATGTGAATGTGAATGTGAATGTGAATCTGAATCTGAATCTGAATGTGAATCCGATTCTGATTATGTTCCTGTTTTGGAAACTGGGTCAACACAGTCATTTCGAATTGAGGTTATGATGTTTGCAAAACAAATCACACATAATAAGTAATAAAATGAAACAAGCAAAGTAATAAAACTTGGGGTTTGCAATAATACAAGTCAAAGTAATAACATAAGTGTCTAATCCTGTCGCTGTGATGCCCTAACAGGAGGTGGCGCCTCTGGTACCTCGTCTCCTCCTAGAACATCTAGTAGACGGCGAAGAAAAGAAGTCTCATACGGAGGACCATGAGCCAAAGCCTCTCGAACCATACCTACAGCTATATGTACGCGCTGCAGAACAAAAAACACTTTAATTACTAAATTAAACCTTAAAGAAGATGAACTTCAAAGTGACAATTAGTAGACACTTACCCGGTTTGAAAGTACAACTGGTGCAACTAGAGGTGCAGACGGTGGTGGTGCACCATCTGGAGGTGGCTGCAGGTATGGGTGAGTACGTGGTAAGAATCAATCCAAGAAGTACTCATCCATGTGCCATGGGTCGACAACTGTTGGGACGTTGTGTATGTCGTATAGATGCTGGTCCTGCGTCGCCCACAAATGCCATGCCTCAGGGGAAAACAACAGCTCATATTTCCCTATCCTCGGTGACCTTTTCATCACGAAGGGGCGAATGACATACTCTGGAGGAACGGTATGAAGAAGCGGAGGGACAACCTGTACACGCCCAAACTGGCGTAGTAGAAACTGGGGGTGATATGGCTCCTCCACCTAACAGAAGCGTATCACCCCCAAATAGGCTGATACGCGCATCTGTCCAGTCTGAAAGCCGTCAAGCGAACCCCACGACATCCACGTGACCTACAACAAACATAAAAAGTCATTTCACAATTCTAATTCAAAAAGTGTTGCCTAATTGAAAGAGAATTACCTCGTCCATCCTGCACCTCGACAACTGCGTCCTAAATCCCAGAAGGGCCGATATCTCCACATGTCCAGTAGGCGCCCTCTCCGACCTCTGTGCATGTCTCCCCTCTCTCTGCCTAAGAGGGTCAATATGGTCTCTAGGTCGGAAGTGATGAAAATAAGCGTGAATCCAAGACTGCACAAAAGATATCACTTTCATATTAATATATTAATTAAAAGATTGTAAACAAAAAAAAAATAATTCATTGCATACCTCTAAAAGAAGGGAACAACCGGCTAATGTATGAACCTCCCTCCTAGAAGACTCGCCGAGCTGTTTGTATAGATATGCCAATGTAGCAGTCCCCCAAGCACGGGACGCCATGGTGGTGGGGTCGCGACAGACGCTCAAAAGATAAGACTTCACCCTGTTCGTGGTCTTGTCAATGAACAGGGTGGAGCCAATGAGAAGAGCAAGAAATCCGGTGGCTATATCCTCCTGCCTAGCCTCTGGGGACTCAGCCATAGTCCTCAGCGTAGATATGAGATGAGAAGAAGGCCACCCACCCGCCTTCACGGCGGCCTTCACCTCCAACGGCGGGAAGCCGAACATGGAGGTGAAGAGTGTGTCATCCCTGGCGCCGACAACCTCATCTCCGTCAATGCGAAGTCCTAAGAGGTGATATACGTCGTGGAGGGTGATAGAGATCTGTCCCCATGGGAAGTGAAATCCGGAAGTCTTTGGATACCACCTCTCAACAAAGGCAGATGCAAGCCCATGGTCGACACCGCCCCACTGCATCTCTAGAAGGCCGTGTAGTCCACTTCCCCTAACCAGTGTCATCCACTCCGACTCTGGAAATCGATCAGCAAGGCTACGTAAGCCACTGACCGTGGCACCTAGCCGATAGACTCGTAAAACACCTCTATCCTGTTATGAAAATATCATTTAAACGTAAGTAACACGTTTGAATTTAATGAAATATAAAAAGCTAATCGAAATTTAAATCCATACCTGACCAACTCATAGGTCGCGAGCGACGTGACTCTCATAACAGACAAGGAGATCCCGTATAGCGGGACCTCCAGGATAGCCAGCAACGTCATCTACAACCTCAGGAGGAGGTGGTGGTGGTGGTCCACCCTCCTGACCGAGTCTCCTACTCCCGGCGGCTGAGCTCTCTGAATGAGCGGGTGTAGCTGATCGGCGGTCCAACGACTCATGCAACTCCATAACATAAGCATCCACATCTGCCTCAGGTAACATGTGGCCGCCAGATACGTCGGATGAACCAAATAGCATGTCCATCCGCTCCTCTATATGCTCCTCCTCAACTCTCTCCTCCTCATGAGGATCCTCGGGGACGTCATCAGGGTGCGCTACTCCCATCTCAATCATACGCCGCTTACGGTTCGAAACCGTAGCGGCCCATGGACGAGTACTAGTCCCGACAACCTACATAATTGCATAATAATTAACAAATTAACAAGTAATTGCATTAACTATTGACTAATTATGGAGTAATTGAACTACTAATCGAGTAATCGAAACCTAATTGCATAGTAATCGAGTAATCGGAACCTAATTAGTCAATAGTTAACAAATTAACAAGTAATTGCATTAACCGTTGACTAATTATGGAGTAATTGAACTACTAATCGAGTAATCGGAACCTAATTGCTCAATAATTAACCAATTAACAAGTAATTGCATTAACTATTGACTAATTATGGAGTAATTGCATAGTAATCGAGTAACCGGAACCTAATTGCATAGTAATTAACCAATTAACTACTTGTCTACTTACCTATATAACAATTAATTTCAATAATTAACAACTAATTAGCGACTAATCCACTAATCCCTAACTTAATATTAAATTAGTTGCTTACTAATTACCTATTTCGCAATTAATTTCAATAATTAACAACTAATTATCGATAATTAAGTATTAGTCAACTAATTGGTAACAAATTGTCCACTAATTAACCAATATACAACTAACTTCATTAATTACTAAACTAATTTTCGACTAATAACATAATAATCAACTAATCATTAACTAATTGTGTTCTAATTACCAAATTACAAACTAATTTACTTACTTATTAAACTAATTATCAGCTAATTGTCCACTATTAATTACTTTCCAATAAATTTTATTAATTATCGATTAATAGTCCACCAAATCAGTAATTAACACATTAATTAAATCGAAATTTAATAACTAATTAACAACTAATATAATAAATAAATTAATAAATATGTACCCCAACCTCGCTAGAAGCGCGAGATGTCGGGCAACCTCGGACTACAGCTCGCCCTAAGCGCCCTCCACGTGCGCCCCGTCCTCGCCCAACATCCGTCTCGAAAACGACACATCCCAGACCGACCTCGCCGGAAAAGCTGCTGGAGGAGTCACCTATGCCTCCGCCGTTACCGGAGCGGGTACCCCGGACTACACCTCCGTCTCTTCCCCTTGTTCTGACCATGACTGGTGGTGATGTGGTGGTGATGTGGTGGTTCGTCAGTTGCAAATAAAATCGCCGGCGTTCGCATTGTGGAAGCGAAACAAACTACGCATACGCGTTGCGAACGCGTAGTTACTTTCCTAAATTCAAACGTCAGAAAGTAACTACGCGTACGCGTAGTTACTTTCTTTCCTTTCTTTTTTTTTCATGTAGAAAATGACCCATTTACTACGCGTACGCAACGCGTACGCGTAGTATGGGTACATTTAGCATGAAAAGGTGGGTACGAATAGCAATCTCGACGAGTTTGCTGTCTCGATCCGTTGACAGTGTTGATGTGATGCAGTTTCGGATAATAGAAAAAAGCGACATACTGACTCGTTAACAAGGTTGATGTGATGCAGTTTTGAGCGTAAATCAAGTTTTTATATAGCGACAGTAAATACAACCAGCAGATATTTTGCCTTATTTAGCTGGTCCGCAGGTCCAGTATGTAGGGGTGTAATACGAGCCAAATATCAGCATGCTCAAGCTTGTCTCGTTTAAAAAAACGAGCCAAGCCAAAATTTTATACAAGCTTTAAAATGTGCTCAAACTTGGCTCGTTTAGAAAGTGAACGAGCTCGAGCCGAGATTTTAACGAGCCGAGCCCGAATAGTTCGGCTAAAATAATGCTCCTATAATGTTGTTTTAGCCGAACGAGCCGATATTTGACATGCTTAAATTCGGGTAGTTTATAAACGAGTCAAGCCCGAGCCGAGCATAAAATTTAACGAGCTTTAAAATGTACTCAAGCTTGGCTCGTTTAAAAGTGATCGAGCTCGAGCTGAGCTTTTTGACGAGCCGAGCCTGAACCGAGTCCGAGTAGCTTGTCTCGTATTACAGCCCTGTCTATGAGCCTCATATTTTGTGTATGGTCCGATCCGGCCCAAACAAAAAATTCTTCAAAAAAAATTAAAATGGGATGAAACACAAAACCGACCCCGTCCGGTCCGGAACAGCCCCTAATCTCAAAAATAATTGGGGTCCAGACCGGTCCGCTGCACATTCCCTATCCTCAAAAACAGCATAAATTTGCGCTTCTCATCCCATCCCTAATCTTCTTCATTCTTGTCGAATTCCACCATGTCCACTTCCCTCCGCATCATTTACAATCCAAACCCCAGACTCTTCCTCTCATACTCATCACCCACTTATCTCAAAACATTCTTAAAACCCCACAATTCCACCATTTCCAAAACCCTCTCGATCTCAATCATAGCCTGTTACAGTATCCCAGCACGTGACAGAGTAATAGATTTCGGCAAATACAAGGGCAAAATGCTAGGTGCTCTCCCTTCAACATACCTCAAATGGGTTTCCACCAATCTCCGGGCACGTGACTTTGAAGATTGGGCTAAGCTCGCCGACCAAGTACTCGAAGACCCAGTTTATCAAGATCGAGTTGAATGGGAGTTTGCTCAGAAGATCTTAAACGGCGACGTTTTGTCAACTCCTTCATCTTCCTCTGCTGTCTCTTCCTTGCTTGAGATTAGTGAGAGGTTTGGTTGGGATAATGAGGATAAGTTGGGTTGGCGTAAGTTGAATTTCGAGCTTCTTGGCACCTCTAAAGGCGGTCGAATTCCTAGAATTAGAGACAAGGTTGTCAATTTGAATAAGGGAGATGAAGAGGGTGAAAGTGATGATGATGTGGATGCGGGAGAGAGGAGAGGAGAGAGACGAGAGAGGCTTAAGTCGAAGAGAAACAACAAATTCAGCAGTCAAAGACTGAATTTGAGATTAAGAGGTGAAATGAACAACCTGGGTAAGGACTTTGATGTTCAGAGCAGTAAATCAATGGAGGTTTCCAATCCTTTTCCTGGGAGAGAAGGGCTTTTGAGAAAAGTCATGGATGCTAAGGGTAAGAGATCTACATTGTAGATTATTAGTGTTGCTGTTAGGGCATGCTTTCTCGATGACAACAATTTTTTACCATCAAGTTGAAAGTTTTGAAGATTTTTTGGGTTTTGACTTTTGAGGATAATATTGCTATCAATTTGCAAGTTAAGAGAGCTACATTTGTAAAATTGCAGTATGAAGTGTTACTTTGATTTGTGTTGGGTGAGGATAGAAATGTTCAATCATAGCGAGTTGTTACTTGTTAGCTAGCAAGCCATAGTGATATTCAATGAAGAATGTAGATATGTCACATGTGACATGGGTGCAATCTTAATAGGTGTTATGGAAAGATGTATGGAATTTGTCTATGTGTAAATAATGATTTCTACTTAACTTGAACACTTTGTGGAGCTAAGGGCATTTAGTTGGATGAAGATTAAGTTTGGTATGAAAATTTTATTTTGTAACATCTCCTACTTGTATATAAATTATTTGGAGAGTATAATTGTCCAAAATAATCTCCTCAGCACACCAAATGAGGCAAAAATCATAATTCTAAGTTGAAAAATTTTAGAATTGGTTTGCCCGTGGAAAAAGCTAACATACTACGATTTCAGACTCTCAATTTCGTAACGGAATCGGGATTATCTCTCGACCTTACCTTAGACTTCTAATCTATCTTTTTTGGATTTTTTTCCAAAATAATAAGAAAGAGAAAAGTAATACTGACATTAGGATCGGAGGAAAACTTATTCCGAGAATAGGAAGAAATTAGGGTCGGAGTAAACCCGTAGTTTGGAACTGCGAGTTTAAATGAATAACCCGCAGTTCCAAACTGCAAAATATTTTTTTTAAAAAGGTAACCCAAACTGCGGGTTATTCACAATTAAAAAAAATCAATAAATAAAGTACAGTTGGAGATTCGAACCTGTGACCTCCGAGTCATTAAAGAACTCCAATTCCACTGTGCCACTCTAACTTTGTAATATAAGATAACAATTAAATATATCATTAGAACAAAGCTAGAATTCGTGAGAATATGTTCCACTTCATCATATTTTCAATCTAATTAGTTTAACTCTTATATTTTGTATATATTTTTTTAAATAATAATTATAATTTCATATTATTTTTTAAATTATATAAAATATTCAATAAAAATTATAACTCTTAATTCTATAGATATTAAATATTTAAATGATATTTATAAGTCAATAGAGTAAAGATATAATTATATTAACAAATATATAAATATTTTTAAAAAAATAACACAAATATAATTTTAAATTTGAATTATAATATAACATTTAAAATAATTTTTATTTGAATGTTATATTATAATTATATGAAATAACACAAATAAATATCATTAATTATATTAAATTAATGATATTTAAATTATAATTAAATAACTAATATAATTGTATTAAATTAATTATATTTATAATTATATTATAAATATCATTAATTAATGTTATAATTAACATAAATAATATAATTTTTAATAATAATTATATTAAAATAACACAAATAAAGTAAAGATATAATTATATTAAATGATATTTAAATTAAATAGTTTTCATTAATGAAAAAAATTATTTTAAATTTTATATTATAATTCAAATGTAAAATTATATTTGTGTTATTTTTTATAAATATTTATATATTTTTTAATATAATTATATCTTTCTATTGACTTATAAATATCATTTAATATATCTATAAAAGTAAGAGTTATAATTTTTATTGAATATTTTATATAATTTAAAAAATAATATGAAATTATAATTATTATTTGGAAAAACATATACAAAATAAGAGTTAAACTTATTAGATTGAAAATACGATGAAGTGGAACATTTAAACCCAAGAATTCTAGCTTTGTTACTAATAATATATTTAATTTTGATCTTAAATTACAAAGTTAGAGTGGCACAACGGAATTAGAGTTCATTTATGAGTCGGAGGTCACAGGTTCGAATCCCCAATCGTGCTGTGTTTGCTAATTAATTTTTAATTGTGAATAACCCTAATTAATTTTTAATTGTGAATAACCCGCAGTTTTTAACTGCGGGTTATCCATTTTCTAAAAAAAAAAAAAAAAACGAAACCGCGGGTTATGCATTTAAACTCGCAGTTCCAAACTGCGGGTTTACTCCGACCCTAATTCCTTCCTATTCTCGGAATAAGTTTTTCTCCGAACTTAATGTGAGTATTACTTTTCTCTTTCTTATTATTTTGGAAAAAAATCCATCTTTTTTAAAAGAAAATTTTGCATAGTATTATATGAGGTCGAGACTGCAATGTTACAGACAACTTGCAGGGAATTCGATAACCACAAACATGAAGAGTTAGAGGGGATTAAGATCCGACTAGCTAAGTGTGAAGTTGTCTTCACAAAGAACGTCAACGTAGTCCGTCTCTCTTACCCCAGCATGCAAACGTGTGATCAATAAGGAAGGAACTCAACGATCAAAGATGCAGTATCCACCAACTTGCAGGGAATTCGATAACCAAAAACATGAAGAGTTAGAGGGGATTAAGATCCGACTAGCTAAGTGTGAAGTTGTCTTCACAAAGAACGTCAACGTAGTCCGTCTCTCTTACCCCAGCATGCAAACGTGTGATCAATAAGGAAGGAACTCAACGATCAAAGATGCAGTATCCACCAACACTCCGGAGAGGTTCCCACCAAAACTGTGCTAGTAGTTTGTGGATAGCAGATGAATTTTAGAAATAATTATGAATTTTTTTATTATGTTTTAGTACAAATAAAATTTTTTTTATAAAAAACAAATCTTGATATTTATAATTTAGTAAAAAAAGCTTTTATGGCCTATTTATAATTTAGTAAAAAAGATCTTACGAGAAAATATCGTGAGGCGGTCACATTAGTAGTTTGTTTTAGTACAGGTATATAATATAAATTTAGCATAAATATATAATATAGATATAGAAGAATTAAGATAATTTATTGTGAACCTTAAAAAAATGAAGATATTCTTATGTGAATGTAAAAAACTAGGGGGTAAAATAATTAACTAGACTTCCTACCAATAAAATTGTAGAGTACTCATATCATAAGCTAGTTTAGTAAATATATCCCTATTTAACCTAATTATTTCGTCTCGGTGAGAAATATATATGGTATAAAATTAGAGGGATTTACAAAACAGAAACCTATAAAAAGAAACTTTTAACTCAATTCTTTTAAAACTAGAAGCGTGTTATATACACGACACTCAAATTCACGAAGACTATCAAAATTTATAATGTGCCGACGCCTATATATATATTTCAATATGAACGTGGGTGGCATGAAAAAAAAACTGGACGCAGACACCCCATTAACCCTGACGAAGTGCAATTCAGACAATTTTTTTACAATGAGGTATATTTAACTTTTTTTGGAAAAACTCATAATTCGTGAATAATAGCAAAATTAAAAATATTGACTTTTGACTGCATTGAGTTTTTTCTTTTTTTGAATTTTCTCATTGTAAAAAATTCTTTTGCACTTCCATTTGGTCGTGGCGGTTGAACATTGAAAAAGTTAAGCGATTGGGAGAGAATATGGGAATCTATCAACCAATTGAGATTGCATTTCGTCCCAGTAGGAAGAACAACTACTATAATAGTAAAGTAGAAATAGAGAGATGGATGGCGGTCAGCACGGCGGTCAACGCGGCGGTTTGATTGCAAAATCGGGTGGTGCCGGGAAGGCGATCATAGCGATGATATGCGGCACTTTGGTGTACTACCACTGCGCTTTCCACAATTCCTCTCTCGTCTCTCTGATTTCCGATGTCTTCATCGTCATCCTTTGCTCTCTCGCCATCCTTGGCCTTCTCTTCCGCCAACTGAACATCTCGTAATTTCCTCTTTTTCTGTTGCTTTTGCTCAATTCTTGTGATCAATCGCTTTGTAGTTGTCAGAGTTTTTGCGATTCTTCCCTGATTTGTTCAAGTAGCGACTTGATCCGCTGTTACCCCTGTGTTCGAATTTGCGTGTCTTTTCTAACATTGTGCATTTCGAGTTCGATTGGTTATTTGCTACGAAGTTTGTTACTGTCTGCTTGCGTACAGTTCAAGCCCGAATCCAATCTTTGATGTAATTTGGCAGGGTGCCAGTGGATCCTATGGAATGGCAGATATCTCAAGACACTGCTAGTAGCGTAGTTGCATCCCTTGCTAACACTGTTGGTGCTGCCGAATCTGTGTTGCGTGTTGCTGCAACTGGTCATGACAAGCGACTCTTCTTCAAGGTGCATAATCCTTCAAGAACTTTGACCTAATTACTTCCAATTTATGAATGTGCAGGTTTTGAATTTATAACTGCATTGAGTTAAAAGAACTTGCTAAGCTGTGAATTATCATCTCTACCTGATTGTGCTAAATTTACACTATCATGGTTTATAAACTATCATTGATAAGTAGTACAAAAACAATCTAGCACAACGAAATTGTAGTTGTTGGCAAGTGTTCTCACATGCTTGTCTCTACCTTTGAATGTATATTCATAGACAATCAATTAAAAAATAACTTGTGTTCCTTTTTACTTCAGCTGGTTGTTAGTCTGTACGCCCTATCTGATTGTGCTGAATTTACACTATCATGGTTTATAAACTATCATTGATCAGTAGTACAAAAACAATCTAACACAAAGAAATTGTAGTTGTTGAAGTGTTCTCACATGCTTGTCTCTACCTTTGAATATATATTCATAGACAATCAATTCAAAAATAACTCGTGTTCTTTTTTACTTCAGGTGGTTGTTAGTCTGTACGCCCTATCGGTTTTGGGAAGATCAGTCTCTGGTGTTACAGTAGCATACGGCGGTAATCATTCATTTACCCTGCATTGTACTTCACAGTTAACACACTCTTTTGAGCAAAATATGCTAACACGGCCTATACTCTCTTGCGAATTATTATGTTTCATAACAAGGTATTGTGAAATCTGATTTGCTATTGTCTGTGTTTAAGGAAAGAAAGATAAACCTGATATAGTAAAGCTGCAGATATTCTCGAGTAACTGCTGATATATGCTGCACTTGTATACCAATAAGAATTAAGAATACATGTATTATGGAGCTTTGGTTGCGTTGAATGTCTAACCTTTGTTCTCCAAACTATTTCTGATACAGGTTTGTGCTTGTTCTGTCTCTATTTGGTTGCTGAGAGCTCACCAACAATAAGCAGTCAACTATCTCGGATTCTAGGAAGAAGCTTGGAGGCTCAAGATTAGGAAGGATCTTATTACTATTGCCATCATCTCCTTTACACGGAAATCAATATAATCTTGGCATGAAATTGTTCAGTGTTGGTATATTGCAGATAGATCTAAGTTACAATTGTTAGTATAATTAGACCAGAAATGTATTACTATTCGTAAGTTATGTATCCACGATGCACTGTGAATAGTTAGTTCCTACGTTGTAGACAGCCAATGACTCTTTAAGAGAGTCCTTTCATGTGTAGTCATATTTCATTGTTCTTTTGCGCGTAATCAAATTTCAATACCGTGGTTAATGTGGCGAACTGATGAGTTATGAGTGACTGTTGGCAGATTTTAGAGAGATTTTGCTTGAACAATACATTGATATTTGTAAGATCTTTGTAGACTATAGTTGAAACTACATTTTTTGCTCCTCTGGTTACACTGAAGTGGATATTGATGACTGATCTGTATATGTAAAAGAAGGTTGATGTTCTAAAGTAAGCATTCCTCTCATTCCGAGCTTCAAAAAATCACTCAGTTGCATGATCCAAGGTGGAGCTACTGTCCAAGTGTCAACCATACTTATGTAAATGCTGATCTTTAATGCCAGTTGTTTTTTCTAAAAAAACAATTTCAGAAGTGAATTCAATAATCATGTTATTTTTGGTGAAAAAACTCCAAAATAATACTCAAATATACAAACACTATCTTCCTCAGTATCGGAAAGCAATATCATAGGCATATCGAAAGGCCTCAAGAAACTGCAGACCGACAGATCGTCAGGAACAAATAAAATAAAGATTCAAATCACAATGAGCTGATCGAGGAGGAGTACCAAAGGAAACACCAAACAAAAAAAACGAGAAAGAGTATCCAAATCAGGTTTGTAGAGCATTGAAAAGTAAGAAACCTCATATTTGGACTTTTTGAACCTTAGATTTCAATCGCTTATCACCAACTCATTCTCACGAACAAATTCAACGCATCTTCCAGACCAAACTCACAACATCTAGACGTATAGTGTTTGCTATTTTTGTCAATAAACTCATTTTATAGTTCGATGACATCAAGACGTATAGTTTTTGCTATTTTGTCAATAAACTTTTTTATAGTTTGACGTGTTGAATGTAGTGTTTGATAATTTTGTTGAATTGGTAGAACATAACTAATTTCCCGAAAAAAAAAACTAGAGAAGTGAGATACTAGTTGATCACTCGGAAAACACAAGACTCAATTTAATATGACATATTGTGTCATAAAAAGCTACGTCGAGATCGTAGGTTGTAATTTGTAGGGCTATGTAAAATCGGACCGGACCGGAAAATCGGTCCGGTCTACGGTCCATGTTTTTTTGAAAACCCGGGTTACTATCAAAGTCCGATACAGACGGACCGGTAGAGCGGGGGTCGTGTGCTTACGAGCGCACATGCGCGTTAGGCCCAAGCCCATCACATAAACCCGGCGAGGTTCCATCCTAAAACCAATTGGCAATAGGAGGAGTCCCCATCTTTCGATACTTGTCCACTGGTTAGGATCGCGAGCCGAATTGAGGCTAACCGCTTTGATACCATGTCAAAGTCCGATACAGACGGATCGGTAGAGCGGGGGGTCGTGTGCTTACGAGCGCACATGCGCGTTAGGCCCAAACTCAGCACATAACCTGGCGAGGTTCCATCCTAAAACCAATTGGCAATAGGAGTAGCCCACCGAACTTATATACTAGGCTCGGAGTGTCCCCATCTTTCGATGTGAGACCTTATTATGTCTCCACATCCAGCCCCTTATAATATACGGTTTTGGACCGTATACTGTAATCCGGGTTGGACCGTAAACTGCGAATATCCGTTCCGATCCAGTCCGGTTTTGGACCGGAAAACCTCAAAAAAAAATGCACAGTTTAGGTACAAACCGGTCAAACCCGAAACCGGACCGGTTTGGAGCGGATCGTAACGGTACTGTCTAGTTTCGGTCTATGGTTCAAGGAGTTATCAATTTACGGTCCACCAATCCGGAATTTATGCACAGTCCTAGTAATTTGGAGGTCTATCTACTTTCTCATTCGTTTTCCTACTTCAAAATCTTTGATCACTGCACTATTTTGGATTTCCTGGGCCTTTCAACTGGGCCATTATATATAAACGTTGAAAATACATAAAACACTATGTTTTTGGTTCGCCTGTTGAGCTTCTCTTTCATTCTGCCCTTGATATCCATCTCTTCCCTCCATCTCAACAAGGCGCATTGATTCCCAATACCTCCACTTTCTCCCGCTCTCTTCCCCCCTTCTCTCGCTAAGCCGCCGAGAACATGAGCGCGATCACGGCGAAAAAGTCGCCGACGAGGACTGAACTGTTGGAGCGATGGCGAGCCATTGAAGAAGAAGAAGAGGACGAGCAGGAGGAGTCAGACGATGTTGATTCTCCCAACTCTGATCGTATTCGTCAGCTTAAAGAACACTGGTTCGTTCTACTCTTTCGCATTCACTCCTACTCCGATTATTGCCTGAATTTTTGACTTTGTGCTTAATAACCTATTTGTTTCCACATACGTAGATGGATTGAAACTATAGTGTTGTGCTTAGTTTTTCAGCATTGTTATAGTTTTCGTCCAGGTTATTGTTCGTAGAATTTCGGTGTATTTGCACTTGCTCATATCTTGAACTCTTGAAGTCTGCCGTTTATTAGTGCTTTTTTTTTTCGTTTCAACTTTATTTTAGCTTGATTTTACGCATGATCATTGATCAAGTAAACTTTCCGTTTCATTGCCTCGATTCTTCTGCAAGGAGGATGTATTGTCATCTAGGGTTTATTGTAAGTAGTTGGCATTTAAATAGGAGCTTGTGGGAACTGGGAACTGAAATTTGGATGATGGATATCATTAGACCACTGAGTATTGAAGTTCACATAAGGGCCGTTTGGTATTGATTCCATCATATCGAGGGCCACATTGACATTTTTGATTCCTCTTATTGTCTTTGTGAGTGTTTGGCTAGAAAATACAGAATGAATTTTTTTTACCATCCACCAACTGTGCCACCACTAAACCGTTGATGCCACCTCTTCCTCCTATCTGGATGTGGCAGACCAAACCCTAAACGAGCCACATTCCAGTTGAAGCCCTAACCCAGCCCACTTCCTTTGTTTGCTCTCTTTGTTCATTTGCTGATCTTCTTTCAAGAAGAATACGTACGTGTCAATGCCTCAGTTGCATCTTTCGATTGTCGCTTCTGTTGCCATCTTTCTGCTCATTTGCTGGGGTGGGTGATACTCAGGGGTAGGGGGTTAGGTCAGGTATAGAAGAATCAGAATGAGCTTGTTGATTAAGTTTAATTATGATTCCTGGCCATTTCTGAACCCTATAATCAATACCAAACATTCCAAACTTCATAATGGAGAGTTAATGACTTGCTTTTGTGGTTCGGGAAGCACGGTTTGAATCTACTTGTAATGAGTATCCTTGTCCTAAACTCCTGGAATGAGTAAGTTGATTAAGTTAATGTTTGAGACTGTCTATAATCTTCTGGTTAGAAAGTCGAAAAGCATGATTGGGAGATTCTTCTGCATGTAATTTGTGGGTCTTTGGGGGCACCAACCTTGTGCAGAAAGTGTTGGCATATAAAATATGTTGGCCATTCCGTGTAGTGTTGTGCTGTATTCTAATTTTTTTAGCAGAGCCAGATTTTCATAAGACTTGAAGTTAGAACTAAAATTTTACCTGTATTTTTTTCTGCAATTTCCCCCCCTAAATTCCACTGTGTATTTGGTTAAAATTATGTATTGGGGCATTGGAAATCATGAGCAATAGCATGGACTTTAATACTGTACTACTATTATCATTTTAAAAGTGGTTTGTTATTACACTTTGTTTATACATACTTTATGACGTGTTTGCTCTTATGTTCAGGTTTGCAGATGCATACAACTTCTTGATTTGCTTGCCAAAAGACAATCATATATGGTGTGGATGTTGGGAGATAATGTGTCCATTTCTGGAGACATTCTACAACTACTTCAAGATTGAATCTTGTGATTCTCCTCTCAAGGTTTTGTGGGAGAGAACTTGTCATGAAATGAGACAATGCACACAATGCATTTCTCGCAATCATCAGGCACAGGAGATGTATAGAACAGATTATGAATCAAGTGTAGTCTCTCCCCTTCTTAGTATATTACAAATCCTTGATGAAGAAAGGATTTCTCAACACTTAAAGGAGTTTAATGCACAAATAAAAAAAGGCAATTATGATCCTGAGCGTGATAGTGCTGAAGTTGTTAGTCTTATGTTTGAGGTAATATATTGTTGTCTTACGTTTGATAATCTGATAAGGAGTTTATTTCTAATTTTCTACAATCTATTTTTAAATAGTTAATCACAAGGAAATTTCCTCAAATAATATATGTTTTTTGTCTTTATTTTATTTATCTTATCTTCCTTTGTTGATTTGTTTTTTTAAAGCATGTTAAAAGTCAATCTTCAGGTTCAGGTTTGAAATACTATCGATGCTGTTTTTTTCTTTAGCGCTAAAAATATGGTTCTGTTCATTGAAATTAACCTTCTAAAGATGTGGTGCCTAGCTGCCTGCCTTATGTGAAGTAAAAGAGAAGTATTTTTGAAGCTGCCTGTTCATTGAAACTAACCTTCTAAAAAAAATATTAAGTCATTGTGGAATGAAAGAGAAGTATATTTGAAAATACAAAGAATGATTTTTTTCAAGTTTTCACATAACATGGGAGTGAGAAGAAACAACAGTTAGACTGTTACAGGATGTTCTGTAATACATTTCTGTTTTAGTTATTTGGGTGGTAGTATATTGGGATATCAATGTATGTGATAGAAGATGAGGAAAGGAGGCTGTTGGACTGTGTAGTGTTTACCATCTGAATTTATAGCCAAACTTCTCTAGCCAACTTATTCTATAATGTGGAGCTTAGTATCTAAGGTGAGAGTTCATTTTGAAATATGTTTTGCTTCTTGTGATGTTGTCTCGAATGGTAGATTAAAATCTCTACAGTAACCTGTACTGGAGATGATTTATTATCCGAACATATGCTGTTTCAATGGGCTTTTGATCCAGTTGTGTATGCTCCCTAAATGTACCTCATGTTCTTACATATGTGCGCATCTTAACAGGTTCTGACGTTCCCAGTTCTGTTGGATGACAAACTTGTGGCTATTGACTTCCAAACTTTTATTGAAGCTGTTGACAATGTCCATGAACTGACCTTGGCTAAGCAACAGCGTTTTCCGGTAATTCTTTTTCTTTTGAGCGAGACGTGCGGTATTTCTGTTCACATAATTAATAATTTTGTCTTATATTAAGTTTTCTATATGTATATATCTACTGTACAACACTAGTAGGTTCTAATGATGCGTTACTGTTGGAAACTGCCTGTTACCAGGGTGTCTATGCCTTGTTTTTTCTAAGCAGCAGGAGAACACGCTCTATTGGTCTCCGGCTAGCTGGAAACATGGAAAAAGTGAGGTATTGTAAGGTTTTATTGGTCACAATATTGCAGATCTTGGGTGTTCTCGAATCTCTTATTCCCCTCATGTATATGTATCATATGTGCGTGCATGTTTGTTTGTGTTTGTTTGTAAGTACTTATGCTTTTCCAAATATCCATACACCACATTCATATAGAAATTCATTGACTTGGATGAACAGAATTAGCTAAACTATTAAGAGAAATGCCTTGTTTTGTGAAATTTTCCTTCTTGAACATGAAGTTTTAGTTTGGTAAGAAGAGTCTGATTGCTGTTATGTTTTAACATATGTTGTATATCGAATCAGTTCACGCATGTTGCTATGTATAGAATTGCTAGACCGTGTATTGAGTGTTCATGCAGCATTGTACTGCTAAAAACTGCATGAATAGAATTCTGCTTTACCATTATATTGGAAAATCTTCTGCTAAGTTGCTCTTGATTGATAAGTTGGAATAGGATGCATATAAGGGCTGAATTGATATTGATTGATCTTCCATGTCTTATAGACTTGTGATGAAAAATCTAACTTCTTTCTTCATAAATTCTCATATTTTAGATCAATTTGATGCCAGTAGTTTAACAATGGCTTTGTTGCCTAGGTGTGGTGTAGATTTGGAACCTTTGCAGCCTCTATTAAAGAAGTACATTGGGCTTCTTTCAACTGAAGTGATGCCAGTTCAACCAAGCTCTGACTATGCAAGGCCAAGATTAGAATTTGACCGTATGACTGCATGGATCGGTATTAAAGCATTGTAGGGATCCATAAAGCTCAATTTTAGTTTTTATTATGATTGAAGGAAATTATTGGTATTGTATCTAGAGGAAAACAAAAGATGTTCATAGTCTTCAAAGCTTGTTATGCATTATATCTCTCCTAATTTATATTTTCCATTTTTTTCGTATAGGCTTGGGTTCTTAGAACCTGCAGCACTTGAAGAAGGCATATTAGAGAAGTATCCTGTTTTTCTTAACTTTGTACTGGACCATATCAGTGATGATTCTCCAGAGTTTTCTCATGCTGTTAATTGTATGAGGCAACTGTTTGAAATTCTTGGTAAGCTGACTATGAAGTAGGTGCTTATAGTTTACATTATGGCAGTCTCCACCATGTTTCTCAGTTTGAGATTTTTATCAGGGTACAAATTGTGGTTGAGGACGTCATTGCCTCCAAGCGTAATTCGCGACTCATTGTTAAGCCAGTGTTTTCATACACGTAGTGAGAAAATCCATAAGGACATTTTTGATCTGTTTCATCCTTTCCTGGTGGTATGTGAACAATTTTCTCTTAGTTTACGTTCTTGATTTGTTTTCCTCATGCTATACAACTTCTGATGCCTTGACATTTCTAGTCTTTAGAAGCCTTACAAGATGGAGAACTGGAGAAGCAACGTAGGCATTATTTATACTTTTTGCTACATCAAGTTTCAAGGAGTAGCAACTTCAGTAGCTTGATGAGGGAAAAGGCTCGCCAGGTTCAGTCACTTCTTCACAAAGTTCTGATGAGTTTGTTTATGTATATATATATGCACATGATTTTTCTAAATTTTTATGTGATGTTTTCCATAGATAGCCCTGCTTATTGTTCATCGAGGTTACACGATGAATCCACCTTGCCCACCTTCTGAATGTGCACATATGTGGTATGGAATGTTTGTTTTGTGTGTTTACTTTAATTATTAAACTGATAACCTATTTCAGTTGCAGTCATTCAGATATTCTACTATGCTCTATCTTAGGGGTTTACGTATATATTGGACTGCTTGCTCCTGTGTTCTCTAAATCTCTTGGAAGAACTTTATAAAAATTCCTTTATTGCTTCATATGCTTTTACTTTTGGGAAAAAATCTCCAAGTTTAAAGTAGTGATCTAGATTCTAGAACTATGAGTGTAAATTGGAGCTACAACTTTGTAGGTTTTACTCTCAAAAGTACCAAGAAATGGTCGATCTTGTTAATAGCATGCATTCTAAAAATGTGTAGATTTAAAAATTTATGTGGCCACGGTTTTCAAGCTGGTATATTAGTTGTTATAGTAATTGAGTACTAGGTTTCCTGTTCATCAGATTTGTCCCCTATCATGCGCGGATATAATGACCTTTCCCTTTCTATCAGTCTAGAACCATGCAAACAAGACAATTTGATGGGTTACTTTCTATGATATTAATTGGTAGGGGTCCTTCGCTCGTCTCTTCTATAAAAGATACAGGACTGCATAGTTCTCTGCGGCAACCTGCTCTTGATCTAATTGAAACTATTATTGTGTCTGAGGCTGCTGCTTTGATATCTTCTGCAATCCATTCTCAAGTTGGACTTTCTGCTGAGCACAGTGAAGAATACGATGACACATTCCCGTGTTCTCTTGTGACTGAAGATAAGGATTTTTGTTGTTGGAACAAATTCAGTATCCAGTGCAATGCCATTTATCAGGAATATACCGAGTGGTTGTGCATTCCTATGATATGGTTTGATGTTTTGTTTGAAATTGATCCTTCAGCTCTTCCTGTTACATTTTCCAAGGCTGTTGTTTGGGCTCTATCTCGTTTCTCCTTGTTAGAGCCTGAAAATGCTGAAATGTCACTTCCAGTTAAGAGTTGGCTCGCAAGCAAAGCTATGGAAGTTTCAGTTTATTTTGGTTGGAGATGCCCATCTGGTTCTGATGATGGCGGTGACTGTAAAGGGGGCAAAAATTCAGTCAGGGTATCAACAATGTGTTTTACCTTGATTAGAACTTTTAAGAGGTCTGTACATTTCTTGCTCTTAAATTCGTCTGGTTTTCTTTTGTGGGATGAGCATAAGGTTTTATTGATTATGTTAATTCATGAGATGCAATCTTTTTGTCTGAATTAACTTTGAGGTTGGATTTTAGGTTAGCTGTTCATTTTACAGCGAAGTTGGAAGTAGGTGAAGTTTGGAAACTGTGGACTTGGGAGGCTCGCATGGCTGAGAGTTTGATTCTTTTGCTGGCAGATCCTAACGACGTATGTTAAATTAGCTTTTCTTCTCGTCTGATATTTGGCTGTCTTTAATATTTATTGTATATGTAGTATAATTAATAGAAATCTGTTTAGTATGCTCAGGGATATTCGAGATGTTGTGCATGTTTGTATACCTTAGGGTTCTCGTATTTAGGTTTCTACCTCCCCACCACAGAAAAAGGAGAAATGACATGCTCATTTTCTTTGTCTGATGCAGAATGTTAGACAGTTTGGTAGGCGTACCCTAGAGAACATTTCGAACACAAGGGGCCTGGCTTGTGGCTTGCGTTTTCTTTGTTCCTCCGAAAGCTCTTTATCCGCAACTTTCTTGGGGTTGAGACATGCTCTGAAGCTGGTAAAAAGTTGCCCATTTAGAATAAATGTTTCTCTATCTTTATTTCCCTCCTTGGTTGCAGTCAAACTCTATCACCTGAAAATGCTCATTTGTCTCCCAGAATCTCTTATCGAACACTTCTTTCTCTTGCAAAACAAACTTTTTAACTAGAATTTAAATTGATTCCCAATATATTTATATGTATATAATCTAACTTTATTTGTCTACCTATCTATATTGATAGTTTGATATAGACATCCAACTATAAATTTTTGACATATCTATATATGAATATATAATATAGAAACTTATCAATGGTCCAGCAACAAAAAAACTTGCGCACAGTATATAAGATTCAGATCATTTAGTTCCAAAGGTTGTCTGGACTACAATGAGTATTATCATGAATCATGATGCTTCCTTTGGTTTATTGCCTAATTTAGTTTCTTGTGTTTCCTTATCTGCATCCCTACCAATTAAACAGGTCCAGTTAGATCCTGTTCTGACAAACTATCAAGCTTTACATCATTTCTTCTTTGTTCTATACAAAGTTTTTAAAGAAGGGTTTCCAAATGCCGAGAATCTGCCCGGACAATCATCTATTGAGCTAAATAGGAAGTTTTCTTCGCAAGGTGGATTTCTACAGGAACCAACATTCAGTTCGTTGTCAGTTCCTGATGATAGCTTGCCAAAGGTCCCGATGAGGTCTTGGGAAAAGTTCAGCCATGAGCTTGCAAAAGCTGCATGGCCATCTGTTCAGAAATGCTTGCTAAAAGGAAAGGAGTTTATGGATTACAAAATCTCCCAGGTACTTTCTAAGAAATTTATTTTTCTTCCACCTTAACAATCAGACTATTACATAATTGGCTTATATGATATATCCATCATTATGGTTCTGTGAAAAATCTCTGATACCTTGAAAATACTAGATATTATTCAAACATTTTGGGCATTGACTGATTGCCTTATTCAATCAAACCAATATTAAGTTTATCAGATTTAGTTTTGCATGCTTTGTGGCTTAACAAATACTCTTCCTTTAATGAGCTAAAGTTAAAAGCATATATACACTACGCATGGTTTAACACTTGAACCTGCCTGTACATTATACAAGGACACGCAGGGGTGTCACTCAGTCATTCCGGTTCGGAGCCGAAATGAAGCACGCCATATATATATATATATATATATATATATATATATACATATTTGCTTACTGTTGTTATTGGATTGGCCAAGTTCTTGAAGGGAAAAAGAATCATCACCACAAATATAAAAACAGAGCTTATAAAACGAAAAATCGTTGTTTCTCATTTGTATGACAGCATAGAATAAAGTAAAAAAGAATAAAGCAATAGTAGAAATGTAGGATAAAGCAATAATCTTAGAAGTGGATTTTCCATGTTCTCTTGACCTTTTTCTCGTTAATCTGCGTGTATCAACCTTAATTTTGTTATACCCTACTCACGGTTGATTCATGACTTAATTATTCAGATGACTAGCGTCCGTGTGCTTGAGATTGTGCCAATCATCTTAGCAATTCTTTTAAGATCACCTTATAGCCAATCTGGAATGTATGGAAAGATGACCGGTGACATGTCTGATATTAGTTGGCTTCATGATTTGGTTGTTTGGGGGAACTCATCACTTCAGATCATTGTCCGCTACTGGAAGCAATCGTTTATTTCCATACTTGATTTACTGAAGGCTTCATTTAGTGATAATTCCTTGGGGATCATCTCTGCCATGGAAAAGATAATTTCATGTGGTGAGTTACTATATTTCCAGGTTTTTCATTTAGCAATCAACTGTGATTACTACAGCACGCGTTGCATATATATTTTGTTGATAAGTTCGTGCATTTGTTTTTCAGATGCTGTTTCAGTAGAATTGTTGGTGAAACAAGTATTGCAACTCTCAGTTTCGTCATCAATTAATTCATCACAAGCTGCTGACAAATCCAGGTCAAGGTCCAGAGCTCTTTCAGAAAATTTCGCAAAGGTGGAGAGTGAAAACATTTTGGATGATCTAGTCGTTCTTTCAGATGATGACTCTGAAAGCCATAATGAATCACATTGGGACATTTTGGCTATGCAAGCTGATAAGAAATCTCAAACAGACATGGCTAAAAAGACTTCCCCTAAATTTAGTACTCCAAGAGCATCAGAATCTCAATTGGAAAGAGTTTCTTCTGACCAAACTTCTAAATCTCAGGGAGATATTTTGGCTCTGCCAGCCGATATGCAATCTGAATCTAATCTGTTTGAAAAGACTTCTCCTAGGATCAGCACTCCAAGAGGATCGGAATCTCATTCGCAAAGAGTTGCTACTGGCCCGACTTCTAAAACTCAGCTTGACAGAAAGACCTCCCCCTCCGTTGGGTCATCGAAAGTTTCATCAGAAACACTTTTAAATAAAGTTCTTATTGGAGTTGAAACTCTGACTTCAAAGTCTGACAAATCTGGTGCAACAAGGGACATCCAAGCATCAGCACCCTCTGTGAAACCTAGTGGCATGGACAACAAGAAAAAGGAGGTGAATTCTAAAAGCAGAAGTGGAGCTATTAAAACTAAACAGTCTGATATTTCTAACAAGGCTTCTTTAAGAAATGAAGCTGTTCTCAAAACAATAGTGCACAATTCCGAAGATGATCCACTAGAGCAAGCTTTAAAATCTGCCCCACGAAAAACATCAATTTTGATAAAGCAGAGCTCCATTTTTAATCCCAAACGGAAGGTGATTCAGCTTGGTGCACCTGTAGAAAGCAGACCTGGATACTTGCAAAAGCAAGAGTTAAGAGCCAGAAGATTTAAACAACCAAGATTAGAGGAGTGGTTTAGGAGAATTCTAGAGTTGGACTATTTTTCAATTGTGGGATTATCTTATGAGAACGAGGATGAAATCACAACCTCAAGTGAGTTGAAGGAAGTCCCTGTTACTTTTCATTCATCTGAGCAGTATGTGGATATCTTTCGTCCATTGGTATTGGAAGAGTTCAAAGCCCAGTTGCGTAGTTCTT
The DNA here is from genome assembly GCA_033239125.1 of Fagopyrum homotropicum. NCBI lineage: Eukaryota > Viridiplantae > Streptophyta > Magnoliopsida > Caryophyllales > Polygonaceae > Fagopyrum > Fagopyrum homotropicum. The sequence continues at coordinate 8,655,690 of BSWB01000007.1, read as the reverse complement.
TTCAAGAGTTGTCTTCGATAGAAGAGATGTCGTGTGGTAGTTTATCTATTGTATCAGTTGAAAGGGTCGATGACTTCAATCTTGTGCGTTGTGTACATGATGAAAAAAATGTTTCTTCATCTAACTCTTGCTCAGAAAATGACTTGATTTTGTTGACCAAGCAGTCATTGGAAAAGTCTCCTCATAGTGTTCACTTACTTGGGAAGGTACATTAACTTCAACTGTGAATTTCCTAAGTTTTGACTTTTGATCTTATCCTAGCCTTCAAACCTGTGATTAGGAGCATTATCTCAGCATGGTGATCTGGATGTAGTCCTTTTGCCAGGTGCACTTACGATGAGATCCTAGGCTGGAATGTTTTGTAGTAATTAGTAGGTCCTCAATGTTGCTGATTATGGATATCATTAATTATATAGGAATTGGATATAGAAGAAATGATGTTTCTAGTGAAAAGAAGTGGAAATTTGTGTAGTTATTTGCCTATCTGTGTCTTCAAAACAAATTTACTCTTATAGAAAACCAAATGTATACTAGAAAATCTATTTGGATATAGTACATGTCATGCTGTAGTGTACTGTTAAGGGATAACACTTCCCTGTTTTGTGTACATCTTAATTCACAAAGTATTTTGATAACCGTCTCCTTTAGGGCAAGGCTGCATCGTGTTCCTCTTACCCCGATGCTACTTATGCAGGATGTATGGGTTTTGTCGTTTCAATGCCGAAATCTAAACTATACAAAAAAAAATAACGTTTTATACTTTAACTAACACCTTTGCTACTAAGTTCGAAATGTCTTGTCTCACAGTTATGCTTCTTGTTTGTCTTGAGGGTTCTCTCAGGTGGAGAGACGTGAGAAGGACAATAAAAGGAGGTCCAATATACTAGTAATCAGAGTTTATCTTCAAGTTGGTTGTTCTCGTCTTAATCGAGCTAGAAAGTTGCTTCTTGAGAGAAGCAAGTGGTTTCTTAGCCGTATTATGAGCATTACTTCACAAATTCGAGAATTCCAGGCACTCACTTCCAGTAGCACAATCCCTGCTCTTCCCATTATTCTGAGACCTACTAATCAGTCTAACTACCATGAAGGCAGAAGGTTTGATTTAGGCAAACTACCTCAGGAAATGCTGAGAGTTCTGCAATCAACGTTTAACGACAGCCAACTTCAAGCTATTGGTTCTGTATTAAAACCGTCAGATTCTGAAGATGCTGTGGATCTATCACTTGTACAGGGGCCTCCAGGTATCTATTACTTCTTAACTCTATTACTTCAGGAGGTTTCTGCTATGTACCTACTACTAAATTTTGAATTAATACACTACTACAGGAACCGGAAAGACCCGTACAATTGTGGCAATTATCAGCGCTTTCCTTGCCATGCGTTCCAGTTGCTCAAATGCTGCTGAAAATCAGCTAACCCGCAAAACAAAACCAGACACCAATTCAAGAACACGAATTAGTGATAGTGCTGCAATAGCTCGTGCATGGCAAGATGCTGCTTTGGCCAAACAACTGAATAATGAAACTGAGAAGGACAATAAATCAACAAAATCACTCACTAGAAGAAGAGTGCTTGTGTGTGCACAGTCTAATGCTGCCGTTGATGAACTGGTTGCAAGGTTAGCTGGAGATGGCATTTATGGTGCTGATGGGGAAATGCATAGACCATACATTGTGCGTGTTGGTAATGCAAAAACAGTACATGCTAATTCATTACCCTTCTTCATTGATACACTCGTAGAAAATCGTTTAACTGATGAGAAGATGAAAACTAGCGATGGAAAGAATATTGTGGGCGGAGACTCTGCTGCAACAATCCGTTCCAGTTTGGAGAAGGTAGTGGACCGCATTAGGTTCTATGAATCAAAGCGTGCCGATTTGAAAGAAGTAGGGTTGGAAACAAAGCATATTAATGAAGTTTCTGAGGTGAATGATGAAAATGAACTATCTGATACTGAGCTGGGAGCAAAATTAAGAAGCTTGTATCAACAGAAAAGAGAGATATATGTGAAACTTAATGCAGCACAGGCTGAGGAAAAGAAGAGTTATGAAGAAATCAAGGCACTCCGTACTAAACTAAGAAGGTCTATATTGAGAGAAGCTGAAATAGTTGTAGCAACTTTAAGTGGTTGTGGTGGAGATTTATATTCAGTTTGTTCTGAATCTGCATCAACAAGCAGAATGGCCTATGCCTTTGAACAAAATCTTTTTGATGCTGTAGTTGTCGATGAAGCTGCGCAGGTATTTCTCTGTTGTTTGCATTTTTGTTCATTTAGATTGTTAGGGAGTAAATCGGGTTCAAAATATATCATTAGTTCTGTTTCATATTTTCCGTTTCCCTACTTAGTTGAATGGTATTGTCATGCAGGCTCTGGAACCCGCCACTCTTATTCCTCTTCAGCTTCTAAAATCAAGTGGTACTAAATGCATCATGGTGAGTCAATGCTATATGTTTCAAGTTCCGAGCCTTTGCAATTCGTTAAGGGAAAGTTAATGTTTGATTATCATTTTAATTTAATTAGAACTTGACGAACTTAAATTTGTGTTGAAGGTTGGTGATCCAAAGCAGCTACCTGCAACTGTTCTGTCTAATGTTGCCTGCAAGTATTTGTATGAGTGCAGCATGTTTGAGCGTCTGCAACGTGCTGGTCAACCTGTCATTATGCTTACTAAACAAGTAAATGGAACTTTGACATAGAATTAATAATTTATTGTTCAGTGTTCCTTACATTTTGTTATCATCATGTACAACTTCATCTCTGTTTTATGATTAAACAACTTCCTTATTTTACTTTTCTGAACTATTTTCTTTTGATGGCAGTACCGTATGCATCCAGAGATATCTCATTTTCCTTCTATTCATTTTTATGATGGGAAGTTGCTGAACGGTATCCAACTGTCCGATAAAATGGCACCATTTCACGAGACAAAGGCTCTTGGACCATATGTATTTTATGATGTCATTGATGGACAAGAAATGCGTGGTAGAAATGCTGGAGGCTCTTCACTCTGTAATGAGGGTGAGGCAAATGCTGCTGTTGAAATACTGAAATGTTTTAAGAACAGGTAGGAGGGCTGGAACATTGTAGTTTTCTATTCTGTAAATCCATCTAACTGCCAGTAATTAATGAAGGACTAATAATTTACAGGTATCCTTCTGAGTTCACCGGTGGAAGGATTGGAATCATTACGCCATACAAGTCCCAACTTTCACTCTTACGGTCACGTTTTTCAATTGAATTTGGAACTTCTGTTACTGCTGACATGGAATTTAACACAGTAGATGGGTTTCAAGGAAGGGAGGTTGATATACTGTTGCTTTCAACCGTCAGATCTTCAACATCTTCGGCTAACATCAGGCATAACTATAGAAACATTGGGTTTGTTGCTGATGTAAGACGAATGAATGTTGCTTTAACTAGAGCCAGGCTTTCCCTCTGGATTTTTGGAAATTCAAGAACATTGAAGAGCAACAATGACTGGGCTGCTCTTGTCAAGGATGCTAGTGAGAGGAATCGTGTGGTTCCTGTAAAATATCCTTACAAACCCATTTTTAAAACTTCGGGAATGTTTCCTGAAGATTCAGGCAATCCTTCTGGCAAGGCTAGTTATGACAAAGGGGAAAGAATTCAGCATGAAATACGAAAGGATAGTGCTTCTCAACAAACCCATGAAGTTAAATCTGGAGGTATGAGGGTAAGTTCTTCTCTGCAAAACCATGAAGCCTTAACTAGGAAAAGACAACGTGAAAGAGACATCCGAAAGCAGGAAAGAAAAGGAGACACTGGTGATGAGGGTAAGGATGCTAATAAAATCTCTTTGGCGGGTCATTTTAATGAACTCACATTGGAGAGTTCTAATTTGAATAATGTTAAAGGTGAACGCTCAAGGCACATGGACCATCCTGGGACACAAGTGAGTAATATTGGCCAACAATCCTGCGCAGATCCTAGCATTCCCTCTCAACTTTCAAAAAGGCAGAAAAGTAAGAACACTTCAACTTCACTTGATAAGGGTGACCCTGAGTGTAAAAATGCAAATAAGAAAGAGCGACTCCCAACTGAAGCTGATCCTTCCAAAACTCTGATCTCCAAAAGAAAGCAACAGCGTGAAGCTGTTGATGAACTTCTTTCTTCTGCTCTTATTTCTTCCAAGAAGCCGGAAACCTCATCAAAGCCAATGCCTCGCAGAAAGCCTCCTTCACTTTCATCTGTGGACAATAATCTTAAATCAAAAAAGAAAAAGAAAAGGTGATTTTTAATGCTGTTGTTAATACACGTAGGGACTTAACACGGCTTCATTTTATGCCTTTTCTATTTTTGCTGTAATTCTAGGTGTGATTTAGTGCTGAATGTGCATCAACTTTGGTCTCCTTGTGCAATAACTCTTCCATTGTGTGCCTTGTCATGCACTTGCCTAAAAATGTCAACATTCCAGCAAATAATTGTTATCAAAAATACACAAAGTGTTTCTTAAGAAATAAATTTAATCGATGAATATCTTTACATTGTATAAATTCACAATTTACTGACATTTAAGTATTTCGGCTTTAACATTATTCAACTATTTTCATTGTCTCGATGACTGTCCTGTGTACAGTTTGTTTGAATAAGCTTGAGTGACTGAATTTCTTATGCTTCTTCTGCTGTCTTGTTCAACAGCTAATGCAAAAATGAGGCATGAATTTCAAGAGGGATGTCGATCTTTTTTAGCTCTTTGGTACTGGGTGAAGATGCACATATTTTTAACTGTTTCTACAGGAAGCTGGTAGTAAATTATTTAGCGGAAGTGTGATTTCGGAATTTCTTCGATGCCACGGGGGCAGCAGGATTGGCAAGGTTTCCTGGAGCATTGCGACAAGCAACCTTTTATGCCTACACAAGAAATTGAGCAGGCATTTTTCATTGCGTCAACCAAGAAATGGACACGGGCTTTATACTTTCTTACTTTTCTCTAATATCCCTGATGTTAGAGACATATTCTGACCGACCATATAATGCACCTTGTAGCTTAACTGCAAGTAACACGTAAGCATTAGATTCAGTATTTTATACCTCTGTACAATTTTCAATATTATTTTGCCATGTCCTTTATTCATTCGAATCTTTTATCTCACCGTGTTAGTAGTATTGCTGGATGAATAACTGATCATTTTACTTTTATCTTGATTGCATCACATGGAATAAGATTATAAGATCACAAAAATTTAATCTGATAAGTTTAGCTTGCACCTCTTATAAGCATCTTTCACTGATCTGTTTATGGTGTGGGCTCTGGATAACATACAAATTTCCCTGTTGAACCTCTGTTTTGTGTTATCGTTTTTTACTTTGTTTCTTTTAGCATGGACATTTTTTGTTGATTTTGTTGCCTTTCTGTTCATATAACGTCTCTAATCTTCCTAATTTTTGCAGAGGTATGTCCTTCTGGGGGAAATTTTGGCTGCTAGAGAGAATTGAAATTGATGTCAAGCGCTTGAAGCTAAAAAGTTTGTTGCTTGGCTGATTCCCTACTGCCCCTATTCTGGTAATTTCTTTTCGTTTATTGATGCATCTCCCTTGGTGTCTATGCTTCATTGAGTGGAGAGTATATGATTTTTGGTGCTAACTTACATGTAACTGAAAATATATTGCCTAAAAGGGATGCATTTGTAGCAGCTGAAGTCGAGTTATTGTATATATATATATATATATATATATACTTTTCCTTTATTTATATCTAGGGGTGTGTATATGATCCAAACTGGGCTTAAATAAATATGAAAATGTTTGGACCGTGGACTGACGACTTGGTATGGCCCGATCCGCTCTAAGCCCGTAAAAGACGTCCCTTGGTCTTGGATAGCGAAGATAGGTTATCTTCCGTTGTCCCACTTGATATATCATTAAAGGATATTAGATTTTCAACTATAGATGTAAGTAAAAATTTTCAACAGATGCCTAAATTCTGAAAATGATAAGAAAATTATGGGAAAGAGGAATTATGGTCCGCTCCTGCTTTGCACAGCCCTATATATATTTATTACTTTTCTCTTAATCCAACTCCAGATTTACATTTGCTTGGTTAAAGTCATTCCTATGATTCAACCTTGTTAAGTAGCAGCATGACAATTGGCTTCTTGGGAATTAAATGAATTAGGTTTTGATTGACAGCACAATGAAATAAATGTTATTTTTATCAGTTGATACAAAAACCATTCTTCCCATCTCAATAATGAATTGAGATGTCACTTTCTGCTTGATCATTTCATTGAGATATATGCCTACACAGATTTGTTTTGAACTACCTTGTGTGGTGTGGTGTGTACTATGATTGAATAAAATTGACAGACCAACAGCTTATAATTGGGTCTGTAGCTCATTTATTACTAGAAAAGTGTGCAGCTTTGTATATGATTGGTTGGTTGCTCCTAACTCCTAAAATCCCCTGTGAAAAATAATCTTTCTGATTTGACTCTCTCCATTCCCCAATTCTGAGATGCATCCCCCTTCACTAATCAGTTGCTGTTAATGATATCCACATATTATATACACAGCTGCAGCAAGCCTGCAACCTTCTTTCTTGTTTCATGCACTTGTTCACTCTCATATACTTCCCCATTCATAGAACTGTCTAAATGCTCCATTTGTTTCGCAACACTTGTTTTTGTATTTAGCCTTCTGCTGCTGTTTCTACTTGTCATTACTTTATTTATAGTAAGTAAAAAGTAGAATAATAAGGGTATGATAATATATTTGCTAATTTCCTTGAAATTTGTTTTCTTTCTAAATGACATATATTGTGAAGCAAAAGTGAGTATCTAAGATTTTTAACACAAAAATAAGTGATTATTTAAGGTAGCATATAACTTTTAAGGCATCTCCGTGTAGTGATAAAAAAAATGATAAATGTGGTTTTTGTCAAGAAAATCTTGGATTAATGGTGGTTTGATGATAGATTGACATTTGTTATGCTTTTGATATGGCAGGAACCTGGACATGTTTTGTATGTTTTGCAAGGGCTAGTTGAGGTTGTAAAGAACAGGTGTTATATTTTTCCTTTTCCAGAAAAAGCTCTATATATTTTGGATGAATTACAACAATGGCAAAAAAAACAGCTAGTTGTACAAATGCTAACCAATCACAATTCACAAAGAAAATGAAAATGAGATTTATTATAAAAAAAGGGTCAACTTGGTTGTTGATTGCACCTGCCATATCTCATTATTGAGTGGTCAGTTGGGTCACACACTTCTCTATTAGCCCACATGTAAGTTTTGATTGGGTGTTGATTCTCATGAAATGTGAAGCCTTCATAATAAAACAAACCAAATTATGCAATTATAAAAAAATTTTAAACTTGGATGGCTTTTTAAGCCATTGGGATCTCCAAAGTTAGCCATGTGAATATGAAGGTGTTAAATCCTCTCCTTTTTTAACATTGTTATTCAGTTTCAGTTTTCCTTAAAGGTCAAGGCGATTTTTGTATGCAAATCTTGTTCCTTTGACCATTGACGAAAATGTACATATACCTTCAAGTTTAAGTCATCCTTTTTTGTGCCATCATTGCTGTGTAAAGTTAGGTTGCTTCAAATGTGTACCACATTAAGTTGTACCATAATCTTACATATAAAACTTATCTCTAGACTTTACTCCTCAAGCTTTTATTTTAGCTAATAATATACTTGAAATATTGATGTATGAAATAATGCAATAATTGATCTTCTCCTCAATCTTTGTAATAATGCATGAAATCAATCAAGATTTTCATATACACCACAATGTGACATTATATGTGGCTTGTTTTTTTATTGGCTGGATCTGTATCATCTGGTATTTTGTTTTATGGTTAGAGGTAAGTTTTACTGTGTTTGTTTGGAAATCTATCACCAAAAAGTGCTTTATAAATTCCATTTGTTTTTGTTGTACCGAAAAACTATATATGTTCGAAACCAAAAAAAAATAAAAGCTAGTTTGGAAAAAAAAAATACCTGTTTTATGGTTAGGTTAGATTATTCCTTATCGTATGAAATTATAAGCAGATGAATTGTGCTTTGATAAAATATGAAATGTTAGTTAATAGAATTATGAAATGTTAGTTAATAGAATATGTGGAAATAAACTAAAATTTATATATATTTTTATTGAGAAAAAAAATCATAGTTTTTACAATTTGAGGGTGAATGACACTGGACAAAACCGATAACTTTTCGTATTTTCGTATTGGATGAACAAGAATGAAGATTAAAGTATTGCCTTTTCCTCTAAATTATTGCCTTTTCTATTGCATATTCGATCACTAACCTAGTTGAATCCTTTAATTAATGCTTGCGGTTTATGGTTGAACTTTAACTAGTTTTTCAATTACCAAGAGCTTTGCAATATCAAGCTTGTTTTATGCCTGAATAATTGCATGTTGTCGTAGTACGTACAACTGATTTTCTTGCATATTCTTCAGTGAGATTTAAAACTAACCCAGATCCAAGAGTATATCTATGTAAGTTTTATTTTATTTTATTATAATAAGTATAATCACATTCACATGCATGAGATTAACTGGGAAGACTAAACTTAATGAACCACAATGTGCAGGACGGGTTCGTACCTCTAAGCTCTAGAGACGGTGATATTAATATTAATATTATTTAATTAAATTAATACTAATATAATTGAATCATCAGTGGCGTAAAACCTGCCAACCACATGGCTTACGTACTTCCATTAAGCTATAATTTCTAATTTCTTTGGGAACGTTAACGAAATTGGTATGTGAATACATCTAACTTAAATTATGTGTTATTTTTTCTATTGTCAATTGATTTTACTCTAATGATGTGTTGACTTGCAATACGTACCTACATTTTGCAAGACAACACGAATATATCTTGTATCAGAAACAAATACTTTTGAAAAAAATACTCAGTTTTAAAATATATAATTTATATGTTAGTGTATTTTTAAGAGAAGTTGTTCACGTGAATCCTTTGTTCATATGTTAAGAATAAAAGAATATATATTAATAGCTATGTTTTATAAATTGAGGGGCATCAATTTTTGGTTATGTTATAAAAGTTTATTGTCGTTTGATACGCTAGGTTATATGAGGTTAATTGAGAGATTATAGCGGAAAGATTAAATTTGTGATTACTTTTCATATCTTTTAACTTAAATTATTAGATTATTATGATCTCGTTTTATAAATTCTTCAAGATTATTCAGAAGATTATAATTCTACAATAAGAATTGTTAGAACAACCTCGTAAAACAATCTCACCCAAATAACTCCAATAATCTATCTTTCACTAAACGGTGCTAATAATCTCCTCACTCTCACCACCTGCAATATTTAATATTTCATTTAAAAAATATCCTTGTAATTAACTCTTCAAAATTAAATATTTTCCAAAATTATAAGTCTTCAAAGGGTTGTTTGAATAATTAGCCTTTTAAAAAGAAATAATCTCAATAATTAGCTTTGATTTTTGGTTTGATTATAAAAGAATTGACGTGTGATCATATAACAATATTATAAAAAATGGAATTGTCAAATTATGTTCTATGCCTATAAAGTATTTTATAAATTAAAAAACCACATATTTGGGGATTTTATTGTTTTTAAATCTATGTCCTAAAAACATAGTTTATACATCGTTTATTATTTATCAAAATTACCATATTTGAAACCGAATGAAAACTACCATTTAATCTATTATCTCCGAAATTAATCATTATGCTCACAACATTTTTCAAAAAAATCAACACCGTAGCAGATAGACTTATACTGCATGAATTTGCGTATACAACAGATGAAGAGGTGCTACCAAAAAATATTGGATACATCGTCCTCTTTCGCTTACCCTTTATCAAAATATTAACACCTAACATTGAGAACATAGTTTATACATCATTTTTTATATATTTAAATTACCAAATTTAAAAAGAAAACTACCTTCTGATTCAAAGTCAAACTAGTAACTGCACAAATTTAGGGTTTACTGTGAAGAAATCTAATTTATATCTTAATGTCCGAACAACAGTGGAGGCTCACAGTTACGGAGGCATCTCCATCACATGGAATACCTTCTCGAAAGACAATCTTCCACGATCTTCAAAGCAACTTCATATCTCAATAATAACTATTTATAGATTTATAGTCAATCATGATTATTATTATAAAAAAATTAATTGCATTAAATACTGCATATGAGTATGCAGTACATCTTAATCTTAATTAATAGAGATTAATTTGTTTCTAGTGTACGTACAAGAGAGGAACCACAATTCCGGTTGGCTTTTGCAGGTTTTTGACTATTGAACTTTATTAAAAAAAAACAAATTAGTCTTGTCTTATTAAAAGTTATATCTAACTCATACTAACGTATGCACAGTTTAGGTTTTGTCAAACACATAAGCCATCTCATCATATAATTTGTGTAATGTCAAGTCTTTATATAGGGAGTAATTTAAGATTTATATATCAACCAGTAATTAGTTGGAAGCTGTTTAGGTAAGACCCATTATTATGGTAAGTCTGTGCGGTTGACACGTGTTCAAAAAAAAAATTAAAAAAAATATATTGTAGATTCTTTTAATTATAATGTACTATCATAGTATATGTTCTGTACTATTCTCTTATAAACTTTGAACTATTCTCATGTAATTTATGAACTATTACTTTTTAATATATTATATCAAATTATTTATAAATTAATCGTTTATATGTTATGATTTATGAATTATTCTATTATAATTCATGAACTATTCTTTTATAAGTTATGCACACTATCCCTTTATAAGTTTTGCATTATGAATTATTCTATTATAATTCATGAACTATCATTTTATAAGTTATACACTATCCCTTTATAAGGTTTGAACCATCATTTTCATTCGTTTCTGAAAAAAAAAAAAAAATTGTCACGTGTCAACCGCACAACCTTACCGCAAATTAAGGGTCATACCTGAACAATAGCCATAATTAGTTATTTGAAATTCACCTCTTAACAATGTCCACAAAATCTTCTTTTAAACCAATTTATAACCCAAATTAAAAACCACATAATCTTGAATAAATTTAATATTTATAAAAAAACAAATTATATTAATTTTACTGAATTTTATACTAATATTAGTTTTTATACAGAGCCCATATGCCCAGTAATATTTCAGATGAAAAAACAAAATTTTTTTAACTTATATTAATTCTTCGCAGCTTGTGAAAATGTCTCACTATAACAATATGTACTATATGAAATGTCCTAATATATAAGTCCTAGGGCTACTCGGCCTACTCCTCTATTCTCAAAAGCTTGTATGTAAGTTCAGTTTAACGTGTATTCCCTCGCGTTTTAGACTTACCGAATATAAAAGATAAATTAACAATGTCATTATCTCTTTATATTCGACTGAAAGAAAAATCTGATTAATATAGTCGTAATTGATCATTAAGCAATTGAATGAATTAAGAATGTGAAGGTCTATGCTAATCAAAGGGTTGTTTTGATTCCAAAGGCAGTTGCACCTGCAACTGATCATACTTGTATATAATATGTATATATGCCATGATTTTATAATTATAATACTGCTATATGTTATCAACTAGTGGGTACGTACGAATAGGTTTTTAGATCAAAGAGAGAATCATAGCGGTTTTGGTAAAAAAAAAATATTTCTAAAATCAAGAAATGATAATATTTTTGAAGCTTCGAAACCAAACGGGGAAATGTTAGTAATAGTGGGATAGGGCCGTTTATTCGTCCAGGTTGGATCTGATCTAGACTAAAAATGTGTATTGGATTGGGTGTGGACTTCATATTCAAGTCCGGACCGATTCAACCAAATTTTATATACATATTAGGCTTTTTGAGCCTAATATTAGGTCTTTTAAAATTCACATACCGGTCCAACTCAGACCTGAATATCGTCCTAGCGGTGCAAAATGCTTATTTGGACCGAAAAATGTCCAACCCTAATCGGGATTCGCGAGTATGTGCCTCGTATTAACTTATTTTATATAAATAAAAAGAAGAGAAAGAGATTTGGGGTACTATACAAACCTAAGTAGACTGAATGCCCCTATAATGCAAACGAGAGACACATCCAAGCACGAAAGCTTTGTGAACAAATCGACTAAGAGAATCACACTTGATAATAAGTATGTTGATACTATGAGGAACAACAACACTTACGACGAAAGATAATTGACAAAGAGAGACATAAACATTTAGTTAATCTCCAAAAAGATATGTTTAATGCGATTTTCAACTAGTTTTCTTCTAAATAATGAAACTTGTATCATGGTTAGATATATGTTAAAGACGAACTATAAAAAAAAAAGCCATAAAAAGTCTATATTATATCACCGATACAAAATCAATCTTATATATTTTAATTTTTTAGAAAAACCATCGATTTAAGTTACAACTTAAAAATCTTCATCATAAAATTAAACGTAGGCACAACCAACCAACCTTATATAATTTATTTTTAGAAATTTCAGATTATATTTTTGTACTTTAGAATTTTTGGATTATAACAAGATTTTTTTTCTAATTTTTAAATGGTATCCTGAATTTTTGTTTATCGAAATAGGTAACTGTTCAGGTACGGTTCATTTATTAGGGTACGGCCGTGCGGCTGAACGTAGAGCCGACACGAAAAAAACAATATTTTTTTTATTTTTTTTATTTCAGAAACAAATGAAACTTTTTTTTAAACTACCATGTTATAATTTATGCACTATTCTCTTATAAACTTCCCATATAATTCATGAACTATTACTTTTTAATATATTATATCAAATTATTTATAAATTAATAGTTTATATGTTATGAACTATTCAATTGTAATTCATGAACTATCATTTTATAAGTTATGCACTATCCTTTATAAATTTTGCACTATGAACTATTCTATTATAATTCATGAACTATCCTTTTATAAGTTATTAACTATTCCTTAATAAGTTTTGAACTATTACTTTCACTCGTTTCTGAAAAAAAATAAAAAAATAATAAAAAATAAAAAATCGGGACACGTGTCGTCTCTACATTCAGCCGCACGACCCTACCGAAATAACGTGCCTTACCTGAACAACACCCTCTCGAAATAATATGTCTTACCTGAACAACACCCTATCGAAATATACCTTTCTACGTTCTACCCCGTAACTTATCATATATTCCAAAAAATTACAAAGTTCAAACACAATCCAAAAAATGAAAAATCTTGAACATAAAAGTATAAATTTACAAAAAAAAAAAAAAAAAATTCAAAATTTCCCTTTATTTTTATATTCGATGGGGGAATTTGAAGCATCTCACTTTTAACAAAAGTATACACCAATAATAAACCTACAATGAACTAGGTATATATGTTAAATGCTAAATTTCCTTTCAGCAAAATTCTTCTTATAATATTCTCTTATAATATTCCAAATTTCCCTTTATTTTATTGTATGCATTATTAAAATCGATCATAGCTAGCTAGCTAGCCAGAAATAATTAACTCAAGCTCTTGATAGACCAGCAAAGCTCAATCTCAACCATTATAAATACACAAACAAGAACCAACAACACAAGCTCAAAACAATACAACAAAAAACAACTTGCATATCACCATTGCAACACAACCTCCATTACCAAGAACTACAAATCATCTTCATCATCAATGGATTCAAAGAAGTCTAACAAGATCAGAGACATTGTTAGACTCCAACAACTTCTCAAGAAATGGAAGCATCTTGCAAAGACCAACGGAACTCGAAGCCGGAGTGGAACTTGTACTCCAACAACTCCAACAACCATTAGCAATGGAGGAAGCAAAAGCATCAAGTTTCTTAGAAAAACTCTCTCGTTTTCCGATAGCATGATATCTTCATCTTCATCTTCGTCTTCATCATCTGACGTTGTCAGAAAAGGGTTCCTCGCGGTTTGTGTAGGAAAAGAGTTAAAACGGTATGTGATTCCAACCGAGTATCTTAGCCATCAAGCTTTCGGAATCCTCCTTAGAGAAGCCGAAGAAGAATTCGGGTTTCAACAAGAGGGAGTTCTCAAGATCCCTTGTGAAGTCGGGGTTTTCGAGATGGTTCTTAAGGTTGTAGAAGAGAAAAGAGATGAGTTCTTCTTGCATGAGTTGGATTTGCTTAATGGTGTTAGTGCTAGTAGTGTTGGGAGATGTTCTTCATCTCCTGAATGTGATAAGATCTTTCCTTCTCCTGCACATCCTCAATTGTGCAGGTGATTTACTTGTTAATTTAGTGTGTTTTATACCAATATTTTGTGTATGTCTTCATATGGATCTTGCTTGTATGCTTTTTGTATTGAAGAACACAATATTACAAAACCCTTTCAAATATTGTTTTGTTTTTGTCAATCAAACTTAAGAAGTTAAACATAAGAGATTAAAAGATGAACATGTTGTTTAATAAATTATAAAAAAACTAATTAAATGTTGTTAAAAATTTATAGCTTATAAATTAGTTCAAGACCCATCTTGTGCAGTTAGCATGGAGGATTAACAAATTAAAAATATCCTATGCGACCTCCATTTTTTGGTTAAATTGCTAAACCCTTTTTCGTTGCGATTTGTATCGGTTTTTTAGGTATTTTTACGTTAAGTCAGCTCGATAAAAGCTCAACTATTATCATTGTACACTACTATACTATGTCATATAATATTTTGTTATTCACGATGAACAGTAAAGTTTATGCACGAACGTATTCATTTGAACAATCGTGTTCATTTTGAGATAATCATATACATTATGGTGTTAAATTCTAGAATCATATACATGAGCGCTCATCATTTATGTTCATCCTTTTCTAATATATAACACATTCATTGAATGAATAAATTATTTCCAAAACAACAATATTCATTATCTAATTAATCGTTGATCTATCAGTTCAATTACGCTATTTATTATAATCTTATTAATTGCTTACCAAAATTAGTTTATTTACATTGTCCGATCTAAAATGTTCATTTAACAATCCAACATCTTTTAGAAATTCTCATTCCTCACCGTAAGAATGGTCATCTTCAGAAAAAAATTGTGAGACGGTAACGATAGGAAAACTAAAGTCTTAATAATATCCACATGCAAACCAACTGCATTGAAGCTATAATGTTAAAAGGAAATTAATACTAACTAATCAGAAAAGGTTATACGAACCAACCAACGATGGCTTAACGCTTGTATATAAACGTACTTTCTTATAAAACTCAGTTATTAGAAAATTATATTTTTCACCGTAAGAATGGTTCTTTCCGAAAGCTAACCCACCACCTAGCTTGGTCGATATATAAAAATTATAAGATAGTCATGATAGGAAAACCAAAGTCTTAATATCCACATGCAACCCAACTTCATTGAAGCTATAATAGTTAAAAGGAAATCAATACTAACTAATCAGTAAAGCTTATAACAACAATAGTTTAATGCTTGTGTATGAACGTACTTTCTCATAAAGCTCAATTAATGAAGGTAACACAATTAAGCAATTGACTTTGTCTTAGAGCAGGGCATCTTCTTGTACTTATTATAAACTAATACATATGCTTCTATTAATAATTTATTCTGTAGAAGAACATGATCAGCAATAAGTACCTATATTACCTGTCATGTACTTTCATTTATCATACCATTTTCTAATATTTTTTGGTCAGTTTCTCCTTTCTTTGACATTGTAAGTTTGCATATTGGAATATAAAAGTCTCGAACTATTACAAAAATAAAATATTGGAGCATAAAAGTGATAAAAGCAAATTATAGTACCAAACCTATGATTGAAATGTATAAACCAGATGTAATGTGTAATATGTAATCCAAATTATGTGTACTTAAACCGTATTTTATAAATATAGAATTGTATATTTTGGTAGAAATTTATATCTAGTATTTTATTATTTTAAAAATGAGGCATTTGAAAGGAAGTGTATATGTAAATTATGCACTTTAAATGAATATAAAATTGTCTTGAACTTTTGAGATAAAAATTCAAATACCAAGTAAAAAAAGTCTGACATATACTTAGAGTGGTGTCGATCGTGTGCATACAAGTCTCCATGCGCGTTACACTTAAGATCAATGCAAAAACTTAACACTTTCTATTTTAAAACCAGTTAGATATTAAACTCAAAACTTTAAATGTAAGATTTTTAACAATAAAGAACTAAAATCAAGGTTGACGAGGGAAACACGAAGAACAAAAATATGGGTCTAATGTAACCATGTTGTGTGTAGTTCTTAGTATTTTTTTAAAAATTCCGTTCTTTCTTCATACTTGGAAATATGCAATTTCAAACAAAATAATAGAATAACAAGAAAAAATGACCATGGTAACAACTAGAAAGAGGATGATTATTGATATTGTCTTTGTTATTCATTTGTTTCTTTTTACTAGCGGTTTGTTCGTCTATCAATTCATACGGCCTTTCGGTATAATCAATGAGTCCATTTAAAAGTTTTGTAAGGAATTATAATAACTTTATAGTTCTCGTGAACGCATAATCTATTAGTATGCGTTTTCTAAGAAAATACCAAAATTTTAAATAATTTTCATCCCTATACGTCCCGTAATTTGCCCTTACCGAACGCTCCCAATTTATCAAATCCATTTTCATTTAAAAAAAATTAGGACGGTTATGTTGGATTTTGTAAGTGGATTTGGTAGCAACTAGCAAGTAGTTTGTGCCTTTGTGGTGCTAGACAGATATGGGCCCATTTAGATGGTATTGGGCTTTCCATAATGGGCCGTATAAGAATAATAAGCCCAATCCGACTTACTCTAATATTTGATTTGAGAGAAAACTTTACAAAACCACCTTAATAATCTC
This sequence comes from Fagopyrum homotropicum, assembly GCA_033239125.1. Lineage (NCBI taxonomy): Eukaryota > Viridiplantae > Streptophyta > Magnoliopsida > Caryophyllales > Polygonaceae > Fagopyrum > Fagopyrum homotropicum. The sequence goes on along the minus strand of BSWB01000007.1, from coordinate 8,638,874 downwards.
TATCTTGCAAAGAACTACCCTTTATAAAAATCTTAGCATGAAACCACCCATAATATTCATCTTTATGCAATAAACCACCCTTATAATATTTTTTTACATAAAACCACCTTAATTTTTACACGTTTGCAATTAAATCAAATAACCACCCTATACTATTTAAAATTAAATCAAATAATTTAAAATTGAAGTATAGACAAGATATATTTACATTATTAATATTAATACCATTAATAGTTTCGATAATTTGGTTAAATATTACAATTTATAATAGAAAATAATCAAAAATAATAATATAAGTTATTACCTATATACAAAAAATAATTTAATTTTAAAATTATTAACCTACATACAAACTAGCGAATACAAAATCAATTCTATTACGACCTCAATTCCGACTAAATGATGACTTGTTACTGGATTTAATTTATTTTTTAAAAATTTCACTTGTTTTAGTTGACCAATAATCATGTTGTTACCATTATTTTCATTTTAAAAAACTGGAAAAAAAATTATGGGATATATAATTTCCAAAATAGTAATGAAAATTTTAAAATGAAAAGGTTTTAAACTATTGAAAGTTTGAAACTAATTATGAGATTAATATTAATTCAATATAATAATGAAAATTCACCTTGCCAATGCTTCAATTTTAAATTATTTGATATAATTTAAAACAATATAGGGTGGTTAGTTGCAAACCCGTAAAATTAAAGGTGGTTTTATGCAAAACAATTTATAAGGGGTGGTTTATTGCAAATATATGAATATTAAGGGTAGTTTTATGCTAAAAAATTTATAAAGGGTGGTTATTTTCAAAAGAGTGATTATTAAGGGTAGTTTTGTGTAATTTCTCGTTAATTTTAATATAATCTTTAAATTACCGAAATTAACTAACCTTATCTAAATTTCTACTCAGTCAGTAGTCGCACGACTCGCACGCACTCGAACTTGTGAGTCGTGGTTATGTGAAAAATTGAGATTTTCGTTGTAGAAAAACATTCAAATTCCTGCGTCGCATTTGCAGAATTGCAGGCTGCAATTGCTACTTCAGTTCTTGGTTGAAGAAGCCCTATCCAGTCTCGAAGTGTTGAGTCTGCAAAAACAAGGGGATGCCCATTGCATTTGCTGCTTCTTCAATTCCTCCTCTCAATTTCCTCCCCAAATCTGCTACTCATCTCTCTCTTCTTCGTATTAAATGCTCTGATTCTTCTCCTAAACCTCGACAACGAGGTTTTGGTCGTCGTCCTTCAAACGACAATGATGTAGGAATGGCATTTAATCTCCCTTTTTTTCGATTTCTTTTTTTTTTCCATTGATGAACAGTTTCAGTTTTTCAATCAGGTGAAAAGTTCAACCACCTCCTCCTCACAAGCGGAGCAGAATATGCTCCAAAGGTCTGTTTGTTGATTTTTGCATCATTTTTAATAGTTTGCTTGTTTTGATTGCAAAATTTTCAAGTTTATTGTTTCGTGGTTGCAGGAAACTCACTCCAAACCAATCTGGCCCTTTGCCCGGTCGTAAGTGGGTTCTCTTCCCTTATTTTTCTACCTAGTTTGCTTTTAACTAATTATGATTTTGTTTTGCGCAAAATGATTGTTAATTTCGATATTATTGCTAAGAAAGTTTTGACCTAGGTGCTGAGGGTTGGTGTTTAATCTGTGACATTCGAATGTATGTGTTAAATATTTTTGTTATAACTTCACAAGTTCAATTAAAAACTTTGTTCATTGTTAATATTCTATTGTAGGTAGCCGATTTTTCCTCTTGTTTTATTTATTTATTATTATTAACTGGCTTGATATGAAAAATATGTACATGTAGTGAATAAATTTGAATTGCATCCTCTTTCATAATACAAACTGGTCTTCATTCATTTTCAGAAGCTCCTGTGCTGGGTACTAAACTTGACAAAGGATCCGTGAACATTCGTTCCAACGTCCAGTTTGAGCAAAAACTTGAAGCTGTGAGAAGGTTGAAAACAGTTCTATTTTTGTCTGCACATTTCAGTCTTGTATGTGATTAGTCTGACTTCATTTTCCTTATGTGTAGGTCAGCTCTTAACCAGAAAAAGACAGAAGTACAGAAGGAGTTTGGGGCAATTGACTATGATGCCCCAAATGAACCAAAACAAGAAACCATTGGACTTGGCACTAAGGTTTGATCATAAAAAAAATCTCATCTGACCTTATTTGTGAAGTATTTTGTGCGGAAAATTAACTTGAACATTTGATAGATTGGAGTAGGAGTAGCTGTCGTGGTCTTTGGTCTCGTTTTTGCTCTAGGAGATTTTCTGCCTTCAGGAAGGTTTGACACTAATAACTTTCACTTACTCTCTTTTCTGCGAACTCGCTTAAATTGCACTTTGATTGGTTGGTTACTCAATGGAAAATGAGTATCAATGAATATTAACTTGAATGCACTATCTAAGAGACTAAAAAGTTCCATAGGTTGCATGTTGGCATTGAAGTTGTCTGACATGTTATTAATCTTAGATTGAATAAGAATTCAGTTGATGCTCAATGGTATAGGCTACTTTAGCAATTTGCGTTGACAAACACAAGCTCTTTGAGAAAATATTGTATTTTGGCCGAAACTTAGTTTGACTTCTTCTCTTTCGTAGGGAGCCCATCCAAGTGGCTTCGGCGTTTCATGTTTGAAACATTTTAATACAGCCATGTAGTTTTCTAGGCAAACATCTCCTTGCTCCTGATTAATTGAATTAGGAAATCAATGCTGGCATTAGTTTAAGTGACAATCTGTACAAAAGAAGGCACGTGAGAGAGAAAGAAGGATGCTACTTGTGTAGCTTGATGATAAAGTGACATGTCATGAAATTGATAGTGACAAGATGCATGACACAGGAGAACAAAAGAGAGCAGGATGCTTTGAACTTTGAAGTTTTAATTTGTGCATATCAATATGCATGAAAATTGAGTGTGTTGTAATGGAATCATGAAGTCAATTACAAATAATTTTTTAGTAGTTTGGTACTACATTTGTTGTTGATCTTCAAATAGCTATTTTCAAGGTTCTGCATTATACACTGTTGAATGACGATAATTTTATGACTATATACTTTTATGTCTCCAGCTTTGATGATAAAGCAGTCACTACCCCTAAACTACCGAAAGAGGAGATAGCAATTCTGCAGGTATTTTGACATCTGTAAGTTCTCTTGATTAACTTGAAAAGGATAACTCATTCGTTGTTAACAATGCTTTCAATCATATGTGTAGAGAGAGCAACATTGCTGACAATTAGGTTCAGGTCACTTTGGGGTTAGGCTAAGTACAGAGTATCATTTCAGTTTAAGGATTGTGTACAGATCGTATCATTAAATGCCAAAGGGTGAACCAAGTGTCAGCGTAAAAGTTTTTTGTTATTTTTTAATTTTCAAGCAAAAATTCGAAAGTTAAAACTGTGCTTATACTTTTGTTGCTGAAGATTTTTTTTCTTATTTTTCTACAGTCTATTTTGTCTTCTTTTTTGCTAAGGTTGATCGTTAACAAAGCTAATTAGTTTGCATCAAGGGCTTAGTCTGATTAAGTACACATGATTATGTGCCGTCATCATCAATACTTTGATGTCTATAGGCTAAGCTGCAGCAGTTTGAGGCAACCCTGTCTAAATCACCCAAAGATCCAGTCGCCCTCGAAGTAAGTTGCTACAAGTATATAATTCTTTTCTTACAATGTACTGTTGAGCATTACATATGTTGTTTATTCATATTCATTGTTTATAAATCAACTTAATAATGTTTTCGTTTGATTTATCAAGTAATATTAAGAAAACTGATGTAAGAGGGGGCGAACAACATGCCACCTTCCTCAGTCATTTGGCCTTTGATTCTGATTATATCCCTATTATTTTCTTACTCCTGTTGTTGTATTATCTCATTTGCAGGGTGCTGCAGTGACCTTAACAGAGCTGGGAGAATATACAAAAGCAGCTATGCTTCTTGAGGATTTGTCTAAGGTTGTCAAATATGGTAGCCTTAATCTTTTCTTAAAGTATCATGTTTTGCCCTCAGTTTTTTGTATAAAATGTGAAGTGTTTTCAAATATGAATCCGAAGTTGTATTTTTGAAGGAGAAACCAAGTGATCCAGATGTTTTTCGTTTGCTTGGGGAGGTAAAATATGAACTCAAGGATTATGACTCAAGTGCTGCAGCATACAAGACTGCAAGAAAGGTTAGTAGCAGATAAGATGCTAGATTGCCTACTTCTTAAGTGCATGATTGTTTCAACCGTAATGATTTCCATTAAATGCTGATCTGACTTCTATGGTTTGGGATTATGTTTCACTTTATGAGTGATGTGTACTGGAACATGTTTAGCCATGATACAATCTAAGGCATGGATCTGTAACTCTGGTCACATAGAAGTTTTTAGCTGATTCTGAGGGTAGTTACCCTTTACTCCTAATCATATCTATCAGTAACTTTCCCTCCATATCAAATATTGTACTAAGCGTTTTTCAATAACATCGTTCAACTGTGGAATGGTAAGGACTAAGAAGTCATGAATCTTTTTGTCGAATGATTTGCATATTTTGGCTGCATGTGGATCATATTTCTGCGATTTTCTTTTGTGTCCATCTCAAGTATATGGTGCCTTGTTGCAGTTTCTCTAATTTGCACACAGTCTTTTTGTTCATTAAATCACAGCACACCTGAAGCTTTTAAAGGAAATGATTCTGAAAAATATTAAACAGTAGTAATCACCTATCATAATTCATAAAGTTCAAATTTCAATTTAACCTATTTGTTTGCAGCAATTAAATTTATTTACACGTTTCTTGTTGAAAAATTCCGCTTAAAATGAATATTTGTTACATTTATAGCATCCTTGTCTAACCTATTCACCTTTCCCCCCTTCCGATTTGATACCCGGTCTCAATACTATGGCTTGAGTGTATGGCTCTTGCTTTATTATATTTTCCAAGAGAAGAAAGTGAAATTGGAGATGTAAGTCTACATGTCAAATTCTTCAAGTTCGATTTGAATTTCTATGCCTCTGTCCACTTCTGTCAAAAGAGAGGATCACATGTCCCATTTTTGTAATTATCTTTCTTCCTTTTACTTGATTTGTTACTGGATAGAGTAATAGTGTTTTACTAAGGTATAAGAGTTTATGATCTTGATATATATTGTGAAGATTTTCTTATAATCATAAATATACATTTTTTTTTCACAGTTCCTCTGTACTGCTTCCAGTAATTACTGTTATTGATGCTTCTCAGTTGGCCAACCCACTCGATTTCGAAATTTTGCGCGGTCTTACAAATGCTCTTCTTTCTGCTAAGAGACCAGATGAGGTATGCTAACTGACCATACTTTCTGGGCTTGCTTTGTTAATCTCTGAATTGCAATTGATTAAGATGATCGAAATAGTTCATACTAGTTTTATTAATACGAATTAAAGCCATATATATTTTTCTTTGGGCTGATTTAATCAAGTAATGCTTCCTTACATGAAGATTTCATCAGAATTACATGCCAATCTTACTTGAGTTGTTTTTAGTGTAGTTGCATTAGTTTAATGACATCACTCCGACAGACAGTGTCAAGATGGAGCGTATCAAGTTGATATATCTGATTTTTTTTTCTGTGCATGATTGCCTCAGCCTTCTTTCTTAGTTGGGAAAAGAAGAAGAAATACAGCTTCAGCTAAGTCAGTAATAATGTAAATATACAACTGGATAATTCTCAGAACATGACATTTATCATGAAATCTGACAGTAGACAAGCATTTCATATTCTTGATAGAAATATATACGGTCCTTTGTTTTTTATTCTTTTGTAATATTGGTATAGCTGTGCTTGACAGATTGGTGTTTATGTTGTTTTAATTAACAAATTAGTCCTGGGACATACACCTTCTGCGAAATTTGTCTTAAAAAATACATTATATTATTATATTTATGTATTATGTATTGAATATTAATTTATATAAAATTTAATTATATACGAAATTTGTCTAGACAAAAGATTGTTTAATTATCTGTATTTTATATGAAACAAATAATTTTTTTAGATATAACAAATTATATTAGAAAATTATTTTTTACAAATATTTGATGATAACTACAAAATAAGTCTGGATTTTAAATAATATTTTAAATTTTAAAAGTTTTCAAGGCCCGCCTCTTAATTTTTTACATAAGAAGTATAATTCTCATGTAAAATTATGTCATTTTTTCCTTAAAATTTTTGATTTCCCAATAAGTATATTTCTTTTTTATTTACGGTTTTCATATCTTTATCAATATTGATTTATTTTTCTTCAATAGTAAACATGACTTATGATTTCATTAAAAATTTAATATTAATCGAATTATTTAGTTACTCAATATGATCTCTAAAAAATATGAGTAGTTGGTTATATATATTTAATAAGTTCATTTGATTTATTTTTACAAACTTATTTCAAAGCTAATGGGGTAATGCTCGTATCTGATATTAAAATGAGAAGTATTAATATTATACTTGATTCTAGTTAGTGACTGAGAAATGTATGATTTGTGTAGATGTCATGTATCAAATATTAAACGAATAAGAACAATAGTACCCATCATCTTAGTCAAAAGACCGATAAATCATAAATGTATTTTAAAATCCTCAATTTTACGTGATATAGGATGTGGTGTACAATGTCATTTTTAGTAAAACTACGTATGTTTCCCTTCGTATACAATTCGTATATTTTTTTTAGGTTTCTTGTTCTTAAATTTAATTTATTTTCTTCAAGTATAAACAAATTTTGACTTAGTTAAGAATTCCACTCATATCGTATTATGTTATACAATCTTAAAATTTTTGAATAAATATATATATTCCCCAAATTTAGATCAACGAACCCATTTTAATTCGACACATCCCAATGATCAACGAATCAATATTATACAATTCTTTCATATTAATTCGACATGGATAAATAATTGATGTTAGACAAAAAATCAAAAAAATGTATAATTTGTTTAATGTTCGAACTCCGAAGATTGCATTTATATCGTCACTTGTGTTATAAGCACTTCTATATAGAGTATATGCTTGTTTCTAATTTAGGAGTTGAACTGCATGGATTAATTTCTTAACTTCATTTTGACAGAAACACATCACTTTATTTGTTATAGGCCGTTCAAACTCTTCTGGAAGCTCGTGATCGTGTTAATAAGGACCAATCGAAGGATGCTACTTCAGATGGCAAAAGTGACACGTCAGAGATAATTGATGAAATTCAGGTGAGCTCATTTTTACCTTGAAGTATTGTTTATAGTGTAATTTCATGTTTTCTAGTTCATGGATTTGTAGAACCATCCACTTGAACCTAATCTAGCTACCTAACATAAATTTCATGTGTTCTAGTTCATGGATTTGTGAACCATCCCCTTAATTAGAGAGGATGAAATGAATTTGACAGACAGGGTATTGAATATGAGAGGAAAATTAAGTTTAAAATTAGAGTGAATTTGCTATGTAGCCTTACACCGGTTGATACATAAACATTTACTCTTGTAGTTATGAAGTTCCTCGCTGCTGCCCTTCTTTTCAAAGTAAATGATAACGCACAATATGCATAAGTTTCTTTATGAGTTATGTTCCACTGCTTAACTCAGTTTCATTTGTTAGGTTTTATCAGAAACTCTGAGCGATGCTATTTAATTATCAGGTGGATCTGCTGCTTGGAAAAGCCTATTCAGATTGGGGACACATTAGTGATGCAGTGTCCGTTTATGATCAGCTAATTTCCGGTCATCCAAATGACTTTCGTGGATACTTGGCAAAGGTGAAACATTTAATTCTTTTCAGTTTCATTGACATGTCCTTTTGGAGTATATGGTATGATCAGGATTCACCATATTTTCTGTGGATAGAAGAATGCCCTATAGAAAAGTCACTCTCCTACAGTCCTACCCCTGGTAGATCTACTCATATAATAGGTTTGATCCAGATCGGATACTTGTTCCGGATTGTAGAATCTTAGGTCTCCAAGATCTGGATTTGTATACTAATAACCATGATTGGTAGCCTACTTGGTAGATGAGTTTAGGATTCTTTATGTCGGGAACAAAGAACCAGTAACGGAAATCATGTTCATGAACGATCTGCTTTGTAGCTGAACCATACGAATATCCGATTAGAATGCTATCAAAGCTAATACGGATATCCATGCATGTGATACTGAACAAATGCTTTGGATATGCAGGGAATCATTTTGAAGCAGAATGGCAGCATTGGGGAAGCAGAAAGGATGTTCATACAAGTAAGTTCTTCTGTTTCAATTCATGTTCCTATACTAATAACAATTTTATGGCATATCAACTTGACTTTTAGCATGTATGTCAATCCATTGTGCAGGCACGATTCTTTGCTCCTGAGAAAGCCAAGTCATTAGTGGATCGATACTCAAGACAGTGAGCGACTGTTTCCGGATACCGGATACTGGATACCTGATAGTAAATGTAATTTCAATGAGGCTACGAAATTGTTACATCATCAAAAGCTTCATTCCTCTGTTGTAACGCAGGCAAAACAACCGTTATGTTCTTCAAAAAAAGACTACAGATTTAGTTGTCTTTTTTTCGATCAATACGTATACCAATATCTGTATAAAAATCGTGCAAATTTCAGTCTATAAAGAATATGCATAATTTTAAAATGTGAAGTTTTAATGTACAAATTATGCACATTTTAGTACTACAATTGTGCAATTCTAATCCTCTCACCAGACAATATTAGATAATTTTCATAAAAATAGATAAACTATAATATGGATGAAACATTGTTATGAGCCTAAAAAAACTGCAACACATACTGTAATTCCAAAACTGAGAAGCAAGTCCATCATATCTTCTTTAAAATATCAAAGGGATTCCCTGTGTAAGATTTAGAAGCTATAAATATAATTTGCTTCTCTAAGTTGCCAATGTGAATTTGGTATCACATAAAGATTCAAGCTTGCCGGGCATCACCAGAGTACAAGCTGAATCCTGATAAGTATCAGTTTGTGACCAAAAGGGCAAATGAGAAATAGTGGTGGCTACAAACAGTAAACTACAAACATTGCTCCATGCCCTGCTGATAATGAGGGACGCAAAGCATCTAACACAGATTGAAGATTCTTTCCATAAGGGATTGAATTTGACATTTTGTTGAACGGACATTCCATGTTTGTTGGTCTGATTGATCATTAAGCATTTTCATCGTCTGTTGGAAACATGATAAATTATCAAGTGAGAAAACCATCCGGTTCTTGCTATCAGGAATCCTCTGATAGAATTCGAAGTACACCTATATGCAGCCGAATTGGATGCAGTAGCAAATGGAGTTCATTCCAAGATAACCAACAGGACCAGACAGCCAAAACCATGAAACACCCTGTATCAAGAAACGATAAAGAATCCATTGGAAGTTCTTCAAGGACACCTGCTGCTCCTATGCCTAAGAAAGCTGAAAAAGCTGCAGAACCTCGTAAAAAGTTGCCTTGTCACCAGGCTGCGAATTTAGAACCCAATACTCTTCGAGGTGAAACAGAAGCTCTTGGACGAGTCATCAGACAACATAACACTCGTGATAGGCTTAACTCTCATCCACAAACTAACATGTCCAGAGAATCTACATCTAGTGAAGCGAGCAGCTCGGTTTCAGCTCCTTTTAGCAGACACGGGAAGGAAGCTATTAGGAAAGGTGATCGTGGTTCAAGAACTGAAGCCAGTTCAAGCTGCAGAACCTCGTAAAAAAAAAAATTTAACCCTTAAAAAATTTCTGCCTCCGTCACTACATGAGGCTGTACATCGACAATATGCCATAAGAACAACTCCTAATTGTAGGACATTTCCACGCATCTCAACACTTTCTACCATCATATCCTGTATAATGTCCCATACACATGGTCAATATAAGTAACAGACGAGCAGTCAGATAATATTGTCTTACAGATTGCAGTATTCTACAAACTCTTCCATGAATACATGACAGTGACTAAAATTTAAGGGAAAAAATTTCCTCTTGCGGTGATAATGCAAATACAGTAAGAGAACGTGAGACATTGTCCCGGACTTCACATCGACCACCTAATTGTGGCTTGATTATTTTCTTTGATAATTTCAATAGCAAACATAATTACTAACTAATGCAGTGGTTACAACATTAGCTAGAGCGCCACTATTTTTTTCTACCAGAACAGAATAATATCACAATAGTGAAAGCAGCTGCCAACTTCCAAGCTCGAAGCTAAAGATGATTCACCTTATTAGTCTCTGCTGTCACTATCAGATCTTTTTTATTTTTATCCAATAGTGATGCTATAACATCCTAGGAAGATATTTATACAGTAACATCAGTGCATCAAAGAATGATATAGAAGAAAAATAACATAATAAAATGAAGATCAAGAAATGCTTTTGTAGCAGATCAAATAGCAAAAACTTCAGGAATGGCAAAAGAAGCCACCTCGTCCATGTATGCACTGAGAAGATGGAAAGATGCAAGTGTAGCAGATCCAATAGCAAAACCTTTGGTGGTAGCTTTTGTTGTATTACCAACAGCATCAAGAACATCAGTGATCTCCCGAACATTTTCAGGCTGCAAAGATACATCTTGTCAGGAAGAGCTAGATATCTTATTAACAAATGTAAACAGTGAGAGCACAATAATATATTTCTCAGGGGTAAGACAGAAGAACAAAATGTATAAACTGAACTCTACCAAGGGAGGAAGAAAAAGAAGAAGAATAAGCTGACCAGACCGAAAGTAACAACAACCAATACAAAGAGATCAACCTCAGGTGCAACTAGTCTCACCTAGTTGAGACTTGACACTAATTTGGTCACATAAAGATTCAAGCTTTATTCCTCTGTGTAAGATTTAGAATCTACAAATCTATTTTGCTCCTCTAAGTTGCCATACTAATTTGGTCACATAAAGATTCAAGCTTGCCATGGCATCACCAGAGCACAATCTGAGTCCTGATAAGTATCAGTTTGTGACCAAACGGGCAAATGAGAAATAGTGGTGGCTACAAATTGTAAAGATTCAAGCTTTCCATCATATCTTATTTAAAATATGAAAGGGATTCCCTGTGTAAGATTTAGAAGCAATAAATCTACTTTGCTCCTCTAAGTTGTCAATATGAATTTGGTATCACATAAAGATTCAAGCTTTCCATGGCATCACCAGAGTACAATCTGAATCTGATAAGTATCAGTTTGTAACCAAAAGGGCAAATGAGAAATAGCGGTGGCTACAAACGGTAAACTAAAAACATTGGTCCATGCCCTGCTGATAATGAGAGACACAAAGCATCTAACACAGATTGAAGATTCTTGCCATACTTTCTACCATACACATGCTTAATATAAGTAACAGAAGAGCAGTAAGATAATTCTATCTTAGACAAAAGCTTATCAACTAACTATAATTATGAAATAAAATAGCTGTAATTTTCTTTAAAGATAGATTTACTTAATACTTATTATTTTGTAAAAGACTTAAGGTGCAAGAAAATAAAGCGGTCCTTTTAAGATAAAAGATAATACAAACGGGTGAGAGTTAGAAGGTATATAAGATTCTGTTCTAGGTTCCAGAAAATCAAAAGAGTCAATGAAAGTCTACCGCTGTCCACATGAGAGATTCTAGAAGAAACATCATATGGACTCCATCCTTTACGAACAACTAAAGAGACGAGGGATCAACATTGCTCTTCCGGTCACCCAGCCACCAATCGAGGTATTGAACTATTCCGCTAGTAGTGATTTGTGGGAGCGTCTTGATGAGTTGTTCCCGGAATTATCTGAACCAGAACTCGCTCCTATCGGCGGCCATGGACAACCCCAACGGTTGAACGGAAATTCTAGGTTTTTGGAAGTACACAAGTAAGTATGCAACGCTGGAAGATTGACCAGATAAGTTTATTTTATCGCTGTTACAGGGCCTTCTATGATTTATTTTTTATTCTAAATAAAAGAATATACTTCACTCTAGCGTTTTTTTTTTATATTATGAGATCGAACAGGGTTTTAAATTGCAGGGTTCCGATCGCGTCGAACCTTCAACAACCGGAGTTTGGAGGCTTCAATGAGCGGTCACATCAATATCATGCCCAACCGGGCACAGGAAATTCTTTCCGGCCAAAGGTAGAGGCTTTGAATAACTCTTCTGTTGATATTCTGAATGGGTTCTTGGATAAGAGCTACCCTGAATCAAGGGTTATCGACAACCCTAATTTGTCTCTTGCTGCTCCCGCCAAAATGCTTCAATTGGAGACTATACCGGAAGATTTCGCTCCTTGCAACAGCCATGAACAACGTCAATGGAGAAATGGGAATTCTTGGCCGCGCGAGTAAGTAGTATCTAATGTTTGATTACAGGCTATTTGTTTTTCGTAATCTAGATCATTAGCGTTTTAAATTTCAGGGTTCCGAAGGACTACATAGTCAATCAATCTTTGCATATTGGAAACCGTATCGATCCGGCACCTCTACCATCGATCATCAATAACCACGGACAACCCGAAAGGACAAAAGGGAATCGTTGGTCTGAGGAAGAGCAGGAGTAAGTTATCACCTTAATTGTATTCATTCATTAATTCTTGATTATGTATAACAATTGATTCAATGCATGTGCAGACGCTTTTTAATGGGACTCAAAGTGTACAAGAAAAACGCATGGAAGAAAATAGCGGCAAATTTTGTGAAAACACGATCTCCAAGCCAAGTTGCGAGTCACGCACAGAAATACTTCCTCCATAAGAAGGTGCTCAATACCACCACGAACAGGAAGAAGAGGAAGAGCATCCACGACATAACAATTATCAGTGATAGTGTTTAACTCTTAATTAATTTGTTTATAGGTGTGAAATGATATACTATTCTTTTGGTTTTGCAGTTTTTTTTTTCCTCAACAGTTGGCAACTGATCAACTCTTACAAAGCTTTGTCTTTGATATGCAGTTCTGATGCCAAATTTTATGTTTTCTTTTTTCTGATCTTTATTTTCTAGGATATATATAACTGCTATGACATGATTAACAATATCAGCCAACAGCTTTTATTTTCAAGATTTTGTAGGTGATTGTGTCATGTATAGTTTGCCCTACCCAGAAACTATTCAGACATGACTGAATTGTTAGCTGAACCGGGTTTGCTGGTTTTGAATGAGTGATCACTTTCGTGTATTCGAAAATTCGAGAGCAGGAATTTGAAGGTGATAAATTTGGTCTAACTTGTAGTCCAGTAGTCTAAACTGGCTTTAAATTGTATAGCCAAAACTATTTAACCCACAGAGAGTGAAAGCATTGATTACATGTCCACTAACTGTATAATTCATTAAAAGTCATGTATACCTAATTTGCAAATATCAATCGAAGTGTACCCTAGTAATGCTGACTACCATTCTATCTCCTATTATATACCAAACATTAGTTTAATCCTCTCTTTGATCGTGTAATTAAATTGGTAAGGTAAGGACTGATAAGAAAATAGGTGCTTATGAGAAGGAAGATTTGGCTAATATACCATTGATTGATTTGATTCAGAGAAAGGAGCAGAATGTATTGCATTTGATGGGAAGGGAACTTAATTGTGCAAAATGTACTGCATTTAATGGATGAGAATTGGGGAAAGCCTGCCCGACGCACCATCTTCACCGATAACCAAGGAAGACTAATCGGCGGGATGTTAAGATTATTCGAATTATTTTTTGTGTGACGGAAATTTTCAATTACTACCGTTGGGGTTGAGCACAAATCCCGCAATTTTCGGGTTTGTTCCGGTCTCATCCTGATCCTTTTTCATCCAAAAAATTTAAATCTCGCTCCTTTTCTCTAAAAAATTTAAGGGAGGGTATAAGGGTCCCTTCTACATCCCGCTAGGGCACGCCCCGTATATGTTAAAATTTTAATACTAAGTGGTGTCTTTAGTAGTTGCTTCAAATAGCGAGAAGAATACATTATAGAGTAAATTACACAAAATCAGTTCATATTTACCTTGTTTTTCACTTAATCATCTCTTATATTTTCTTATTTTCATTTAACCACTTCTTATTAATATTTGTGGCAAATAATCACCTTTTTTAATTTCCGATAATTTCCGGCCAACTTTAGTGGGTCAGCCAACAAATTATTCCTTTAAAAAAAAAGAGAAAGGCTTGTTCATTTGTTGTTGTCATGCCCAACATCGAGTCTCAAGAGCAATTATCCGTAGAAGGATTAAACCAAAACTTGTTACGCAACAAAGCTTATAATTAAATTAGCACCCAAAATCCGAATCTATGCGCGCTAGATCGTCATGGCCAACTCATGAAATACATGAAAGTCATACAAATCAATTAGTTATCTATACGGAACACAAAATTAGTAAGGATCTTTGTTTTACGTATGGAGTACAAGAATTGAATAATTGAACCCATAATGAATCAATTTAGAAGGAAAAGGAAAATGAACCGAGGGAAAGGGAGAGGAATTCAAACCATATATATTGGAAATATGTAAGCTTCTGCATTCAATGGCCAAAATTAAACCGGATTTGATGAATTACCAAGTTGCAAAAATTGAGAACTCAGGAGAATCAGATGGCGAGAAGCACGGGACTTGCCGATAACAGAGTAGTGATACCGGTGCCATTGGACGGGATGAATATCTTTTTGAGATATTTATAGTATTTTTACAGTACAACTATTTTATTTCACAAAAATAATAACCGTTTTGGTGAGACCCATAGAAATTGGACGGAATTTAAACGGGAATGAGTCTCAATGAGAAATAGGTGGTTAATTGTTACAAATAGGGTAAATAAGAGGTGATTTTGTGTAATTTAAGAGGTGATTTTGTGTAATTTACTCTGTATTATAATATAGATGTAAAAATTGTCATGAAACCTAAAAGACTGCAACACAACTGAATTTCCAAAACTGAGAAGCAAGTCCATCATATCTTATTCAAAATATGAAAGAGAATCCAAGTACACCTAATCCGATTTCAAAAAGAGAATTTGACACCCTCTTGCAAGTATACCTCAAAATACATATGGAGTCATCCTCTACTTTACCGGAGTTTTCAAGATAAATGGCGCTTCACTTGGTGTGATCAGCATGTTAATATTGACAAAAACTATAGGAACACCGGTGCCATAACCAATGTGATTGTTGCAAGCATTTTGATCAGCACATGAATTGAAGGTCCCGCCGTATCCTTAAATGGGTCTCCTACACTGCAAGTTTATTAGACAAGAGTAGAATCATCAACAAAACGTACCCATCAATAATGTCAGAGAAACATGATAACACGAAGTTTAGAGATGAGAACACGAAGTTCAACATCAGCACCCAAATTCAGACTCAAACTTCTGGGGGAAAATACTATTTTGTGTGTAAGATTTAAAAGCCATAAATCTATTTTGCTCCTTTAAGTTGCCATATTAATTTGGTATCACATAAAGGTTGAAGATTGCCATGGCATCACCAGAATACAATTTGAATCTTGGCAAGTATCAGTTTGTGACCAAAAAGGAAAACGAGAAAGAAATAGTAAACCACAAACATTGGTCCATGCCCTGCTGATAATGAGGGACGCAACACGGAATGAAGATTCTAGCCATACTTTCTACCATCAACTCCACAAACAACACAAGACTTTAAACACAAAAAAAAAAAAAAAAGTCGCCCCAAGCTTTGGTTGAATGGGCTTCCATGAAAAAGAAACGTTACTCATGGCTCAATAGTAATAGAACATGTAGGTTCCAACTTAGAAAGCACGGATAAAGGAACTTACGTGTCTCCAGTTACTGCTGCTTTGTGACACTCGCTCCCTTTTCCTCCAAGAGCACCGGTTTCTATATACTTCTTAGCATTGTCCCAGGCACCGCCAGATGTGTTCAAGAAAAGAGCCATTAGAATGCCGGAAACTGTTGCAAACATAAGCATGGAAGCCACCACTTTGGCACCGAGTAAAGGATGTCCTGTATAGTGTCCCAGTACACGGAACACAAGACCTGAAATAAAAAGGTTAAATCAGATATTCAATAAAATATGTATTCTATTGAAGCACAATAGGGTGTGTAAACGAGGGGGATGGGGGAGAAATTTTTATAAATTTACTGTTCCACCAAAACCAAAAATTAGATGTCATGTACCCTACACGTGCTCCATAAAAGTAACAGAAGAGCAGTCAGACAGATAACATGAATACATGACAGTGACTAATATTAAAGGGAAAATATTCCCTCTTGCTGCAATAATGGAATACAGAAAGAGTGTGAGACAGTGTCCCGGACTGCACATTGACCACCTAATTGTGGCTTGATATTTTATTTGATAATTTCAGTAGCAAACATAAGAACTAACTGATGCAGGGGGTTACAACATAAGCTAGAGTTCAGCTATTTTTTCTACCAGAGCAGAAGAATATCATAACAGTGAAAGCAGCTGGCACTGACAGATACAAATTTATTGTGAGGCCAAATAAAATGTAATTTTTGTCTACATATGTTGCAGATACTTAACAGAGGAAAAAAAAAACCTAGAACATGCATGCCAAATTTCAAGCTCTTTGTAGGAAGCTAAGAAGATTCGCCTCATTAGTCTATGCTGTCACACTAACGGATCTTTTTTATTTGTCCAAAAGTGATGCTATAACATCCAAGTAAGATATTTATATACAACAGGTCATCTTGCCCATGCAGTAATGTTGACAATTTTTCCAGTCAGACAAGTTTTAATCCAAGAGCAGAAAAGTATCAAGTTTTATTAAAGATATAATGACATACCAACCACTATGGGCGAAATAATGGCCAAAGCACCAGGTTTAATCATCTCTTTCAATGATGCAGATGCTACAATGGCAACACACCGTCCATAGTCCGGCTTTTCTTTGTAATCCTGCAGTGGAATTTGAGTCAGCACCTCAAACTTGGTAGAAGTATCTAAAGGTACAACAGGAGAATTGACACTCACCATGATACCAGGCCTCTCAATAAACTGCCTCCTAACTTCATTAACAACCTCTTGAGCAGTGCGACCTACTGCTGCACAGGCCCATGCACTAAATAGGAAAATAAGCATAGAGCCTAACAAGCCACCAACAAAAACTTCAGGAATGGCAATGTCGACCTGAAGATCAAGAAATGCTTGCATAGGTAAAATATAATGAACAGAATTGTGAGAATACACAAGCAAGCAATAAGATCTAGTCCCACCTCTTTGAAGGAAGTATGTGCAAAAGAAGCCACCTCGTCCATGTATGCGCTGAAAAGAAGGAAAGATGCAAGTGCAGCAGATCCAATAGCAAAACCTTTGGTGGTAGCTTTTGTTGTATTACCAACAGCATCAAGAACATCAGTGATCTCCCGAACACTTTCAGGCTGCAAAGATACATCTTGTTAGGAAGAGCTAGATATCTTATTAGGATTATTAAAGATAACTACATGCATTTTATACCTGCTGGCTCATCTCTACAATGCCACCAGCGTTGTCAGCTATTGGACCAAACATATCCATAGTGAGAACATATGCAGCAGTGCTGAGCATTCCCATAGTTGCTACAGCTGTTCCAAACAGACCACCAGTTGGATTTCCATCTTCATCCACCAGTCCTGAAGTATTACCCAACCAGAAAGCAGAAATAATTGCAACACTTATGACAAGAACTGGCATCGCAGTTGCTTCCAGGCCCAGACTAACACCAGCAATAATGTTAGTTCCATGTCCAGTAGAGCTTGCAAGTGCAAGCGTGCGAACAGGCTCATACTTGTAGTCAGTGTAATATTTAGAAATCCACACGAAAATATAAGCTGTCATTATCCCAACTAAACCACACAAAGCAAAGTTCAACCATGCTGAAGGTGCTTGTTCTGTATAGAGCAACCAACGAGTAGACTGCAGATACCAAGACAGAGCCTTATCAGAGACACCATGCAGGGAAGATAAACAAACATAAACAGTGGGAGCACAATAACAAATTTTTATGAGGTAAGACAAAAGAACAAAATGTATAAACTGAAATCTAGCAAGGGTGGAAGCTGACCAGACCAAAAGTAATAACAGCCAATACAATAGTAACAGAATAGCCTTTCTCGAGAATTTTCATAGGATCCTCAACAGGAGTCTTCAAACTAGATTCACGTTTGCTCCGTATTGAAAATATTCCCGCTGAAGATACTATCAAATCGAAAGAGTGAACAACAAGAGGAAACAAGATAAAGCCTGATGGATCTGCAAAAGCAAAGAAAGGATCGGAAATAAATCAATATGAGGGCAACAAACAAGAAATACTAGCCTAATCAACACCGTGATATCAATGAACATATACAATCGAGCCACATAAAGTCAACATATTGATGCACACATCAACCAAAAAGTTGATTTAATTCTACGGTATGTCTAATCTGGAAAATATAGGAGAGTAAAAAGCCCTATTTCAACTAATAGTATGGAACTACTTATAATTTTCATGTTAAACTTACTAAAAAAATAGATTAAAAAGCAAATGAACGAATAAATTAAGCATGGGTACCAGGAGAGAGGTGATAACAAAAGCTAAATCAGTTCAAATGTGACAAAATCCTGCTCTAAAGGCATCTGCAAATGTACGAATATTGAGTTGGACAGAAAACATAAGATGCTGCACACTTTAATCAATACTGCATATTTTATTCAAAAAAACCATCACAAGTAATGATTTTGACAGGATTTCTTGTAAACTACCCATAATTAGATAAAAAATATACCGCTGTGGCAATAGTGACTTCATAACAAGCTCATCAAATCGACCAACAGAACAAAATTATAACTTTGTAAGATAGAAAAAAGGCCATCTCAAAACATCTAAACAATCTAAGGATTATAGTCATGTTTGTAATCTCACTTTAGTACCCTTAACATATAGCCAAGGCGATCTTAAACAAAGTTACTCGTAATATTTCATGGACCTAATCATTCTAAAGATTCACAAATCGTAACAGTTGGTTGCAATAATAGATGAAATTCAAAATTAAGGATATATATACCTTCTATCTTGCAACGCTGAGCCATTGTTCCTCCGAGTATCATAGCACTTATAATTTCAGCAGCAATACTTTCAAAGAGATCAGCACCACGAGCAGCACAATCACCTACATTATCTCCTACCTATAATTAAGCATGATGAAACTCAGACTTCCGGAATTTCCAAAAGAAAGAGAAGTATGTGGATGAGGAGTAGCTATACTTGATAACTTTATTAAAAATCTTCTACAGCAACCCAACCAACAAAATATTTGTAATTATAAATAATGGATCAATACTGCAAAACCCCTTGAGGGTGTACCTAAGAAATATGTTCAGAAAAAAAGAAGCCAGAATCAAGTGGGTGCCCCTGGCATCTAATTCTATAATAAGGGCAATATGGCCACAATTGTATCAGATGGGGGATCAGTTATACCACACTGCTGCCAGGCTTGTTAGGATTCAGCCAGGTATATACATCTCAGAGAGGATCCCTGAATGATCTGCATCCAATTTTTCTAGTTTGAGTTAAGGTGGATGCCTTGTGGCCCTTAGAAGAGGGTTGTTCCTCTCTGGGATCCATGAGCAATAAGACAACCTCCCTGGTTCTTGAAGTTGGACTCGGTTTACCTTGTCCACGTGTGTGTACGCTTGAGTTTCCTCTTCACTCATAACATATTGGTCCACTTGTTCAGAGATGGCCAGAACGGAAAAATGTTATGTGAAGAAGATATGCAAGCACACACATACACCGCACAGCTTTCATGGCCTTAGAATTCTGAATGTGGCACGGTAAAAATAGTAAAAGCTTCCTGGATGAAAATTTACTGTGCAGATGACTTTTTTAGCAATCAAAATTGAGATTCCAAGAGATGATAGAGAGTATGAATAGAGAAACTTGAGGGTGGAATGGATAGTTCACAGATGGGAATCCGTCGAAGCTACGGAATATTTTGAACCCTTTGCACCAGCAGATGAGTTGTTGTGTATACCTTTTATGTAAGACTTTTGCTCTAATAAGAGAAAAACAAAGACTAAGAAAAGGGCATACACTTCGAAGAAAAAGCTATACGTTCAAAATTCTCTACCCTAAATCCCTAATCTCTAAGAGGTTAGCAAAATTAAGCTTGCATTATTGTGAAATCCATGTATAAATAAAAATTACAAAACTGATATAATTCATGAAAATCAAAACAAATGTAGCTACAGATGATTTTGTGAGAAAAAACAAACTAAAGGTTTGTTTGTTTGTTTTGCAATTTATAAAAAACTTTTTATTCACAAACAACTTTTGTCCCTCTTACTCTGTCTACTTCATGTGTCCACCACTTTTCAAACCAAAACAATTCATTAACATGCAACCAAACAAACCCTAAGTGAGGGTCCAAGAAAAAGACATGATTGGAAACAAAGTTCACACCAAGACATACCAAGTCTGCAATAACAGCAGGATTACGTGGATCATCTTCAGGTATACCCTGCTCAACTTTTCCAACAAGGTCAGCACCAACATCAGCTGCTTTTGTATATATGCCACCACCCAGCTGAGCAAAGAGGGCGACAAATGAAGCTCCAAAACCGTATCCAACAAGTAAAAGAGGCACTGAAAGAATATCATTAAATGTAGTCATTTACCCTGTAACAATCATGATAAAGCGTGTGCATGTGCGTGTGTGTGTGTATATATATATATATATATATATATATATAGAGGCTTAGACTACACCAAGAAAAATGAAAACTACGCTTAAAAACTGATCTTCTGAAACTTGTACTTGAGATAAGGAAACAAAAATAATGGAACACCTATGAGAAAATAAATAGGTTCAACTCGTAATCAAGCAGCAATGGAGCTAAACAAAGAAAAATAAATCAAAGGGACACGCTAAAGAATTTCATCAGCGATATCATATAGTTTGATCTACCAAAGCACAGAATATTAAGTCAGTAAACACAAAGGAGTGATATATATGCTAGAATATGCAACTAAAAAATTAAAAGCAGAAAAAACTGATGATCTACTCTGTGAAGGGTAAAATGGAGGATAATAAGAGGGATATGTACTTCAATATAACAAATTACAGTGCGAGAAGTGTGCTTACAGTCTGTCACTTTCATCGACCCAGGAGAGTCTACTTCGAGCCAAACATATAATGCAGAATACAAAATGGAAACTCCAAGTACAGCCATTCCCACAACAATCAAAGCTGAGAAACCACCAGCACGAACAGCCACCTGCAGTTGAAGTTTGTTGATGAGCGCAAATCCCGTTATCTTTTTAATTGAGATTTTAATAAAAAGTTAATACAAACCATTAACGCTTCTCTGGCTGAACGCCTAGCTGCACTAGAAACTCGAACATTAGCACGCACTGATACCCACATCCCAACATAGCCAGCAACACCAGAACATAATGCTCCTAGAAGGAAAGCAACTACGGTAACATATGCAGATGCGGTCCTGAATCATTTGATGGAAAATTTATTAGAGTAAAATTCTTTGAAGGATAACTTTTTCTGAAAGGTGTTTGAGGGTAACTCCTAGTGCATGTTCATTTACCTGCTAAGACCAGAAGATTCTTGCTGAGGGGTCGTGCTTCGGAATAGATAAATGCTTAAAATCACCAGGGCAAGCACAAAAGCCATCTTGGATATGGTTCCGTATTGGGTTCTGAAGAAACCTTCAGCTCCATCACGTATAGCATATGATATCTAGAAAATTCAATACTGAAAGTTCAGAACAAGCAGTGACAATTATTGTACGATAAAAAATTTATGTTCCAATTTATGATTCCAACATTGGATTGTTTATTACAAATTAGTGTTATTATTACCCACACAAAACCACCTTCAAAATGTGAGGTTTTTCAAGAAACCACCCAAAAAATTTTAAAAAAACAGCCCCTGAAAACCTCACCAACTTTACTGAAATGGAAAAATGCCCATGTATCACTTATGGTCCCAGTTTATGGGTAGTCTCTTAGAAGATGTTTTGATAATGGTGAAGTTTCAGGAGGTTTCTACAAATTTGTCGTTGTTTGTTCCACAGAAAAATGTTTATCTTGCAGATGGCTGTATAAATAACACAACATGTAGTTCCAACAGTTTTCTTGAGGGTGGCCCTTTCTATGTTGTTCACAATTCAAGCAATTTCTGCTTCTCCATATGCCGTTTTTAGATTAACTAACCACGTCTAGTCCAAAACTTAACATAGAATCTATTTGGTTTGTACTTTTGTTTCCTTGGATTAGATTTGTAACACTTCGAAGTGTACACAGGAAAAAACAAAGACTATCAAGTGGTATTGCAAGTTGAAACATCCAATACTATTAAGTGGTATTGCAAGTTGCAACAATTCAACAGCCAGGCTACATACTTCATTTTGAAGATAAAGCACGTAACGAAATGGATTTTTTGTTGTAGTTGTTATTTTTCCTGTTTTCAATATTGGCAGTTGATATAAAATATCCCATCTGAAAATCTCCCAACCACGCTTCTAGAACTCACACAGATTAGCTTGTGGCCAGTAATATATGCCACTCATAACATTCCAATTTCCAAGTAGTAACATTGTGCTGTTTAGACTTTAGATGTGACTATAGTGAGAAGGAGACTATAAAGGACAGAGGAGAACTTCAGATAGGTATCTCAAAAGCAACACGGAAAGTGCACAAAATGATTTTCCTTCAATTTCAAGAAGACACTATGTTTAAGTTCACAAGAAAGAATATTTACACTTGGCCCAGCAACCCCACTTGTTCAGCATAAAACAATGCTGTTACTAAGTCATCAAATAATATAAGGACACGTCTAATATACATACCTGGGCCATCTCAGGAGGTCCCTCATCCTTTGAAAGAACCCATTTGGTAAGATAAACGGACAAAAGAAAGCTGAATATGCAAACTGCGAAGACAAACACAATGATTCCAGAAGTCCTAGCTCCAATGTAGAAGATAGCTCCAAGGCTTAGTAACAAAAGTATAAAAAGAACGCGAACATTTATCCCCATTAGAATCCGAAGAACCTGCAAAGCAACATATATATTATCAGAACCATGATCATTACCATTCTCATCCCATCTCAAAGCACATCCATTTGCATTTACCCCCATGACAAAAACAGATTAAATGTAATTGGGATGAATAACTCCATTGCTTGTGAAGTTATACTCCAACACTTATAGATAACTATACGTGGCTAACTATTGCTTTATAAATAGCTATTGAAA
This sequence comes from Fagopyrum homotropicum, assembly GCA_033239125.1. NCBI lineage: Eukaryota > Viridiplantae > Streptophyta > Magnoliopsida > Caryophyllales > Polygonaceae > Fagopyrum > Fagopyrum homotropicum. The sequence continues at coordinate 8,615,669 of BSWB01000007.1, read as the reverse complement.
TCTTAGTACTTTGTAGCTCTTGAACACAAGGATCAGATTTATAATTCCCAAACTTGATCACACTTATATCTTTTTCCAGCTAACTTTTATCCCTATATGTACCATTCTCCATTTACACTTAAAAGATGAACACCACAGTGCAGTGGCTGACTGCTTCCCCAAGATTTCTTTCAGCTTACTTTGTCGACACAGTTCAATGACATGCCTCAAAATACATCCAGATGGTTGCCTGCTTGCTGCAGGCAATTATATGAAAGGATGTGGATTCAGGATGTGGCAATTTTGTAATTCAATATGATGGGAACCTTAGTAGAGCATGAAGTCTTACTGACAGAAAAAGAACAAAAAAAAGGGTGCCCATACAGGTGCATGTGGCATCAGAACTGACCAGAATGACCTATGAGATTGAGGGAGAGCATTTGCAGTATCTACTTCTTTGAGACTTTGAAGCATTTACATATCAACAATTTTGGGGTCAAACACACCCAAAAACTCCAAAAATATTGGTTAAATAAGCTACAGCACAAGTTAAGTTGTTGAGACACCAAAGCAACTCCTCCACTAGTGTGACTGTGTACCATTCTATACGAAGAACCTCAGAAAGTAGCAACGGGTTAAAAATGAAAAAAGTGAACATATCCGGAAAGAAAGCACATCCTGATTGTTTTGCTAACCTATCACTAACCAACATCAAGCTCTACTACTAACGGTAAGCTTTTTAAATTACTCTCAGGAAATCATGTTCAAAGTCAGCTCCTATAGCAGAAAATACACAAAACACACAAGAGAATGGTTGCGTGCAAAACTATCTTCCCATATCACAATACTAGCAGCCGACTTCATGTTTCTATCACTAACTATACACAACTGTTGTTCCCACATTCATGTAACGTATTTATATTTGATTTTTAGTCTCGTACCATGAAATCTGTAATCAGACGTATGTGACACTGATACAAGCATGCTTAAGGCAAGAATTCCAGATAAATCTCAACATCTCCTGAGATCAATTAAATATCACTTCACCAAATTCAAGCAATCAGCATTGCGATTGTAACATCATGAATCATCAAAACATTGCTCAATTAGAATTCCGATCTGAATAATAGCGTACACAAAGAAACTTCGAAGTCTACACGGAATCAGAACCTGAGAAATGGAAGACAGCAAGTGCCAAGTAATAGTTACCAGTGGGTTGTAGGGTTTTGTGCGCATGTTAGGGAAAGTTCTAGGTCTATCCTGGTAAGGCAATAGGCTCCCGCCTTCGACATCATCGTCGATCATCATGATGGATTGGGAGGAATTGACCCTCCTAGCCACAGGAATTAGGGTTGAACTCGCCACCTTTGGGGGGAAATCACCCCCTGAGCCTGCTCGCTTGCCGGAGCTTCAACCCGAGCGTCGCCGACACAAACAGACGATAAATTTAGCAGTTATCGTGGGATTTCAAACTTCGCCGGAGAAGATCCAGATATGAAAACTAGTAGAAATGTGGAAACCGATGAAGAGATCTCGAAACCGCCGGTTTCTCTCTCTACAACTAAAATGTTGACGTGAAAAGGAGAGAGAAATTGGTCTTTATGGAATTATTAGATTTATGGATGCATGGAATGGATGTGCATAAACACTACTAATTCAAACTGTAAGGAATTTCCTAAGAAAAATATAAATAAAAATAAAGGTCAGATTGTCAGCATATCCAATAAGAATATTACACGTCGGACCAAGTATTTCTCTTCTACCACTCTCTCCTTGCCATGTTGTTTATTAATTTCTTGCAGTTTACTTTTACATATATTATTATGCATGATTTGATTTCTACACCTATTATTATACATACTAAAAAAAGAGTACATGATCTCATGACATAGCACGTTGTGCAAGTAATAATCAAATGGAACTCCACAATTTTTTGGTCAATAAGTTTTTATTTTTTTAAGTTAGAAAATCTTTTTTTTTATTAAACTAACAACCTGTTATTAAAAGATTGTACGTAATTTTTTTTTGTTCAACAACATATTTTTTGGGACAAAAAAATCTTTAATTTTAAACTATTTTTTTAAGTTAAAGAATCTTTTGTTATCATCATCATCCAATAATATTTTATTTTTGTATCTTTAATCTATAGTTAGATATTTTCATTAGTTTTATATAAGTAAGCGTAACCCTAAATTTTAGGGAAGATTTTTTTCTTTTTTTTTCTAATGAATATCAGAATGATCTATTTAGTTAAATTTTTTGAGAGTTTTTGTTGTCCATATCGATTAGCTACTAAGCTTGATGGTTTTAGAACTTGTATAAATAGGGAGTCTATATACTCGTATAAATAGGGAGTCTATATACTCGCAGACATGGCTCGATGTGTAGTCAGTATTTCTAAAATAGAGCTCCCACAATTAACACGATTAAATCTTTTCCTTTTAAGTCCAAAAAAAAAAATTTTGTAACCGATTTGTTTCAAAAATACCTTTACTCCTAATTTTTTTTTTTAAGCCACAGAATATTTATTTGGTAAACTATTTTTTTAAGCCAGAGAATCACGTAAATTTTTTTTTTCAACCAGCCTATTTTTGGAATAAAAAAATCTTTAATTTTAAACTATTTTTTTAAGCTAAGGAATCTTTTGTTATCAGCATCATCCATTATACGTTAAATTTTTTGAAGGATTTTTTAGAACTTTTATAAATAGGGAGTATAAAGAGTATACAAATAATACATTTTTTAGCGTTTGAATAATGTTTTATTTTTTGGATTGTTAACCTACAATGATAAGGGTCGTAATTGTGCCCCTCAAGTGTTTTTAGGCAGTCTTATCTATTTACGTTAAATATTTTCAAGATTTTGACTATACAAATAATACATTTTTGGCCAATAAATTTTTTTTTTAAAACTTTTTTTTAAGCCAAAGAATCTTTTAATAACATACTAGTGTATTACCCGCACTTTGTGCGGGTTGAGTTTTAATAATTATTTAATACTTCAAAATTTATATGTATATTTTTGTAAAATAAAAATCCGAAGAATGAAATTATAATCATTATTATGATTTTAATTCTCTTTTAAGTATTTATCTCTTCTAATTTATTATATTTTTCAATTGATTTGTTAAGATATGCTTGTTGGTAAAAAAAATACATAAAAGTTTAAAACTATTTTTATAAAAATATTGATTAAAATAATTTTTTTAAAAATTTAGTAATCAATTTTCAATTTATATTAACATTTAAAAATCACTTTTTAAAATAATTTTTTAGGCTTCGAGAAACATGGCGTTGACACGTGACAATAGAGGATTCTGCTTTAATAGATATAAGATTAACAATACGTTAGTTGAAATATTTCACGTTACTTTTTATTGTTGGAACCAATCTATTTTTGCGACAATTTTTAAATAAATATAACTTCGATTTTTTCTGTTAGTTTTCGATTTCTATTTACGTTAAATATTTTCACGTTATTTTGGTTAAGTAATCGTACTCCTAAAGTTTATTTTTTAGGGAAGATTTTTCCTTTTTTCAAATAAAATATTATTCCGATATGAATAATTATTATTCATATCGGAATAATATTTTATTTTTTGGATCGTTAACTTACAATTATATGGGCATAACGTTATTTTTTAAAGTAATCGTACCCCTAAAGTTTTATTTTCAAGGAAGAATTTATTTTTAGAATCGTTAACTTACAATTATGTGGGTCATAATGTTATTCTCTAAAGTAATCTTAGCTTTTTTGTTAAGTTCGATTTCTATTTGCGTTAAATATTTTCACGTTACTTTTATATTAGTAACCGTACCCCTAAAGTTTTATTTTTAGGGAAGGTTTTTTTTTTCTTTTTTTCAAATGAATATCAAAATGATCTATTAATTTAAATTTTTTTAGAGTTTTTGTTATCCTACGTCGATTAGCTACTAAACTTGATGGTTTTAGAACTTGTATAAATAGAGAGTCAGAGTCTAAAGAGTATAGAAATAATACATTTCTTGGCGTTTTGGTTAAATTCAAGTATAATTACTATTCATATCTGAATAATATTGACGTGACGAATCCACGGTTTTTTTTCGAATTAAATCTTTTATCAAATTATAAAATAAGTCATTAAATCTTTTTTTATTAAACCATAACTATTTTGTAAAATATGGAATTTACTACCCCACATCGATTATCAAGAAAACATGACCATTTGAGAAGTTGTATAAATAAACACAAAAAGTTTGAAGATTAATATTATTTTCCGAGTTTGCCATTATTTCGTTTTATATAAATAATATCAAGCGATCATAACTTTTGAGTTTACATTTATATCAAGTTTATCTTCTTTTTTTCCAGAATCGGACTGTTGCGCATGTTTTCGAGGTTCCACGACAAATGTTATCTTTTGAATTTGTATTATATTATATTTGCACAATTTTATATATTTTTTGAATTAACTTATTTTGAATATATTTTTGCATTGCATAGATATCGTTTATTATTTGACATTTATTAAAATCACATATCTATTTTTTGACATTTATTAATATTTTAGTTTTTATAATATAGATATAGTGAACACTTTTGGTTTGGTATGCTCCAGATGTAGTCATATTTATATGACGAACTAGGTCAATAATTATGTTGTTAATATTTAATAAGCGTATCCTTTATTACATAAACATTTATAATCAAATCAACAAAATATAATAAGAAATTGACATCTATAAAAAATTATTCACAAAAAAAAGAACAAAAAATATATTTTCAAATATCCATGCAAGGCACGGGCACTAAACTAGTTTAACTGAAAACAAGAATACCACTGTGTTTATAAAACGCCAAAATGATCTATGAGTTCTGACTAATGTGATTAAAAAACAAATCAAAGAATGGGATGTGACAGTGTTATTAAAGTATTTTAAGGATTGTGGTGTTGTTTTTGAGAGATTGAAATGATCGTATTCGATTTTAAATTGAATTTTTGTTTTTTTGAGGAAGTTCAAGGCAAACAACTATGTTGTTGACGGATTGACCCATTTGGAAATTTCAAACTCCAATCTATCCTTTTTTGACGATCCGAACTTCGTTATCATAAGCATCTAACCGGATCTCCTTAAGAGCATTCAAGTCTAGCAACCTCTTCTCACCGGCCACTAGTTTGGGGATGGTAAGGTATGGCCACCTTATGCCCCAATATGTCCTATGCTCCATCTCCACCGGAAGGTAGCAAGACTTGCCATAAACTAGCTTGTAGGGAGTGGTGCCAATTGGTATTTTGAAGGCGGTTCTATAAGCCCATAAGGCATCATCTAGCTTCATAACCCAATCTTTTCTTGTCCTATAAACCGTCTTCTCAAGTATCCCTTTGATCTCCCGGTTGGAAATCTCCACTTGGCCACTAGTTTGGGGATAGTAAGGTATGACCACCTTATGAGTCACCCCATACTTAGCCAAAAGTGTCCCAAAGTTCCTATTGGTAAAATTTTTCCCTCCATCACTTATGATTACTCTTGGTGTTTCAAATCTATGGAAGATGACTCGGTTGAAGAACCGCACCACCACTTTGGCATCATTCGTGGGAGAGGCGATTGCTTCCACCCACCTTGACACATAATCCACCGCTAATAGAATGTAGAGGTTGCCACGTGAAGGGGGGACTGGCCCCATGAAATCCACACCCCAAACGTCGAAGACCTCAACCTCTTAGATATTGTTCAAGGGCATCTTGTTCCTTCTTGAGATGTTGCCCGTCCTTTGGCAAGCATCACAAGCTACTACAAAATTCTGCACATCCTTAAACAAGTTAGCCCAATAAAAACCGGATTGCAATACCTTTTCACACGTTTTGTGTGAGCTAGCGTGACCTCCACATGACAAGGATTGGCAATGACGGATAACACTCTCCATCTCGTCCTCCAGAATGCACCTCGTAAAGAGTCCATCCGGTCCTCTCTTGAACAAGAGAGGCTCACTATCTTTGAAAAACTTTTTCCTTTGGGCATATGACAAACGGGGAGGCACCTCTTCACACACAAGATAGTTTACTATGTCCGCATACCTTGGTTCACTCCCTCTAGACACTTGAAGTAAGCACTCCTATATTACTTGCAATTTCTCATCCCGGAATGATTCATCTATCGGGATCTCGTCTCTCTCAATATCCAATGGTGGTCGCCTACTAAGGTGGTCCGCTACTGAATTTTCGGAACCTTTCTTGTCTCGAATCTCCAAGTTTTTTTCGAATTCTTGGAGGTGAAGGATCCACCGAATGAGTCGAGACTTGGCATCTTTCTTTGTGAGGAGATAACGGATCGCAGCATTATCTGTGTACACAATAACCTTTGTTCCAACAAGATATGAGCGGAACTTCTCAAAGGCATACACCACCGCTAGCAACTCCTTCTCGGTTGTGGCATAGTTGAGTTGGGCATCATTTAGCGTCTTGCTAGCGTAGTAGATGACATGTGTAAGCCCTTCTTTCTTTTGTCCTAAAATAGCCCCAACAACCACGTCACTTTCATCACACATTACTTCAAATGGTAAGCTCCAATCCGGAGGTTGCATGATAGGGGCGGAGATCAAAGCATCCTTCAACCTACAAAATGCTTCAAGACAATCCTTGGAGAAAACAAACTCAACATCTTTCATTAGTACGTTAGTAAGAGGCTTAGAAATTTTAGAGAAATCTTATATAAACCTCCGGTAAAAACAGGCATGTCCTAAGAAACTCCTTACCCCTTTCACCGAGGAAGGTGGTGGCAACTTCTCTATCGTCTCTATCTTGGCCCTATCAACCTCAATGCCTCGGTGGGAAACCAAGTGTCCCAATACTATGACTTCACTCACCATGAAGTGGCATTTCTCCCAATTCAACACAAGATTTGTTTCCTCACATCTCTTCAACACCAAAGATAGATTAGCCAAACAATTATCAAATGAAGAGCCATACGCCGAGAAATCATCCATAAACACTTCCATAATATCCTCAATATATTCAGAAAAAATAGTCATCATACACCTTTGAAAGGTGGCGGGTGCATTACACAACCCTAATGGCATCCTTTTTATATGCAAATGTTCCCCAAGGACAAGTAAATGTTGTTTTCTCCGTGTCATCCGAGTGAATTAGGATTTGAAAGAACCCACTATAACCATCAAGGTAACAAAAATGTGAATGTTGAGCTAACCTCTCTAGCATTTGGTCAATAAAGGGAAGAGGGAAGTGATCTTTCCTAGAGGCAACATTAAGCTTCCTATAGTCAATACACATTCTCCACCCATAACTGTCCTAGGCGGGATTAATTCGTTATTCTCATTAGTTACTATGGTCATATCACCCTTCTTAGGAACAACATGAACGGGACTAACCTATTTAATATCCGAGATCAGGAAAATGATTCCCGCATCTATCAATTTTAAGATTTCTTTCTTGACCACCTCTTTCATAATAGGGTTCAATCTTCTTTGAGGTTCAATAGAAGGTTTATGGTTGTCTTCCATAAAGATTTTATGCATGCACAAGGATGGTTAAATGCCAACTAAGTCACCAATGGTGTATCCTATAGCTCTCCTATGCAATTTCAACTCATTCAACAATCTATCAAGATCATCATCATTCAAAGATGCATTCACAATCACGGGATAAGTAGAATTTGAACCAAGGAAAACATACTTTAAATGAGAAGGGAGAGGTTTGAGATCAAGTTTAGGAGGACCTCTTTCGGTTGAATGTGATCCATATAGGTCCACATTAGATGTATCAAAGGCCATTGAAGACTATCCAAGAAACCTTGAAGCTTCACCTTCAACTAAGGGACTTTCTTAAAAAACCAGGGGTAAACTTACAGGAATCACGGGTTCCCTAAAAAACCACGGGCGTGGTTTTGGCATAATTAACTATGACATGGTGTTCCACGGGTCCATTTAATGAAATCACGGGCGTGGTTTGAGGCCCCAGGCCGTGGTTCTTACAGTTGACCAGCCTTCCTTCGTGCACTTCAAATTCAGCACTTGTCTCCTCTTCTAGTGCATCCAAAGCTTGGGTTTCTTCAATGAAATCTTCCTCAACTCCTTCCTCCATGATGCTTATACTAAGAACCTTCTCTAGAAGACAGTTTGTTCCTAACCGTTTTCTATTTTCAAAAAAAAGACCGAGATGAGACTAATGCACTAAAAAAGAAAATCACCATCATCAATCAACCATCAAAACAAAAAAGAATATCAATTGAAAAAGACATTTTCCGACTTTGTTAAAATTCACTTTGAATTCATCTAAAAACTCGATAGACCAATGCTTTTTGTTACATCATACACAACCATAACATCATCCTCTTGCAACAAGGAAGGGAAGATGTGAAGTTGAATGTCTTAAAAGAAGATGCTAATGCGCTAAGAGAGAGCCTCCAAAAGGCTGTAATTGTTGGTTTCACAACCATTGATATTGAAGAAGATAATTTAATGTTCATTAATCCAATCAATCAGGTTTGAAAAGCACCTTGAGAAGCAGATGCGATCAGGTAGATTGAAGTCTTATTTTGTTGGGTTGGCCTACTAGTTCATTTGCTTTGTAGTTTTATCATTTTAGTTCGATCTTATCTAGATAGAAGATAAGATCGAGGGAGATTTAGGATTTTTTGGCTCATTCCAGACCTTACAAATAAGAATCTCCATTAAGTTAGATATTTACTTTCCTACGCTTTTCTGAAGTTTTTGTATATGCTTTCCGCTGGCCGTCGGACGACAACCCCCGTGCCCGTTGGACGACGAGCTTCCTTTCGATCATTAATAACGTATGTTTTCATGTTTTGAGGTATGTGTGAGTAATTTATCTTTGTTCCAGGGTCTAGTAAGCTTGACTTGCATTGATCTTTGATATTGGACTCATTTCAATGCTGGCCAATTGAATTATGAAGGTCTTATCTATATTATTTAATTATTATTTCTATAATATTAACTTAGAATATAGTTTTAAAATAAAAATAATATTTTACATGAATTAATCAAATACATCAGGCCACCATATTAATCATATTTTTCATTAAAGTGATAACTTAGAAATAAATTGATTTATTATGTTTATAATTGTAGTAAATAATAATCAAATTTAATACAGAGTAACCAATAACCAAATTGAGACCCTTTTTAAAATGGAGGCCCCGTATGTGCTCATCTCGAACATGCTTGGGGTCGGCTCTGACTGATTCTATGTAGTGATTGTATATCTAGGAGTTATGATAATATTTGTTATACTATATGTTCTGCAAAAGGTGACTTTACTTTAAGTGACAACATAGTCCTCACACCTCCATGCTTCGTTCGATGTGATGATTCGGCAACTCCTTGGGTACGTGACAATTATGGTGACAACATTGATGTACCACGAGCAATAGATCCTAATCACATGTGACAATCAACAAAACTATATTTTACCTCACTCTAGCTTACATTCAGTATTTTGGAATTGTCTTTTGACATCTGTTATATGCATGTTGTGATGATCCATATTTTGGAATGCTTTACCTCTATTGATATCGGTAGCTTGACTATTATCCCCTTCCGACCTAATTTCGAACGTTCTAAAGATCCAAAATTTCTCATCTCTTCATGTTAAACCGTCTTACAAAGTAGTCAGGGGATTTCTTGGAGGGTCGTCAAATGAACTATCCCATCTAAGTATGAGATTTTGCTCCGATTTCGGTCTTGATTATTTTCTTACTATTTTCTAGTGTTTCGACTGTGTTTCTCTCGGTCGACTTGAATCCGTCGAACGACCTCTGTTTGTTGCTTTTAGATTATGGGTTTTTTTTGTGCTCCTTCCTATATGCACATATTCAGTTTACTTTATTTCTTGGTTTTGATTTTTTAATTAGTTTTTCAAAGCGAGACATCATCTTCTTTGTATTCGATTCCGACCCTCTGTACTACAACAGGTCTTGAAAGCATTTGCGAGACCTGAGGTTAACACTTTAGTCTCATCACTCAACTTGTTTATAAACGAGTTAGACCCAAATCGAACATACATTTTAATTGATATTTAAAGTATGTTAATATTAGACTCATTTAGATAATGAATGAGCAACAAAACCCTAATAACTAAGAACATATAATAACCTTAGAGGTGGTTGCTCTAAACGAGCTTACCGTGTTATAAATAACTCATATCTAGGTGGCTTTTATTTAGGGCATGTTTTGTTATTGAAAAAATAGAGGATGAATGGTTTGATTTCGGTCCAATAGATTAACGTGTGTTTCGCTAATTGAAATAAATGATTCCTTTCATGTGTCTTAATTTGTTCCTCTCTTTGTTTACTGATAACTAGAAGGTCATGCCCGTGCTACGCACGGGACTGATAATATTATTTGTTACTTATAAAATAATAGATCATTATTTTTTATATTCATAACCAAAATAAAATTATTCGTATATGTTAATATAAATATAATATTTTTATTTTATTAAATTTATTCTTAAGTATTTTATGTCTACATTAAAGTGTAGTTTCTTAGTTAGCGTATATGCCATCAATTTTTTCTTTAATATCTTCTATATACATAGATAGTGGTTAATACCAATAAAATACACTTAAAGGTACAAGGAAACCAAAATTTTAAATCAAAAGTTAATATGTATCATATTCTTTGTTTTCCCCAATTTTAACCTAATGCCTAAATTGATTACCACTTCCCTCACGCTGAGACGACAATAAACTCTGTACTCCTTCTTCCTCTATGATCTTTATTCTGTATATTCTCTTTGAAGCCATCGGTATTCTCCGACAGTACATCTTCGCCGCTCTCCCCAACGACTGATTACGGTAAGAGAGAAATCAAGATTGATATTTGAATCATTTTAGTTAGTATGACGATTTTCTAACTGGGGATCAGTCGTATTATTCACAATTAAAACTTATTATGCTTGCAATTCACTGTTTCTTGTTTCTTTCCTCAACGAATCCACCATTGGAGCATCCTTCCTCTCGTTGATGTTGGCTGTCACCAAGCTAAGATTTTGTTGGATAAATAGCTGATAGCGTAATTCTGGTAAATGACCTATCTAATAGTGTTTGTTTAGCTATTCCTTCAATTGTAAATTCGTTTTTGCTAAATGACCTTTTTATTGTGTTTAGTTTAGCTAATCCTTCTCTATGATTTCAGGCTGTCAAACATTTTTTTGTTCCAATGTAGGGAGAAGGATGGAATATGGATACGCTTAAGCTCAAGACAGATGGAAGGTGAAGACATCATGACTATGTGTTCTAATTAATTTGTTTTCTTCATATTTATACTTAAGTCTTTTTTTTTGTGAGTAGGAACAATGAAATAGTGTTTACACTGGCAAGATTTAGCTTGCAGTAGGTGCTAAAACCTTAATATAGAATGACGATTGTATGGTAATTGATTTGGTATTCTTCTTTTCTGTAATAACCGGAAATTTTTTTTTTCCGTTACGTGTTTTAATCAACTTAAATCTTATCATTTTATGTGAAATTAATACTCTTATAAAATGATAAAAGTTTCACAATAATTCCTTCCTTGACAATTCTATTATTTTATGTGAAGAGTTAATCACATAAAATGCTTGTTACCAACTTCTATTATTTTAGGTGGAGTTTTAATATCCTTACATGATCCTTAATATCTTAAATCAACACAGTTGATTATTTTGTGTGAATTTCTACCCACATAAAATATAAGGAAAATTCTTAGACTTTACTCTTGTAAGAGTAGGAGGCCATGGGACCAATTCTTTTCACAAGTTTTAACAATCTGATGACAAGGCCTATGACAATCTCTTGACAAAGTCCTTCAGCCCAACTCTTACAAATTCTGCAGCCCATATCTTCAAAACTAATTCAACCAACTCACATCCCTTCTTAGTATGGGTCGATCACCTCTTCCCTTCCATATTAGTGGCCTGCATGGCACAACCCAACCAGGAGGGATACATAGGTACATTGGGAAGCCCTTAAGTCCACATATAGCAACGCCAATCAACCTGTGCTTGGAATGGTAGGTGCCACCACCGTAACTCCCTTCTTTCAAGCTCAACTCCTTCCTAGTTTTACGCTAATCAGATTCACAACCTCGCCTGGAATCACGCACATGTATACGTCCACATTCATGCTGCCTGAAACCGCAGTTGACGAGTTGCCTTCTGGATCCCAGCACATACCTCCAGCCTTCAATCTTCTCTCCTCTACAAGTCGGAAGTCTGCATCGTTGTGGTCCTCTTCTACAACCAATCTTCTCCAAACTAGAGCTGATCTCATGGTCTGTTGTGTTCAACCAGCGGGCATCCAACTGATTTGTGTTCTCCTCTGTGCTCAAGGACCGGAATATCCCCATCGCCGACGAACAGCCCTGGAGGGCCTCAAACAGTTGCAGTCACGCACCAAACGAGCGCAACTCCTAGGCTCTTCCCCCCCTGTGCAAACGAACCATCATAGTCGACGAGTGAGCTGCTCAGTCGCTGATTGCCCTCTCTTTCAAGCAACACCAACGATGAAGATGAGGAACCTCCCTCCTTAGCCGCCTGCAGTGACCGCTGGAATGAGGGAGCGCCTCCTGCCTGGGTCGATATCGAGAGCGTCTCCTACAACACCAACGAAGTAAGCCACCATTTTTTTTCTTACTCGGTTGCGTTGTAAAGATATACATGAGGGTAGGGGTTATAGGAAGCTTAGGGTGATCGATGTTCATGTGTAGGTGGGAAACTTTAGGCTGCTGCTAATAGGTTTCAATATGGTGAGATGGAGCTGAGTATATTCAGGATTTGTTATCAGTAAGAATTGAACATAGATTCAGTTACACTTGCTATTTTTGTTTTCCAAAAACTATGTGTGCAGTCCACTTCGAGCCTAGGTTTCATTGCCTTTAAATGAGAATCCACCGTTCAGTTTTTAGTATGATATAGAGTGTCATTCATAGTGTGATGTATCAAAAGTTGGGGTTGATCCAACGGTGGGATTTAGGTCGGCAAGGGTCCAAAGTGGACTGGTTGTGCAGTTAGGAAAAATTCTCAGATATTGGCTAAGTATGGAACTTAGGTGTTGTTGAAGCTATTTGAGGATTATATGTAAGAGTGGTGGACTGTGGTTTTGGAGATTTCTTTGCTTATATGAGTAGAGTACATAGTATAGAAGGTTGAGAATTTTTCTTTAGGATTTTTGGATTTTTGTACGAGGGGTTTATTTTAAGCCAAAGTTGGACCTTAGCAACTTTTTACGAAAGTCAAGAATGTAGTTACTCTTCTAAATCTTTAGCAAACTTTCCTTTGAGAGTTTTTAGTGTGGTTTGAGTTCCAAAGAATAGTTTGGAACTTTGTTGTAGAATTTTATAGAGTTCGGGACCAGGGATAAAATGGTTATTTACCCATATAAGGGTATTTTGGTAATTTCTTTATGATAGATCATATATCTTAGAAGTCGAAGACTTCTAAGAAAGTGAGATACATTATTGATCCACTTGCCTTGTATAACAGGCGATGGAGTATTCTACGGTTGCTGACCGAATGGAGATTTAGACAGTCGAGATTGAATCAGGTAAGTCCTTTGGGCTTACTTAGTTGACTTCTAAAAATGAGTATGAATAATGGTAGTGGTGTGTGAATGAGATGTTTATAGTTATATTTTAGTAATAAATATATACCGACCTATACATTGGCCTAAGAGTAACGGGCGGTGGCATTCTGCTCAGTAGCCTGAGGGCGCTGGGGGTTTCTTTAGGGACTAGTCCACACTCGGTTTGTAGTGATGCTACCGGCGGAGGTAAGCTAGACCTACACCGGTTGGATAAGGAACGGAGACGAGAACTCTTAAGATTCTCGTGCCACAACTTTAAAACGGATTAAAGTGAATCACCTAAGAGATCAGATAATAACCAAATTGTGTGCCAGCATGATGGGTGTTTATATTACCTTGTTTGTGTTTGTGCTATCCTTATTCTGCTTATTTTTGGATTGTTAGCTAACGGTTTATCCGTGTTGTAGATTTGTAGAGATAGATAGTTGCAGAGAGATCCGGAACGGATGGTCAGCCGGGTCCACGTACTCATTAGATGGGACGGGGGAGTCTCCCATACAGCATGCATGTTATGTATATGTTTATGTTTTGTAAGGCTGTCACATGTGTACATTCATACAATAAGAATATTATGTTTCGAAATTGTTTTAAATACATTTGTGCCTTGTTGTAAGATCCAAGTAATGTTGTTGTTAAACCAAGGTCGGGACCCATTGTGAGGTCCTAACCAGTAGCTCCCCGAGTTCCGAGAATTTGGGGTGTTACATTTTCCAAGAGCATCCATGATTGACCAAGGTGAGAAGACATGTCCACTCTGTGCTGAGGATCTCGGTTTGTCCGATCTACAGTTAAAGGCATGTCAATGAGGTTATGAGGTAACTAAAAAAGAGAAAATTAGTGGAATAGGGCCCTTTTTGTTTAGTGTAGATTAACTAGGCCCCTAGTAATATCCAACAAAAATATAAAGACAAATAAAAGTATTAAGGAGATAAATTAGGGAGGTAGTTGGGCAGTTTAATAAATTCACAATAATAAACTACCTTAAATATTGAAACGGATTTGAAAAAAAGGAAACCGAATGGGAGAGATTCTTGCAATCTTTGTGTGAGTGGTTGTATCCGTTAATCACAAACACAATCACCACTTCCAAGTGCCGGTTGCTTTACTCTCATTTCCATCTCCATTGAAGGGAGACTCAATGTCTCATCTTTCTCCCTTCAAGATATCATCTTTCTCCCTTCCATTTCTTCTCTATTTTATTCTCCATTGAAGCCGATGCAAGTTATCGCTTCTATTCCGCTCCATTGAAGGTTATTGTAGGTCGGTTATATCCATCTCCATTGAAGGCCACTCGAAACCTCTTCACAAGTTATCGTCTTCTCCGACTACCAAACATGTACATATTTTAACTCGGATTTAAGTTTCTTGTGACCTTTTACAGAATTATGTACCTGATTTTGCCAACACGAAAATTTATGTATCATATATAGTTGTTGATAAATATTATGTACTAGTTATGCATCACACATAGTTGCTGAGGATCATGTGGTCTCCCGGACCCGGCCAACATTAGCAACACAACCATGTGGTCTCCCGGCCAAAACGAAAATTTAGTTAGTCATCCAATTATAAATTACAGATTATAATATTAATATGACTTTCACCGTTCATTTATAAGGTATAAATCTATGTTCTTGGAACCATGTGGTCTCCCGGACCCGACCAACATTAGCAACACATCCTACCACATTTGAAAGCAAATAACAGGGTATTGTTAGAAAGCTAATAACCTAACACTTGTTATTTAGTTAGAGTATAACTTGCCAATAAGATATTTGTTGCCGGATAATGTGATTTCTTCAAAGGGAGTGGGTTGAAAAGGATAACGTAAGAAACCATCAAGGATGCATTCAATTTTGTTGACAACAGTTTTGCCCTCCAATTCAATCATATAAATGTTATCCTTACATACCCGGTAAAAATCAGTATTTGAGACAACATTGAAATTTTTGAGAGTGTATATATTCCCTTCCTCTAACTTAGTGATGAAGCAGTGAGAAACGTTGCTCTTTGCAGAACAATGAATAAGACCTCCCTGCAAACATGATGGGAAAATAATAGAAGTAAATAAAGTATGACCAAAATAAAATAATACGCATCATGAAATATCATATCTTATCGTCTGAAACAACGAAATCGGTGCTTAGTTATTTTCCAAATGGGTTCACTACATCCCATTTTCTGCATATCATGACTTTGATTTTACATTTTGTTCCTTTGAACAACTTGCCTAGTGGAGCATAAGTCTCGTCCAACTCAATGACCTGCTAATGTTTGCTGGTACCGGAATCCATGGTAATTCCTGATCATGTTTGCCGGAACTAGAATCCATGGTAATTGAGTTTTGAGTTTTGGTTTGTTGAAAATACAACAGACAGTGTTGATGAAGAACTATAATGCTATTTTTATACTGAAGTTGAGAACGAAGCAAAGGGGTCTACTGACGATGATAGTATGCGAAAGGTTTTAAGTATTTAATGTTCTATGCAGTTTTGGTAAACAGTCTTGGGATCTAAATGGTCGTTGTTAAAATGAAAAGGGAACTCCCATATTTATGTGAGTTTAACGGGTAAAAAGGCAATGTTCTACTCTTTCAATGCTTTTATACAATTTTGTAAACAGCCTTGTCATTGATTGGATGGTAAACGGCTTTCCTATTTTGCAGGGTTAAACTTCTCCAAGTCAAAATGAAGATAAAAAATTCTTGTGTCTTGTATTTTCCTTCAATGCGAGGCCAAGAGGATTTATGATGCTTCTATATATTTATTGTTATGCTGAGTATGAACATTTAGTTATCTAAAATCCCTATGTCAATTTTATATTTGTAGGGCTAAGTTTTTTTTATTTATTTCTGTCCTAAAATCCATGCACTACTGCGCAAAAATAATTGGAGGATTTGTAAACAGTTTTGTATTTGGGTTAATTTTTTTTATTTGCTAAAATAAGTACCACTGTGCTAAATTATTTGGAGGATTTGTAGATAAGGATGAGGAGTAATAGAATACAATCAATCTATGTCCGAAATTTGTATTTGCAAGGTAATTTACTATCTAGGTCATTTAGTTCTCTAAAAACCTAACTTTTACACATAGACAAGGATAAAAAAAAGCCCATTTTTGTAAGTGAGTAGAAGAATTATCTCTCCCGGACTTTGACTTTCTACGCTTGCATCTCCATTCTTCCATACTCTTTGTATCTCCATTTCTCCACTCTCGTTCTCTTTACTTTGGAATTTCTTTATAAAAGTTGTTGATAAAGATAACTACAAGCATCACCATTATTCGAATCTCCATACTTCACATCTCTTGTTCTATTTTGTTTTCTAATTTGTCATGTATATGTGGTGACATGAGTGTTGAATTCGTTGACATTACTGAGGATACACAAGTTTTGTCGGATCTAGTGAGAACAAATTCTTAATTATGGTTTTTATATATTGATTGGTTTTCGTGGTGACTATATTTCTTTGTAGTGTTGAATATGTCATTAACGGTGAATTCTTTTACTTTTGATTTGTGAGTTTTTTTTTTTTACTTCATAGTGTTGTTTGGTTTCTTTTTCTTTGTATTATGCCTCTTGTAGTCAATAGAATTGAGTTTTAACTTCATTTTTTAGTGTAGTTTGACTTTGTTTTGAAGGTAAGTTTATCTATAAATATCGCCCTCAATTTATTAGTCATTTTTTGTTGTTGTAGTCAATAACTGAAACTTTTTCAAACATGAAACTAAAGTGGTAAACTGTGTTAACTAGGTACAATCACTAGATCCACTTGCATAAGTATTGAACTTGTATCACAATTCACAAATGTAGATACATAGCCTAGTATTCAACTTAAGTAGTAAACATGCCCTTAGAAAATTTATATCACAACTATTCAATGATTATTTTCTTATATTTAGCTTAGTATTCAACTTTCATGCCCTTAGAAAATTTATATCACTTGCATAAGTATTGATGAGACAAAGTTTAGTTGGATTAAATACCTTCATTCTCAAAATTTTTTTAGCCTATAAATAACCCTTAATTTTCATTTTTTTTATCGTTGAAAGTTGCTATTATTTAGTGAATGGGGATATGCAAATTCGGAAGGGTTTCTTACACCATATAAGGGACAATGATATCACCTTAGGGAATGGGGTAACCAACAACCTTCTAGTATATAGGAATTTTACAACAAGAAGCATGCTAGAGTTAGAAATGTGATTTAGAGACTATGTGGGGTCCTTAAAAAAAGATGGAGATTACTTAAAAGCCCTTTGTTTTTCCAATCAAAACTCAAGGTCGTATTGTCTTAGCTTGTTGTTTGTTGCACAATACAATAATAAAAACTCATGCTTAATGAACCTTTGAAGGAGGTGGAAGAATTTAATTCTGATTCTAATTTTGAGTCCACGATGACGACGAAAATGATGATACTCAAAGAGGAAGAGGTAAACATAAGAGGAAAATATAAAAATAAGAGGAAGAGGTACATTTACTTTTATTATTTCTTTTAATTACTACATATCATGAAGTGATCGATCTGTTGATCCCCTCGTAATCTTATATGGAAATGTCTTATACGAGCGAGAGAGAGAGAGAGAGAGAGGGGGGGGGGGATTTTGGACAACACAAGAAGATACGACACTATTCCAATCATTATTAAAGTTGTCTCATAACTCTAGATAGAAATATGAGAATAAGTTCAAGTGTGGGAATTTTGGACAACACAAGAAGATGCGACACTATTCCAATCATTATTAAAGTTGCCTCATAACTCTAGATAGAAATATGAGAATGAGTTCAAGTGTGGGTACATGAACCAATTAGGAGATATGATTTTAACGAAACACCCAAATTATGGGTTGAAGGTTGAAATGCACATTGAATCATATGATTTTAACGAAAAACCCAAATTATGGGTTGAAGGTTGAACTGCACATTGAATCAAAGTTAAAACATTGGTCAGAGAAATATTGTGTGACGAATGCGATGCTTCACATTTATGAGTTTAGTTGGGATCAGAAGAAAAAGTTATTACTATTATAACGAAGTGTGTATGATGAGTGGATTAAGATAATTTGCATCTCTTTAATTTGATAATTGAATTAATTCCTATGTATTTTTTTAATGTCATATGCGGACTATAACATGCTCATAAAAATACAAAAGGGTTATATAGAGTTCCATTTCTGAAATTTATGGGAAAGATAAAGCGACGAGACAAGCAAGTAGTCATTTGTGTAAGCGGTTCAAAATATAGAATATGATTTCAAACATGGATCTACTACACTTGATAGAAAGAAAATTTTTATTTTGAAGACGATACCAAAATTGAGTTCATGCAATCTAGAAGTAGCTCAAGGAAGATAAATATTCATCTTTGTGAAGAGGGCAAAGAAACACAAGACTCAAATGAAGATAATGAACAATGTCGGGGACTTAACTACCTATCCATAGTTGATATTTGTTGATTTTGGGAAAAAAAATTTTCAAGACATGAATGTTAAACTGAGTGCAACGGCTAAGTATAATGAAGTATAGGAAAAAAAAAAACTTGACAACAGTTGTTCATGAGGAAATATCTTATATCTATTAAAGCAGAAGCCTCTATTGACACGAAACGCTAGATTTCTCGCAACCTAAAATATTATTTTAAAAAGTGATTTCTAAATGTTAATATAAATTGAAAATTGATTTTTAAATTTTTAAAAAAATATTTAAATTTTTACAAAATTTTTTTTACCAACAAGCATATCTTAACAAATTAATTTAAAAATATAATTAATTAGAAGAGATAAATACATAAAAGAGAATTGAAAATCATAATATTAATTATAATATCATTTTTTGAATTTTTAATATACATATAAATTTCTAATTATTAAATATATATTAAAACTGAACCCGCACTTTTGTGCGGGTATTACACAAGTTCATCTTTTGTTTGAATAGAATCATTCAGTAATGAACTTATAAAGCATTGGAAAATCCGCAATTCGTGATTTTCATGAGTATATATATGAGCGGGTATTTTGTTGCACTAGGTTAACCATTCCATGGTTTGAAGTTAAAACCAACAGTTGTTCGTTTTGTTCCTGTTTCTAACTGACCAAGCAATTCCTCCAACACATCCCATCAATGGAGATAAGCTTTGCCGTTCGCCCTCTTCGCAGCTTCTACGCCTACTCTCCCCTCCGATTCCCTCTTTCTCTCTCCTGCAACTCCCTCTCCTCATCCTCACTTGTTTCTTCAAGAGCTCTTCTATTTCCCCTCGTCGCCGCTCGCTCTCTCTCCGATGACGCTTCCACCGTCGGTTAGTTGCTTTCCACTCCTTATCAATTGCTGAATTAAGCTATTTTCTTTCTGATTGTTGGTCTTTGTTCATTGAGTTAGTACAAATGTGGGTTCCGTGTGATCTGCATCAAGGTGTTTGATGGAAGTCACGCGTTGTGGAGGGCTTTGGGCCTTTCCTATTTTGCCAAGAAAATGTGGTTACCTTTGTCTAATGCAGTTGTCTTAGAAAATACTTTTTTGATTTCTTTCTCCCAGTAGCATAGAATGATGTTGTTGAGGTAACTTTGTAGAATCTGGCAATCTGTTCTTGACTTCTTGGTATAGTGTCCCCTGTATCCTTCCCTCTTGGTTGCTACAATTCTTTATCATTTGCCGGCCACTGTTTACTGAGTTTGTCAATAATTGGAAGTTTTACTTCGACTGATTGACAACAAATACCATAAGTTGATCCAATCCATGCTTTATCTTTTTTAGCACATATATTTTAGAGCAATTTAGTGAATTTACTTGTGGAAGCTTTGTTGAAAGTGTATCAATTTTACTGCTTATATAATTAAACAGTGTCCCAAGTGACTCAGGTTCTTTTACTACCAAGCTTCTACTGCCACAACAAACTTCAGGTAGTTTGTATAGTTTAAATACCTTTTATTTGTGAAGAATGGAAATCTGAGCATTCTCTGACATTAGCCGTGACCGTTGAGGCCTCTGAGAACTTCCTAAATGTTGCATACATTTGCTAAAGGAGACTGAGTTCCCTCTAGATTATATAAGAAGGTCATTAATTAGTGTATCATGCATGGACAATCCCAAGCCCAGCACATTTTGGGTCGAAACTGATGCCATTCTTAACCTCTCAAAAGCATCTGAACATATTCCATAACGGCAGATTATATGGGGTAAGCATGAGTTTGTGTACCAAGTGAACTTGTCACTGAAAAATCAATGAGATAAAGCATGATGATTCTAGTCATTATAAGCAGTAGCAAGTTTCAACTGGTCAGACATTTCTTATTGTTTGAAGCATTTGTATCAGATACATGTATGATTATTCTTTTTTTTTTTCCACCTTCACTTATTAGATTTAGCAACACAGCCTGTTGAAGCAAATGGTTCTCCAGTTAAAACCGACCCCATCTTTGAAGTGCAGGTATGTTGATCCTATTCTAGTCATCCATTTGTATAATGAATAACATCACGCTTATTTACTCGTTAATCACCATTAAGTATGAAATTTTCTATAATGAGTTTTCATCTTCAGTTTTTCTGTTTAACAATATATTTCCTACTTCAGAAAAAAGCAATTGAGGTAGTAAATGACCCGAAGGGAACCTCCATATTTCTTGTTGGTAAGCATTGAGCTGTTCGGTATTGACCCCCAATGAATGAGCCTTTTGGGGGATCTATATATTGCTCCTTATTAATATACATCAAGATATGAACAGTGCAATGAAAGCAAAGATCGGGAAAGCCATTGCAGAGGCTTTACGTTATGGCCAATATCACCAGGTAGGCCTTTTAACAATATTGCTCTATTAAGTAGGGCTATAGCATAATCTCATTTAGTAACTATACCCCTAATAGTGTAATAGTGATAAGCAATTAGAGGGCAAAAAATAAGAGATATACAAATCAAATGCCCATAAAATTGTTACTACAACAGGTAGTATCCGTTCTCTTTTCTGGACATGGCAACTGCATGCCCCGATCAAAGATATCTTTTAAGTATTGTATTATCCTTTTTTGATGCATTTTATCCTCATTTTTTTTGTCAGAGGTGGCCTCAATTTTGGCTTATGACGAATTTGAGCAAGTAACCGCAGAAGATATGGTCCTAGAGGTAAGAAAGTACTCGGTCATGTTGTTTGGGCTTCACTAGCAAACAGTTTCTGGCGTGTTTTATGGCTTCTATGAATTCCAGGTGCTCACGGCAATCGAGAAGCTCATCAGCTTACCTTGTATCAGTCCCTGGTGACTTTGTTGTAAGTTGTAAGTTGTAACAGACTATATTATTATTGGGTGTGTATGTGAAGTTTGTGAAGAATTTGAGTTCCGAGTTTGCTTTGATGATCGGAATTACTCATCAACTCAATAACCATATATATATATATATATATATATATATATATATATATATATATATATATATATATATATTACAAAAGTTGAGGTACGTTGTTGCTATAGAGTCGAGACCAATGAAAGTTGTACGTAAACAAGATGCGGCTAACAAGTGACAACAAATTAATGGATCGTCGCCACTCCCATCATGTCTGCCTGTTTCTAATAAACTTTAGTCGTTGAATTTTATAGTAAAATATAATCCAATCCAAGAGAATACCATAGAAAAATAAATACTTAATGCAAAGACTATTTTAAAGTCAAATATAATCCAATCAAAGAGAATACCATAGAAAGATGAATACTTAATGTAAAGACTATGCACGTTCACAATTAAGCAAAGCCTATATAGGATGATTATCGTTATCCGGAGGTGGTTGATTATCGTTATCCGGAGGCGGTTGGATTTCACAAAGCGGTTCATCAATGGTGAGGTCATGGATGCTTTTTCTCTTCTTCATGGTGGTTTCCGTGGTGGGTTCGAACACCTTCTTTTGACGATCGAAATATTTCTGAGCATGACTCGCAATTTAACTTGGGGTTCGTGTAGTGACAAATTCTTTTGATATCCTCTTCCATTTTCCTTTCTTGCACACCTTGAGTCCCTTCAAAAAAAGTCTACGAATATATATAGGAAAAGAGGTTAGCATTAAAACACACGTACGCTTGGTTTTGATATTGATTTTGATGACAGTAATGAGAATAGTCACATGATCATAAATATAACTTATTTAAGTTTACTTACTCTTGCTCTTCCTCAGACCAGCGAATCACTTTCTTCCCTTTGGGGGGACGTTCGTGGCTGCAGATCGGAGAAATTTCAGACGAGGGAAATTGCACCGCGGAGATGGGCATCGCAGCAACATAAAGCAAATTATTATAAGAAGCATCGTTATGGATCACAGGCGGTGGTAATGGTGGCAACTCGATGCGGTTTCCGGTGACCAATTGATATTCCTGCTCGATGCTGTTGAAGGTTGAATGTTGATTAGGGTTTTCAAAATGCCAAGCTTGATTGTACGGTTGAAGGTTCAATACGAAGTTGTCCTTGGGTTCACTGCATAGAGAAATATTGAGTTAGTATATTGAAACAATTAGGTACATATGATGAAGCATTATTGGAATCACATGTGTGCTTACTTATTCACTTCCATGCAACAAGGAATCACGTTGCCGCCGATCGGAGAAAATTCCACAGGGGCATGTAGTTGGGAGGCAGAGATGGTCGGATTGTTATTGTCGAAGAGACCTCGACTGGTCATTAATGCATTAGGATTGCTCATGTTAGCGGACGAGTTGTTCGAGACCTCGAGGGCTGGTGGTGGCTGGACATTGATTCCGGTGTCTGGGGCAGGATATTCCGGCGATTGATGTGGGTCGGAAATGCAAGAATCAGCCCATGCTATGAGTTCAGCTTCAAAGTTGAAGTCGAAGTTGATGAAACTGTATAACAACAAAATCGAATCGTGGGATTATTTATAAAGCTCAACACTTATTGCATAAAAATATTAGCGGAACTGTTTTTGGCTACAGCAAATATAATTAAATCAAACACTATCTTCTGAATAGAAGACTAAGTAAAACAACACAAGAATCTGTGACTCATAATTTTAATCCCTTCTCCTTCATCACTTCCTATTCTGTTTTCCCCTCCAATCCGTTGGCCTGCAAAATCCACAATGAAAACTTTAAAACAACGTCGTTCGGCAAAATTACGAAATTCACAAAAACAATAATAATTATACGTTATTAATTAGGATTAACCTAATTTAGCATTATAAATGTCTGTCCTTTGAAGACAACCCAAATAAGGGTAGTTTTGTATATGATTTGTAAATTATGGATGCTTTGGGTAATGAATGATTTTTACATGAATTTGCACGTAATCAGCACGGTTCCAGCAGAAGGCGTTACCGACCAACTGATCAACGGTCTCAGAGACACCGTCGAGGACTATGTCAACTACAGCAGCCGTCGAGCACCCTCCGTTCCGGCCAACGGCGTTGTTCCTTCTAGACGGGGCAGTCAACGCTCCGTTACCTAACGACAAGACAAAGAGATCTTCCACGCCGTTAACTGACGGAAAATCAACCTTGTTATGAAGTACATGGGTAACAGCAGCGGCCGTTGGGTTGTTCATGACCAAGCCACCATCAACGGCAAGACACGAGTAATATAACACAAGAATATTGAAAAAGAGGCAGAAGGTAGGAACCCAATACTTACTCGTTAACTTCTTCCATGAGAACAGCTTTAAATTTTCGTACAAAATCTTCACCCAAATTATTACGTAAATAAGTTTAACAACCTAAACTAGTTGTTCTTTTATAGATCTCCTAATCCTACTCGATCTTTTATAGACCTCTCGATATTTACCCACAAATTATTACGTAGATAAATTTTCAAAGATATTATAAAAGTCGGTTCACTTGAATAAAAATCTATTTATCTTTGTAGAATTTTATCTGAAAAATATTTTTCTTCTAACAAAATTATACTTAGATCTTTGTATAAAAATTGGCACCGTTAATTTTTTGATTCTTCTAACAAAAATATTTTTCGTATAAAAACTAGTGGTTCTTTATGCAGTAACAAAAATATAATTAGATCTTTGTATAAAAGTCGGTTCACTTCAATATTTATGCAGTAATTTAAAAGATTAAATTTAATAGCTTTTAGATTAAATTTTCTAACAAAAATATACGTAAATAAGTAATTCTTCTAACAAAAAATATTTATGCAGTAATTCTTTATGCAGTAACAAAAATATACTTGAAAAATATTTATCTTTAGAACTTTCACTTTTCAATTCTTTCTTTATAATATATGCTATGTAATTTAATAGCTTTTTCGTATTTTTTGATTTTTTGGGGTAAAATTTACGTATTTTTTGATCTCAGAATAATACATGTGCATTCAGCATTTGTTCGTGTATTTTGATACTTGATTAATCAAGTATCAAAATACACGAACAAATATTTGTTCGTATGTTTTAAATTTTAACGAAAATATGGCTGATATTATGATTCGTTGTCTCTTTAATTATGTTAGATAATTTATTGCTTTTAATAGATTACTTTTTACAAATCTTGTAAATTAAATATTTTTTATTTAAAATTGTATAAACTATTTTTACTATTACTTTTAACGAAAATATAGCTAATATCATAAATATTTGAGAAATTTGGTTTGACTACAACATTTGTTTCAAAGTTTTTATTTGGGTAGTGCGGCTGAATCCAATTGAATTTCCTACGTAGCTCAAAAAGAAGCATCAAGTCATAACGTAGTTCTGAAAAAATTATTTTATTTTGTATGCGATTTTATTTATATTTTTAAAGTCAATTTAATATGTGCGGTTGGACTCGATAATTTATAAGTGGAGATTCATACGTAGTCTTTTTTAAGACATCAAATCACACACGCGTAGTTCTTTTATGTATTTTTTTTTGTTTAAGTCCAAGATTTATCTCAAAGTTTACTTTACTTGGACGGGTCGATTAAATCCAATTTAAGTTGATATTGAATTTTCTACATAGCTAAAAAAAGTATCAAGTCGTAACGTACTTCTTTTGCGAAAAAAATATATCATGACTTTATACTTTATTTTTTTTTAAAAGAATTTGGTAAAATAGCCCCTTTTTTATTTACTTTAGTATTCTATACCCCAATTTTTTTTAACCCCAGTAATTTGATATTAGGTAACCCAATCTTATATCTATTAAAGCAGAAGCCTCTATTGTCACGTGTCAACGCCATGTTTCTCGAAGCCAAAAAAATTATTTTAATAAGTGATTTCTAAATATTATTATAAATTAAAAATTGATTTCTAAATTTTTTAAAAATATTTAAATAAATAGTTTTATAAAAAACTTTTACGGATTTTTTTTACCAACAAACATATATTAACAAATCATTTTAAAAATATTATTAATTAAAAGAGATAAATTTTTAAAAGATAATTAAAAATCATAATGATGATTATAATTTTATTCTCCGGATTTTTATTTTACAAATATACAAATAAATTCTAAGTATTAAATATTTATTAAAACTCAACCCGCACAAAGTGCGGGTAACACACTAGTTTTTTACTAACGCGCTCTCTTGTTTACTTTGAACTTCCTTCTCGCTTCTCTTCCTTCATTACCAGAACATCAAACCAGGATATCTCTCCCATTTCCATCGTCTCTTCCACTTCCATCTTTATTTCTCGGCGATCTCTCCCATTCCGACTCTCAAGTTCATCAATCTATCTCCGGCGATCTCTCCCATACCAGGATATCTCAACGATTTCATTTTTTTTCCTTCTGACTTTTATATAAACCCTAATCAACCAGAAAAAATATGAAATTTTCTTATTGAGAGATTATTTATAAAGCTCAAAACTTACTGTAGAAAAATATTGATTGAACACAATAATTAACATATATCCATAAATATAATCAAATCTAGGAGAATATCATAAATAGAAAAAATATTGATTGAAAAAGAGCCAGAAGGTAGCCAAAGAAGAGAACGCAACAATCAACATATATCCCTAAGAGATCTTCTAAACAACGTTGTTGTTCTGGTATCAAGACGAAGACGTTCCACGTTGAACCGATTTCCATTGATCTTGCTAGGCTGCAACCATCATCAAGAGATCAACAAATGACAAAAGTGTGTTCTTTTTAATCCAATTCTCATGAATCAATGTTAGATTAATAAAAAAGATGTATTGACACTAAAAAGTTGTAATTTGTAGGTAATGATTTCTTATGTGTTGAAACTTAGTTCTTATTATATTGAGTTCTTGACTGCGTATTGGAGATTGCTCAAATCCAGGAGAATATAATATACTTAATGACTATGTATCCTAAAGCTAGCAGAAACTCGAAAAAAATATTTGATTGAACCCCAAGAGAAGAGACAAAAGGACAACGTAACAATCAATATATATCCCTAAAACTAGTATAAACTCAATACTTACTCGTTCTCTTCTTCCATGAGAACAACTTCACCCAAACTGCAGAACAAAAAAACGAATATGTTAATAAAAAGAAAAATTTGGCATTGTTAATTCTTTTAGATTTCCATCCTAAACTTGAATTATCCTAGGACTTATATTTAACAACCTACACTAGTTTCCGTACCATACACAAGTAAGTGGCTCAACAACGTTGAGGAGGAGGTCGCATCAATTTATAGACCTCTTAATCCTACTTGATCGTGAACTATTACGTAAATAAGTTTTCAAAGATATTACAAAAGTCGGTCCAGTTGAATAAAAAAACTATTTATCTTTGTAGAATTTTATCTGCGAAATATTTTTCTTCTAACAAAAATATACTTAGATTAAATTTTTTGATCCTGTAATCCGCTTTAGAACTTTCCCTTTTCAATTTCATTTTATAATGTATGCTTGGGAATCTAATAGCTTTTCCGTATTTTTTTTATTTTTTGGGGTGAAATTTACGTATTTTCTTATCTCAGAATATGATATGTGCATTCAACATTTGTTCGTGTATTTTGACACTTGATTTGTTTGTATGTTTTAAATTTTAACGAAAATATAGCTGATATTATAATTCGTTCTCTCTTTAATTATGTAAGGTAATTTATTGTTTTTAATAGACTACTTTTTAAAATTCCTGTAAATTAAATTATTTTGATTTAAAATTGTATAAACTATTTTTACTATTACTTTTAACGAAAATATAGCTAGTATCATAAATATTTGAGAAATTTGGTTTAACTACAACATTTGTTTCAAAGTTGATTTTATTTCGGTAGTGTGACTGAATCAAATATTGAATTTCCTACGTAGCTCAAAAAGAAGCATCAAGTCATAACATAATTCTGAAAAAATTATTTTATTTTGTATGCGATTTTATTTATCTTTTTAAAGTTAATGTTATAGGTGTAATAGCTAGGATTTCCGAATTCTAATTAATGTTGATTAACTTAATCGTTGATAGTAATTGACATATAACTTGCGAAGATTTCCCAAGTGATGAGTATGAGTCCCACCGTTATGTTCCTCGCGTAATTTTGGACGTTTGGGGAAATTTTTACTTTTTCCCCCGGGTAATTATTTTTACCCTCCGGTGTTATTTGGAGCATTTGGGAGCTCCAATTAATAAAAATGCAGTTGAGAGAAATGATCAGGACATCGGATATGTCTTAGATATGAAATAACATGGAGAGGCAAAACGGCCAAAAGAGTCGCTATTTCGTTTCTTAACGGCTAAGAAAGACGGCTTAGGAATACACGTTTTCCGAGGCAGTTGTGTAATAATTATCCCTACAATATTCCAGATTTAATGTTCCAATCTCGAGAAGTTTGGAGAAAGAGGTTCGACCCGCCTTTGGATCGGTTAAAGGATAATTATCGACTTTACTAAAGGATAATTATCGTCTTCACTATAAATAGCGGAAAATCCTTTATTAATTCATTTCCTTTCACGTTTTCTCGTAAAAGCTCTGATTTCTCTCAACCTTCAAACTCAGATCTACTCTCCGTTTCTAATCCGATTTCAATTCCGTTTGAGTTTCTGGATTCCTCTCTTCATTCTCTTCATAACGGTACCGAGTTTCTGCATTTCCGAGTATATGGAGGGCTGGTCGAGCATATATGTCATCAGGACGGTTCCGTCGCTCAGATTCCGATGAATTTGATGTTGTCCATGCGTAGCCTGCGTCGTTGTGATTCCGAATCTTCTTTCAGATCGTCAATCGGGTTAGTAACGAATAAGTTATGAATTTATTCGTTTTCCGTACTGCGATTTGGCCTAAATTGACTTTAGGCTTGTCAAATAGGACAATTAGAAATTCCATTATGGTCGTTATATTATTCTGGTGATTATGGGTTCTTGTTTGATGAAATCTGATGACAGGGGGTTTAGAAATTGCCTGCGGGCAAAACGTTATTTTGACGAAATCTAATTAATTAATTAAAGTTTAATTAATTAAATTATGATTAAAATTGAGATTGAGGAATGTTGATTAGATACTACCTTGAGATTTGAGGAATTATGAGTTATGCTGAGATATTGAGGTTTAGTTGGTTGTGAGGCTCACAGATTGAGTATGATCCTTATGGATCCCTTTGGGTCTAGGTGTGACCCCTTTGATGAATAGAGGTTGATATATCTCTTTATGCCTTTTTATAGGCCGTGTTGTCCCTCCAGTGTAGAGGTGATCATGGTTGAGTTTGTACGAGGTTGAGGTAAGTCCGTAGGACTTACTTAGCTACCATCCCTATATTGGGTGTTTGCATGAGTGGTGTGTGCTTTATATGTTTGCTATGATAGCATGAGTTGTCGTTTTTATCGACTTATGTTCTATTGACTGCCCCACTGCGTGGCTGTGATAACCTTTCCCTTTCATCCCGCCGTGGAGTCTGGGAGGTTCTCTGATGTCGGGCCAGACTGGTTTACAGGAAGGGCTCAATCCACTCCCATAGGGTACACGGATTGTGTGACCGATACTCGTACAGCTGGACATTGTACTCAGAGGCGGGGATGTATCGGTCCTCGTGTCACATACTTTCATCTATCTATATATATATATACGGTTTTTGAGTGAATGGTTATTATATAAAGATAATAAATGGGTAAATGTGTGATAGCATGCTGATGTGTTTATCTTTCATGATTGTGCTTGTGCTTATGCATTACCTCATATATGTATGGTTAGCTAACAGTTTCATACCGTGTTGTAGATGTTTACAAGTTAGGCGCTACTGGGTGATCTGGCAGGGTGACAGGCCGAGGACTCTCGTACATTAGGTGGTTGGTTTGGGGTTGTTGTGTTTCCCCTCCTGCGGGAGGATGATCTTTTGTACCTCCTATGTGAGGATGTCGTTTTATATACTCGGCTATGTTGTTGTTTACTTTGGGTCGTACAGTTTATATTGTTTTATGTATTTGTTTTATATCTGTCAGTGCCATGTTGTAAGGTCCAGTGAACTTGTTGTCAGACTAGGGTCAGGATCCATTGTGAGATCCTAGCCCAATGTGACATCCCGAGTCTCGCGGATTCGGGGTGTTACAGAGTTGGTATCAGAGCCCAGGTTGACAACAATGGCACTTGCTACCTGCAATGAGGTTTGATAGGTAAAATAAACAGAGCCCACATGGGATCTGACGTTTTCAAAGGTTTTGGTTTTAAGTGTGGTTTTGGGATAGAATGTACGAGAAGTCGTCACCTCTGCCATGGATCTCTGCAGCGTAGATATGTATATATATCTGTGTGTACTATGGATTATGTGGATGTATTATATACATATCGATATATATGGCATATATATAGCCTTATAAGATTAGGTGCGTATATCCTACAGATGACTCAGACTAGAGTAGTATTTGTAGTGGGATGAGGTAGGGGTACACTCCCTCTTCCTCCAGTGGTGATAAGTTAGGGACCAATTTCCGCTGTTGTTTCGCCTATGGCAGAGAACGAGTTTGAAGAGGCTGATCGTGTCTCCATGAGTAGATCCGAGTTTCAAGAATATATGTAACAAGTATATGAAGCGGTGATAGCGGGTAGATCGACACCCAAATTTACCAACAATTGTGAGATCAACTAAAGCTTCTGGATCCGGAAAGAAGCAATGGACTGAATCAGTTATTGGAGAAGCAAAGATGATGAATGGAGAACCAAGTCCGATATCAGGACAATCTAGTGATCCTTTGGCCATGAAGATGACTGGCAAGGAACTACAGTTTTTTAATTGCGTGGAAGTTGGGACACTGGCGAGCTGTGTGCCTAAAGGCTCCCATCATATGCTTTACATGTGGTAAAGCAGGGCATAGAGCGAAGTTTTGTCGACAGGGCAAGGCATTGCCTTTACAGGTTCCCTTCAAGAGTGAGATCATTCCAGGTGGACGACGAAGGTCGAGTTACCCTTCAGTTGCACAGGTTGCAAGGATGGGATAATTATGTTTCAGTTGTGGCTATCCAAATCATTTGCGTTCTGTGTGCCCTTTTGCACTGATAGCTTGTTTCACTTGTGGTGAGCTAGGCCATCTGGCCCTTTCTGTCAGCACGGTGGTGTTTCTTCCCAGCAAGACCTTCCTCTTTCCGGTGCAGAAAGAGTGGAAGTGGAGGCTATAGTAATGACCTCAGTGATACCTGAGGAGCATGGATCTGACATTGAGTGATGATATGCAGTGGAGCTACGAGTGTTAGCTGTTATAGGTACCATTCTCTTTAATGGTTTACCTGGTGGAGTTTTGCTTGTTGTGAGTGCTATGCACTTCATGTCTTTCGATGTATGCGTTAATGATTGACTTTTTGTATATAGTAGAAGGTGGATTTTCCTTTACAAGATTACCTTTTTGGGTCTGAGATACCCGTGAGATGCGTGTTTGTTCCCTTATTTCAGGGACCCGTGTATGGTTGTAGACTTCTGTGTCATGTCGTAGGTGCATGAGGAAGTCATTATGTGTATGGTTTGGATGAATAGATATCATGTGGTGTTATCTTTTAATAGTAAGACTATTATAGTCTTTACTGAGTTGAGTTAAATAGAGGTCTTTTGAGGTTAAGACCTTTGAAGAGACGGGTTTGTCATCAGGACTGTACGAACAGCGAGCTGATAGCACAGGGATGTGATGCCTTCTAGTTTTATACCATAAAGGAGCGAGATAATCCAACAATTGAAGGTATTCTAGTTGTTTATGAGTTTATAGACGTGTTACTAAACCGTCTAGTTGCCACCTCAGCGGAGTGTGGACATTGTTATCGAGTTGAAGTATGATACAAGATTGAATGGGAAAGCCACACTATATGGTGCTTGTTGAGATATTGTACTGATAACTTGAAAAGTTTACTGAAACGGGTTTACCCTAGTGGGTTCCATGTTCCGTATTGATGACCTGACGAGTTAACTTCAAGAAGCAATTGTGTTTTCGGGATTCCTTTATGCTCAAGATATCCCTAGTCATGGATGAGAGAGCAGCATGTGTATGAGATAGCATCCCATACCCGTTATGGACACTACGAGTTTGTAGTGATGTCATTTGGGTTGACGAATGTTTTAGTAGTTTTTATGGAGTTGATGAATAGTATCTTCATCGACTTCCTTGATTAGTTGGTGGTGGACTCCATGGATGACATGTCGGTATACTCTCATAGCAGAGAATAGTAGACCGATCGTCTGAGGACCGTTCTACAGATTTCGAGAGATAGAGGGTTGTATGCTACGCTCTCTAAGTGTAAGTTGAGATGCCAGTGGTAGCCTTTTTAGGCCATGTTGTCTCCACCAGTGGGATCATGGTTGACCTGGCGAGAATTAAGTATGTTGTAACATGGGAGATACTAATGAACATTAAGGAATACGTAGTTTTCTCGGCTCAGCCGATTGCTACCAATGCTTTGACGAAGGATTTTATATGATTATGTATTCATTTGCGAGTCTTTTGAGAAGACCACCATAACTACGTGATGAAAGCAATGTGTCTATGTTCTGAAGAGTTGAGGAGGCATTTGACCTATGCTTCCATTCTGTTGTAGTTAGAAGATTTTTGGGATCCCGTGATTTACGGTGATACATCCCAGCTAAGTTTGAGATGTGTATTACTACAAAGGAGTAGGGTTATTGATATGTGTGTTTACAGTTGAGAACGTATGATGAGAACTACTCGACTCATGATTTAGAGTTAGTAGTGGTAGTTCAAGCCTTTAAATTTTAAAGACCGTACCGGTGTGATCTTCATGTCAGATTTCTATAGATTATAGAAATCTGAAGTATATTTTATGCAACAGGGGTTGAATAACCGCCAGTATTAAGAGCTTATGTTGATCAAGACTTTGACTTGAAGATTTCATATCATTCAGAGAAGTTGAATGTTGTCGCCGATAACTTGAATGGATAGACGCTTCAAGAGAAGATGATTGTGAGACTGATAGTTCAGCCTCAGCTTCAGAGAGATCTAGCTTGGCTAGAGTTGGACAATCAGTTCCTTGATGAGGATACCCAGTTATACCTCAGAGGTTCTACCTGGTCTGTTGGATGAGGTCCAACAGAAGCAGGAGACATGCCCGGCCTTGACAAGGTTTAGAGAAAGGATGTCTCGTACTGAGGCACCATAGTTCTCCATGGGAGTAGATGGACTGATGAAGAGTCATGACCACTTTTGTGTACCTGCTGATGCAGATGGAGATAGAGAATATTACCGTATACCCATTGTATGCCTTATTCAGTACAATCAGGTACGAGTAAGATGTACCACGAGATGAGACGATTATATTGTATGAAGCCGATATAACCAGATTTGTGATACAGTGTGTGACTTGTCAGCAGGTCCAGATAGAGTATTTCCGATCTAGAGATAAGCCCCACCCACTACCAGTGTAGTAGTAGAATTTAGGAGGACATCTCTATGGACTTTGTTATGGGATTGTGACCCAGTAGAAGATTGATGTTATCTGGATTGTTGGTAACAGATTAATGAAACCAGCACGTTTCATTTCTATCAGAAGGACGTGGCTAGTGAATGAATTGGCTGAGGAGTACACTAGACTGATAGTGAGACTCCATGGTATATCGAGAACGATCATTTCTGATTGAGATGGATGTTTTTACTTTGAGATTTTGGGCAGCAGATTCAGACTGCTTTGAGGACGAGTCTGTACCTCATGAGTACACTTCACCCCCTAACAGATGGTCAGTTAGAGAGGATCATCTAGATCTTAAAGATCTATTATAAGTTGTAAGTTGAATGGGAAACGTGGAGGGTTATATTACCTTCCATTAATGAGTTTATTATATAATAATGAAGGACGAGCATCTTTCTGGGATGGCCCTATGAGGCAATATATATAGACATAGATGTCGTATATCCTTATGCGAGAAGTGATCTAGCAGTAGTAGTGGAATAACACCTGACCAGATTAAGGATTTTATAGTTCAAGTAACGTTGATTGAAGGAAGAATGCTGGTTGTACAGAGTCGCCAAATATTATATGTAGACAAGAGGTGTTAACCTCTAAAGTTCAAGCAAAAGTTCATGTCCGGCTGGAGGTATCTCAGTTGTGAGACGTTAGTTGTGTATTATGGAAAGGGGAACTGAGTTTCCATTATGTCGGTTACTTGAGATCTTGATCAGTTTTGTGAAGGCAACATGATGTTTAGCTTTCACTCTGAAGTTGGTGGATGTTCACCCAGTATTCCTGTGTCTCAATTGAGAAAGTATATACCAGGTTGGAAACACTTTGTGAGTTATAATGATCTAGTGGTTAAGTTGAACCACATCGTTGTTGAGCATCTGATTACATTCTTGGAATAAGATATGAAACGCTTGCATTTGAAAGACATGCCCATATTGAGGATATGATGGTCGAGATGAAGACCTGAAGAGGCTATGTGAGAGACTGAGGATAGTGTCCTGAGGAACTATCGAGAGTATATGTTAGGACATACCCATTTGTGGGAGCACGAGTAGATCTTAGTGCTATCTTGATGAATGTTGTGCTTAAGTGCTTATATGCCTTGATATGTTATTCTATGCTAGTTGTGATGTGATTTATGATCTTAGTAGATCTTGATGTGCTAGCGTGATGTATGCTATAGTTGGAGATGATTACTTCCTCCACGTTATGATTATATTTATAGCTGGAGATGGTTCTTTCCTCCATGCTTTTTGAGTGGGATTAGGATTTAGCTGGAGATGGTTCTTTCCTCCATGCTACCTTGATGGACATAGTTCAGTGGAGATGTGATTCCTCCATGCGATATATATGTTTATGGGTTGGCTAGAGACGTATTTCCTCTATGCATGTGATATGTTTTGGCTAGAGATGTGCTTCCTCTATGCCTTGTGATGTGGTATGGCGAGAGACGTGATTCCTCTACGCCTGTGGGTAGCGTTATGGCCCTGTTTCATGGAGTGATGATTCCTCCATGTTTATACTTGAGGTTATAGATTGTTATAGGTTGTGATCTTTTGAACGGAGATGTGATACCTCCGATAGAAAGAGTGAGAGTTATACCTCGGCGTATGGGTCCGAGAGGATTTGGGAATTGTTCAAGTTTCGGGACGAAACTTTTTTTTAGGGGTGTGTGATGTAATAGCTAGGATTTCCGAATTCTAATTAATGTTGATTAACTTAATCGTTGATAGTAATTGACATATAACTTGCGAAGATTTCCCAAGTGATGAGTATGAGTCCCACCGTTATGTTCCTCGCGTAATTTTGGACGTTTGGGGAAATTTTTACTTTTTCCCCCGGGTAATTATTTTTACCCTCCGGTGTTATTTGGAGCATTTGGGAGCTCCAATTAATAAAAATGCAGTTGAGAGAAATGATCAGGACATCGGATATGTCTTAGATATGAAATAACATGGAGAGGCAAAACGGCCAAAAGAGTCGCTATTTCGTTTCTTAACGGCTAAGAAAGACGGCTTAGGAATACACGTTTTCCGAGGCAGTTGTGTAATAATTATCCCTACAATATTCCAGATTTAATGTTCCAATCTCGAGAAGTTTGGAGAAAGAGGTTCGACCCGCCTTTGGATCGGTTAAAGGATAATTATCAACTTTACTAAAGGATAATTATCGTCTTCACTATAAATAGCGGAAAATCCTTTATTAATTCATTTCCTTTCACGTTTTCTCGTAAAAGCTCTGATTTCTCTCAACCTTCAAACTCAGATCTACTCTCCGTTTCTAATCCGATTTCAATTCCGTTTGAGTTTCTGGATTCCTCTCTTCATTCTCTTCATAACGGTACCGAGTTTCTGCATTTCCGAGTATATGGAGGGCTGGTCGAGCATATATGTCATCAGGACGGTTCCGTCGCTCAGATTCCGATGAATTTGATGTTGTCCATGCGTAGCCTGCGTCGTTGTGATTCCGAATCTTCTTTCAGATCGTCAATCGGGTTAGTAACGAATAAGTTATGAATTTATTCGTTTTCCGTACTGCGATTTGGCCTAAATTGACTTTAGGCTTGTCAAATAGGACAATTAGAAATTCCATTATGGTCGTTATATTATTCTGGTGATTATGGGTTCTTGTTTGATGAAATCTGATGACAGGGGGTTTAGAAATTGCCTGCGGGCAAAACGTTATTTTGACGAAATCTAATTAATTAATTAAAGTTTAATTAATTAAATTATGATTAAAATTGAGATTGAGGAATGTTGATTAGATACTACCTTGAGATTTGAGGAATTATGAGTTATGCTGAGATATTGAGGTTTAGTTGGTTGTGAGGCTCACAGATTGAGTATGATCCTTATGGATCCCTTTGGGTCTAGGTGTGACCCCTTTGATGAATAGAGGTTGATATATCTCTTTATGCCTTTTTATAGGCCGTGTTGTCCCTCCAGTGTAGAGGTGATCATGGTTGAGTTTGTACGAGGTTGAGGTAAGTCCGTAGGACTTACTTAGCTACCATCCCTATATTGGGTGTTTGCATGAGTGGTGTGTGCTTTATATGTTTGCTATGATAGCATGAGTTGTCGTTTTTATCGACTTATGTTCTATTGACTGCCCCACTGCGTGGCTGTGATAACCTTTCCCTTTCATCCCGCCGTGGAGTCTGGGAGGTTCTCTGATGTCGGGCCAGACTGGTTTACAGGAAGGGCTCAATCCACTCCCATAGGGTACACGGATTGTGTGACCGATACTCGTACAGCTGGACATTGTACTCAGAGGCGGGGATGTATCGGTCCTCGTGTCACATACTTTCATCTATCTATATATATATATATACGGTTTTTGAGTGAATGGTTATTATATAAAGATAATAAATGGGTAAATGTGTGATAGCATGCTGATGTGTTTATCTTTCATGATTGTGCTTGTGCTTATGCATTACCTCATATATGTATGGTTAGCTAACAGTTTCATACCGTGTTGTAGATGTTTACAAGTTAGGCGCTACTGGGTGATCTGGCAGGGTGACAGGCCGAGGACTCTCGTACATTAGGTGGTTGGTTTGGGGTTGTTGTGTTTCCCCTCCTGCGGGAGGATGATCTTTTGTACCTCCTATGTGAGGATGTCGTTTTATATACTCGGCTATGTTGTTGTTTACTTTGGGTCGTACAGTTTATATTGTTTTATGTATTTGTTTTATATCTGTCAGTGCCATGTTGTAAGGTCCAGTGAACTTGTTGTCAGACTAGGGTCAGGATCCATTGTGAGATCCTAGCCCAATGTGACATCCCGAGTCCCGCGGATTCGGGGTGTTACAATAGGTGCGGTTGGACTCGACAATTTATAAGTGGAGATTCATACGTAGTCTTTTTGAAGACATAAAATCACGCACGTGTAGTTCTTTTATGTATTTTTTTTGTTTAAGTCCAAGATTAATCTCAAAGTTTACTTTACTTGGACAGGTCTATTAAATCCAATCTAAGTTGATATTGAATTTTCTACATAGCTATCAAAAGCATCAAGTCGTAGTTCTTTTGCGAAAAAATATATTATGATTTTATACTTTTTTTTTTTTTTTTTTTTGATAGAATTTGGCCAAATAGACCCTTTTTTATTGAAAGAATTGGTGACATTGGCCCCGGAAGGCTTCATCTTTGTAGTTTGGCCCCCATGGTTTCCACCACTAAACTATAATACAAGAATGAAAAAGAAAAATATAATAAATAGAAATAGGTGCAGAGGAGTCACATCTTAATCAAATGAATAGTGTTGAAATGGACATTTATGGGCGGGAGTTTCAAAACTACTCTAAGGAAGAATAAATGGTGGATCTCTATCATTTTCTTATCCACCTTTTCCACCATTTATTGCACAGGAGTCATATTCTTCATATTGGTGCATCTCAAACACAAATATCCCCCATTTCTACTACAAAAAAAACTCCATGGATGGCGTTTTTTGCTTCAACAAGGGCTGTTGGGTATGCTTGGTAACCGGTAGGTGGGAAAGTACTGGCGAAAAAGGGAAGTCCAACGAGGCTTGGTTTCCAACCGCCGGAGTTTCGTGACAAAGATTCCGACGAAGATGAGGCAATTGTTGCGGAGGCCGCCGAGAAAGAGGAGTCCGACGAAGATCCCGACTAGGCTTGGTAAGTTGGTACCAGATTTGTATTTTTTGGGTAGGCTATCATGGCGGAGGATGCTAGGGCTTCCGCTGTTCTTCAGTCTGGAGTTCGTCATTGATACTCCGTCGCTGCCGGGAACCAGATTTGTTTTTTTTGGGTAGGCTATTTGTACTAGATTTTGGGTAGGCTATTTCTACTAGATTTTGGGTATGCTTTTGATTCGTTTTGTTAAGTAGCATTGTGTATATATTTGATGAATTGTGTGTACTGTTAGAGCATTATTGGTAAGTTTGGGCATGTGTGTTTAATCTTACAAGATTATATATGTGTGGCAAAATGTTACCCAATTCATGGGTATGATTATTTTATTGGGTATATGTTATTATTTTTTTGGTATATTTCTTATTGTTATGTATATTTAAAGTGAAATATTGAGTATGTTTTTATGGGTACCCAAACTGTAACACCCCGAATCCGCGGGACTCGGGATGTCACATTGGGCTAGGATCTCACAATGGATCCTGACCCTAGCCCGACAACAAATTCACTGGACCTTACAACATGGCACTGACAGATATAAAACAAATGCATAAAACAGTATAAACTGTACGACCCAAATTAACCAACAATATAGCCGAGTATATAAATCGACATCCTCACATAGGAGGTACAAAAGATCATCCTCACGCAGGAGGGGAAACACAACAACCCCAAACCAACCACCTAATGTACGAGAGTCCTCGGCCTGTCACCCTGCCAGATCACTCAGCAGCGCCTAACCTGTAGGGCATCTACAACATGGTAATAACCATTAGCTATCCATACACATATATAGAGTAATGCATAAGCACAATCACACATAGGGAAAGATAAACATCTCAGCATGCTTTCACTCATTTACCCATTTATTCATCTCAA
Source organism: Fagopyrum homotropicum (assembly GCA_033239125.1). Taxonomy (NCBI): domain Eukaryota; kingdom Viridiplantae; phylum Streptophyta; class Magnoliopsida; order Caryophyllales; family Polygonaceae; genus Fagopyrum; species Fagopyrum homotropicum. The sequence goes on along the minus strand of BSWB01000007.1, from coordinate 8,576,807 downwards.
TATAATGGTCATTCACTCAAATCGTATAGATATAATATATATGAAACTAGGTGACACGAGGACCGATACATCCTCACCTCTGAGCCTGCTAGCTAGCCGTACTAGTATCGGTCACACAATCCGTGTACCCTATGGGAGTGGATTGCGCCCTTCTTGTAAACCGGTCTGGCCTGACATCAAAGAACCTCCCAGACTCCACGGCGGGATGAAAGGGAAAGGTTATCACAGCCACGCAGTGGGGCAATTAATAAAACATAGGTCGGTAAATACGACATCACATGCTATCATAGCAAACATATAAGGCACACACCACTCATACAAACACCCCATATAAGGATGATAGCTAAGTAAGTCCTACGGACTTACCTCAACCTCGTATAAAGCTCAACCACAACTGGATCACCTCAACACTGGAAGGACAACACATCCTATAGACAAGGCATAAAGAGATGTCACATCTCTTATCAAACAAAGGGTCACACCTAGACCCAAAGGGATCCATAGGGATCATATACATCCTATAACCTCGAATAACATGCTAAACCTAAAAGCCACGTCAGGGCATAAATCCAACTCATGATATCATCACCAAATAAAATCCCATAATTACCAGAATAATGTAACGAGCATAAATGGAAATTCCAATTATCCATTTTAACCAACTTAAGGTCAATTTATACTAACCCGCAATACGGAAAACGAATAAATTCATAACTTATTCGTTACTAACCCGATATACGAACCGGAAGAAGATCCAGACTCCTAGCGATACGGGGAGTAAGAGCGCGGTATAAAACCTTACGTTTGATGACTTGCGGTGGTCCGTCGGCATTCCGATAACGATAAACGGAGGCTTAACCAAAACGCTAGCGAACGGGAAATAAATTTTTACCACGATGTAGAGGGCAAGATAAGGGACTCGATGGTACAATCGGATTTGAAGATGGATCAAATATGTAACGTTTGTGGGAGGGTGAGTATGGGTCGAAGGTTTACGCAATTCGGTCGTCTCTCTCTGTAAATCACAAGTGAAATTGGAGATGAGGATGAAATGTGGCCAGCCGCCTCTTTATATATATATGTATAATATGTAGGCTAGGTAAAGATACTTTTATTATTTTTATTATAAAAATATATCTATAATACGTTGTATACATATGTATAAGTGAAGAAGGACTCCGCCATTCTTTAGTTAATATATATATATATATATATATATATATATATATATATATATATATATATATATAACAATAATGTTTATCCGAAACATTTAATTAAAACGCGGTTATAATTTCCGGTCTTCAAATTTTACCAAATTGGAATAAAAATTCCGGAATATTATCGGGATAATTAATCTATAACTATCTCGTAAAAGGGAAATTCCTAAGCTGCATTTCTTAACCGCTAAGACTCGGAATAACGACTCTTTTATCCGTTTCGTCTTTTTATATTATTTCACATCTAAGACATATCCGATGTCCCGATCATTTCTCTCAACTGCAAATTTATTTATTGGAGCTCTCAAATACTCCAAATAACAACGGTTGTTACACAAACTGTGTTATAATAATCAAATGTCATTTGATATTGATGTTTGTGCACAATATCGATTTTGTGTAAAATTTAGGTACGACAAATTCAAATTGAGTATTATTTTAGTATCAAATGTGAATTAAATTGAAGAGAAAAAAATGGATTGGGTATGAAAAGGTCATCATTTTGAATATGAAAAGGGTTGTTTTGGAGGGAATGTAAAAATCATCATTGCTGTGAAGAGGGGTCACATCGACGGATGTCTCATAATGAAAAGACTGCAAAGTACTTTATCCTTTTTCAAACCTATCCTTTGCTTCAATATTTACGCAAGAAGGATATTATTGTGTATGTTACTGGTTTTTCGTGTAATATTGCAGGAAGATTAAGTTTTGGAGGGAAACAAAAAGGGAGTTTGCAGTGAAATGAGGTTTTTGCAGCCATGTCACATCGTCGGCTGAATTGACAGTGTAGTTTATTCTTTTCAAGCCTTTCCTTTGCTTTTATATAAACATCATGAAATGTGATATGATGTAAATGGGTATATTTTTGCAAAACATTTCAATAGGGGGTTAGTTTGTATAGTGTATTATTGTAATGGGTACATTCCACCAATGTAATAGCGAGGATTTCCGAATTCTAATTAATGTTGATTAACTTAATCAGTGATAGTAATTGACATATAACTCGCGAAGATTGCGTAAGTGTTGAGTATAAGTCCCACCGTTATGTTCCTGGTGTAATTTTGGGTTTATGGTGAAATTTTCACTTTTTCCCCCGGGTAATTATTTTTACCCTCAGGTATTATTTGAAGCATTTTAGGGCTCCAATTAATAAAAATGCAGTTGAGAGAAATGATCAGGACATCGGGCATGTCCTAGATATGAAATAACATGGAAAGGCAAAACGGCCAAAATAGTCGCTATTTCGTTTCTTAACGGCTAAGAAAGACGGCTTAGGAATACACGTTTTCCGAGGCAATTGTGGAATAATTATCCCTACAATATTCAAGATTTATTGTTCCAATTTCGAGAAGTTTGGAGAAGGGGGTTCAACCCGCCATTGGATCGGTTAAAGGATAATTATCGACTTCGCTAAAGGATAATTATCGACTTCGCTAAAGGATAATTATCGACTTCGCTATAAATAGCGGAAAATCATTTATTAATTCATTTCCTTTCACGTTTCCTCGTAAAAGCTCTTATTTCTTCAAACTTCAAACTCAGATCTACTCTCCGTTTCTAATCCGATTTCAATTCCGTTTGAGTTTCTGGATTCCTCTCTTCATTCTCTTCATATCGGTACCAAGTTTCTGCATTTCCGAGTAGATAAGGACCTGGTCGAGTATATATGTCACCAGGACAGTTCCGTCGCTCAAATTCCGGTGAATTTGATGTTGTACATGCGCAGCCTGCGTCGTTGTGATTCCGAATCTTCTTTCAGATCGTCAATCGGGTTAGTAACGAATAAGTTATGGATTTATTCGTTTTCTGTACTACGATTTGGCCTAAATTGACCTTAGGCATTTCAAAATGGATAATTAGAAATTCCATTATGATCATTGTATTATTCTGATGTTTATGGGTTGTTTGTTTGATGAAATCTGATGACGGGTGGGTTTAGAAATAGCCTGCGGTCAAAACGTTATTCTGATAAAATTTAATTAATTAATTAAAGGTTAATTAATTAAATTAGGATTAAATTTGAGATTGAGGAATACTGATTAGATGCATGCTAGGTGTCAGAATGAGTTGAGGACCATTATGATTTTATGGATATCGGTTATGGCTTTAAGGTTTAGTATGTGTGCGAGTATGATGAGATGTTACGTTGAGGATATGCCTTAGGCATTTATGAATGTGTTGATGATCTGAGGTTTAGATTTGAGATATAGGTTGGTTGTGGTTAGTGAGACGAGTCTCCTAACCTTTGTAGTATGTGATTGTGTGTGCCTTGCTATTGCAGGCGTTGATTACTTCCTCAAGGGGAAGCTGTGACGTGGTACAGGTTACGAGTATATCAGGTAAGTCCATAGGACTTACTTAGCGTGCAGTTGTGGATTGTATGATTGTGATGGTTGTGTGTGTTCATATGATTGTGCATTTATAACCTAAACTGGACTAGGATGACCATTTATTACATTTATTTGACCCAAGTGTGTTATAACGGGCGGTAACCACCGGTCTCCACCTGCTGGTTAGGAGGAGGTGCCTGGAATCCAGTAACACGGGGGGGGGGGGGGGGGGGGGGGACGAGTGACGAACACCCCCAATGCAAACCCCTATGTTAACGGGGAAAGGGACGAGGTTCTTTAGGTTCCTCGTGTTACAAAAGAAGTTGAATTAGTAATGGAATAACGTAATGAAAGATAATAAATGAATGTGTGTGGCATTGCATGTATGAGATGTTGATGTGTGGTTGTGCTATTACCTTCATGCTTTTCATTGTTGTAGCTAATGGTTTCATACCATGTTGTACATGATCTGCAGGTTAGGAAGGCTGCAGGGTGAGACAGATGGTGTGGCCAGCCGAGGACTTCTGTACATTAGGATGCGCGGAATATGAGATCTTTTGTATCAGATGTTGTGGTTTGATGTTTTGTACTCGGCTATGAGTTTGTAAACTCTTTTGATGTATCATATATAGCTTTTATGTATTTGGTTTTAATCTACATGTGCCTTGTTGTAAGATCCAATGAACTTGTTGTCAGGCTAGGGTCATGATCCATTGTGAGATCCTAGCCCAATGTGACACTCCAAGTCCCGTGAATTTGGGGTGTTACAACCAAAACCGCCTTTCCTTTAGTTTTCTATACCCCAATTTTTTTAACCCCTGTAATTTGATATTAGGTAAAAATCAACCCAAATTTTTACTAACACGCTCTCTTGTTTACTTTGAACTACCTTCTCGCTTCTCTTCCTTCATTACCAGAACATCAAACCAGGATATCTCTCCCATTCCATCGTCTCTTCCACTTCCATCTTTATTTCTCGGCGATCTCTCCCATTCCGACTCTCAAGTTCATCAATCTATTTCCGGCGATCCCTCCCAACCAGGCCGGATATCTCAACGATTTCATTTTTTTCCTTCTCACTTCTATATAAACCCTAATCAACTAGAAAAATATCTAAGTGATCCAAGGTTAAGGCTCAACGATCCTCCCTGTCTGATGTACCTAATTTCCAACTATTAACCCTAACTCAACCTGCACCGGTTGAAGAGTTTGTTACAATTCAGGGGCAAGTACCTCCAATGTCTGATAAGGAGGAAGAAATGCATATAGTTGTTGTTGCAGGCCCAAGCCGATAAATTGGCATGGTTAGTACGACTTTGATACTCTCTGATTTGCACTCTGTTTTCTGGTATATGGTTATCGATATGAGTTTGATATTAAAGTTTGATTAGTTTATCGTATGGTTTCTGATATGTTTTTCTAGTATGAGTTTCGGGTATTTATTTACTGGTATTAGTTTCTAGTATGTTTTTTCTGGTATTAGTTTCTTGTATGCTTTTCCTGTATGAGTTGTTGGTGTGTTTCCTGTGTATATTGATATGATTTGTCTAGTATGCTTTTTGGTTTGAGTTTTTTATATTAGTGTTGTATGGTTTCTCGTATGGTTTGTCTATATTGATATGATTTTCTGGTATGAATTCTGATATGATTTGTTTATATTGATATGAGTTTCCCTTATTAGTTTCATATGAGGTTTTGATATGATTTTCTGGTATGGAATGTTGATGAGTCATTGATAATGATATGAGTTTTTGGTATGTTTACACAGGTAGAGGAAGAAGGGTGTATTGATGTAAATGAAGAGAAAATGTATACACAAAACTCCTTTGTAAGTTGAGATTCTTTTTATTACGACTTACAATATTAATATCACTTACTATATAACAAACTTGTTTCCCTTTCCTAGTTTGTGTACATGTTTGATGGTAGAAAATGGTAAGGGACTTTCCATTACTCATATTGGATCTTCAACTATCAATTGTTCAAAAGTTCCTTTGTCTAATGTCTTATGTGTACCTAGCATGACCAAGAACATTGTCTCAGTGTCGAAACTCACACAAAACTCACCATATTCCGTTGTCTTCGATGCTAATGGTTTTCTTGTGCAGGATCTCCAAACCAAACAAACAATCCTTAAATGGCCATGTATTGACGGTGTCTATGTCTGGTCTTAACCAAAGTGTCATGGTTAACACAACCGTCAAAGTCTCTTCTACGTCCATGCATCACAAGCTCGGACACCCTTCATCACCCATGCCTCCATTCTGGGGCGGAGCCATGAATTTTAGACGGATGGGCAAAAATTTTAAAAAAAAATTAAATAATTTTAAATTCTAATAATAATTAAAAATCATTCAAATATAATACATAAAATTTTTTAATAAAATACAAAAAAATAGATAAAATTATTAATTATCAAAAATTTAATTTATAAATGTACTTTTATTTATATGTTTTATATTAATACAATTTTTGATACAAGAATAATTAGTAACCTAGTCTAAAAATGGGTTGATATGTAAAAAAAAAAAAATTGAAGTGGGGGTGGGCCATGACCCAGCCAGCCCACCCCTGCCTCCATTCCTTTGGATCATTGACCGATGACCATGATCATGCCTACCTATTTAATCAATAGGCTTCCCTCTCCATCCAATAACTTCACAAATCTGTATCAGAAATTAACCAATCTTAAACCAAACACACAAAGTTGAAAAGCTTTGGTTGTTTGTGTTTTCCTTGGCTAAGGCCATATTCATGTCCAAGCTTGATCACAAATCTATACCATGTGTCTTCATTTGATACTCTTCCACACAACATGCTTATCAATGTCTAGATCCGGTCTCCAAACGTGTCTACACTTCGAGACATGTTCGTTTTGTTAAGGATGTTTTTCCCTATAGTCAAATGAAACCAAATCCTGATGCTCCCTCCGATGTTACTCATGAATGGACACATTTTGGTTTACATATATTATCTTCAACCGCACCTACTTCCGCTACCACAACCCCTATAGAGCTCACTTCCACCTCCCTACCACAACGTGCCGTCATTCCAACACCAACCTCCCCCCATCTCCACCTACACAACCACCTGTACCCCAACCCATTCCTGTGTAACCTACTCTTCCAGCCATACGTCCTGGGGTTTTAACTCATTCCATGAATAATGTTACCAAGCCGATCCAAAAGCTGAATCTCCATACCATTGCTACCCCCAACCGGTTGCTCGAACCAAAGACCATAACCCAAGCCTTAAAGAACCCTGAGTGACAACAGACTATGCAATGTGAGTTTGATGCATTGAGTTTGAACAAAACTTGAGATCTTGTTTCCCCTATTGAGCATGTAAACTTGGTTGGTTGTAAATGGATTTATCGAATTAAGTATAATCAAGATGGTAGTGTTGACAGGTTCAAGGCTAGGCTGGTTGCAAAAGGGTTTAGACAACGCCTGGGTTGTGACTACACTGAAACGTTCAGCCCGGTTCTCAAACCAGTGACAGTGAGACTTGTACTCCTTGCATTCTCGAATGGTTGGTCTTTAAGGCAGCTGGACATCAACAACGCGTTTATGCAAGGAACCCTAATTGAGGATGTGTACATGAGCCAACCTCCTAGGTTCGTTGACAAGGATCGTCCTCACCACATTGATGTAAAGATGTCCCTTTGGATATAATTGCCAAGGAAATCATAGAAGACGGTAACCAAAAATCATCTTCTGAGGTCAGAACATTATTTTATTTGCTCATTATACAGAGCAATTTACAAATGTTGAATGAGTTACCTGCAGTTTACCAAGAGAACAAAGGTGGATATGCTACAGCGGATGCATGCATCTCACTTCAAAGTATCAATCTTGTTCTTGGCTGAATCATTTCATCCTTTTATGATACTAGATTCCTTCCAACACCTCTTGATGCATTTTATCCTCATCTTTTTTTTTGTCAGAGATGGCCTCAATTTTGGCTTATGACGAATTTGAGCAAGTAACCGCAGAAGATATGGTCCTAGAGGTAAGAAAGTATTCGGTAATGTTGTTTGGGCTTCACTAGCAAACAGTTTGCTTTGATGATCTTAATTACTCATCAACTCAATAACCATGCATACCAAGTGCTTATAGAAACTTCAATATCAGCCCGGGCTCAAACGCTAATCTCATCATAAGAAGTAAACCACATTATATTTTTTTTATAGAAACATCAGTATCATCAGCCCAAGTACCATTCAACAGCTTATGGATTTTATTACGTCTAAATCTCGTTGTAGCTTTGTGATGGAAATATGAAGGTCTCTCATTTCATTAGCCCAAGGAACCAACGACTTTCTTCCTCTTGATAAAGAACATCTAGCCTAGTCATAATGGCCTTTCCACGATCAATTGTTGTTGTTGTTGTGTTGGAGTTGAACAGAAGCTAGTTTACTAAGATCGAACAGTATCTAGGGAAGTTGTAGGAAATATGTATATATATGGATATATGCAGTATATAAGCATTCGTCAAAACTAATTTTATCAGTAGATTCATAGACAAATTTTGTTTGCTTAATAAAACCACCAAATTGATGATACTTGATCGAAGATCCAAACATGGATTATAAGGAAGGAAACCGAGAAACATGTACTTGAAATATTTAGAATGATTTCAGTGAAAACAGAATAAATCGATCTTATTTATAGGTGAATTATGTTTAGGTACAGTTGATGTATGTTATAAACATTTAAAAAACCCTTGAGCTAATTGAGCCCGAAGCTAATACACAATAGAGCCTATGTACAAACAAAGCCTATTTAGGATGATTATACGGAAGCGGTCGGATCCGACAAAGCTGTAACACCCCGAATCCGCGGGACTCGGGATGCTACGGGTTGGGACCTCACAATGGGTCCCGACCCTTAGCCCGACAACACTTTCACCGGATCTAGCAACATGGCACAAATAAAGGCCAAAACCAAAAAACATTTTTATGCAATGAATGAAACCCAAAGCAAACAAACTAAAGACTACAACCGAGATACAAACTCAAAGACCAAAAGCCATACATGCGGCCTACAAAAATACGAGATACAATAAACAAAACTCAAACACAACTCCAACCAACACATCCTAAAATGTACGGAACCCCGGCTGCCCACTCTTCCGGATCTCTCGGCCGCATCCCTAACCTGCAAGGCAATCTACAACAATCGGTATAAAATCGTTAGATCATATTCGAAGCATTAGAATCAATGGGAAAGGCACATACACAAGTAATCTCATCACAAGCATACAACATACATAAAAGCACACCAATCCGGTTTATTATCTTTGTTATTATTAGGTCGTATCCCGTTTTAATTCAACTTCTTTTGTGACACGAGAATCTCCCGAAACTCGCCTCGGTCCCCACTTATCGCATGGAACGGACAGATGCATCCGACCGTCTAACCACACATCCTAGTCGCCAAGAACCTCCTAACTCTACGCAAGAGTTAGACAAGTTGTCACCGCCCGTTATCATACACTTGGGCCAAATAATATATAAATGTCGGTAATCCTATTTCCGGTTTTATAAGTAATAATGAAAGCAATAAAACACACACCACCAAACACGCATCGAATCTAATACATAGAATACGAGCTAAGTAAGTCTGGAGACTTACCTCGTTACCACACTCAACTCACAACACTCTCGCTTCCTTAGGGAGGAAGCCCATAACCTGCTCACAAGAAGATAACTATATCAACAATAACAGACTCACAATAGAAGTCTTAGACTTCTATACAAATGATCTACGCAAGATCATTTGGCTCTCAATTCTAGGACCGCATTCTAGAATCTCTCATGCTCACATCACACTCAACACAAGCTAGAAGTCCTAAGACTTCTAAACCCTCGGATCTCGCAAGATCATAACCCATAACACATACTAGGATATACATGCCTAGTGTCAACAATCTCAATGGTATCAACCCTATGCTAGGATACGCATATTTTAGCCCATAAACTCAACAACCATATCCTCCAATTCTCCAAACCTCACAAACCTCACAAAGTGAAATCAACACCTTAAGTCATAAAACATTTCACAATCCTCAAAACACTCACCTAAGGTCCATAACCACTACTTGACATTCACTCTAAGTTATGCTATATCCAACCTAGCATGATACTACTAAATATAACTAGATCGAGGGAAAGGATACTCACACGACGTCAAAAGACGGAAGTCATTCAATGGATGTCTACTTGGACTCGTTAGGCCTTTATCATAAAAACGATCACGAGTCGAAATCCGGTTTGACTCGGTAATAAAATGGAAATAATATTTTTGGATATTAAATGTTCCCTCTTTGACTAAATGCTTGCTCAACGGCAACCGTTGATGCGAGCACGGTCATGAGTTGTGGCACAATTTTAAGAGGAATCAAGTAACCAATAGTACTTTAACTTTAAGAGGAATAAAAACTCACATAGTTCTCTTACCTTTAATTTGTTGGATTTCTGAGTTGTTTTCGTTACCCCCTTACCTTTTCGCCTTGGATTCGAAAGTGGTACCTGAATCATCGGAGTTGGAATCCGATTTTCCTCCGTCCTTATACAATCTTGAATGCAAACTTGTGTCTCTACCTTTTCGGGCTTCAATTGAGTTCTCTTGTAACTTAGCATGTTCCCTCTTTTGGATTTTTGTCTTTCTAGCTAAAATTTGTTGTACTTTTAGAAGAAGAAGAAGAAGAAGAAGAAGAAGAAGAAGAAGAAGAAGAAGAAGAAGAAGAAGAAGAAGAAGAAGGTATAGGAGTAGGAGTAGGTGCGGTAAAAGAAGAGCTAACACTTATTTGAAGTGAAGAAATCTAATTTTCAATTTCACTACGAACATTGTGAATACCAGAAGTGTTGTTAGAATCTAAACCCAAACAATCATAATAAACAACCAACAAATCGAAAGCGTATCATGTAACACCCCGAATCCGCAGGACTCGGGATGCTACGGGTGGGGACCTCAAAATGGGTCCCGACCCTTAGCTTGACAACAATTTCACCGGATCTTTCAACATGGCACAAATAAAGGCAAAACCGAAATTCCTTTTAATGCAAATGATAAGAAACCCGAAGGAAAACAACAAAAGACTTCAGCCGATAAACAACACCAAAGACCAAAACGCCATACACGCGGCATACCAACATAATAAACGCAGAATAAAACACAACCCGACTCCAACCAAAACCCACTCCTAAAATGTACGGAACCCCGGCTGCCCACTCTTCCGGATCTCTCGGCCGCAATCCTAACCTGCAAGGCAATCTACAACAATCGGTATAAAACCGTTAGCTAATATTCGAAGCATTAGAATCAAGGTGAAAGGCACAAACACAAGTAAAACAACATAACACACAATGTACACCAAATCACACAAGTCCGGTTTATTATCTTTTTATTATTAAGTCGTATCCCGTTCTAATCCAACTTCTTTTGTGACACGAGAATCTCCCGAAACTCGCCTCGGTCCCCACTTACCGCATGAAACGGTGGATGCCTCCGACCGTCTAACCACACGGGCTAGTCGCCAAGAACCTCCTAACTCTACGCAAGAGCTAGACAAGTTGTCACCGCCCGTTATCATACACTTGGGCCAAATAATATATAAAGGTCGGTAATCCTAATTCCGGTTTTATAAGTTATAATGAAAGCGATAAAACACACACCACCAAACACGCATCGAATCTAATACATAGAATACGAGCTAAGTAAGTCCGGAGACTTACCTCGTCCCAACGCTAACTCACGCAACACTCTCACTTCCCTCGGGAAGAAGTCTACACCTGCTCACAATAAGATATCTATATCAACAACTCACTCAACTCAAGAAGTCTTAGACTTCTACACAAATGATCTACGCGAGATCATTTGACTCACATTCTAGGACCGCATCCTAGAATCTCTCATGCTCACATCACACTCATTACAAGCTAGAAGTCCTTAGACTTCTAGACCCTATGATCTCGCAAGATCATAACCCATGACCCAAACAAGGATAAACAAACTCCCTAGTCCTCAAGATCTCACAAGGTCAACCAACTACTCAACGCCTTACAATCCTCACAAGATGATAACACCTCAAGCTTTATAACGATCATAAATCCTCAAAACTCACCTAAGGTTCATGGCCACTACTTGGCATTCTCATTAGGTTACGCTAGATCCAACCTAGCATGATACTAAAACTTAACATAACTAGATCGAGGGAAGAGATACTCACACGACGTCAAAAGACGGAAATCGATCAACGGATGTTGACTTGGAATCGTTCGGCCTTTACGGGGTCGTTCCCGAACCTAGCACCAAAACTAAACAAATTTAGCTCGTATGCTAAATTTGATCGGAATATATATAATACATATAACTCTAAGGAACTTGTTTTTAAAACCGAGGTTAAAACCCGCTAAAACATTTTCCAAAGCAAAATATACCGTTCCAAAACTATGGGTCATAATCCATAATTAAATCCTTGGATCATACTCCGAATATTAAACAACAAAGGCCACAATTGATAATTTGTAAAAATCTGGGTCAAAACTGTAATTATAAAATATGGGTCATTTCATGTGAATATGTTTCCGGGCCATCTTTTGTAATTACTCATGCCAGGTCAGATTTGCAGATTCCAGGAAATATGGCCAGATATTGTAAATATAATAGTGGGATACAAACTGTAATAAGATAAAAGTTGGGGCCCAATTTTAAATACAAAATTAGGGTTCTCTTAACCCGATAGAGATGAAGGGCGTTGGCTTCACAAGGCCCCGGCGGCGAGACCAGTGGCAGCTTCAGCAAGGTGAAGGCGGAGCGGGGAAGAAAGCGCAGGAAGTGGCTCGGCTTCGGTTGCGCTAGGGCGGCGGCGAGAGGGAAACACAAGGGCTCCGGCGAAGAAGGAGGCTCAGCAGGGGGTTGCGGCGTGTTACAGAGCAAGGGCAGACGGCTTTCGATGGGCTTCGGTAGGGCGAAGGCGGGCAGACGAGGCCAGCGGAGACGGCGACCCAAGGTCCTCTCCAGCAGCGACGGCAACTGCAAGCTCCCCTGTTGGTGGTCATTGCTGCTGTTGCGGGGCTTCTCAATGAGTTGCAATGGAGGAGGGGTTGCAGTGGCGTGTTCCAGCAAGAGAGGTTTTGTTGACCGCAGTGGGAGAGGCAACAAAGGTCCGAGAGAGGGGGAAGCTCATCTGTGAAAGGAGCAAAGGAGAAGGTGAAGAGTTGCTGAGTGCGAGAGATGGGAGATGGAGCGGAACGCGGTGCAGAGGATGAGTACAGAGCAGGTTGCGTGAGGGAAGGGTGGATAGAAGAAATGATGGGTCGGGTAGGTGTAAAGGCTAGTTGGGGAGAAGGCTGACCTTTCGGTCTTAGTAGTGATAATATAATAACTCGATTAAAAGATTTCGGAACGGGATTATCGGATCGGAGAATTTTTTTCGAACTTTCCTCGTAATATAAAATACGGGAAATATATGTGGATCGAGTATATAAATTGCTCCCGTAAAATATATTCTTGATAATAATATAATGGTATAAATACTAATAATATATATATATATATACCAAAACTCGTAAAATTCAAATTACGACGTGAAAATACTCGGAAAAATATATTGAGCCATTAAAATATTTAGCAAAATACGGAAAAATAAGTATCGAAGACACACCCAATAAACGAGTCGTTACATTAGATCCCCCTAAAAACAAGTTTCGTCCCGAAACTTCCTATGTGTCGAACTACTCGGTCCTTAAGGCCGAGGTAAGAACTCTCAAACTAAGAAGGCTTTAAGCCTTCTAATCGAAACACATCATCTACTCAAACTACCACCGCAAGATATATCATGTCACATAACACATTTCCGCACATAGCACAAACTACATATAACATCACACATGTACATAGCTCAACCAAAGATAAGTACTGGGCCTAACCCGTTGATTCTATTGATGCTATTAGGTTAGCGTAAAACTTAACTAAAGATATTATCCTCCGTCTTCCTATTAGCCTCAAAGGTTCTTCGTCTGCCGCTAAAACATCAAGATTGGCAATACATCTCAAGTCATACTTGTACTTCTTAGACTGATACACATGAAACCCCGGGTGGCACCCTCTTCTCTCGACGGCCTTGCCAACCAGCAAACCACTTTCCCAACTTTGTGCTAAGATCTCAAAAAGGTCCGACATATCGGAAATTTAAGTTCTCTCTCGGGCCTTTCTCTATGTTCTCTTTTATTGTCTCTAATAAAGAAGATCGGATTTCCAATTACACCGTTGGCTTTGGTCTTGTCAAACCAAACATTGATGTTACCTTTCCCCAATCCTTGTTGCAAGTTCTAAGTAATGAAGGAAGTACTTTACTTCACACCACTTCCACTAACGAGACACGTATGTTATTACTTTTATAGCATTCCTCAATACTCAGCCAAGACCTCGTCTTGGAGAATCACTTGTACACTTCAAACCCATCATTCCTCGAGGCAATTTCAAAACGGTTGCACCAAAGAATCTCCTCTTAGCTCTCAACAACCCCATTGCAATTTTTGTCTCACTCAATACTTCATTGCCATCCGGAGTAGGTTAGCCATAGGTGGTGTTACTTTGGAAAATCTCTCCACAAATCCGGTAATGAGCAACACATATAAGCAAACTTGTAACTTATTCCCCATCCTTCGAGGTTTACCATCCCGAGACAACTGTCATACAACTTCTCTCTTCTTCGAGAGTAGACCAAAATATCTTATACGGGGCATTAGTAAGCCCAGATGACATCACGACAGGCTCATGGTGACCATACCTTGTACGGAATGTCGTATTTGCAATATCCTGATCTCGAATTCTCAATTGGTGGCAATCAGACCTTAAATCAATTTTAGGAGCGACTACTGACCCTCGTGACCGATCGAGTAAATCGTCAATTCGTTGTAAGGGATACTTGTCCTTCACCATTATCCTGTACAACTCACGGTAATCGATGTACAACGGAGATAACTGTCTCACTTTTCGCAAACTGGGGTTCTCCATAACAACTTCAAATCAAGAGTTTAAGATATATTTCAATATGAACTTCAAATCAAGAGTTTAAGATATATTCCAGTATGAACTTCCGATCAAGAGTTCGAGATAACGTCGGGTGTTCTCCATGGCATTTCACTAATTCTAATGAAATCTTATCACTAAGTTCTTGCAATTGCTCCTTCACTTGCTTTCACCACTCATGTCTCTGCACAAGTGTTATTCCATACGGCGCCTTTGACACCGGAAATAATCAAGCTCGGACCTAGTGGAAAACTCCACATTTTGACGTATTGGAATCTGTGATATCTCAGGTTTCATCTTTTCTCTTCCCGTCACTATTATAATAACCGCCACAATCCTGTTTTATCACTTGACAGGTAGCCATGGTATTTATGATCTCCCCTGACCTTTTGGGTTGATGTCTTTCAAACACGTGTATTGCTCCATCTTTAGCTATAATGTTGATCGTCCTCTTTCAAATATTCGTCTTTTCTTGAATTGGAAAGATTTGCTTGCGTCTTTTGATCCTTGTGTTCTTATATCAAGTATTCTTTTAACTTAATCTCATTTTCCCTCTTAAATGACATGATTGTAAAAATCTTCTAAGATTTCTCCCATATGTGCAACCATAAGGGTCCAATCGGTAGGACTTAACCGTGTTTCAAAACAATTAACCTTATCTTCTTCACTCTCCGCGATATCCCAACATATGGGTGGAGCTCTTCGTATTCTACATAAGTTTTCGCCATAGACATCCTTTCTTCAAGTAGAAATTATACTTCACTTTCCTTTTGTAAAGTTAACCCGGCCGTAGAGGCTCTAACCTCAATCTTTCATGTACTCCTTATATATATCCCATATCGATATCAAACTTCAAAACCTCAGTCTTCTCTTACTCTCATTGGCCACCTTATGTATCTCTTGGTATCCATGAACAACTTCACAACTGTACTGGTATGCCCCGTGGAAAATACTAGAAGAAACTCCCCATCCAAAACCGCTAAAATATCAAACTCATTACATCTCCAAGTACTAACATCATAACTCTAAGCTTGCAGCATTGCCCTAATCTAGGTCCTCTCTTTCACGCCATAGCCACCATGTCTCTTCCGTGTGAGTCTAGAAACTCGACTTATCTCTTGCCCGCGGTAACATATCATCCATTTCATACCCTGCATCCTCTATATACTCTTGTTTACGTACCACCTCCATGACACCTTACCTTCTTCTTGATTCACTACTTCCCCTTTACCATGGTCAAACTTTAAAACATCTAATTCGTGACGTTCTCTTATATGCCAATTCTATGACCTACAAGGTCGCATAAGGTCATCCAAATCCCTCTGTATGCCCATAATCTTGTTTACTCATCCCCTTTACAGTCTCCAATAGACAACTCGCATATATGCGTTCTTAGTTGTCACCGCTTACTTGTATTTGACCTTCTCCGAAGTCAATGACTTATCATTCTGCTACACTTTTCATGTTACCATTCTCTTGAAGGCTACCCTCCTCGGGGTAGTCTACCTTGAACTCCGTGAGTCCCCTCTTCATTCTACGTTTCCTTTCCTTATAGGTAACCATATTGATAGAAAAAGGGGATCTAGATCGAGGAGAAACTTCAACTACTCCTTCTTGATTGTTCGAGTAAGATCAAACATAGTTTTTTTGGGTGGCGGAAACATTGGGTTTGATCCTTCAAAAGGATCCTCGACTATGAATGCTTGGATCAAAGACTAGATCCAAGATAGAACTTGAAGATGATGGGAGAGGAAGTGATGCCTAAACTAAGTAAGAGGGCTTTCCTTCTCAATACTTAGTATTCAACTTAGACCTGCTTTTACAAATGAGCCAAGCCATCCTTATATAGTGGATGGGGGCTAACCAAAGGTTCAAACATAAATGACGGAATTAAAGTCGGAATTAAGTTTCGGTAAACGAAAGGCCTAAAATATGAAAGGTCGGAATTTAATTCACGGAATTAAGTTCCGGAATTAAAGTTCCGAATATAAAAGGCCTATTATTAAATAGCCGCATAATAATAAATGTCTTCAAAATGTGCGGGTCCTTCTAGCCGGAAATACGGATGGCATCGCCATCCGGGGGTGTATCACATATCTTCTTGGCCTTGTTGTTTCGTATCTCTCCCTTTCATAGGCTTAACCATTATTCCATGTTGTCCTTCAAGTACACCTTCACCAAAATTCTATCCTCATATATCGTCCGTTCATGTTCCTCTTGATTGTTATCTTAAGGCTTTCGATCAAAGTTCCTTGTTTCGGCTGTCATCTTCTTAGGATCATCATTTATACACACTTCCTCCTTCTTGGCGTTTCTTAGTCTTATCATCATAATGAAAATCGGTCAACTCCACGTGACTCCCCACCATGCCCTTCTTATAACTCTAGTAATGTTGTAACTTTACTTTTTGGTACCTCGTAAGCTTAACTTACGGTATTTTAAATCCTTCTCACATGTTTCGTTCACTTCTCTCATCTTAACTCCAATGCTTAGAACGTCTAAGGAAAGCTTTGCATCTTAATGGAATGTCACCTTTAACCTTGTTAGAATATACCCATCTTCTCCTCGATTCGCATCTTTAGTTGCCCACGTGTCTTCTCGAAGAATTTAAACTCGTTATATCTATTGGTCACGTTGTCGTTCAATCATGGTTTCTTTTGAAACTCTTCTATACCTTAATGATACTCCCTTACTTGCATTGCTTCCATCTCGATTTCCTTTTTTTTTTTCTCTTTATTATTATTATTATTATTATTTTTAAGTTGTTTCGAGTTTTTTCCTTCTTGGTTGTCCTTCGTTTACGTTATCTCTAATCCTTCTCTTTGACACCCTTTTAAAGGAATCCAATAACCGCCATGGTGTTCGTTAGCACGAAATGCTCAGCTCGATACTTGAGCGTACTCAGCCACATATGACCGCTATCCCAAGCCAACAACGTCGTCTTATAGGGTGATGCGATCTTTTTGTCGTCCTAACTATAAGGTCCTATACTATATACTACTATATATAAGAGTCCGTATATAAACTTATATATGTCCTATGTCCACATAACTACTAATATAACACATCCGGTAATTCATTACAACACAATAAGGTCCAAAGCATATATTACAGTCCACATATATGATATACATACAATCACGTCAATCATGCAACTACAATCCACAAAGATACACATCAAGTTCATCATGCATAACTACAAACCTCATATCCATATCTATATAAATACCTATATATACATATCAAAATCCAATAAACTAAGCTGCCGAGATCCGCGGAAGGAGTGGTGGTCCGTACATTCTACCCCGACTCATGCATGAGATTTTGAAAACGAAAACTCAGAACCCGTGGGGTTCTATTTATTCCTTATTCGGCCTTTAGAAGATTGCGAGTGCCATTGTTGTCAACCTAGGGCTCTGATACCACTTTTGTAACACCCCGAATCCGCAGGACTCGGGATGCTACGGGTGGGGACCTCAAAATGGGTCCCGACCCTTAGCTTGACAACAATTTCACCGGATCTTTCAACATGGCACAAATAAAGGCAAAACCGAAATTCCTTTTAATGCAAATGATAAGAAACCCGAAGGAAAACAACAAAAGACTTCAGCCGATAAACAACACCAAAGACCAAAACGCCATACACGCGGCATACCAACATAATAAACGCAGAATAAAACACAACCCGACTCCAACCAAAACCCACTCCTAAAATGTACGGAACCCCGGCTGCCCACTCTTCCGGATCTCTCGGCCGCAATCCTAACCTGCAAGGCAATCTACAACAATCGGTATAAAACCGTTAGCTAATATTCGAAGCATTAGAATCAAGGTGAAAGGCACAAACACAAGTAAAACAACATAACACACAATGTACACCAAATCACACAAGTCCGGTTTATTATCTTTTTATTATTAAGTCGTATCCCGTTCTAATCCAACTTTTTTTGTGACACGAGAATCTCCCGAAACTCGCCTCGGTCCCCACTTACCGCATGAAACGGTGGATGCCTCCGACCGTCTAACCACACGGGCTAGTCGCCAAGAACCTCCTAACTCTACGCAAGAGCTAGACAAGTTGTCATCGCCCGTTATCATACACTTGGGCTAAATAATATATAAAGGTCGGTAATCCTAATTCCGGTTTTATAAGTTATAATGAAAGCGATAAAACACACACCACCAAACACGCATCGAATCTAATACATAGAATACGAGCTAAGTAAGTCCGGAGACTTACCTCGTCCCAACGCTAACTCACGCAACACTCTCACTTCCCTCGGGAAGAAGTCTACACCTGCTCACAATAAGATATCTATATCAACAACTCACTCAACTCAAGAAGTCTTAGACTTCTACACAAATGATCTACGCGAGATCATTTGACTCACATTCTAGGACCGCATCCTAGAATCTCTCATGCTCACATCACACTCATTACAAGCTAGAAGTCCTTAGACTTCTAGACCCTATGATCTCGCAAGATCATAACCCATGACCCAAACAAGGATAAACAAACTCCCTAGTCCTCAAGATCTCACAAGGTCAACCAACTACTCAACGCCTTACAATCCTCACAAGATGATAACACCTCAAGCTTTATAACGATCATAAATCCTCAAAACTCACCTAAGGTTCATGGCCACTACTTGGCATTCTCATTAGGTTACGCTAGATCCAACCTAGCATGATACTAAAACTTAACATAACTAGATCGAGGGAAGAGATACTCACACGACGTCAAAAGACGGAAATCGATCAACGGATGTTGACTTGGAATCGTTCGGCCTTTACGGGGTCGTTCCCGAACCTAGCACCAAAACTAAACAAATTTAGCTCGTATGCTAAATTTGATCGGAATATATATAATACATATAACTCTAAGGAACTTGTTTTTAAAACCGAGGTTAAAACCCGCTAAAACATTTTCCAAAGCAAAATATACCGTTCCAAAACTATGGGTCATAATCCATAATTAAATCCTTGGATCATACTCCGAATATTAAACAACAAAGGCCACAATTGATAATTTGTAAAAATCTGGGTCAAAACTGTAATTATAAAATATGGGTCATTTCATGTGAATATGTTTCCGGGCCATCTTTTGTAATTACTCATGCCAGGTCAGATTTGCAGATTCCAGGAAATATGGCCAGATATTGTAAATATAATAGTGGGATACAAACTGTAATAAGATAAAAGTTGGGGCCCAATTTTAAATACAAAATTAGGGTTCTCTTAACCCGATAGAGATGAAGGGCGTTGGCTTCACAAGGCCCCGGCGGCGAGACCAGTGGCAGCTTCAGCAAGGTGAAGGCGGAGCGGGGAAGAAAGCGCAGGAAGTGGCTCGGCTTCGGTTGCGCTAGGGCGGCGGCGAGAGGGAAACACAAGGGCTCCGGCGAAGAAGGAGGCTCAGCAGGGGGTTGCGGCGTGTTACAGAGCAAGGGCAGACGGCTTTCGATGGGCTTCGGTAGGGCGAAGGCGGGCAGACGAGGCCAGCGGAGACGGCGACCCAAGGTCCTCTCCAGCAGCGACGGCAACTGCAAGCTCCCCTGTTGGTGGTCATTGCTGCTGTTGCGGGGCTTCTCAATGAGTTGCAATGGAGGAGGGGTTGCAGTGGCGTGTTCCAGCAAGAGAGGTTTTGTTGACCGCAGTGGGAGAGGCAACAAAGGTCCGAGAGAGGGGGAAGCTCATCTGTGAAAGGAGCAAAGGAGAAGGTGAAGAGTTGCTGAGTGCGAGAGATGGGAGATGGAGCGGAACGCGGTGCAGAGGATGAGTACAGAGCAGGTTGCGTGAGGGAAGGGTGGATAGAAGAAATGATGGGTCGGGTAGGTGTAAAGGCTAGTTGGGGAGAAGGCTGACCTTTCGGTCTTAGTAGTGATAATATAATAACTCGATTAAAAGATTTCGGAACGGGATTATCGGATCGGAGAATTTTTTTCGAACTTTCCTCGTAATATAAAATACGGGAAATATATGTGGATCGAGTATATAAATTGCTCCCGTAAAATATATTCTTGATAATAATATAATGGTATAAATACTAATAATATATATATATATATACCAAAACTCGTAAAATTCAAATTACGACGTGAAAATACTCGGAAAAATATATTGAGCCATTAAAATATTTAGCAAAATACGGAAAAATAAGTATCGAAGACACACCCAATAAACGAGTCGTTACATATCAAGTTTAAGTGTATGATCAAAAATGGAGGTTATATGATAAACAAGGGAATATCCTTGTAATATTTTAGTCATTTCAATTTCATGTCGTGTACATTACTTATAAGGTTGGATAAGTTGTACCATTTTAGAAAGTCTCAAAAACGTTTATGGTTATTTCTAAAAAGCTATAATAAGTGGGAGTGTAAATGTAACTCATGGAATTAGTTGCATCATTAAAAACCTTTAAAACATTACAAATATCTATGTAAGTTTTCCAAACATTTTCATCATGAAGAATTGACCAAGAAACGTTTTGTGTGGAAAAAACTTGTAAAAGCTCTTTGTGACGAAGGACTTTAATTACCTAGTAATTTGTAACTAGACTTCCAACGAGTTAAATTCATTGTCTTTTGAAAATGCAATTGGATGAACAATATTTTGTAAACATAATGTTCTCCATTTTTTTCGCAAATACATTTTCCGAAAATAAAACCTTGGGCAATAATATGTAATTAAATTTCTGCAGGGGCATAAATATCAAATTCCAAAAACTGTGGGTCCAAAACTGAGATTATATAGAATATGGGTCCATTATGTAATCATACCAAATATTAGGGTAAAATATGTAATTAACCACAACTAGAGGGGCACGATTTGAATTAGGTTAAAGAGGGTTTCAATCTCCGCTTTTCTTCTTCGGCTGGGGAAAGGAAGGAGCAGAGGCGGCGGCGGCAGTGGCACCGGCTCGGTGTGCTCCGGCAGGCGGCGAGGGCAGGGGTTCCGTCCGGGAGGAGGCGGCCCCGATAGCTCCCCTAGTGGTTGCAAAAGGGTTCCTTTAACACTGCAACAACACGCAAGGCGGCGGCAGGCCGGCATCGCTGGAATTCCGGCAGGATAGGGCGAGGCAGGGTTGCTCCGGCGTCGTTCTTGGCGGCACAACGTGGAGGCAGAAGGGTGGTAGCTGAGTAGGTACAGCGTCAAGGCATTACTTCCCTCTGTTTTCTATCACTGGTAGCAACAGGTCCCATTGATGATTCTCAATCGGAATGGACTTCGATTCCGGTGGACTCTGTAACACCCTAAATTCTCGGAACTCGGGGAGCTACTGGTTAGGACCTCACAATGGGTCCCGACCTTGGTTTAACAACAACATTACTTGGATCTTACAACAAGGCACAAATGTACTTGAAACAATTTCAAAACATAATATTTTTACTGTATGAATGTACACATGTGACAGCCTTACAAAACATATACATATACATAACATGCATGCTGTAAGGGAGACTCCCCCGTCCCCATCTAATGAGTACGTGGACCCGGCTGACCATCCGTTCCGGATCACTCTGCAACTGTCTATCTCTACAAATCTACAACACGGATAAACCGTTAGCTAACAATCCAAAAATAAGCAGAATAAGGATAGCACAAACACACTCAAGATAACATAAAACAATCATCATGCTGGCACACAAACCGGTTATTATCTGTTCATTAAGTGAGTCACCTTATTCCATTTTACAGTTGTGGCACGAGAAATCTTAAGAGTTCTCGCCTCCGTTCCTTATCCAACTGGGTGTAGGTCTAGCTTACCTCCGCCGGTAGCATCACTACAAACCGAGTGTGGACTAGTCCCTAAAGAAACCCCCAGCGCCCTCAGGCTAACTGAGCAGAATGCCACCGCCCGTTACTCTTAGGCCAAAGTATAGGTCGATAGATAATTATTACTAAAATATAAATATAAACATCTTATTCACACACCACTATCATTATCCACACTCATATCTGGAAGTCAGCTAAGTAAGCCCAAAGGACTTACCTGAGTCAAGTCGCAACTCTCTTAATCTCAACTCGGTATGTAACCGTAGGAACTCAATTGCCTGTTATACAAGATAAGGGAATCAATAATGTATCCCACTTTCTTAGAAGTCTCCAACTTCTAAGATATAAAAATCGATCAACAAGAGATTACCAAAATACCCTTATACAGGTAAATGACCATTTTACCCCTGTCCCGAAACTTCTAAAAATTTCATAATTTTTGTTTAAACTCTTATTTGAGACTAACTAACCATATTCTACTCCCTAGGATGATTTTAGGTAACAACTAGAAAAACCACCCATTTTCTATTTCTTGAAAAGTCACTAAAGTCCAACTACAGCTTCAAATATAAAATTCGAATAATCTTATAAAAATTCCGAAGTAATTCCCTAGGTCATCTATGATATCCTATCTACTCATAGGAGAAAGAAATTCTTAAAACTGTTAAAGCACCGCTTCTACAAAAATTTCTAAAGTTTTGGTACAACACTTAACAAGCAACACATTGTCCTAACTTTGAAAAATCATAACTCCTAAACTACTTGCTGTATTTATCCCAAATTTTGATATGTTCTACTATTAAATCTTATCTCTAATATATCCAAAATTCAGATGAAAAGGAGATCAAAATCCTATTTAAAACTATCTCACAAAACCGAATTTCAGCACAACAGAAAAACTGCTTACGACTCCATATTTGAAAAATCATAAATCTCAAACCACTCGCTGGATTCCTCTCAAATTTTAATATGTTCTACAACAATATGTAAACCATATCATATCCAAAATTCAAGTCCAACGGAGATCAAGAGCTTATTCAAAACCATCTCACAAAACAGCATCACTTGCTGTTTTCCCCAACACTCAGCACATATATAAAAACGTCAACTTTGAAACACAATAACTCTCAAACCGTAACTCCGATTCTTCCCAAATTTTAATATGATCTACAACCAGATGTCAAATATATCATATCAAAAATTCAAGTCTAACAGAGATCAAAAGCCTATTCAAAACTATCTCACAAAACAGCATCCCATGCTGTTTTTCTCAACTCAGCACATTTATAAAACTGAACTTTGAAACCCCATATCTCTCAAACCATAACATGGATTCCTCTGAAATTTTAATATGATTTACTTTGAAATACCATCTATAACATATCCGAAAACCAGCCAAAAAGGGAGATTCTAGCTTACTCAAATTTGTACCCGAAGTTGACTGCTCGTAACTGTTGGAAAGCTGGAAAAGATGTAACAACTCCTTGTATTGGTTCCTTTGGCTGCAAATGTATGGGTTCTATGATGGCTTAGCAGCAACTAAGCATATATATAAATGAAGGGGAGGAAGAGCATGGTCATACTCACCAAGAATCTCGACAAGGAGGCAGGAGAGGAGCGCCGGCTTGGTGTGTAGAAGTTCCGGCTTTGAAGAACATTGGCGAGCAGCAGTTTCTGGGGTGGTGCAGGGTGTTGGTGCGCAGTGGTTCCGGACTGTGCAGAGCGTGGGCGAGCCGCTGGTTCTGTCGAGAGCTCAAGGAGTCGACTGGTGGCGTGATGTTCGTCCGGACGAGGAGGCAAGGCTGAGTTGTGCTGCTTCACCCAGCCAGTGAGAGGGACGAGGATGGCGTGAACTTGGTATTGTAGGAGACGGCTAGGTCTAGGGTGGTGTTGTTGATCGGTCGAGAGAGTTGTCTACAGCAGAAGGAAGGCCAGTTGATACGTTCTGAATGTAGACGGAAGGAGGGGAATGTGAGGTAGAGTAGTGTGTTGCGTTACTCACGGGGGCTGTTACAAAAAAAATCTCCAGCTCAGCACATGTAGAAGGGAAGTAGGTTTATTGTTTGAATGGGCCTCATCCGCTGGGCTTCTGGCTAGCACAAGCAGTCCGCTGCTCCATAGGTTGTGCGTCTTGGGCTGGTTTGAAGAGCTCAGCAGCAATAGGTAGGAATGTGGGCTGTCAACAGCTTGTCTGGGCTTGTCAACTGCTTGTCTGGGCTTGTCAACTGCTTGTCTGGGCCTTGTCATGACCTCGTCTCAGCTCTGTCATGGTCTCGTCACAGCTTTGTCACAGTCTCGTCTCAGCCTTGTCATGATCTCGTCTAAAGTCGTCGTTAAGGATTAATTATAAGAATTAGGGTTTGATATAATTCTATTATTTTATGTGAATTAAATTCTACATAAAATAATAAATAATTATAAGAATTAGGGTTTGATATAATTTTATCATTTTATATGAATTAAATTCTACATAAAATGATAAAATTTGTGAAGAAAGAAATACTAGATAGAATGGGAAACCGTCAACGGCTCGAAGTCCGAATTGATTCGGACTTAAACGGAATAAAAATTCCGGATATTACAGACTCGGCAGAGGAAGAGGTTGCAGCGTGAGTGCGTGACGAGGAAGATGAAGAGGTCACAGAAGAAGGAGAAGGGAGTCCGGTAGCAGGTGAAGGGGAGGAGGGACGAGTAGGCTCCTCTCCGGCGAGTTCTTGTTGTGTGAGGCTCTCAAAAAGCTGCAATAGGGGATACTTGCTGCTGCGTGAAGGGAGGGATGAGAGAAGCAGGAGGAACCAGAAAGCAGGGGTGAGGAGGGAGGTTGAGTGAGAGAGGAGAAGAACAGAGAGATAGCGTGTGAGGAGAGGGTCGAGAGGTCAAGGGTGAGCGACATATGACATTGAGGGTGAGAGTAACGAAGGGCCGGCTAGATTACAGGCCAGGCGTAGGGTCAGTGCGGACATCGGATCGGGAATTTTTCCGAACAATAAAATACAGGATATATGTATACGTACTAAATATATATAACTTTACTCGTAAAATATTTAAACTCTTAAAATATTAAAAATAAATAAATAAAAAAATAAATAAATAAATAAATAAATAAATAAATAAATCTCGAAAGGGTGCCTAATAAACGGAGCGTTACAAAAGCGGTTCATCAATGGTCAATGGTCATGTCATATATGCTTTTTCTCTTCTTCCTGGCGGTCTCCGTGGTGGTGTTTACCACCTTGTCTTGATGAATGAAGTGTTTTTGAGCATGACTCGCAACTTGGAATGGAGATCGTGTTTTGACAAACTCTTTTGCTATCTTAGTCCATTTTCCTTTCCCGTACACTTCGAGTCCCATCAAAAAGAGTCTGCACATTCATTAATTAATAGGAAAACAAGTTAGCATTAAAACACATTACGTTTAATTATGATTTTGATTTTGATGACATTAATGA
Organism: Fagopyrum homotropicum; assembly: GCA_033239125.1. Taxonomy (NCBI): domain Eukaryota; kingdom Viridiplantae; phylum Streptophyta; class Magnoliopsida; order Caryophyllales; family Polygonaceae; genus Fagopyrum; species Fagopyrum homotropicum. The sequence goes on along the minus strand of BSWB01000007.1, from coordinate 8,550,993 downwards.
GAATAGTCAAGGTTTTACTTACTCATGCTCTTTCTCAGACCAACGAATCACTTTCTTTCCCTTGGGGGGCCGTCCATGGCTGCAGATCGGAGTACTTTCAGGCGAGGGAAAGGGAACACCGGAGATGATGGGCATCGCAGTAGGATAAAACATATCATTATAAGAAGCCTCGTTATGGATCACAACCGGTGGTAATGGTGGCTGCTCGAAGTGGTTTCCGGTATCCAGCGGGATATGATATTCCTGCAATCGCTGGTTTTCAAAATGCAAAGCTCGATTCTCCGGTTGAAGGTTCGACACGAAGTTATCCATGGGCCAATGATTCACGTTGCCAACAAGAGGTGGATTAGTGTTTCTGAGTGGTGGCAGCTCGATGCGATTGAAGGTTGAATGTTGATTAGGCTTTTCAAAATGCAAAGCTTGATAGTGCGGTTGAAGGTTCAACACGAAGTTGTCGTTGAGTTCACTGTAAAGAAAATATTGAGTTAATATATTGAACCAATCAGGTAAGTAGTATGAATCATTATTTTCTTACTTATTCACTCTCATGGAGCAAGAAATGACGTTGCCGCCGATCGGAGAAAATTCCAGAGGGAGATGTACTTGGGCGGCAGAGATGTTGGGGACCTCAAGGACTGGTGGTGGCTGGACATTGATTCCGGTGTCCGGGGCAGGATATTGCGGCGATTGATGTTGATCGGAGATGCAAGCAATGAGCTCATCTTCAAAGTTGGAGTCGAAGTTGTTGAGAGGCGGATATAGACTGCAGAAAAAGAAAAAATAAAAAACTCTTCTCTCACTGTAATGCTAATCAAAATAAAGCTCAATAGGGCATGACACAGTTTATAGATGAAAGAACATAATCAACATAAATTTTCATCGTTAGTTGGTTCCTCTTGTATTCTCATATTTGCTCATTTAGATATCTGTAAACTTAGTCAAATATTGTCATCTGTTAAATTTGTATAAACCACTTTCATTCATTTCGTAATCATATATTTGAATGATTTGATATACTACATTAACAGAACCTTGACCCCCCATGTGAACTTATAATTATATTAACAACACTGTGATCTACTTCGGAGAGCGACATACTCTTCTTCCATGAGCTCAGCTTCAAGTTCCAACAACTTCGAGACATAGTCTTCACCCAAACTGCCGAACAACAAAAACCAATTGAGTGATTATTTATATAGCTTAAAATTACAAAGGTATAAGTTTACTTACTTATGCTCTTTCATGGACCCAAGATTCACATTCTTCCATTGGGGCTGCTCATGGCTTTCGATCGGAGGGAGAATTTCTGGTTGATGTACTTGGACGCTATAATTGTCCGAGATCTCGACTGGTGGTTGCAGTGGTTGCTGGACATTGATTCTGGTTTCCGGGGCAGGATATTCCAGCGATAGATGTGGATCAAAAATGCAAGAATCAGGTTCAAAGTTGAACTCGAAGTTGTCGAAAGGCGACAAGGAGGCATAGACGTCACTCAAACTGCAGTTAAAGAAAAACAAATTAAGCGATTATTTATAAAGCCCTAAAAAAATAGTGATGGTGGAGCTAACGATACATAAACTAGTTTATAGGCGTGCCCTACACGAATATTTGTTACAATAATCTAGGTGAAGTTAAAATACGTACTTGTCCATTGTAGCAAATTCTGGCTGGTGGTTGTACTGGTGCGCTTCAAGATTGGAGTCTTGACCAAAACTACAGAAAAAGAAAAACAGTTTGAGGGCTCAAATGTTACAGCAGAAAAAATATTGACATACAAAGTATTTTTTAAAAATTGAGCAAACTAAACACCATTTAAGAAACAAAAAAGAGGAGAACAGGAAAGAAACAAAATAATGTCCCTTAAGGGTGAAGGGTGAAGCTGAACTACTTACTCCTGTTGTTCATTACCGCTTCCTTCCGGAAACAACGCATCAAGGATCTCCCGCAAATCACTATCGGGGGAGTTGTTCATGACCTCGACTCGTGGTTGTACCGGTGGCGTGAGAGTGTTCCGGTGACATGGCCTTTTGAATATTTGATTTTTTGGAATCCAATTAGTATAGAACATGATGACTTGACAAAATATAATCTTATATAGCTTCTAATCCTACCCGATTTGTGTTTTACTTGGGAAAAAATTAGATGCTATTTGGTTGGAATCGATTACAAGATTCGTTACTATATATATGCGGTAAAGTTTATTATTATTATTATTATTATTATTATTATTATTATTATTATTATTATTATTATTATTAGTATCATTATCATTATCATTATCATTATCATTATCATTATTATGTACTTACTTATGCTCTTTGATGGACCCAGGATTCACGTTCGTGCATTGGGGCTGTCCATGGCTTTCGATCGGAGTACTTTTCAGATGGAGAATTTCTGGTTGATGTACTTGGACGGTGGACTTGTCCGAGACTTCGACTGGTGGTTGCCGTTGTGGCTGGACATTGGTTCCGGTGAATGGGGCAGAATATTCCAGCGATTGATGCGTATCGGAAATACAAGAATCAGCCAATTCTTTGTGGTCGGGTTCAAAGTTGAACTCCAAGTTGTCCGAGAAAGACGACAGAGAGACATAGATTTCATCGAAACTGTAAAACAAGAAAAACGAAGTGATTATTAACTATGTTAATACAAAACAAAGATTGGTTCCAAATATGAATTAAGAAAATTACGTAAGCACTGGAAGGATATATGAAAACACGTGAAACAAAAAAATGCATTTTGATTTTAGTTTTCAGTTTGGATTCGTCCCCAATCGGATTAGCCTAGCACTTATACGATAATTTCAACAACTACACGAACAAACAATCAAGATACACCAAATTAAAAACATGTCCAAAATCAAGATATTAACTCAATATTTTATTATCCATAAAAGGTTAGTCCGGCCTGACTTCGTCCCCTCGCACCGACCTTATCCATAGACATTCATATCAAGCAACTATACAGAAGGTCTCAAAGCTTACATGCAACTAGTAGATTTGGATATGGCTGAGATACAAATCAAGATACACCAAATTAAAAACCGTTTTTATCATTCATTATTCTCTCGATCACATATCTTAATTAGCTTCTACATATAGCAAGAACACCCTCTCCACATTACAAGATCCAAAACAGTGAGTGTATAATCAGATTTTGTAAAACTCAGAAGTGATTATTAATTAACTATGTTAATACAACGTTTAAGGTTTAGCAAAAATAAACAACGTTTAAGGCTAAAGTGGATATACTTTTCATGGTTGTCCATTGTACGTGGCAAATTCTTGGTGACTCAACAAGGCTTCAAGGTTAGAGGGGAAGGAAGTCTTCTCGGATTAGCCTAGCACTTATACTTTTCATGATTAACCTAGCACTTATTTTATTCTCCTCTTACTCTTACTTTCTCATCAAGTCACTAGTACATTATAATTTTTAAAAAGGAAACAAATTTTGTATAATCAGATTTTGTTGACAAAAATGGTGTTTTAATTACAATTATGTACAACTATAATTAGGTAATTTAAAAAATATGCCTTAATTGTGATGTGGTAGACAAAATTAATGACTAGTTTATTAAGATTTTTATTGGTTGATTCTGAACAAAAGAATAAATCTATTTTAAAAAGTTCTTAAAATTTTAAAATCAGCAATTCCTTTAAAAAAATAGATTTTAACTATATACTTTAAAATAAAATATTTTAAAAACCTTTCATGAAAATTTTAAAAAAAAAAACGTTCGTAAAATTTTCGGCAGCAATTTTCAGACAAAATCTTGGCTCCTTTATGCAAATCTTCTTCGATCTTAAAAAAAGATTTTAGTACTTTAAAAAAATATTTTAAATAAAAACAAATAAAAACAAAATCTACAAATTTTTCTAAATAATTTGCTACAAAATAGGGATATAATCTTCTTAGAATTTTTTTTTCACGCATTAAAAATGCAAAAAAAGATTGTTTAAGCATATTTTTCGAAGATTTAAAATATTTTTTTAAATAAATGATTTTAAAAAAATTTTAAATCAGTTTTTAGAACGTGATCTTTTTAAAAATTTTAATTATTTATACCAATTTTAATACTTAGTTTTATATCTTCACCCCTATCTACTTTGATATCTACAATTTTATTGTTATTTTTATTTTTATTAATAAAATTTAAAGTTCAAAATATATCATATAATTGAAAATTTAACCTCCTTTTAAAGTTCAATAATCTTCGAATATGACGTCACGCGCGTTCTTATCTCAATTTTTTTTATGTTATCTAGACGATTTATTTATTTTAATATCACTAACTTTGTAGTTTTGATTAGAAGAATAAAGATTAGAATGTAAAATATAGTACTTAGAAGGTTAGTAAACTAAAAAGTGGAAGTCGTAAATGCACGGTTCAAGATTTCATAAATGCACGATGTTTACGGATCCCTTAACCGTCATAAGGTCACGGTTACGAGGTCACGGTTACGGAACCCGTAACCGTCATGATTACGGGTTCTGGATCCGTGATAATTTTCTACATGAATTCTAACCCAAAAAAAAAATCTGACACCATCACGGTTACGGAATTCGTAACCGTGATGTCAGAAAAAAAAATTACGGTTACGGAACCCGTGACCGTAACGGTCACGGATTTCATATGCGTCGTGCATTAACGAAATCTTGAACCATGCCCGTAATACCCCCTTAAAAAGTAAGGTACTGTATTTAAATTAACTAAAAAACTACAAAAACTGTTCTATAATAAAATCAAACGGTTCTTCTCAACTAACATTGATCAAAAGACATCACTATTAATTTTCTTTTAATATCACTAACTTGGTTCTAATAATAATAATAATAATAATAATAATAATAATAATAATAATTATTATTATTATTATTATTATTGTTATTATTATTATTATTATTATTTGTTGTTCAAGTAAGACACATTATTCCGGTACGGCCATACGGCCGTCCGTACGGCCGACACGTGTCCCGGAAAAATTTTTTTTTTTTTTAAAGAACGAGTAAAAGTAATAGTTCAAAACTTATTATGGAATAGTTCATAACTTATAAAAGGATAGTTCATGAACTATAATAGGACAGTTCATAGTGCAAAATTTATAAGGGAATGAAAGTAATAGTTCAAAACTTATTAAGGAATAGTTCATAACTTCTAAAAGGATAGTTCATGAATTATAATAGAATAGTTCATAGTGCAAAATTTATAAAGGAGTGAAAGTAATAGTTCAAAACTTATTATGGGATAGTTCATGAATTATAATAGAATAGTTCATAAATTATAATAGAATATTTTAAGTGCCAAAATTTATAAAGGAGTGAAATTAATAGTTCAAAACTTATTATGGGATAGTTCATGAATTATAATAGAATAGTTCATGGATTATATTAAAAAGTAATAGTTAATGGATTATATGGGAATAGTTCAAAGTTTAGAGGAGAATAGTGCATAAATTATAACATGGTAGTTCAAACAAATTTTCATTCGTTTCCGGAAAAAAAAAATCGTTTCAGAAAAGAAAGAAATTTTTTTTTTCGGGACACGTGTCGCCCGTACGGTCGGCCGTACGACCGTACCGCAATATATGGACCATACCTGAACATTTACCATTATTATTATTACTATTACTATGAAAACTTATCTTTGTAGATTTTTATTTTAAAAAATATTTTCTTCTAACAAAAAACATACTTACATTAACTGGAGCCATTTTTCTTGTAACTTAACATGTTCTGTAACACCCCAAGTTTCAAAACTCGGGAAGCTACTGGTTAGGACCTCACAATGGGTCCCGACCTTAGTTTGACAACAACTTAACTAGATCTTACAACAAGGCACAGATAAGAAAAAACCAGAAATCATAAAGTATGTTTTGACAAAGTCATGAATGTGATCAGGAATTAGGGCTGAGCAGATTGCGGTTCGGCAAACCGCAACCGAACCGCAAATTGCGGTCCAAACCGCAACCAACCGCACTTAATCGGTTTGGTATGCGGTTCGCAAGTTTTTGTTTTGCGGTTTGCGGTTCAAACCGCAAAACCGCAAAAAAAAACGCAAACCGCAAAAAGAAAAGCAAACCGCAAAAATAACCACACCGCAAAAAAACCGCAAGCCGAAAAAAAAACAGCAAAACCGCAAAACCGGAACCAAACCGCAAAAAAAACCGCAACCAAACCGCAAAATGCGGTTCATTTGCGGTTCGAACCGCAACCGTGCGGTCCAAGATTTCTGGATTGCGGTTCGGTTCGGTTTGGTTTGCGGTTTTGAACCGATGCTCAGCCCTACCAGAAATACTAACAGCCGGAAATAACAAAGTCTCACAATCTGAGAATATAAAAAGGGTCATAACTGAAAGACCAACAATAAAAGAAACTACAACTCGTCCTAAGAAGTACGACACCCTGGCTGACCACTACCATCCGGATCACTCAGCATCTGCTCTAACCTGCGGTACGTCTACACAACAATTACAATTGTTAGCTAACTATCCAGATATAAGCAGAAATAATAATAGCACAAACACACTGAGGATAACATAACAATCATCATGTTGACACACAAACCGGTTATTATCTCCTATTTAGTGATTCACCTTATTCCATTTTACAGTTTTTGCACGAGAACTCTTAAAAGTTCTCGTTTCCGTTCCTTATCCAACTGGGTGTAGGTCTAGCTTACCTCCGCCGGTAGCATCACTACAAACCGAGTGTGGACTAGTCCCTAAAGAAACCTCCAACGCCCTCAAGCTAACTGGAGTAGAATGCCACCGCTCGTTACTCTTAGGCCAAAGGTATAGGTCGGTAGATAATTATTACTAAGTACCACTATGGACATATCATTTACACACCACTATCATTATCCACACCCATATCTAGCAGCTAGCTAAGTAAGCCCAAAGGACTTACCTGAATCAGATCTCCTTTCTCGTAATCACAACTCAATCTATAAATGTAGAAACTCGGTTGCCTGTCAAAGGAGGCAAGTGGATCAACACATGTCCAAAATACTTAGAAGTCTAAGACTTCTAAGATGTAAGATCCTATCAGAAAAGGAATTACTAAAAACATGTCTAAGGTGAAATGACCATTTTACCCTTGGTTCCAAATCTTCCAAAAATCTCGTAATATGTACTTAAATTCTTACTGGAGGCTAACTATCACAATCTAACTCTTAACGTTGAGTTTAGGTCAAGACTAGGACATTTCAAGTTTTCTCCAACCTTCTAAAAAGGTCACTAGGGTCCAACTTTGGCTCCAAATATGAAACCCGAATAAAAAGGTAACAATTCCGGAATAAATCTCTAGGTCATCTATGATATACATACTAGTCATAGGAACAAAGATCTCTCCAAAATTCCCAACAACAATCTCTACACAATTCTCCAAAGTTGGTTCCAACTCACATTCTATACTTGGCCAATTTCTGAGCATGTTTTCTAACTGCACAACTAGTCCACTTTGAGCCTCTATAACTCTAAATCCCACCGTTGGATACGTCACATCTTTTGACATTTTGACCTATGCATAGCACTAAACAACATATTAAAAATTGAACGGTGGATCATGCTTCGAAGGGGTCGAAAAATATGCCTGAACATGGCTTCAAGACACAATTTTCTCGACTGAAACAAGTAGTGCAAAAGGTCACAAATTCGATACTCACCAGCTTCACTTTCCCCAAATTTACTCTAGGCGCCAGGAGGTCACATGTTCACTCCTGTTGTAGACACACATAAGCCAGGTTCACTTAGTTCCTTCATGCTCAAGTCTCGACAAGGAAGGGAGAAAATCAGAGGTTTAGAACCCTAAGCTTGGTCTTTACTGGCTGTAGAAGATTGCTAGATCTGGAAGGGAGGAAGATGGATCAAAGGTTGGATGCACAGCTGCTCTTATCTGCTCTTGAGGATCTTAGTTTCTATCAAGGTGGGAGAGAAGAAAGCAGGCGGTACTCACTTGTACAAGTCGATCAGAAACAGTGCAGATACAGAGAAGAGTACGAGGGAGAAGGGCAGGTGTTACCACTTGCGTCACCCTTGAACTTCTGTTGGTGACTCGAGTGTGGCGTGGCGGCTTCAACACTCTACTCCGGAAATGATCGAGGGCAAGGCGGAACCAGACGGCTAGGGCTGCGAGATTGAGAGCGGGGTAGGCGATCGCTTGCTGTGAGAAGATCCGCTACAGAAGGAAGGTAAGAAGATGTGGCTTGCGTGACTTCCGGCGGTTACTGAGATCTTTTCAACCGTTACGTGAAGCAAGGAGATGAGAGGGGAGTGCGTGGGTTACATGGGCTGAAGAGAAGGTGAGGTCGGCTGCTATTCTTCTCCTTGTTGGGTTGGACGTCTCACTGGGCTATTTGGCCAACTCCCGGCCGGGCTGAAGAGGCACACAACAGGTAAGGGATCAGCTTAAATAAGGCCAAAGGATGGGGCTGAAGCAAGATGAAAAAAAAAGAGTGGGCTGGGTTGTCATGAGCTTGTCAAGGCCTTATCAAAACTCGTCATGGCCTTGCCAAGCTCATGCATGACCTTGTCATAAACTCGTCTTGGTCTCGTCAAACCTTGTCATGGTCTTGTCTTGGTCTCGTCAAAGGATTGTCATGATCTCGTCAAAAAGTCTCGTGACCTAGATTAGGGTTTGGAACTTCATCATTTTATGTGAGTTAAACTTACATTAAATGATACAAATTTGTGTCGGTATAGAATATTGGGTATCATAAAAACGATCACGAGTCGAAATCCAGTTTGACTCGGTAATAAAATGGAAATAAAATTTTTGGATATTAAATGTTCCCTCTTTGACTAAATGCTTGCTCAACGGCAACCGTTGATGCGAGCACGGTCATGAGTTGTTGCACAATTTTAAGAGGAATCAAGTAACCAATAGTACTTTAACTTTAAGAGGAATCAAAACTCACATAGTTCTGTTACCTTTAATTTGTTGGATTTCTGAGTTGTTTTCGTTACCCCCTTACCTTTTCGCCTCGGATTCGAAAGTGGTACCTGAATCATCGGAGTTGGAATCCGATTTTCTCCGTCCTTATCCAATCTTGAATGCAAACTTGTGTCTCTACCTTCTCGGGCTTCAATTGAGTTCTCTTGTAACTTAGCATATTCCCTCTTTTGGATTTTTGTCTTTCTAGCTAAAATTTGTTGTACTTTTAGAAGAAGAAGAAGAAGAAGAAGAAGGTGTAGGAGTAGGAGTAGGTGCGGTAAAAGAAGAGCTAACACTTATTTGAAGTGAAGAAATCTAATTTTCAATTTCACTACGAACATTATGAATACCAGAAGTGTTGTTAGAATCTAAACCCAAACAATCATAATAAACAACCAACAAATCGAAAGCGTATCAAGTTTAAGTGTATGATCAAAAATGGAGGTTATATGATAAACAAGGGAATTTCCTTGTAATATTTTAGTCATTTCAATTTCATGTCGTGTACATCACTTATAAGGTTGGATAAGTTGTACCATTTTAGAAAGTCTCAAAAACGTTTATGGTTATTTCTAAAAAGCTATAATAAGTGGGAGTGTAAATGTAACTCATGGAATTAGTTGCATCATTAAAAACCTTTAAAACATTACAAATATCTATGTAAGTTTTCCAAACATTTTCATCATGAAGAATTGACCAAGAAACGTTTTGTGTGGAAAAAACTTGTAAAAGCTCTTTGTGACGAAGGACTTTAATTACCTAGTAATTTGTAACTAGACTTCCAACGAGTTAAATTCATTGTCTTTTGAAAATGCAATTGGATGAACAATATTTTGTAAACATAATGTTCTCCATTTTTTTCGCAAATACATTTTCTGAAAATAAAACCTTGGGTAATAATATGTAATTATATTTCTGCAGGGGCATAAATATCAAATTCTAGAAACTGTGGGTCCAAAACTGAGATTATATAGAATATGGGTCCATTATGTAATCATACCAAATATTAGAGTAAAATATGTAATTAACCACAATTAGAGGGGCACGATTTCAATTAGGTTAAAGAGGGTTTAAATCTCCGCTTTTCTTCTTCGGTTGGGGAAAGGAAGGAGCAGAGGCGGCGGCGGCAGTAGTACCGGCTCGGTGTGCTCCGGCAGGCGGCGAGGGCAGGAGTTCCGTCCGGGAGGAGGCGGCCCCGATAGCTCCCCTAGTGGTTGCAGAAGGGTTCCTTTAACACTGCAACAACACGCAAGGCGGCGGCAGGCCGGCATCGCTGGAATTCCGGCAAGATAGGGCGAGGCAGGGTTGCTCCGGCGTCGTTCTTGGCGGCACAACGTGGAGGCAGAAGGGTCGTAGCTGAGTAGGTACAGCATCAAGGCATTACTTCCCTCTATTTTCTATCACTGGTAGCAACAGGTCCCATTGATGATTCTTAATCGGAATGGACTTCGATTCCGGTGGACTCGGCAGAGGAAGAGGTTGTAGCGTGAGTGCGTGACGAGGAAGATGAAGAGGTCACAGAAGAAGGAGAAGGGAGTCCGGTAGCTGGTGAAGGTGAGGAGGGAGGAGTAGGCTCCTCTCCGGCGAGTTCTTTTTGTGTGAGGCTATCAAAGAGCTGCAATAGGGGATGCTTGCTGCTGCGTGAAGGGAGGGATGAGAGAAGCACGAGGAACTAGAAAGCAGGGGTGAGGAGGGAGGTTGAGTGAGAGAGGAGAAGAACAGTGAGATAGCGTGTGAGGAGAGGGTCGAGAGGTCAAGGGTGAGCGACAGATGACATTGAGCGTGAGAGTAACGAAGGGCCGGCTAGATTACAGGCTAGGTGTAGGGTCAGTGTGGACATCGGATCGGGAATTTTTCCGAATAATAAAATACAGGATATATGTATACGTACTAAATATATATAACTTTACTCGTAAAATATTTAAACTCTTAAAATATTAAAAATAAATAAATAAATAAATAAAAAAATAAATAAATAAATAAATAAATAAATAAATAAATCTCGAAAGTGTGCCTAATAAACGGAGCGTTACAAAAGCGGTTCATTAATGGCCAATGGTCATGTCATATATGCTTTTTGTCTTCTTCCTGGCGGTCTCCGTGGTGGTGTTTACCACCTTGTCTTGATGAATGAAGTGTTTTTGAGCATGACTCGCAACTTGGAATGGAGATCGTGTTTTGACAAACTCTTTTGCTATCTTAGTCCATTTTCCTTTCCCGTACACTTCGAGTCCCATCAAAAAGAGTCTGCACATTCATTAATTAATAGGAAAACAAGTTAGCATTAAAACACATTACGTTTAATTATGATTTTGATTTTGATGACATTAATGAGAATAGTCAAGGTTTTACTTACTCATGCTCTTTCTCAGACCAACGAATCACTTTCTTTCCCTTGGGGGGCCGTCCATGGCTGCAGATCGGAGTACTTTCAGGCGAGGGAAAGGGAACACCGGAGATGATGGGCATCGCAGTAGGATAAAATATATCATTATAAGAAGCCTCGTTATGGATCACAACCGGTGGTAATGGTGGCTGCTCGAAGTGGTTTCCGGTGTCCAGCGGGATATGATATTCCTGCAATCGCTGGTTTTCAAAATGCAAAGCTCGATTCTCCGGTTGAAGGTTCGACACGAAGTTATCCATGGACCAATGATTCACGTTGCCAACAAGAGGTGGATTAGTGTTTCCGAGTGGTGGCAGCTCGATGCGATTGAAGGTTGAATGTTGATTAGGCTTTTCAAAATGCAAAGCTTGATGGTGCGGTTGAAGGTTCGACACGAAGTTGTCGTTGAGTTCACTGTAAAGAAAATATTGAGTTAATATATTGAACCAATCAAGTAAGTAGTATGAATCATTATTTTCTTACTTATTCACTCTCATGGAGCAAGAAATGACGTTGCCGCCGATCGGAGAAAATTCCAGAGGGAGATGTACTTGGGCGGCAGAGATGTTGGGGACCTCAAGGACTGGTGGTGGCTGGAGATTGATTCCGGTGTCCGGGGCAGGATATTGCGGCGATTGATGTTGATCGGAGATGCAAGCAATGAGCTCATCTTCAAAGTTGGAGTCGAAGTTGTTGAGAGGCGGATATAGACTGCAGAAAAAGAAAAAATAAAAAACTCTTCTCTCACTGTAATGCTAATCAAAATAAAGCTCAATAGGGCATGACACAGTTTATAGATGAAAGAACATAATCAACATAAATTTTCATCGTTAGTTGGTTCCTCTTGTATTCTCATATTTGCTCATTTAGATATCTGTAAACTTAGTCAAATATTGTCATCTGTTAAATTTGTATAAACCACTTTCATTCATTTCGTAATCATATATTTGAATGATTTGATATACTACATTAACAGAACCTTGACCCCCCATGTGAACTTATAATTATATTAACAACACTGTGATCTACTTCGGAGAGCGACATACTCTTCTTCCATGAGCTCAGCTTCAAGTTCCAACAACTTCGAGACATAGTCTTCACCCAAACTGCCGAACAACAAAAACCAATTGAGTGATTATTTATATAGCTTAAAATTACAAAGGTATAAGTTTACTTACTTATGCTCTTTCATGGACCCAAGATTCACGTTCTTCCATTGGGGCTGCTCATGGCTTTCGATCGGAGGGAGAATTTCTGGTTGATGTACTTGGACGCTAGAGTTGTCCGAGATCTCGACTGGTGGTTGCAGTGGTTGCTGGACATTGATTTTGGTTTCCGGGGCAGGATATTCCAGCGATAGATGTGGATCGAAAATGCAAGAATCAGGTTCAAAGTTGAACTCGAAGTTGTCGAAAGGCGACAAGGAGGCATAGACGTCACTCAAACTGTAGTTAAAGAAAAACAAATTAAGCGATTATTTATAAAGCCCTAAAAAAATAGTGATGGTGGAGCTAACGATACCTAAACTAGTTTATAGGCGTGCCCTACACGAATATTTGTTACAATAATCTAGGTGAAGTTAAAATACGTACTTGTCCATTGTAGCAAATTCTGGCTGGTGGTTGTACTGGTGCGCTTCAAGATTGGAGTCTTGACCAAAACTACAAAAAAAGAAAAACAGTTTGAGGGCTCAAATGTTACTGCAGAAAAAATATTGACGTACAAAGTATTTTTTTTAAAATTGAGCAAACTAAACACCATTTAAGAAACAAAAAAGAGGAGAACAGGAAAGAAACAAAATAATGTCCCTTAAGGGTGAAGGGTAAAGCTGAACTACTTACTCCTGTTGTTCATTACCGCTTCCTTCCGGAAACAACGCATCAAGGATCTCCCGCAAATCACTATCGGGGGAGTTGTTCATGACCTCGACTGGTGGTTGTACCGGTGGCGTGAGAGTGTTCCGGTGACCTGGCCTTTTGAATATTTGATTTTTTGGAATCCAATTAGTATAGAACATGATGACTTGACAAAATATAATCTTATATAGCTTCTAATCCTACCCGATTTGTGTTTTACTTGGGAAAAAATTAGATGCTATTTGGTTGGAATCGATTACAAGATTCGTTACTATATATATGCGGTAAAGTTTATTATTATTATTATTATTATTATTATTATTATTATTATTATTATTATTATTATTAGTATCATTATCATTATCATTATCATTATCATTATCATTATTATGTACTTACTTATGCTCTTTGATGGACCCAGGATTCACGTTCGTGCATTGGGGCTGTCCATGGCTTTCGATCGGAGTACTTTTCAGATGGAGAATTTCTGGTTGATGTACTTGGACGGTGGACTTGTCCGAGACTTCGACTGGTGGTTGCCGTTGTGGCTGGACATTGGTTCCGGTGAATGGGGCAGAATATTCCAGCGATTGATGCGTATCGGAAATACAAGAATCAGCCAATTCTTTGTGGTCGGGTTCAAAGTTGAACTCCAAGTTGTCCGAGAAAGACGACAGAGAGACATAGATTTCATCGAAACTGTAAAACAAGAAAAACGAAGTGATTATTAACTATGTTAATACAAAACAAAGATTGGTTCCAAATATGAATTAAGAAAATTACGTAAGCACTGGAAGGATATATGAAAACACGTGAAACAAAAAAATGCATTTTGATTTTAGTTTTCAGTTTGGATTCGTCCCCAATCGGATTAGCCTAGCACTTATACGATAATTTCAACAACTACACGAACAAACAATCAAGATACACCAAATTAAAAACATGTCCAAAATCAAGATATTAACTCAATATTTTATTATCCATAAAAGGTTAGTCCGGCCTGACTTCGTCCCCTCGCACCGACCTTATCCATAGACATTCATATCAAGCAACTATACAGAAGGTCTCAAAGCTTACATGCAACTAGTAGATTTGGATATGGCTGAGATACAAATCAAGATACACCAAATTAAAAACCGTTTTTATCATTCATTATTCTCTCGATCACATATCTTAATTAGCTTCTACATATAGCAAGAACACCCTCTCCACATTACAAGATCCAAAACAGTGAGTGTATAATCAGATTTTGTAAAACTCAGAAGTGATTATTAATTAACTATGTTAATACAACGTTTAAGGTTTAGCAAAAATAAACAACGTTTAAGGCTAAAGTGGATATACTTTTCATGGTTGTCCATTGTACGTGGCAAATTCTTGGTGACTCAACAAGGCTTCAAGGTTAGAGGGGAAGGAAGTCTTCTCGGATTAGCCTAGCACTTATACTTTTCATGATTAACCTAGCACTTATTTTATTCTCCTCTTACTCTTACTTTCTCATCAAGTCACTAGTACATTATAATTTTTAAAAAGGAAACAAATTTTGTATAATCAGATTTTGTTGACAAAAATGGTGTTTTAATTACAATTATGTACAACTATAATTAGGTAATTTAAAAAATATGCCTTAATTGTGATGTGGTAGACAAAATTAATGACTAGTTTATTAAGATTTTTATTGGTTGATTCTGAACAAAAGAATAAATCTATTTTAAAAAGTTCTTAAAATTTTAAAATCAGCAATTCCTTTAAAAAAATAGATTTTAACTATATACTTTAAAATAAAATATTTTAAAAACCTTTCATGAAAATTTTAAAAAAAAAAACGTTCGTAAAATTTTCGGCAGCAATTTTCAAACAAAATCTTGGCTCCTTTAAGCAAATCTTCTTCGATATTAAAAAAAGATTTTAGTAATTTAAAAAAATATTTTAAATAAAAACAAAATCTACAAATTTTTCTAAATAATTTGCTACAAAATAGGGATATAATCTTCTTAGAATTTTTTTTCCACGCATTATAAATGCAAAAAAAGATCGTTTAAGCATATTTTTCGAAGATTTAAAATATTTTTTTAAATAAATGATTTTAAAAAAATTTTAACTCAGTTTTTAGAACGTGATCTTTTTAAAAATTTTAATTATTTATACCAATTTAATACTTAGTTTTATATCTTCACCCCTATCTACTTTGATATCTACAATTTTATTGTTATTTTAATTTTTATTAATAAAATTTAAAGTTCAAAATATATCATATAATTGAAAATTTAACCTTCTTTTAAAGTTCAATAATCTTCGAATATGACGTCACGAGCGTTCTTATCTCAATTTTTTTTATGTTATCTAGACGATTTATTTATTTTAATATCACTAACTTTGTAGTTTTGATTAGAAGAATAAAGATTAGAATGTAAAATATAGTAGTTAGAAGGTTAGTAAATTAAAAAGTGGAAGTCGTAAATGCACGGTTCAAGATTTCATAAATGCACGATGTTTACGGATCCCTTAACCGTCATAAGGTCACGGTTACGAGGTCACGGTTACGGAACCCGTAACCGTCATGATTACGGGTTCCGGATCCGTGATAATTTTCTACATGAATTCTAACCCAAAAAAAAAATCTGACACCATCACGGTTACGGAACTCGTAACCGTGATGTCAGAAAAAAAATTACGGTTACGGAACCCGTGACCGTAACGGTCACGGATTTCATATGCGTCGTGCATTAACGAAATCTTGAACCATGCCCGTAATACCCCCTTAAAAAGTAAGGTACTGTATTTAAATTAACTAAAAAATTACAAAAACTGTTCTATAATAAAATCAAACGGTTCTTCTCAACTGACATTGATCAAAAGACATCACTATTAGTTTTCTTTTAATATCACTAACTTGGTTCTAATAATAATAATAATAATAATAATAATAATAATAATTATTATTATTATTATTATTTGTTGTTCAAGTAAGACACATTATTCCGGTACGCTGTACGGCCGTCCGTACGGCCGACACGTGTCCCGGAAAAAAAATAATAAATTTTTTTTTAAAGAACGAGTAAAAGTAATAGTTCATAACTTATAAAAGGATAGTTCATGAACTATAATAGGATAGTTCATAGTGCAAAATTTATAAATGAATGAAAGTAATAGTTCAAAACTTATTAAGGAATAGTTCATAACTTCTAAAAGGATAGTTCATGAATTATAATAGAATAGTTCATAGTGCAAAATTTATAAAGGAGTGAAAGTAATAGTTCAAAACTTATTATGGGATAGTTCATGAATTATAATAGAATATTTTAAGTGCCAAAATTTATAAAGGAGTGAAAGTAATAGTTCAAAACTTATTGTGGGATAGTTCATGAATTATAATAGAATAGTTCATGGATTATATTAAAAAGTAATAGTTCATGGATTATATGGGAATAGTTCAAAGTTTATAGGAGAATAGTGCATAAATTATAACATGGTAGTTCAAACAAATTTTCATTCGTTTCCGGAAAAAAAAATCGTTTCAGAAAAGAAAGAAAGAAAAAAATTTCGGGACACGTGTCGCCCGTACGGTCGCCCGTACGGTCGGCCGTACGACCGTACCGCAATATATGGACCATACCTGAACATTTACCATTATTATTATTACTATTACTATGAAAACTTATCTTTGTAGATTTTTATTTTAAAAAATATTTTCTTCTAACAAAAAACATACTTACATTAACTGGAGCCATTTTTCTTGTAACTTAGCATGTTCTGTAACACCCCAAGTTTTAAAATTCGGCAAGCTACTGGTTAGGACCTCACAATGGGTCCCGACCTTACTTTGATAACAGCTTAACTAGATCTTACAACAAGGCACAGATAAGAAAAAACCAGAAATTAATCATAAAGTATGTTTTAACAAAGTCATGAATGTGACAAGGAATTAGGGCCGAGCATATTGCGGTTCGGCAAACCGCAACCGAACCGCAAATTGCGGTCCAAACCGCAACCGAGCCGCACTTAATCGGTTCGGTTTGCAGTTCGCAAGTTTTTGTTTTGCGGTTTGAGGTTCAAACCGCAAAAAAAAAAACGCAAACCGCAAAAAAAAAAAGCAAACCGCAAAAATAACCGCAAAAAAAACCGCAAGCCGCAAAAAAAAACCGCAAAACCGCAAAAAAAAACCGCAAAACCGGAACCAAACCAAAAAAAAAACCGCAAAACCGCAACCAAACCGCAAAATGCGGTTCATTTGCGGTTCGAACCGCAACCGTGCGGTCCAAGATTTCTTGATTGCGGTTCGGTTCGGTTCGGTTTGCGGTTTTGCGGTTTTGAACCGATGCTCAGCCCTACCAGAAATACTAACAGCCGGAAATAACAAAGTCTCACAATCTGAGATTATAAAAAGGGTCATAACTATACGCTCTCTTTTACAAAACCCTATTTGCGAACAGGATAGGCGAAAGTTTTGTCCGGCACCATGACGGAGGACTCTCCTCCGGCGGAGGTGACCACTGTGAAAGAGGGGGTAAAACCTAGTAATCAAGATGCAAACATGGTACCAGGTTCAGGGGAAAGTAAGAATATGGAGATCGAATCAACGGAGGCTGGAGGGGATGGAGCACCTCTCATGATTGGAAGTGGACCAGGGATTGAAAACATAAGAGACGATACACAAGGGAATCTGAAGGGTAAGAACGAGGTGGAAGGAAATCCCGACAAAGCACAAGAGGACCAACAAGCTACACCTATGGTATTTGATATAGGCAGTTCAAGTAAAACAGAAGGGAAGATCAGTGTTGAGACTAGCAGGGATGAAACAAACACAACAAAATCTTGGAAGGATATTATGACTGGGGTACAGGAGAACAAAGAGGGTAAAACGAAGGTGGATATGAACGCTCTTGTGGGGAAGATGAAATTAACATATCCTTTTGGGGAGGATGGAGACCCTTGCTTTGAGATTGATCCGACAGTCGCAAAAACCCTTGAGGAGGAGTGGAAGTTATCCATCGTCTTCAAAGTATTGGGTTTCCCAATTGCTTTTCCGGTGATGGAGAGGAAAATCAAAGAGCTATGGAAATGTGGAAGCAACATACAATTGATTGATCTTGATAACGATTTCTTTGTAGCAAGGTTCAGAAACGAGAGTGAAATGCTTATGGTACTGACGGGAGGTCCTTGGTCGGTTTTCGGTCGATGTCTGATTATGAGAAGGTGGACTCCGGAATTTGTAACCTCTGAGCCCATTTCGTCTGCGCCTACATGGATTAGAGTGTGTGGAATCCCTATGCAGTGGTACAACGAAACTATACTTTGGAACCTTGCGTTAGGGATCGGCACACCTATTGCCATGGATCCTAAGACACTAAACCTAAACAGAGGAAGGTTTGCAAGAATATGTGTGGAACTCGACCTCAGTAGACCTCTGAAGAAAGTTGTATTCATCAATAACAAGCGGTGCCCCATTGAATACGAAGGTTTACATATGATTTGTTTCAAATGTGGGAGATATGGACACTATGCATCCCAGTGTCACCATGGTGAGGAAGAACATGAGAAAGACAAAGAGAAGAGTCAGAATCGGACGGAGAAATCGGAAGGAATACAAGAGTCCGAACACCACACGACCTCGCCGGAGAAGCCGTCGCCGGCGACCAGAGATACAGAGAACTTCGGTCCGTGGATGCTAGTAGGAAAGAAATCCAAAATCCAGAAAGGAAAGGATAATTCTTCTGCAGGTATAGGAAAGAATGGAGAGAGCAGAAGATATTATACCTAAAAATACCAAATAAAACTCCAAAGGAATAAAGCGCATAACGATGTTACGGTTAGTGGAGATATGGTGGGACCAAGTAGTGGGGCCACTAATAGTGGAGAGAGAAGAAAAGATAATTCACAAAAGGAATATACGGGAACACATGTGGCTACGGTTATCAGTGGGAAAGCAATTAATGGGCTTTTAAACGTGGAAAATAAGCAAAAACCTGGAGAAAATGAAGCGGGCACAAGTAGAACAGTTAGAGCACAAGAGAATAGAGGGGTGATTTTTGCCGCAGCAGCTATTACTGAAGAAGAAGCAGAACTGGAGAAGAAGAAGAAGAGAAATAAGTTAAGAAACGAGAGGCGCAAACAATCACGGAAAGCAAAGTTTATGAAGGAAGAGGGAGTCGAAAACAATACGTTAAAGAGATAGAGACCAAGCAAGAACAAAGAGTTTATTGATCTGTCGGACTCAGATGACGGTGGGAATAGACCAGAAGATAAGAAGAGAGCCCTTACAAGGGTGGAGGAGGATGTAGATAGGAGGGGAGACAAAGTAAAGGATATGGACAGGAATAGAGTCGAAGAATCAGGGACGACTGTTGTAGACATGGAATACCAGACTGATATGGCGACGGCTTCTCAGAGGCCGAGCGATCAGAGGGATGCAACAGCGGAGAATGGCAAAGAAATATTGATAAACAAGGTGCAAGAGGACACCAGTGAAATGCAGAGAGAGAGTCAAATGAAGCTATTGACGAGGAATATGCAAAACGATGGAAGGCAAGGTGGAAAGGGAGATGATGGCCAGGTAGGAGAGAACGACGTGATGATGGTCAGTGGCAATGAGGGGAGGGATCAGCCTCCAGAGTGCCACTAAGTTGTCGACGTGATTGTCTCATGTCAGGTGTGTAGCATCGCCTATTATTACGTTAATTATGAATTGCCTATTCTGGAACGTTCATGGAGCTGCTAAGAGTGGCTTCAGGAGAGCAGTCAAGTACCTTTGCCATACCCATAAAGTGGATCTCCTAGCGGTTTTTGAGCCCCGTATAGCGGGGGTCCAAGCAGATAGGGTTTGCTCTAGAATGAAATTCAAGGGTTGTAAAAGAGTAGAAGCAGTTGGCTTTGAAGGGGGAGTTTGGTTGTGCTGGGATGATGCTAAGCTGGATCTTACTATCATTAGTACTTGCTCCTACTTCATTCACGCCAGGGTTAAGATTGCAGGGAAGATATTCCACGTCCTTGCTATCTACGCACCACCTTCGGAGTTGAGGCGAGCCCCTTTCTGGGAGGCTTTAGACAATGAGCTGGTGAATCTTAATGAACCCTATTTTCTAGGGGGGATTTTAACTGTATTACTGCCCTAAAAGAAAGTAGAGGGGGGGGCGGGAAATCTCCACAGGGATTCAGGACGTTTTAACGACATTATACATAATTATAGACTGATAGACCTGGGATTTACGGGATCCGAATTTACGTGGGATGATGGGAAGACCATAAACAAAGGGGTTCAAAAACGCTTGGATAGAGTCTTATCGAGCCTCCAAGCTCGCTTGGACTGGCCGGATGCTTCGGTGAGGCACTTGGCCCGTTTCTCCTTTGATCATTCATCTATTCTCCTCCGTCTCCAACCGAATGTGACCAGAAGAAGGGACAAAAGGCCCTTCCGGTTCGAGGCTGCCTGGTTCACCCACGCAGATTTCATACCGTTGGTTAAACGGTGTTGGGACTCGCACGAACATGAAGGTATCCCTCTCTCTATCCTTAAAATATGGCTTTTACGTTGGAACCGGCAGGTTTTTGGTGATGTCTTTTGCAGGAAACAAAGAATCATGAAGGACCTTATGGATATTCAAAGCGATCTGACAGCGATTACGTCCAGGGTGGGAAGAGAAAGAGAATATTTCCTTCAATCCAAATTGGAGGAGGTTCTAGAGCAGGAAGAAATAATATGGTTTCAAAAATCCAGGGAACAATGGCTCACATTTGGAGACAGAAATACATCCTTCTTCCATACAGCCACAGTTGTTCGAAGACGAGGAAATAGAGTGGATGGCATTAGAGATACTGATGGTGTTTGGGTAGAAGACGTAGACAAGATAGAAACCATTGTGGTGAATTTTTTCGTCGAGCTCTTCCAAGACCCGAGCAACAGTATACCTACGCAGGATAGAATTGTGATTGAGAATGGATTCCCGATGCTACCTGAGAGCGAGAAAGCGACCCTCCTTAAGCCTGTGGACCATGATGAAGTTTGGAAGGC
Source organism: Fagopyrum homotropicum (assembly GCA_033239125.1). Lineage (NCBI taxonomy): Eukaryota > Viridiplantae > Streptophyta > Magnoliopsida > Caryophyllales > Polygonaceae > Fagopyrum > Fagopyrum homotropicum. The sequence goes on along the minus strand of BSWB01000007.1, from coordinate 8,529,809 downwards.
CACTAAGAGTATGGGCGCTTATAAGGCACCGGGAGTGGATGGGTTTCAACCCGTTTTTTACCAGAAATGTTGGAGCATTGTGGGGCCGTCGGTGGTTAGAGAAGTTAAGAAGTTCTTTGAGAGCAGGAAACTGCCGGAAAGTATTAATGAAACCATCCTCTGTCTTATAGCTAAGGTGGGAACACCGGAGACGATATCTCAGTTTAGGCCTATCGCGTTATGCAATGTTCTCTACAAAATCATGACGAAGGTGATGGTACACCGGGTGCAGATCGAGTATGATCGATTCTATGATTGGACCTACTCAAGGAAGCTTTATCCAGGGTAGGTACATTCAAGACAACATTGTGCTCATGTAGGAGATCATTCATTCTACAAAGAAGAAGAAAACAGGAAAAAAATGGATGATTCTCAAGTTGGATCTAGAGAAGGCCTATGATAGAGTGAGATGGGAATTTGTTGAGGAAACCATTGAAGCGGCAGGTTTCCCATCAGAATGGAAAGAGATGATTAAAGAGTGCATATCCACTACCAGTATGCAAGTTAATCTCAATGGAGAGCTTACCAGAAAGTTCACTCCGAGTAGGGGACTAAGGCAAGGAGATCCTCTATCCCCGTATCTATTTGTTTTGTGCGTGGAAAGGCTCAGTCACCTTATACTCAAGGAGGTGGCGAATGGGAGATGGAAACCGATCAGAATCTCAAGGGGTGGTCCTCAGTTATCGCACCTGTTTTTTGCGGATGACCTTACCTTATTCGCTGAGGCGTCCCAGGACCAACTGAGAGTGATTTTGAACTGTCTAGACATATTTTGCAAGAGTTCTGGACAGAGGGTTAGCAATCTGAAATCCAAAATCTACGTGTCCCCTAACGTTGACGAGGGCCTGAGGGATCAGCTCCAGGAGACGAGTGGATTTGAGGTAACTCGAAATCTGGGAAGGTACTTAGGTATGCCACTGCTTCATGATAGAGTGTCGAAGACTACTTACGCATTCTTGTTGGAAAAAATCAACTCGAAACTGTGTGGTTGGAGAGGAAGAAACTTGAGTTTCGCAGGTAGGGTGACCCTTACTAAGGCTGTCCTGAACACTTTACCCATTTATGCTATGTCGTCGTCATTACTCCCGAAAAGTTTGTGCGGTGAAATAGAAAAAAAAAGTAGAGAGTTTATATGGGGACATAGAGAAGGAAACATGAGATTACACACAGTTAGCTGGAAGACAATATGCAACTCGAAAGAGAATGGAGGGCTTGGAGTGAAGAATATGACGGACCTCAATTTAGCACTGGTAGGCAAGCTTGGGTGGAGACTATTGAGAGATGATAGTAGTTTGTGGGCAAAGGTTATCAAAGCCAAATACATCAGGCAAACTGGAGTTGAACATTCCGATACATCCCACACGTGGAAGAGTATCAAGAGAGGGATCAGCGACGTCATTGTGCCGGGACATAGGTGGATTGTGGGTAACGGCAGGCAAACGAGATTCTGGGAGGATTGCTGGTTACTTGACACTCCTCTTATTAAGACTACCACCACTGCAGTAAGTCCGGAGCTCTTGAACATGAAGGTGAGCGAATTCTGGACCGAAGGAGAAGGCTGGAGATGGGACATCTTTGGAGATCTGCTACCAATGAGAGTTACATTAACTCTTGCAGCGGTAGCACTACAAACTGATACGGAAGGAGGAGCAGATGGAGAAGGCGAGTGTTGCAATGACGAGATGGCCTGGAGATGGAGCAAAGATGGAAGTTTCTCTGTAGCTTCAGCCTACAATATGATCAGAAAGGAAACCTATGTTTGCCAGATGGATAGAATGGTGTACCAACGACTATGGAATCTCAAGGTACAGGAGAGAGTACGTAATTTCGGCTGGAGAGTTCTTCAAGGAGGAGTACTAACAAATGAGGAGAGGAAAAGACGCCATTTAAGCGGCTCGGAAAACTGCGAAATATGCACCGACTGCCCAGAATCCCTTGAACATCTCTTCAGAGACTACAAAATTGCAAAGGAGATTTGGTTAAAATTAGGAGGTGACCATCATGTTGTATGGTTCAACAACCTACCCTTTGCGACGTGGTTTAGAGGTAATCTTCTATCCCCTACGAAATACAATTTTATCATCGAGTGGGGTGTTATTTTTGTAGTAGGTTTATGGTGGCTTTGGAGATGGAGGAATGAGCAAACCTTTGAGGGCAAACAGACCCGAGCGGATGGGGACGCCTACATCATGGAGAAAGCAGCGGGGTATCAGCGAGCTTGGGAGAAGAATCACAAGGAAGGAGGAGGGCAGACTAGGAGGATTATTCAAGTCAAATGGGACCCGCCCCGGCTAATGTATTGAAGATCAACTCAGATGGAGTGGTACGAAGCGATGGACATGCTACTGCGGCAGGGGTTATTAGAAACAATGTAGGAGAGTGGTATCGAGGGTATGTTGTGAACCTAGGTATCTGCACGGTCCCTATGGCGGAACTGTGGGGTATCTACTATGGTCTCAAAATTGCCTGGGAAAGTGGTTGTAGAGATGTGATCTTGGAAACAGATTCACAACTGGCTATCACTCTCTTAAGCAAAGCATTGCCCCGATGCCACCCTCTTGCTAGTCTATTCTTAAAGTGCCATGACTTTACTAAAAGGAACTGGAATATCCAGCTCCGACACGCCTTCCGTGAGGCCAATAATGTCGCGGATGCTCTTGCTACTCTAGCCTTTGGTTTTCCTATTGGACTAAGTGTATTGAGTGACCCTCCTGAGGGTGTAGTTGACCTTTTACGTTGCGATGTAAGGGGCCGAGCTATCCCCCGCGTGAGTACTATTTAGCTCTTTGTTCATATATAATAAGCGCGACTAGATGCGTCGGAGACCACTGACTCTCCTTCCCAGCAAAAAAAAAGGGTCATAACTGAAAGACCAACAATAAAAGAAACTACAACTCGTCCTAAGAAGTACGACACCCCGGCTGACCACTACCATCCGGATCACTCAGCATCTGCTCTAACCTGCGGTACGTCTACACAACAGTTACAATTGTTAGCTAACTATCCAGATATAAGCAGAAATAATAATAGCACAAACACACCCAGGATAACATAACAATCATCATGTTGACACACAAACCGGTTATTATCTCCTATTTAGTGATTCACCTTATTCCATTTTACAGTTTTTGCACGAGAACTCTTAAAAGTTCTCGTTTCCGTTCCTTATCCAACTGGGTGTAGGTCTAGCTTACCTCTGCCGGTAGCATCACTACAAACCGAGTGTGGACTAGTCCCTAAAGAAACCCTCAACGCCCTCAAGCTAACTGGAGTAGAATGCCACCGCTCGTTACTCTTAGGCCAAAGGTATAGGTCGGTAGATAATTATTGCTAAGTACCACTATGGACATATCATTTACACACCACTATCATTATCCACACCCATATCTTGCAGCTAGCTAAGTAAGCCCAAAGGACTTACCTGAATCAGATCTCCTTTCTCGTAATCACAACTCAATCTATAAATGTAGAAACTCGGTCGCCTGTCAAAGGAGGCAAGTGTAATACCCGGAAATTTTAATTTTCAGTAAATCACGAGTCAACTTAAATCTTGTCATTTTATGTGAAGAGATAATCACATAAAATATCATTTTCCCAACTTCTATAATTTTATGTGAAATTTAATCATACAAAATCATTCTTAAAACACTCTTGCAAGCCTTATAGTAATTGACCCACTTGACAAGCCCATGACTAAGTCATGACAAGGCCATCCGGGCCCATTTTGACAAGATCACCTCAGCCCAAAGACAAGGCCAACCCGTGCTTGCTCTACCTCACCTCTCGCAGCCCATGACGAAGCCAACCTGCTCCACGTACATCTCCAGCCGCTACTCCTCTCATCTCCTCAGCCCTAGGGTTCCAGCCTTTCAGCCGCTACTTCTCTCGCAGCCCATGACAAGGCCATTGGTGAGGATCTCCAATCGACCCTACTGTCGGGCTCGTCCACGCCTTCCATGCCGGATGAAGATGGTAGCAGTTCAAACCGCCACTCCGCCCTCTTCCGCACAGACGACGCCAAGCCACCACAGCACCAGCCGGTCTCCTCGTGCCACCGTCTTCGCACCAACCGCAAGGGAGACGTAGACAGTGTCGATGCTCCATTACCTCGCCTTCGCCTGTCACGCCAGCAAAGGACAGCAACCAGAGGAGAAACGCCAGCCCTACCTTTTTCAAACGCAGGAGGAACAACAGCCAAGGGCTCCTTCCCCTGTACGTCCCTAATCGCCCTTCTTCGGTGAGTTGTTGTGCCCAGGGAGAGCCTGCCTACCTTCAGTTCCTGGAGAGCATAGCCAGCCCTAGAGTGTGTATCCTCCTCACTGTTGATGCGCCCCAGTGACAGCAAGCAGCAACCACCTTCGTGCCATCTTCCTTCATGCCCTCGAGTCTTGGAATCGGGTAAGGTTGATACCCTTCTCTTCCATGCACTTCCGTCCATGTAATTCATGCCTAATGAGTGCTGTTATGTCTCCTAAAGCTACCCAGAACAGCCATAGAGGAGCAGTGAAGAGTCATGCTATTTCCGAGTTTTCATGAAGTGACAAGCAGGCATTTTCGAGTCCAAATTTGGGTATGTTAGACACCTCCTTTCTTGCTGATTTTCGGGTATGTTGTAGTCAGTGTTGCATAGTATATCATACTAAAATTTGGGAACAATCGGAGTTACGGTGTGAGAGTTATAGTATCCTGAAGTTGGCTATTCATGCAGTTTTTCTTTAGTGTGCTGAGTTTGAGGAAATTTGCTTGAGATGCAGTTTTGTGGAATAAATTTGGAGGGGTTATTGACTTCTGTTAGACTTGAATTTCTGACAAGTTATAGTTGATATAGTATAGTAGATTATACTAAAATTTTAGAGGAATCCATGCTACGGTTTGAGAGTTATGGTGTCTCAAAGTTGACTCCTCACACAGTTTTTATAACTGTGCTGAGTGTTGGGAAAAACAGCATGTGATGTTGTTTTGAGAGATAGTTTTGAATAAGAGTTTGATCTCTGTTTGACTTGAATTCTGGATATGATATAGTTGGCATATTGTGGTGGAACATATTAAAAATTGGGATGAATCCAACAAGTGGTTTAGGAGTTATGAATTTTTTAAGTTGAGACCTTAAACAGTTTTCTGGATATTGCTGAAATTGTTGAGTGCTGGAATTATCTAGGTTGTGCAGTCATGTTTGAGTTTAAGTTTGGATACCTTAGAAACATAATCCACCGTTCCGTTTTTAATATGTTATAGAGTGTCATGCATAGTGTGGTGTATCAAAAGTTGGGGTTGATCCAACGGTTGGATTTAGATCTATGAAGGTCCAAAGTGGACTGGCTGAGCAGTTAAGAAATACTCAGTTTTTTTTGGCTAAGTCTGAATTTCTGGTTTAGGAACTGACTTTGAGAATTTGTGTAGAAGTGATTATTATGTATTTTTGGGAAATTCTGGATACTATGGATAGAGTGCATAGCATAAAAGACTTAGAGATTTTCGTTAGACTTTTTATATTTTTATTCGGTTCTCATATCTTAAGCCAAAGTCGGACCTTGACGACTTTTTATGAAAGTCAAGAATGTAGTTAACTCTTCTAAATCTTTAGCAAACTTTCCTTTGAGGGTTTGAGTGTGGTTTTGAGTTCCAAAGAATAGTTTGGAACTTTGTTATGAAATTTTATAAAGTTTCGGGACCAGGGGTAAAACAGTCATTTATCCGTATAAGGGTATTTTGGTAATTTAGCTGATGATAGAGTTAAATATCTTATAAGTCAAAGACTTCTAATTAAGTGGGATATATTATTGATCCACTTGCCTTTTATAACAGGCGGTTGAGTTCCTGCGGTTACAGACCAAGTCGAGATAACGAGATTATGTTTGAATTCAGGTAAGTCCTTTGGGCTTACTTAGCTGACTTCTAGATATGAGTATGAATAATGGTAGTGGTGTGTGAATGAGATGCTTATAGTTATATTTTAGTAATATTTATATACCGACTTATACCTTGGCCTAAGAGTAACGGGCAGTGGCATTCTGCTCAGTTAGCTTGAGGGCGCTGGGGGTTTCTTTAGGGACTAGTCCACACTCGGTTTGTAGTGATGCTACCGGCGGAGGTAAGCTAGACCTACACCCAGTTGGATAAGGAACGGAGGCGAGAACTCCTAAGATTCTCGTGCCACAACTGTAAAATGGAATAAGGTGAATCACTTAACTACTAGATAATAACCGGTTTGTGTGCCAGCATGATGATTGTTTATGTTACCTTGTTTGTGTTTGTGCTATCTTTATTCTGCTTATATTTGGATTGTTAGCTAACGGTTTATCCGTGTTGTAGATCTGTAGAGATAGACAGTTGCAGAGAGATCCGGAACAGATGGTCAGCCGGGTCCACGTACTCATTAGATGGGGACGGGGGAGTCTTCCATACGTCATGCATGTTATGTATCTTTATATATGTTTGTAAGGCTGTCACATGTGTAGTTTCATACCATTAAAAATATTATGTTTTGGAAATTGTTTTAAATGCATTTGTGCCTTGTTGTAAGATCCTAGTAAAGTTGTTAAACCAAGGTCGGGACCCATTGTGAGATCCTAACCAGTAGCTCCCTGAGTTTCAAGAACTTGGGGTGTTACAGCAAGTGGATCAACACATGTCCAAAATACTTAGAAGTCTAAGACTTCTAAGATGTAAGATCCTATCAAAAAAGGAATTACTAAAAACATGTTTAAGGTGAAATGACCATTTTACCCTTGGTTCCAAATCTTCTAAAAATCTCGTAATATGTACTTAAATTCTTACTGGAGGCTAACTATCACAATCTAACTCTTAACGTTGAGTTTAGGTCAAGACTAGGACATTTCAAGTTTTCTCCAACCTTCTAAAAAGGTCACTAGGGTCCAACTTTGGCTCCAAATATGAAACCCGAATAAAAAGGTAACAAATCCGGAATAAATCTCTAGGTCGTCTATGATATACATACTAGTCATAGGAACAAAGATCTCTCCAAAATTCCCAACAACAATCTCTACACAATTCTCCAAAGTTGGTTCCAACTCACATTCTATACTTGGTCAATTTCTGAGCATGTTTTCTAACTGCACAACTAGTCCACTTTGAGCCTCTATAACTCTAAATCCCACCGTTGGATACGTCACATCTTTTGACATTTTGACCTATGCATAGCACTAAACAACATATTAAAAATTGAACGGTGGATCATGCTTCAAAGGGGTCGAAAAATAGGCCTGAACATGGCTTCAAGACACAATTTTCTCGACTGAAACAAGTAGTGCAAAAGGTCACAAATTCGATACTCACCAGCTTCACTTTCCCCAACTTTACTCTAGGCGCCAAGAGGTCACATGTTCACTCCTGTTGTAGACACACATAAGCCAGGTTCACTTAGTTCCTTCATGCTCAGGTCTCGACAAGGAAGGGAGAAAATCAGAGGTTTAGAACCCTAAGCTTGGTCTTTACTGGCTGTAGAAGATTGCTAGATCTGGAAGGGAGGAAGATGGATCAAAGGTTGGATGCACAGCTGCTCTTATCTGCTCTTGAGGATCTCAGTTTCTATCAAGGTGGGAGAGAAGAAAGCAGGCGGTACTCACTTGTACAAGTCGATCAGAAACAGTGCAGATACAGAGAAGAGTACGAGGGAGAAGGGCAGGTGTTACCACTAGCGTCACCCTTGAACTTCTGTTGGTGACTCGAGTGGGGCGTGGCGGCTTCAACACTCTACTCCGGAAGTGATCGAGGGCAAGGCGGAACCAGACGGCTAGGGCTGTGAGATTGAGAGCGGGGTAGGCGATCGCTTGTTGTGAGAAGATCCGCTACAGAAGGAAGGTAAGAAGATCTGGCTTGCGTGACTTCCGGCGGTTACTGAGATCTTTTCAGCCGTTACGTGAAGCAAGGAGATGAGAGGGGAGTGCGTGGGTTACATGGGCTGAAGAGAAGGTGAGGTCGGCTGCTATTCTTCTCCTTGTTGGGTTGGATGTCTCACTGGGCTATTTGGCCAACTCCCGGCCGGGCTGAAGAGGCACACAACAGGTAAGGGATCGGCTTAAATAAGGCCAAAGGATAGGGCTGAAGCAAGATGAAAAAAAAAAGAGTGGGTTGGGTTGTCATGAGCTTGTCAAGGCCTTATCAAAACTTGTCATGGCCTTGCCAAGCTCATGCATGACCTTGTCATAAACTCGTCTTGGGCTCGTCAAACCTTGTCATGGTTTTGTCTTGGTCTCGTCAAAGGATTGTCATGATCTCGTCAAAAAGTCTCGTGACCTAGATTAGGGTTTGGAACTTCATCATTTTATGTGAGTTAAACTTACATAAAATGATACAAATTTGTGTCGGTATAGAATCTTGGGTATCATAAAAACGATCACGAGTCGAAATCCGGTTTGACTCGGTAATAAAATGGAAATAAAATTTTTGGATATTAAATGTTCCCTCTTTGACTAAATGCTTGCTCAACGGCAACCGTTGATGCGAGCACGGTCATGAGTTGTTGCACAATTTTAAGAGGAATCAAGTAACCAACAGTACTTTAACTTTAAGAGGAATCAAAACTCACATAGTTCTCTTACCTTTAATTTGTTGGATTTCTTAGTTGTTTTCGTTACCCCTTACCTTTTCGCCTCGGATTCGAAAGTGGTACCTGAATCATCGGAGTTGGAATCCGATTTTCCTCCGTCCTTATCCAATCTTGAATGCAAACTTGTGTCTCTACCTTCTCGGGCTTCAATTGAGTTCTCTTGTAACTTAGCATGTTCCTTCTTTTGGATTTTTGTCTTTCTAGCTAAAATTTGTTGTACTTTTAGAAGAAGAAGAAGAAGAAGAAGAAGAAGAAGAAGAAGAAGAAGAAGAAGAAGAAGAAGAAGGTGTAGGAGTAGGAGTAGGTGCGGTAAAAGAAGAGCTAACACTTATTTGAAGTGAAGAAATCTAATTTTCAATTTCACTACGAACATTATGAATACCAGAAGTGTTGTTTGAATCTAAACCCAAACAATTATAATAAACAACCAACAAATCGAAAGCGTATCAAGTTTAAGTGTATGATAAAAAATGGAGGTTATATGATAAACAAGGGAATTTCCTTGTAATATTTTAGTCATTTCAATTTCATGTCGTGTACATCACTTATAAGGTTGGATAAGTTGTACCATTTTAGAAAGTCTCAAAAACGTTTATGGTTATTTCTAAAAAGCTATAATAAGTGGGAGTGTAAACGTAACTCATGGAATTAGTTGCATCATTAAAAACCTTTAAAACATTACAAATATCTATGTAAGTTTTCCAAACATTTTCATCATGAAGAATTGACCAAGAAACGTTTTGTATGGAAAAAACTTGTAAAAGCTCTGTTCGCTCCAAACGGTGTGTGCAAGCTTTAAATTTATAACCCTAGACTTAAGCTTAAAACAAGGATGCGAACCCGCAGTGTACGGGTCAATCGTAGTAAAAAGCAAGAAAATTCCAGGGGTCGATCACAGGGACTCGGTGAAACAAAGTCAATAACGGTAAGCTTCGTGAATACTAACCACAAAGAGCAATTAACACAATCAAAGATGAATAAGAAGTCAATAAAGCAAACATGCAATTCTAGGGATTAAAGCATCTAGTTGTGGTTCCAACTCAAGATCTAAAGATAAGCGGACAAAGCTGAGATTTTTGCGTGGGGAAGGTGTTACTAAAGTGGAGTAGATCACCGGGTAAGTCTCACTACACACTAATCCTAAACCGTAACTCCTATTACCGGGTAAGTCTCAAGGAATCAAGATAAAGAACTATAACCTCAAACTAACACACCATCTAAGGGAATAGAATCAACCTTTACTGGGTAAGTCTCAGGCTAACTCACAAAGATGGGATGGAAGCACACTCAAACCCCAATAAAGGATGAACCTTTATTACCTACACTTATGATCGTTGGTACACAAACTAAGGAATTACCGGGTAAGTCTCATCCTAAGCTTGCATTGAACCAGGAAGGTGTAATAAGAATAGGATTTGGCAAACTCTAACACTTAACCCTCAGTTATGGATCAGATAAGCCACCTCGGTCAGCCAGTTTCCACCTCGGCCGAAATGTTCATCGACTGAACGAGATGCTTAGGGCTAAGGTTAAAGACTCGAACTTTCAGGATCCTACTGGAATCTAAGATTATTCTATCATTGTTTTTCCCACAACCTTCAGCTAATCACCCTAGAATCACACAAGGAAATTAGCCACTCATCATCATTATGAAAGTATTAAATATATGGGAAGAAGGTGAATATTTGAACAAGAAGAATTTAATGAAAAAGACTTCAATAACTGAATCAAATATCGCAACAAAAGTGTTCCTTGGATAGCAATCCAACAAGACAAGACAACAAGTAAGGGAATTGAAGATAATCTTACAAAAACCCTCCAAAAAGCTATAAAAGCTATGGACTTCAACCTTCCTTCAACCTTCAAAAAGGTTCTTCGAATCTCTCCCAACTGGAGTAGGCTGCTGCTGCTGCGTGCCGGATCTTCTCGTAAGCAAGATCAACGGTATAGCGTGATGTCGGAATTGTGGAAATCCAACCCTTTTTATAGGAAAATAACCCTCCAAAGATAATAAATCTTAGAAAGATATTTTCCCATAAATATAGGTAAAATATAAGATTCTGCATATCTCCTTCCTTCCAGGAGCCAAGCCCAAAAATATAAGATCACTTTCCAAATTTAAAAAGATCTCATCCAAGAATAAAATATTCTCGCCGCGTCCTACGTGTTCGCCTCGGTCGAGTCGGCGTCTCTGGATCGCCTCGGTCGAGATGAATCTCTCGTCAACCGAGGTGATCACGACAGAATGTGAAATCTCTTGAATCTGCTCCAAGGTAAATCTTTAATCCATGGCTATGCTCCCTGGATGTAGCTCCAAATGACTCATGACTCCTTTTGCTCCTTTTTAATGCGAAACGTACCCTTTTACCTGCAATTACAACAAAACTAGGTGTAGACCTCGATTCTCGCAAAGGTAGATGAAATGGTAGTAAAATCACATAATATACATACAAACATGCAGATTATGAAAGATAAAACGTCCAAACAAACCCCAAAATATAGACTATAATTCATGCTATCAAAATACCCCATACTTAGCCCTTGCTTGTCCCCAAGCAAGTTCCGCATATAGAAGACAAGATAGAATGGATTATAAGTCAAGAAAATCAATGAAAAGTCTTTCAAAAACATTTTTATGGTGTGCAACTATCATAGATCACTCTAAGAGAATACTTCATGGAATTAAAAACTCAATATGCTCAAAACATTTTATAAATATAAGAAAGTTGTTCATCTTTGCATAAAATCATAGAATGCATAATAAATCATAATTATCAAAATTAATCATGTATAATCCAGTTTAAACCACTAAGTCAATCAACAAGCTCAAGGTCTCAAGGGCTTCCCAAAAGAAAAGGTCAAGAAACGTGCACGGTAGGGATGTATGTAAGGTAATGTGGTGCTAGAATCCGGGAAAAGGATGAACTTCACTTTTACTTTGACTTGCAACATCTTCCACCAATAAGCTTTGCTTATTTCACACTTTTTCTTTTTACTTTACTTTTTGGGATGCATGGACAGAGGTGCACAATAACCGAAGCCTAGGAAATCTGCAATCATCAATTTCTCGAGATGCATCAAACCCTTGATGCACATACCATGACCCGTTAGGAATATTGCTCAATCCGACTTTGGCAAGACACAAACACCCGGCTATGTGAATGGTGCCGAGTTACTCATCTTCATGATTGACTTCCCCAAACCTATTATTGCTTTCTAACACTTTCACTTCCAGCCACTTCTCAACTTTAACTCCACTTGCTTTCACCACTTCGCTTGCTTCCAAATTCCCGGATAGGTAAAGGGAGGCAAAATGTATATGAGGGGCTAAGCATGATCAAGAAGAAGAAGAAGAGAATGAATTGCCTTGGTCTTTCCAAGAAGAAAGTGAGAGAACTTAACCTGCGGTGTCAACCTTCAAATTCAACATAATTTGGATAAAAACAAAGTATTAAACATGCTAATAATTTCAAACAAAGCATTTAGCAACTTAAACATATTATAAAACCTTTCAAACACATAAAGGATTCAAAATCAGTCAGTAAACAAGATCTTCATTGAGATCATATCCAGATAAGTAACACAAAATCGTTTTCGAAAACTTTCTGTTACGCACCTCGGTCGAGATGTTCTTGGTTCAACCGAGGTGAAACACCTCGTTCGGCCAGAATCTCCCCGGTCGAGGTGAAAAAAATTTTTAAAACCATTTTTTTTCGGTTTCGACGTTTTTCTCAATCAAATAACCTGTAGGTATGCATGTAATATCAGATAATCATATAAATGCAGAAGTGAGGCATAAATAAAATATCCGATAATTATATCATACATCAAAAGTAGTCGAATAACATCAAGTAGTCATAATCAATACAAACACCCCATACTTGGGACACACTGTCCCAGTGGGTCAAATAAAAAGTCTGAAAATGAGAGTACTCACCGGATAAATAGCCGAACTGCATAAAAGAAAATAAAGAAAATCCTGCAGCTCCTCAGTAATCCTGGTCCGGCGGTGGTGGTGGTGGCACATACGGATACTGTGTCGGGTCGAACGGATAGCCCATAGTCTGCTGGAACTGTAGCTCCATCATCCTACGCTGATAGTGCTGCCCCTCTAACATTTGCTGAGTCCAGCTGTCAATCTGTCGGTGCTGGGCAGCAAATCTCTCATGCATGTCCACAGTAAGAGCAGCATAAGAATCTATCATCTGGTCAGTCAGATCATCGATCCGACGATGAGCCTCCGTGTCTCTATGACGGCGTGTCCGACGTCTAGCAGATCTAGCGGGAGGTGCAGCGGGTGTTGGCTCAGTATCCTCCTCATCATCCAAGTCGATGATCGGTGGCGGTGGGCTCAGAAAAGCCAAAAATCTCTCTCCATATCTCTAAAGGAACTATGAAGTTCCGGTTCATCAACCGGTACTTCACAGACTGGTCTGTGGGAAGGTAGGAGAAGGAGCTAACAAACTCTAAGGTCGGCTCCAAATAAGCTGGGGCTCGGATCTCAGTAAACTGATCCAGCCCAACAGTGGCAATCATCCTCCTAAGGTCAGCATCTAACCCTAGGCAATCAAAAGCCGACACGTCCAGAAATCGAGGTGCGATAACTGGACGGCTAGCTATGCGCTCATAGTCTATCCGGCATCTCTCGTGGATAACCGGGCGGTAAGGACGGGAGGAAGAGGAAGAAGGGGAGGGCGAGGATCTGTCTCTCAGGGCTAGGCGGCGATCGGAACTCATTTTTACTCAACACTGTCAGACCACCTCGGTCACTGACAAGCCTCAAGAATCACCTCGGTCGAGATGCAGTTCGACCGGACCGAGGCGCAGCAGTTACGATTCCAATTCTCGGAAATTCAGTTCTTTTCCCCCAAAAATCACTACAATTGCTTCCTATGGGGTACTTAAATCCTTTCTCAGCAGAATCAAGGGCAACCAAAGCCCAAATCGAAGCGAATGAACGAGTTAGGGTTTCGACTTGTTTTACCTCGTTTCGGTCGATTCGTTCGATTTCTTTGCAGATCTGTTGTTGCAAAAGGTTCCTCTACCCTTCAATCTCGGTTTAGAAGCGGAAATCTTCGAAAACGAGCAAGATCTGAGAGAGAGCGAAGTGGACTGTCGCCGCGGTCGAGGTGGGTAAAAAAGTGAAAAATAAATTTTTTCCTCTTTTTATACTGTTCCTGGATCTGCTGTCACCTCGGTCGAGATGGTCTCGACTGGACCGATGTGGTACGGACCGAGGTGGTTCTGCAGAAACCCTAGTCGCCTCGGTTGCTCAAGAATCAACTCGGTCGAGATGCTCTGATAGTGACCGAGATGCTTCTGTCTTCTCAAAATCTCGAACTTCTGTCCTTCCAGTTATGATCCTTCCTTAGATATTCCCTGTTGTCTGTCTAGAACGCCAAAAACAAAGCAAAGCAAAGAAAAAACAAAAACTATCTAAGCTAGACTAGAAAACGGGAAAAAGAAAGCAATACCTTGGGTTGCCTCCCAAGAAGCGCTTGGTTTAAGGTCGCTAGCTGGACCATAATGCGTCTCATACGAGATGGGAGGTGCCCTCACCCCATACTTCACCTCCATCGCGGGGTGAAGTGAGTAAATCCATCAAACGCTCCAACAAGTGTAAGTGCTCATCGGGGAATGAATCGTCTATGGGTGGGTTATCCGTCTCGCGGGAAGATTCCGGTAGCCGGCTGAGGTGATCCGCAACTGAGTTCTCGGATCCCTTCTTATCGCGGATCTCTAGGTCAAACTCTTGAAGCAAGAGAATCCATCGAATAAGGCGCGGCTTGGCATCTTTCTTAGCCAACAAGTAACGAATGGCTGCGTGGTCGGTGTAGACAATGACCTTCGCCCCTACTAGATAGGAACGAAACTTCTCGAAAGCATATACAACCGCCAATAACTCCTTCTCGGTGGTAGCGTAGTTGCGTTGTGCTTCATCTAGCGTCTTGCTAGCATAATAAATGGCGGTGGTCCGTCCATCCTTCTTCTGTCCAAGCACCGCTCCTACGGCTACATCACTAGCGTCACACATGACCTCAAAGGGCAAGGTCCAATCAGGAGGTTGGATAATGGGAGTGGAGATCAACGCTTCCTTAATCCTGTAAAAAGCATCAAGACACTCCTGCGAAAACTCAAAAACAACATCTTTATTCAAGAGGTTAGTTAGAGGTTTAGAAATCTTAGAGAAGTCTTTGATGAATCTCCTGTAGAAACCTGCATGCCCGAGAAAACTCCTCACACCTTTAACAGAACAAGGAGGAGGGAGCTTCTCAATAGTTTCGATCTTAGCTCGATCGACCTCAATACCTCGATTAGAAACGAGGTGTCCTAGCACAATGCCTTCATTAACCATAAAATGACACTTCTCCCAATTCAAGACGAGATTAGTGTCTTCACATCTCTTAAGCACTAGAGAAAGGTTAGATAGGCAATCATCAAAAGAGGAACCATATACAGAAAAATCATCCATGAATACCTCCATGATCTCCTCTATGTACTCGGAAAAAATAGCCATCATGCATCGCTGGAAGGTAGCGGGTGCATTGCACAATCCAAATGGCATCCTCCGATAGGCAAATGTCCCCCATGGACAAGTGAAAGTGGTCTTCTCCTGATCATCCGGATGGATAGGAATCTGGAAGAATCCACTATAGCCGTCCAAGTAGCAAAAGTGTGAATGTTGGGCCAACCGTTCGAGCATTTGATCGATGAAGGGAAGTGGAAAATGATCCTTCCGAGTTGCTGTGTTTAGCTTCCTATAATCGATGCAAACCCTCCAGCCCGTGACGGTCCTCGTTGGGATCAACTCGTTGTTCTTATTCGTCACAACGGTCATCCCTCCTTTCTTCGGAACGACATGCACCGGGCTAACCCACTTGCTGTCCGAGATAGGATAAATAATACCTGCATCCAACAACTTAAGAACTTCCTTCTTCACAACCTCTTTCATGATCGGATTTAACCGTCTTTGAGGTTCCCGTGAAGTCTTATGATTATCTTCCATTAGAATTCTATGCATGCAGAAAGAAGGTTTAATGCCAATAAGATCATCCGTGGTATAACCTATAGCCTTTCGATGCTTTCTCAGGACATGCATTAACTTAGACAATTCAGATTCGGAAAGGGAAGCACTAACAATAACGGGATAAGTAGAATCCGGTCCAAGAAAGATATACCTCAAGTGACTAGGGAGTTGTTTAAGCTCCACAACTGGGGGTGCTTTCTGAGGGGGATCCTTGCTTCCTCTTTCCAGTGGAGTGGTGTCAGAAACTGGACTCGATGAAGTCTCAGTTAGAATCGTCTCGCCATCAACCTCGGTCGAGGCGTAGAGGCGTTGACCGAGGTGTTCTTCAGTCGCCTCGCTCAGTCCAGAAAGTGCCTCGGTCGAGGTACTGCTACTGGGACCGAGACTGGAGATCTTCGTCTCCTGGATTAGCTTCTCAGTTTTAGCTCCTGGATCCTCTTCCAGTGCCTTCAAGCTCCGTATATCTGCATCACAAGAAGCATCTATACCTTCCTCCATTAAACTGAAGCTAATAACTCTTTCGAGTGGATCGTTAATAAGGATAGAGCTCACCAATTCTCTTGATTCTTCTTCATCGTAGATGTTGAAGATATCATCAGTTAGTTGCTCCCCTTTCATGGATGCAAGTAGTGCGAACTCCACCTCATCGCCACCAACGTTGAATTTCAACTTGGCGTTCTTGCAATCCACGTTGCAACCCGAAGTTGCTAGAAATGGCCTCCCGAGAATAATAGGAACAGGATAATCTGCGGGAATGTCAAGTACAACAAAATCTATGGGTAGATAGAAGTTACCTAACTTGACCGGAACGTCCTCCAAGATGCCCACGGGATGGGTAATGGAGCAATCCGCCATATAAAGTCGAATCTTGACCGGCTTGGGTTCTCCAAGACCGATCTTCGTGCATAGCTCCAGCGGGATGATGCTCACGTTGGCTCCTAGATCACAAAGGGATTCGCAAGTGACATCCCCAACTTGAATGGGGATGCAAAACGAGCCGGGATCTCTCAACTTAGGTGGCATCTTTTCCTTCATGATCTTGATAAGCTCCGAGGATTTAGATGTCATCCTAACTTCACCAACATCCTCCAGCTTCCTCTTCCTTGATAAGATTTCTTTTAAGAACTTCCCATAGGCGGGCATACCTAGAATAGCATCAAGGAAGGGAATATTAATATGGAGCTTATTCATCAAGTCAAGAAACTTACCAAAGTGCTTGTCTAGATGTGCTCTGGCTCTGGACTGAGGGAATGGGAGTGGTGGTTTGTATGCAGGAGGTGGAACATAAGTTTCTGTCGTCCCTCCTGCTTTCTGTTGATCCGCCTCGGTTGACATCTCGGTCGAGGTGTTCTTCGACTGGATCTAGACCGAGGTGGTCTGCGTCGAGCGAGGTACTGGATCTGCAGTTTTGAGTCCACTCCTCGTCGTTATGGCCATGCATTGGCCCTTAGGGTTGCTTTCCGTCTTTGCTGGAAGCTTCCCTGGATCTCTTGGCGCTTCATTCGCCCTATTTGCAAGTTGTTGTTCAAAGGACTTTTGAGCCCTCGAAAATGAAGTCATAGAATTCTCCATAGCGCTAAGCTTGATCAAGATAGCCTCCAGAACTGCGTCTTTCTTTTCTGGTTGAGACGAACTTGATCCTTGCCCTTGGCTTTTTAATGGAGTAGAAGAAGAAGAAGGAGAAGAGAGGAAAGGGTTAGAGGGATCATTAGAGTTGGAGTTTGAATGATTGTTACCGTGATTTTGGTTATTCGACCTCCAATTGTTGCTATTGGATCCTCTATTGTTGTTGTTGTAGTTGTTGTTTCGGGGACCGTTGTTGTTGTTACGGTACCCGTTGTTGTTGTTGTTCTTTTGCCCTTGCTCTTCCTTCTTAGTCTGAGCCATCAAGAGTTCCTTCAATTGCTTCACGTCATTCTTCAAAGACGTGAGTTGATTGTTGTTGGATTGAGTCTCTTGAAAGTTGACTCTTTTAACTCCACCTTCAGCTCCTTGGTGGGTGTATTTCTCCATGTGCAAGGCTTGCTTCTTAATGAAGTCCCAAGCCTCATCAATCGCCATGTCCATGAAGGTACCGGCGGAGAGTAGTTGGAGATTGAACTGGGTGCTTCCGTCCAGCCCTTTGAAGTAGATCTCCAACAACTCGATCTTTGGAATCCCATGATGTGGGCAATCCAAAAGGATATCCTTGAACCGCTCCCAAGATTTGGACAAGCTCTCCTTGTCCTTCATGATGAAAGCATTGATCTTCCCTCTCATTTCAGCGGTCTTTGAGGGGGGAAAGAATTTGGTTAAGAATTCCGTAGTCATCTCTTCCCACGTGCTAATTTTTCCTGGAGGAAGAGATTGATACCAAGTAAGAGCTCTATCTTTTAAAGAAAAGTAAAAAGGTCTTAGCTTGTAGTTGTTATTCTCAATTCTGGGAGGTCGCAAGGTTTCCATCAAGATCTCGTAGTTTTGAAGATGTTGATGCGGCGACTCTTTCTCTAGCCCTCCGAATTGGCATTGGCGAATCATGGCTAGAACTTGCGGTCGAAGTTCGTAGTCATGATCTGCTGGATCTCCTAGGTTCACTCCTGGATGCCTCAGTTGTTGATTAGGGTCCATCCTTTGACCTAGGGTTTGTGGAATTCCTGCAAGAAGAACATCTCGGACTGGCATCCGAGGTGGAGGTACATCGGCCGGGGCATCAGGTATTGGAATCTGCCTCGGTCGAAGATCAGCTATTGGATCCTGCATCGGTCGAGGATCAACAGGAGGATCTTCCCTCGGTCGCTGTAGAATCTGATTTCGGATGACTGTTATTTCTGCTTCGATAGCTGCAGTCCTGGTGCGATTCTCTTCTTTCTCTTGTCTAAGTTCTTCCTTGCTGAGGCGTAGCAGCTCTAGCGCCTCTTTCAATTCGGCCGCAAGATCGCGATCGTCTTGTTGGGCCATCTTTGCTTCTCTCAAGCGTCGCTTGTATGTCTTCTCTGGTTCGGGGTCGTAAGGAACGATTTCCTTCCCAGCGCGGGTTCTTCGCATACACCTAAGAAAGAACCTGCAAAAGTCACTCAAGTAAAGTGGTTAGATGACACGGGGCAAGCGCCCCAAGAGCAAACCGTACCGGCTCGGTCTAGACCAAGTCCCCGGCAACGGCGCCAAAAACTTGTTCGCTCCAAACGGTGTGTGCAAGCTTTAAATTTATAACCCTAGACTTAAGCTTAAAACAAAGATGCGAACCCGCAGTGTACGGGTCAATCGAAGTAAAAAGCAAGAAAATTCCAGGGGTCGATCACAGGGACTCGGTGAAACAAAGTCAATAACGTTAAGCTTCGTGAATACTAACCACAAAGAGCAATTAACACAATCAAAGATGAATAAGAAGTCAATAAAGCAAACATGCAATTCTAGGGATTAAAGCATCTAGTTGTGGTTCCAACTCAAGAACTAAAGATAAGCGGACAAAGCTGAGATTTTTGCGTGGGGAAGGTGTTACTAAAGTGGAGTAGATCACCGGGTAAGTCTCACTACACAGTAATCCTAAACCGTAACTCCTATTACCGGGTAAGTCTCAAGGAATCAAGATAAAGAACTATAACCTCAAACTAACACACCATCTAAGGGAATAGAATCAACCTTTACCGGGTAAGTCTCAGGCTAACTCACAAAGATGGGATGGAAGCACACTCAAACCCCAATAAAGGATGAACCTTTATTACCTACACTTATGATCGTTGGTACACAAACTAAGGAATTACCGGGTAAGTCTCATCCTAAGCTTGCATTGAACCAGGAAGGTGTAATAAGAATAGGATTTGGCAAACTCTAACACTTAACCCTCAGTTATGGATCAGATAAGCCACCTCGGTCAGCCAGTTTCCACCTCGGCCGAAATGTTCATCGACTGAACGAGATGCTTAGGGCTAAGGTTAAAGACTCGAACTTTCAGGATCCTACTGGAATCTAAGATTATTCTATCATTGTTTTTCCCACAACCTTCAGCTAATCACCCTAGAATCACACAAGGAAATTAGCCACTCATCATCATTATGAAAGTATTAAATATATGGGAAGAAGGTGAATATTTGAACAAGAAGAATTTAATGAAAAAGACTTCAATAACTGAATCAAATATCGCAACAAAAGCGTTCCTTGGATAGAAATCCAACAAGATAAGACAACAAGTGAGGGAATTGAAGATAATCTTACAAAAACCCTCCAAAAAGCTATAAAAGCTATGGACTTCAACCTTCCTTCAACCTTCAAAAAGGTTCTTCGAATCTCTCCCAACTGGAGTAGGCTGCTGCTGCTGCGTGCGGGATCTTCTTGTAAGCAAGATCAACGGTATAGCGTGATGTCGGAATTGTGGAAATCCAACCCTTTTTATAGGAAAATAACCCTCCAAAGATAATAAATCTTAGAAAGATATTTTCCCATAAATATAGGTAAAATATAAGATTCTGCATATCTCCTTCCTTCCAGGAGCCAAGCCCAAAAATATAAGATCACTTTCCAAATTTAAAAAGATCTCATCCAAGAATAAAATATTCTCGCCGCGTCCTAGGTGTTCACCTCGGTCGAGTCGGCGTCTCTGGATCGCCTCGGTCGAGATGAATCTCTGGTCAACCGAGGTGATCACGACAGAATGTGAAATCTCTTGAATCTGCTCCAAGGTAAATCTTTAATCCATGGCTATGCTCCCTGGATGTAGCTCCAAATGACTCATGACTCCTTTTGCTCCTTTTTAATGCGAAACGTACCCTTTTACCTGCAATTACAACAAAACTAGGTGTAGACCTCGATTCTCGCAAAGGTAGATGAAATGGTAGTAAAATCACATAATATACATACAAACATGCAGATTATGAAAGATAAAACGTCCAAACAAACCCCAAAATATAGACTATAATTCATGCTATCAAGCTCTTTGTGACGAAGGACTTTAATTACCTAGTAATTTGTAACTAGACTTCCAACGAGTTAAATTCATTGTCTTTTGAAAATGCAATTGGATGAACAATATTTTGTAAACATAATGTTCTCCATTTTTTTCGCAAATACATTTTCCGAAAATAAAACTTTGGGCAATAATATGTAATTAAATTTCTGCAGGGGCATAAATATCAAATTCCAGAAACTGTGGGTCCAAAACTGAGATTATATAGAATATGGGTCCATTATGTAATCATACCAAATATTAGGGTAAAATATGTAATTAACCACAATTAGAGGGGCACGATTTGAATTAGGTTAAAGAGGGTTTCAATCTCTGCTTTTCTTCTTCGGCTGGGGAAAGGAAGGAGCAGAGACGGCGGCGGCAGTGGCACCGGCTCGGTGTGCTCCGGCAGGCGGCGAGGGCAGGGGTTCCGTCCGGGAGGAGGCGGCTCCGATAGCTCCCCTAGTGGTTGCAGAAGGGTTCCTTTAACACTGCAACAACACGCAGGGCGGCGGCAGGCCGGCATCGCTGGAATTCCGGCAGGATAGGGCGAGGCAGGGTTGCTCCGGCGTCGTTCTTGGCAGCACAACGTGGAGGCAGAAGGGTCGCAGCTGAGTAGGTACAGCGTCAAGGCATTACTTCCCTCTGTTTTCTATCACTGGTAGCAACAGGTCCCATTGATGATTCTCAATCGGAATGGACTTCGATTCCGGTGGACCGGCAGAGGAAGAGGTTACAGCGTGAGTGCGTGACGAGGAAGATGAAGAGGTCACAGAAGAAGGAGAAGGGAGTCCGGTAGCAGGTGAAGGTGAGGAGGGACGAGTAGGTTCCTCTCCGGCGAGTTGTTGTTGTGTGAGGCTCTCAAAGAGCTGCAATAGGGGATGTTTGCTGCTGCGTGAAGGGAGGGATGAGAGAAGCAGGAGGAACCAGAAAGCAGGGTGAGGAGGGAGGTTGAGTGAGAGAGGAGAAGAACAGAGAGATAGCGTGTGAGGAGAGGGTCGAGAGGTCAAGGGTGAGCGACAGATGACATTGAGCATGAGAGTAACGAAGGGCCGGCTAGATTACAGGCCAGGCGTAGGGTCAGTGTGGACATCGGATCGGGAATTTTTCCGAACAATAAAATACAGGTTATATGTATACGTACTAAATATATATAACTTTACTCGTAAAATATTTAAACTCTTAAAATATTAAAAATAAATAAATAAATAAATAAATCTCGAAAGTGTGCCTAATAAACGGAGCGTTACAAAAGCGGTTCATCAATGGTCAATGGTCATGTCATATATGCTTTTTCTCTTCTTCCTGGCGGTCTCCGTGGTGGTGTTTACCACCTTGTCTTGATGAATGAAGTGTTTTTGAGCATGACTCGCAACTTGAAATGGAGATCGTGTTTTGACAAACTCTTTTGCTATCTTAGTCCATTTTCCTTTCCCGTACACTTCGAGTCCCATCAAAAAGAGTCTGCACATTCATTAATTAATAGAAAAAAAAAAGTTAGCATTAAAACACATTACGTTTAATTATGATTTTGATTTTGATGACATTAATGAGAATAGTCAAGGTTTTACTTACTCATGCTCTTTCTCAGACCAACGAATCACTTTCTTTCCCTTGGGGGGCCGTCCATGGCTGCAGATCGGAGTACTTTCAGGCGAGGGAAAGGAACACCGGAGATGATGGGCATCGCAGTAGGATAAAACATATCATTATAAGAAGCCTCGTTATGGATCACAACCGGTGGTAATGGTGGCTGCTCGAAGTGGTTTCCGGTGTCCAGCGGGATATGATATTCCTGCAATCGCTGGTTTTCAAAATGCAAAGCTCGATTCTCCGGTTGAAGGTTCGACACAAAGTTATCCATGGACCAATGATTCACGTTTCCAACAAGAGGTGGATTAGTGTTTCCGAGTGGTGGCAGCTCGATGCGATTGAAGGTTGAATGTTGATTAGGGTTTTCAAAATGCAAAGCTTGATGGTGCGGTTGAAGGTTCGACGTACACGAAGTTGTCGTTGAGTTCACTGTAAAGAAAATATTGAGTTAATATATTGAACCAATCAGGTAAGTAGTATGAATCATTATTTTCTTACTTATTTACTCTCATGGAGCAAGAAATGACGTTGCCGCCGATCGGAGAAAATTCCAGAGGGAGATGTACTTGGGCGGCAGAGATGTTGGGGACCTCAAGGACTGGTGGTGGCTGGACATTGATTCCGGTGTCCGGGGCAGGATATTGCGGCGATTGATGTTGATCGGAGATGCAAGCAATGAGCTCATCTTCAAAGTTGGAGTCGAAGTTGTTGAGAGGCGGATAGAGACTGCAGAAAAAGAAAAAAGAAAAAACTCTTCTCTCACTGTAATGCTAATCAAAATAAAGCTCAATAGGGCATGACACAGTTTATAGATGAAAGAACATAATCAACATAAATTTTCATCGTTAGTTGGTTCCTCTTGTATTCTCATATTTGCTCATTTAGATATCTGTAAACTTAGTCAAATATTGTCATCTGTTAAATTTGTATAAACCACTTTCATTCATTTCGTAATCATATATTTGAATGATTTGATATACTACATTAACAGAACCTTGACCCCCCATGTGAACTTATAATTATATTAACAACACTGTGATCTACTTCGGAGAGCGACATACTCTTCTTCCATGAGCTCAGCTTCAAGTTCCAACAACTTCGAGACATAGTCTTCACCCAAACTGCCGAACAACAAAAACCAATTGAGTGATTATTTATATAGCTTAAAATTACAAAGGTAGAAGTTTACTTACTTATGCTCTTTCATGGACCCAAGATTCACGTTCTTCCATTGGGGCTGCTCATGGCTTTCGATCGGAGGGAGAATTTTTGGTTGATGTACTTGGAGGCTAGAGTTGTCCGAGATCTCGACTGGTGGTTGCAGTGGTTGCTGGACATTGATTCTGGTTTCCGGGGCAGGATATTCCAGCGATAGATGTGGATCGAAAATGCAAGAATCAGGTTCAAAGTTGAACTCGAAGTTGTCGAAAGGCGACAAGGAGGCATAGACGTCACTCAAACTGCAGTTAAAGAAAAACAAATTAAGCGATTATTTATAAAGCCCTAAAAAAATAGTGATGGTAGAGCTAACGATACCTAAACTAGTTTATAGGCGTGCCCTACACGAATATTTGTTACAATAATCTAGGTGAAGTTAAAATACGTACTTGTCCATAGTAGCAAATTCTGGCTGGTGGTTGTACTGGTGCGCTTCAAGATTGGAGTCTTGACCAAAACTGCAGAAAAAGAAAAACAGTTTGAGGGCTCAAATATTACTGCAGAAAAAATATTGACGTACAAAATATTTATTAAAAATTGAGCAAACTAAACACCATTTAAGAAACAAAAAATAGGAGAACAGGAAAGAAACAAAATAATGTCCCTTAAGGGTGAAGGGTGAAGCTGAACTACTTACTCCTGTTGTTCATTTCCGCTTCCTTCCGGAAACAATGCATCAAGGATCTCCCACAAATCACTATCGGGGGAGTTGTTCATGACCTCGACGGGTGGTTGTACCGGTGGCGTGAGAGTGTTCCGGTGACCTGGCCTTTTGAATATTTTATTTTTTGGAATCCAATTAGTATAGAACATGATGACTTGACAAAATATAATCTTATATAGCTTCTAATCCTACCCGATTTGTGTTTTACTTGGAAAAAAATTAGATGCTATTTGGTTGGAATCGATTACAAGATTCGTTACTATATATATGCGGTAAAGTTTATTATTATTATTATTATTATTATTATTATTATTATTATTATTATTATTATTATCAATATCATTATCATTATCATTATCATTATCATTATCATTATCATGTACTTACTTATGCTCTTTGATGGACCTAGGATTCACGTTCGTGCATTGGGGTTGTCCATGGCTTTCGATCGGAGTACTTTTCAGATGGAGAATTTCTGGTTGATGTACTTGGACGGTGGACTTGTCCGAGACCTCAACTGGTGGTTGCCGTTGTGGCTGGACATTGGTTCCGGTGAATGGGGCAAAATATTCCAACGATTGATGCGTATTGGAAATACAAGAATCAGCCAATTCTTTGTGGTCGGGTTCAAAGTTGAACTCCAAGTTGTCCGAGAAAGACGACAGAGAGACATAGATTTCATCAAAACTGTAAAACAAGAAAAACGAAGTGATTATTAACTATGTTAATACAAAACAAAGATTGGTTCCAAATATGAATTAAGAAAATTACGTAAGCACTGGAAGGACATATGAAAACACGTGAAACAAAAAAAATGCATTTTGATTTTAGTTTTCAGTTTGGATTCGTCCCCAATCCGATTAGCCTAGCACTTATACGATAATTTCAACAACTACACGAACAAACAATCAAGATACACCAAATTAAAAACATGTCCAAAATCAAGATATTAACTCAATATTTTATTATCCATAAAAGGTTAGTCCGGCCTGACTTCGTCCCCTCGCACCGACCTTATCCATAGACATTCATATCAAACAACTATACAGAAGGTCTCAAAGCTTACATGCAACTAGTAGATTTGGATCTGGCTGAGATACAAATCAAGATACACCAAATTAAAAACCGTTTTTATTATTCATTATTCTCTCGATCACATATCTTCATTTGCTTCTACAAATAGCAAGAACACCCTCTCCACATTACAAGATCCAAAACAGTAAGTGTATAATCAGATTTTGTAAAACTCAGAAGTGATTATTAATTAACTATGTTAATACAGCGTTTAAGGTTTAGCAAAAATAAACAGCGTTTAAGGCTAAAGTGGATATACTTTTCATGGTTGTCCATTGTACGTGGCAAATTCTTGGTGACTCAACAAGGCTTCAAGGTTAGAGGGGAAGGAAGTCTTCTCGGATTAGCCTAGCACTTATACTTTTCATGATTAACCTAGCACTTATTTTATTCTCCTCTTACTCTTACTTTCTCATCAAGTCACTAGTACATTATAATTTTTAAAAAGGAAACAAATTTTGTATAATCAGATTTTGTTGACAAAAATGGTGTTTTAATTGCAATTATGTATAACTATAATTAGGTAATTTAAAAAATATGCCTTAATTGTGATCTGGTAGACAAAATTAATGACTAGTTTATTAAGATTTTTATTGGTTGATTCTGAACAAAAAAAATAAATCTAATTTCACATAGTTAGTATAAGCAGTTAGTAGAAATTGATACACTACCACATTTCTCGAAACCTCCAAATTTATTTTAAAAAGTTCTTAAAATTTTAAAATCAGCAATTCCTTTAAAAAATAGATTTTAAATATATGCTTTAAAATAAAATATTGTAAAAACCTTTCATGAAAATTTTTTTAAAAAAACGTTCGTAAGATTTTCAGACAAAATCTTGGCTCCTTTATGCAAATCTTCTTTGATATTAAAAACAGATTTTAGTACTTTAAAAAAATATTTTACATAAAAACAAAATCTACATATTTTTTTAAATAATTTGCTACAAAATAGGGATATAATCTTCTTAGAATTTTTTTTCCACGCAGTATAAATGCAAAAAAAGATTGTTTAAGCATATTTTTCGAAGATTTAAAATATTTGTTTAAATAAATGATTTTAAAAAAATTTAAAATCAGTTTTTAGAACGTGATCTTTTTAAAAATTTTAATTATTTATACCAATTTTAATACTTAGTTTTATATCTTCACCCCTATCTACTTTGATATCTACAATTTTATTGTTATTTTTATTTTTATTAATAAAATTTAAAGTTCAAAATATATTATATAATTGAAAATTTAACCTCCTTTTAAAGTTCAATAATCTTCGAATATGACGTCACGCGCGTTCTTATCTCAATTTTTTTATTTATTTTAATATCACTAACTTGGTAATTTTGATTAGAAGAATAAAGATTAGAATGTAAAATATAGTAGTTAGAAGGTTAGTACATTAAAAAGTGGAAGTCGTAAATGCACGGTTCAAGATTTCATAAATGCACGACGTTTACGGATCCCTTAACCGTCATAAGGTCACAGTTACGAGGTCACGGTTACGGAACCCGTAACCGTCATGATTACGGGTTCCGGATCCGTGATAATTTTCTACATGAATTCTAACCCAAAAAAAACCTGACATCATCACGGTTACGGAACTCGTAACCGTGATGTCAGAAAAAAAAAATTACGGTTACGGAACCCGTGACCGTGACGGTCACGGATTCCATATGCGTCGTGCATTAAAGAAATCTTGAACCATGCCCGTAATACCCCCTTAAAAGTAAGGTACTGTATTTTAATTAACTAAAAAATTACAAAAAATGTTCTATAATAAAATCAAACGATTCTTCTCAACTAACATTGATCAAAAGACATCACTATTAATTTTCTTTTAATATCACTAACTTGGTACTAATAATAATAAAAATAATAATAATAATTATAATTATCATTATTATTATTACTATTACTATTACTATTACTATGAAAACTTATCTTTGTAAATTTTTATTTTAAAAAATATTTTCTTCTAACAAAAAACATACTTACATTAACTAGAGCCATTTTTCTTGTAACTTAGCATGTTCTGTAACACCCCAAGTTTCAAAATTCGGGAAGCTACTAGTTAGGACCTCACAATGGGTCCCGAACCGCAAAAAAAAAAAAGCAAACCGCAAAAATAACCGCAAACCGCAAAAAAAACCGCAAGCCGCAAAAAAAAACCGCAAAAAAAAAACCGCAAAACCGGAACCAAACCGCAAAAAAAACCGCAAAACTGCAACCAAACCGCAAAATGCGGTTCATTTGCGGTTCGAACCGCAACCGTGCGGTCCAAGATTTCTGGATTGCGGTTCGGTTCGGTTCGGTTTGCGGTTTTGCGGTTTTGAACCGATGCTCAGCCCTACCAGAAATACTAACAGACGGAAATAACAAAGTCTCACAATCTGAGAATATAAAAAGGGTCATAACTGAAAGACCAACAATAAAAGAAACTACAACTCGTCCTAAGAAGTACGACACCCCGGTTGACCACTACCATCCGGATCACTCAGCATCTGCGTTCCTTATCCAAACCGGTTATTATTTGCTAATTAAGTGATTCACCTTATTCCATTTTACAGTTGTGGCACGAGAACTCTTAAAAGTTCTCGTCTCCGTTCCTTATCCAACTGGGTGTAGGTTTAGCTTACCTCTGCCGGTAGCATCACTACAAACCGAGTGTGGACTAGTCCCTAAAGAAACCCCCAACGCCCTCAAGCTAACTGAGTAGTATGCCACCGCCCGTTACTCTTAGGCCAAAGGTATAGGTCGGTAGATAATTATTACTAAGTACCACTATGGACATATCATGTACACACCACTATCATTATCCACACTCATATCTAGCAGCTAGCTAAGTAAGCCCAAAGGACTTACCTGAATCAAATCTCCTTTCTCTTAATCACAACTCAATCTATAAATGTAGAAACTCGGTTGCCTGTCAAAGGAGGCAAGTGGATCAACACATGTCCAAAATACTTAGAAGTCTAAGACTTCTAAGATGTAAGATCCTATCAGAAAAGGAATTACTAAAAACATGTCTAAGGTGAAATTAAATGACCATTTTACCCTTGGTTCCAAATCTTCTAAAAATCTCGTAATATGTACTTAAATTCTTACTGGAGGCTAACTATCACAATCTAACTCTTAACGTTGAGTTTAGGTCAAGACTAGCACATTTCAAGTTTTCTCCAACCTTCTAAAAGGGTCACTAGGGTCCAACTTTGGCTCCAAATATGAAACCCGAATAAAAAGGTAACAATTCCGGAATAAATCTCTAAGTCATCTATGATATACATACTAGTCATAGGAACAAAGATCTCTCCAAAATTCCCAACAACAATCTCTACACAATTCTCCAAAGTTGGTTCCAACTCACATTCTATACTTGGCCAATTTCTGAGCATGTTTTCTAACTGCACAACTAGTCCACTTTGAGCCTCTATAACTCTAAATCCCACCGTTGAATTCGTCACATCTTTTGACATTTTGACCTATGCATAGCACTAAACAACATATTAAAAATTGAACGGTGGATCATGCTTCGAAGGCGTCGAAAAATAGGCTTGAACATGGCTTCAAGACACAATTTTCTGGACTGAAACAAGTAGTGCAAAAGGTCACAGATTCGATACTCACCAGCTTCACTTTCCCCAACTTTACTTTAGGCGCCAGGAGGTCACATGTTCACTCCGGCCTGTTGTAGACACACGTAAGCCATGTTCACTCAGTTCCTTCATGCTCGGGTCTCTACAAGGAAGGGAGAAAATCAGAGGTTTAGAACCCTCACCTTGGTCTTTACTAGCTGCAGAAGATTGCTAGATCTGGAAGGGAGGAATATGGCTCAAAGTTTGGATGCACAACTGCTATTATCTGCTGTTGAGGATCTCAGTTTCTGTCAAGGTGGGAGAGAAGAAAGCAGGCGGTACTCACCTGTACAAGTCGATCAGAAAGAGTGCAGATACAGAGAAGAGTACGAGGGAGAAGGGCAGGCATTACCACTAGTGTCACCCTTGAACTTCTGTTGGTGACTCGAGTGTGGCGTGGCGGCTTCAGCACTCTACTCCGGAAGTGATCGAGGGCAAGGCGGAACCAGACGGCTAGGGCTGCGAGATTGAGAGCGGGTTAGGCGATCGCTTGCTGTGAGAAGATCCGCTGCAGAAGGAAGGTAAGAAGATCTGGCTTGCGTGACTTCCGGCGGTTATTGAGATCTTTTCAGCCGTTACGTGAAGCAAGGAGATGAGAGGGGAGTGCGTCGGTTACATGGGATGAAGAGAAGGTGAGGTCGGCTGCTATTCTTCTCCTTGTTGGGTTGGACGTCTCACTGGGCTATTTGGCGAACTCCTGGCCGGGCTGAAGAGGCATACAACAGGTAAGGGATCGGCTTAAACAAGGCCAAAGGATGGGGCTGAAGCAAGATGAAAAAAAAAGAGTGGGCTGGGTTGTCATGAGCTTGTCAAGGCCTTGTCAAAACTCGTCATGGCCTTGCCAAGCTCATGCATGACCTTGTCATAAACTCGTCTTGGTCTCGTCAAACCTTGTCATGGTCTTGTCTTGGTCTCGTCAAAGGATTGTCATGATCTCGTCAAAAAGTCTCATGACCTAGATTAGGGTTTGGAACTTCATCATTTTATGTGAGTTAAACTTACATAAAATGAGACAAATTTGTGTCGGTATAGAATCCTGGGTATCATAAAAACGATCACGAGTCGAAATCCGGTTTGACTCGGTAATAAAATGGAAATAAAATTTCCGGATATTACATGTTCCCTCTTTAACTAAATGCTTACTCAACGGTAACCGTTGATGCGAGCACGGTCATGAGTTGTTGCACAATTTTAAGAGGAATCAAGTAACCAACAGTACTTTAACTTTAAGAGGAATCAAAACTCACATAGTTCTCTTACCTTTAATTTGTTGGATTTCTGAGTTGTTTTCGTTACCCCCTTACCTTTTCGCCTCGGATTCGAAAGTGGTACCTGAATCATCGGAGTTGAAATCCGATTTTTCCTCCGTCCTTATCCAATCTTGAATGCAAACTTGTGTCTCTACCTTCTCGGGCTTCAATTGAGTTCTCTTGTAACTTAGCATGTTCCCTCTTTTGGATTTTTGTCTTTCTAGCTAAAATTTGTTGTGCTTTTAGAAGAAGAAGAAGAAGAAGAAGGTGTAGGAGTAGGAGTAGGTGCGGTAAAAGAAGAGCTAACACTTATTTGAAGTGAAGAAATCTAATTTTCAATTTCACTACGAACATTATGAATGTCAGAAGTGTTGTTAGAATGTAAACCCAAACAATCATAATAAACAACCAATAAATTGAAAGCGTATCAAGTTTAAGTGTATGATCAAAAATGGAGGTTATATGATAAACAAGGGAATTTCCTTGTAATATTTTAGTCATTTCAATTTCATGTCGTGTATAGCACTTATAAGGTTGGATAAGTTGTACCATTTTAGAAAGTCTCAAAAACGTTTATGGTTATTTCTAAAAAGTTATAATAAGTGGGAGTGTAAACGTAACTCATGGAATTAGTTGCATCACTAAAAACCTTTAAAACATTACAAATATCTATGCAAGTTTTCCAAACATTTTCATCATGAAGAATTGACCAAGAAACGTTTTGTGTGGAAAAAACTTGTAAAAGCTCTTTGTGACGAAGGACTTTAATTACCTAGTAATTTGTAACTAGACTTCCAACGAGTTAAATTCATTGTCTTTTGAAAATGCAATTGGATGAACAATATTTTGTAAACATAATGTTCTCCATTTTTTCCGCAAATCGGAGGAGTGTCAAATTAATATGATCAATAACGTCGGTGATGGGGTTAGCATAACCGCTAAAATCTTAAGTCCATCTTGAACACATAAGTATAAAATATGGCATGCGCATTTTTTATGAGTAAAAAGAGTTTGCAAATATTGTCTCGTCGCCTCGACCAATTGGTTTACGGTGGCGGTGTTAGCGGGTGACCTTGACGAAGCCCATGTTTGTCATTGAAGAAACCATGAAGCTCACCATTGCACATGATAGAGAAGGTCGACGACGAAAGACAACTCATAATAAGGTTAATGAATTGGGTAGGAAATTTAAGGTGAACAAGGCAATTGTGAATGAAGCTCCAACTTATAGTGCCAAAAGCCTTCTTGAAATCAAGTTTCATTGTTTATGCGGGGGATAGAACTCATTTGCCCATAATGGAGAAGTATCTCCTGATATACAAGAATATTATGCTTAAGTTTATGCCTCGGGATGAAGGCATTTTGTGCTTTGTCGATAAGGTACGAGATGAGTGTTTGATCCCATCAGCAATGCACTTGAGAATGGTCTTATAGATCGTGTTGCAACAAGAGATAGGTCGAAAGTATGAGGAAGTTGTTGGGTTTTGAATTGTTTGAATGAGGAAAATGGATGCATGGTTGAGGCTCTTAAGCAACTTACCATTTCACATGAGCCACTATTAATTTTTTATATGTGGCGGGTTTAAGACGTGAAAAGGATGCACACCATAAGTGAACCTACGCACACAAACGTTCAGAGTTTCATCCTAAAACCAACTGACAATAGAAAAATTAGCCGTAGGACTTTATATGTTAATTTCAGATACTATCATATTGTCGTTGTAGGACATTTCTACACATCTTGACAACCATAGTGACGCCATTGTGGATAATGGACCTGGAGTTAATGTTTATAGTTTAACTGTGAGTTTGACATGTCTGGCTTAAATCTTTATCGTGACATAAATTGCTATAGATTGATTTGAAAATTGAGAATATTGGTGTATTAAAATGAGGTGGGAAAATGATCATGTGAGACATTAAAAATGAGATTACTATATACACATATTAACATGTGGTATTATACATTGCAAAACCCAAATGTGTTATGATTGTGTCGAACCTCCAAATACAACACTAACTCGCCAACCACTTTTTTTGGTAACACATAAAATTTACATAATGCACAAAACGTATTCTTGAGGATAGTTGCACGATCAATAATGCCTTATGGATAATGATCCATCACCCATCTTTTCAATTCCAAAACTTGTCTCACTCCACGTAGATTTAAGTATATCTGCATGGCATGCAAATTTTTTTTGTTATTTATAAAAATGAAAAAATGTATACATATATAATTTTATTTTTTAAATTGTTATTTTTATCATGGCATACCCGTGAAGAGTTGTTCATTCTTGTTCTAAATGATCCATCATTGGATCACTCAATACTGTCTGTCCCTGTTAATGATCCGATCACTAATCAGTTTATAAATTCACAAAACAATAACACTGAGAATAACAATAAAAATAGAAGACATTATTTACACAAAAATCACTTCTTAAATAGTTATTGTTTCAAAATGGACAATTAAAATTATCTTTTATCATAATTTTCTTGTCCGAAGTATATAAATTGCTTGTTAAATATTGTCGAAAATAATCTTGTCCTGTGCTAAAAATGCAAATAGATGAAAGCACGTACCTGATACGAATTGCTCATCGATGAATGTGGGCCCCCGGCGCCATAGAACATCAACTGAGTAATACTATCGTCGGCAAGATCCCTCAGTCTAGCCAACTCCGGCAAAACAACTTTCCCAAGATCCGGTCTATCTTTCCTCCTCATCTCCGCGCATTGAACCGCCAACTTAGCAAAACACAGCGTTTCATCAACCGGCCAATTCTGAACCGCCGGGTCCAACATCTCAAGAAGCGCGTCTGTTCCTTTCTCAATCGCGCTCGAAACGTGATGCGCTATCGCCATTGGCGACTTTGCAGTAATCAGCTGTAGCAGCAGCACACCGAGTGAATATACGTCTGACTTCACTCCAAGCATCCCGGTTTGCTGATACTCCGGGTCAATGTAGCAAAATGTTCCGGCTGTTGACGTCAGCCGGTATTGTGTGACGCTATCCGCGACAGTTGGTGGCACTAATCTTGCTAATCCTACGTCACTTATTTTGCTTACGTAATTCTGGTCTAATAGTATGTTTGCTGGTTTTAGATCTCGATGGACTATTGGCTCCGGTTTGGTTTGGTGTAGGAAATTTAAACCGGTTGCTATTTCTGCTGCTATCCTGAACCGGATCTCCCATGTTAATGGAGGTGTGTTTCCACGACAGAAAAGTCTGTCATCTAAGCTTCCTGTTAGGATATCACAAAATAAGTCAAGATCCTATATATACATGCAAAAGCTAAACTACCCAAGTTTCACATGTTCGGCTCGTTTACGATTCAAACGTGCTCGTACTCAACTTGTTTAGTCAAGTGAACAAATCAGAGTCGATTTCAGGAAGTCGGCTCTTATAGCATGAATCCTCTAGTCATCCATCAATAAGATTGTTATTTGAGAAAAACGAGCCGAGCTATCCGCTCTTGTTTAGAATCGATATGAGCTTTGATATGATTATGATAAGCTCGTTTAAAAAATCGAGTTGAGCCAAATTTTCATGAAACATGAAAAATATGCTCGAGCTTGAGCTGAATTTTTTTGAAGACGAGCTCGAGTTCACTCGTCTCATATAACAACTCTACCAGAATTTCGCTTAACTAATTACCTCTCGCCATGTACTCGTAGACTAACACTCCGTATTCGGGGCAAGCTCCAAGGAGGAGAACAAGATTCGGGTGTCGAATGCAGCTTAAAACTTCGATTTCTTGGTTAAACTGGAGCCTTCCTTGGGCTGCGTCGGGTCTCAGGATCTTGACCGCGACACTCGTGTGGTCAAGGTAGCACTTGAAGACAGGTCCGTATCCACCTTCTCCGATCTTTCGGGATGGGTCGAATCGATCAGTCGAAGATTCAATTTCTTCGATTGTGTACTTTCGATATCTACAGACGCTGTTGGATGCAACTATGCCTTCTTCTCGAAGGGAGAGGTTCTTCATTTCCGTACTTAGTCGTTTTTCGGCTTCTTGTTGAGCTATTCTATTAGCTGCTTCTGATGTTATTTCTTCTACCTTGGCTTTCCCTTTAGATGTGAAGGAATTATCTTCCACTGATCTCCTTTCCAACTCCATTGCCTGTTAGTGTCCATTTGGTTAGAACGATAGAATGGAAACGGAATAGAATTAGATAAGAGTAGGGAAGAAAATGAAAATGATGAAATTATTTTCATGTGTTAAAAGGATCTCTAATCAAACTTACTGTTTTTTATTGATTCGGAATCATTCCGTTATCGAGAATGATTCTTTGCGCTTCCAAACGAGCTTTTAAGTTTTATGAACTATTAACAGTTCGTTCTTCTGTTCATTGACTCATATATGTGTATATTATGTGGAAGATTGCACGTCAAATTTTATAAAACCTAGTTAAAATAATCTATATAGTATGCTTTTTGAAATTTGTGTATTTTGTAGACATTCTGATGTATTATACACATATAATGGTATTTTATTTATATTTAGTTTATATTATATCTTACAAACATGTATTTTATACAAATTATATATCGGAAAAACACTAAAGAGGTAATGTTTTCCGTTTCGACTCTTGAAAAAACGGATACACGGAAATACGAACTTTTATGTAAACAAAGACATCACGTGTTCGTAATATTTCCGTGTTCGTTTTTTCGTACGTGTAACATAGCAAACAAATTCATATATCTTAAATTTTCTCAATTCTCATAACTCATATATGTTAACATAGCACACAAAAATGTATGTTTTCAACCTACTAACCTTCTGCTTTGCAGTGAGTGCTTCTTTGCATGCTGTACTATACAAATCCATGGTTTGCTTGAGCTCCATTTTCATCCTCTTCATCTCAAAATCAGCATCCTCCATTGTAATCTATAACACAAACAATTATACATATAATCATCCAATGCCGTACTACTTAATGGATATAACCCATGCATGAAGTAGGTGCTCACAGAATTCATGTGAGACGAACACGAAGTGCGTCCGCTTTCTTGAGAAATAAACGAGAAATCGTGCAACGTACTGTAATCGGAAATCCTATTATTTCCGACGTGAGACGAGGTGAAGCTTTGCTCGGAGCTACTGGAAAGCCTTGGCGGCGTTCGAGAGGAAACATCCATGATATCATAGTGTGGAGAATACATGAGATCCACACTCGACCGATCGTTGCTCATAAACGAGATATCAGTCGAACAATCCGAGAAATCGCTGAACATCTTATCATTATATTTTCGCATCCTGTCAATCCAAGATTCACCAAAAAGATTAAACTTCTCACGGCCAAGGACAAGATATTTAACGGTTTTATATTATAAGTTCGAGATTCACCTTCTATAAGTATGGAAGTGAATTTTTGAATCCTGTTATATCGAGCTCAACTCAAATTCGTTCGCTTTTTAAACAAGGCGAAAATGAACATATTTTCAAGCTCGATCAAAATCTAGGTTTGGGTCGAGATCGATTCGATTATAAACGAGTTGTGTAGAAACATATCAAAACTGTGATGTAAATGGTAATACCAATACTGAAGGTACAAAACCTAGCACAATCAATACCGAAACCCTAATTTCAAACAAAACCCTAATTAACGTACAAAACTAGTAACCATACCCACCTTTATAGGTAAAAGTAAACATACCCTCCTTATATATTGGTAGTACCAAAACCCTAATTTCAAACAAAACCCCAATTTCCCAATTCCAATCCAAATACCAAAACTGAGCGCACAAAAACTAGCACAATCAATCAAACAAGTATACACATACCTGTTTGGATCTTTCTCAGCTGGTTTACTGCTGTAAATGGAAGATCTATCGAAGGATGTTCTCTCAGGTTTGATGCTGGGATTGTGTTTGGGAAGAGCTTCAGCAACGTAAGATTTTGCTTTGACTAATCCTTCTAGCTGTTTCTGAAGAGGAGAAGAATGCGGGACAGCGCGAGTTGAGTTTCGTACCGTCGTTTTGCCTTTGGAAATGACGTAAACTGTGCAGAAATTTGGAGCAGCTTTAGAGACGCTGTTTGGGATATCATGTTTGAACTTCTTCATGAATCCACCTCTTGAAGCACCAAGAACTAAGCTTTCAATGGCTGCATAATTCACGTATTCTACCAAGGCTTTTGTCACGTCTGTGTCTTCTAGCGTGATGTCTAAGCAAGGTATCTATGTGTAAGACACGTGACAAAACTCGGTTAATAAACCTATCAATGAACATAATAGTAACATATACGTGCGAAATTCGACTATTCAATAGAGATTGGACGGGTTACGTATTACGTATTGATTAAAACCTATGAATGGTTACGTATTGAGTAAGTTTCGACTGGATACGCACATTTTGTTTTTCGGTTTGAGTCAATTGGTTTTGGGCGAACAAGTTGATGCCAAAAGCGGATATTTCAAGTGGAGTTTGATCATCTATTGTAAGCCGGATAATAACTTACATTTTTGCAAGTGCAGAAGACGCGAAAGGTGACGAACAAGTCTTTGACATGCTTGTCTTGCGTTTGTCTTGGTGAATTACTTGGGTCCGGTTCTGAAATGCTTGCACCAAAACCTATAACGTATAGTTTCACTTTATAATCGATATGAGATCATTTCTACACATAACGAAAGTTACATATATAAAGTTGTAAGACCTGCATAAGAAGAAGATTTTGGGGTGACAACATGAATCAAGATGACAGGATGACCTCTAGAGAGGAGATTTTCAATGGCCCATTTAAGAGCATTTTGAGAAGTTTTATCTTTGTCTACCGCGACGGCAACTAACCCATTTCCGGTAGATTTCTTCCCCTTTGGTGCATACATCCTCCAGTATTTCTAAGAGCACGATTATTACTCGTTGTCAAACCTTGATCCAAGATGAAAGAAAATGAAAACAAGAACACTTTGTTTCTTGTTGTCAATGACAACAAGAAACAAAAACAAAACTATGAACAAATGAAACAATCAATGAAGCATCTCTCCCCCCTACCCTCGACAATAAGCTTTTTCCATAAACATCTAAGGGAGAAATGAATTGAAGAATCAGGAATTTTTAGCAATTTTTTTTACTCGTTTATTGTAAAGTTAATGTAAAATCCAAAGTAATCGAGAAGGAAAAGGAAAAAAGAGAGAAAAGAAAAAAAAATGTTGGATTACTCCTCGATATATTTAGTGTAATCCGATAATACAGCATATCCTCTCCTCTTTCATCCCCCATTTTATAATTAGTTTTAATTTTTATTTACTAGTAGTAATTGATACAAAAATAACTTTTATATATATATATATATATATATATATATATATATATATATATATATATATATATATATATAGATAGATAGATAGATAGATAGATAGATAGATCCTGACTCATATGTAAACCGCTCTTATCGTGTGAACGTGTAAACACCGAATATACGTGAGTATATCGCCGAATATATGTAACTATACCGCCGAATATATAGATTCAGGTCCGGCGAATCTTCTTCCATTAATAACACGATTTTTTTTATCCTTTAATATCGTCTAATCTCAGTCATCTATTTAACGATCTAACGGATACAAGTTGTTCTCATTGTACATGTTAAGAGTTGTTTACATGAGAGTAAACTCTATATAGAGATATATAAAATATTATTATTAATACTTTGTTAATTAATGTGAGCAATGTTGTTAAAATACTTATTCAATTATGTCATTTTAACGGTCTTCCGATTCGTTAATGTGAGAATGATTCAAATCTTAGGTATGATGTTGTTGGAGGTATGATGTAAATGTTTGTAATTAAGGAGAGTATATGGTATTTGAACAATCTAATCATGCTTTTTAAAAAGAGAAAATTGGATGAAATGTACCCAATAACTAATGTTGTTTAGTAAATAACCTAGGCCTATAAACTTTTAAGTGAATAGCCTTATTAAACAAATAGGTAAATGTTCAGGTACGGCCCTTATATTGCGGTACAGTCGTACGGCCGACCGTACGAGCGACACGTGTCCCGAAAAAAAAAAAAATTTCTCTTTTCTGAAACGATTTTTTTTTTTTTCTGGAAACTAATGAAAATTTATTTGAACTACCATGTTATAATTTATGCACTATTCTCCTATAAACTTTGAACTATTCCCATATAATCCATGAACTATTACTTTTTAATATAATCCATGAACTATTCTATTATAATTCATGAACTATCTCATAATAAGTTTTGAACTTTTACTTTCACTCCTTTATAAATTTTTGCACTTTAAACTATTCTATTATAATTCATGAACTATTCTATTATAATTCATGAACTATCCCATAATAAGTTTTGAACTATTACTTTCACTCCTTTATAAATTTTGCACTATGAACTATTCTATTATAATTCATGAACTATCCTTTTAGAAGTTATGAACTATTACTTAATAAGTTTTGAACTATTACTTTCATTCCTTTATAAATTTTACACTATGAACTATTCTATTATAATTCATGAACTATCCTTTTATAAGTTATGAACTATTTCATAATAAGTTTTGAACTCTTACTTTTACTCGTTTTTTTTTTTTTTAAAAAAAAAAAAAAAAAAATCCGGGACACGTGTCGGCCGTACAGACGGCCGTACCGGAATAATGGGTCTTACTTGAACACTTCCCTAAACAAATAATGGCAGATTTACCCTTATTAATTATAATAAATTTTATCCTAATTTAGACGTTACTCTTATAACTTAAGTATTCTTGTAAATGAAACAAATTTAACTGGACAAGTTGGATTTCACGATTTATCTTCTTGTAAAATTTTATTGTACACGATTTATCTTCTTGTAAAATTTTCTTGTACAAGATTAATTACTAATTGATTAATTACTAATTGATTACGCTGATCAATTCTTGTAAATTTTTGTAAAATTTTATTAAGAATTTTCTTGTACTCTTCATGATTTACATGAAAAGTACAAGCATGTAACATTTTTATCAATTCATATAAAAAAATTTTATATTCTTAATGATTTACTAATTGATTACGCTATTAAAATTGGTAACTTATTCAAAATACAGCTTCTTCAATTAGGGATTGTAGGTCAATTAAAAGGTAATAAATAATTAGGAATCTTTTAAATTCTTGTAGAAGGGCAAATTAGTCTAAAAAATTTAAAAAAGGTCATATTCTAACAAAATTATTGAGCTTCACAATTACTAAACAAAATTAGTGAAGTAATGCTACGTAGCAAATTCACTATTTTAAAAATGAAAACAATGTTAAGTAGTAACATACGGGATAACCCGATCCGTTACATCATCAACAATCTTATATGTATTAAAGGAGAGACTCTTTTTGCCACGTGTCAACGCCACGTTTATCGAAGTTAAAAAATTATTTTTAAAAAGCTAATTAATTAAAAGTTAAATAATTAGAAGATTTACTAAAATAAATAAAACACTAATTATCTTTAGAAAATTTGTTGGATACGTGATTTAAACAAAAATTTATAATTGAACTTTTTTCTAAAATTTCATATAATCTTACCAAATCCGAAAATTTAAACCGATTTTTTTAATGGTAGATTTTACAAAATAAATTAAAAATGTAATTACAATTTTCATGTTTAATTTTATTAAATATTTACCAATTCTCAACTTTACTTATGGGATGTCGTAAACTGAGCTTCCTTAATATAACAAAAAATTTGCGGGTATAATAATATTTATTTGTAGAATAGCGTTATATCTTGACCTTTTCGACCTAGAAATATCATCTATTGTTAGTCCAATTTTCCATAAAAATTAATAAGGTGATAACTTTTATCGATATATTTATGTATGGATTTAAAAAAAATTAAAAATAACATAATTTTATATATAATTTAATATTGTCAAAACCCGCACAATACATGACAATCAGTTACATAAATTAAGGCATGACTAGCCGTGAAATCGACTACACAATACATGACAACCAGTTTCATAACCCCAAGCTCTTTTGAAAAATATTTAGCACAAATGTATCATGCTAGAAAGGGGATAAAACCATGGAAGGTGTTTCCCCAGCAGAAGAGTAGCACCCGACACCTTGACCGTGCCATCCATGTTCACTTTGATCCACCCTGAAACCTTTGCAATATCTTATACAAACTCATTACCAAGGTTATGGTTTCTCGGCTTAAATACATGCTCTCTGATATCATATCTCTAGAGCAAAGTGCATATACTAAAGGAAGGTTGATCTCGGACAATTCCTTACTTGCTTTGGAGTGCTTTCACCATATGAAGCATAAAAAAGGGTAGTATTGGGGAGATGGATCTTAAACTTGATATGGCTAAAGCCTTTGATCGAGTTGCTTGGAAGTTCTTAGAGGTTGTTCTCATGCAACTTGGCTTTTCTACTATCTGGGTTCAGCTCGTTATGACGTGTAACCACTGTCTCTTACTCTTCGAGATTAACGGACAAAAATTGTGGGATGTATACATCCTTCAAGGGGCATTAGGCAAGGTGATCCTATTTCTCCCTTCCTTTTTATTATTTGCACTTTGGAACACAATATGCATTTGAAACATCCTGGGAAAGTCCTTCTGTTGCTTGGCGTTTATGTTCCAATTTTTTAAGTGTGGGATCTAATATATACATAAGAAGGGTCACTATAACTCATGTATGTATAAGATGTAATTTTGAGCCAGAGACTACTTTTCACGCTATATTTGGTTGTCTGCACTCACAAGAGGTCTGGTGGGGCTCATCGGCTCTACAATGTGTTGCAAGCTCGAGTCTCAGCCTGGTCACCGAAATAGTTCTTTTCCTTCTGGATAATCATGGGCTAACAATGGTTAAGGAGTTCATTATATGTGCATGGATTGCCTGGTCCTACAAAAACATATGTTTATTTGGTGATCCTACAAACAGACCAAATTTTTGGATTTAGACAGTTCATTGATGATTTTGAATCTTCTACTGCGTCTCATACCATTGTTGTTATTGTCTCCTTGTATTCTCACTGGGAAAGGCCACCTTCAGGGCTAATCAAGATAAATACAAATGTTGTTGTTCTTGTCACTGGCTATGGCCTTGGCCGGTACCATTTTCAAAAACAATGAGGGAGCACTTATTAGGGCGTTCCAAACGAAAATTGCAGGCTCTAATAATCCTCTCTTAGTTGAGTTCTTTGCTGATCGATTTGCCATTACCAAAGCTCTTTCTTATGGTCTTCTTGATGTTCTGGTGGAAATTGATTGTAAAGTTGCAGTTCATCTCCTTCTATCTACCTCGTCCACTCGATCTTCTCATGGCTTGACGGTGGAAGATATGTTGGCTTTGCCTCAATCCTTCTCATTTTGCTCGTTCAGCTATGTTAATAGGATGTATAATAGGATTGCCCTTTTCTTGGCCAAGAACTGTAACAAGATTAGTCTTTTTTGTCAAGTTTCCTCTCACAACTGTACTGTCTTCTAGACATTGTAACTTTGATTGCCTGTGAATTGGCATAAATGAAGATTTCTTTGTTCAAAAGATATATATAGAGAGAGAGATTTCTGTAAATATTCAGTTGGTAGGTAAATTAATAGGAACAAGTTCATATATTTTATCTAGTTATGATTAAGTTTGTGTAACTAAATTATGTAATATAGTGTAAATGATTATCATATATTAGTGTATTTAAATCGTTTCGTGTATCTAAAAAACTCGTGTAATTATTTACTTTTTTAAAAGGCGATAGTGTGTCAGTTAAATTTAGACACACTTTGCCTGTAATGTTTCATCAGTCAACCGGACCTTAACAGAGAATGATTGAAGAGGAATATGTCACATTTATAAATATCGGCCTTCAACACAAGAATATATGTTTCATATCCCTGTTGGTAGCTACTAGCTGCAGCACAATTTCATAACTTGCAGTTCAGATGAAACCCAAACATGGAAGCTACAATGCTGGATCTAGCCACTCGACACTTATATTACATTACTTACAAATATATTCAAAAAGGAACTTGCAACATTTATTGGGCAAGGATCGCAAGAACACTGCGAATATAAGTAACTGTTTCATTTCTTGCCAACAGGCTCAGCTCTCTTGCTTAGCTTTCTCCATACAAACGCAACCGCAACTTTGGCACCTATACCGTGATGACTTTTAGACAGATATAGTAAGCCTCCAAGCAGAAGCAAACCATTTGCTATTAGCTTCTTTGAAGGCATTTTCAGTATTTCCTTTGAATTTCGCTCCTCTGATGATTCATTGAGATTGAATGATGATGTTGATGCTAGAGGTGGAGTTTGAGAAGTTCTTCCATCCGATATTTCTTCAACTTCAAAAGGAACCTGAATAAAAACTGCTAAAGTAAGGATATGTACAAAAGTGGCATATTTTAGTGAGCTCACAAAAGCATGCAAGTGAAGATTGATTCAAATATCAGGATATGATAGATAGAAAAAACATAGTACAGATAAATACGAGTCCAAACATAATCGTTGAAAAGTAAAATAAATCAAGTACAGATACTCCATAGAAACCCAGGAATTTATCTTCTTGGTAGTTGGGAACTCAATTGCCCCAAAACAAAGTAAATTCAATGACCTAGTAATAGGGGGGAACCTAGGTAAGTTGAACTGCCACTGTTTTTCAAATTATATTTTGACTCCTAAAGAAAAAAATTTAACCAACCAGAGTTCATCATTAAAGGGCTTTACAAACTGATCAACTAAGTACTTTCAATGATATACATGCTCTGTATTATCCAGCAATCAGATGATATGAGAATATAACTAAGGTGAATTGGCACGAAGAACCAGACACACCAAGTGACAATAAACAAATTATATATAGCAGATGAGCCAGTAATCCCAGTATCTATAGCATGTCCATATGCTGACAGAATGACTTAATTCAAACCACAAGAACGATAGAATATGGTTTACCACAAGCAAGATTTACTAATCAGTAATCATGCAAGTTTGATATGGGCACAAGAGACAACACTAACCCTCTGAATGTAATTGACTGCTGACACTTCTGACCACAGCTGATCCTGGTTGATTGAAGAGTAATTGCGTAACGCCTTCTCCATTTTGCATACGTAATTCCAGATGCCTTTTGCAAAAGCCATCTTAGCCATCTCTACATTAAACCCAGCATCTTCTTGGTGAACCATCTTAATCTCACAGGAATTTGTACCGGGTACTGCAGATAGAGAAGTCTTAGTTATGTATCATCCAAACAGCTAAAGCCGCCTGAAGGTATACAAAGCAATAATACATACTATATAGTATGGAATGGATAGTCTGTGACCTATTTGCTAAATTGCAACCATTAATCACCTAGCATCCAAAGAACTTCTTTCTCCAAACAGAGAAATGAATGATGTTATATTCCTGAATAGGGGGGGCACCTAAAATAGGAAAATGGAACTCTCCGAATCTTTTCTAACTGGCCCATTTTCTTACTGGCTCATGTCCTCACTCCATTTTCTTACTGGCTCATGTCGTCACTCCTCACCCCCAAAAACAGAAACCTTGTCCAAGTAATTCTGCTTCTAGGGAAAAGATAAATGCATGCCAGAATCATTTGTAAAGTATGCAAGGAAATGTTTTTCCTCCGTCAGGATGCAAAGTCTAAACTACAATTGTTGGTGTTGTAGTGGCATGATCAC
This sequence comes from Fagopyrum homotropicum, assembly GCA_033239125.1. Classification (NCBI taxonomy): domain Eukaryota; kingdom Viridiplantae; phylum Streptophyta; class Magnoliopsida; order Caryophyllales; family Polygonaceae; genus Fagopyrum; species Fagopyrum homotropicum. Next base: position 8,486,189 of record BSWB01000007.1, on the reverse strand, counting down.
TAAACCCTTTGGGAGAAAGATAAAATTAATTGGCAGGATGATTATTTTAAGGATTCTGGCCAAATGCAAGGCAAGCATCCTCCTTACCATAAACTCGAAACACTTATTAAGCCAGAAAAATCACAACAAATTACTTGCCTTGTCTTATACGCCAGCCAGATCTAAAGCTTTCAACTCGAACATACTTTCTGCTTCTTGATACTGAAGGATGATCACAGTCCTAACATAACAATCAGTCAATCATAATTGAGAATTAAAGAGAAAATTTTGTAATGTAGCTAATTGGCAAGAAATGACTAAAGGATAAAAATATATCATGTAGCTAAAGCATGTGACAGGATTAAAAAGAACATGGTGAACTATTTTTCTTTCTTCTTTTAAGGTTTACACGAAAAAGGCAGACCTAGAGAAGATGATGCGAAATATTATATTTTTGATTAAAATAGACATATTTAATATGTTAAGATGATAATAGCAAGTGGCATGCATATAGAAGAATGCAGACTCAGAAGAAGAAAACTGCTGTCAACTTGGTTAATAGGTACTGGTACTTGTCATATAGTGGTATTAAATAGATGAAAATGAGGTACTAGGAGGACAAAAAATGGCATTCACAAAATTTATCCAACACCGCACAAAACATCACACTAATTGACATATAGTAGTATTAACTAGGTGAAAATGAGGTACTTGAAGGACAAAAAATGGCATTCACACTGAGATTATCAACACCACACAAACATCACACTGAGATTACAAAATTCCAAATTCAGTTGCTCCAAGATACCAAGTTTTGTTAGCCTCCTCAAAAAAAATCGGCTTTAAGACAGATGTACATTGGATGTAACAAAACATAAACTGCCTTAACTCTTGAGCCGTGACAGGGAATTCAATGAATTTCATGAAAAATTTTCCCTCGATACCATAACTCTTTTGTCCAAAATGGTTCATTTTTCCTACTCCAGGTCATTCCAATATTTCCTCTGTGATTCTATCATGTAACAGCTTAACACAATCAGGATATTCATGCAGCAAGGATATTAAAGAATAAAACTAATTTAGAATAAAAAAAAAAAAAAGAAAGGAGGTACTGCTTTTTTATAATGGACAAAAAAGATGCCAAAGGTGGGAAAGATAGTTCTGTCACAAAAAGGACATCGGTAAACCTCGTGGGATACTATGAAGATATCTTTTATGAGTAAAGAGGACAGCCCACGTGATAGAAGGAGAACATCGGTTTTAAAGCATGCAGAGCATAAAAGAAAGTCAAAACAAATTAATATAGAGGACCAACTTCATTGTGTTATCACATATCTATTCAAAATGTTCTTTATAATAATGAAATTGGAAAAGGATCCTTGTATTTATACACTTGGCATAATAAGAACTGAAAGAAATATGATCGTCGTCATCCATTTGAACAGAGACCATCGTTAAGAAAAATAAATAAGAAATAACAGATCTGTACAAACACATAGATCTTCTTATGTAGTTAATTCAAAAGAGGGATATATTCAATGTATAAAGGATGGAAATATGCTACCTTGATAAAGCAATAAAACACATCGTCTTGGCCTTCCCAGACCTTCCAAGCCAATACATACTCCCTTGGTGTCAACAATGGGAACTTTTTAATTGTTCTGCCAATTTCAACACCAGTTGTTTCATCAATACGTATTTGCTCATGCTTGACAACAGTATTGTCCCACTGCTTTCTGTAATCGTTGTCCATATAGAAATCTCTTAACACTTTCGGAGTACAAGTCTCAAATAATGTCAAACTCAGATATTTAGGAGGGCCATCCTACAAGAGAAAAGGAGTGGGAAATCAAAACAACAATAAGGAGAGTTCACATAATTTAGAATTTTGAATGGCCCGAGATCATAAGAACTTCAAATATAGTGTATATATCTGTGTAGTTAAAAAGTAAAAAAAGAGATGCACATTGGCTTTCTTTTCACTCAATCTTTAAAATAAAACAAGGAATTTATTGACGAGTCGCTGCACAAAGGAATATGTATCAGAAGATCAGAAGATGGATGGATAAGTTCAAAAGAGAGTTTAAGAAACGTAAGATGGTTGGGTACAGGATCGAGATAAAATAACCTTTTGTTTGCAGCACTTTGCTTTATAAACGAGAGTATTGCTGCTTCTTTCAATAACATTCTCCCATTTGTCATTTTCACTGTCATTTTCATCCAAACTGTCAATAAGACTTTGTAGATCAGCGTCTGATATGAGATCTGAAAAACTGCACATAAAAGCAGGGCTTGTACGTTACAAACTGTGGAGGCTGGACAGAAAACTCACTCTTGTAAGAACATATTGAACAATGATGTCTCATCTCACTCGTGCATTTGCAAGCAAGTAACTTCTAAATCCTACGAAAGCAAATTCAAACTCTCCATGAGCATATAAGCTAGTAAAACTGAGTCGTAGTGATCATGACCGAATCCAAGGATGTGGAACAGGTTTCAAATTCAATGATGTCTCACACTACATGATAGAATTGAACAAGTGAAGAAAGGAATGAAACCAAGGATAAAAAGAATGTCATTATTATGAACAAAGTGTAGAAGTTACAAGCAGCTAAGCACCACTCGAGTTGGCCTGTTAATCCAGCAATCATAATCTCTTTCTACATGCAGTCACATTCAGTGACAGAGTTTAGCAGATTCATTTATTTTGTTTCTTGACAATTTCTCTTACATTGTCGCAGGTGGAATCAGGTCAAGCAACGCTGATTTTTCAATCAACAGATAGTTGAAAATGATGCTAAAGACTATTGGGTTGGAAAATTTGCTTATTCAATCCAGTTTAAGTCACTGCACATCAAATTATGTCAGTGTTGAATCAATCTTATCAGAAAATTTAGCGTTATCGGTTGCTACATATACTCCTGTAAGGCTAAAAAAACCTTACTAAGGCAGTTTGAATCACTTCTGGACAAGTCTACACATACTGGCTTTTAGATCGATGCCTTTCCTGAATCTATTAAACAAGAGTGATGAGCCCATCATATCATAGTACAAGTACAAGTGTTACACGCACAGAACATAAAAGAGAACGTAAGCTTCCGGTGTTAAAAGGCAATGAGATCAAAAACAGTAATAAAAAAAATTTAAGAAGAGAGATATTTCATACCCGGTTGAAGAATCCAGACCCTCCGCAGGATCCGCCGCTAGCGCCTCCGTTTCCATCGACGGCGACAGTGAGCGAGACGATTGGTTTCTACCTCTACGTAAACGAGAAACCAACCACTTCGCAAATTGCCATAACAAGATAAATACGAGAGCACCAACAGTAGCCCAACCACTCATCTTGTTATCCTTCCATCGTTCTTCGCTCAAGAACAACCACAACCCCACTGCCTCAGGTTCCGAAACCGATACTGTTGTCCCGGCCACAGATTCCATGTCCATAAAACCCTTTTCACAGAATCAAATTCGAAGCAGAATCAGAATCCCTAACCGATAACTAACAGTTACAAATCCCTAATTTGTACGTGTACTTGGAGCTTGGCCTCTAAAATCAATAGGTACACAATGAAATCCGTTATATAAAGAGCCAAAATAGGAAATTGACTAATTCTTAGAGATTAAACGCGAAGATGGAGACTGCCATATCTTGTTGAGCGGAACGACAGAGCAAATGCGAGGGATGGGAGGAGAGAGAAAGAGAGAAACTCTCACAGCCACGACTAGGAAGAAGAAATACGTTCCTCCAATTAGACGGCACATGTTCGTTTTTGTGGTATTCCGTCTACACTTTATCAATGCATTTTCTTCTCTATGTTATAAAACGATTTTATTTATTTTTCCCCTAGATTTGTATAACGGCATCTATACGCTGTACGCACTAGGTTCCATTAATGAGTCCAATATATTTATTTATGATCCACGGTATCTATACAACTGATTAGGTGGAAGATGAAATGTTGTTGAATCGATTAAAAGGATGGAATCTATTATTTATTATACATATTAAGGGGGGTGTATTGAATTAAGAGTTTACGGAAATTTTTTAGATTTTAAAAGTCTATGGGTATTGAACTTAAATTTTTAAAAGTTTATATAAATCTGTAGGTATTCAATTAGGATTTAAAATTTTCCATAAAATTCCTATGGTATTTAAAAGTTTGTGGATTTTAAAAATATCTATTATTTCATTGATTTTGTAGGATTAAAATATCCGACAGAATTTGCAAATTTTATGATTATTAAGAATCAATCAAAATAAAGTCTAGATTGAATACACTCCCACGCTGTGGAAGTAGTAATCAAATGGAGCTCCCACAAATTTTAATCAACTAATAAATATATATTATAGCCAAAAATATATTCTTATCAACATAACCGCCAAAATCTAGCCAAATCTACCCAAATCTCCCACGAAAATATTTTTTTTATCAACGTAACCCTACTAACGGAATTTTTATTTATTTTTATTATTTAGAATAATTATTAATCAATATAAAAAATCTACCCAAATCTCCTTTTTTTTACGTTCTTATCCGATACTTGAAAATTCCACAACACAATTCCTACGTTTTGAAGGATTTTGTTATCCCACGTCGATTATCTACTAAAGTTGATGGTTTAGAACTTGTATAAATAGGAAGTCTAAATAGTATACAAATAATACATTTCCTAGCCTTTTGGTTAAGTTCAACTATAATTATTATTCATATCGGAATAATATTTTATTTTTTTGAATTATGTGGGTCATAATGTTCTTCCCTTAGTTTTAATTTTATGGAAGAGTAATCGTATCCCTAAAGTTTTATTTTTAGAGAAGATTTAATTTGTGAGAACGTTAACCTACAATTATGTGGGACATAATGTTCTTCCATAAAGTAAAAATTTTATTTTTTGGAACATTAACCTACAATTATTGTTCCTAAAGTAATTTTGGCCTTTCGTCATAATGTTCTTCCCTAAATTAATCTTGACCTTTGGTTATTAAGTAACTGTACTCCTAAAGTTTAATTTTTAGGGAATATTTTTTTATTTTTTTTCAAATGAATATCAAAATGATCTATTTGGTTAAATTTTTTTAGGGTTTTTGTTGTCCCATATCGATTAGTTACTAAGCTTGGTTTTAGAACCGTATAAATAGGGAGACTATATCCTCGCTGACGTGGCGCGCTGTGAAAATAGGGAGTCTACATACTCGCTGACGTGACACGCTGTGGAGACAGTAATTCTAAAATAGAGTTTCTACAACGCCATTAAATCTTTTCTTCCTAAGTCCAAAAAAAATATTTGTAACCGATTTGTTTCGAAAAAATATGTACTTCTAAAAAAAAGTTAGAAAATCTTTATTTATTAAACTAACGATCTGTTATTAGAAAATTTTACGTACCAACCAACCTATTTTTTGAACAAAAAAATCTTTAATTTTAAACTATTTTTTACGCTAAGGAATCTTTTGTTATTAGCATCATTCATCTTACGTTAAATTTTTTGAAGGATTTTGTTAAGTTTAACTATAATTATTATTTATATCGTAATAATAATATTTTATTTTTGGGATCGATAACCTACAATTATGTGGGTTATAATATTTTTACCTAAAGTAATCGTACCCCTAAAGTTTTATTTAAATTTTATTTTTGGTGAAGAGTAATTGTACCCTAAAGTTTTTATTTTTAGAGAATATTTTATTTTTGGAAACGTTAACCTACAAGTATGTGGGTCATAATGTTCTTCCCTAAAGTAATCTTGACATTTGGTTATTACGTTAAATATTTTCACGTTATTTTTATATAAGTAACCGTACCCTAAGTTTTATTTTTTGGAAGATTTTTTTTTCAAATAAATATCAAAATGATCTATTTAGTTAAATTTTTTGAAAATTTTATTGTCCCACATCGATTAGCTACTAAGTAATTTTTGAACTTGTATAAATATGGAGTATAAAGAGTATACAAATAATATGTGTATCGTAATTTTGCCCCTCGAGTTTTTTTAGGCAGTCTTATCTATTTACGTTAAATATTTTCAAGATTTTGACTATGCAAATAATACATTTTTTGCCAATAAATTTTTATTTTTTAAACTATTTTTTAAGCCAGAGAATCTTTTGTTAACAAATTACAATATGTTAATGGAACTATTTCACGTAACTTTTTATAGTTGGAACCAACCAATCTATTTTTGGATAATTTTTTTAAAAAAAATAAATGTACTTGATTTTTTTGTTAGTTTTCGATTTCTATTTACGTTAAATATTTCACGTTATTTTGGTTAAATAATCGTACCCCTAAAGTTTATTTTTTAGGGAAGATTTTTTCTTTTTTTCAAATGATTATTAGGTTGATCTATTTACGTTAAAGTTTTTTATGGATTTTGTTAACCCACATCGATTAACTATTAAGGTTGATAGTTTTAGAACTTGTATAAATAGGGAGTCTAAGGATTATACGATTAATACATTTCTTGGCCTTTTGATTAAGTACAAGTATAATTATTATTCATATCGGAATAATATTTTATTTTTGGAATCGTTAACTTACAATTATGTGGGCATAACGTTCTTTTCTAAAGTAATCGTACCCTAAAGTTTTATTTTTGGGAAGATGTTATTTTTAGGATCGTTAAACTACAATCACGTGGGTCATTCTTCCTTAAAGTAATATTGACTTTTTGGTTAAGTTCGATTTCTATTTCCGTTAAATATTTTCACGTTACTTTTATATAAGTAACCGTACCCCAAAAGTTTTATTTTTATGAAAGATTTTTTTCCGTTTTTTCAAATGAATATCAAAACGATCTATTTAGTTAAATTTTTTGAGGGTTTTTGTTGTCTCACGTTGATTAGCTACTAACCTTGATGGTTTTAGAACTTGTAAAAATAGAGAGTCTAAAGAGTATACAAATAATACATTTTCTTGGCGTTTTGGTTAAGTTCAAGTATAATTATTATTCATAGCTTAATAATGTTGACGTGGCGCCTCCACGATTTTTTTTTCCGGATTAAATCTTTTATCAAATTACAAATTAAGCCAATAAATCTTTTTTTATTAAACCATAATTATTTTGTAAAATATGGAATTTGCTATCCCACATCGATTATCAAGAAAACATGACCCTTTGAGAAATGTATAAATAAAGACAAAAAGTTTGATGATTAATATTATCTTCTGAGTTTACAATTATTTCGTTTTTTATTGATAATATCAAGCGATCATAACTTTTGAGGTTACACTTATATCAACTTTATCTTCTTTTTTCCAGAATCGGACTGTCGCTCATGTTTTCGAGGTTTCAAGATAAATGTTATCTTTTGGATTTGTATTATATTATATTTGCACAATTTTATTTATTTTTTAATCAATTTATTTTGAATATATTTTTGCATTGCATAGATGTCGTTTATTGTTTGATATTTATTAATAATGTGGTTTTTATAATATAGATATAGTGAACACTTTTGGTTTGATATGCTCCCAGATGTAGTCATATTTATATGATGAACTATGTCAATAATTATGTTGTTATCATTTAATAAGCGTATACTTTATTACATAAACATTCATAATCAAATCAACAAAATATAATAAGAAAATGACATCTATAAAAAATTATACACACAAACAAAATAACAAAAAATACATTTTTAAATACCCGTGCAAGGCACAGGCACTAAACTAGTTTTTATATAAGGGTAAGTAAAAAGGAATTAGTATGTAAAGATAGGTCTTTCAAAGCATCCATGATGAGGTTTTCAACATCTCCTGGTAACACCTAGTCACATGTCGGTGACGTTAAATCATGTAACGCAAGTTTATAAGTTTTGGTGTAGATTTCTCTGAAAATGTGATGATCACAATGCTGATGAATTCCGAAGATCAAGGTGGATACGTCCGAGATGATCATATCTGTCTCCCAAGGTTGTTTTCAAACTTCGTTGATAGCGTTGGTGAGCATAAGATTATCACCTTCAAATTGATAATTGGCTTCATGATATAAATCACTGAGTTTATGGGCTAGGTTTGGACCTACGCGCATATGTGTTCGGACATGCAACGAAACTCCTTCACGTTATATCTAACATGGCGGAATTCCACAAGTTACATTGGCCAAAAGAATGCGAACAATATGAGTTGAGCTATCTCGGTTTGTACTCATCTCGACTTCGTTCACTTTATTAAGTAAGACGAAACATTTAGACCTGTTCATATCCGGCCTTGGGCCGGGTTCGGGCCAGGCTTTATAAAATATTAAGCCCGTTTAGCCGGGCCCGGCTATCTGGCTTGGGATATGTGTCGTACCCAACCGTGCGGGTACACAAAAGTCTTACAATTTATAAACTCGTTATATTTTTCCTAACTCCTAGCGAACCCACAGTGTATGGGTCGTTTTGTAGCAAGGATAGTATTCCGAGGTCGAACTCGAAGACTAAGGTGAAATCGAATCAACAAGTGAGCATAGATAGTGTAGAACTAGTCTAAGAAAGGAGAAAGGAATAAAGAAATGAAAATCTCTATGTTTTTGGTTTGGTTTTGGGCTGATCAATCAAAGATCACAATTCATGCAAAATAATAAATCAAACTAACAACTCAAGCTAGCAAAACAAACAAGTAGCACAAACTCAAAATATGTGATCAAAGAGAGAAAAATGGATTCTAGAGGTCAAGATTTCCGGTTATGGCATTGGACTCAAGCTTCTAAAGATTCTAAGGATAACGCTGCGGTGTTGGGAAAGGGTGTTTCTCTAGTGGAAGCAATTACCGGGTAAGTCTCTCGCTTCACTAATCCCGCATCAAACTCCTATTACCGGGTAAGTCTCAAGGGGTTAAAGTAGGGAATTCTACACAAACCGGACTCCACTCAAGGGGCAACCCTCTCCTTACCGGTTAAGTCTCGGAAAAGGGAAGTCTCAAGCAATAATCCTAGCACACTCGATCCAATAGCGGCTTGTGAGGCTCACTACTACCTAGAGTTCATTATCTTAGGTATCTAAGGTCGGAAATCATCGGGTAGATCTCTTTCCTCACTTAGGTTGATAGCATTAGGTGATCCTAAGCTAAATTATGCTTAATAAACACTAGGATTTCAACAACCTAACATCCTAACATACAGATTCATCAATTAAAGAGCAACAGAGGGAAAAATCGGATGGATCATGGATAAATCGGCCGATCTGGCTGAAGAACAGCTCGATTTTTCTTCCAGGGTTAGGTTTCGTGCATACAAATCATCCTAAACTAACATATAAGTCCATCCCATCATCACCCAAGCCATAACCATCAATCCATCACCCCAGAATCACAATAAACTAGCCAATAGTATGCATATCAAGATCCAAAATCATCACACAAGCATACATGGTTTCCATAGATGGATGATGAAAGATAAGCAAATAAAAACAATAAATCTCAGCTGAATCTAAGTTTTAGCAAGACTTACAACCCTTCAAATGAAGTTCCAAAACGTTCCTAACAATCCTTGCAATAGTTCTTCAATCAAAGCCCCCAAAAATCACTCAAAATCACTCAAAAACTCACTATCACTCTAAGTTGGTGTTCTTCTTCCTCCTCCAAATTGAGAGAGTTTTTCTTTTTCTCCAAGTCTAGCCTCCAATCCAATGAGCTGTGTGTGAGAGAATGTTGGAGAGGGAGCCCTCAACAACAGCTTGCAGGCCCACTTATATTCTCCACCAAGAGCAAGGCCGGGCAAAGAGATCGTGGGACACGTGGCTTAAGTTGTTGAAGGCCAAAAATCGACCCAGTCAGGAAAATCGGCCGATTTTCCTGAGTGATGGTCCGATTTTCTTCAACAGAGGCATGTTATGATCGTCTAGCCATGAGTTGCTCCATTGCTTGCACCAATTATGTTCCTTCAAAGCCTTGGATGTGTATTACCATGAGGCTTGACCCTCGAATGTATCGATTAGTGCCCAAAAGATCCCCGAATTACCTACAAAACCGACAAAAGCTTGTGTAGACGTCTTTTCTAAAAATATGCGCGAAATGAGTGTAAACGTCGTGAACTAATGTCAAACCGTGCATGAATAACGGGAAAAATTGTCTGAATGTATGTCTATACTAACGTTATAAATCACGTTATCAGTACCCAACCGTGCGGGCCGGGCTAGCTCGCGGTACCCATTTTTCAATTTTTAAAAAAATATTTTTAATAAATTATATTTAAGATATTTTATATTAAATTTATTATAATTATACTATATTATTTTATATTAATACTTAATATTTATTATAATTTTAATATATTTCTTTTTTCTTTATATTTTTTACCCGGGTTGACGGGCCGGGTTTTTTGGTCCGGTCAAGCCCAAAGCCTTGTCTGGATCCGGCCCGACACGCTTGGTGGGCCGGGTTTTTTGGCCCAGTCAGGCTTGTTCCCATGTTCATACCCACCCGTTTTTCCGGGCGGGCTGCCCGGATTTAAACAGGTCTAGAAATATTTGCATCTTTTTAAGCTCAATTTGACCTTAACTCGATTACAAACGAGTTGAACATAAGCATTTCAAACTCAACTCTTTATCTTCAAATAACGAACCCTAAATATAACTAGATGAAACAATTTTCAGTACGTTATAGTGTTCGATTACTCAGCCTCTGTAACACCCCGAATCCGCGGGACTCGGGATGCTACGGGTTGGGGCCTCACAATGGGTCCCGACCCTTAGTCTGACAACAATTTCACCGGATCTTGCAACAAGGCACAAATAAAGGCCAAAACAGAAATACATTTTTATGCAAAGTTATGAAACCAAAAAATAAAAGAAAGGAAAGACTTCAGCCGTCCTTACAACAACATCAACACAATATACAATAACAACACAAGGACTTCAAAACCCAACTCAACCTAAGATGTACGGAACCCCGGCTGCCCACTCCTCCGGATCACTCGGCCACATCCTATCCTGCACATCAACTACAACAATCGGTATAAAACCGTTAGCTCACATTCTAGGCATTATAAAGATAATATGGCACAAACACACGCAGGAGAACACAAGGCACACAACATGAACATTCATTCCATAATATCTTTTTAGGTCGTTCCATATCTAATTCATTTGTTTCAAGTGTGACACAAGAGTCTTATAACTCTTGCCTCTGTCCCCGTGTAACCAACAGGAGTGTGGCGGCGCCCAACCCGTATACCCTGAGGGAGTGATGAAGAAGTCCGCACGTATACCGTGTATGGCCTGGTCGCAAAGATCCTCTCAGCCTCCCTCGGGAAACTGAGCGGTGATGTCACCGCCCGATAATAATAGTAGTAACAATGGGCCAATAAATAAGGTCAAGTAAATCCTAATCCATTTTCATTCTTAAAAGCGGTAAACACACACCACCATATACATCCAAATAAGGCATAGAAGCGGCTAAGTAAGTCCGAGGACTTACCTCTGTAATAGCTAGGATTTTCGAATTCTAATTAATGTTGATTAACTTAATCGTTGATAGTAATTGACATATAACTCGCGAAGATTTCGCAAGTGATGAGTATGAGTCCCACCGTTGTGTTCCTCGCGTAATTTTGGACGTTTGGGGAAATTTTTACTTTTTCCCCCGGGTAATTATTTTTACCCTCCGGTGTTATTTGGAGCATTTGGGAGCTCCAATTAATAAAAATGCAGTTGAGAGAAATGATCAGGACATCGGATATGTCTTAGATATGAAATAACATGGAGAGGCAAAACGGCCAAAAGAGTCGCTATTTCGTTTCTTAACGGCTAAGAAAGACGGCTTAGGAATACACGTTTTCCGAGGCAGTTGTGTAATAATTATCCCTACAATATTCCAGATTTAATGTTCCAATCTCGAGAAGTTTGAAGAAAGAGGTTCGACCCGCCTTTGGATCGGTTAAAGGATAATTATTGACTTTACTAAAGGATAATTATCGTCTTCACTATAAATAGCGGAAAATCCTTTATTAATTCATTTCCTTCACGTTTTCTCGTAAAAGCTCTGATTTCTCTCAACCTTCAAACTCAGATCTACTCTCCGTTTCTAATCTGATTTCAATTCCGTTTGAGTTTCTGGATTCCTCTCTTCATTCTCTTCATAACGGTACCGAGTTTCTGCATTTCCGAGTATATGGAGGGCTGGTCGAGCATATATGTCACCAGGACGGTTCTGTCGCTCAGATTCCGATGAATTTGATGCTGTCCATGCGTAGACTGCGTCGTTGTGATTCCGAATCTTCTTTCAGATCGTTAATCGGGTTAGTAACGAATAAGTTATGAATTTATTCGTTTTCCGTACTGCGATTTGACCTAAATTGACTTTAGGCTTGTCAAATAGGACAATTAGAAATTCCATTATGGTCGTTATATTATTCTGGTGATTATGGGTTCTTGTTTGATGAAATCTGATGACAGGGGGTTTAGAAATTGCCTACGGGCAAAACGTTATTCTGGCGAAATCTAATTAATTAAAGGTTAATTAATTAAATTAGGATTAAAATTGAGATTGAGGAATGTTGATTAGATACTACCTTGAGATTTGAGGAATTGTGAGCTATGTTGAGATATTGAGGTTTAGTTGGTTGTGAGGCTCATAGATTGAGTATGATCCTTATGGATCCCTTTGGGTCTAGGTGTGACCCCTTTGATGAATAGAGGTTGATATATCTCCTTATGCCTTTTTATAGGCCGTGTTGTCCCTCCAGTGTAGAGGTGATCGTGGTTGATTTTGTACGAGGTTGAGGTAAGTCCGTAGGACTTACTTAGCTATCATCCCTATATTGGGTGTTTGCATGAGTGGTGTGTGTTTTATATGTTTGCTATGATATCATGAGTTGTCGTTTTTATCGACCTATGTTCTATTGACTGCCCCACTGCGTGGCTGTGATAATCTTTCCCTTTCATTCCGCCGTGGAGTCTGGGAGGTTCTCTGATGTCGGGCCAGACTGGTTTACAAGAAGGGCGCAATCCACTCCCATAGGGTACACGGATTGTGTGACCGATACTCGTACAGCTGGACATTGTACTCAGAGGCGGGGATGTATCGGTCCTCGTGTCACATACTTTCATCTATCTATATATATACGGTTTTTGAGTGAATGGTTATTATATAAAGATAATAAATGGGTAAATGTGTGATAGCATGCTGATGTGTTTATCTTTCATGATTGTGCTTGTGCTTATGCATTACCTCATATGTGTATGGTTAGCTAACGGTTTCATACCGTGTTGTAGATGTTTACAGGTTAGGCGCTACTAGGTGATCTGGCAGGGTGACAGGCCGAGGACTCTCGTACATTAGGTGGTTGGTTTGGGGTTGTTGTGTTTCCCCTCCTGCGTGAGGATGATCTTTTGTACCTCCTATGTGAGGATGTCGTTTTACATACTCGGCTATGTTGTTGTTTACTTTGGGTCGTACAGTTTATAATGTTTTATGTATTTGTTTTATATCTGTCAGTGTCATGTTGTAAGTTCCAGTGAACTTGTTGTCAGGCTAGGGTCAAGATCCATTGTGAGATCCTAGCCCAATGTGACATCCCGAGTCCCGCGGATTCGGGGTGTTACAGAGTTGGTATCAGAGCCCAGGTTGACAACAATGGCACTTGCTAACTACAATGAGGTTTGATAGGTAAAATAAACAGAGCCCACATGGGATCTGACGTTTTCAAAGGTTTTGGTTTTAAGTGTGGTTTTGGGATAGAATGTACGAGAAGTCGTCACCTCTGCCATGGATCTCTGCAGCGTAGATATGTATATACATCTGTGTGTACTATGGATTATGTGGATTTATTATATACATATCGATACCTATGACATATATATAGCCTTATAAGATTAGGTGCGTATATCCTACAGAGGACTCAGACTAGAGTAGTATCTGTAGTGGGATGAGGTAGGGGTACACCCCCCTCTTCCTCCAGTGGTGATAAGTTAGGGACCAGTTTCCGCTGTTGTTTCGCCTATGGCAGAGAACGAGTTTGAAGAGGCTGATCGTGTCTCCATGAGTAGATCCGAGTTTCAAGAATATATGTAACAAGTATATGAAGCGGTGATAGCGGGTAGATCGACACCAGATTTACCAACAATTGTGAGATCAACTGAAGCTTCTGGATCCGGAAAGAAGCAATGGACTGAATCAGTTACTGAAGAAGCAAAGATGATGAATGGGGAACCAAGTCCGATATCAGGACAATCTAGTGATCCTTTGGCCATGAAGATGACTGGCAAGGAACTATAGTGTTTTAATTGCGTGGAAATTGGGAGACTGGTGAGCTGTGTGCCCAAAGGCGCCCATCATATGCTTTACGTGTGGTAAAGCAAGGCATAGAGCGAAGTTTTGTCGACAGGGCAAGGCATTGCCTTAACAGGTTCCCTTCAAGAGTGAGATCATTCCAGGTGGACGACGAAGGTCGAGTTACCCTTCAGTTGCACAGGTTGCAAGGATGGGATGATTATGTTTCAGTTGTGGCTATCCAGATCATTTGCGTTCTGTGTGCCCTTTGGCACTGATAGCTTGTTTCACTTGTGGTGAGCTAGGCCATCTGGCCCTTTGTGTCAGCACGGTGGTGTTTCTTCCCAGCAAGACCTTCCTCTTTCCGGTGCAGAAAGAGTGGAAGTGGAGGCTATAGTAATGACCTCAGTGATACCTGAGGAGCATGGATCTGGCATTGAGTGATGATATGTAGTGGAGCTTCGAGTGTTAGCTATTATAGGTATCATTCTCGTTAATGGTTTACCTGGTGGAGTTTTGCTTGTTGTGAGTGCTATGCACTTCATGTCTTTCGATGCATGCGTTAATGGTTGACTTTTTGTATATAGTAGAAGGTGGATTTTCCTTTACAAGATTACCTTTTTGGGTCTGAGATACCCGTGAGATGCGTGTTTGTTCCCTTATTTCAGGGACCTGTGTATGGTTGTAGACTTCTTTGTCATGTCGTAGGTGCATGAGGAAGTCATTATGTGTATGGTTTGGATGATAGATATCATGTGGTGTTAGCTTTTAATAGTAAGACTATTATAGTCTTTACTGAGTTGAGTTAAATAGAGGTCTTCTGAGGTTAAGACCTTTGAAGAGACGGGTTTGTCATCAGGACTGTACGAGCAGCGAGCTGATAGCACAGGGATGTGACGCCTTCTAGTTTTATACCATAAAGGAGCGAGATAGTCCAACAATTGAAGGTATTCTAGTTATTTATGAGTTTATAGACGTGTTACTGAACCGTCTAGTTGCCACCTCAACGGAGTGTGGACATTGTTATCGAGTTGAAGTATGATACAAGATTGAATGGGAAAGCCACACTATATGGTGCTTGTTGAGATATTGTACTGATAACTTGAAAAGTTTACTGAAACGGGTTTACCCTAGTGGGTTCCATGTTCCGTATTGACGACCTCACGAGTTAACTTCAAGAAGCAATTGTGTTTTCGGGATTCCTTTATGCTCAAGATATCCCTAGTCATGGATGAGAGAGCAGCATGTGTATGAGATAGCATCCCATACCCGTTATGGACACTACGAGTTTGTAGTGATGTCATTTGGGTTGACGAATGTTTTAGTAGTTTTTATGGAGTTGATGAATAGTATCTTCATCGACTTCCTTGATTAGTTGGTGGTGGACTCCATGGATGACATGTCGGTATACTCTCATAGCAGAGAATAGTAGACCGATCGTCTGAGGACCGTTCTACAGATTTCGAGAGATAGAGGATTGTATGCTACGCTCTCTAAGTGTAAGTTGAGATGCCAGTGGTAGCCTTTTTAGGCCATGTTGTCTCCACCAGTGGGATCATGGTTGACCTGGCGAGAATTAAGTATGTTGTAACATGGGAGATACTAATAAACATTAAGGAATACGTAGTTTTCTCGGCTCAGCCGATTGCTACCAATGCTTTGGCGAAGGATTTTATATGATTATGTATTCATTTGCGAGTCTTTTGAGAAGACCACCATAACTACGTGATGAAAGTAGTGTGTCTATGTTCGGAAGAGTTGAGGAGGCATTTGACCTCTGCTTCCATTTTGTTGTAGTTAGAAGATTTTTGGGATCCCGTGATTTACGGTGATACATCCCAGCTAAGTTTGAGATGTGTATTACTACAAAGGAGTAGGGTTATTGATATGTGTGTTTACAGCTGAGAACGTATGATGAGAACTACTCGACTCATGATTTAGAGTTAGTAGTGGTAGTTCAAGCCTTTACATTTTGAAGACCGTACCGGTTTGATCTTCATGTCAGATTTCTATAGATTATAGAAATCTGAAGTATATTTTATGCAACAGGGGTTGAATAACCGCTAGTGTTAAGAGCTTAAGTTGATCAAGACTTTGACCTGGAGATTCCATATCATTCAGAGAAGTTGAACGTTGTCGCCGACAACTGGAACGGAAAGATGCTCCAAGAGAAGATGATTGTCAGACTGACAGCCTCAGCTTCAGAGAAATCTAGCTTGGCTAGAGTTGGACAATCAGTTCCTTGATGAGGATACCCTGTTATACCTCAGAGGTTCTACCTGGTCTGTTGGATGAGGTCCAACAGAAGCAGGGGACCTGTCCGGCCTTGACAAGGTTTAGAGAAAGGATGTCTCGTACTGAGGCACCATAGTTCTCCATGGGAGTGGATGGACTGATGAAGAGTCGTGACCGCTTTTGTGTACTTGTTGATGCAGATGGAGACAGAGAATATTACGGTATACCCACTGTACGCCATATTCAGTACATTCAGGTACAAGATGTACCACGAGATAAGACGATTATATTGTATAAAGCCGATATTACCAGATTTGTGATATAGTGTGTAACCTGTCAGCAGGTCCAGATAGAGTATTTCCGATCTAGAGATAAGCCCGACCCACTACTAGTGCAATAGTAGAATTTGGGAGGACATATCTATGGACTTTGTTATGGGATTGTGACCCAATAGAAGATTGATGTTATCTGGATTGTTGGTAACAGATTAATGAAACCGGCACGTTTTATTTCTATCAGAAGGACGTGGCTAGTGAATGAATTGGCTGAGGAGTACACTAGACAGATAGTGAGACTCCATGGTATACCGAGAACGATCATTTCTGATCGAGATGGATGTTTTTACTTTGAGATTTTGGGTAGAAGATTCAGACTACTTTGGGGATGAGTATGTACCTCATGACTACACTTCACCCCCTGACAGTTGCTCAGTTAGAGAGGATCATCTAGATCTTAAAGATCTATTATAAGTTGTAAGTTGAATGGGAAACGTGGATGGTTATATTACCTTTCATTACTGATTTTATTATATAACAATGAAGGACGTGCATCTTTTTGGGATGACCCTATGAGGCAATATATAGACATAGATGTCGTATATCTTTATGCTAGAAGTGATCTAGTAGTAATAGTGGAATAACACCTGACCAGATTCAGGATTTTATAGTTCAAGTAACGTTGATTGAAGGAAGAATGCTGGTTGTACAGAGTCGCCAGGTATTATATGTAGACAAGAAGCATTAACATCTAAAGTTCAAGCGAGAGTTCATGTCTGGCTGGAGGTATCTCAGTTGTGAGACGTTAGTTGTGTTATTATGGAAAGGGGAACTGAGTTTCCAATATGTCGGTTACTTGAGATCTTGATTAGTTTTGTGAAGGCAGCATGATGTTTAGCTTTGCCTCTGAAGTTGGTGGATGTTCACCCAGTGTTCTTGTGTTTCAACTGAGGAAGTATATACTAGGTTGAAAACACTTTGTGAGTCTTAATGATCTAGTGGTTAAGTTGAACCACATCGTTGTTGAGCATCTGATTACATTCTTGGAATAAGATATGAAACGCTTGCATTCGAAAGACATTCTCATATTGAGGATATGATGGTCGAGATGAAGACTTGAAAAGGCTATGTGAGAGACTGATGATAGTGTCATGGGGAACTATCCAAAGTATATGTTGGGACATACCCATTTGTGGGAGCACGAGTAGATCTTAGTGCTATCTTGATGAATGTTGTGCTTATGTGCTTATATGCCTTGATGTGTTATTTCATGCTAGTTGTGATGTGATTTATGATCTTAGTAGATCTTGATGTGCTAGTGTGATGTATGCTATAGCTGGAGATGATTACTTCCTCCACGCTACCCGAGTATGATCATATTTATAGCTGGAGATGGTTCTTTCCTCCATGCTATTTGGGTGGGATTAGGATTCAGCTGGAGATGGTTATTTCCTCCATGCTACCTTGATGGACATAGTTTAGTGGAGATGTGATTCCTCCATGCGATATATATGTTTATGGGTTGGCTAGAGACGTATTTCCTCTATGCATGTGATATGTTTTGGCTAAAGATGTGTTTCCTCTATGCCTTGTGATGTTGTATGGCGAGAGACGTGATTCCTCTACGCCTTTGGGTAGCGTTATGACCCTGTTTCCTGGAGTGATGATTCCTCCATGTTTATACTTGAGGTTATAGATTGTTATAGGTTGTGATCTTTTGAACGGAGATGTGATACCTCCGATAGAAAGAGTGAGAGTATTACCTCGGCGTATGGGTCCGAGAGGATTTGGGAATTGTTCAAGTTTCGGGACGAAACTTTTTTTTAGGGGTGTGTAATGTAATAGCTAGGATTTCCGAATTCTAATTAATGTTGATTAACTTAATCGTTGATAGTAATTGACATATAACTCGCGAAGATTTCGCAAGTGATGAGTATGAGTCCCACCGTTGTGTTCCTCGCGTAATTTTGGACGTTTGGGGAAATTTTTACTTTTTCCCCCGGGTAATTATTTTTACCCTCCGGTGTTATTTGGAGCATTTGGGAGCTCCAATTAATAAAAATGCAGTTGAGAGAAATGATCAGGACATCGGATATGTCTTAGATATGAAATAACATGGAGAGGCAAAACGGCCAAAAGAGTCGCTATTTCGTTTCTTAACGGCTAAGAAAGACGGCTTAGGAATACACGTTTTCCGAGGCAGTTGTGTAATAATTATCACTACAATATTCCAGATTTAATGTTCCAATCTCGAGAAGTTTGAAGAAAGAGGTTCGACCCGCCTTTGGATCGGTTAAAGGATAATTATTGACTTTACTAAAGGATAATTATCGTCTTCACTATAAATAGCGGAAAATCCTTTATTAATTCATTTCCTTCACGTTTTCTCGTAAAAGCTCTGATTTCTCTCAACCTTCAAACTCAGATCTACTCTCCGTTTCTAATCCGATTTCAATTCCGTTTGAGTTTCTGGATTCCTCTCTTCATTCTCTTCATAACGGTACCGAGTTTCTGCATTTCCGAGTATATGGAGGGCTGGTCGAGCATATATGTCACCAGGATGGTTCCGTCGCTCAGATTCCGATGAATTTGACGATGTCCATGCATAGCCTGCGTCGTTGTGATTCCGAATCTTCTTTCAGATCGTTAATCGGGTTAGTAATGAATAAGTTATGAATTTATTCGTTTTCCGTACTGCGATTTGGCCTAAATTGACTTTAGGCTTGTCAAATAGGACAATTAGAAATTCCATTATGGTCGTTATATTATTCTGGTGATTATGGGTTCTTGTTTGATGAAATCTGATGACAAGGGGTTTAGAAATTGCCTACGGGCAAAACGTTATTCTGGCGAAATCTAATTAATTAAAGGTTAATTAATTAAATTAGGATTAAAATTGAGATTGAGGAATGTTGATTAGATACTACCTTGAGATTTGAGGAATTCTGAGCTATGTTGAGATATTGAGGTTTAGTTGGTTGTGAGGCTCATAGATTGAGTATGATCCTTATGGATCCCTTTGGGTCTAGGTGTGACCCCTTTGATGAATAGAGGTTGATATATCTCCTTATGCCTTTTTATAGGCCGTGTTGTCCCTCCAGTGTAGAGGTGATCGTGGTTGATTTTGTACGAGGTTGAGGTAAGTCTGTAGGACTTACTTAGCTACCATCCCTATATTGGGTGTTTGCATGAGTGGTGTGTATTTTATATGTTTGCTATGATATCATGAGTTGTCGTTTTTATCGACCTATGTTCTATTGACTGCCCCACTGCGTGGCTGTGATAATCTTTCCCTTTCATTCCGCCGTGGAGTCTGGGAGGTTCTCTGATGTCGGGCCAGACTGGTTTACAGGAAGGGCGCAATCCACTCCCATAGGGTACACGGATTGTGTGACCGATACTCGTACAGCTGGACATTGTACTCAGAGGCGGGGATGTATCGGTCCTCGTGTCACATACTTTCATCTATCTATATATATACGGTTTTTGAGTGAATGGTTATTATATAAAGATAATAAATGGGTAAATGTGTGATAGCATGCTGATGTGTTTATCTTTCATGATTGTGCTTGTGCTTATGCATTACCTCATATGTGTATGGTTAGCTAACGGTTTCATACCGTGTTGTAGATGTTTACAGGTTAGGCGCTACTAGGTGATCTGGCAGGGTGACAGGCCGAGGACTCTCGTACATTAGGTGGTTGGTTTGAGGTTGTTGTGTTTCCCCTCCTGCGTGAGGATGATCTTTTGTACCTCCTATGTGAGGATGTCGTTTTACATACTCGGCTATGTTGTTGTTTACTTTGGGTCGTACAATTTATAATGTTTTATGTATTTGTTTTATATCTGTCAGTGCCATGTTGTAAGGTCCAGTGAACTTGTTGTCAGACTAGGGTCAAGATCCATTGTGAGATCCTAGCCCAATGTGACATCCCGAGTCCCGCGGATTCGGGGTGTTACAACCTCGTCTCAAAGCTACCCGAAACCGATAACCCTCTCCGAAGGAATATAACCACAGCCTGTTCAAGACAAGGCACGATAATCAACAACTACTCACGCAAGCTAGAAGTCCTTAGACTTCTAGTATTATATACTCTTATTAGGTCATACACTCCCATAAACTAGGATACTCTCCTAGCCCTCATCAACTCACGAGATCTCAACTATAAGCCCATGCTAGAATACTTCCATCCTAACTCCACAATCTCCATAAACACATAAACACAACCTCAACAAAGCTCACATGATAACATACACACCTCAATCCTTATAACATTCAAATCATCCTCAAATCCTCACCTAAAGTTCAAAGCCACTACTTGACATTAACTCTAAGTTATGCTAAATCCAACCTAGCATGATTCTACCACTAAACATAACTAGATCGAGGAAGAAGGTACTCACACATGATCCAAAGTTGAAGATGATCTACGGACGTCGAGATTGGATTCATTGGTCTATAACGGCCGCTTTCGGACCTAAACCAAAGTTAAAGGAAATTTAGCTTGAATGCTAAATTGAACGGAAAATAACGTATAATATTCTAAGAAAAATCCCACTTTGAAAACAAGGTTAAAAACCCACAAAACCTTTTTCGGGGTGATTTATACCATTTTATAAACATGGATAAAAATCTGAAATCGACTTTTCCGGGCAACTATATGAAACTCAAGAAGCTCGGTCATTTTCCAAAATAAGCTTTAGGCCAAACTACGATTTATTCATAAGGGCAGAAACTGCACATTTCAAAAGCATATGGTCAAAACTACACTATACAAATCAGCAAGGGCGTAAATTGCAATTCAAAACGAGTGGGCCAAATTTGTAAATTCAAAATACTGGCCATAAATTGTAATTAATGATAAAGTTGGGGGCCCCGAATAGAACTTAATAAATAGGGTTTTCTTCTCTAACTGATTGAAGGCACGCTGGGAAGAAAGGCGGCAGAAGCGGCTGGAGCATCGCCGACAGGCGAGCAAGCGAGGCTGTGTAGGGCTCGACGGCGACCAAGCCTTCTTTCCGGCGGTTTCGATGGCTCCGGCTTCGAGGCGAAGGCGGCAGCAATGCTAAGGGAGAAGCTAGCGGCTGTTGCACAGAACCCGACTGGGCGGCACTACACAACAAGGCGAGGCAGCAGGGCTTCGTTCTCCGGCGATTGCAGGTGAGTGGCGGTGCTATGTCTCGACGACAACGGTCGCGAGGTTGCCAGCGAGGCTCGAAGAGAAAAATTGCGGCTTGATTCGGGAGATGAGAAGCAACAGAGAACGATGTTGTAGAGGAGCTCGATAGGTCCGATAAATCTGGCAGTCTGAGATAGGAACAGAGGGAGAGAGAGAGCTCTGGTGGGCTGAGCGTGCACAAGAAGAGGATGGAGAGGACAATGTAAGGCCGTGGCTAGGCTGGCTCCGGTCCAGATTGCAGAGGGAGTGAGTCCAAGACATGAGTGGCGGGTGAGAAAACAGAGGGGGAAGGAGGGCTTGATTGCTGTGTACCTGGTCTGACTAGGAAACAAAGGGGAGGGTGTTGGTACCGGGTAGAGGCAGTTGTCACTAGGATTGAGAGACTGAGGGAGTTGGTGTAGCAGGCGAGGGGTCGAGAGGGTGAGCATCGAGAGGTCGGGGTGCAACTTTGCAGGGGAAGCGTCGGGTCAAGGCTGCTCACAGACTCACAACTGGAGGAAAAGCGGCAGAAGGAAGAGAGAAAAAGCATAAGGAAAAAAAAAAGAAATAAAGAGGAAAAGAATAAGTAAAACAAATAAATACTTATAAGATAAAACAAATCCGATAAGGAATATCCGAACGGGATTTTTGGATAGGAAAATTTTCCGTACTTTTCCGTAACATAATACACGGAAAACAAATATATGGATTAAATATGTATAAGCTCGAAAATAAAATATAATTTGAAATACAAAAAACCATTATCGCAATTTATTTTACGAGATTATATAATAATTTAAACGCGGGTGATAAAATATATTGATAAAGGTAGGAGAAATAAATATCGCAAACGCGCTAAAAATTTTGAGGCGTTACAGCCTCTACTCGATTTTATTTGCTTGGCTCATATACGTTCAAATAATCAAACAAGTCAAGCATCAACACAATTTTGTGCCTATGTAGGATTGTTGATCCGGTCCAGACCGGAAATTTGTTACTTGACCATACCTGGACTTTGTGCTTATGTAGGATTTTGTGCCTATGTAGGATTGTTGATCCGGTCCAGACCGGTCCAGACCGAACCTGAAAATTAGGTTCGGTTTCAGTCCAATAACAAGTTTTCGGTCCATGATAACTTTGTGGGGTGTTACAGTCTCCCTGCTTAAACTCATGATATCCACGTCAGGTCTAAAGACCATCCACCGAAACTTCTCAAGATGTCACTTATCTTGAAATTGATTCCGCTCAAGCACACTTAACTACAAAGTTATTTGTCCTCACTCGATCGACCACTAGAAAAGAACATGTTGTTGTGTTGCACCCTCTTGAGAATGTCAACTGCATCTAGCGCAAGAAAACCAAACGTGTCAAAAACAAAAGGAGGAAACACATGTTGTTTTTCGATGCAAGCTCTTTTATGCTTAACCACCTTCGCGATGACCGCGTTGAAGGTCAACTTATCTACCACAAAAGGCCCGTTATCCAAACAAAACAAAGGGAAGACCCCTGTCAAATCAATATAAGCATGTTTGTCACCCACCCATCCAAAATACTAACACATCCGCCCGTAATTTTACCCATATTAATTTACTTTATTCCCTCGATAATTCCTTTTTTGCCGAACACCAATCAATTAATTTTTATTGAGAATATTTGGCCTAATAAGACCTTTTTATATTACTGATACAAATTAAAATAAATTTTTAATTCTAAAAACACTTATTTAAAGTGGTGAAAAAGGATCTAGTTTGTTTCTTAATAAATTGAACTATTTGATGTTACATTAAGTAAAAAAATATCTCCTTAACCAATTCACTCATTTTTATTTCATTCTCTTCACATTCATTTTTATTTTTATCTTCATCTCCCACTTCAATCTCAACTTCGTCCACTATAATTTCAACTGACCGAACAAACCCACAAACCCTTTCTTTTATAAAAAAAAAAACATTCTCCATTATTTCATCTTTTCATTAGAAATAGTTTTGCCCATAGTAAAAATATAGACAAACCTAATTTATAAGGCCATGTTTATCAAAGCGTTTCTATTATAGTATGTTTATTACTCTCTATATAAAAAACATAATTAAAGTTAGTATACTTGAGAATAACATATTATATATACATATTTGAAAAAAATATATTTGAAAAAAAATATTTTTTTAGCCTTAAAATCGTTAATAATAAAAAATTAATGATAAAATATATAAAATATCTGATATGATAATTTAAATAAACTAATTTGTTTACTATCTAAAAAGAGTGATTAAGTTCAAAAATAATGAATAAAATCAAAATTTAAATACATAATTATAAAAAAATGCAATATAGATTTTTTTCAATATTTTGTTATTATTCTTGCAATAAATATATGAAAATAGGGATAAGAGGGAAAATGTCATGGAGGGTACCAAATAAATACACAAATTCCACCAAAGAAGACAAAAAGACAAATCTGAATGATAACGTCTAAAAACGACCAAACCTAAAGAATACTGAACAAAAAGAGAAGAAAAACTAGTGGTCACAAACCGAGAAAGATAAAACTTTGAGAACAATAAACGGAAAAAATCATTAAAATTTGACTTTTTAGAAATTTATTGATGAAGTAGGAACCATATCAAAATTGGTTTATTAGGTAATATTTTGTAAGCGAGATAATAATTTTTAAAGTTTTTTTTATTATTTTTTATTCAAGACTAATACATAATTTGTATTATTTTTGTCAATTTTCTTTTTAGATATCAATACAGCTGTATAAACAATTTAGAGTTCAAAAAATATGTTGATACTCAACTTGTTTAATTAAGTGAGTAAACTCAAGACGAGCTTCATATAACAAACCCTACTGAATATTATGTACTCGTCATTATTACCGTTACTCGAATCAAACGGGCTAAATTTTAGTATATTCATGTTCACTCAGTTTAATAGATCTTAATCAAGCTTAAGATGTGTCTTAAGATGTGTCTATACTCAACTTTTTCTTAAGCGAATGAGCTGAGCAAAACTTGAGCGGCTAGAATCGTATAACAACTCTGTGACTAATTCCGATTTCCTCTCCCTATAATATCATTAAACAAAGTGAAAATTGTTCAAACAATACCCCATCTTTTAGGCTGACTAAACTTTAGTACCCCGTAGTTTAAACTATCAGAACGGTACCTCACTTATTGAGTTCGACCAAAGATTGGTATCTAAATTACTGTTCACACGTTAAGTAAAAGGGTTAAGACAACTGCAATGAGGCCTACATGAAATACTTATTCAACAAGAAATATAAGAGAAAGTTCTAGGAGCAAAGTTATTGTGTTAACTTAACGTGTGAAAAGTAATCCAGATACTAATCTTTGGTCGGGCTCAATAACTGATGTACCGTTCTGATAGTTTACACGATGAGGTACTAAAGTTTAGTTAGCCTAAAAAATGAGCAGACAATTTTCTCTTAAACAAAATATAGATTTTTTCCATATACATTACCATCTAAATATAAAAGATATTAATAAACATTTTGAATAGAATATAACAATTTTTCTTAAAAATATATATATATCCGTACAAAGCACAAACATTACACTAACTATTGTAATTACATTGCAATATCTAAACAACACAAATTATTGTACTTACATTGCGATTTCTTCGGACTCTTTCAAACTAGGTAGATCATCATACAATTCACATCCTTTAGTTTCAAAGGGAAATAATATAACACATATCCCAGAAATAAACATTATAATCTCAAATAAAACAATTGCAACCATCCTATGACAACTATGGATCAAGCTAACTGCAACAAGAGGGCATAAAATTCCACCTATCCTTCCCATCGAGCTTGCTACTCCAACTCCAGTTGTTCGTACTGATGTTGGATATATCTATTCAATATAATTATATAGCAAAATGTTATTTTACCATAAATAAAAATCCGCAAATATTATAATAAGTCGATTTAATCCAGTGAAAATGAGATTGAATTCTATAAATAAATATCAAACGTGTATATATATATATATATATATATATATATATATATATATATATATATATATATATATATATATATATATATATATATATATATATATATATATATATATAACCTACATGAGTCGTTGGATTATATGATGAACGTCCAAGATTTATTGAATTATATAAGGTAACTGTGCATTGTCTTGATTAGATAATTTATGTATTAGGTAATTAAGTGTAAATAGCATATAAAATCGTTACCGATTAGGAAATAAAATATTGTTATTGTGTTTTGTTCAAATTTGTTTTAGTGAATTTTATTATGTATATAAATTAGAAATATTAATGTTTTCTTTATTCGTGTTTATATATTAAAGCAATATTCGGATTACATTGTTTTTTATAAATTTATATTTACTATTAAGTATTATACAAAGAGCATGCACGACTAAGTTTTTATAAAGCATACACGATTAAGTATTATTGCACGTGTAATTTAAATATTGCAATTTGATGTACCGTTTTATTTATCATTACACATATATTTTATGTGTTTTTTTTTAAAGCATGCACTAGTAAATTAAAGAGATAATATACACGAGTAAGTAGCATTGAGTGCACTAGTAAGTATTGCACGATTAATGTTTTTATGAAAGCATGCACTAGTAAGTCCACTAGTAAGTATTACACGTTTTATGTTGTTTTGAAAGCATGCACGAGTAAGTGCAAATGAACATCAATGTGCATGTGCATGTATTGGTTGTGCACATGTACATTTCGTGCATATATTATAATATTACATAATGTACGATCAAACGATACGTATCATGCACGTTACGTTCAATTTATGAGCAAGACGCCGAAACGGATAAAATAAACAAAATCGAATAATAGTTTATATTAATTGTGTCAAGTTATATATAATGGTAGTAAATATCTTTTGTAGTTTAAAAGGTAATCATATATATCAATCTTAAAATATCAATCATTTAATTAATATACAAAAATAATATTGAATCATGATCGTTGATTTTATTTAATCATATGGTCTATATTGGTTCTTATTTCTTACCGTAACTACGGTTCTTACATGAACCTAAAAAGGGACAGTGCATAACTTATAAAATGATAGATCATTAATTATAATAGAATAGTTCATAACGTAAGGCGATAAGCCGTCAAGGTAGCCTAAGAAGGTGACACATGTCCAATTTTTCTTTCCCCTTATTCCTTCCAACAACGAATTAAAATGATAATGCAAAACTTATAAAGGGATTGTGCATAACTTATAAAATCATGAATTTAATAGAATAGTTAATATTTATAACAAAATAGTTAAAAAAAAAGTTTAAAAATATATATGATGAGTAATTTATACATTAGTACGTAATTATTTTTTTTTATTAATTTTAAAATAAAGTAAATTAGTTTCATCTAGACTAAATTGGCAAAATCAATTGAAAAATGGTCTTTATATATTAGAGAAAGTATGTCTCCATATTTTAGGTATAGGTTTTGGGTATTAAGTTTATATATTGAAATTGTTATTGAGGTTTTTGGTATTATATTTTTGGTATTGAATTTCAAGTATAATAATTCCGGTATTATATTTTGGGTATTGAAATTAAGTATTAAATTTCAGATATAAGATTTTGGATATTATAATCAAGATATAATTACAATAGTAAAAAATATTAAAAATCACGGGATTTAATTAATTCAGTCGGTTTAAGGGTAATTCGGTAATTCAGTGGAGGAAAATCTTTTAATCATGATTTGAAACTTAAAGACTACTTAGTTTTTTTATTTTCTTATACTCAAAACAAATACCTAAAAAGTATTTGGAATCGGATGATAATTTAATATGCCCTTGATGTATATTCGAACACCGTACGCTATTTGAAAAAGTTGATAAAAATTCGAGAAAAAATGTTTTTTTTTTCCGCTGAAAAGGAGCAATTAGCTCCCGCCCTAGGGCATTTTATTAAGAAAACGTGGAATTATAAACGGGATGAACGGCCTCAAATCATCAAGAATTAAAATTCGGAAAAAATGTATGAGAATGGATGACAGGTTAAATTGTTTATATAAAAAAAGGGTTGAGTTTTAGTGAGAAGGTGTAAGACAACCGAAATATATAATTGAGTCAAACTTGTAAGTTTGTAGTACTTAATTGTCATCCGATTCCAAATACGTACTTTTCCAACTAAATTTAAATTGTTTATGGAATTCGGATCTTGAGTATCCTCGTTAGAAAGTATTTGGAATCGGATGACAATTTCATATGCACTCGATGTATATTCGAACACCGTACGCTACTTGAAAAAGTGGATAAAAATAGGAAAAAATGTATGCGAATTAATGGATGACATGTTAAGTTGTTTACATAAAAAGGGTCGAGTTTTAGTGAGAAGAGGGTGTAAGACGACCGAAATATATAATTGAGTCAAACTTGTATATTATAGTACTTAGATCCGTACGTACCTCGGGTGCATATATATACACAATGGTGAAAGTTGATGTGATACATATACGAGCTCCGAACAAAAGGGCAGTTGTTGAGCCTTCGGATTGATGTAATGTCAATGGGAGTAAGAACAAACATGCCATAAAGAACATAGACGCCATTGAAAACTTACGTCCAACTCTATCTACCATTGCAGCCGATAAAACGAGCCCGGGAAATTCTAGCTTGAAGGCAACAAAATCAACATGTTAGCCCGGGTTGTTTATCGGTTCAAATTCGAGTTTAGACCTAGACCGATTAGTCCGGTCGACCATGAAAACTAGGGACAGGATGAAATGATTTTCACTTGATAATACAAAACATATTGGGGTCTTTCTTTCATTTATTAGATATTTTTTCCTTTTCTTTAAACGAATAGAACCGAACGAATCAAGCTCTGATATGCTCACGTTCAACTCATTGGAATTGAGTCGAGGTTACTTGAGTTTGTTTAAGTGAATCAATTTGAACTGAGCTTTTTCTAGCTGATTCGGAGTATAGAATTTGACTCATATAAATTGTATTGAAAATTCAAGTCAAACGAGCCGAACTTTGATATGCTTACGTTCAACTCATTGGAATTGAGTCGAGCTTACTAGAGTTTGTTTAAGTGAATCAGTATGAAACCGAGCTTTTTCAAGCTGATTCAGAGTATAGAATTTGACTCATATAACAACTATATTGAAAATCCAAGTCAAACAAGCCGAGCTTTGATATGCTCATGTTCAGCTTATTGGAATTGAGTCGAGCTTACTAGAGTTTGTTTAAATAAATCACTATGAACCAAGCTTTTTCAAGCTGATTCAGAATATAGAATTTGGCTCATATAACAATTGTATTAAAAATTAACTTATCTAGTCATCTATAAGGTTGTTAACCAAGTAAAACAACCCGAGTTTTGGTATGCTCGATCATGTTCAACTCGAGAATCGAGATAAAAGACGTGCTTACATACACTCGGCTTGTTTAGTCAAATAAACGATCTTGAACCGATCTTTGTTCAAGCCGGCCACAAGCAACTCGGCTCATATAGATAACAACCCTAATTTAACATGTATCAAAATGAAAAAAAAATACCTGCACAAGTAGTGATCAACACATCATTGTAGCTTATAAGCTTGCTATTATGTTTTGTACTCTCCTGCTTCTTATGAACTGCACAATTACTCGAACTTCCATCATTAAGTTCAGTAGTCAACAACACCAAACCGTAGTACGAAAACGCATTTCCAACGAACACAACCCACAAGAGTAGGGTTGAGCTCAATAGCTTTGGTGAGAATAGCACAAGAAATTGTGATGGCTTTCGTTGTATCTCGGTATTCGTCTTTGTGTCGTTTTCATTAGTTCTTGTAGCAAGAAGTTGCGAGTCTTCTGATGAAAAATCATTAGTTTGATTTGGGTCGTTGGTGTCGTCGGACATGATGATATTAGTTGAGAGTTTGACTTGATTCATTGCAGCCATTGTCTCCATGATTTCCATTGCTTCATGTTTTCTGCCTTTAGCGTATAGATATCTTGGTGATTCGAGTGTCTTATTGTAGAATACAAGAAGGAGAAATGAAGGAATTGCAGAGAGTGCAAGTAAACATCTCCAACCTAGTGATGGCATGATAATCTACATAAATGGAAATAAAGTGTACGTATGTATTAGTTTTTGGTTTTCGAGTCTAATATATAAGGTTAGGGGTAATCGTTTTAAACTTTTAATAAAACAATTCCAAATCCCAAATTCGGACAAGCTTTGACTTAAATCGATCGGTCGTGATGATCTGGAACATATTCAGATTGAGTCAATTATAGGTTGGGACTCGTGTATAGATTTGGGTGGATAATCGTGTGTTTTATGTTTTAAAAGGATAATTATATTAAAAATTATTTATAATAGATTTTTTTTTATTTCAAATCTATATTGTACTTTACTCTTATTGCGGACATGGACACAGATCGTCCATCCGGTTGGACTAGCCAACCTTAAGGCATGTCTTCAAATGTCAATCGAGCCAAACATTTCCATTTGAAATGATGTGTGGGGGATTATGTTCCCACATTGATCATGATGGAAAACAAATTTAGTATATAAGGTTGACGAGTTACTCCTATTCTCAATTGATTTTAGTATCAAACTTAGTTGAGTCATGTGTTGGACTTCAACGTACATATGCGTTCGGACGTGTGATTGATCCACGACATATATGACCCAACGGAATTGTTCGTATGTTATGCAACGCGTATATTTATTGTAGACATGTCCAAAGTTGGCCGGCCGGTTGTCCTTAAACATGCCTAGTCTTAGATATGATGTCATCATACTAGGACACAAGTTTATTAAATTAGTTTAGAAAATCGGTTTCGGTCCAAACCGAAACTGACCCATTTTGGTATGGTTTTTAGTTTCTTTTTCCATCTTCCGGGCATGTTTTGTTGGTTCAATTAGACTGAGTTGATTGCTCCTACTCAGACTAAGCCAAAACTTTATTCCTATGGTTTAGCCGAACTAAACGGTTTTAATTCAAATTGAATTGAAACCGATCTATTTTAATTTGATTTTCGGTTCTACTTTTCCCAACTAGAATCGGTCAGTTTATTCCAAACCGATGTTCCTATCTATCCATAAGTTTGAGTTTGCATAATGTCACAATCTAGCTACGAACTTTTTGTAAGTAAAAAAAAAGCATTTCATTTAAAACTCCAAAAAGACAATCTTATATTCATTATTGAAAACTGATATTAGGATATGAGAAAAGGTCGAGCATTATGCGGTCTGTTCAAGTAAACCAACTTAAACAATTATGGTCCGTAGCAAATTAACCGATATCAACCCAATTTTAGGTTCATTTGCTCGTCCAAGCAGATGAACCCAAATAACGCGTCTTTTATGATTCACCTCACATTCTACACGGGTTCAAAAACGCTAGCAACTAGCGTATATAGGAAACAATGAAAGATCGAAATTGTATTAAGAAGGCGACGTACCGAAGCAATTGAAGCCTCAAAAATTGTTCCAATAGTCCAAAAGGCGGAGAATACAACCATCCAAGTGCCCCTTTGAGGAGCCGGAACGAATTCTAAGAACCATGACGACAGAACCGGTCCACCTCCCAAACCGATTCCCACTAGAAATCGACACAAAATCAATGTTATGTAATTTGGAGCCAATGCACTTAAGAACCCGGCTCCTGATGTAATGACCGCAGTAACAAAGAACCCTTTCCTGTATACATATAATATACACCCAAAATGAATAAGATCATATGTCAAAAAAAATTAGAAAGTTGCATTATTTTTTATAGAAAATAATATTTATTAATATATCTATTTACGTATAAAATTGTTAGAATAATTTTTTATAAAAAATAATCTATACAATTTGAAATTTATTATTATTTTTTTATAACTAAATTTATCATTTTTATAATAATCACAATATCTACTATATTATTATAATTGATATGACAATTAACTTTCACTCTTTTTAAAAAATCATACTATTTTTTTCTAATGTTTACCCGAATTACATTTCTACCATATTCTCAACTAGTTAAAAATAAAACTAAGCAATTAGTTCTAAAATAATCTTTAAGATCAAAACCCAAAAATAATCTGATAAGATCGATATCATCATCGTGATAAGATGGAGATCATATGATAAAATTGTGATCGCGATAAGATCGAGATTACAATAATATTAAAATCGTCATAATATCTTTATTATTTAATTTCCTATAAATTTATTCCACCGTATGGGTGGTCTCCGCCAAATCCTTCATAATCATCAGTAAATTTATTATTTTTATAATAATTCCAATATCTATTCCACCGTATGGGTGGTCTCCACCAAATCCTTCATAATCATCAGTAAATTTATTATTTTTATAATAATTCCAATATCTATTTTTTTATTCTTACCGTTGATAAGACAATTAGCTTACCCTCTTTTGAAAAAGATCATACTATTGTTCTAATACATACCCGAATTGAAATTCTATCATGTCCTCAACTTTTTAAGAGGCGGTATTCAATTAAGAGGGGTTCGGTGCGTCGTCATAGGTTAGTTCTTTCTCATGTGTTCCGCCATGTTGATTGTGTTCTTGCTCGTGTGTGCCATGTTGATTGTTTTCCATCATGTGACATGTCTAGAATTGCTTGTTCTTTAAAATTACTTGTTTAGTTATTTACCTTCCCTCCCCAAATTTTCCACCATTTTCTCCCTCCAACCTTCGATATCATCAATCTCAAATATAATCCTAGGTTGTTAAAACAGAAAAGAAAGAAATTTTAAATAAACTCAGAATGATACGCTCAGAAATTGAACGAGCAGAATTCAAGCCAACGACGACGTCTCTCTGTTTTGAGAAACCCATCTGTCAGTGACCGTCTTTCCCATTTTTCGAGATTTTGGTCATGTATTAATCCGACAGAATCTGTATTTACTCTATATAGAATTAAAATTAAAATATCCCACAAATCAACAATTTCTATGAATTAATAAAATCAGTCAAAATCTTTAAGACTTGGATCAAAACCCAAAATAGTAATCATTAATCTTAAAATTATTATTTTTATAATAACCACAATTTTATTTTATTTTGAAAATTGATAAGGCAAATAACTTGCACTCTTTTCAAAAAAAATCATACTATTATTCTAATCTAAACCCGAATTGAAATTCTACCATAACCTCAACTAGTTAAAAAATAAAACTAAACAAATAATTTAAAATTAAAATTCTGAACCTTTAAGACACAGATGGAATGCAAGAGATGAACCTTCTACCGTAATTATCAGAGACAATCCCCCATGAATAAGCTCCAATAAGCATACCGAAGAACACCATGCTCGTTATAAACGATTCTTGATTCGAAGAAAGATCCCATTTTTCCTGAACAGCTGGCCCTATAAAAGACAGAAGCATCATCTCCATTGCTTCAGAGATCCATCCCATACCAGCATATACAAGCGTCATAATTTGAAACTTCCCAAATCCAATCTCTATTAATGCATCATCAATGGCGTTGCTGTACACTTTTCCTCCTTCATTACTTGCAACCATTTTGTTCTCATTCAAAAGCAATCCAGATTCAAATGGCAGCTAATTTGCTTTCTTCTTCTCCTCTATGTATTTTGTTATTGTATTACT
Source organism: Fagopyrum homotropicum (assembly GCA_033239125.1). Classification (NCBI taxonomy): domain Eukaryota; kingdom Viridiplantae; phylum Streptophyta; class Magnoliopsida; order Caryophyllales; family Polygonaceae; genus Fagopyrum; species Fagopyrum homotropicum. The sequence goes on along the minus strand of BSWB01000007.1, from coordinate 8,452,728 downwards.
AAATTTGTGTAGTTTATCCCATGAAGCTATTGATAGTAAGATTCATGGTTTCTTAGCAAAAATAGAAACTGTCTATTATTAATGAGGTTTATTTTGTTGGTATTGTGAGAATAACATGTAGGGTTGTAATCATGACCGCACATATGTCATATATAAAATTTGAGTTATAATATATAGTACAGTATTCAAATAATTTAAAAATAAATCTCTTCACGTATTGTAATAATAAAAAAAAATGTTACATGTTAAGCCAAAACAACTCTAGACGGCGCACTCTATCAGGGAAGGTGATAAAAAAAAATAGAAAGAAACGGAAGCAAATCACTTGTCAAACAACTTCTAGTATTATGTTGCAATGCTCCCTGACGAAGAGACATCGCGATAGTTCGTTTACTCTATTTTCTCTCCTTGATTCCATCTTCAAGTTTTCATCTTCTTTGGTTTGACCTTTTCATCTTTTTGGATGTGTTTGTCTCTTTTATTCCTTTTCGGGGTTGTTTCGTTGTATCGTTATTATTGTTTGTTATTTCCGTAACGACTTGTATGTTTCCTGATTTTCGGCCTCTTGATACGTCAACTGAATCTGACGCAGTTGAATTCCCTTTCCTTTCATAAAAAAAATCCAACAGAGTTTGGATTAGATCGCTTGTTATCCTTGAAAAGAGTAGTTTGCTTTAACAAGATAAAAATCTTGCTGATTTTCTGATGAAGAAAGATTGAACTTGTTTGTTGTGAGGTTGTAGATATGGTTCTAGTTCAAGTGTGTAATTATATAGAAGTTCATAAAAGACAAGCACATGATCTTGATTTGGCATTGTAGTGGTTGTTTTGAAGCATGATGAGCATGTGGTTATAGTTGTGTTACTTGTGTATCAATTTAAAGCCAAGCGAAATCTAATGGTCCAATGCAATCCTATGGTAATCGAAGAATCAAATTTATTATGTGGTGGAAGATTACTATATTTGTGAAGATGAGTGTACACTACTACCCCGAGATTTCGAGTATATTTTGTCGTCATTGACTTATTGAGATAGGAAGTCCTCCAAATCATATACTTATGCAGCTAAGAAAAAGGGATCTTTTGCCTAAGTACACTAATTTCTGAAAATATTTCCGCTTTTAGGCTCGGATCAAAATAATTTACGAGAATGCACGAGATGTATGTTCGGGAATAGAAGCGCGGTCTGGGACCGCTCATTTCTTCATAAAAGCGTTGTCCAAGACGGCGTTTTAATTTACGCAAAATTAAAAAAAAAACGCAGAAGCGCGGTCTAGCGCTGTCTAGGACCGCACTTCTAGTGCAATTTATTATTTTTTATATAAAAAAAAAACTTTACACTAGAAGCGCGTTCTAGGACCGCGCCTCTAGTGTTTTTTCAGGAAGAACGTGATTTCCTGCGATTTCCTGCCAACTTTCTGTATTTAAAAAAAAAAAAGAAATTGCACTAGAGGCGCGGTCCTAGACAGCGCTTTTGTGTTTTTTTTTTAAAAAATTTTTTTTGCGTAAATTAAAACGCTGTCTTGGACAACGCTTTTTACGAAAAAAGAGCGGTCCCAGACCGCGCTTCTATTCCCAAACCTAAATCTCGTACATTCTCGTAAATTATTTTGGTCCGAGCCTAAAACCGGAAATATTTTCAGAAATTAGTGTACTCAGGCAAAAGATTCAGAAAAAGGAGGGATAAAAAAAGTATTACGGGTCACGGCGATGAATTTCGTAAATAAACGACGGTTACGGAAGTCGTGACCGTCACGGTCACGGGTTTCTAAACCGTGATTTTTTTTTCTGACAGTGACAGTGTGAGATTGTTTTTGGGGTTAGAATTCACAAAGAAAATTATCACGAATACGAAATCTGTAACCGTCACGATTACGAGTTCCGGATCCATGAAAAATCACCGATTCGGAATTCATAACCGTGACGGTTATGAGTTCCATAACCGTGACGGTTATGAGTTCCATAATCGTTGTGCGTTTGTGAATTTCATCGTCCTGCGTTTACGACTTCCGAAAAAACATTGGACCATAAATAATATATAGTTCCTAAATGCAACAGTTAAACATGGAAATAAACCCTAAAATCGGACTACAATTAGGGATGGCAATGGATCGGGTGGTGGGTGGATGACCCTATCCGCCACCCGACCCGCGAGAAAATCTCATCCACCCCACCCGACCCGCCACCTGCCAAACTCACCACCCGCATCCGATCCACCCGCATCCAACGGATGAAGCGGGTTGGTCGGGTGATATTCGGGTGTTCTACACATTTCCTTTAAATCGATATTAAATTCGGATTCGAATGCAGAAAATTAATAATAATAAAAATAAATTCAATCCGAAAAAGTCTTATCCATAAAAAAACATGATAAATATAAAGTCAACACAAATCATCCAAGTAAAAATATTACAAGAAGTGTTATAAGTATAAGTTCTTGAAAAATAGAGAAATTTAGCAATACATAGCATACGATAATATCATAATAGGAACTAAACAAATGTATAAGTTTTGCTAAACAATCAGTAAATCACCAATTTATAAATCAAAAGGGAACTAAAGTTCACTAAACAAGTAAACAATCAATAAATTTATAACAGGTGTAAGCGGGTGAAACGGGTCGGATGGGTGGATGGATGATGGATCGGGTGATGGGTGGATGAAAGGTCCATCCGAATCCGACCCGATCCACCACCCGCTTCATCCACCATACGCTTTCACCCGCTTCATGTCGAGTTTTCACCCTTTTATTATGGATTGGGTTATCGGGTGTCCGTCGGATTCGGATGAAATTGGCATCCCTAACTACAATCTTTGGTTGATCTGAAAAAGATTCAGCAAATGCCATCCAAGACAACTTTGAGTTTGAAGAGGCCGATAATGTGAAGCACGGATGAATATACCTTATTGCATATTTGTGACAGGTGTCGATATGTCCGAGTGGTTAAGGAGACAGACTTGAAATCTGTTGGGCTTCGCCCGCGCAGGTTCGAACCCTGCTGTCGACGGCTTCTTTTTTGGCTCTATCCCAAATGTGGCTAAGATGTATGGATAATATGTGATAATATAGCCAATAATAAGGGCATCTTTTGTAAATATGTTAAATTCTTTTTAGAGGTTGACTGCATTTATATACAGGAATCAATAGAACAGCAAGTGTAAGACAAATGAACCTAGGCCAAGCTGATAATGGTTCTAGCATCAACACATTATTCAGATAATTGTCATAAACTTCTTGTCGGAACTTCGTCCTAAAGTGATCATTTGGGCGCATATCATTGGTTAATTCTAATGGAGACATTTTACTATTTTAGTTATGTCATGGATTTGTGTACTTAACTCAAAATCTTGGTTCTGAAATTAATAAAAAGCATACAAATAGGTAAAGAGAACGCTTAATTGAAGAAACTGATCTAGTAATTTGCATTAATGTGGTATATCTGATTACAAGTGTGTAATAACAAGAATAAGGAGTTGATATCCTTGATCAACAACAGCTTATAGGTAGTTGCTCATAATGTATAGGCTAAGCCGTTCTCGGACTGTTGGTGTTTTTTCTGCTGATGCTGCTTCTAGGCATGGAAATCCTTTTCCTGCTTGCTGAAGCCAATCTTTGCCACTTCTTGGCATTATCTTCTTCATGATCATATTTATATAGGAAAAAGAGGGATGTTTCAGATTTCGATCTGGAATTGTGTCGAGTTGGTGTATGAAAATGGAAATGGTTGGCAGTGGTCTTATATAGTTGCTAGGTGAAGATGAACCGTCTACCACAGCTTTCCCTTGTGATGACTACTATAGAAGTATAGAGGCAAACCCATGTGACTAAGGTTAGGTATGACCCATTAAATAATATTTATACAATTTTTTGGGTTGTGCTCCTCAAGCAGATTTGTGTATAAAGATTATTATTCTAGTAGTTGATTGCCATTAATTGGTCCTTGCAAGATTATGTAGATATGATCCACAAGATAGACTCGTGGCCTAGCACAATGCAACACCCCCACCATGCACACATGGTTATTAGTTATATTTTCACATGGCGTTGCTTCTTACATTTGAATAAAAAACATCTGTAAATAATGTGGACTTGAGGATATGGGCCTAGCTGAGTTTGCAAATGAATCCAATCATGCAAGGGTATTTATTTCTCTTGTTGTAAGTGATACTTATAATCTGCAGGTAATAGCGGTGAGATTGACAATACTGACTTTACAAATAGTTTAACCAATGATTAATCAAATATAGTTGCAGCTGATGTTTCATCTTTGAAACAATCTCTTTTCAGGTTTTGATGATCAGTAGATTCAGTACATGGGTGTGTACAACTGTATAAGATTGCACCAGGAAATAACAAACCCTAATTTTGAACGAGAAGTGTCACATAAAACAAAGTCCTATAGCTTGATCAATAACATTTCCAGTGCTCATGATGTTCGATCAAACTCATCAAAGTCCAATCAAGTAGAGAAGTTGTGATCAATTTTGATTAGATATATTCATGTAACTACAGTTAGACTAGGGTAATTTACAAAAGTGGGAGATGGTTAATCTCCATTAACAACAATTAATTGGCAATGGCTCTTGGCATATATGTGTTGATGAGCAACTGGAACTAGATAGTGACACAATCAGTGCTTCCTCCATCTCTTTAGCTACTCTTTGTTGAATCATAGAGATTACGTACTCCATGAAAACCGAATCACAAGGCAAGGTGATGGGTCCATCACCAACCAAACCAAACTTTTCTTCCGCCATTCTAAAAAGTTCTCTTACAACTTGAGATTGGAGATAGGCCAAGGGAAGTGCAAATCGTCTCCCATCAGCTGTGTAGACAACAAACTGACCCTTCCCGGCAACTGCTGATGAATTCCTGGAGCTGTTACTTCTTGGAAGTGAGATCCTCTTCCTGCTGGCTGCTGCAAGCTTTCTCCACTTTCTTGCCAATTTGATAAGTTTCTTGGTGTTGATCATTTTGTAATCCTTGAAAAGAATAAAGAAAGTCTTGCGGATTTTCCGATGAAGAAAGCTAGATCGAACTTGTTTGTTATGAGGTTGTGGATATGGTTCTTGTTTATGTGTGTTATTATATAGAAGTTCATTGGAGACAAGCACATGATCATAATTTCACAATGTAGTGATTGTTTAGAAGCAAACCATGTGGCTAGTTGCACTTGTATCCCACCCGGACCGGGTTTTGCTTATATTTTCTGTCATTATTTGTGGATGCTAAAAAAATGATGGAGAATTGGAGATGGACCACAACCGAAAATAGTGTAGCATACTTACCATCCTAACAAGCATTACATGTTCTTCTGTTTTCATATGATTGATCAAATTTAGCATTGGGATACTGATGTTTACACAGATATATGACAGTCCAACTTAATGAGATGGAAGATAAGCATGATCCACTTATTAAGTAAATTTCAAGAAGAAATAGGACAAGCCAACCACCCCGACATAGGTAATATATGATCAAATTTAGCATTTGGGTCCTGCTTAGACCTGCACCAGAAGTATTAATAAGGCAATAAATTCTATGTATATGATCTAATCCTTAATTACCTTCCGAAATGGATAGACTGTTCTATCTCACTGCACAAAGACTAATCTGAAGACAAAAGCAGCAAGTTAGTTTCTTTTAGAAGTTAGCATACTCATGAATCTAAAATTTTGCCCATTGTATAAGTTACTTCAATAACATCAGTGTAATAATGTCTTGTTCTAATTGCTGGATTCAATTGTCTTGAATGTGTATGTCAAGTTTAAATTCTTGTTCTGAAATGTTTACAAAAATATGAAAATTCGTAAAGGGAATGAATTATGTATACAAAACTGATCCAGTAATCTGCATTTATTAACTTGATCTATCCAACTACAAGTGTATAATTACGAAGACTTGGATCTCCTTGATCAGCGACAACTTAAAGATAGTTGTACAATGTAGTGATTCTTTGGAAGCAATACCATGTGGCTGGTTAGATTTCAATGTCAAGCCGAATGGGGCTCAAGTGCTCAACACATAGTTTGGCAATCAATCATGTCAAACTTTAATGCGCGGTCGAAGACTACTTAGTACTAATGGTGAAGAAGAGACCTCATGGACACTTCTTGTCTATCTTGTTGTTATGAAGGTGGGACTGTTTTGTTTTGATCGGACCAGTTTAGAAGCAAATCCATGTGACTATAAATATGAGAAGTTAGATAAGGCGTGGTCCATTCATTATGATTTTGAGGAGTTGCCTTGTGTTCAACAAGAGGTGATTTCACATCCCATTCAAATATTAGAAATTTATAATGTCCTAATACATTATCTTTAATAATATGCTTGAATAATATATTTTAATACAATAATTATAAATTTAGAATATCCTAATTGCAAATGCTTTTGTTTCTGTCTGCTATGGCTGATTCATTTCATCAATTGAGCTTCTTGGCTCTTCTGACTTATATGAAGCTAGTTCGTCAACAATTTAAAGCTGATAATGTATGTTCCTCTCTATCTATGCACAAAGTCAAGCTCTTGTTCACAATGACCTGGCATGAGATCAACAAATAGACATGTAGCTTCTAGTAAATGTGTTTGATATGTTATGAACAACCAATTATAGTTATAACTTTTAGGAGTATCTGAACTCGTATGATTTGGTTCTTGTTGTTACGCTAGAGATGTGTAGCACAAAAGTATTACAATTTATAACTCGATATATTCTCATAACTCCTAGCGAACCCACAGTGTATGGGTCGTTTTGTAGTAAGATAGTACTCCGAGGTCGAACACAAACACTAAGGTGAAATCAAATCAAACAAGTGATCATAGATAGTGCAAATCTAGTCTAAGAAAAGAGAAAAAAATAAAGAAATGAAAATCATGATATTTTTTGTTAGGTTTTTATGGTGATCAAACAAAGATCAAAAATCATAAAAGATTATAAATCAAACAAACAACTCAAACTAGCAACACAAACACAAGATGTGCGATCAAATAAGAAAAGCGGATTCTAGGGATTGGGACTTCCGGTTATGGCATTGGACTCAAGCTTCTAATCAACCTTGGACAAGCTGCGGTATGTTGGGAAAGGGTGTTTCTTCAATGGGATCAATCACCGGGTAGGTCTCATGGTCCACTAATCCTGCACCTAAGGTCCTATTACCGGGTAAGTCTCTAGGAACCTAAGGACGAGAATTCTACACAAACCGGATTGCTATCTAGGGGTCAAATCTCTCCTTACCGGGTAAGTCTCGGGAAGGCAAGTCCTAAGCAACAATCCTAGCACACTCAATCCAATAGTGGCTTTTTTGGCTCACTACTACCTAGAGTTCATCATCTTATGTATCTAAGAGAGGAAATTACCGGGTAAGTTTCATTCCTCAAATAGGTTGCTAGCAAAGGTCACCCTAGGCTAGATTAAATCTCAATAAACACTAGGATTTCAACACATCTACATCCTAACATCCAGATTTATCAATATAAGTACAACAGAACAAAACCACGGGTGGATCATGGAAACCACGGTCGTGGAAGCATGAAGAACAGGCCGTGATTCTATACAGAATTAGGATTTCGAACACAAATCCATCCTAAGCTAACATGCAAGTCCATACAATCATAGTCCAAAGCATAAACATCATTCCTTCACCCTAGAATCACAACTATTCAGCCAACAACATACAAATCTAGATCAAACTTCATGAATAGAGCATGCTTGCAAGTCATAGCTAGATAATAAAGAATGAACCAAAGAAAAGACATTACAAAGTATAGAATAGAAGTTACCAAGTCTTACAAAGGGTCCAAGATGCATCTCCAAGGTGACAACAATGGAAACATCACTCAAAACCACTCAAATCTCACTATAAAACTAAACTACACTAACCTCTCCCAAGAACACCCACAAGGGTGCTTGGAAGAGAAACTGGGAGAAGATAGGTAAAAAATTCTAGAAGATCCCCCAAAAACAGCCTACAAAACCACTTATGTACTCCACCAAAAAGAAAGTATCGGACAAAGAAATCATGTGACAAGTGTCAAAGCTGTCCAGACAGAAACCACGGCCAAAATGATGAAACCACGGGCGTGGAAATGGCCTCTGGGCCGTGGTTCTGCACCAGAAGCCTTCCTTGGATCACCAAGTAATGAATTGGTGCAAGGCATGCACCAATAAGGTCTTTTGTGTTCTCCTTTGCTCCTAGCTTGCTCCTTAAAGAGTCCGGATGTGTGCCACCACAATGAATGATCCTCGAATGTATCGATTAAGTTCAAGAGCTCCCCAAAATACCTACAAAACCGACAAAAGCTCGTGTAGACGTCTATTTCGACAATATGGATGAATTAAGCGTAAACGTCACGAATTAATGCGGAAACATGCATGAATGGAAAGGAAAACTATCTAAAAGAGTGTCTAAACTAGTGTCATAAATCATGTCATCAAAATACCCCATACTTGCCACTTGCTCGTCCCCGAGCAAGGTTCAATTATAGGCTACAAGATGGCATGATTTATGAATGCAGAAAAACTGAAAATATTTTTGGAATTTGTGCTTCTAAACATGGATCACCTTCATAGTCACGTTTCATGGCATTGGACAAGCAATCATGTGTTAAATGAATAAAGGCACGGAAAGACAATCATAATTAACTCGAAAGCATGCAAGAAAGGTAAAAATGATGAAGTCAAGATGATAAGGTGGAAATATTCTAAGGTCATGTGGTGCAAATCCGGGAAAGGAACTAAACAACCACAACTTCACATTTATACTTCATCCACCAAAGTGTATTTTTCTCCTTCTTTTCTTTCTTTTCTTTTCTTTTTCTTTTTCATTTTCTTTCACTTATTTTTGAGACAATGGCATTTACAAAAGCCGAAACCTTGGTGATTAGCGGACCTCGGGATTTTTTTTTCGAGGTGTCTCACACCATGCACACATACCAAGGCTCGTTAGGACATTCGGTTTGTCGCCGAAGCTGAGTATCGCGCAATGGCGTATCACGTTCTTCACCGAAGCTGAGTATCGCGCAATGGCGTCTACAACTTGCGAGTTAATTTGGCTCAAATCCTTGCTCAAATCTTTAGGTGTCCATCATAATTCTCCCATGAATCTTTGGTGTGATAATCAAGCGGCTTTTCACATTGCATCAAATCCCATTTTTCACGAACGAACGAAACACATTGAAGTTGATTGCCACATCATTCGAGATCAAGTTCAACATGGGACAATCAAAATGCATCACATCCGCTCCATCAACAATTTAGCCGACATCTTCACCAAAGCACTTGGCCATCAACCGTTTCATCACTTCCTCCGCAAGTTGGGCATTCGGGACATTCATGCGCCAACTTGAGGGGGCATATTAAGTTTAAGTATATATGTTTATCTTCTTTCCTTTTGATAAAGATTGTAATATCATTTTATGCCTTTTCCTTTTGTAGTTTACAACTCTTCTGTATATATGTAGCCTTGCCATTGTGAATAGATCAGATTTCGAGTTTAAATATATTCTTTCAAATGTGGTATATCTGATTACAAGTGTGAAATTACAAGAATAAGGAGTTGTTCATTATGTATATCGGATGGTGAAGAACGAAAATAAGATATTGAAAGCAGCAATGCTTTTGCGAGTTCTTTTTGTACGTGTTAACAGAACTGAGTCGCACGGCAAGGTGATAGGTTCGTCACCGGACAATCCACACTCTTTCTCGGCCATTCTAAGCAATTCTCTGAATATTTTTGATTCAAGATAGGCCAAATTAAGTGTAAACCGTTTTGCATCGGTTGTGTTGATGACGAAAGGACCCTTCTCGAGTGTTGGTGTTTTTTTTGTTGATGTTGCCCCTAGGCATGGAAATCCTTTTCCTGCTTGTTGAAGCCAATCTTTGCCACTTCTGGGCTATCTTGATTATCTTCTTCATGATCATATTTATATAGGAAAAAGAGGGAAGTTTCAGATTTCGATATATCTCTAAAAGTGGAATTGTGTCGAATTGATGTATGAATTATATAGTTGCTAGGTGAAGATGAATCTCTACCACTGCTTTCCCTTGTGATGGCTACTATAGAGGCAAACTCATGTGACTAAGGTTAGGTATGACCCATTAATTTATATTTAGACAAGTTGTCCGGGTTGTGTTCCTCGAACAGATTTGTGTATAAAGAGTATTAGCCTTGTAGTTGATTGTCATTGATTGGTCCTTGCAAGATTACGTAAATATGATCCACAAGATAGACTCGTGGCCTAGCACAATGCAACATCCCCACCATGCACACATGGTTATTAGTTATATTTTCACATGGTGTTGCTTCTTACATGTGAATAAAAAAACATCTGTAAATAATGTGGAATTGAGGATATGGGCCTACCTGATTTTGCAAATGGATGCAAGAGTGTTAATTTCTCTTGTTGGAAGTGATACTTACAATCCGCAGGTAATAGCGGTGAGATTGACTATATTGACTTTACAAATAGTTTAACCGGTGATTAACCAAATATAGTTGCACTGATGTTTTCATCTTTGAAACAATCTCTTGTCAGGTTTTGATAATCCGTAGTACATGGGTATGTATAACTGTATAAAATTGCACAAGGAAATAGCAAACCCTAATTTTGAACGAGAAGTGTCACGCAAAACAATGTCCTTGATCAATAACATCTTCAGTGCTCATGATGTTCGATCAAACCGAAGGAGGGCAATGGAAGAAAGGGGGGAAATTTAGGGTTTGGATTGAGGCTTTGGTACCATGTATAATTACACCAGCAAAATTTCGAGGGTCATATATGAAAACTGAAAAGCTAGATTTCGATCTGAATGTAAATTCTATAGGAGGTCAATTTTGATTAGATATATTCATGTAACTACAGTTAGAGTAGGGTAATTTACAAAAGTGGGAGATGGTTAATCTTCATTAACAACAACTAATTGGCAGTGGCTCTTGGCATATATGTGTTGATGAGCAACTGGAGTTAGACAGTGACACGATCAGTGCTTCCTCCATCTCTTTCGCTACTCTCTGTTGAATCATAGAGATTGCGTACTCCATGAATACCGAATCACATGGCAAGGTGATGGGTCCATCACCAACCAAACCAAACTCCTCTTCTGCCATTCTAAGAAGTTCTCTTACAACTTGAGATTCGAGATACGCCAAGGGAAGTGCAAATCGTCTCTCATCAGCAGTGTAGACCACAAACTGACCCTTCCCGGCAACTGCTGATGAATTCTTGGAGCTGTTGCTTCTGGGAAGTGAGATCCTCTTCCTGCTTGCTGCTGCAAGCTTTCTCCACTTTCTTGCCAATTTGATAAGTTTCTTGGTGTTGATCATTTTTAAATTCTTGAAAAGAGTAAGGAAAGTCTTGCGGATTTTCTGATGAAGAAAGCTAGATCGAACTTGTTTGTTATGAGGTTGTAGATATGGTTCTTGTTTAAGTGCGTTATTATATAGAAGTTCATAGGAGACAAGCACATGATCTTGATTTCACAATGAAGTGGTTGTTTAGAAGCAAACCATGTGGCTAGTTGCACTAGTACCCCACCCGGGTTTTGCTATATTGTGACATATTATTTGTGGATGCTAACAAAATGATGGAGAATTGGAGATGGACCACAACCGAAAATAGTGCGCACAGCATACTTACCATCCTAATAAGCAATATATACATGTTCTTCTGTTTTCATATGATCGATCAAATTTAGCATTGGGATACTGATTTTTACACAAGTATATGACAGTCCAACTTAATGAGAGGGAAGATAGGCATGATCCACTTATTAAGTAAATTTCAAAAAAATAGGACAAGCTAACCACCCCGACATTGGTAATATATGATCCAATTTAGCATTTGGGTCCTGCTTAGACCTGCACCAGAAGCATATTAATAAAGCAATAAATTCTATGTATATGATCTAATTTGCCCATTGTATAAGTTACTTCAATAACATCAGTGGAATTCAATGTCTTTGGAAGTTAATTTCCTTCATCAGGGATGTAATATTGTTTTATCTATTACATAAGTTATGTACATTCAGTGAAATTAAATGTCTTGTTCTAGTGGATGGATTCTAATTTCTTGAATTTGTATGTCAAGTTCAAATTCCTGTTCTGAAATGTTTACAAATATATAAAAATCGGTAAAGGGAATGAACTATGTATACAAAACTGATCCAGTAATCTGCATTAATTAACTTGATCTATCCAACTACAAGTGTATAATTACAAGGACTTGGATCTCCTTCATCTAACTACAGTTGGAGTAGAATGTTTTACAAAGATGAGAGATGACTGTTCTCCATTAACAACAGCTAATTGGTAATACTTCATCGCATATATGTAATGATGATGAGGAATCTAAATTCGAGCAGCTGAAGTTAGACAATGACATGATCAGGGCTTCCTCTAGTTCTCTAGCTGCACTATGTTGAATCATTGAGATAGCGTACTCCATGAAAGACGAGTCACATGGTAAGGTGATGGGTCCATCACCAGCCAATCCAAATTCCTCTTCTGCCATTCTAAGGAGTTCTCTTACAAGTTGAGATCCGAGATACGCCAAGGGTAGTGTAAATCGTCTCTCATCAGTTGTGTACACAACAAACTGACCCTTCTCGGAAATTACTGAGCTTTTGGTGTTGTTGCTTCTTGGAAATGAGATTCTTTTTCTGCTTGCTACTGCAAGCTTTCTCCACTTCCGGGCCAATTTCACAAGTTGCTTGGTGCTAATCATACTGATTTGATATATTGTGAGATTTTCAGACGAGGGAAAATTGAGCTTGCTTGTTGTGAGGATATGGAAATGGTTCAAGTGCCAGTGTTATTATATAGAAGTTAATAGGAGACAAACATATGCTCTTGATTTTACAATGTAGTGATTCTTTGGAAGCAATACCATGTGGCTGGTTAGATTTCAATGTCAAACCGAATGGGGCTCAAGTGCTCAACACATAGTTTGGCAATCAATCATGTCAAACTTTAATGCGCGGTCGAAGACTACTTAGTACTAATGGTGAAGAAGAGACCTCATGGACACTTCTTGTCTATCTTGTAGTTAGGAAGGTGGGACTGTTTTGTTTTGATCGGACCAGTTTAGAAGCAAATCCATGTGACTATAAATATGAGAAGTTAGATAAGGCGTGGTCCGTTCATTATGATTTGGAGGAGTTGCCTTGTGTTCAACAAGAGGTGATTTCACATCCCATTCAAATATTAGAAATTTATAATGTCCTAATACATTATCTTTAATAATATGCTTGAATAATATATTTTAATACAATAATTATAAATTTAGAATATCCTAATTGCAAATGCTTTTGTTTTTGTCTGCTATGGCTGATTCATTTCATCAATTGAGCTTCTTGGCTCTTCTGACTTATATGAAGCTAGTTCGTCAACAATTTAAAGCTGATAATGTATGTTCCTCTCTATCTATGCACAAAGTCAAGCTCTTGTTCACAATGACCTGGCATGAGATCAACAAATAGACATGCACCTTCTAGTAAATGTGTTTGATATGTTCTGAACAACCAATTATAGTTATAACTTTTAGGAGTATCTGAACTCGTATGATTTGGTTCTTGTTGTTACGCTAGAGATGTGTAGCACAAAAGTATTACAATTTATAACTCGATATATTCTCATAACTCCTAGCGAACCCACAGTGTATGAGTCGTTTTGTAGTAAGATAGTACTCCGAGGTCGAACACAAACACTAAGGTGAAATCAAATCAAACAAGTGATCATAGATAGTGCAAATCTAGTCTAAGAAAAGAGAAAAAAATAAAGAAATGAAAATCATGATATTTTTTGTTAGGTTTTTATGGTGATCAAACAAAGATCAAAAATCATAAAAGATTATAAATCAAACAAACAACTCAAACTAGCAACACAAACACAAGATGTGCGATCAAATAAGAAAAGCGGATTCTAGGGATTGGGACTTCCGGTTATGGCATTGGACTCAAGCTTCTAATCAACCTTGGACAAGCTGCGGTATGTTGGGAAAGGGTGTTTCTTCAATGGGATCAATCACCGGGTAGGTCTCATGGTCCACTAATCCTGCACCTAAGGTCCTATTACCGGGTAAGTCTCTAGGAACCTAAGGACGAGAATTCTACACAAACCGGATTGCTATCTAGGGGTCAAATCTCTCCTTACCGGGTAAGTCTCGGGAAGGCAAGTCCTAAGCAACAATCCTAGCACACTCAATCCAATAGTGGCTTTTTTGGCTCACTACTACCTAGAGTTCATCATCTTATGTATCTAAGAGAGGAAATTACCGGGTAAGTTTCATTCCTCAAATAGGTTGCTAGCAAAGGTCACCCTAGGCTAGATTAAATCTCAATAAACACTAGGATTTCAACACATCTACATCCTAACATCCAGATTTATCAATATAAGTACAACAGAACAAAACCACGGGTGGATCATGGAAACCACGGTCGTTGAAGCATGAAGAACATGCCGTGATTCTATATTGAGTTAGGATTTCGAACACAAATTCATCCTAAGCTAACATGCAAGTCCATACAATCATAGTCCAAAGCATAAACATCATTCCTTCACCCTAGAATTACAACTATTCGGCCAACAACATACAAATCTAGATCAAACTTCATGAATAGAGCATGCTTGCAAGTCATAGCTAGATAATGAAGAATGAATAAAAGAAAAGACATTACAAAGCATAGAATAGAAGTTATCAAGTCTTACAAAGGGTCCAAGATGCAGCTCCAAGGTGACAACAATGGAAACCTCACTCAAAACCACTCAAATCTCACTATAAAACTAAAATCTACACTAACCTCTCCCAAGAACACCCACAAGGGTGCTTGGAAGAGAAACTGGGAGAAGATAGGTCAAAAAGTCTAGAAGATCCCCTAAAAACAGCTTGCAAAACCACTTATGTACTCAACCAAAAAGCAAGTGTCGGACAAAGAAATCGTGTGACAAGTGTCAAAGCTGTCCAGACAGAAACCACGGCCAAAATGATGAAACCACGGGCGTGGAAATGGCCTCTGGGCCGTGGTTCTACACCAGAAGCCTTCCTTGAATCACCAAGTCATGAATTGGTGCAAGGCATGCACCAATAAGGTCTTTTGTGCTCTCCTTTGCTCCTAGTTTGCTCCTTAAAGAGTTTGGATGTGTGCCACCACAAGGAATGATCCTCGAATGTATCGATTAAGTCTAAGAGCACCCCAAAATACCTACAAAACCGACAAAAGCTCGTGTAGACGTCTATTTCGACAATATGGATGAATTAAGCGTAAACGTCACGAACTAATGCGGAAACATGCATGAATGGAAAGGAAAACTATCTAAAAGAGTGTCTAAACTAGTGTCATAAATCATGTCATCAAAATACCCCATACTTGCCACTTGCTCATCCCCGAGCAAGGTTCAACTATAGGCTACGAGATGGCATGATTTATGAATACAGAAAAACTGAAAATATTTTTGGAATTTGTGCTTCTAAACATGGATCACCTTCATAGTCACATTTCATGGCATTGGACAAGCAATCATGTATTAAATGAATGAAGGCACGGAAAGACAATCATACTTAACTCGAAAGCATGCAAGAAAGGTAAAAATGATGAAGTCAAAGACGATCATGAGAATATCCAATCTAGATCACTAAGTCATACACATATGCAAATAGGTCACAAGGACTTATGAAAGAAGAGGCTAAAAAACGTGATGATAAGGTGAGAATATTCTAAGGTCATGTGGTGCAAATCCGGGAAAGGAACTAAACAACCACAACTTCACATTTATACTTCATCCACCAAAGTGTATTTTTCTCATTTTCTTTCTTTTCTTTTCTTTTTCTTTTTCATTTTCTTTCACTTATTTTGGAGACAATGGCATTGGTGTACAAAAGCCGAAACCTTGGTGATTAGCGGACCTCGAGATTTTTTTTTTCGAGGTGCCTCACACCGGGCACTCATACCAAGGCTCGTTAGGACATTCGGTTTATCGCCGAAGCTGAGTATCGCGCAATGGCGTCTACAACTTGCGAGTTAATTTGGCTCAAATCCTTGCTCAAATCTTTAGGTGTCCATCATAATTCTCCCATGAATCTTTGGTGTGATAATCAAGCGGCTATTCACATTGCATCTAATCCCATTTTTCACGAATAAACGAAACACATTGAAGTTGATTGCCACATCATTCGAGATCAAGTTCAACATGGGACAATCAAAACGCATCACATCCGCTCCATCAACAATTTAGCCGACATCTTCACCAAAGCACTTGGCCATCAACCATTTCATCACTTACTCCGCAAGTTGGGCATTCGGGACATTCATGCGCCAACTTGAGGGGGCATATTAAGTTTATGTATATATGTTTATCTTCTTTCCTTTTGATAAAGATTGTAATATCATTTTATGCCTTTTCCTTTTGTAGTTTACAACTCTTCTATATATATGTAACCTTGCCATTGTGAATAAATCAGATTTTGAGTTTAAATCTATTCTTTTAAATGTGGTATATCTGATTACAAGTGTGAAATTACAAGAATAAGGAGTTGTTCATTATGTATATCGGATGGTGAAGAACGAAAATAAGATATTGAAAGCAGCAATGCTTCTGCGAGTTCTTTTTGTACGTGTTAACAGAACTGAGTCGCACGGCAAGGTGATAGGTTCGTCACCGGACAATCCACACTCTTTCTCGGCCATTCTAAGCAATTCTCTGAATATTTCTGATTCAAGATAGGCCAAATTAAGTGTAAACCGTTTTGCATCGGTTGTGTTGATGACGAAATGACCCTTCTCGAGTGTTGGTGTTTTTTTTGTTGATGTTGCCCCTAGGCATGGAAATCCTTTTCTTGCTTGCTGAAGCCAATCTTTGCCACTTTTGGGCTATCTTGATTATCTTCTTCATGATCATATTTATATAGGAAAAAGAGGGAAGTTTCAGATTTCGATATATCTCTAAAAGTGGAATTGTGTCGAATTGGTGTATGAATTATATAGTTGCTAGGTGAAGATGAATCTCTACCACTGCTTTCCCTTGTGATGGCTACTATAGAGGCAAACTCATGTGACTAAGGTTAGGTATGACCCATTAATTTATATTTAGACAAGTTGTCCGGGTTGTGTTCCTCGAACAGATTTGTGTATAAAGATTATTAGCCTTGTTGTTGATTGTCATTGATTGGTCCTTGCAAGATTATGTAAATATGATCCACAAGATAGACTCGTGGCCTAGCACAATGCAACATCCCCACCATGCACACATGGTTATTAGTTATATTTTCACATGGTGTTGCTTCTTACATGTGAATAAAAAAACATCTGTAAATTAATGTGGAATTGAGGATATGGACCTACCTGAGTTTGCAAATGGATGCAAGAGTGTTAATTTCTCTTGATGGAAGTGATACTTATAATCCGCAGGCAATAGCGGTGAGATTGACTATACTGACTTTACAAATAGTTTAACCGGTGATTAACCAAATATAGTTGCACTGATGTTTTCATCTTTGAAACAATCTCTTGTTAGGTTTTGATAATCCGTAGTACATGGGTATGTATAACTGTATAAAATTGCAGAAGGAAATAGCAAACCCTAATTTTGAACGAGAAGTGTCACGCAAAACAATGTCCTTGATCAATAACATCTTCAGTGCTCATGATGTTCGATCAAACCGAAGGAAGGCAATGGAAGAAAGGGGGGAAATTTAGGGTTTGGATTGAGGCTTTGGTACCATGTATAATTACACCAGCAAAATTTCGAGGGTCATATATGAAAACTGAAAAGCTAGATTTCGATCTGAATGTAAATTCTATAGGAGGTCATATATTCTCCAAATATATAGTTCGATCTTCCCGGGAGTATATGCTGTTTGATTTCTTATGTTGGTAAAAGACAAGCAATTGCAAGAAAGCAAAGTCCAATCAAGTAGAGAAGTTGTGATCAATTTTGATTAGATATATTCATGTAACTACAGTTAGAGTAGGGTAATTTACAAAAGTGGGAGATGGTTAATCTCCATTAACAACAACTAATTGGCAATCTCTCTTGGAATGTATGTGTTGACGAGCAACTGGACTTAGATAGTGACATGATCAGTGTCTCCTCCATCTCTTTAGCTACTCTCTGTTGAATCATAGAGATTGCGTACTCCATGAATACCGAATCACATGGCAAGGTGATGGGTCCATCACCAACCAAACCAAACTCCTCTTCCGCCATTCTAAGAAGTTCTCTTACAACTTGAGATTCGAGATACGCCAAGGGAAGTGCAAATCGTCTCTCATCAGCTGTGTAGACCACAAACTGACCCTTCCCGCCAACTGCTGATGAATTCTTGGAGCTGTTGCTTCTGGGAAGTGAGATCCTCTTCCTGCTTGCTGCTGCAAGCTTTCTCCACTTTCTTGCCAATTTGATAAGTTTCTTGGTGTTGATCATTTTTAAATTCTTGAAAAGAGTAAGGAAAGTCTTGCAGATTTTCTGATGAAGAAAGCTAGATCGAACTTGTTTGTTATGAGGTTGTGGATATGGTTCTTGTTTAAGTGCGTTATTATATAGAAGTTCATAGGAGACAAGCACATGATCTTGATTTCGCAATGAAGTGGTTGTTTAGAAGCAAACCATGTGGCTAGTTGCACTAGTACCCCACCCGGGTTTTGCTTATATGTTGTTGTCATTATTTGTGGATGCTACAAAAATGAAGAATTGGAGATGGACCACAACCGAAAATAGTGTAGCATACTTACCATCCTAACAAGCAGTACATGTTCTTCTGTTTTCATATGATTGATCAAATTTAGCATTGGGATACTGATTTTTACTCAGATATATGACAGTCCAACTTAATGAGATGGAAGATAAGCATGATCCACTTTATTAATTAAATTTCAAAAAGAAATAAGACAAGCAAACCACCCCGACATTATTAATATATGATCAAATTTAGCATTTGGGTACTGCTTAGACCTGCACCAGAAGTATTAATAAGGCAATAAATTCTATGTATATGATCTAATCCTGACCTTCCGAAATGGATAGACTATTCTATCTCACTGCACAAAGACTAATATGAAGATAGAAGCAGCAAGTTAGTTTCTTTTAGAAGTTAGCATACTCAGAAAACGAAAATTTTGCCCATTGTATAAGTTACTTCAATAACATCATTGAAATTCAATCTCTTGTTCTAATGGCTGGATTCTATTGTCTTGAATGTTTATGTCAAGTTCCAATTCTTGTTCTGAAATGTTCACAAAAATATAAAAATTGGTAAGGGAATGAACTATGTATACAAAACTGATCCAATAATCTGCATTAATTAACATGATCTATCTAACTACAAGTGTATAATTACAAGGACTTGGATCTCCTTGATCAGCGACAACTTAAAGGTAGTTGTACATAATATGAACCGGATTGTGAAGAACAACAAGGAGATAGAGAAAGCAGCAATTTGATTTGTATACCATGTAAAACATGGTAAGGTGATGAGTTGTATACCAGGGCCTTGAAAGTATGAAAGTCTAAGTAGAGAAATTGCGGTCAATTTTGATTATATTCATCTAACTACAGTGGGAGTAGAATGATTTACAAAGATGGGAGATGATTGTTCTCCATTAACAACAGCTAATTGGTAATACTTCATCGCATATATGTGATGATGAGGATTCTAAATTCGAGCAGCGCGAAGTTAGATAATGACATGATCAGGGCTTCCTCTAGTTCTCTAGCTGCACTATGTTGAATCATTGAGATAGCGTACTCCATAAAAGACGAGTCACATGGTAAGGTGATGGGTCCATCACCAGCCAATCCAAATTCCTCTTTTGCCATTCTAAGGAGTTCTCTTACAAGTTGAGATCCGAGATACGCCAAGGGTAGTGTAAATCGTCTCTCATCAGTTGTGTACACAACAAACTGACCCTTCTCGGAAATTACTGAGCTTTTGGTGTTGTTGCTTCTTGGAAATGAGATTCTTTTTCTGCTTGCTACTGCAAGCTTTCTCCACTTCCGGGCCAAGTTCACAAGTTGCTTGGTGCTAATCATATTGATTTGATGTGTTTCCGGATAAGAATAGTATATATTGTGAGATTTTCAGATGAGGGAAAATTGAGCTTGAATTGCTTGTTGTGAGGATATGGAAATGGTTCAAGTGCAAGTGTTATTATATGGAAGTTGATAGGAGACAAACATATGCTCTTGGCTTTACAGTGTAGTGATTCTTTGGAAGCAATACCATGTGGCTGGTTAGATTTCAATGTCAAGCCAAATGGGGCTCAAGTGCTCAACGTATAGTTTGGCAATCAATCATGTCAAACTTTAATGCGCGATCGAAGACTACTTAGTACTAATGGTGAAGAAGAAGAGACCCCATGGGACACTACTTGTTGTTATGGAGGTAGGACTGTTTTGTTTTGATCGGACCTGTTTAGAAGCAAATCCATGTGACTATAAATATGAAGACTTAGATAAGGTGTGGTCCATTCATTATGATTGGAGGAGCTGCCTTGTGTTCAACAAGAAGGGTATCAAATGTTTTCAGAGAAGTAAATTGTGTTGTTAACCGATTAACCCATCTGGAAATTTCGACACCCAATATCAGCATTTCTGACGATCGTGAACTTTATGTTCTCGTCGGCAAGAATGTTTTAGGATGGACTACCTAGCTCAGAACTCTAACTGATTTTCGTTATAAAGAAAAACAAGATGTGGTATCACATCCCATTCAAATATTAGAAATTTATAATGTCCTAATACATTATCTTAACAGTATGCTTGAAGAATAATATAATGTCCTAATACATTATCTTCAAAGCTGGATCAGTAAAAACCGCCGTACTATTGATAATGTATGTTTCTCTCCATATATCAAGCTCTTGTTTACAATGACCTGAGATCAACAAATAGACATGCAGCTTCTAGTAAATGTGTTTGATTTGTTCAGAACAATTAATTATAGTTATAACTTTTAGGAGTATCTGAACTCGTATAGTTTGAACTTCTAGAAGAAGACAAGGAATTGCAAAAAAAACATAGAAAAGTAGAGAAGTTATGATCAATTTGGAATAGATTTGTCTAACTACTGTTACAGTATAATGATTTACAAAATCTGGTAGATGATTGATCTCCATTAATAACAACTAATTGCTATCTGTTCATGGAAAATATGTGTTGATAAGGATGGTGAATTGGAGCAGCAATTAGATAATGACAGGATCATTGCTGTCTCCATGTTTCTAGCTAGCTCTGCTGAATCATTGAGATTGCGTACTCCAAGAAAGCCGAGTCACAAGGCAAGGTGATGGGCCCATCACCTTGCCATCCCGAGCTCTTGTTCCGACAATATTCTAAGGAGTTCTCTTACAACTTCATATCCAAGATATGACAAGGGAAGTGTAAAACGTCTTTCATCGGTTGTGTAGACGACAAACTGGCCCTTCTCAGCCATTACTGATGATTTCTTGGTGTTGTTGGTTCTTGGAAGTGAGATCCTGCTTGTTACTGCAAACTTTCTCCACTTCCTGGCCAATTTCCACTACTACAAAAAAGGGCAAATAACCCGGTTATATCAGGGCAAATACCCCGGACTATAACCGGGTTAAAGGTTAGGGCGATATTTGGTCAGACACTTTATAGCCCGGACGTTAATTTTCAAATATCCGGGATATTTTCCCTCCTTTTTTCGGTTTAGTAATTCTTTCCGGGATATATTCTATCAAATAACCCGGATATTTGAGGACCCAGGGTATATTTGTTTTCGGATATCCGGGGTATTTGCTTGTTAATAACCCCTAATAACACGGTGCATAGGAACCGGGTTATTTGACAAATTTAAACTAACTGTTTATTTTATGAATACTAGTAGAGCCGCGCGCGTTGCGCACGCGTCGGGGTTTATTTTTTATGCATATATACTGTGAAAATAAGTTATAGTACGGTTGAGTATAAGTGATGTAACAGATTCAAGTGCATAAATACTTGTACAAAAACGATAAGATCAACAAACAAACATGAAAACCAAAATTACACAATATCATTAATTAAAATTGGAATTAACATAAAAATACAAGATTGTGAGGCACTATAATGCGCCATGAAAAAACTAATCAAAGATTTGAAGCATGTATGGTCATTGCGAGTTTGTGGAGATTACACAATTTTGTCCAGAATCTTCCTGCAATAGAAAAAATTGAATGCTAATGAATCATTGATTAGTTGCCTTAATTATTTGGTGCTCGTGTATAAATAAACGGGCATATCCCATGACTTCTTCATATGGAGTCTCCGCCTTGAGTGAAAATATGAGGCTTCATCTTCAAGTTGAGAATGCACAGAGAAGACACAAGCCTTGATAGAAAGTAGAATGATTGAAGAAACAGAGCAGATGGTCACTCCCAAGATATGGATCGTGAGAGAGAGCATGACCATCACATAAAGTATAAACGCCTGCATTCATGAAGAAATTTATGTAAATATGTTGATATAACAGCAATCAACCTAGCATAACACCAGAAAAGGAGAAAACATAAGAGTCTTAAAGTGCTATAGTGCAATAAACCGACGAATGTGCAATTAAAAACCAGAATCGCAAGTCTGTTGGTGTTAATCATATTGTTTTGCTTGGACTGAGTGGTGTGTTTTTGGATTGGAGAAGTACTGTGAGTTTTTTTTTTTTTTTTGAAAATGGTTTATATTAGTAACAAGAGTGAATATACAAGAGATGGGTACTACCCAAGAAAACAAGACAGCAAGACATAAACATGAACCCTAGGAGAGGTGAATGCCAAGAGTATTGGCCCAGTTGATGGAGTTTTGAGATCTGTCCTTCCAATGGTAGGAAAAATGAGTTTTTGTGTTGTTGATGATGTTATGAGCAACAGTGGTGACATGTATAGACGTTTGGTTGAAAATGGTGTCGTTTCTGGCCTTCCAGATGAAGTAAACGAAGCTTGTGATGGCGGAGAGGCGGACATGGTTGAGCAGATCGTCTTTTCGGAGCGAGAGGTTGCCAATCCAGTTCCAGATGTCATTGGCAAAGGGATAGGGCTGACTCACTCTGAGCCATCTGGAAACAAGGTCCATAACAGTGGTAGAAAAGCAGCAGCAGTGAAGCAGGTGATTTTCATCTTCAGGGAATGCATTGCAAAGTTTGCAGGAGCAGTCGGGGACGATGTTCCAAGCATAGAGCTTTGAGAGTGTGGGAAGGCGTTTGTGGTAGGCAATCCAGGCAATGAAAGAGCATTTTGGAATGCAGAATCTCTTCCAAATGGCACTGACAAGGAAGGGAGGGCCGGAAGCTGAAGGTTTCCAACAGAGATCGTATGCAGCCGAGATAGAGAACTTACCATTGGGCGCTGAAGATTTAGAAATGAAAGACGGCCCATTCATTTGTGCATAGATCTCATCTCTAACAGCAAGGATTTGTTTCCAGATGTAGCTGTGTTTGTGACTAGCGGTGACAGACCAAATGGACACACCATTGAGGATGTTAGATTGAATCCAGTTGGTCCAGAGGTTTTGAGGCTGACTAGCCAAATCCAACTCATATATAAGCTTTGCAATGCTTGCTTTATTCCAAGAGAGTATTTCCTTAAAACCGAGGCCGCCTTGCTCCTTAGGGAGACATAATGTATTCCAGGAAATGGGAGCACGCGAACTAGAGTCAGACCCAGCCCAGAGAAAAGATCGGAGTAAGCTTCGGATCTTGTGAATGACTGTAGTGGGGAGGAGCAGGATCGAACACCAGTAGTTGTAGAGGGACATTAGAATTGAAGTGATGATTTGTTTCCGTCCAGCATACGAAATATTCTTCATGCTCCAGGAGTTGATCTTGTTTGTGATTTTTGCTATAAGTGGTTGGTATTCAGCAAGACGAAGCCTTTTGCTCCCAACAGGCAAACCAAGGTATAAAAAAGGGAGGGAGCCGATGGAGAGGCAGGCAGTTGAGGCAAGGGAGGCACGCTCATGATCAGGAACCCCACCAAGGAAGATTGAAGACTTGGAGAAGTTAATGGTAAGACCAGAATATTGCCCGAAGTATTCAATAGTGCGTTTCAGGATCTGAATAGAGGTAGCATCTCCGCGACAGAACAGGATAAGGTCATCAGCGAAGCATAGATGTGTAATGCGGGGAGAGGAGCATTTGGGATGCACGTTGAAGTCCGGAGTAGATGTGTTGATATTTAGCATTGAGGAGAGCACCTCCATGGCGATGACAAAGAGTGGAGGTGAGAGCGGGCATCCTTGGCGTAGGCCTCTTGAGCCTTTAAAATGACCCTGCAAAGAACCATTAATATTTATAGAGAAGGAGGTGTTAGTGATGCAAGCTGCAATAAGGCGAATGAAAGCATTGGGAAATCCCATCCGAACGAGACAGTTAAGAATGAAATTATGCTCAATCATGTCGAAAGCTTTGGAGATATCTATTTTCATGGTGCATCGTGGAGATATGTGTCTTTGGTTGTATCTTTTGAGCATCTCTTGACAAATTTGAATGTTGTGTTTGATGGACCTTCCTGTGAGTTTGTTTGATGATGATGATGATGATGATGATAAGATTGAGTTTGCTTGTTGTGAGGTTATGGAAGTACTGTTAATATATTGAAGTTCATTGGAGACAACAAGCACATGCTTTTGATATCTACCATCCAACCATGTTTCTTTTGTTCTACTTATATGATTATGCTTTCTCATAATTTAAGAGTTTGCTGATTTGTAAAAAATCGAAATTTGCAAGTCTTCAGCTCCATAGCAGATAGATATTATGTTCATAAATCAGGCATGTATTATAAAACTGAGTTAAGCTGCATGTAGACTTTCACATGCAAGATGCATGAAGCTCTCATGCGTTTGGACCGCAGGAGACAAGCAACTAGGTTAGAGTTGTAAGACTAGCTGTCCTTTATAGTCTTTGAATTTCTTGGAAAAATTAAATTACTGTTAGGTTGTGTGCGTTTGGCTAGAGCATCCAATTTTGTCCCGTTTTCTCTCCATAACTCCATACATCACTTCAATAATCCGAAAACGTCTCCTCCTCTCCTCCCTGTTTCTATTTCTCGAGAGTACAACAATCAACAGATTCACAGGTTTCTTACAAATTACGCAGGTCGGATTCATAAAGCAGGGTGTTTTTAGAATTAAGGAAATCGATACTATCTCGACTCTCCACAATTTTAGGTCTTTCATCGGTAAATTTACCGATCCTATTCCATAGTATTTTTTACAGTTTAATGATCTGTTACAGGTTATTATGGTTCGTCAACAAACAATCCAAACTCTTTCTCGGCCATGAACAGATTTAAGATAGTCCAAAGGAAGTGTAAATCGTTTTGCATCGATTGTGTAGATGACGATCTATTGCATGAGCAGCTAGGTTATATAGAGTACTTGTAACTGATTGTAGAAACTGTTACAATCTCCACTTATTTACACAAAGAGCCCTCTTATTCTCTATATTATCAAATGAACATATATATACTCTATATTCCCCCCTCAACCTAGATCTGGGGAAACAAGACCAAGCTTGCGAGAGAAGAAAGAGTATTGTGGAGTGCTTAACGCCTTAGTGAATAGCTCAGCAAGTTGTAGAGAAGACTTGACATGTATTGTCGAGATAAAACCTTTTAAAACTTCATCACGAATGAAGTTACTATCAACGTGAAGGTGCTTTGTTCTTTCATGAAACACCGCGTTGGCAGTGAAGTGTTGTGCAACCTTGTTGTCACACATCATGAGTATAGGAAGAGAGACTATAACGTGCAAATCCCTGAGTAAGCCTTCCATTCATATGATTTCAACTGTGGTGGCAGACATTGATGTATAATCACTCTCAGTTGATGACTTTGAAACCGTCTTCTACTTCTTTGTCTTCCTGGAAACTAACGCTTTGCCTAAGAATAGACAATAGCCGGAAGTAGATTTACAAGTAAATGCACATGAACCCCAATTAGTGTCACTCTAAGCTGAAAGTGTGAGGTCGTTATAAGAAGGATAGCTCGAAGCAAATTCCATAGTGCCTCGAAGGTACTTGAGAAGATGAATTGCAACATTCCAGTGAGGGATTCGAGGGCAAGATAGAAACTGGCTAAGTTGTTGTACATGAAAGGATATGTCTAGCTGGGTGAGGGTAAAGTATAGAAGGCGACCAATCAATCTTCTATAGGACTCCGGTTGGTCAAAAATATCACCAGAATCTGGAGTTAATTTAAGATTGGCCTGCATGGGAGAAAACATAGTTTGCAGTCAAGGAGATTAGAATATTTGAGAATGTCAAAGATATATTTTCTTTGATTCAAAAGAATGTCATGAGTTGATCTTGAGATTTCCATCCCTAGAGAAGAAAAAACGAGCTAGACCAAGGTCTTTAATGGTGAATACTCTATCAAGATATGCTTTGACATGAAGGAATGCTATCAACGGAATGTAGCTCATCCCAAAGTTTCTTGAGTTTACTAAAATAAACAACAACACTCGTGTTATCTTGTCAAACATTTGATAATTGTTTGTTGATTTGGTAAATCAAGGGAGCATTCGAGACCTCAAAATGCTCAGTAATTTCATTCCATAAATCTTGAGCTGATTCCATGTATGTGAAATTCTCAGCCGAATCAGATTTCATGGAGTAAATGATCCAACATCGGATCATATAGTCAGCACGAATCCACCTAGACAACTTTTCATCATCTTTGTCAGGTTTGGTGCAAGATCCATCGATAAATCCAAGCTTGAGTTTAGCTCTGAGAGCCATGCAAATACTCTTTTTCCATGAAAAAAAAGGCTGAATTGGCACTTAGGGCCTTTTACACTATAGAGTTGAAATTTAGTACCCTACCAATTACAAATTGAGAAATAGGGCTCCTACTTTACTAGACTAATTCATAAATAGGACAAAAAGTTGACAAAAGTGATGACTAATGAGTGATGGCTGATGTGAGTGTTGATTGTGACCTTTTGATTGACATTTGGAGGAAATTTGGGGCCAAAAAAACGCAGCCCTCTATCCAGAAAAAATCCGCTTACCCAAAAATCCGCTTACCCAAAAATCAGCTTACCCAATTAATATCACAATCATACTAAAAAATAAATTTCTCAAAGTACAAAAACATACTCGAAAACAACATACCCAATAAATCAAATATCAAAATAAAACAATATCCATAAATTGGATAATATTTTATATTTATACCCAATTTAAACATCACTTAATACAAAATACATACCCAATTTAAATCTGTCATACCTAAAATTTTCAAAACTCGATATTGTACACAAATATCAATATCAAATGACATTTGGTCATTACCCAAAAATTTGATTGACATTTAATCATTATAACACATTTTGGGTAACCATAAAACATACCCATGACATCACTTTAAATATACTTAATACTAAGAAATATACTACAAAGCCAATAAACGTATAAAAGCATACCCAATTTGAATTTGTCATAACCAAAATTTACACAAATCGATAATGTACACAAATATCAATACCAAATGACATTTGGTCCTTGTAACACATTTTGGATAACCATAAAACATACCCAAAAATATCACTTTAAGAATACTCAACAATAAGAAACATACCACAAAAACAATAAACATATACCCAATAATGAGAAAAATACTATAATTCATATTTGGGTAACGAAAACAATGTCACCCAAAAAAATTAAACATTCATGGACTTGGAAATTTCATCAAACTAGCTACATTAACCAAAAATAAAAGATAAACATGTAAAAAAGATACTTAAACCAAAAGTAAACATCTAATCACCATCATTTCAACTAAAGAAATTATTGCCCTATTTTCTAGTTTCCATACCTACTTTTTCTTTCTTTTATATAGATGCCTAGTTTACAAAAGATAATTTTAAGGGGTCCTATTTCCCTAAATAATTCAAAAAAAAAGGCAAAATTGGCAAACTAGACTTTTAAGCAAATCAATTGAGAAAGAAGACTCATACTATTTGGGATTGGTATTTTGACCCCCTATAAAATAGAATAGAGGAAATGAAGTACAAAAGAGGACAAAGTTTGACAACCCATCGGATGTGACATGTTGTACTATCTCACATGTCACATCAATCAGAAAAAGGAATTTCCAACATTCTTACTTTATCACTTATTACCCAAAAATTCGCTTACCCAAATAATGTCACAATCGTACCCAAAAATAAATTTGTCAAAGTACATAAACATACTCGAAAACAACATACCCAAAAAATCAAATATCAAAATAAAATCATATCCATAAATTGGATAATATTTTATATTTATACCCAATTTAAATATCACTTAATACAAAAACCATACCCAATTTAAATTTGTCATACCCAAAATTTTTAAAACTCGATATTATACACAAACATCAATATCAAATGACATTTGATCATTACCCAAAAATTCGCTTGAATTTGATCATTATAACACAGTTTGGGTAACCATAAAACATACCCACGATATCACTTTAAAAATATACTTAATAATAATAAATATACTACAAAGCCAATACACATATAAAAGCATACCCAAAAACCCGTTTACCCAAATAATGTCATAATCATACCCAAAAATAAATTTGTCAAGAAATATATTGCCTCTATTTTCACAATCATACCCAAAACCATACCCAAGAAATATACTACAAAACCAATCCATGTAAAAAAGATACTTAAATCAAAAGTAAACATCAAATCACCATCATTTCAATTAGAGAAATTATTACCCCTATTTTTTAGTTTCCATACCTATTTTTTCTTATTTTTGTATAGAGACCTAGTTTGCAAAAGAGAATTTCAAGGGGTCCTATTTCCCTAATTAATTCAAAAAAAAAATGGAGCCATTAAAGAGAGTAGAAACTAGTTGTATACCAGGATTGTCGAAATTAGACAGAAAAAGTGGATCGTTGGTATTGTCTTGGTGAGATTTGATGTGCATAGAGCCAGGGGATCATCTTGAGTTCCTCTGAACACCATGGCCATGGCCAGCAGGTAGTAGATATTGATAGAAAGTGAAGGACAATGCAATCGATTGAGTGGAAAGTGTTCGAGATTGAGAAATTTCCCTCTGATATCATATGAACACTATAGAATGATGTTTGCGGAAGAAAGAATGAGAGTGTATTCATCGTGTAGTACAATCTATTACATGAGCAGCTAGGTTATATAGGGTACTTGTAACTGATTGTAGAATCTGTTACAATCTCCACTTATTTACACAAAGAGCCCTCTTATTCTCTATATTATCATATGTACGTATGCACTCTATAAATAGTTTAACCGGTGATTGATCAAATACAGGTGCAGTTGATGTTTTCATCTTTGAAACAATCGCTTTTCAGGTTTTGATAATCAGTAGATTCAGTACATGGTGTGTATAACTGTATAAGATTGCACAAGGAAATAGTAAGCCCTAATTTTGAACGAGAAGTGTCACGCAAAACAATGTCCTTGATCATCTTCAGTGCTCGTGATGTTCGATTAAACCGAAGGAAGGCAATGGAAGAAAGGGGGGAAATTTTAGGGTTTGGATTGCAGCTTTGGTACCATGTATAATTACACCAGCGAAATTTCGAGGGTCATATATGAAAACTGAACTATAATAGGTCATATATTCTCCAAATATATAGTTCGATCTTCCCGGAAGTATATGCTGTTTGATTGCTTTTGTTGGTAAAAGACAAGCAACTACAAGAAAGCAAAGTCCAATCAAGTAGAGAAGTTGTGATAAATTTTGATTAGATACATTCATGTAACTACAGTTAGAGTAGGGTAATTTACAAAAGTGGGAGATGGTTAATCTCTATTAACAACAACTAATTGGCAATATCTCTTGGAATATATGTGTTGTTGAGCAACTGAAGTTAGATAGTGACATGATCAGTGCTTCCTCCATCTCTTTAGCTACTCTCTGTTGAATCATAGAGATTGCGTACTCCATGAATACCGAATTACATGGCAAGGTGATGGGTCCATCACCAACCAAACCAAATTCTTCTTCCGCCATTCTAAAAAGTTCTCTTACAACTTGAGATTCAAGAAACACCAAGGGAAGTGCAAATCGTCTCCCATCAGCTGTGTAGACCACAAACTGACCCTTCCCGGCAACTGCTGATGAATTCTTGGAGCTGTTACTTCTTGGAAGTGAGATCCTCTTCCTGCTTGCTGCTGCAAGCTTTCTCCACTTTCTTGCCAATTTGATAAGTCTCTTGGTGTTGATCATTTTGTAATCCTTGAAAAGAGTAAGGAAAGTCTTGCGGATTTTCTGATGAAGAAAGATCAAACTTGTCTGTTATGAGGTTGTGGATATGGTTCTTGTTTAAGTGTGTTATTATATAGAAGTTCATAGGAGACAAGCACATGATCTTGATTTCACAATGTAGTGGTTGTTTAGAAGCAAACCATGTGGCTAGTTGCACTTGTACCCCACCCGGGTTTTGCTTATACTTTGTTCTCATTAATATGTCCTACTAAATTGTGACATATTATTTGTGGATGCTAACAAAATGATGGAGAACTGGAGATGGACCATCCTAACAAGCAGTACATGTTCTTCTGTTTTCTTATGATTGATCAAATTTAGCAGTGGAATATAGATTTTTACACAAATATATGACAGTCCAACTTAATGAGATGGAAGATAACCATGATCCACTTAATAAGTAAATTTCAAAAAGAAATAGGACAAGCCAGCCACCCAACATTGGTAATATATGATCAATTTAGCATTTGGGTCCTTCCGAAATGGATAGATCGTTCTATCTCACTGCAGAATGACTAACCTCAAGATAGAAGCAGCGAATTAATTTCTTTTAGAAGTTAGCATACTCAGAAATCTAAAAGTTTGCCCATTGTATAAGCTACTTCAATAACATCAGTGGAATTCAATGTCTTTGGAAGTTAATTTCCTTCGTCAGGGATGTAACATTGTTTTATCTATTACATAAGTTATATGCATTCAGTGAAATTAAATGTCTTGTTCTAGTGGTTGGATTCTAATGTCTTGAATTTGTATGTCAAGTTCAAATTCCTGTTCTGAAATGTTTACAAATATATAAAAATCGGTAAAGGGAATGAACTATGTATACAAAACTGATCCAGTAATCAGCATTAATTAACTTGATCTATCCAACTACAAGTGTATAATTACAAGGACTTGGATCTCCTTCATCTAACTACAGTTGGAGTAGAATGATTTACAAAGATGGGAGATGATTGTTCTCCATTAACAACAGCTAATTGGTAATACTTCATCGCATATATGTAATGATGATGAGGATTCTAAGTTCGAGCAGCTAAAGTTAGATAATGACATAATCAGGGCTTCCTCTAGTTCTCTAGCTGCACTATGTTGAATCATTGAGATAGCGTACTCCATGAAAGACGAGTCACATGGTAAGGTGATGGGTCCATCACCAGCCAATCCAAATTCCTCTTCTGCCATTCTAAGGAGTTCTCTTACAAGTTGAGATCCGAGATACGCCAAGGGTAGTGTAAATCGTCTCTCATCAGTTGTGTACACAACAAACTGACCCTTCTCGGAAACTACTGAGCTTTTTGTGTTGTTGCTTCTTGGATATGAGATTCTTTTTCTGCTTGCTACTGCAAGCTTTCTCCACTTCCGGGACAATTTCACAAGTTGCTTGGTGCTAATCATATTTATTTGATGTGTTTCCGGATAAGAATAGTATGTATTGTGAGATTTTCAGATGAAGGAAATTGAGCTTGCTTGTTGTGAGGATATGGAAATGGTTCAAGTGCAAGTGTTATTATATAGAAGTTAACAGAAGACAAACATATGCTCTTGATTTTACAATGTAGTGATTCTTTGGAAGCAATACCATGTGGCTGGTTAGATTTCAATGTCAAGCCAAATGGGGCTCGAGTGCTCAACGCATAGTTTGGCAATCAATCATGTAAAACTTTAATGCGCGGTGGAAGACTACTTAGTACTAATGCCGAAGAAGACCCCATGGGACACTTCTTGTCTATCTTGTTGTTATGGAGGTGGGGCTGTTTTGTTATGATCGGACCAGTTTAGAAGCAAATCCACGTGACTATAATATCAGAAGTTAGATAAGGTGTGGTCAATCATTTATTATGATTTGGAGGAGTTGCCTTGTGTTCAACAAGAAGTAATATCACATCCCAAATTAGAAATTTATAATGTCCTAATACATTATCTTTAATAATATGCTTGAATAATAATATAGCTTAATACATTGTAAATTTAGAATATCCTAATAGCAAATGCTTTTGTTTCTGTCTGCTATGGCTGATTCATTCCTTTTCTTCTTTAACTTCTTAGCTTCTTGTTTCTGTCTGCTATGGCTGATTCATTTCATCACTTTAGCTTCTTGGCTTCTCTCCATATATGCAAAATTCAAGCTTTTGTTCACGATGACCTGAGATCAACAAACAGACATGCAGCTTCTAGTAAATGTGTTTGATTTGTTCTGAACAACTATTTATAGTTATAACTTTTAGGATTATCTGAACTCGTATAGTTCTATCTTCTAGAACAACTATTTATAGTTACAGTATAATGATTTACAAAATCTGGTAGATGATTGATCACCATTAACAACATCTAATTGCTAACTGTTCATGGAAAATATGTGATAAGGATGCTGAATTGGAGCAACAGTAGTTAGATAATGACATGATCAGTGCTTTCTCTAGGTCCTTAGCTACACTCTGCTGAATCATTGAGATTACGTACTCCATGAAAGCCGAGTCACAAGGCAAGGTGATGGGCCCATCACTTGCCAGCCCGAACACTTTCATCGGCTGTGTGGATGACAAACTGGTCCTTCTCGGGCACTGCTGAACACTCTTAGCTGTTGTTTCTTGGAAATGAGATCCTCTTTCTGCTTGCTACTGCAAACTTTCTCCACTTCCTGGCCCATTTGACAAGTCTAGCTCTTGCTTGGTATTAATCATACTGTTTTGCTTGGAGTGAGTATTGTGAGTTTGTTTGATGATGATGATGATAAAATTGAGTTTCCTTGTTGTGAGGCAATGTAAGTACTGTTATTATATGGAAGTTCATTGGAGACAACTAGGCATGCTCTTGATTATTTGATGAGTGATGGTTTCTATATCAGTGTCAAGCCAAAAGGGGTTCAAAACTAGATGTTATTATTGCTAAATGAAGTCCAATGGTGCACTGCATAGTTTGGCAACTGATATCTTTTTGTTTGTTGCGCAGATTTACGAGGAAGAACAGAATTCATAAAACATAAACGAAAGAAACACGGATTTATATTGGTTCGCCCAATAATGTCTACGTCCACTTTCAGACAGATTTTATAAAGGAGTTTAGGATTATAGATGAGCAAATAATAGGAGACAAAGGGAACACTGCAATATATAGACAACAAAACCCTAGATAATACAACATGGTCGTCAAGTATAAGATTGGGTCAAATGGTAAAGCTCTAAACAGATGACTGACGGCCTAAACTACGTGAATACCATATTGTTTGCGCGAGGAGCGTCTCCGTCCCTTCGACCCCTTGACTATCTACTTTCGCATGACATTCAAGGCATATCAACAATTCTGTTTTCACATGATTATGCTTCTTCAAAATTTAAGTTTGTGCACTACTAATTGGACCACTAATATGAATTTTATAGAATCTTAAATTTATGTTTGACATACCAACTTAGATGAGATCTGTTTGGTTTTGGACTCTGAATGAGAAATAGTACTTCCAAATCAGAAAGTTGGAGATTGATCTTATCTACCTAATTTCATGAATGGAGGCTTAGATTTTTATTTCTAGATAAAAGACCAAGGCTTATCTAGTCTTCAGCTCCAAGTGGTCATTCAAACACAATAAAAGCAAGTATTCTTAGTAGATAGATGTTATGTTAACAAAATCAGGCATGTATTATCAAACTGAATTAAGTATGTAGAGTTTCAAATGCAAGAGACATGAAGCAACTAGGTTAGAGTTGTAAGACTCCTTTTAATGAATATAGTCTTTATATGTCTTTGAAGAAAATTAATGTTAGCTTGTGTGTTTGGGTAGAGCAAACAACTAGGTTATTATAAATCTTCTTTAGTAAAATTGTCAAAGAGTTCCTTAATCATAATTTGAGAGATAATACCATTTACATTAGAAGGTAGGAGGGAAACAAGTTGTGCCGTCAACTTCTTCAGAATAGCATATCCTATCTTCCTAAAAACTACGTCTGAAGACCTAGGCGACACAACATTACTATACAAGACCCGTTATTTTCATGAGAATCTCAACGGCATCTGGTGCAAGAAAACCAAATGTGTCAAAAGCGAAAGGAAAAAACACATGTTGGCTTTCAATGCAATTTCTTTCATGTTTAGCCACCTTTAGAGAAGTTGCGTTGAGGGTCGTCTTACCACCACAAAAAGCCTGCTAGCTAAACAAATCAGAGGTGTGATCCCGTCAAATCAATATAAGCATGTTTGCCACTCACCCATCCAAACACTAACACATCCTCCGGCCTCAACGTAGACCTTCCTTCCCGCGAATCAGTCAAGAAGATCACATACGCCTCCTTCTTAGCCGAAACATTTGCTCTCCTAAACATGTCATATAAAACATCACGAACCAAATCATGTCTATATTTGAAGTCAAAGAGTTTTTTTACAATGAAACGCATGCTTCCCAAAAGCATCCAAAACCCTTTGACAATTGGGTGATACTCAACATGAGACATACACTGTACAAGTTCATCAATGGGTATGGCAAGAAGGTAGTCTTGGGCCCTTGGCTATGTGTTGACTGTGCACACTTAAAAATCGCTTTGTCTAAGGGCCAAATAATTTCATTGTACGAGAATTTATGCAAATAATTTTCTTATACAAGAATTTATGTAAATAATCCACTTGTGCACAACTCTAAATCGTATACAAGCAACTCGAAATTTAGCGGAAATGTTATTAGAATAGTTTTCTTGTACAAGAATTAATGTAAATATTTTTCTTGTACAAAAAGTAACTCAAAAATATCGAAAATATTAGTAGAATAAGTTTTTTGTGCACGAATGATTTGAATATTTCTTGTATCTTAAACTCATGTACAAGAAATGATACAAAATCTTGTAATAGAGGTAGAATCAATGATATATTAAATTAAGAGCATATTAATCCACATATTTATAAAGATGATAATGTATTTACCATTGAGGGGATGCACTAAATCATTATTACGAAGTTAGTTACATCATAAATTAACTCATTTTATGGGGTCTAACCTAGAATTCTCTCCTCTTAGATAACATTAAGGACCATTTTATCGGGTCTAGCGTAGAATTCTCTCCTCTTAGATAACATTAAGATCAACATTTAAGAAAACAAATGTGGGTGCTCTTATGCCTCAACGTCGCCATTCACACCTCTCCACCAGAGTGGATCCTCGGGTCCAAAATGCAGTGGATCCTCGGGTCCAAAATGCAGCCCATTTACAGTAAACGAAGTGACGCAGCCCATTTACTGTGCACAAAGGTGGCTCTTTTGAACAAGTAAATGGACCGAACATTTGAAGAAGAGGATCCATTTAACCCAAACCTTACAACAGAACCAATGTAGATCCCGTGTTAGAAGGCAATAAGGTTAGCTTGGAGGTAGCGTTTAGACATTATAAGAGAGGCTATGAGTAAAATGTGCCTGCATTGAACACAAGTAGGTACGAGGAACAAATAGACATTATTGAAGGATATCTAAGATGCTAATACGTAATTTGTTGTAAAATTTAAGTATCATCATTCTACAAAAAGTGAGAAAAGTGGTATATACAAGGGAGATGAAACTTGAGAACCCAAAAAACAGGAGATTAACACAGATGGCTTTCCTAGTTTATGAGATGTTGAGAAAGAACACTAAACCGTAAATAAAATACTACAATAACCCCCTCGCCACCAAAAAGATGGCATCTCGTCAAGCACATAGACGATAAAAATCAAAGAATCTTCAAATTTCTTTCTATTCCCCTTCAGTGCTTTCTAAGCAAACAGCAACTAATTTTTACTGTAAGAAATTACACCTGAGGAGGCCCTGAAAATCATCATTAAGGCAGTTTGCAGACAGATTCCAGTTCTACTAAACTCCGGCCACCGCCCAACACCACCTTTTGGTGTCCAACGCTCGTAAGTTTGGAATTTTAAGGCAATCTATGTATCTGAATGTCCATCCTCTTGTGTAGTAGATAGAGTTATGTACATACAAAATGATGTCTACCCAGAATTCCCAGCTACTTCTGCAGCTCGTTGCCTCATCATCTCCATCACAGCAGCTCTCCTTCGGGAATCAGATTGTTGTTGTAGCCTTCTTAAATGTTCTCTCAAATCTCTGCAAAAGAAATTGTTTTTTAAATCATAACGTTTATAACCAATTGATTTCAGAAAAACGTAAAACTGATCTTTGGACGTCTTCCATTACAAGTTACGACGTAAAAGTGATGACTGGATGTCATCTCTCCTAGTGCAGTTGACAAAGCAACACATGCGCTAACTACAATTTACACTGAATACAGCATAATTTACCCGGTACAGACCGGGACCGGAAATTCCGGTCCGGTCTGGACCGGATGCAAAGCCCTAGTATCAACAATCGTGTGTGAAGGAACTAGACAGTAGGGTAGGGTGAGTACAGACCTGCAACGCGGTACATGGCACTCAGACTCTTTACATGCCCGAGCATGAAGTTGAAGTAGATACCACATCTTTTTGCAAAGAACACATCCCCCAGAAGCACGAACCTTGCACTGTATTCCATGGCGAAAAAGCCCCTTGACTTTCCGACAATTTGGATACTGGCAATGTGGCGAACGACATTGGGATGCGTGCACAAGAAGATCAAGCATTTTACGCAGCTGAGGACAAAGGACAACCATTTACGTCAGATGTTTTCAGAATAATACTTCAAAGTGAGAACTTGTTGAACGTTTTAATGTTGCAATTAATACAAGGTATTATCACCTGTAGAACCCTTTGTTGTCTAGCTTCTTTATTTTGTGCATCACGGTCGGCCAAGGACGGATGATTCGTCAATTTATGAGGATGATCTATGCCTCCATCCTTCTGGTAACAAGCATTGCAGACATCATAATCTGGGCATGTTTCACAGCGCCAGCCTTGACCAGTTTCAATGTCAAGATGGCATATATTGCATGTGGTCACAAAGGCAGGTGCTGTTGGATTGTGAAGATGATAAAGCACCATCATTGATGAGTGCTTAGCACGGCGTAGGGTGTCGTACTGATAGTGATTCCCTTGGCAAAGACTAAGAAATGCTTGTCGTGTATCAAAGAATTCACTCTCAAGAATCTCGTCTTTATCCTTGGTGTCATCTGGTACACTAGTGATCTCAATCTGCACAATTAGCAATCTTACCATTTAAAACAGCTGTCGTAGACTCACAAAGACAATTGTACCGAAACTTTAATCACTACAAATTAAGATGTACAATATTGTATTACTCACCGGATAGAGTGTATGTGTATCCTTATTACCCATAGGATGTCTCTCTCTCGCTTCAAGTTTTTGTTCAGCATCATGACATCTGCAATCAACACAATGACCTTTATGAAATTGTCTCATCGTCATACATTGCATAATGTGAATTTCTGTTAGAAAAAACATAATGAATAAAATACAGCCGCAAAGTTTCCCGTTTAACCTAAGAAATATGGCACTAGCCCCACTGCCAAGAAATAGTGTTCGATTTTCTATGCCTGTAGGGTCTTTAGGTTCACTAAGTTTGTGCTATTGTGGATTTACTGGATTTTGCGATCAATTTGTATTTAGCGAAACCAATTTTGATCATTTGGCAATTCCTTCTTTCTATTTGATAAAAATTCAATGCAAGCTTTTGCATCATGGAGGGACAACATTTTCCAGCATTTACCTACTTGAGGGTGAGGAGGGGAGGACAGAAAGCTCCTCATTGGTAAGACTGAAAAAAAAAAATTGAAGAAAGGCTGCAAAAACTTCATGCACATCCATTTCATGAAGTAGTCCATTTTATAAATTCTCAATCCTGTCTGATCACTAATATAAATGAAATCCACCAGTATACAATCATTAATACAAATGAAATCCAGAAGTATAAGGTAGGCACAACATAATTACAAGTTGCAAATAATATGAGAGGAATACTTACTCGTCACAAATCTGAAAATTTTTGCACTGTTTGCATACCCAACGATTTCCAGATACCATAAGTGTGCAACAGTGAGTGCAAGAATACTGCAAGTGAACCATAATAAAGTCGTCCTTCATGGGCATAATGGCATCTCCTAGCTGAGGAAAAAGCAAACAGTTACTATGTAGGAATAACAATATCCATTAAGCCTCCAATGCTGTGTCTCCAACAAAAAAAAAAGTGAGCACGTGACCATTACAATTTAAATTTTTAAATAGCCTGAAATGCAAAAGGATTTATTTCAATCGAGAGGAAAGCACACCGGAAAGGGGGCAGGAAAATAAGAATCTATAAACTTTCAAAATCAATCAAACAACTGGTGCAGACACAGCAGATATCACAGTGAAAGAAGGAACAGATAAAGTGAAGGGATAAGATCGTAAGATGAGGATAGAAAGGAACTACGAATGAGAAATTAAAATTTTTAATTTTAAAAAAAAGGCTTACTTTGTTCATTAAGAGAAGATCTTTCGATGCATTGCTAGAGAGATCAGATTGACCGGATGCTTTTAGAGCCCTTTTTGTAATCGCCTTCTTAGTTGTCCCTTTCTTATTCTGTTTCCTGCCATCTTCATCCTGATTCAGCTGCTCGATTATTTCTTCGGCTGCACCAGGCCAGTAATCTCCATCAAAATATGGCAGCCTAGCTGCAGTTACTTTAGCCTTACATTCACCGGTTGATACAAAAAAGTGGTCATAGAAATTAGTGAGTTCCACAACGATACTTTCTTTTGTAGCTTTTTTAAGCATAGACAGGTACCTGTAAAATAAGCCACCAATGTCCATTAACAGATATCCAATAAAGGGTTTTATTTAAATCAATCATAGAAAAGAGTTGGAGACTCACCATTCCCTGAGTTTATCAGACTTTGGTGTTTTCTGGATCTCAGGATGACAGTATAATATGTAATCTTCACCCTTGAGTGGAGGGCAGGCCCATATGTAACAACTTGTAAAGCCTCGTTTCTTGCAATACTCGAGATATCCGATCTGGATAGAGAACGACATTAGAGATAATGTGAAGTCAATGAAAAGAATCTACAGATAACTCCATTTACTTGCTATTTACATAACTCCGGGGTCTAAGTGAATTTTACGTGGATGATTTAGCAATGCTTATATCAATTATTCTAGCATGACAATCAATTATTTTTCACAATATATGTATGTACTCGTCAAATTTTCTATCAAATAAATTATTACTTGAAACAAAAAAAAAAAAAAAAAAAAAAGAGGTGCATCGAAAAGTCCACTTGCAGTATATATTCAATAAAACTTCATAATTCAGAAATCAGACTACATAAAGGTTGTCAATAAGAATATCAGCATCTGCCACTATGTAGGCTGTTTGATAAAGCATATCTATGTTCATATGTATCAACAGTTTAGATATCAGTTACTGTATCTGCAACTAACTTCTCTTTTTCTGCATACCACTGCTTCATCAAGTGATTAGCACGAAAGATGTGAAAAACAATTTCATGGCCTATGCCCTATTTTCAGGATCATATGGAAAGAAACAGTAAAGCTTCAAAAAATAAAGGGCACCCTTTGCTATCATAATGAAGTGGCTTGTAATGGAAAAAAAAACCGTTAATTAAAGACATTATCATGGCCTACCAATATTTCATGATAAACGAAGGTACGAAGAGCTTCTCCAGTCACTGCTTTGACTTCTGGCCTAAAATATTTTACTGAATCAAGGTATGAAAGATAGACACGGCGCTGATTTGGTGGTAGGGCCTCTGATCCAAATTCTTGAACATACATGCCAAATAAGCATACTTCAACTCCTTCAATTTTTTGGAACAACAAGACTGCCTGATAAAGTAAACAACTCATAAGTTTGAATCAAAGTAAAATCTATAATTATCGTTAACATTGAAGATTAAAAATTAAAAATGCATATTTTACAGAAATAATAAAAAAGAAGTGAAACTTGAAAGGTGTACCTTTGATTTATACGGGAACTCAGTGGGGTAATTCTCCTCCCGAAAAATTTCTAGAAAGCGTGGTTTCACTTCTAGCTTCTTGTCAACTGAAGATACAACTCTGACAACAATTCCATCAGCACCAGGAACCTGCAAATAATATATCTTCAGGGACTCCCCAACTAAGGAGCAAATTTACATGCATGGAACTCAAGCCAAATATGTATCAATATGGAAAATATGGATTCATATGTGATGTCAGGATGGATCAATAGGGAAAATATGGATTCATATGCGATGTCAGGAGCTCGGCAAAATTTAGGTAACACATGAGTTACTGTCATTAAACTTTTGTGCACACTCTTCATTTAATTAGTTAATATTATCAGACAAGATCCTTTTAGAAAAGGTATGAGCATAATAATAATCTGATAAAAGATGTACAAAAGAAGTAACAAGGCTAAAAGAGGAGCTCCAGAAATTTAACTACTATAGTCTCTACCCAATGAGTTCGGTTATTCTAATCAATCCAGCCACAATAATCTCATGTCAATAGGAAAATGTGTTCCGTGTTCAGAACTGCACAAAAAATATAACATGCATAAAACAATGTGTTGCTCCCCTAACAGTTTCTCACGAGAAGGAATATTGCAATGACCTATCTGCCAAATAAAACTAAAAGGTCATCCTGCATTGAAAAGGAGACTTCATGTGTCCAGCATACAAATAATGACAGCTGAAAAAATACCTCATCATAAGCCTTCCCTTGGACTTTAGCTCTCTCCTCTCTTTCAAATTTCAGACGTTTAAACAATCGGTTCTCTATATGGTCACTCAATATAGTCCTTGGTAAATCTTTTGCTCCAAGAACAGCACTCTGTGGCAGTGGCTTACGCTCCTCATTTTCAATTTCTTCTATATAGCAATTAGGGCAGGTGTACTCAGCTTGTCCACCATCATTTCTCCGACCATTAAACAATGCACAAATTTGATGTTGCCAAGCTTCACATTTATCACATTGAACCCACTACAGCAAAACATAAAACATACTCAAAATTTATAGCCTGTGATTGCATTGTCATGAAAGTAACAAATAAGCTTTCATCAAATGGTAAAGCTTACCCATTCTTCAGTCTCGTCATCATTCTTTTTCTTCTCAAGTCTAACCTTTGGAACAGAAGTACCATCAACTACAATTGAATCCCCACGAGCTTCATTATAGCAGGGAATGCAGAAGTAATGTCGAGTATCACCCATCCCGAAAGTGTAGTACATGGCATTTCGCTTGATACGACAACCATATCTTGAACAATAAATAGGTGGTGGTTCAAAAGTTAGCTTCTCAACAGCACATAATTGACAAGAATTTTCACTCATAGAATGCTCCATTGCTTGATTCTTCTCTGCTTTTGTTTTACTCTGTTATAAATAAACCAAGAAAACAAAGTTAGGTTCTAGATTTACCATACAACTTCATTGAAATATTCTTCTGGGTTTCAATGACATGTGCCTTCCAATGAAACAAATGCAGGCTTCAAATACAATCACGATAATGTTAACTAGTTTCATCTACAAAGGAAGATGCTAGAGAACATCAACATCAATAAATTCACTCAAAGCTTCAAAATCTGCTCTAGCATCTGTCTCAGTATGACTTATCGGTTCTACAAGATTATGAAATACTATCATGTGCTTAGATAAGTCAATTCAAAATTCACAAATCCAATAGGCATAGCAAATGAAATAAATAGTAAAACCCTATGAACAGAATTTCCACGTTAACCTAGGGGTACTAGACTACTAGGAATGCATACAAGGGCAACTTATGTTCTGATTTTCTCCTGATCAATTTTACTATTTGGTACACTATGGTAAGAGCATATATTACACCATATTCAGTTTTAAGAGGATAAGACACGCATAAATGGGGACGGAATAATATTTCAACTAGTATCCATGTTACCTCTGTACAAAACCAACATGGTATAACACTCAATAACTGTATATCATCTCAATTTTAATGAGACTTACCTGACCAACCCACTGCCTAAGACTTCTTATATGATCCCTAACTTGCTCTGGAGTAAATAATTCAGTCATAGATACACCATTTATCTTTGGCTTCCCGGACTTGGTCCCAACACCAAGTTCACATATCTGGGGCTTATCTTCCTGCTTGATTTGAGTTGCATCCTTCTCAATTTTGTCATTTTCTTGCTTGACAGAAGGAACTATATCATTCATTATCAGAGCGTCGGCTGTCTTGACACTGCTCTCAAGTCTGCTTTTAATGTCAGCTATATTAGGCGCAGAACTTCTAGAAGTTTCAGTAATAAATTCTGCAGGTTCTGATCTCGGTTGCACAGAAATATTATCATTCCGGACTGCTTGGGTCTGAAAATCCGAGGGAGCCTGAACTTCATTGCTGTCATGTAAAGGCAAGAGTTCTGTTGTGCTTTTAGGAGAAATGGAATTGGAGAGAGGCTCAGATTTCAGCCGTTTCAATGAGGGTTGTGAGTCTTCTGTGGTTTCAACAGTTGGATAAGGCTTGGAAGTTTCTCTAACATTGATCTCCCCTACATTTGAGGATTTACAAGCTCCACCATTTGAACCATTCAAGGCAGCATCAGACTTCCTGAGGCTAGCTGCAATATAATTTCTCACAGGAACACACACAGGACATCCTGGATCCCTACAGTTCCTGTGGTGATTAAGCAGTACTTTTGTACGCTGACAGCGTGGATATGAACACGGAGACACGTTACATGAATCCATATGCTTGCATAGCTTTTGTGCAGTAATGCAATTATCTTTACATTTCACTTCTGTTGTTGAACATCGACGAGCATGACGTAGAAACAGAATCCACTTCAGTTGGTTTTTATACTGACGCTCACGATTTGCATTCACAGATCTGCCATAAGTGCTACCTAGATTTGGAGTTCCTGCTGAACTTCTCACTGCGACATTTTGTTCATTAATGGAGCTTTCACAAGGCATATTGTTGCACTGAGCATCGTCATGTCCGTTTATTCTCTGACGGAACTCCTCTTGGACTTTCAGCTCATGTGATAAACCTCCAGGTAAAGAGGATCTATCATTTGATTCAGGATGATATTGACCTTGCATTAACGACTCTGATTGTGCTCCAATTGAAGGAGTATTAAACTTATTTTGGGTCCCTGGTCCTAACTGATGTGACTGCAACATCTGCTGAGGGTTTTGAGTGAGTGTGGAACACACATCGTGAGAAAATGGGGCGCTCGTGGGACAGATATCAGCAGAGCTTTGAGGAAACTGGTTCTGGAACTCTGGAAGCTGAAACTGACCAGAAACTTGTGATTGGAGACCCTCATGCATGGGCTCAATTCCATGTTCAGTTTTCACATGATGACCAACAGATGACAGCTGTGATGGATGCAATGCATCATTTGTTATTAAACCTTGATGTTGTTGGCTTGATTGCCTTTGTTGGCTTTGAGGTAGGGCAAACTGCTGCTGTTGTTGTTGTTGTTGTTGCAGAAGCTGATTGGACTGTTGTTGATAATGCTGATGTGGCAACAAAAGAGACTCTTTTGCTGGTTGGGAAGAATGGAAGCTCAACTTTTCAGACCTGTCATTTGGTTGAGCCCTCAAATGTGAAGCCAGCTGTATGTTCTGTAAATTTGACTGATTACTAATTGGCAAGTTTGATCTAGGTAGAGGCTGCAACCTCATCTGATTGTAGTTTTGATTGTTCATTATTGAACCGCCAGTGGTTGCAGGACTGAAGAAATTTCCAGACCCAGATGCATCCATAGCATTCAGCGCATATCCATCCCCTAATGGCATGCACAATTCCGATAAAATTCATTTATTAAAACATATAAACTGGACTATAAAGTATGTGAAAAGGGTAACATACAGATTGAGATGGAGAAAAGAAAGGGAGAGGGCATGAGGTATGTATACAATACCCTGCATTAGAGGTTGTTGTTGTTGATCAAATTGCTGATGTAGAGACTTTGGAGATCCACCGATTTCAGCTGCTGTCATATAGCTCTCGGAAGAGCCCGAACCATTTAACGGCTGTATGTAACTGCCAAATCC
This sequence comes from Fagopyrum homotropicum, assembly GCA_033239125.1. Lineage (NCBI taxonomy): Eukaryota > Viridiplantae > Streptophyta > Magnoliopsida > Caryophyllales > Polygonaceae > Fagopyrum > Fagopyrum homotropicum. Next base: position 8,408,545 of record BSWB01000007.1, on the reverse strand, counting down.
ACCATTTCCAGATCCATCTTGTGATGAGTATGACCTCAACTGCACACTTGACCTCATTCCACCACCCATTTGGTTCCCAAGATTCTGCAATACAGAACTATTTTGATTGCCAATAGACTGTTTTTGTGTCAGCCGCTGTTGAGCCAAAGAATCACTATTTGAAAAGCCACTGCCATTACTAGCAGACTCCATGTTCATAAAGGTATTATTACTGTTGGTGAATCCAGGAGTAGGAATCATTTGGCTCATAACTCTCTGCCCACCCATTGATGGTATAATATTGTTTCCACCCAAATTTACAGAGAAATTAGAATGTGATTGTTGGTAACCATTTGATAAAGAACCTGCAGGTTAAAATGTGTGTGAAAAAAGGACCATTAAAGATAGCAACAAAATGAACCAGAATTACTACTACGTATCAAATACCTGTTGAGACACCATGCATGCCAGCAGATGAACCATTTTCAGTTGGCAACAAGTAAGCACTGCTTCCGGCCGATGATGACATGTTGTTGCATGTGCCAGCGGAAACAGCAGAGTTGTCTACTGCAGATGAAATTAAGTTTGAATTTCCATGCTGTGGCATCCCTGGTGTAGGTATCATTGTACCAAGAGGAGCAGAAGGGTTGACAAACTGTGAACGTTGGGGATTATTGCTATTCATTTGTGGCCGCTTGATGATAACATGCAAACGACTCTCAAGAGTATCCAGGTTCATATATTCCTCCTGTAAATATTAGGATAAGTATCAATCATAAAAATCACTAAAAATAATCCATTTAATCAACGCAACAAGGATCAATAAACCATAGAAAAAAGTGCTCGTTTAACAACCTGTGAAGTTGCTGTCCTAAATAATCCCTCCTCCAGGCGCTTTACAATATCTAAAATCCTCTTTTGAGCTATCTCAGTTGCCTGTGGCTGCCTTTGTACCAGGAACTTAAAGCTGAAACATTGAAAATAATGCTAGTATTATTGACACAGCCAATGCTGACATCTACAACCAAAACATAGAGATCAAAAACCTAGCTAGTTATTAAAAAATAACAGAAGAAACAGTTTACGTGAATCTAAATCAACAGGAAATGAATATCCTCATTTCAGAGAGTACAAACTCTGCAGTTCAGTGTATATTAAGACTGTACATGGTTTCAAGTTCCAATGATTGTCAGCCCTGTCCAAAAGGGGGAAAATAGAGAAATATGGACACTCAAGACCAGCCAGTCAGCAGTTCAAAAAAGTATTTAGGAAATGCGAGTTCTACTTTGGGAAAATAGACAATAGGGGAAGGGACAGTAGAATAATATCAACTGTTAACCAAGTAGTGTCCTCAGTAAACTGTTAACAAAAATGATTAACCTTAGAGCCACTATGACAACAAAGTTTTGCTGTCATATTTATATCTTACATTTGCTCTTGCATAAATCTGCGTGCCTTTGCAACTTCAGGATCCATAACTGCACGATACGTTGAACCTTATATATTGCTTCAGTGATTGATAGGGCTTTCCATTATGATGAAACACCCAGCAGGACTTTCAATAGCTTGAATTGGCAGCTGGCTAGATAACTGACCTGGTATATGTGCCTGCATATTCATCTTTCAATTTTAAACTTGGGGTTTGTGTATGTCTTGATCGCCAACAGAAGATATTGAAATCATGTGGCCTATTTAATGATAAGCGATAGTTGTATGACTTTAAGTTGACATTACGTGATTTCACAACAAGCCTAATACGATAAGATAATACCCGGATAAAAAAAAAACTATGGGGAGACACATACAAGATTACATCAAAAGAAATAGTGTTGCTTAATACTAATAGCCGATGGTCCTCTCAATTGAAGAGTCACGTATGAAAAAAAAAACATTGGTTACTACCACCATAACAGCAGATTGATTGTTGTTCTAATCAAACATTTCAAGAATTGGTCACTTGCAAATTTCAAAGTCCATGTATAACTAAACCAGTACCAGAAATGTTCAAGAGAATCAAAATAACGGCCACCAATCAATACCGAGTATTAGATACTAGAAATAAGAATAGAGGATAACTCAAACATAGCAATTGAAAGTATTTGTGATGCAGAAACGCAAAAGGTCATTTCCCTGAGCAAATCTAAAAAATTATTGCCTCCCGTACACTATTTTAAAATTTACATGATTTAGGCATGAAAAGCTACTAAGCCATATAAATTAGACTGGACAAGTATGTAAAATATCATCTCACGTTAAAAAAAAATAGAAGCAAGAATGTTTATATAAGTGCACCTTTTAGCCTAATAGGTACAGAAATACACAGGCACCAATAAGAATTTTCAAAGGCTAAACTTCCCAAGCATAATAAACACTAGAGTAGAGTAAGTATACTGCAGAGTAGGGCTGGTACAGTGCAAAACATAGTGAATGGGGTACAAGAAACACCCGTCTTTGGTGCAAAACATATAGAATAAAGATTTAGTATCAGCAAAACGTAGACAATTAAAATGTCGTATAAGAACTATCTGCCTTGAAAAGATTGACCACGCAAGAGTTTATCAGCAACACAAAATGGGGCTAAAATTAATGCCGGGCAATTTCCCAATACCGCCAAAATAGTCGGATAAATAACTCAATGCTGATCGGAATTCGAGTATGTCACCAAACACCAAAACCTAAAGCGATCAACTTTAACTTTCCTCGAAAACCACAAATTGATCCAATCTAGGGTTTGGACGGAAAACTAAGAAAACGAATGTTAAACCTGCAATTGAAATCAGGCAATGGATCTAAGTAGTTTGTACTGACCAGCCAGAAGCGAAGTTCGTCGAATCGTAGGGAATTCAGCGATTGCGACGTCACAAGTTAGCAGATTGCGGATTCTAATCAAATTTATGAAGTGCGTGTGAGGGGTTTGACTCCGTCGCCTTTAGGATATTGGGGATTTCAAATTGAGATTGGTGTACGAAGAGAAACGAAGAGACCGTGAGAGAGAACTAGCTGCAGAAAGACACACAGAGAAGAGAGATGGATTGGATGCGGAGGAAGAGGGCTGTAGTTTTCACCGTAAGGTTGCGCAGGAACGACAATTTTCGCGTTCAGATTAATTTGCGACTCCCTTTTTAATGGAGCTAAATTATTTATTCGTAATATTGGCCCAATACACATAATTTTTAATCACCATCACTAACTTGTTAATGTGCTAACTTGTTAATGTGTATTAATATTTTTTTATAAAAAATAGGTAAATAGGTATGAACCAATAATCAAGTATCTATGTTAAATTCTTACTTAATATACGTTTTCTGAAACGGTGTGATATATTTTATATCGTAAGTGATTTTATGAAATACATTGATTCGACTTTAAAAATTTTGGAGTCTTTGGTATTACCGTTTCCGTTGTTCATTTCATCTCTTTTGATGCCTTTTTCCGTATGACTTTTAAGGAAATAGGCCGTTAATAATCCAATTCTCACGTCAAATTTGAACCTTCATTTATCAACCATCCCGTCATTGCCTCTAACCTAGCCTGACCCGCAATAAAATAAAATTTCATAAAAATAAATTATATATAATATTAGGTATAATTATAAAATAGTTAATATAATTATAGTAAATTAATATATATATATATATATATATATATTTACTACATTAAATATATTATATTTTAAATAAATTATTTGCAATAACACTTAATATATTTTTTATAAATAGAACGGAATGTCAGTGCGTTTAGATACTAATTTAGACCCATCATTCATGTTCACCCTAAACTCGGGTAAACGAGCTTGACTTTTAGTCAAAGCTCGTCGTGATCCGCTTTTGATTAGGTCTAATTGCCCAATATGACATATTGAGATGTTGTATACTATGATATTGCAAAGGCCTCTTAATCTATGATTCCAAACCAACAAGTTTCGAGCCGACAAAGATGTTTGTATGACGAATTCAAGTAAAGAATTGTTCCAACTCATAGTGAATTTTCCATACATAAACTAATCGGTCAACCAATAGCATTTAATATCCTTCTCGTAAATAAAGGCCACAAAGTAATGTTCATTTAGGAAAATCTAAAATGGTTATCATTCATATTTTTCTTTTGTAATAAAGTTTTTATTGTAAACTGTAACTTGATTAACTTTTGTCCAATCATGCTTTAGGTTGTGTAGTATTTAATTGAAGAGATGTTTGTATTATGTTTTTTTGTTCAATTTTGAATAACACTCGTAAAAGACCCATGAAGGTTGTTAGTAGACGAATCTAGATTAACAACGTTGATATCGGTCTACCTTACTAATTTGGATCACACTATTATCTATGTATTTACGGGGCAATAACACCTGGATACCAACATGTTCATCAAGCGTTTAGATAAATGTCAATCATATTGCACGGTGTTGCAAAATTTTACGGTATCCCGGTTAACGGAAGTGATATGTTCACTTTTGCAACAATAAATGAAATATTGTAGTGTACGGTGAAATACCTAGCATTGAATCCTTTGTGAGGTGCAAGTTTCAACAACAAAAATAGGAGTTCATGTACATTGTGATCTCATGAGCATGGTGATGTCATTATTGCGTTTTGAATAACAAAGTAGGATATAGAATAAGGATAGAGATATTATAGAAGGGGGATGAATAGAGTATGAGAAATTTTCGCGATTCAATGTTAAGGTCTTAAAATGAATCTCAAGGTCTTGAGAGGGAACTCGAGATCTTGACTTTGAAGTTGAATGTAACTCAAGGTCTTGAAATGAATCTCAAGATCTTGACTTAAACATGTAAAACTGTTAATCACGATTTCAAGCGTTAGAACAATGTGCGGGAAATAAAGCAAGATGGACACGCGATATGTACAACCTATAAGAACTTCCCTTTCTTCTCACAACTTATAGCCTTCCCGCTACTATCTAATCAACTCAGATCCTAGTGAAACAATAGCCGAATCACAAAGTAGTGTATATACTCCGAGTATAACACTTATGATATATCCTATAACGCTCTTTGTTTTTCTTGATCTCTCAACTAGAAGAATAGCATGATAACAATGGATGAGAGACAAGAAACTAAATCAGTTAGAAGATTGAATGTTGTGGAGAATGGCTTTTGCTTGTAGATGAATGTTTGTATCTTCACTGCTTGCACCGTCTCTTTTATAGGTTGTAGGGACTTATTTGTTTTGGTTGTTTGAAGACTAAATATAAACCCACAGAATCTGCACAATCATTCATGCAAAAACATTCGATCTTCCGTTTAGATGGTTCTTATGGTTACTAAGCATTATAATTCTTTTAAAAGTTCAGGAAATAAGATCAATTTTCCTTGCCTTGATCTTTTATGCGGCAATATTAGGACGACACGATGACATGCAATACCCTAACCATTGTCTACTACTGCAAACATTTAGGTGAGGCATACAATGCATATTATTTCCTTACTGATTTCACCACTATTCTAGAAATAAGTACAACATTTTAATTACAATCAACAATAAATTACATTAATCTTTCTATTTAATTAATAAATTTCAATTTTTTATACTTATCAATCTTATCTTATCTTATATCTATTAAAGCAAACGATTTTTTGCCACATGTCAGCACCAAAATTCTCAAAGCCCAAAAAATTATTTTAAAAAGTTATTAATTAAATTTATTAATTAAATTATTACTAAGTCATAATAAATACATTTAAAAATTGTTAAAATATTCAAAAATATCTTTTCAGTAATATAAATTAAAAAATTTAAAATGGATAATTTTTCTCAGCCCAAATCTTTTTTTAATCCACTAAAATCTCTTCAATAATATAAATTAAAAAACGAAATTTTGTTAAAAAAAATTGGTAAAATATCCAAAAATATCTATTCAAGAATATAAATTTAAAAAAATTAAAAAAAATTTTTGCCACGTGTCAGCGCCAAAATTTTCGAAGCCCAAAAAAATATTTTAAAAAGTTATTAATTACGTTTATTAATTAAATTATTACTAAGTCATAATAAATACTTCAAAAAATTGTTAAAATATTCAACAATTTCTTTTCAGTAATATAAATAAAAAAATTTAAAAATCGATTATTTTTTTCAGCCCAAATCTTTTTTTAATCCAATAAAATCTCTTCAATAATATAAATTAAAAAATTAAAAAACGAAAGTTTGTTAAAAAAATATGTAAAAAATCCAAAATATCTATTCAAGAATATAAAATTAAAAAAAAATCAAAAATTGATAATTTTTAAATACTTTTTGTTACAATATTCTACCAAATTATTTAAATAAATTTTGTTAAAATATGAGATTTTTAATTTTGTACTTGATTTTTTTTAATGAAAGTATCTACAAATTTGTTCTAATAATCAGATTTTTAATTTAAGTGTTTAAATTAGTAAATTTTTAATTATTTTTATTTTATCTTATCTATATATATATATATATATATATATATATATATATATATTATAAGAGTATCATCTAAATCCACGTGTCTCACCAAGAACTCTAATGCCTCATGTCATTTTAGCAAATTAATAACATCTCAAAAATTTTTAATTAAGTTTCTTAAATCTCAAATTTTATCTTATCTAAAATCTAAAATCTTTAAATTTAGGAATTTCAATAATATTGTTAAAATTAAAAAAAATTACTAAAAATTTGACTCATATTTCTCCTCAACACACAAACTTTTAAATGTATATTTTTTAATTGCTTATATAAATTGATAATTTAAAATAAAAAACGTACCTAAAATCTTTTGTCAATTTTATTCAAAGAGTGTATTATAAGTTTTTTACGGTGATTTTATCACATTATGTGTATTAAAAAAAATTAAAATTTATAGTGCATAAATTATATTAAACTCTAATAAAATATATTTATATTTATATATCTATAATAGGTATTAAATCGTATCTGAGCACGGGTAATACACGAGTTATAATTCTCGTGCAAGAAGCGTCACATAACCACAAGAGTAAATTGGATGTCTTGACTAGAGCCAAATCATAAATCCGCCTTATTGCCTTGATGAAGGACGACACTTGATGTACAAAGGTTTGATCTAGTTTCGGCATATTATCGATACGGTGATAATTATCCATATCTCGTCACTACGGATGTGCGGATATTTTGATAGCTTAGTGCAAGTTTTAGCTTGAGAGTCACGTTTTTATTTCTGGTAAATTCATAGAAAAGTGAATGCAGCATAAACTGGTCCATTGACATCCAATTTATACTACAAGAACAAACTTTATGTATATGCTTGCGACGCAACACACGCACAAAGTACTCTAGAGAGGCATGCAATCCTCCTAAACATACTAGTTACCAGAAGAACCATTTTCAGTTGGCAACAAGCAAGCAGTGCTTCCGGCCGATGATGACATGTTGTCGCATGTGCCAGCGGAAACAGCAGAGTTGACACACTGTGAACGTTGGGGATTATTGCTATTCATTTGTGTCTGATTGATGATAGCATGCAAACGGCTCTCAAGAGTATCCAGGTTCATATATTCCTCCTGTAAATAGTAGGATAAGTATCAATCATAAAACATCACTAAAAATAATCCATTTAATCAACGCAACAAGGCACAATAACCCATAGAAAAAGGTGCTAGTTTAACAACCTGTGAAGTTGATGTCCTGAATAATCCCTTCTCCAGGCACTTTGCAATATCTAAAATCCTCTTTTGAGATATCCCATTTGGCGGTGGCTGCCCTCTTACCATGAACTCAAAGCTGAAACATAGAAAATAATGCTAGTATTATTGATACGGCCAATACTGGCATCTACAACCAAAACATAGAGATAAAAAACCTAGCTACTTATCAAAAAATAACAGAAGAAGCTGTTTACGTGAATCTAAATCAACTGGAAATGAATATCCTCATTTCAGAGAGCACAAACTCAGCAGTTCAGTGTATATTAAGACTGTACATGGTTTCGAGTTCCAATTATTGTCAGCCCTGTCCAAAAGGGGGAAAATAGAGAAATATGGACACTCAAGACCGGCCAGTCAGCAGTTCGAAAAAGTATTTAGGAAATGCAAGTTCTACTTTGGGAATATAGACAATAGGGCAAGGGACGGTAGAATGATATCAACTGTTAACCAAATAGTGTTAACAAAAATAATTAATCTTAAAGCCATTATGACAACAAAGTTTTGCTTTCAAATTTATATCTTACATTTGTTTTTGCATAAAGTTGCGTGCCTTTGCAAGTTCAGGATCCATAACTGCACGATATGTTGAACCTTATATTTTGCTTCAGTGATTGATAGGGATACACCCAGCGGGACTTCAAATAGCTTGAATTGGTAGCTGGCTAGTTAACTGACCTGGTATATGTGCCTGCATATTCATCTTTCGATTTTTCAGTTTGGGGGTTAACGCCAACAGAAGATATTGAAATCACGTGGCCTATTTAATGATAAGCGATAGCTGTATACCTTCAAGTTGACATTACGTGATTTCACAACAAGCCTAATATGATAAGATAATTCCCCGATAAGAAAAACTATGGGAATATACGTACAAGATTACATCAAGAGAAATAGTGTTGCTTAATACTGATAGCCGATGGTCATCTCAATTATAGAGCCATATATAAAAAAGCATCGGTTATTACCATAACAGCAGATTGATTATTGTTCTAATCAAACATTTCAAGAATTGGTCACTTGCAGATTTCAAAGTCCATATATAACTAAACCAATACCAGAAATGTTCAAGAGAATCAAATAAGAACTTTCAAAGGCTTGTGCAGTGCAAAACATAGTGAACGGGGTAAAAGAAACACCCGTCTTTGGTGCAAAACATACATAATTAAGATTTAGTATCAGCAAAACGTAAAGAATTAAAATGTCGTATAAGAACTACCTGCCTTGAAAATATTGACCACGCAAGAGTTTATCAGCAACAAAAAATGAGGCTAAAATTAATGCGGGCAATTTCCCAGGACCGCCAAAATAGTCGGATAAATAACTCAATACTGATCGGAATTCGAGTATGTCACCAAACACCAAAACCTAGAGCGATCAACTTGAACTTTCCTCGAAAACCACAAATTGATCCAATATAGGGTTTGAACGGAAAACTAAGAAAACGAATGTTAAACTTGCAATTGAAATCAGGCGATGGATCTAAGTAGTTTGTACTGACCAGCGAGAAGCGAAGTTCGTCGAATCGTAGGGATTCAGCGATTGCGACGTCACGAGTTAGCAGATTGCGGATTCTAATCAAATTTATGAAGTGCGTGTAAGGGGTTTCACTCCGTCGCCTTTAGGATATTGGAGATTTCAGATTGAGATTGATATACGAAGAGAGGCGAAGGGACCGAGAGAGAGAGAACTAGCTGCAGAAAGACACAGAAGAGATATGGATTGGATGCGGAGGAAGAGGGATGTAGTTTTCACCGTAAGGTTGCGCAGAAAGTTAGGAACGACTTCCCTTTTTAATGGAGCTAAATAAATTATTTATTCGTAATATTGGCTCAATACATTTAACTTTCTAAATATATTTAACTTTGTAAACTAAATCATTTTTTTATATATTTATTAATATTGGCTCAATACCTTTAACTTTCTAAATATATTTAACTTTGTAAACTAAATCATTTTTTATATATTAACATAAATTTTAAATTATCAAAATTTACAATATATTATATTTTAACTAGTTTATAACCCGCACCTTGTGCGGGTATATTTATATATCTGGTTTTTGAGTAATATCTCATGAGCTTGTATATGTATTAAATAATGATATATTTACGAAATATTTATAATTTTTTAACAACTAAATATCATAATTAATTATTTTTACTTAATCATTTATTTATAACAATATCAAAATTTTAATGTTCATAATTATTTATATAATTAGTTTGTTTCTTTCTAAATAAAAATAGTTTATAATTGATTCGACAATCAAAATAGTTAAAATTTACCAATCCAATGAATTTTGGAGGCCCTGTGTCAACAATTTTTTTTCATTAATTTTAAAAATTATGTTTTATTAAAAAACGAAAAAAGAGACTAAAAAAATACTATTTTTAATAAAAAAAAATACTTTTTTATTTTTTTATTAAATAATACATGAAAGAATGATAATAAAAATCAAAACAAGAAATTTTTTTTACTTTAAACAACTTTTCGGAAAAAAAATTAAACAAAAGAGGGAAAAAAATATATATAAAAAACCAAAAAAAAACAAAAGTAAATATATGAAAAATGACTATAACAACTAAAAGTAAAGCAAGACCGTTATAAACAAATAAAATTAAACAAAAGAGGAAAAAAGAAGTATTACAAAACATGTATGAAAAAATAAAAAAAATGTAGAAAGGATGATTTAAACTCTTGACCAATTGCACTAGATGATTTGTTCTAACCATTATGGCAAGCACACTTTTCTATCTTATATCAACTAAAAGTAAATATTATGGGGCCCAAAAAACTGGGGACCCTGTGCTGTTTGGTCGACTGACACCCCTTATTGGACGGGCATGATCTTTTTACTTTTTAAAAATTTAGATGTTAATTTAAAAATCTATTCAATCTTTTCTAAATAATTTTTTGATAATAAATAACTAAGTTTTAAAAATTATATTGAGGGATAAATATAATACACTGATAATAATATTTTGAATTATGCCCTTTCATTTTATAAATTTTTTAATTTAATCACCACAACATGATGTTAGCCATATTAGCTAATAAAAAATGACAAACAAAGTTTGGATGAAATGATTTTTCTTAGTCTTAAATAGTATTTCTAATTAAGTTGTTAGCTAATAAACGGGTCTATTTCTAATTAAGTTGTTAGTTAGTAGATTTGGTAACAAACAAAATCGTATTATTATAACCGTAAGATACAAAATATAATGAGATGAATTTTTTTTGGTTGATTTGGCATGGTATGGAAAATGTTTTAATTTTGAATTAAAATTGTAATTAAAATATGGCAAATCCGTAATTATTTGCCAAAAAATCCTAGGTGACATGGCTAATGTGTTGACATGTGGACTAAAAGGTTTGTGTTTTAGTAGTATATATAGATTAATCAAATAATATACTTCTATTATAATTGTTAAAAAATGTAATTATAAAAATGTATTTCATGTTGAATTTTTTTCAAAAAAAATATACGTGCAAACCACGAGAATCACACTAGTCTTTTTTAATCACCATCACTAACTTGCTAGTGTGTATTAATATTTAAAAAAAAATAGGTAAATAGGTATGAACCAATAATCAATTTGAACCTTCATTTCAAATTGTGTTAAAATCCTTAGTTTACATACGTATTTTTAACGGTGTGATTTATTTCAAATCGTAATTGATTTTGTGAAATTCATTGATTCGACCTTAAAAATTTGGAATCTTTGGATATTGCCGTTTTCGTTGTTCATTTCATCTCTCTTGATACTGTTTTTTTACGACTTTTAAGGAATTTGACCATTAATAATTCAATTTGAATCTTCATTTCATCTCTTTGATTAATTATTTATAACATACTTCATTGTAAGCTCGTTAGACTAGAGACTTTTTTAAGGTACTAGGCGGAAGCGCGTGCGGAACAAAGTTCCCGTACATTAACATTGTTAATTTACTGCAAAGCTGCTTCTTGCACATAAAACATACACAGGTTAAGAAAGATTTACATCATTGATTGCTGAAAATCATAAGTTAAGTGAGCAACTATTGGGTTATCGTAGATGCGGTGTAGAGTTGTTGTTGCTCACATCGAAAAACTTCCTTTTTGGCTAAGTTTGGTGACCATCTGTATTGACAGTGGTTATGTAGGTGTTGAGATGTTAACCATCGTTGAGGTACTGAACTATTGTAGGGTTATTTGTTGAAGCTGCAAATTTAAAATAAAAATAGCAAATATTTTTTTAAAAAAATTAGAATTAGGAAATTGATATTGATAGTAAGAAAGAATGGGAGATTCTAATGTTTCTTACGTTCTTCAAAGTTATATTCACGAGCCTTTAGCAAAATTTCAAATGACATAGTGTTTTTTATTCTGTCATCAAACTCAATGGCATCGTCCTCCTTTGTAGCAAATGCATGAATATCCTGTCTTCTTTTAGCTCGAGATAATGTGACATAAATTTGTCCATGAGCGAAACATGGCTCGCGTAAATATAGCGTAACTTGGTCTAGTGTTTGACCTTTGGATTTGTTTATAGTCATGGCAAAAAAAAGCTTTATGGGAAATTGTTTTCTTTGTAAAGCAAAAGGGTATTTAGTAGTAGAAGGCTTTAATATTATCTGTAGAATAAACGCTTGTTCTCCTTTGTAATATCCAGTTGTTATTTCACAATGGATTAAATTTTTATGGAAATTTTGACATAGTAATCTTGTACCATTACATAAGCCATTTAGAGGATCCAAATTTTGTAAAATTATAATTGGGCAATTCTGCTTGAGAACCAAAAGATGAGGGCTCATTCCATTCGGCTGTAATATGTTTAAAAATTCAATTGGATATATGTTGATGCAGTCATCTGTGACAGAATCAAAGTTGGTATATGTTTTAGCCGTTCCTGGAAAGTTTGATATCATTTCTTCGTTTATGTAATCTACATCGATGTTTTTTGGAGTTAATATTGCCCTTGTTGTAAAAATGTCATCACTTAAATAATGAGTGAGCATTTATGGGAAAATATTGTTAATTAATAATTCTGTTGTGCTTTGTTTGATATCCGTACACTGGATTAGGTCTTTTGGTAATTCGATATATGCTTGTTCTTCATTTTGTAGATTTCCATCGCCCAAATTAAGCAAAAATTTTGCAAATTCCGGATCTTCAGAGGCCTTGATATTTTCATCAAGTTTGAATTTTATTAATGACGGCCAAATTGTAGAACTCACTAAACTTGCCTTTATTGCCTTCTTCTGGCCCTGATGTGGAACTACAGGCAGGACTTGACGGAAATCTCCTCCGAATACAACTATCTTCCCCCCAAAAAGTTCTGATGAGTTACATATATCTTGCAAAAGTGTATTTAGTGATTCAATATTTTGTTTTTTAGTCATTGAAGCTTCATCCCATATAATTAATGTTGTTTGGCGAAGTAAATTTGCTAGATTGCTTTGTTTGGATACATTACATAATTGATTGATGTCATCGTCTAGGGGTAGTTTGAATCGCGAATGAGCGGTCCGCCCGGTTGGTAGATTTGAAGCGGCTATGCCGGAAGTTGCCGTTGGCAAGACTATTTTGTTCATTTTCCTCAATTTTGTTCATAATGTATTTGTATGCTATTTTTTGCTTAACATTAAGTAATTTATGTGCGTTTATATATTGTTTGGGTATCAGTGCGTTTAAGGCATCCTCAATATCACGGTTATACTGACAGGCAGTTTTATCTGCGGAGTGCATATCTTCTATTCTGTAGTGGTTTAAAGATTTTCCCATCCCATCTAAGTAGGCTTCAATTTCATTCCATGTCAATTTATATGATTTATATCTGTCTGTTGGATTTTGATGGTTGTAATCTTCTGATAGTGCTTCGTATAGGATTCTCATAGTATTGTGGGTCTGTAGGTGTACAAAAAACAAGAAGCGTTGCGAACAATCTGCGTAATGTTTTTGGCATGTTGATTGCAACTGCTTCTTGCATGCAGGCTTCTTTGTATCCGTTTAATTCTATAAGTCCGTGTTTTAACGCATCTTCTTCAAAAGTGGGGAAAAGATGACCTCCAACAGTTTTTAGGTTTTCAAACGACGTTGGCCCTTTTATGTGAGTTAGTAACAGACGTAGGTAATATCGTTCACCCTCGCATGGGTTAACATACGTAAGTCGGCCGACGGAAGGGCGTTTATATCTTTTTTGCCATGCCTTATTCTTTTTGTTCCATACAAAGAATTCAAGGAACTGTCCATATAGATACTTTGTATGTGAAATTTGATTCTTGTTTGCGTCAAAGAATCCTGTTAACATTGTTGTCTGTCGACTGTCGTCTGCAATGATGTCTAACAAATTTTCATTGTTTGAAAAATTGACGGAGTGCATTTGAGGTAAGTGCCCTGTAGAGGTATGACTGTTGGGTAAATGGCATATAGATCAAACGAAAAAATGCGTCAAGCAGATTCAGCACGCGAGATCCACCGTCCGTTTTGGTAGTCCCTGATTTCGTCGTGTACTTGATCTTTATTTGATTGTAGCGCAAAATTTACTTTATCATGTCCTTTATAAATATACTTGTAAATATACTTTGCAGCACCTATAGTTGAACAGATCTCGACATTTATATGGCAATTAAACATAACTAATAAATTGGGATTGTATGAAATGACCCATATGTTATCCAAGGATGCACCACGTATCTGTACATCGTCTCCGTTATTTCGGCGTCTGTATATAGGGTATGAGTCATCAGTGCTTGTTGTATGTTCTGAGTATTTCTTCGGATAATTAAATTTGCACATTTTCTTTTTCACTTTTACTCTCATGCAGGCACAGTTTGTATTATGCTTTCCACACGGTCCGTGCATCATATGTTGTATTACAAGTTTGCGTAAACCGTTAGAATGTTTAGGAGGCAATTCTGCGCAAACATATTTGTCAAAGTTGTCAACATTATGTATTTTGTGTTCAGATGTAAGAATAATTAGTAAATGAGCATGAGGCAAACCCCTTTTTTGGAATTCTACTACATCCACTCTTGCAGTAACCATACCAAAAGCTTCCTTTTCTATCAGACTTTTTTTTTATAGCAGTTAGCTTAGATCTGAAAACACGTGTTAGTAAATCAAGGCGATCTTGAGTTTTTTCATCATCAGACAAATGCTCTTTTATTTCTGCCCAATTAGGATTGCAAGTCATAGTAATAAACAAACCGGGCTTTCCATATCTCTGTACCAGTGTCATTGCATTCAAATATCGACGCTTCATATCCCTTGGTCCACCAATGAAAGACGCTGGTAAAATATCGCGTTTTCCAATGTCAAAGGCATTTTTGTACCCCTCATGAACACTATCGACGATACCCTGATACAATTCACTTCTTATTGTGCTTTGGTTTCGCCGTAAAAAGTCGAGTCTCGTGTTTTCAGTTTTGACGTACATGCCAACAATATATTGTTGATATATCCGACCAGTTTTAATGATATTGTTATTGGGGCGTATTTGAAAGCGGTAACTGTAGTATTCGCGACAAGAAATTTCACTATTGTTAGATGTGTGTTCTCTGCGAAGCGGTAAAACAAGAAAAGTAGAATGAAATAGTTATTACTAAACTGCTAATTAATGAACAACAGTGCTACACATGGTTACCTAGTTCTTCTCGCAGTATTAACGATGACGCAGTTTGACCAGGATCAGATGACAGTGGAAATAAGTGATCTTCTGGGTGTTGTCGCCTACGAGCTTTATTTTTTTTAATTCCTTGATGCCACCCACATTGTCCCTTAGGGAATAAAATCGGATATTGTAATGGATCGTAACAACCGTAGTAGTGCATAATTTTATATTTTCTCTTTTCATTTCCCATTACGATAACGTCATGACTGTTAATCCGGTGAATATATATCATCGTTATCTACAATTATAGCGGCAACATCATCAGATGTAGGTGCATTATGAACACGTTGATCCAACACAGGATTTTTGGAGATTGTTATTCTTGTGTCTTCATCGACAGTGCGCTCTGAAAGTTTTCTAAAGAAGCAGACGTAAGGGTTTGTTGACATCAAATCAGTTAGCGAACATATTACTTCAGGATTAAGTTCCGCGAATGTTTGGATTCGTTGTTCCTTTTCTTGTAGTCCGTCATGGAAATATAATTGTAGATATTTTCGGGTCGAGGTATTAGGTGTAAGGCTTGGAAGGCAGTGATACAACTGTCCTTGTAGACGAAAGACATAAATTCCTTTTTCTGTTTTAGATTCTATGTTGTCGTACCCAGGTGAACTGAATGCGAAAAAGTTATTGTATAGACGAGCATACTGTCTAAAGTGAGTGGCCATGATTGAAGTCGACGTCATAAGTTCAATGATAGCATGGGGCAGCGGATCTAAATGTAGCTTTATTTCACCATTTGAGCAACAAAGGTTTGACGTCTCGTATGCAAACTTTGTCGCGTTACAATGTCGACATGGTTGCTGACGTGATAAGATATGTGCTGCAAGTGGGACATATTCAAGGCCAATGGCCTTGCAGAGCTTCCTTTTCGGTTAGCGTGGGCGTTTTTTCGGATTAGTCGATGATTCTAGTAAATCCATGGGTTTTCCTAGTCACTGACCGTTGATGTTCCTACGTTAGGAATAAAGAAAAAAATTGAAGTTGTTGTAAATGGCAACTAAAGAGAAAGAAATTAAAAAACAAACACAACTATTAAGTCTATATTGTTGTATTTTATGCGTGAAAACAAAGATCAATTTTTTTATAGCTACTTATTACAAACATTAATTTATGTCAATGCAACTATAAACAGATAGAGAAACTGTTAAGTCTATATTGATGTAATGTACGTGCGGAAAAAGGTCAATTTCTTTATAGATGCTAATTACAAACATTAATTTATGTCCATGCAACTATAAACGGATAGAGTTAAAAAAACATTTAGGGCCCGTTTGGTTATGGAAGGAGAAACGGAAACGGAAACGGAATGAAGAAACGAAGGAAAGGAAACGGAAATGGTTACTTTTATTTTATGTTTGGTTATATTTAGGAATGGATTCATTGAGGTCAATGATACTTTTTCTTGTTTGGTTTGAATGGAATCATTGAAGGGAATTATTAATTTCATTGAATAAAAATAAAAGTTTATTAATAAATTTGTTTTTGATGCCCTATTCTCTGTACGTGTATAGTTTTGGTGGAAATGATTCTGAGGACCCAACCAAATGTGAAGAAACTGTAACATGAAGTGGCTGACATGACAATAAACATTAAAATAAAATTTTATTATTTTTATTGCTTATTGACCACACCATTTTATGATTTTATCTTCATTTCCACCAGCAAACAACCTTACTCAGTCATAGCAATATCTTAATTTCAACATGTTTCCACCACCAAACAGCAAACAAGATCCCTACTATTTCCAACAGACAATCCAGTCATAGCAGCATATTGTTTCAAGACTTCAACAGACAATTCAACACAATTCAAACAACATCCCTACTATTTTCAAGGCTTACATGAACTATAGCCTATAGCCATATAATCAAGCAAACATTACTCAGTCAAAACATAAAATTAAAACAACATAATCTCTCATCTTCATCTCTCACTTCTTCCTCAATAAATCAGCAACATACTGTTTCTTGAACGTGGGGGGTGCTTGATAGAATAAACGGAGCTTGTGTTCCTCCGCCATTAAAATTGAAGCCACCTGTCATATTCAAACAAGAATTTAGAGGACAATAAATTATATTATGAATAATTTAAAATCTCATAAATTTTACCTCTAAAGCATCTGATGGAGAAAGAAAATCCAATTTTAGCACTTCTTCTAAAACTTGGTTGGTCTCATTGTCAAGTTTTTTCTTCCTTTCTTCTTCACTGCTCCACACTTGAGCCATTGCACTCAGATTAGCATTCATGTCTTGAAAAACTTTTCCAAACTCAACCGATATTGACTGGAGAGAGGTAGCCAGATCCCCAACATTGTCCATTCTCTTCATTGGCGCTTTGTGTTTCTTTGCACTCTTCACAGTAGATGAATCTTTCCTCTTCCTTGAGCTACTTCCAGATTGCATGGACTCGGTTTCAGTCTCAGCTTCAAAATAAAATTCTTCATCACTATCAAGTGCAGTAGACTCATGTCTCATATCAGATTCTATATTTTGAACCGCTTGCACGAAAGACTCGCTTGCTTGTCCTGTCGCTTTATCTTTGCCATAAATTTCAGCGAGTATATCAAAATATGGGAATGGAACTCCATATAACCCCTTTGCCTTCTTATGAGTCTGTTTATAATACAAATATAAAATTAAAAGAAGCATAAGAATTGATTAGATTACAAAATTAAGTGAAGTAAATTACCTTGACCCATTCCTCATACACATTTCGATCTACTAGTAATAGCTTCTTCTCATGATCCCAGCTAAATCCAGAAATGCCAAGCATCTCAGCCATCGCGCAATACTTCTCAGACCAGTGTTTTAGCCTTGACTCGATATGTGGTTCAGCCTTTAATCCAGAATCTGGGTGTTTTGCTGAAATCATGTCTTCTAACTGGTTCATGTATCCACACTTGAACCCGTTTTCACATTTCCATCTGGGGTTACGAGACAACTCCAATAATGATTGGAGTAGTGTCTCATCCTCTTGTGCTGCCCAAAATCTCTTATTTTTACCTCTTCCTCGTATAGGACGTCCTTCCATCTAGCAACAATTCACAACAGATTTTGTCAGTAAGCCAGACAAAGTTTCAATCATTCATCTTTTACAAGCAAGCTAAAGAGGAAGCAAAGCAAAAATATGGACTATTGAATCTAGTATACAAAATCAACAGGCAAAGCTAGAATCTGATTCTATTTTTATATTTTTATAGCCTATTGATTCTGCTATATTCGGCTACCTTATGCTATATTTAAGTAATCAACCAAAGCTACCATCTGACAGCTCCAGTGCTTCAATGGCTATCCAATCTCTTTATATCACCTCTTTCTTGACAGATTATAATGGTTGGGTTCTACAAATTTGCTTTTGCCATATAACTTAAAATATAAAATATCTGCAGTATGACTTAAAATATAAATTTAAAAATTGAACAGGGATGATAATATGGATAAGTAAATCAAGCTTGCAGAAGACTTGCTACTAACTAGACTTGCTACCAACTAGAAAGCATACATGAAAATTCACAAAATTGGTCAATAAAAGAACCTAGAAGAAGAATTTGTACTCACCAAATCCAAAGAGAGTTGCAATTTGCGCTCAACAAATTCAGCACACAAGTCAGCAATCCCCCCTATACACGAAGGATTAGAAAACGAAGCAGAACGAGAGTGTAGAAGATAGAGGTGTGAAGAAAATGCGTATCGTTACCTGTGATAATGACTCATATGCAGGATTCCAATCCTAGATAACAAATCGGAGAAAAATGGAGACGGGAAGAGTGAAGGAGATGCAACAGATTAGGGCGTAGAAACTATCGGGGGGAGAGAAATCAAAAGTGTGAGGGTTTTTTGCCTGGAATTGGGCTTTTTTTAGTCCGGAAACAAGTAACGGATATGGATGAGGCCCAGAAACGGATTCATTCATTATAAATGCTCAACCAAACAGCCATTTTTAATTTGGGCCGGAATCAATCCATTCCGGACCCATTTTACTACTAACCAAACGGGCCCTTAAAGTTAAAATTGGAACTGAGCCGCAGAAATAACAGCCTAGTAGAAGCGGAGAAATTATCAATTACGTCATATATATATAATAAAGAGCAAACAAATAAGCAACGGAAGTAAACGACATTATGTAAATACTAATTATATTTGCTGAGAACATTGCCATACTATACAAACATGAAACATCAAAAGTCCATAGCGGGAACGATATGCATCGAGTTGTAGTAGTGCAACGCCCGTATATATTACAAGGTCACAAAATTGGCGTGGTAGTGAAAAACAATAGACAGTTCATACGTTAAATCGAAGTGCAACTAAAGCCTTAACATTTAACGAAAAGCGTTTCTTCCATGCCCCAAGTATCCCAACAAACAACTGCCATTCAAATCAGCACTTCCCTGAGGATCCACATCAATTTCTTATTGTTAATTAGCAAAGACTTGGCTGGGGCTAGGACAAGTTCAACTGGGTTGGAACGATATTTAGCCTCTGTGGCGAACAACACATTCGTGCGTTCCTGTTTCATGAGAAAGTTGTTAAGAATATCTTATTTAAATGACTACTGGTTATATTGTTACAAGCAAAAAGTTTGAATTTTAAAGCAATTTTATTAAGGAAAACCTCTTCATTTTTGCCATGAAAATCTTCACTGCGAAGCTCGAGAAGTTTCTCGGCGTGTTTCGTATATGCGTCTAGTGTAAGAGTACCAGTCCCATCCGTGCATTTAAATCGAAAGTAAAACCTGCATGAGGTTAATACAATATGGTTAGAGATTCAAAGTAAACTTTAATAGGATGATATTAGAAGTCCATTAGTGAAGGCGGTTTCTTACTTAGCCTCCGGCTTGTTAACAACAGTGCAACTGTTACAACTATAGTTAGCATTTAGGTCAACAATTGCAGCAATGCTAGCTTTGCCGCATGCACGACATCCGACTGAGAGGCGGACATCACTAAAGCTTATCTCCGGAATATGTGCCCTAATACGAATGAAGAGAGACTCTGCAACATTTGCCGGTTGGATAATAAGAAGCACCAGCATTTTATGAGATGTTAGAAATTTTAGAATATATGGTAGAAAGATTTAAAAAAGCAGAAAGTAAAACATTAGTATATATATATATATATATATATATATATATATATATATATATATATATATATATACAAACAAATTATTAAAACCTATAAGATCTATAAGCTCTAAACTAACTTATCATCGGATCCATAAAGATACTTGCAATATATACAAAGAAA
Organism: Fagopyrum homotropicum; assembly: GCA_033239125.1. Classification (NCBI taxonomy): domain Eukaryota; kingdom Viridiplantae; phylum Streptophyta; class Magnoliopsida; order Caryophyllales; family Polygonaceae; genus Fagopyrum; species Fagopyrum homotropicum. Next base: position 8,388,003 of record BSWB01000007.1, on the reverse strand, counting down.
TGCTTAAAGCAATACCCACTGCAATGCAATACAAACAAAGGCATGGGTACTCAGTAATGCAGTAATTTAATAATTTGACTATTAAAAGATATTTTAATTAACGCTGCAAGTGGCTTAAAACATTTCCTATACGACCAAGTGAAATTTGATCTCACAACAAAGCATCAAACATTTAGAATGTTTAGATTAGAAGATGAGTTTTTTGTTTTTACAACTGAAGGCATAAGTACTCAGTATCTCTATCTATTCTATATATTTTATTTTATCAGGCAATATAGATGCAAGCCAAGACTAAATTATAATAAGCTGAGTGTAAATGATAGATACATCTATTAAAAATGAAGTTTTGTATCAATGAAGCTCTTCCAGATGTAAATGCATTTTCTACTCCAAGTTATAAACTCGAACATAACTTGCAGGAATATGAGCCAAGTATTTCATCGTTGATATAGATGGGCTGAAGCGTAGGCTTTATATACAACCTGCATGGACAATGCCGTTCCTATGCTTGTCAGTTCGTTGGGATAACCAGGAAGCTGAACTTGTACGGGCGTTATAATCCGGGAAATAACAAGTTCCTTGTTCGACGCAACCCTACAATTTAGGATAAACAATACAATAAGTTTAAAGCAATAACAGTAAATTAAAAACGACTCGATATATAGGCCAACATTTATGTACTATTCTCGGAGAGAGACAACTTCCGCACAATTAGGAGAGAGCTTCAGTTCAATTGACAGTGACGTTGCTAGAGAGAAGCCAGTAAAACGGCTAATCTTTAGGCCAGACAATTCTACAACAACATCCCTTTCCAAATGGAATTCAATAGCATCAAACAACTCAATCATGCGCCTGTTCCAAGCCGCCACAAGTACAATGGCATCTCCGCTGGGAAAAAAACATAAGTCATTGAGCTTGTTCTAATAACATATATAACTTTAATCCGAAACAATGTAATAATCTTTATACAGTCCAACTTATGTAAATATTAATGGAGGGATAACAAACCTTGAGTCCGTAATGGAGATTTCCCTAACAGGATGCAGGGAACCTCCTTTGGGAACCATCTTCTCAGGGTGAACATCCAATACATACACAATCATGTCTGAAAAATAGATGAACGAAATAAATTTCAATATACGTTACATGAAGCTGTAAAATGAAACAGGAAATAAGAAACAAATAAATGAATAACTGGTATTTACCAAAACGGTCATCTGTAGAAGCATCCACCGGAATTTGCTGCAGCGTCGTATATGGTGTAACTATGGCGCTTGTGTGGCCTTCCTCTACAATAGGTAACACTTCCGTCGAATTAGTAAAATGCAATTGCTTCTTGCCATGGTATGAGACAAAACGTGGTGGCACTTCCTTCACAACCATGTTCCTAATATCGTAAATCCTCCCCCTCAGCAAGATCTCACTGTAGACACCAATGTCGACACCAAACAGCGTGGTTGTTAGCCTAGTCCCCTAAATGACCATGGTATAAAAAAGTCAGAAAACAAACACATATATATATATAATATAAATATAAGTAAAATAAATAAATAAATGATAAATAACATAACATAAATGCAAATCATAAGAGTTGCTGTAAATGATAAATTTCTTCAAAAAGAGGAAGCAAATGATAACTTTCTTCAAAAAAGAATAACCGCGAAGGTAGTGACATCAAAAACTTTACCTGTTCGTCAAAAAAAAAAAACAAGCCGCTGGTAGCTGACTTTGGAAGATCTCTCTTGCTTAGGCTGCTTGTCAACATCCTTGATCCGAACAAATTCAGCACGTGCCTTGTTGGTTAACCGCGCTAGAGTCATTGTTGGCTTCGACATGATCACTATTGATAATTTGTCCGGCATACGTTTAGGCCAATCTCAGTAAAATATACAGGTCGACGGGTGAATCCATTTTTATAAAGTAAGGGAGACATGCAAGAGAATAAAACATGAAATGAGAGAACAAGAAAACACAACAAGGAACACATAAAGAAAACAAGAGAAGAGATGAAAACAAAAAATAGCAAGGAATCAATAATCAATAAGAGATAAAACGAAGAAGCAAATCATGAATGGCTATGTAAAACTACTTCATCGTAAACAAAAGTTAAAAAAAAAAAAGAAGAGATGAAAGTAGGGTGCCTCACCTATATGACCCCCAAAGTGTGACACCTATTTCATTTCTAGTTGATTACCAATTAATTAACCCTGTTTAAAACAATAAGCGGAAAAGCGGAAAACGTAAATTTTTAAAACTTTATCTTACAACCCTATTTACAACATATATACATATTAACATACGTCATAAACTCTGTTTAACAAAACACAACTGTTTAAAACCACACAAAACATCCTAGGCGGTAGCATCCCATAACAGCCCACCTGATATGATCTCAAATCCAGGTGTTGGGTCCAACGTCCTTGCCTTGATCAGGCCGAGTCTGAGTAGCTGAAAAATATGTGGATATAACAACAATGAGCCACACGCTCAGTAAGGGTATACAAATTGCACTCTCCCAATATATATAAGTATCTAATATCCCGTCCCCAAAGGACACTCTATACCCTTCCTCACATTTCCAAGCACACATACATATCCACATTCACATATCATTCCACCACCATTCATATCACATTTCACATAAACATTCAAGCATGTTATCACACATCACATATAAACATATCATCTCATCACATCATACCATAACATATAACATGCTAGACTCGATCGCATCGATGCATAGGTGATAATTAACTAACTAGCCCCAACTGATCGTACGATATATTTTCTCATTGCTTTCGTATTTCTTTTCTTTTTTTTTCTTTAGGTTGGCCAACCCGATAGCGTCCTAGGCCCCCTGTAGATCAGGTAGCGACCTCGGCCATCTTGTCCTAAGACCCCCTGTAGATCAGGTTGCGATCTTGGACTATTTTTCTTATCTTGAGGCCCCCTGTAGATCAGGTAGTGACCTCTGGCTGTTTTCTTATCTTGAGGCCCCCTGTAGATCAGGTAGCGACCTCTGAGGCCCCCTATAGATCAGGTAGCGACCTCGTCCCCCGGAAACCCGTGCGGGACCCAGTTGGGCTAATTAATCAATTATCATCCTATATTATCACTTTCATATCATAACTCAATTTCATGTTTTCATCATATTCTTTCATCACATTCTTTCCACTATCATCTCATGTACCTCATGCATGTTTTCATAAGGAATATCAAGTCATCATCATCGTCTCACTCATATACATATAAGCATGCATACAATCATAACAAACATATATATACACTCAAGCATGCATAAAATCATAGCATATTAAATACAGAACATATATTAAGCAAGTGTAATTCATATACACTTACCTCGCAGGTAAGAACAATAAAACCTCGCAAACCAACTATTGAGTCCGTTTCCCACTTGAACTATCCTCCTTTATCGTGTTTGGATACGCTCACAAAGAACTAAGCCATAGTTAAACCGAAACCTTCAACAACACCTGTTGAGAATATCATATTCCTCGTATTAAAGTTCTCGCTTCAAATACCAGTTAAATTCATTCCTTTGAATTTAATTAGCTTATAGCATTTTCTAGAATCCCAATTTAATTAATTAACCTTTAGTTAATTAATTAAATTTTGTCAGAACAACGTTTTGCCCGCAGGCAATTTCTGAACTCACCTGTCATCAAATCTCATCAAACAAACAGCCCATAATCACCAGAATAAAAGTAACGAGCATAATGGAATTTCCAATTATCCATTTTGACAAGCCTAAGGTCAATTTAGGCTAAATCGCAATACGGAAAACGAATAAATTCATAACTTATTCGTTACTAACCCGATTGACGATCTGAAAGAAGATTCGGAATCACAACGACGCAGGCTACACTCGGACACCATCAAATTCACCGGAATCTGAGCGACCAAACCTCCCTAGTATCATATATGCTCGACCAGGCCTTCCCTTGCTCGGAAATGTAGAAACTCGGTACCAAAATGAAGAGAATGAAGAGAGGAATCCAAAAACTCAAACGGATTTGAAATCGGATTAGAAACGAAGAGTAGATCTGAGTTTGAAGGTTGAGAGAAATCAGAGCTTTTACGAGGAAACGTGAAAGAAAATGAATTAATAAACGATATTTCAACTATTTATAGCGAAGACGATAATTATCCTTTAACGGAGTCGATAATTATCCTTTTACCGATCCGAAAGCGGTTTAAGCCCCCTTCTCCAAACTTCTCGAAATTGGAATAATAAATCTGAAATATTGTATGGATAATTATTCCGCAATTGTCTCGAAAAACGCGTATTCCTAAGCCGTCTTTCTTAGCCGCTAAGAAACAAAATAGCGACTCTTTTAGCCGTTTTGCCTTTTCATGTTTTTTCCATATCTAGGACATGTACGATGTCCTGATCATTTCTCTCAACTGCATTTTTATTAATTGAAGCTCCCAAATGCTCCAAATAACACCGGGTTTATATCATATAGGTATCGATCTCTTGTTAAGACGGTTTTAATTCCGTTAAACCCGTTTAACTTCCTAAAATTCCCGATTAGGCCATATTTGATTTTTGACTATTACAAAAAGAATGTAGTGTAGAGATGTTTGCCTTTAGGAATCTGTAACGCCACGGGGTGAAAAATGAGCAACAGGTTCAACTAATTCACTCAAAATTTTTTTTTGTAACAATTAATCCTGTTTAAATTTATACAACAACAAATGAGAATTTTCTACAAATATTAGTGGAACTTGATTAGTAAAAGTTAAAAACGTCCTTGATGGCAAGACGATGCCGTCATCGAGAATGCAAAAAAAACAACAACAGATAGGTGCTAGAATTATCATGTCCGTTTAAAAAACCAAACCGAATCCGCAGGAAGCAAATAATCTCTAGTAGTCAAAATTCGATTGTCAGCACTTCCCTGAGGATCCACTTCAATTTCTTATTGTTAATTAGCAAAGATTTGGCTGGGGCTAGGACAAGTTCAACTAGGTTGGAACGATATTTAGCCTCTGTGGCGAACAACACATTCCTGCGTTCCTATTTCATGAGAAAGTTGTTAAGAATATCTTATTTAAATGACTACTGGTTATATTGTTACAAGCAAAAATTTTGAATTTTAAAGCAATTTTATTAAGGAAAACCTCTTCATTTTTGCCATGAAAATCTTCACTGCGAAGCTCGAGAAGTTTCTCGGCGTGTTTCGTATATGCGTCTAGTGTAAGAGTACCAGTCCCAATTCGAATGCACAATCTCTGATAGTAAATAATCTCTAGTAGTCAAAATTCGATTGTCATCGAGACTAAACTGTACAATCACAATTCGAATGCACAGTCTTTGATAGTAAGTCATCGGAAGGCACAAAACTGCAATATAGAAGAAAGCCAATATGAAACATTTGCAGCCAAAAAAGAACTGGAGAAGCTTAATTTTGAACATATAGGTAGGTGAACTAACAGGCGCTCTAATGAACTTCCAGTACAGCTCCTTTCAATCGAGCAAACAAGTACCAACATATAGAATTATCATGTCCGTTTAGTCTCGATGACGATGCCGTCATCGAGACTAAACTGTAACAAGATTAAACAAATACAACAAAAATAGTCGCCCTTCTGGGATAAATATCACCATCATCGAGCAAACAAGTACCAACATAGGCATAAACACCACCGTGTCCAACATGCAACAAATACCAATAAATGATGGACTAAAAAAACGACCCTCTCATGGAAGAAAACCATATGTCATCGAGGTTGGTAATCGAAACAGCATACGAAAGCCAAGAAATAACAACTCAAACAAATACAATAATAAGATCCATAACCAAAACAACTGAAAATAAGTAAAAAAAGCAGAGGAACTATCTCTCATAGCCTTGCTTCAATCGGCATGTAGGTAAGAAAACTAAATCACTATGCTATGAACAACTCTCTGGTAGTAAATCTCATACTGTCATCGAGAGTAAAAAACAACTGAACAAAAACAAATGCAAAAAATTGGAGTAGAATCAAATAGAGGAGCAAGCAGTTTCATAGTTTCTGTTGTAAGAAAAACCGAGCAAAAGACGCTGAACAAAAAAAGTAATCGAAGAATTTCAAACGTAAACTTAAGAAAAAAAAACACACACACACACACATATATGCACGGAGATAAAGAGTCACCCATTTATCAAATGTAGGGGTAGATGAAAAGTCTTCGCAGCTTATGAAAAAACTAAACAAACGAATTTAAAATTTAAAAGCACTCGAAAGGGCAAACGGCATTCACACCTGCTAGAAGATTCAAGCCCGTTATAATTTTTTTTTAAACAAACCAAAAAGTAGAACTGCCTGGGTAATGCTCAACGTGTGAACGAATTTATAGCAATATCCATCGGTGAGGGGCAAAATTTACTCCCTTCACACATGCAAAAGATACACGTACTTCGTTGTTAAAGGTTCCACGTGCATTAATAAGAGCTCCAAGTGTGAACCCTAATGAAAAGAATGAAAGATTCATTGAGAAGAAATGATCATCTGCCAGGAGATACGTAATAATTAATACCACAAAGATTGCTCACTTGTCAAACAAAAGAAATAACTACGCCATAGTTCGCAAAGCAAATATTTAACATTAAATTTATTAAATATAGAATATAGAGAACATACCTACGACGGCGGAAGAATCCCAAAAGAATAAAGTTGCAAAAGGAATGATGAAGGCACGATAACAACAAAAAATAACTGACAAACTCAGAAGAAAACAAGTTCCCAAAAATTGAAGCGGCGCAAGCAACCAGTGCAACGTCACAACAACCGATGGGAAAATGGGCCACAAAAGAGAAAATGAAGACAAAGGGCCACCAAGTGACAAACTGAATCCACTAAGCAATACCTGCCGAGGAAAAAAAAAACCGTACGTACGCAATTTAACCACACAAGCATGCAAAATTTTTCCATTGTAACGATCCCCCAACTCTCCCTTTTAAAGTATAAAGGATTACATAATTTTTTTAACATTAGTTGAATTTGATTAGTATTTATGTGGAGCAATAATTGTCTGATTAGTAACAAGTTAGAGTCTACTATTTTGCTTACTAGTTTTTTTAAAAATATATACATTCACTTATTAAGGAGAATTTGCATTTGCTAAATCTTGTCAGATAGAAACGAGTGACCAATGATGTTAAACGTGCAAACTTTACCACATAATTAAGGTGAGACTATGCAAAGTTGAAATGTGCATGTAAATGATATAATTAATGGATAATGATTATTCCATATGTATAGAAAATGGATAGAAATTTATATTGCTCCTGTATGAACAAGTATCTATGTAAAAAATTGATGCGGAAATCTAAACTAATTCAAAAATCTAAACAAAACTGACAAATCTCAACAACAATAACTCCTGCTTGAACAAATATACGTTTACTCTAACTCGGTTTTGCTCATGCTTAGAATAAATCTAAACAGAAACCGACAACACAAAAACAATGTAGAATTCCTTACCTTCTTTATGTATATGTAGAGGATTGCTCCTGCATTAACAAGTACCTAAATAAAAAAAATAAACATAATTAAAATAAGCACACAATCACATTTTGACGATGAAAGATAATGTTATTGCAATAGTAAAGAACGTATCTTGAAAAAATAATCGAAATTACCTCTAATTTAAGAATAAATTTGTGATGAGAAGACGTGAACCGAATTCTTTTGACAATGGGATGAGATGCGGCATCAAATGGAATGTTATGTAGAGAAGAGAAGGTAACAATGATTATGAACCCGAGATAAAAGGGTTTCATAAAATAATTAAGGGCAAATTTTTGTGGTTTGATTTTTTGGGTTGTATTTTAGAACCGAATTCTTTTTTTTTTTTTTTTTGGTAATTAAAATATATAAAATAATATATTTTAATTACCAAAAAAAAAAAATATATTATTTATAAGAATGTTATGTGGTCCAACTAAAAATATGGGAGATAGAAAGGGCATAGGAAGAGGAGCCATAGGGAGAGGAGCCAGAAGCTTAAATTTAAAAGCATAATAAACCGATAGGTTTTACAGAAACAAACAAGTTAATTTTTTGCCAGACCAAAATAGTTGATTTTTTGGACCAAAGCGAACAACATAAGTTTTGGATAGGGGCGAGCAAAATTCGGACGGTTCATAAGAATCGCATCCGAACCGCAGTCCGGTCCAAACCGAACCACAAACCGTACATTACGGTTGCGGTTTGCGGTCCACGATATTTATAAGTCGGTTTGCAATTCAGTTAGCGGTTTTGGGGTTCATACCAAAATAATAAAAAAAAACCTAGCTTGTTCGCCTATATCCTAATCCTAAGTATATAAGCCAAAAGGAGTACACGTCGCTCAAAATAACAATTCACTGTCATACTCTCACATTCACTCACTCACTTCCTTAGACCATCTACATCCCCAAGTTATATTGTTAAATTTTACACTTTTATCCAAAATAATCTCCACATCCCTTGTATTATCCCTGTGAAAAGAGTTAAAATAAAATTCACTCTGTTTAAATTTGGATCTCCCTGTGACGGAGGAGTGCAAAAGAAATCAGACCCACCTCTTTTACAAATTAACCAATCAAATCTTTTCTCTATCTCTTTTCTTAATTTTTCTTTTAAAAAATCAAATCTTTCCCCCCTCTCTTTCCTTAACTTTACTTATATGTAATTAAGAAAATGAATACAATTATATTATAGATGGAACATGGAATGTGAGAAAAAGATATATAGACGGAGGGTATACGTGATTTAGTATACAAATAGAGTGCATAAATAGGATTATAAACGGAGTGGGATGTGGATAGTCTTAGGGCTAGAATTAACCGGTTAGGGCGACGACGACTGGTGGAGCATGGAAGGCAGGAGGCCATGGGAGGAAGAGCAATGGCGACAACGAGGCTGAAAAGGAGACTAGACTGCGAGGAAGGCATAGAGGGAGACTAGGTTAGGAGGAAGGCGACATCGATTAGATATCGACTTTCTTAGGGCTAGGGTTCGTTTTTTCTTCGCTTCTATTCTTTCTGCCTTTTTGGATCTCGACTTGGGACTGAATCTAGACTTCCGTGGGGCTAGGGTTCGCTTCTTTCAGGATCTCGACTAGATCACGAGTCTTGACTAGATCTCAAGTTCCTCCTCCTCCTCCTTCTTCGGCGACCAGATCTCGAGTCTCGACTGGATCACAAGTCTCGATTGGAATAATGGATTTCAGATATGGAATGTTTCAATGTTTTGATTTTGTAATCTCGAATCGATTGTTATGTTTTGAATGTAACAAAGATTGTATTTGTAAATCTGTGATGTGTGGTTGCATTTTGAAACCGAAACCACACATTGCGGTTTGCGGGCCATGGTTTTCAAGATTGGTTTGCGGTTTGGTTAGGTGCGGTTCTGGACCGATGCTCAATCATAGTTTTGGCTTAGAACCGTTTTTCGGACCAAAGCTCACCCCCTTTTCAGGTGTGAAGTATGTTCCGAAAATTTCTTTTTTTTCTTTATCAGCTAATTTAAGTATCGGGTCAAAGCTATTTCCAGAAACAAAGAGAGCACATAAGGGCATCTTTAACGGGTGTCCAGGGGGGGTCTTGTAATTTATAGAAAAAATGGGGAATAAAATGTAATTAACCGGGTCTTGAGAAGACCCGGGTCTTGGATTAAAAGGGGGGGACACGTGTCTCCCCCCCATTGGCCGCTTAAAAGCGGCCTTTAATTAAAAAAAAAAAAATTGTAGCTTGCGCCACGTGTCGCGCTGTAATTGGCGCGAGCATGCAGCGACACGTGGCGCTTTTTTATTGGCTACGGCTAATTAAGTTTTAATTTATTATAAATCCATTTTCCGGCTTAAATATTTAAAAAAAAAAAAATTATACCAAAATTCATAATTTTTTTTTATCTATCCATAGACACCCATTTTGAATATATTTAGAATAGTTTTAAAAAAATGTTTTTTTTATGGTAAAGTTTGTAGGTATAAAAATATCAAAATACAAAATATATTAATAAATTTCGTTTTAAGGTATAAAAATTCTATATAATAAAAATTTATTCCTTATTTTTTCATATATGTGTTGGGTAATTTTTTATCTCTTTGTTTCTTATAGTATTATTCATAGAGATAATTAATAGATTAACCTAAATTTCATTCTAAGGTATAAAAATATAATAAATAATAAAATTAACCCATATTCTTGTCTATATATAGTGAATGTGTTGGATCATTTTGAAACACCAAAACACATCTCTTCTTTCTACATCCATCATGGATAATAATCCAAATTCTCAAAACTTTAGTGAAATGTTTGGTTTTAATGATTTAAAACTAGATTCTGACTATAATTATTATAGTCAAATACTCACTCAACCTTTCGAAATTCCTGCATACAGCACCCAACACCAGGGTAGTTTAGCTCCCTCTTCTGGTGGTGGTAATGGTGGTGGTGGTTATGGTGGTGGTGGTTATGGTGCTAGTAGTGGTGGTTATGGTGGTGGTGGTGGTGCTAGTGGTGGTGGTGGTTATGGTGGTGGTGGTGGTGGTTATGGTGCTAGTAGTGGTGGTTATGGTGAAGGTGGTCGTGGTTATGACGGAGGTGGTGGTGGTGGTGGTGGTTATGGTGGAGGTTATGGTGCTAATAGTGGTAGCGTTGGTAGTGATAGTGGTTATGGTGGAGGTTATGGTGCTAATAGTGGTGGTGGTGGTGGTGGTTTTGAAGCTCCTATTAGCGGTGGTGGTGATCGTGGTGGTGGTCGTCGTCGTGGTGGTCGTCGAGGTGGTCGTCGTGGTGGTCGTCATGGAGGTGGTGGTGATAATGACAATGGTGGCGGTGGTAGCGGTGGTGAGCGCGTTTATTGGACCCACGAAGATGATTTGCTTCTCATCTCCGGTTTTATAAACGTGAGTACTAATTCGATTGATGGCAATGGCCAAACTTCAGAGGCATTTTGGAGTCGAATTACTAACAACTACATGCAGTGGAGGAAGCCTCACCAAGTTCCTCGAGACAAAAATAAAATGAAGTGTAGATGGCAAAAGATGAATAACACGGTTGGTAAGTTTGTTGGTTGCCATGAAAAAGCTCTCAAATTAAAAGCTAGCGGCAAAGGAGATCAAGATGTAATTAACAAAGCACATGAAATTTATAGAGCTACATATGGGTGTAGTTTTGTAAATGAGCATGCATGGTATGTTCTTCTTTCTGTTCAATCTCCTTTTTTAGCACCCTTATCTCTCTTCCGCCTTCTTCAATAATCCCTTATCTGCTAACATCTTCAATTTCTGCTTCTTGCGAGCTTTCGCCTTATCCTCAAACCCATCATCAGCCATCTTCATCGTTGCAACTCGTCTTGCCTTATAAACCTGCAAAACCAATCCACATAAGGCATCTTTAGACACAAAGAAGAAGAGAATGCCAATCTTTGCACATTGAATAATGCACTCAAGTTAAGCCTGCTGCACAGGCAATCTTATCCTCCTCTCACCTTTGTTATATCAGCCAGGGCATCGTTCTCTTTACATTCAAACTCTTCTAGTTTCCCAACTTTAGCTTCAATCCCATGAATAAGATCCACATCATACTGTAAGACATTAATTCGTTGTCAGAATATCCAACAATATAGAAAGAAAGGCAAGATCTTTAATTGGGTTCTTTGCTTCATCGATAATACATATACTGTGGATTGGATCGAAGTGATCGAACTGACCTGGGTGATAAATGACAAAGCCATACCCTCTCTGCCTGCTCTTGCAGTACGCCCCACACGATGAACATAGTCCTCAGGGAACCTGGCATTCGACTCGTGTCAGTATCAAAGAACAAACTAGAAGCTTCTCAATAATCTAATACAAGTCAATCAATGTATTATGACATATATACCTGGGTATGTCATAATTTATAACCAGATCAACAGTTGGAATATCCAAACCACGACTGGCAACATCCGTTGCCAACAATATAGGAACTTGTCCGGATTTGAAGCTATTGAGAGCAGACAGCCTTAAAGCCTGAGACTTGAAAGAATGCAGTGCCGCAATATCTTGATCAAGTTCTTCCAGTAACAAGTTTAAGAGGTGACATGTTCTGCTCAACACCAAAGACAACCGGAAATTGACTCATCATTGTATTAAAAAACAAATCAATATGAACATTCAAAAGTACAAAAACTGTCACTTTTCAAGAACCCCTGACATATGTATTAGATTATATGACAAACCTGAGCAAGGTAATTAAAATTTGAGGTAGTAAGGCAACAACCAAAACAGAATTGAGAACCATGAGTATTTTTTAAAAAACAAAATTTAAGCATAATTCAAACACACACACATACACACACACGTGTGTGTGTGCATGTATAACATGCAAGCAAATGAGCATTTGTTTACATCAGTCCAAATTCTCAATCCAAACTTGTTTGCAACAGAACAGTTACAAATGAATATGGTACAATCTGATAAAAGTCAAAGCATCTCACGTATCTAAAAGAGGCAATACCTGCATTTAGAGACAAATATAATAGCTGACCGGATACCCATGTCCTTTATTTTTGACAAAACATATAGAAGATAGACATCCTTCACATTCTCGGGTATAAATAGATACTTCTGTGTCAGAGATTCAACTGTTCTGAGTCCTTCATATGCCTCAAAAAAGTATGCTTTATTGGCCGAAAGCTTAAGCAGTGTTTGCAGGTTAGGGGTCATTGTTGCAGAAAATAGCAAAGTTTGTCGGCTCTTAGGCAGGCATTTGAAGATCACCTTCAATTCCTCCTCAAAGCCAACATCCAAAACCCTATCTGCTTCATCTAATACAAGGAACTACAGGATACAACAATAAAAAATGATTTAAAGGCAAAACATAGTGATAAAGATAAATCATGTAGGCTTTAACAAGAAGGTATCAAGAAAACCATGAAGTTAAATACTGCAGAACATGACATACCTTAGTTTTGGAGAAGGCAGATGGAATATCTGGATTCTGTTCAAGCAATGCCTTAACTCTTCCTGGCGTTGCAACGACTATGTGGGGTTTTCGCATCAAGACTTTTGCCTGAGTAATCATATCCATACCACCAACCACAACGGCAACGCGTACATGCAGGCAGGATCCAAGTGCACGGAACTGCTCTGCCAACTGATACGCCAATTCACGAGTTGGAGTCATTACAAGGGCCAAAACCCCATAGGGATCTTCAGCCAATCGATGGAGGATTGGAAGGGCAAAAGCAGCCGTCTTCCCACTTCCAGTCTGCGCTAGGCCCAATACATCATGTCCTGCAAGAATCTTTGGTATACAATGATGTTGTACAGGTGTCGGTTTCTTCATTCCAAGCTCAGAACACGTCGTAATGGCCCATTCACCAAGGCCCAAATCTGCAAATGAGGAAGACGGCAATCCAGACTGTTTTTCCTTTTCGATTTGTTGGTGGTCATTATGGATTTCAGGTTCATAGTTGGTAGCCGGTGGAACCTGGATGTTTTTAGAAATCTTTTTCTTTGAAAAGAGAGGGAAATTCTCATCAACTAACGTTTCTCCATCCATCTTAGGAGACTGCTTTCAATATGTCAACTTGGCTATGATACAGAAGTTTTAAATCCGTGGCACCAGAAGAGAATAGGTGGAAACAGTCTATTATGATGATACACCCAGCGGGACTTCCACTAGCTTGAATTGGTAGCTGGCTAGATAACTGCCCTGGTAAATGTGCCTGCATATTCATCTTTAGAATTTCAACTCGGGATTTGTGTATGTATTGAACGCCAACAGACTATACATAAATCATGTGGTCTAATTAATATCAAGCAATAGCTGTATACCTTTAAGTTGACATTACATGATTTCACAACAAGCCTATTATGATAATTCCCGGATAAAAACTTTGGCAAGACACATACAAGATTACATCAAGAGAAATAGTGTTGCATATCATTAACAGCCGATGGTCATCTCAATTGAACAGTCACTTATAAAAAAAGTCTGGATTGCACTGCCAGACATAATCTGCAGAAAACAATAACTGTTTCAAATTTTAATGAATTTCTGTGTAATAGCCCATGGTCATTTATCCACAAATTGATACTGAAACAGATAGAAATCAAACATATAAAATCAAAACAGAAGTTACAAAATAGCAATTTCAATCTTCAGAGACTCATTCCAGTCATCCGAAACAGATAGCTTCAGCTCCCAAATCGGTTCATCACAATTTCAAACTTCAGAAGTGAATAACAGAAACTGAACTTGGAACAGAAATTACAAAGTGATGTATAAAAGAAATTGGAACCGAATTTCGGTTCATCACAGATTCACAATTTCACTCATTCATCATAAACATTGAACATATAAGATTTCAGAAAATAAGTGAATAACAGATTGAAACCTATAACCGAACTAAAATTGGATGAAAGTCATGAAACTCGAATTGAAATTGGATGAAACTCATTCATGAACTGAAATTGGATGAAACTCGAACTGAAATTAGAGCATAAGCCAACCCAGCTGGAAAACTCGACGAATCTGACGCTTTGGAATGAAGTGGTGTAGGGATGGAAGTAAAACCGCAAAACTGGAAAAATACGAACCTGTGTCGCCGGAGCTGAGGTCACCTGAAGGGAGAACCTGGGCCCAACGCTCCAACGTGAACGGCCAAGTTAGTCGCTGCTGCCCTGCTCTGCCTCCGATTGACTGATTCTTTGAATCGTCGAGTGTCGAAAAGAAACAATGAAGAAACTTTTGAACACCGGAAGTTGAGAACCCTAGTTTGTAGTTTTTTTAGTTTTTTTAAATTTTCGTTTTTTTTTAAAACAAAATCGGTTTCAAGCGCAGTTTGGCGGTTTGGTTCAACCGGACGACATTGAAGGGAGGGCCCAAATTTACACCCAACCCGGGTCAACTTTTCTCCGCCTTGTTTTTTTTTCCTTTACTGGTCAGAAAGACTCAGAAATATATATTTCCCCCCTATTTCTTTGTCTTGTCTCACTGTCTGTAATTCCTCCAACGCGCCCCTCCATTTCTTCCTCTTGCACTTGAATTGGCATTGGTCTGACACATATAATATGCATCTCCGCAATTATCCTTGAACTCCCTAGCTCGCCGCTGAATCATCTGCAGCTTCCATCGCCTATTTCGGAGCCTAAACAACCGTTAACAATGAGCACAGTCGACAAGATGCTTATCAAGGGAATCCGGAGCTTCGACCCGGAGAATAAGAACGTCATCACCTTCTTCAAACCTCTAACCCTAATTGTCGGCCCCAATGGCGCCGGAAAAACAGTATTTCACTTCCTCCAAACCCTAATATTTTCATTATACTGATAATGATTTTCTGTGTGTAAAAACGTAACAGTTTCGAATTTGTCGCAGACGATAATTGAGTCCTTGAAGCTTTCGTGTACTGGGGAGCTTCCTCCGAATGCTAGGTCTGGCCAGAGTTTCATCCACGATCCCAAGGTGGCTGGAGAAACGGAGACCAAGGCTCAGATCAAACTCCGGTTCAAGACGGCTGCTGGCAAAGATGTGGTTTGTATAAGGTCGTTTCAGTTGACACAAAAGGCATCTAAGATGGAGTACAAGGCCATCGAGAGTGTTCTTCAGACTCTTAATCCTCACACTGGCGAGGTATTTGCAGTTTTGTTTTACGTAATCGTGCATTCCTAGTGGTATATTTTAAAGCTTCCCTGACAATTTAGTTGGACTGCAGTGCATGACGTTGATTGTCCTGTAATTAATCTAAGGAGGCGGTAACTGGATTAAGGGATTCATAGTTTTTAGATTTTTCTAATTTTGTGATGATTGTTGAGTTAATACAGGATCGAATGGGTTTCATATAACCAATTTATAATTTTGGTTGCTTAGTTCAGACTCTTAATCCTCACACTGTCGAGGTATTTGCAGTTCTGTTAAATTTAATCACGCATTCATAGTTTTGAGAACTTGTTTGAATCGTGATGATTGATGATTTCATACAGGATCGACTTACATGAACTTGATATGACCGATTTAAAATTTAGGTTGCTTAGTTCAACCATCAGGAAACTGCTCCTTGGTTATCGGAGTTTTCACATGCAACTCACCACTTGTGTTACTTGACTTGCTTTGTTTATTTTTGGCCATGGTTTGTTTCCAGATGAAATTGGAAAGGAATACGGTTTCTTTTGCATATGACTCATGCTAAATGTCTGTCTATGCCTTTCTCGGTGTCTGTGACAGTGATGGTAACCTCAGATGCTAAGCAAATATCCTATATTAGTTATTAATATACATTGAAACTGTCCTTTTTTTGCTTATCTTTGGTTTACAGAAAGTCTGCCTAAGCTATAGATGTGCTGATATGGACCGGGAAATTCCTGCTCTAATGGGGGTGTCAAAGGCTATATTAGAGAATGTCATATTTGTGCACCAGGATGAAGCAAATTGGCCATTACAAGATCCTTCAACATTGAAGAAGAAGTTTGATGATATCTTCTCTGCTACACGGCAAGTTCTTCACATTCAATGCCCTTGTTTTGGTTCATAGCTCTCAATTGGACATATTTCTCACTTGTTCTTCTCTGGAAGGATACTTTCGAAAGTACTTTGCGCCACTATTTGTTAGTTTATGTAAACAACTCATGTGAGATTGCACTGTTACTTATTCAAGTTGCGAATTAGTAAAAAAGCAAGCTGTTTATACTTTTTTATATCCTTGAAAAGGTACACAAAGGCATTGGAGGTTATCAAGAAACTTCATAAGGAGCAGGCTCAGGAAATTAAGACCTACAAGCTCAAGTTAGAGAATCTTCAGACTTTGAAGGATGCTGCCTACAAGGTCTCCTTCCCTCTCTTTCCCTTAATATTGTCTCTTTCTTAGTTTTCGTTGTCTTGTGCTCTGTCATTCATCATAGTTGAATAGGAAGATGTTAAACTCAATTCTTTCCCATTCAAACTTTCTATTTCCTTCTTCCCCTAAGATGTTTATTGGTTTTATTTATGTGTTGGATTAGACACTTATTAGTTTCGTATGTAATTTTCCTATTCTTTGTATGCCTGCCAGCTATTAATTTAGCACCAACCTCTTGTTAAGATTTTTGGTCTTGCAGCTTCGGGAAAGTATTGCACAAGATCAGGAGCAAACAGTGTCTTTGAAAAATCAAATGAACGATCTGGAGACAGAAATTGGAGATCTTGATGCTAAGATACATCACGTGGAAATGACGATAAAGGGTTTACGGAAATTACAGGACCAAATAAATACAAAAACTGCTATACGGAGCACCAAATATAAGCAGCAGCAGCATCAGTATGCAGCTCTCGCTGAAGAAAATGAAGGTCATATGCTTCTCCAAGAAGCTACAGATGTCTTGTTTTTTATCTTCCTCCACATCAGCACTCTCACTTATATTATAAGTTATCCATTGTATTTTGTGCTCAACAGATACTGATGAGGAACTTAGAGAATGGAAAACCAAATTTCATGAAAGAATTGAACTCTTGGTGTCAAAAATCAGCAAACTGGAAAGAGAAAAGTCTGATACAGAGACAAAAAGTTCAGTTCTTAGAGAATCAGTTAAAGAACTTATCAGGGAGATAAGCAAGCTTCAAACTGAAGCAGACGTATGCCAAGGAATTTAGATGTTTTTTTTCTTTTAACCAAATTTATGATAGTCTTTAACCTTTTTATTCAATACCAACTTTCACTTAATCTTGAACTTTATTTCAGGATTACATGTCCTGGAAAACTGGAAGGGATTCAGAAATCCAGAAATTATTTGCAAAGCTGAATTTGGGGCATCTTTCACATGCACCTTTTAGTGATGAAGTTGCCTCTGAACTTTCTAATCGAATAAATGCAAAACTGGTTGGTCTTGAGAATGACCTGCAAAATCAACAGGTATTCTGCTCTGTTTCAGATTTGATATCCTTGACTGTCTTTTTTCCTTATCCAGGACTTCTAGGTTGCCTGAAATTTAGTACTGCGTTTAGCCTGCTATATGTGCCCTACTTCCTTTATGTGTTCATCTCGTAAATTGTCTTCTTGCTAAGAAACTCAGTTCCGAAATTCTCTAAAAGATGTCACTTATGGAGGGGATTTGGATCTTCCAACACCCCGCATTTTGTAATTGAAAGTTCATTAGTTAAAAACAAACATGTCCTTTAAAGTGGATGGGTGATTTCAGCACATTTTCCATTTTCCCTCTGTAAATGCTTATTTTGTTACTCACTACAATTAAGCACCTGTTGATGGTTTTGCCGCATATGTTTGCTTAAAGCATGTATGTGATAGGCACCAGGCTAGTTTAGCGATGAGTGCGAAATGATGTGCTATACGTATCTTCATTTTGTGGTGTATGCTACCATTGTATGTCACCTTAATCTGGAGCTTTATTCAGCAATAAGAGGAGCAATTTGATAATTACAGGAGGAATTTGATACTAGTATAGGAAGAGTATAGACACTAGTCATTTTTTCAGGGTATGATGAAGTTGTGAGAGCTTATAGCTTGGCATTTCAGTGACATTCTTGTATGTATCATACCGTGGAAGAGTTATAGATGATAGAGGCTAAAAAAGGAACTCTTGACTTTAGGATATGCTGCGTCTATTGTATCAATTCGGAAGACTATTTTTCGTATAACAGATCTTTTTTTTTTTTATTTATATGTTAAACTGGGTTCCTTAAACATCTTCTCCTTCTCAAAATGCTTTTATTGGAGGATGCCTGTGTTAAAATGCATTGATGTTCGTTTTCCCATGGCCTATTCTTAAAACATATGAAACTTGTTTAAACAACACTTGTGGTTCACAGTATTGAAGAAATTCGTATAAGAAAGGCTGTGTATTGCTGAGCACTTGAACTCATGGTTAATCAAATTCAAACTAAGACAACCTTCCCAAGCAACAGATCTTATCAGAAATGCCTCTTTTCGCTTAATGTTTAATAATTCTCCTGCTCCCTTACCAAAGTGAATAAGAGACAAACAAATGTAAAGACAATATAACATTCCTTTTCCTTTGTTTAATAGCGCGCTAGGTGCCTATTTTGGTTGATAGTTGTCACCTTGTTTGTTTTAGTTCAAGTTGAATTATACTTAAACTTGATTTTTTTTTATCAATAAATATGCTTTTGTATAATAAAAACATACTGAAGGATTTCAACACAGGAAGAAAACAAAATAAAGCTAGAGGCAGCTTTGAAGCAATATTTGAATGCAAATGATCGCTGGAAGAATAGTGATGCTGAGAAACTTGCTAAAGCACAAACGAAGGTGACTATTGAAAACATTTGTGCTAGTTCTTTCTCTTTGTTTCTTACCTTCTTTGCAACTTGCTAGATGTTTGACTGGATTGATTTTCACTTACAGAGTGGTATCCTAAGACGCATAGTAGAGAAGAAGGCAGAGCGTGATGTCTACGAAACTTCAAACATTAACATGGCCCATCTAGATGAACTAGAGAGAAATCTGGTGATGCATTAACTTCAATATCTTTACATTTCATGTTTTGCCTTACCTTTTATGTATTTATCAAATGTTTTCCCTTTTGCAGCATACACAGATGGAAGCGAAGATAAATCAACTTCGTCAGGGTGATTTTGACAAAGTTATACAACGGAAGAAAACTCAGCTGTTTGAAATAGAACCGGAGATTAAAGCCCTCACTCGGGAGAAAGATGTTTTGTTGCTTGATTCAGAAGATAGAGTAAAACTATCTTTGAAGAAGTCAGAGTTAGAGGACCGCAAGAAGAAGCTGAAAAAAATGCAAGTTTAGACTATATGATTGTATATTGGTTCATTTAGGTTTTTATTATCTATTGAGTCACCTGCCATATTTTAATTGAGGTTGACTATTGTCTCTGCTTGCTAGAATTGATGAACACACTGATAAGATCAGAGGAGTATTTAAGGGCAGGCTTCCCCCTGCCAAAGATCTGAAAGAGGAAACCAAAAAGGCCTTGAGGTTTGTTATAGACTTCACACTTGTAAAATCTAGAATATTGCTGAGCCGGACTCGGAATAGGTTTGTTAAGCTCTCAATGTGTAATGCATCAGCATGGGTAAGCGGTATTTTAGCTTATGACTTAGCAGATTTGACATGCAGTTCTAAAACAGGAAATAAATGAGTTTTATATCTGTATATATTTTACTCTAGATCCATTACTGCAAATGATCTGAAGTCTGAACTTATATTGTTTTTGGTTTAGTTGTAAATATTCAAGAGCTGTGGATCTGTTTGTGCTATACCTTTAAGATTTTCATTTCAAGTTCTTTAACCTCTAATTGTGCTGCTCATCTATAGTGTCCTGACGTTGCATACTTTGTAATCTAGCTCATCACCCTGCCTCACTTTCTTAGCATTCAACAATAGCATGGGTCCGTTGGCTCGATTTTTTCTTTGCTTTCCATTTGCTTGGCCTAGATTCACAGCTTCAACAGTTGAATTAGGTCTGTTGGCTCAGCTTTTTGTTTTCTTTTCATCTGATGGGTCAAGATGCATACTCTATCCTGAACTAGGCTTGTTGATTAATTATCTTAGACTGTACAATCCTTACCAAGTTATATCTGAACTCTAAAGCTCATTTCCAGTGATGAACTCCGGCAAAGATAGTGTGGTTGTTAGATATATGACCAAGCTATGTAGTTCACATACTATGTAATTGCAAATATGACAACTGTCATTTCTTTTGCCCCACAGGAAATAAGTGGGTACTATGTTCAGACTGTCGTACAGGATGTCAATATATATATTTTACACTTTCAAGTGGAAGGCGAGTGAACACCCCCTAAAAAATTTGGGATATTTAAAGTTAACAATCTTAAAAGAAATATGTTCACCACTTCCTTTCATTTTTGTGGAAATTAACTATATATTCATGAATATCATATGTTATTTGATTTTGATTCCATGTGATCTTGTTGACTGGTTTGATGATTACCTGTTGAGTGACATACCACTAATTTTATAGTTTATTCATTTTTAGTTTTGTAGTTACCGTTTACCATACTGAATATTTCTACTCTACATTATGGCTTCATCAATTAACCAATTTAATGCAATAAGATTTGCTTGATCACATTGTGATAATATTTTGTTATTTCGATTGCAGAGGCATAACCATTGAGTTTGATGACCTCAGCTCAAAGTCCCGTGAGGCGGAAAAGGAGGTAGATTTACTCAAGATGAAAATCCAGGAAATTAACAGTACTCTGTCCAAACTTCATAAAGACAAAGATTGTAAGTATTTTTCTGCTTGATGAAGTGAAGCAGTTTAAGGATGCATGATTTTGATTTTCGAGAATAAAGTTTGTTGTTTTTTCTTCTAAAAAATGGCTTCTAGTATGTGTCCAACAGAGAAAGAGACTCCCCAGGCCAAAATTAGAGAAAAAGCCATTACGAACTATGTAGAATTCAGATGTCTCGTAGCTAGCACTTATTACTTAATACCCTTTATTTATAATATGCATTTCTACCTTAGGTTACCACACAATGACTTCAATTTTGGAAGCTTCAGAATCTCCCCCCTGCAATCTCCTAATTGACCTAATATATAAATATATGTATATATATCCCTATAATCCATTAAAATAAATCCAAATTCCTAACTCCTCAACTCGCGGTCACACCTTCTAGTTCTCGGGTTTGAAAACTGCACACCCATTACGTTGTCCAAAACCAGCTCACCCCTTCCAAATCAGTTCAAGAGTTGACTCCAATTCCCAAGCCCATCTCGTGTCCAGCCCACTTGCAATTGTTCTTATGACCTTGACTCCTTGTTTTCTTCATGTTAAATCCTAGCCTGGTGGCAACTCTCCTCCTGCTTACATGATTTGTCTGTTTCAACTCCAAATAGTCTAAAGGTGCCTAGTTAATATACGTAACAAACAAAAGTGTAGACATCACAACTAAACTAAAATAGATAAGTCCGGAAAATATACATAGAACGATCTAATCTAGCTACCATGTATGAGAAAACTGAAAACATTTTTAGAAATGCGTGCCATCACCTGACAATCAAAACGTTCACTCCGTTGTTTACTACTCATAATCCTTCCAGTCACGCATGACGCATGTCCCGTGATCAGCCAATTTCCTCCGTGTCCTAACAGAATCCAATACGGACTTGTGGAAATGTCATCGTTGGCATAGTTTCACTTGAGATACATAGGTCCCAATAACCAGATAACTAAGTCTCTGGACTATCCGATGAGTTATGGAGCAAGCTCCTGTTTAAAATGTAAATTGAATTTATTACTTGAATATTAAATTAAAACATTAACTTAAATTAAATTAAAACCCTTAATTTTATGCAAAAAATTTATCTAATGCATCAAGGATCTTCAGTAATCATACTTTTCATGAAAGTGCTAACTAAGAATAAGATTGATAATTTGTAATATAAAATGTTGGAAATGATTTATTTATAAAATGAATTGATGTTTTCATATGTTAAAATTTATTATAAATTTTTACCTTTTTTATTCATAAATGAGCAAGTATCTATAATATGTTTACATCTAAACTTTCTATATAAGAGAAATTACACCTAAAATCATTACAAACAATGAAACTGATGCAGCACTTTAGTAAGCACTGAAGGGTTGACTATAAATTACAATGTTTAAACTTTAAATTCATCATAGAAAGAAAAATCTACCCAAAAATAGTCTACCCCATCTGGAGCAGTTGCAAAATTCAAAATGACAATTTTTTTTGGGTGGACCGGTGTCTACACAGATGGACTGAAAGGCAAGATTCCCTGCGAAGCCCTTCCTAATCATCGAGGCAAATATTTAGTGATACATGTTTTTAAATGGATATATAATATGTGAAATAATTTAACGGAAGCCCTACTCAATTGGAGGCCCTGTGGAGGTGCTCACTTTGCACTTGCTCACCGACTGACCTTCTAGTGCCTTACGTATGGCCTTTTTTATGAGTAAAGGTCGTCCTTATTGAAGTATACTGCTTCGACTAATATATCTGTTCAAATTATGCAGCAAGAAAGAGGTTTATTGAGCATAAACTTCAGTCCCTTGGTAGTCAGTCATGTCACGTTGAGTCCTATGTTCGAGCCTTGGCCATTGCTAAAGAAAAATCTGATGCTGAAAGAAGGTTCTCAATTCATATACCTGAAATTTATATGCGTGTGAACATTTGTTAACTTCCTGATATTGTCATTAACAGCATCACGAATCTTGCAGGACCTACACCTTGGCAGCTGGTATGCGCTCATTGTTCGAACCCTTTGAATCAGTTGCACGTGAAAAACATAATTGCCCTTGCTGTGAACGACCTTTCTCTGCTGAAGAGGAAGATGAGTTTGTCAGAAAGGTACATAAATATTAGTAAAACTTACTGTACTGACAATTTTTTAATTCTGGACTATTTTGACGTGTTGTTTCTGTTTGGTTCTCCAGACTGTTTGTTTCTAATTTAAGATCTTTTTTGCTCAAACTACAGCAAAGAGCCAAAGCTGCTGGCACTACTGAGCGTATGAAGGTTATGGCTGCTGAGTCTTCGAGTGCTGACTCCCTCTTTCAGCAGCTCGATAAACTTCGGACTGTGTATGAAGAATATGAAAAAGTCAGCACAGATACAATCCCTTCTACAGAAAAGAAATTGGATGAACTAAATGAGGAGCTGGAGCAGAAGTCACAAGCTTTAGATGATGTAATAGTCATTCTGGTTCATTCTAATTTCAGTCACTTTTTCTCTGACCTGATCCTTACAATCACATTTGCACTGTGTTTGAAGCGCCAAATTCACAGACATTTCCTCTTGCTATTTTTGAACATATACAGTTTATTTCTGGTGAATGTGGCCTTTCCGCTTGTTGATTGCATGTAGTGGTATTGAGTTTCACTAGTAGTGAAGCTCTTAGTTATGGTGGGTCTTTCATTTTAAGGAGGGTGGTGAGAGAAGCTCCATTTTTTGTTTTTTTTTTTTCATTCAGTAAACAAGTTCAGTGAATGTTATAGCTACCAACTGATGGTCTAATATGCTATCTATTATGTCTACTATCAGATTTTAGGTATTTTAGCTCAAGGAAAGGCTGACAAGGACATGATTGAGGCCTTAGTGCAACCTACTGAAGCTGCTGATAGGTTTTTTCGAGAGATACAAAACCTACAGAAGGATGTTGATGATTTACAGTATAAGCTTGAAATTCCAGGGGAAGGTGTCAGAACCATGGAACAAATCCAGTCATTGCTGAATGTTGAGAAGGAGAATGAGTATGCCTTTTTTGACTTGATCACTGCTTGTTTGTAGAGATATGGTGCTGCATAAATTATCTACATTTTTTACGTGTATGTGTGCAAGGGCAATATTTTAATATGAATGACAAAGATGCTACTTATATTTGTTTTGATGTGTCAAATAACATGCTGTCAAAAATTATCCTGGTTCTGATTCCTCTAGTTTCCCTTTGTTTTCTCTGCTCTTCGTTTTGCTGACAGGGAGGCTTTGCGTAATGAAATTGAGAAGTTACTAAATGAGCAGAAGTATTTGGAGAAAGATTTATCAAGTGTACAAGCACGATGGCATTCTGCAAGGGAGGAAAAACTGAAAGTCGCTAATACACTTTCTCATATTAGAAAAGTCGAGGAAGAGTTGGAACGTTTGTCTGAAGAGAAATACAATTTGGAGCTTGAGGAGAAGGTATTGTATCATTTTAATCATTAATTCCTTCAAGGATGAGAAAACAATACTTTTCTAGAAGATGTTACTATTTATTGTGTATGCAATGCATATGGAGTTACAAGTCTGTGTTTTTATGTTTGCAGCTTCTTTCAGAGGCTGTTGGGCCATTATTGAAGGAGAAAGAAAAATTATTAAGTGGCTACAATGATCTTAGAGAAAGGCTTGACAGTGAGCTAGAAGAGCAGACTGCACGTAAGAGAAGTTATGAGCAAGAGATCGATGAACTCCTAAGAATTAACTCCAAGATTAAAGAGTACGTTTACCTGATTTGAAGAGCTACTTTTCTCCGGTCTAGTTATTTCATGCAAGTATAATGTTATATTTGTTGATGGGAACAGGTATAATGATTTAAAAAAAGATGAACGGCTGAAAGAGCTTCAAGAAAAGCTGTCAGTTTCTGAGTCTGAAATTCAAAGATGTGAGATTAAGAACAAGGAGATATCAGCCGAACTGGAGAAAAGTAAGGATCTCGTGCGGCATCAAGATCAGTTAAAACGAAATATCGAGGACAACATAAATTACAGAAAATTAAAGGCTGAAGTAGATGACCTTACCCTTGAAATTGAATCAGTGGAAGAGAGTATATTGAAATCTGGTGGTATTTCCGCAACAGAAACTGAGCTTGTGAAGTTATCTAAAGAAAGAGAGAGACTTCTGTCTGAGGTATGCTCTCTCTTACAATAATAAGTAGTGTTCAGTTAGAGCAGTTTTGTTTTGTCCATTTAACTTTCAATAAGTGGTCATAATGTGGAGCAGTGATCTTCTTTTGATTGGACAGATTAAATTAGCAATGCTACTGTAGAATCAGTATTTCCATTTATTTAAGGCTGTAAATATTGTCGTGTAGAGATCTCACAATGGTATCATTTTGGGTGGAGTTTAATAACAATGAAAATTCATAAATGGTTTGGGAGCAGACTTATGTGCTTAGATAATAATTGATTGATCATATATTAGGTTGTCAATCAGGACAATGATTGATAGAGGGGTTTGTTCTTTCAGTGGGGTGTTTGAGTGCGTGTTTCTCTTTTCATGTCTTACTTTCTCGGTGTAGTGGGTGATTATGAACTTTTGGATGTTTGGCAAAAACATCTTCAACTGCACTTAGCAGCCTTGCAGGGGTATGCTCGCATACATTAAGTTAATCACGACGACAGAGTTTTGTATGTGATACTAATCAGTAATATGCCAAATGCTGATTTTAAGCCCCCTTGGAGAGTGGAGACATGTTCCATCTTACAGTAGGATGTAGAATAATTTTGTGATTTCAGTTAGAACCTAACTTAAAATGAACTATGATGCACTACTTCTGTGCTTTCTAATTCGGATTTATCTTCTTGGAGTTCTATTTGCATTTGTATTATTCAATGGGGTATGGGAGTGATATCTTTAATATTCCTAAATGTGCCAAATGCTGATTTTACACCATATAGAAAAATGTGCAAGCCCCTTCAGAGAATAGAGCCATTTCCCTCTTACAGTAGGATGTAGAATACTTTCTAATTTTATTTAGGCCCTAACATGAAAAATTCTATGAGAGTAACAGTATGTATATTTTCTGCAGCTAAATAAATGTCGAGGAACAATGTCTGTTTATGAAAGCAATATATCGAGGAACAAGGTTGATCTCAAGCAGACTCACTATAAAGATATTGATAAACGCTATTTTGACCAGCTTATTCAATTGAAGGTGACTTTAGTAATGTGGTTTCATGAGTCCTAACTCGACTCCATATTTTAATTATAACTTGAATGCTTTCTGCTGCAGACAACAGAGATGGCAAACAAGGACTTGGACAGATACTACAACGCGCTTGACAAGTGAGTGATTCAAGTAAAGCATTTTTCTCGAGTTTGGGTTCACCTAATTTCGTATTCTTAATTGCTGAGTATAATAAACCTGCAACACATGCAATGGTTGACCTGAACATTCAATCAACTGGAGAATCTTCTTAGTTTGCTGTTTTAAAGAGGCTGGGGATTTTTTTTCCTTCCGAAAATAGTCAAGCTATCTTGCTTTACATACCTGCTGGTGTGGAAATTGCTGGATCTTTGTGATTCTCAACTTTCTTTTACCCCGTCAGAGCTCTCATGCGCTTCCACACTATGAAAATGGAGGAAATTAATAAAATTATTCGGGAGCTTTGGCAGCAAACTTACAGAGGTCAGGATATAGATTACATTTACATACATTCAGATTCCGAAGGTGCTGGAACACGATCTTATAGCTATAAGGTATACATATGTTTTCATGTCACCTGCTTGCTTGTTCGGGGTACCCTTGTCTTGTTTCATTGATATTCATGTAATTTGTTACAATGTTTATTAGGTTCTCATGCAAACTGGTGATACCGAGCTTGAGATGCGAGGAAGGTGTAGTGCTGGTCAGAAGGTGAGCTGTGATAGTCTCTGTTGTTTATGTTTCTAGAACAGTAGAACTACTTTTTCCCTTTCTACTCTTCTTCCAAGACTAATTTGTAAAACATTTTGTCTGTTAGGTCCTTGCTTCACTTATTATTCGTTTGGCACTGGCGGAAACATTCTGTCTGAACTGTGGAATACTAGCACTAGACGAGCCAACTACTAATCTTGATGGTCCTAATTCTGAGAGCTTGGCTGCTGCTCTTCTCAGGTATTTGTTTATGATTTATCTTAGGATAACTTATGTTTCCTGTTGTATACTGCATCTGTTATTCTTTCTTTTTTATTGTGCAGAATTATGCAAGACAGGAAAGGCCAGGAAAATTTCCAGTTGATTGTAATCACGCATGATGAGCGGTTTGCTCAGCTTATTGGCCAACGCCAGCATGCTGAAAAATACTACCGTGTTATCAAAGATGATCAGTAAGCTATTTTATTCCCTGCGTTATTTTTGGCTCCTTTTATACAATTAACTTTATGTTTACCTAGTGGATCTTGAAATTCCAGTTATGCTTTCTCATTGAACCTGGGTTATTAAGGGCTTAGTTTTGGTCTTCTGCTCTAAGAAGACAGACGTCGTTTATGGTGCATACTACAATGGACTGGGCACAGAGTCCCTCACTAGCACAAACATGAACAAAAGCTTAGCAGTTGGATAACTGGCATTAAAATCTGTCTTTATACTGACAAAGAAGATTAAAAAAACGCGTCATGGGAAAGAAACATATGTTATTTTCACCCTTCCCTTAAAGTTGCCCCATCTAATACCCGTGTTAATGTGGGCTCCATTAATGTTGCAGTCAATTTTGCAACTGCCCTCATGTGACGCGATTTTGTTACTTAAGTTAGTATTAGCAATTACCTTTCATTATGACACCGCTAAAGGCACAGTTTCCCGAATCCATAGAAGGTGATGCCTAGTCGTCCTAAATGATCCTACAGTTTTCACCAGTGGTCCAACCTATGCACTGATTGGCAGGGACTGAAATCATGTAGGGAGTATTGTCAGTTTGGTTTTATAATGGGTGCATGGTGTGAAAGTTTATCAAGAGTTTTGATTTCGTTTTACCGTTCTTTGGACTAAACGTTCTCTATTTTCTCTGCTTGATATTTTTAGTCAGCACAGCATAATCGAAGCCCAGGAGATCTTCGACTGATATGTTGAATGATACAGCAAGATCGCTTTCTACACTTACCTTCAGCCAGCAAGCTATACCCGTATCTCCAGGGTAATCAAGGACTTTGCAGCTACGTAAACTACTTGTAGGTGATTTAATCATGCCTAATTATGTCGTTTAGAAGACATCATGTAGTCCAAACACATTGCGAGTATCAATTTTTATCTACCCAGCTCTACATTAACACATAGGGAAGCTATTTAGAGTGCAATGTAATCGTTGGCAATCATCCATGGGTTTTGGCATTTTTGGAAGCTGTAATGCTGTAAATGAAGTCAATGTTTTGTTGGGGTGTCGTCGAAATAGTGAGAGTAGAGGTTGTAGCCGTGCCCGTCTATTACTATCATATCGGCATTACCCTATTGTAGTACTCTGTTAGGCTGTCTGCCTGTCTAGGGATATATACTCCTGGCAATTCCACTGTGTAGAGGCTTGGGTGTGTTGTGTACCTGTAAAAATCAATTAGGTAATGCGGTCTTTCTAAGGTTTGCCTTGAAAGTCATCAAGAATTTTCTGACTTTGACCGATACCAACTTAACCCGATCCGTATCTGTACGAGCTAGCATGCGAAGTACGTAGAACTGTAGATGTATATGAGATAGCATAATGTACTCTCCTTGCGTTTTTTCAGTAAGGGTGGGCTTTGGGTCGATCCGTTTTTTTTACGAGGTGTTTCGTATCCGATCCGAGAGTAGTTGAATATTGATCATTTTTAATAGACTCAATTTTTTTTTGCCGGATATCTAAGTACCAATATTTATCTTTTAAATTTGCTGATTAATTGTTACCCGGATCAGCTGTATATGTTTGGATCGGATGTCCAATTTGAATGATCAATATCCGATCATTTAAGGAACATCAATCAGTACCCAATTAGGCAAAGCCTTGGATTAGTTCGGTTTATTGAATTATCGGATCTGCCTGATAATTAAATACTTTTCTCACCCCTATCGTGACCCTATGAGTTCTTTAGATATGCGCACCATTCCCTAGCCATGCATTAATCTAGTATAAATTCAACTCAAAAGTTCGAATTGTAGTCATTTATTTTCCTTATGTCATTTAATCTAGCATAATTTAGTTAATCTAAACTTCAGATTGTCTTTGAACTACACCTAATAGTTCGAATTAGTTTTGGAATAATTTTCTGCTTTGATATTATACTACTGTGAAGAAATGAAAATCCCAAATGACACGTCTATACTAACTTGTGTATCTTGGTGTGACTTGACCCATTAAATTATCATGATATCAAGTCGGGGGTTTACTTCTCTTTTTAGTAATCGAAACTTATCAAGTCCATTCGAAATGTTCAAAACTTGCAAGTATAATGTCATATGATAGCACAACTTCGAACACTAAAAAAGGCGCGGTGAGTGACCAAAAAACTTTCATTTTTTAATCAATAGTCCGAGCACGAATACTAAAACCGAAATACCTTCAAAACCTGTGAGGGACATTTTACCCCCTTATCAAGCTACCAATGTAGAATGTTACCATTGATTTTGGAAAAAATGACATAATTTAGAATTCAAGTCATTATAGCCTTGGCTTCAGAACCTGATGTGTCCTCAAGTTGTAGGAGAAATCAACATAGAATCCTCTTGTTTCTCCAAATAGTTACTCAAGATGCAATAGGCATAGTTTCAACCTCGTGCTTCAATGAATCGAACAAAACGGTTGATAGATAACGCTCTCCTCCGCTCGGAAAAATTGCCTGCATAAGTACTATAGATAAGAATAGAAACACTAAAAAACATTCTTATTCACTTCTACCAAACAGCCCTTTAAACATTGGCCAATTTACCTAATATTTTGTAGAAACTAGACAGTATGCATAAAGAGTTTTGGAGAGAAGACATACAACTATGAGCTTTCCCGCGTTCTCCGGTCTTTTTGCAAGCCTTATAGCGGCCACTGCTGCAGCTCCGGATGATATTCCAACCTACAAAGAACCAATAAAAATTTTAATGATGACAAACCGTTAACTTAAACGCTTATATGAGACAATAGAATGAAAGACTTTATATGTATGAGTTGAGGGCTCGTTTGGTTTTAGCTCCGAAAACGAAAATGGAATGGCAACGAATCTAGTTCATACGTATACTCTTATTCATGAATTTTTTTGGAATCATTCCTTGTGGTTTGAATTAATTGGAGTAGAATTTGATTACTTTTGATATCCTATAGGAAAGTGAGGAAAAACAAATGCATTTTGCATGAAACTACAATTAATGATTCTCGAAAAATTGATGAACATTCCGTTTTCGTTTTTAGAGTTACTCCAAATGGGGTTAGCTTGAATCTGCATAACGCACCAGTAAACCTTCTTTAAGTGCAAGTTGTTTAGCCATCTCAATAGCTTCATCACCAGCCACCTGAAAAACCAATTTACCCAACATAATCTGCCATTGTTTTATCTGTACTTCTAGGAAAGCAATCAACATTGTATACCATTAATCTTACCTCAATAACTTCATCAAGCAGATTGATATCCAAGAGCGGCGGAACCAAACCTGTACCTATTCCTTCGATCTTATGTTGCCCTTTCGACACAAAACAAAAGAACAGTCACAAATTACTCATAAGAAGCATATATGTATAGAGCTGTGAGCCGAACCGTGATAAACCGTTTCATTCTGGTTCGGTCCTGGATCGTAATTGGGTAAGAAAGAAGCTCACCTGGAGGCTTGCCATTCAAAACAGCACTTTCAGCAGGTTCAACACCATAGATCTGTTCATCGATTGCTATAAAGCATTAGCCTGAAAAACTTTAGGCTCTTTCACTCTCATTTATACACTAGCTAGCTTCAGTCCAAATTAGTGAACCAAAAACTAACCTTAATTGCAGGATTTTTCTCCTTAAGAAACCTGCCTGAGCCCATAACAGTACCAGCTGTCCCTATTCCACTCACTAGAATATCAATCTTCCCTCTACAAGCTTTCCATATTTCAGGTCCAGTAGTTTCATAATGGATCTGTGTACAACATATCAATGAGTAAAAATAACCCGAATCTAGAATCCGATTACATCCAAATAGGTTCACTTGAAATGACCCGAGAACTCAAAGTAACCCTACCCACATGACATAACTCGACGAATTTGACCCGGAATCATTAATTTGAAATTGACCCAACTCGAAGTAAACCGACCGCACCAACTAGAGTAAACCTTATTGATCATTAGGTCCGACTTTGTTAAGTTTTCTATTATATCTGACGGGTCTAAGACGTGGAGGGTTTGCACGTCAAAATGTACATACACACTAGTTGACACTTGACACAAAGCATTAAAAAGCCGGTTTAGCCAAACGGCATACTAAAACCAATTGGCAACACGAGGGGGAGTCAAACGGTATCATATTGTTGATGTGGGCCATTCTCACGTTCAACAGACTTCAACCCGAAACGGTTCATTGAACAAATAATTGAAATGAAAACTTACTCTTGGGTTTGTAGGGTTTCCAAACTGATTAACAAGGTAACTATTTGGTGTCCTTTCAACAATTTCATTGGCTTTGTCCATCACTCCTTGTGTTCCTTTATGCCTATCCGTAAGAACAAGCTCGGCTCCAAACGCTCGTATAAGAATCTTCCTTTCTAAACTCATAGAATCTAGCATCACCAGAATGAGCTTGTAACCCTTAATTGCTGCAATTGCTGCCAATGCTATGCCCGTATTTCCGCCCGTCGACTCGACAAGTGTACTCTACATTCCTCACCATTTCAACAAGTTATAACCATGCCAAATCAAATCCATTCTACTTGCAAATAGCTTAAATAAATGATTAACTAGAGTCATTTGTTATGTTTCTTGATTGTCCGAGATCTTTTGATAAATTCCGATTGGCCAAATAAAGTTGGGTTTGTAGCACACGGACCTTATATACTAAACTGGTAGTTTGTATTCCGAAGAACAATTACATTGATCATTTCCGGAACTCGTTATAAACTTATGTACGTGCATAAAACGCTAACGATCAGCTTACCTTCCCGGGAGTGATCAAGCCCTTATCCTCGGCATCTTTGATCATACCATATCCAATCCTGCAACAAAAATGTATGATCTTTAGCTTCAAGTACACAATATACAATCAATGTTGCACTTTTGCTATAAATCAAAGAGGGTGAACACGTAAGATATATATACCTATCCTTGATGCTTGAGCAAGGCTCCATCATCTCTATCTTGGCGGCTACGTGGGCATTACAACCTTGTACGACATGATTAAGGTACACCAGAGGGGTTTTCCCTAGAAGCTTATGATTGAAAAAGAATAACAGACAAATATAAAAATGAGCAATTTATGTAAGTAATTAAGTTCTTAAGTACCAAAAAATTAATTAATAAAAGGAAATTACCCCAGTAATATCATTGGCTATTGCACACTTATCTTCCATGTTGAATTCACTACTCTGCTAAACTTACAGATCATGATCAAAATAAATACATGAACAATTGTCGGATACAAATTATCAATAAATAATTGGAAAAAAAATTATATTTTAAAACACTCTTATTAATTTTGATGTGAGTTTTTATGGCAATAATTATTTTCTCAACGAATAGGCAATT
Source organism: Fagopyrum homotropicum (assembly GCA_033239125.1). NCBI lineage: Eukaryota > Viridiplantae > Streptophyta > Magnoliopsida > Caryophyllales > Polygonaceae > Fagopyrum > Fagopyrum homotropicum. The sequence goes on along the minus strand of BSWB01000007.1, from coordinate 8,355,149 downwards.
TACAACGTTTATTATAACTAATTTTAAGTTATGATTTATCATTTTGAAAGTGTGTTATATTTCTATCCATACGTGATTTATATATTACTACGATCAATAAGTAAATGAGTATCAATACTAAGGTGGTCTAGTGATTGTAGCGCTAGACTCCTTAAGTTTTAGCCCAGAGATTCGAGTTAACTCGATTCCTCCTTGGAGATAGATGGGCCACTACTTTACTACGACGTCTCGCTTCACTCTTAGTAAACAGATTCTCGATATTTACTTTTACCACGGTTATAATTATGTACGTATAACAAATTAAGGCTCTCATGCATCTATCAAGTCATCAAACCGGATAGAGAAGCGGGTAACCTGATTCATACAACCCAACAAAAACTTCACTTGAATTGAATTGACAGTCAAACCCATTTCAAGACCAACAAGAAAGAGGATCGGTCGAAAGAGAGAACCACAGTGAAGAGATGATGATGAAGATCAAATATGGAAACAAAAAATCATTTTACAATTTCATAAATAAATTTAAATTAAATAAAAAGAAAGAAAATAAACCTGGTATTGCAAGATTATACGAAACCCTTTGTTTTGGTGGTGTGTTGATTCCTTAGCCTTCTTCTCTCTTGGACTTTCAGAGAAATATCAACTTTGGGATCTTGTTCAGTTGTTCTACACAATAAATGCCGGTTTATATTTTTATTTAAAAGATAATATATCAATTTGTCGGACCACCATAATAGGAAAAGGAGTGATTATAAGGTATGGAAAACAAATAGCATATTTTTGTTTTTTTATTTTATTAGAAAACAATTAGGGTAGTCAACTTCACAAAAGAGCATCTATTATTACAATGATTTTAAGTTTCTTACTTTATTGGCATTGGCCATCCTATTTATTTATTTATTTATTTTTTATAATGAAAAGCGGTTCGGGTCGAAAGGCCGAAAATGTTCGGCAGACGGACTAACCGTCATGAAGAACCACAAATAAAGGAGAACAGAGATACACATAAATACATAAAAAAAAACCCGAAAGCAAAAAAACCCTATTTACTTATTTGAAGTGTATTGTAATTGTATCCAAAAACTATCCCAAGTGAATAATAAAATTTTATGTAATTAAATTTGTTTAAATAGTAATCCATTGATAAACTAGGAGTTGCTTTAATTTATTTTTAAGTAATTAACAGGTCGTTCAATGGGAGTTTAAAGATCACAATGGAACAAAGCCCCGATTATAAAAGGCGCCATATTTTTCATTCTTGTAAAAAGATTTAGTATCTAAGAACTGTAGTAGGTTTTCTTTTTATACTAAAATATAACACAATAATATCTCTCCTATTTTATCTACCATTTTCTTTTTTCACTCAAATTTCAAATAATATCTTATACTTTTCCTCTCCTGAAGACGGTTTGTTTGCTTTTATATTTTACATATCATCAAATCGACATCTTCATATCTAAACTCAATTTCAAGTGTTGATCAGCAAATCTGTTTCACGACATCATCCTCACTCTCTAATCTCTATTCAGAAGACTATGAACTCGAATATTTGTTTACACAAAATCATTTGTTCTGTAATCTCTATTTTGAAGACGACAAACTCGAAGATCCGTTTACACAAGTCATTACTTTTCTATGGAAGAATGAAGATTAAACCCAAAATTGTGAAAGATTTAATTAGAATTAGTGGTTGAAAGAAAACGAACTCGAAATTCTATTTTAAATAGATTGAAAATTTAATTTTAGAGCAGGGACACCAAAATTTATTGGACGATCCTGGTAATTAATTCGATACAATCAATTTTAAATCCATGCAACCCCAAATTTTATGAGTTGTTTAATGAACAAATTTTTGAGTAAAATTCAAATTATTTAATTTAAAAAGTTATCTAATACATCATAGAGCAAATGAAAGGACGTAATAATCCTCACGTCTATGTCACACTACCAATTCCTCTACGTACCTATCCCTCTCTCGTTTGTCTTCTTTCCCTGCACCTCCTTCGAATAACTATTGGACCAAAACTTATATCTTCAACACGATATGAGACGAAAAGCTGCTACGTATTGTGTGTGGTTGGCAATATTGTAAAATTAGGGATTCTTCTTAAATTTTTGAAAAACTAGAGATATTAGATATATAATAATAGCTTGTAACATTTGTATAACCTTACAAATGAAAATTGTTGAAAATTTACGCTTAAACTTTAGCTACTTTTAGATCTCTATCGCTATCACTTGATATAAACTAGGATCAGGTTGTCAGTGTGTCAAAGTCCAATACAGACGGACCGGTAGAGCGGGATCGTGTGCATACGAGTGCACATTCGCATTAGGCTCAAGCCCAGCACATAAATCCGTCAAGGTTCCATCCTAAAACCAATTGCCAATAGGAGTAATAGACCGCTGACCTTACATACTAGACTCGACCGGTAGAGCGGGATCGTGTGCATACGAGTGCACATTCGCATTAGGCTCAAGCCCAACACATAAATCCGTCGAGGTTCCATCCTAAAACCAATTGCCAATAGGAGTAATAGACCGCTGACCTTACATACTAGACTCGACCGGTAGAGCGGGGTCGTGGGACCTTATTATCTCCAACACAGTGGCTCGGGTCTAGAGGGCGGCGGATTACGTTGGGGGGTCGAGATTGTGTGAAAGCGAGAGAATATAATTTATTACAAACAAGTCATGATATCGTATAAGATCTCACTAGACTCGATCTCTTCATATATAATGTCAAACGCTATTTCCATAAAAAAATATATATATAATTTTAGCTACTTTCAATCACTATCGTTATCACTTAATAGGTATGTACTAGGGTCGGGGTTATCATCAGTGGGTCGAGAGGACGGCGAAAAACGTGGGGTGGTCGAATTATGTGAAAGCGAGAGAAGTTAATTGGGGTTTCACACAAAACCCTAATATCAATATATATGTACTAAACTTGATTTACTCCTAGCTACAAGAAAGCAAGACAAAGAAAACAAAGACTACGTTGACATGCAGAAAGAAGAAGATTAATTAAAACCCTAATTAGAATAAGCAAGACGCGTTAAGAAAAAGATTACGAAGAAACCTTGTGATAGGGTTACACCATTATTGAATATCGAGATTTTACGGATGCTTTAGTGTGAACTACCTGTAGGAGGTAGACCAACCTAACATCTCTATATTATAAAAAAAAAAAATGCTTCACAAACTATTTTTCAGAAAGCTTTTATAAAAAAAAATACAAATTTGAAAGTTGAAAATATGAATTAGAATGTGGGTTCAAGAGGTAGCCAAAAGAAAAGGCTACGTTGGCATGCATGTTTGCAGATGGACAAGTTAAGCATGCATATTATGGCAGTGAAATCAGAGGTACAAGAAGACACGTAAGATTCTACTACCCTCGTCCGCACTCATCTTTTTGAGGCTTTGTTTTTATGAAATTATTGCAAATATGGACCACTACTTTGTAATTTTTTTGGAATTATGTGCTTTATATCATCTTAATTTTTAAGGGCGGTTTTTGAAATTTTGTATGAAAGTGATGTATGACTATATATGAGTGCGTACTTTTGTGAAAAAAAACTTTTGATTTTATTTTATTGAAATTTAAAAAAAAAAATTGTGGGTTTTTTTTGGAAAATAATGTCGAGTCATATTATGGAATTTTTTTTGGACAATTTTGATAATTAGGCTTTTTTGAAAAACTAGAGTAGTAACTAGACATTTTAATGTTTCAATTAATTAAATATACTCCAACCTTTTGTATTTATTCTCATACTCTACACACTATTCTCTTAAGGATACATTTACTAAACACAAAACTAGAAAAAACCTAATAAACCAAATTATTTCAATTTTTTTTACATAAGATTTCTAATATCCACATTATCTACCAATTGGTCAGAATTATGAAGTTTGTGTGATTTTATATTTACGGTTAATTAATGGTTTACAATATTTTTTAGTTAATCCACACGAATAGTGTTTGATAACTATATATATTAACGAAAATACTTAGTTTCCTATGAATATATTAACAATGGTTGCTATTTTGAAGGGTCTATTCTTAAATTTGCCTTTATCTGTTTGAAATGGTATTTTTAACAAACTACTACCTATTTATAATAAAAAACACGATCTTAAAAGCTAGGCTAGAGCTTCTTCTATATTATGTTTGTTGTAGTTAGACCTGACCAAACTCGGACCCATTGTTTTTGACCAAAAATCAAGCCCATTTATCGAGACTTGGCTTGATTGTCGAGCTATTGGGTGTCCGGTCGCCCGATCGACATCCTTTTTATTTGAAAAAAATATTAAATGTTATTATTTATATAAATTTATTAATAAATATTATACATCTATTCATATTTAATTTACTATAATTATAATAAATTTTTTATAATTATACAAATATTAAAATTATACATCATATTATATATTATTTTGTCTATTTAAATTTTAATCTTAATTTAATTTGTGCCAGCCTAGATTGGCTTTTCGGTTTGATTGGATCCGGTTTGATCGGACTTTATCTTGTGTCCATACTCATCCATTTTTCGACTGGATGGGCTATCCGAAGATAACCCGGTCTTGTTATAGTTATAGTTCTGCATCTTCTTACAATAATAAATCCTCATGTGGTGATGAACAACGTAACGCTTTGTGAGTGATTACTATTGATCTGAATCTTTATCGATTTTGTGATGGTTCCTAAAAAAGCTTGTTTCGTACAAGAAATAATTGGCAAGTTTCGAATTTGGGCCTGTGAATGGGCTCAAAGAGGAGTGTACAGGCCCAATCAATCTTCTATTATCAAGATTGTTCAAATTTCGGACTTGGGCCTGTGAATGGGCTCGAATAGGAGCCCAGACCCAATGAAGCTTCTAATCTTATATCTATTAAAGCAGAAGCCTCTATTGCCACGTGTCAACGCCATGCTTCTCGAAGCCTAAAAAATTATTATAAAAAGTGATTTCTAAATGTTAATATAAATTGGAAATTGATTTTTAAATTTTTCAAAAATATTTAAAAAAATAGTTTTTAAACTTTTAAGGATTTTTTTTAACCAACGAGCATATCTTAACATATCAGTTTAAATATATAATTAATTAGAAGAGATAAATATTTAAAAGAGAATTAAAAGTCATAATAATAATTATAATTTCATTATGCGGATTTTTATTTTACAAAAATATACATATCTTATATCTATTAAAGCAGAAGCCTCTATTGCCACGTGTCAACGCCATGCTTCTCGAAGCCTAAAAAATTATTATAAAAAGTGATTTCTAAATGTTAATATAAATTGGAAATTGATTTTTAAATTTTTCAAAAATATTTAAAAAAATAGTTTTTAAACTTTTAAGGATTTTTTTTAACCAACGAGCATATCTTAACATATCAGTTTAAATATATAATTAATTAGAAGAGATAAATATTTAAAAGAGAATTAAAAGTCATAATAATAATTATAATTTCATTATGCGGATTTTTATTTTACAAAAATATACATATCTTATATCTATTAAAGCAGAAGCCTCTATTGCCACGTGTCAACGCCATGCTTCTCGAAGCCTAAAAAATTATTATAAAAAGTGATTTCTAAATGTTAATATAAATTGGAAATTGATTTTTAAATTTTTCAAAAATATTTAAAAAAATAGTTTTTAAACTTTTAAGGATTTTTTTTAACCAACGAGCATATCTTAACATATCAGTTTAAATATATAATTAATTAGAAGAGATAAATATTTAAAAGAGAATTAAAAGTCATAATAATAATTATAATTTCATTATGCGGATTTTTATTTTACAAAAATATACATATCTTATCTTATATATATTAAAGCAGAAGCCTCTATTGCCACATGTCGCCCCCACGATTAACCTCAGCCCAAAAAATTTTTAATGCCACGTGTCGCTCACAGAATTAACGTCAGTCAAAAAAATTTATATAAAAAGTTGTTAGCAAAATTTGTTAAAATTTATATTATAGAAAATAAAAATTGTGATATTATCCGTCAAATTGGATTTTATAAGAAAAGTTTTTAACAAATTTTGTTTGTAAAAAAAATGATAATATCACTCAAAGTTGTTGGCAAATTTTGTTTTCATTTAAATTAAGTCAACAAATGATAACGTTAGTTAACAAATTTTGTTTTTATTTATATTAATTTTTATTTATTTATGATATCTTATCTTATGTATATTAAGGATGAAGCGTTTTTTTTGCAACGTGTCCATCAGAAATTAGCCTCAACGAAACTTTTTTATTTTAATCAACAATATTTTTCAGCAATTTAAATTAAGTTTTTGTCGCAAAATTTTTGTTACGGAATTCTGTTTGAATTAGAAGATATCTCCATTTAAATAGAAAAAGGTAAATCTTAACTTTTTTTTACTACGTAGTTTTTACCATTTTTAATTATCAACTATATAGTTTTTTTGCAACATTTTTTTTACGAAATTATCTCTTTTTCAATTATACATCAAAGATAATTGTGAGATAAGATCAAAACTTTAAAAAAGTATTATAAAAAAAAAGTTACATATTTCTCTCTTTTTAAGCATTGATATTATTGTTAGGTTGTTAGCTGTAGGATTTGTTTCACAATCAGATTACTTTAATTAGGAATAAGAAAAGTTGATACATAAGCTGCTTTGAATTCAAAAAAAAAAAAAAAAAAAACAACGTTACCTGACATTATTGTTGTTTTTTAAATCAACAATTTATCATTCAAATTATGTAACCAATCACTGTAGTTTAAATATATAATTTTAAATGGTAAATCTAAACAGATTTCGGTGAAAAGAGGAGAATGCTCCCAAAAATTATTTAAACAAGTATTTTTAAAAAGTCAAAATGTAAAGTTGCTTTTTAATTATTTTTTAACTACAAGTTTCTTGATTTTCTATACTATCGAGTTTATCTACAAATTTCCGGATATTAACTACGATTCCCGGATCTTAAAATCGACTAATCTTAAAATAGAAAATCTCAACAAATTTAAATATTATTTTTTTTTTTTTAGTTTTAGACTTTAAAATTCTGTAACAGGTTTTTGATAACCCTAATAGTTTTCTATATATATATTCATACAAGACTTCCACCTCCATCTCTCAACTTTTTTCACTTTTTGATAGCCCTAATTAGTTAATTTAACAAATTGTGGTGTTGAAATGCATGAGTAAATGGCGATCAAGGTCAGGTTCAATCAAAAATCAAATTTAGGCTACGCAACTCCCATGAGATTTCTTTTGGGTGAGGTTCATCTTCGGAAACAAGCTGTTGAATACGTGGTGGGACAACCTTGGTTTTTATGTTCCTCAACTCAATTACTTCTATTGCATATCGGATAGAAACGCGGTGGTGTAGTTGTCTTTCTTCTTAGGCTATGCTACCTGCATTTGTTATGCATTTTTCCTCAACTCAATTACTTCTATTTCTCTTTGTTAACCGGTTCTACTATCCTATCAAGTGCGAATGATGTTCTTTCTCTCTGTCACATCCCGAAAGTCAACTCATGGTATGTAACACATGATAAACTCTTCCCTTCAGGGCTTCCTTGCTCGCATGATGTTGTTAGACGGTTTAAGAATTTATGTGCTTTGAACGCAAAGCTCCGTGTTTGATAAATTACTAAATTCCGTCTAAACAAAAGTTTCTTTTTTTGAAATCTCATTCAAATAAATATCTAAATAAACAGGAATATTAGAATCGGAAGTTCAAGCGCCACACATAATTTAAAATTGTCAATTTTGAATTCTAATTAATTACTAATATATTTTAATCTAAACTTTTCCTATAATATTCTTATAATTGATGTGAAATATTGTTATTTTTCAAAAACTCATAGAAAAAATATTTGTTAACAGTTTAATCAAAAGTAAATTATTTTGAGATATTAACAAATCTTTTTTTAAACCCACATTTGCAATAAACTATTGACATTAAATTTATTAATAAAAGATAAAACCTTTTTTGAAGTACACGTTTCTTTATCTTCTTCGGGCATAATATTTTTTTTCAACTTTTTATTAGAAAATTGATTTAATATTCAATAATTTTTCTAAGATATTCGTATAAATTTTAAAAATTGTTAGTGAAAATTTTCAAAAAGGTTAATTTTATAAAATAACAACAAACTACTAACTGGAAAAGTTTAACCCCATTAAGTCTTATTGAGATTACTTTTTTAAATTTAATAATATCGAGAAGATGTTACTTTAATTCTCACATTTACAATATTAAAATACGAAAATTCATCAAAAAATTTTCCTACTTTGTTACATTTCTTTGGTGATAAGATTAAGATCTAACATCAACTTTTTTATTTTTTTAAAAACTGAAAACAACAAACAACAATATTGGTTGCTATATAAATTTATCAATCAAGTTCATATGGTTGGAATTAAAAAAAAATATATAATCTGATAAATTCAAATCCCAACATAAATAAGGGTGCATAAAGTTTGTGAAATCACGTATTTAAAATTATATATATATATATATATATATATATATATATATATATATATATATATATATATATATATATATAATTTATTATTTTTTAATGATTATAAACGATGAAAATTATATTGCCATTTTTACCAAATATTATGTAATGTCTAACCTTATATTTGAAAATACTTTATATTTAATGATATACTATTTTTAAGGTATATTCTAATATGTGAATTCATTTTACATCACAATAATTAATCCCTTTATTATAAAATATATGAACATTCTAATATGTTATATCATTATTTCATTACGTACTAATGGAATTTATATGCTATTGATTTATATTCGATATAATTTTTTTATTATTAAGCTTTAACTTAACTATTCATTAAAGTTTTATGTTATTTTATAGAAAATGTAGCAACCGTTACTTTAAAAAAATAAAAATAGAGAGCTTAATACATAAAATCAAAATTTTAAAATGTCTTTAAAAATAATATAGTAATAACTACAACTAAATGTGAAGGCTTATCCCTTTGTGTCTTCTAATTTACTTTTTAAAATATGATAATAATATGAATATGTCTATCTTTTACAGAAATTGACAATATTTTTATATGACAACACTTATTTTTTGATATTTCTTTTAGATTTTTCGCTCTCTAGAATAATTTAAATTCAAATGTAGATTAATTTGGTATATTGCTTAATTATCTCGACTAGGTAGTTGAATTGAAAAGTTTTAGGGAATTTCGACCTAAAATTTTGATGGGATTATTCACACAAGAGATTCCAAGGAGAAATTATCACCAGTAAATTCTCATTATTTCATAATGAGAATTTATACTATGTGATATTCCGATTATTTTATTTTATGACGTACATGTTAATGTTTCATAATTATTATTTTAGTAATTTTATTTATAAATATATATTTAGCATGATTTACCATCACATACATCTGCATTTTATAATCACCACATTCTATATATTTTGGCAACCAACGCTCTTGCCATTTTCATTGTACAATATATGTCGTTTTTTTTAATTGATAAACTATGTGTGATAATGATAGTAACATACCTAAAAATGAATACAATAGAGAATATATATAATTATACTACTTATAAATCAGATAATTGAACTGAATGTATGAATACTATTACACATTTTAATATTTTATTGTTGTATTTGAACCTTATATTTAGCATATTATAATATGTATTATAAAATTAAATTTAAAATGCAAACCCGCACAAGGTGCGGGTATTACACTAGTATCAAGATTGTTGCTAAGTTGCGGTTGTTGAACGTTAATATGTTATTGATAAATCTTATAAAAATGAGCACAATAGAGGATAATTTAATTTTACACTTACAAAAAAAGCATAAACTGGGCTTAGGTTAATCATGTAAATCGCCCCAGCTTTATTTTTTACTAGACGATGATTAAAAATTTATAATCAGAGTGTAATATAACCGTTGGTAATCATCCACTGCAAGCTCCAGTGATTATTGACATTCTTGAAAGTCCAGTAAGCCCATCCAAACGTGGCGTTACCGTACACTTGAAGCTGTGCATTGGCAAATCTCTGATAATCCGCCATTGATGCCCCTTGAACCATCCATTCAGCTACCCATTCCCCTGTCAAAATGACTTCACCTTAGGACTTTCATAAAGTTTATTGAAGAGATTTCTGAATCCAAAAAAACTTATTTGTTTTATTATTGATCATATAATGTTTATATAGATAAATATTAAGAAATAAAATAATAATCTATTAAGATTAAAAAAAATACAATAGGCTCAATATATTAGGTTCATGTATAGTTACCGACGAAAGTGAGAGGGCCGTCGGAGGTGGTGACTTGACCCAAATCGGAAGCTCTGTTGTTGTAAACGAAGTCGATGTTTTGTTGGGGTGTCATATTGTTGAATTGATCAGAGAAGAGGTTGTAGTAATGTACGTCTATTACTACACTTTGCAACCCGTTTGCTAGTGAGAAGAGCTCTTTTGGGTCCATGGGTCCAAGCCTGTTAGACATCACTACGTACGCAGTTTGCGTATATTTTCGAACCATGTTGTACCCCAGCTTGTAGTACTTGGTTAGGCTGTCTAGGGTTACACCCGGAGCTAAGGGTTCATTGATCAATTCCACTGCGTACAAGCTTGGCTGTGACGCGTACCTATACATGATCATCAACATATACAATCAACGAGATTATGTGCTCACGTGGAAGTAATTTCAGGATCAATTTCATCTGAGGACTTATAAGGAGTCCATGTACGTCTCTATAGTTGTGTTCATGTGTATTAGGTTTGACTTTAGCTGCTATCACCGAGTTCCGCGAGCATACTAAAACTCGGCTAATTCAGTTAAAATAACAACCATAGATATGGCTGGCTAGATGGGTCAATCTTTGATAGATTGTTATACAAGCCGACCTCATTCGGCTCGATTCTAACAACTAGAGGTGAACATGATCGAGCATACCAAAGCCAAGCTACTTGAACATGAACATACAAATACACGGCTCTCGATTCTAAGAACTCGATTGATTGACAAGTCTAATTATATAGAATCTTAACAACTCGGGATTGATGGTACCTTGCGGTTAGGAAGTCGATGACATTGACAGTTTGTTGTATGTTGGCGTCGGTGGTGCCCCATTCTTGGGTGCCATCTCTAGTGCCACTATGCTCATTGCCATTTTGTGAGCCAGGAGCCGCATGCAAATCTATAATTACCTTTATATTGTACTTCCTGTGCAACAAATATTTACGTATACACTCATGAAATTGCTAGTTTGATTTCCAATAATGCAAGAGATCGAAGGAACCAAATGGAACTTACTGTGCCCATGAGAAGGCTCTATCCAAGGCTTTCAAGGAGCCTCCAACAAAAGGTGCAGGAGGATTAGGGTCACTTGCTATCCACCATCCCACTGGAATTCTCACTCCATTTATTCCATTTTGGGACATGAACTTGAAGTCATCTTCCACAATGTAGCTGTTCCAATGATCCTATCAATACAAACACACAAGTTGTTGTAACTTCCAAAAAAAAAAAAAAAAAAAAAAAAAATTTGTTGTAACTAAATTTTATGTATAAAACATGTATTTAATATATGTGCTCTGAACACTTTTCGGACATACTTTCGGTGGAATCCGTCCATTTTTAATACCAGAAAGTTTGAGCTTTGATTTCGTCTACGCGAGCTCTTGCTCGTGGTATTAAATTTAAGTTCCATGAGAAATGGAGGCCTAAAGTCGGTTGCACACAAGGCAAAAACTTAGAAAAAGGTAAAAAAATGTGGTTATCACACATCGATTAGAATAGGAGAAATCCTATGGGGTATTATAAGGAGAACGTTGTGACCTTGGGTCCTTGCCCATATTCAATGGGGAACGACGCAAGCAAACAAAATCTTGTAACACATTAAAGAAAATTGATATATTAAATAAGACTAAATTAGTCCTTTCAGAAAAGAAAATGTTATACACTTATTTATCGTTGAGGATATATATTAAGCAATATTAGTGACATAATGTTATAAACTTTGAATATTTAATTGGTAAAAAAAATTGGTACGAAAATCGGTAAAATTTTCATTACAACGGAATCGTAACCTGGGTCGTGTGCACTAGTACTAAAGTCATCATACACAATGTATCTATGTACTTTAAACTTTTTCGAATTATATGAAAGGGTTTTTTAGTTTATTTGAGGGGGGAAGTATTATTTAAAAGTTAATGCCCAAAAATAGAAAACAATGACTAAATCAAACGTGTACAAGACATACCGTCATGACTTGGGCTGCTCTCGAAGGACCATAACCATTGGTAATTTGGTACTCTCCACGCATAGTGGAGATGATCGTCATGACGAACACTGACGGGTCATCGTTGCCCCATCCATTACCCGAATAATCAGCAGTCAAAACATCGAGCGCTTTGGCCTGAAGAAAGAGTCCATTGGATGCTCGGATCTTGATCCGGTTCGGGTCCTTAGCGTTCCTCACGATTTGGAAAGTCTCTGTGTTGCCTGGGCTTGTTGCCACTGCAACTGCTCTACTTGAGATTCCTCCTGCGCTTCCTAAACCTATGAATTGGTTGGAGAACACTTTGAAGTTGAACGTGTTCTCGTCAATTCTCCACAACTATATACAAATAGGAGAACATGAAACTAATCAAATGGAATATATATTCCGTAAATCAATACTAGTTATGTGGATAATGTTATCCAGAATTATGAGAATTATGAGAAACAACAAAATTTATTTAACAAAAATAAAATACAATATAGATTTATAATGATTCACTCAATAATAACTATGTCAACTTTCAAAGTAAAGGTTCAAACTTATGACATAAGGCATATCAACCGATAATACAACACTAGGGTTTATATGAGCCGAACTATTCACGTTTAATTTGGACCGTGCTCAAAAGAAGCTCGGTTTTGTCTCGTTTACTCGACTAAACAAGCAAATGTATAAGCATATTTTTAAACTGAATCAAATTTTTGGGTTTGGTTCTAGCTCGAATCAATTCTAAATGATATTTTAAAGATGACTACAAGATTCAATATTCAATATGTTGTTATATGAGTCGAACTATTAAACTTAGTTTGTGTCCCTTTACTTTACTAATGAACATATTTTTAAGTATCGGTGATAATAAGTTCCCACATTGTGGACAATCTAAGTCTAGTATATAAGGTCGGTGGGATACTCCTTCTATTGTCAAATGGAACCTTATCGGGTTGAGCACACGACCCTGCTCTACCGGTCTATCTGTATCAGACTCTGACAATGACTTTATTAAAGTTTGAATTCGACTCGATTCTAAACAAGCCGAGCACGAGCTGATCAAAACTAAACGCGTCATCGGATGACAACCCTATATTATACGTATCAAAGATAAGTTGAATTTTTTTCGAGTTTGTCCAACAATTAAGTTTGTGGGCTTACTCTGAAAGTCTCCCAACCAGAGGCTGAAGTTCGGTTAGCAACGATGATAGTTCCTCCTCCTGATTCTGCACACACGTATTTCCCAGTCGTCACTGATTTCAGCTGAATCTGGGTCCCATCCTGCCATTAAATTATACATAAAATTATGTTAATCTTGATTTTAATTAATATTACAATACTTTCACGCATAATAAAAAGTTCTTACGCAAGATCTGAATTGATATAGTATACGTACCAGCAAGTCATTATTTGGAATGCCATCAAAGAGAGAAGGAAGAATCCAGCCTTCGGTAACAAGCCATCCTCCCAAATTGACTGCTTTGAGCTTCAAGCTTGGGTTTGTTCTCCCATGGCTTCCTTGAGGACCCACCACCAGAAGAACACCCACCATCACCAACGCCGCCATTAACATACTGCTTCCAAGGTTACTTCTGGAGCTCATATTTCTTGGATGAATGTTTTGATGGATGCTAAGATAGGATATGGGTCTGCTATATTTATACACACTGTGTATTAAAACTATATATGTATGCAGTGTTTGACGGATCGTTAATGGGTTGGCGGTCAACCATTCCGAGTCATAACATGAACGTAATCGAAGGTCCACCGTTTGCAATATTGAATTATAGCGTGCCCACTTTTTATAATAATGGCCATGTTGAGAGAGTAGACCGTATCAACGACGAAATGTTGTTCATTACTTTCTCCGGCTTTTGAGGCGCACGGAACTGCTTTGATGTTGCTTGGCGGCTGCCGATGTGGGAGATAAGTACGTGGTGTTCGCATGAACTCAAAATACCGGCCCTATGTGATACTTGGTGATCATTATGGGTGCGTTGGGCCGGCCAAAAAATAGGTTATTGGGTAGATTATTGCATGTACCTATTATTTTGAGATTATTTTGATCATAAAAAATACTCAATTATAAAAAAAATTACTGAAATTATAGGTAAATTATTGAAAATTTTCATGTCTCAAAATAATCTCTTGTTACTACCAAGCGGACCCTATATAGGCCGATATTTTGAGTTCACGTTGATTTTTGACACGTTGTCTACGTCATCGCTGCAATTGTAAGATAAGTGAGCTCGACCCAAGTGTTTTTTTAAATCTGACTAATTTGGCTCATATAAAAACCTAATATTATTTAAGTTGAACGAAACAAGTTTTGACTTGTTCATGTTCAACTCTTTTTATAAACGAGTCAATATATATCAAGCTGAACCTAAATCTTATTTGAAATTGAAAAACCCGTACTCGATCGGCTCATCTAAAAGGTGAATGGACGTAAGTTAAATTTTTCGGAATCGAATATGAGCTTGCTCGATTAGCTCGATTAGCTCGACTCACGTAATAAACTACTACCAAGGAAAAAAAGACAAGGTTTTTAGTAATAGAATTATTGAGATTTGGAGAATAAAACCAAAATCTATTTATATAAAACCTTATTTTGTAGCTTAACTTTTATACGTGATGATATATTATATTTTTGTAAGTACGAGTCTTCTAGAAATTTGATTTTACATGGTAATATCTATATATAGAACAAAATATATATACCATATAAATGC
The DNA here is from genome assembly GCA_033239125.1 of Fagopyrum homotropicum. Taxonomy (NCBI): domain Eukaryota; kingdom Viridiplantae; phylum Streptophyta; class Magnoliopsida; order Caryophyllales; family Polygonaceae; genus Fagopyrum; species Fagopyrum homotropicum. The sequence goes on along the minus strand of BSWB01000007.1, from coordinate 8,340,133 downwards.
CTTATACTATAGAGTTATCGGCTTTAAAATAGACGAAAGGATGGGTATATAGAAAGTTATGTTCTAGAACCTTTGACTGCCTAAATTTCAACATGAATGTGATAGTTTTAATTTAGGAATATCAATTCAAATCAATCAATTTGTGATGATAGAGATCAAGTATATTATAAATTCCAATATTTAAAATGATTAATAACTATCTCAATTATTCATATGCGTGTTAATTAACGATATGTTATTATAATTTTGTGAGGTCAATATATATGGTCAAAGTTGTACCAGTCATATTTTATATGGCTTTTAAAAGGGGAACTTTTTATGAAAATTACATAATTATCCTCATACTCAAACCAGAGGCACAAAACCACCATTGGCACGCCCTCCTTCGAACTGAGCATTGATCGGTTCGTTCCGTACGGTTTTTGGACCGGATCGGATCGGACCGAAACCAACAATACAAGACCGGGAATGTTTGGTGTATGTATTGTTCCGGTCCGGTCCGGTATAGGTCCGGACCTATGAACAGTCCACGTATTGTAACTATCACATAATTTTTCGGTCCATCCGGTCCTAAACCGAACCTGGATCGAATAATTCGGTCCATTTCCGGTTTGCGCGCATTGATAGTCCTCCTACTTGGTCAAAGAAGTGTATACCCGATTTCAACAAAATCATACGTTAGAATCATCGACGTGTATTTTGGAGTAGATTATAATATCGGATCAGATCGGTTTTTTAATGGTCCAATCTACCGTCTTTATTTATATCAATTTCGGTTTTTGATGTTGCGGTTTAACGATTTTTTCCGGGATAAATCTTTTTACTAAATAACTAATTTAGTCAATAAATCATTATTTTACAAAAAAATATAAATTATATTTTAAAAAATAACTTTGCCGATCCTTGTAACATCGCGTAAAAAGATTTGATCGATAACAATCTTCTTAGGGAAGCTCTATTTAACTTCAAATTTTGATTTAAAAAAATTGTAAAACTCATGGATAATCACAAAAATAAAAAAAAAAATTAGATAATTTACTTTCTAACGTAAAACTTATTGGAAAAGCTCTATTTTATAACTCAACTTTACCTTTTGTTATATATATAGAGTGAAAGATCCTAATTGTGGTGGATTCACCGGTCTCTTATGTTTCTATAAATATAAGTTATTTCCGTTATTTCAAGTAAACATTCAAACCATTATTTTCACATTAATGATTCTTTAAGAATATGCCATTTGAACCCTTTCAAGGGAAGGACAATCGGAGACTTTTGTTCAGCGTCAAAAACTCCAGCAAGACCATACACCATATTATTCAAAACACACGTCGTCCTGAATTACATCAACAAAAAAATATACGCTAATTTCAAAAAATTTTCTTAACAAATAACAATGAAAGTTTTTATTTCAACATATTATGCAAGACACATACTATAAACTAGTTTAGTTTAATAATCGATCTACCTCAAAAGTATTCGAATATTATTCAAAACACACATGTCGTCGTGAATCACATCAACAAAAAATATACTTAAATTTCAAATTTTTTCTTATATGAAATCATAACGTTGGTTTAATAATCGATCCGCCTCATAAGTTAACATCCATTGGTTTTGTTATGTGAAATCATGATGTTATTTGTTTGGACGCTAGGAAAAAATTACTTTAACTCGGTTGTTAAAGTAGAAGCATTCGCGCTAAAAGTTAAACTAAAAGAAGCAATAAGACTAAATATCAAAAAGATCGAAATTGAAGGTGATAACTTATGTGTTATCAAGACACTCCAAAGATTTTGAAGCTGTCTTTGAGAGATCGAGATGATATTATCCGACTACAGACTGGATCTTCGCTTCTTTGAGGAAAATCATGTCATACATGTGTTCATAGAAATCAACTGTGTTGCTGAGCGGCTGACTCATTTGAGAATTTCGAACCCCAACATATATTTTTCTAGATACCGAACTTCGTGTTCTCATCCGTAAGGATATTTTAGGATGAACTACTCCATAATATAGTTTCTTAACCACTTTTTGTAAAAATAAAGAAAAAAAAAAAAAAAAAAAGAAAAAAAAGCCTACAAACGCACGCCTGCATGATCGCTTATTGGCCCCCTTTCCATTGAAGCCACTAATACTTGTGAGGATTACGTTATACACGAGTTGTATAGTTGTATATATATACAGTATACGGTCCACATTGTGTGGCTACAAATCTTATACAATAACTAAAATAACTAAGGGTGTTTATTCAATCCAAATTTTTTAAAATTTTGACCGATTCTTAATAATCATATATGGAGTCAATACAGATTATGTGAAAATTTTATGTGTTGGGGGAAGATTTCCATTGAGTTTAGATTTCCATTGAGTTTAGGTAGGTATATAAGTAATGAAGAATCCTACAAACTCAATGATAATAAATTCTTTTAAAATCAACAAACTTTTAAATATTATAGGAGTTTTATGTAAAATTTTAAATCCTAATTGAATACCTAAAGTTTTATATGGACTTTTAAAAATCTATATTCAATACCCATAGACTTTTAAACTCCAAAAAATTCCTGTAAAATCTTAATTGAATACATCCCTAAAAGTCTAAAGAGAAGAATGTATAGCAAGTTGACTTCCGACGGTTACACAATCATTGACATATATATCTTTAGTTTTTTCATAAGAGGAAAGTTGTCATTGTTGGTCTAAAATATAAGGTAATGTAAGTACATATGTTTTTATAAGAAGTGAAAATGTTATAAATTTTCATAACAAGGCAAGTAATTAGAAAACCCTTAGAATTGGCATACTCTCTAACTAAATGTTACGATAATGATAGGAGTAGGAAAATGAAAGAAAAGTCACCATTAGAAAACATAATGATATGAAACATTATGTGTTAAATAGTTTTAAAAAAACACACGAAATTTAAAAATGAATATGAACTATATACTATCACTAAAGTAGTCGACGTTTATGCTCACGTGCGACTTTAAGATTTTTTCTCGAAATAATTTCTCTTACTAAATCACTAATTAAGTTAATAAAATTTTTTTTACTAAAACTAACTTGTTTTTTTGGTGAAGAGGAGTGAGGCTCCTCCGCGCGAGGCGCTTGGATAAATAAAAAACGCTAACCAAGAATAGTGCGGGACAAAACAAAACCCCTAACATGTTAGAAATTAAATGAAGGACACCCACAAGCGAGTTATCTAGAGGATGAAGGCCCACCGGAAACTGGAACGCAAAATTAGCTAAAAAGGCCACAACGGCATTAGCCTCGTGGTAAATATGTCGGAGTTAAACGAGCCAATTCTTACGAATGAAGCCCTGACGGCGAACCACCAGACTAATGAAGGAATGAGAATGGGTGACACCTTTCTAACTCATATGCACTATGAGCAATGAATCCGTCTCTAACTCGATTTTGCGAAAACCCAACTTCCAACACGTCTCTAAATCAAGGAGTAAACCACAAAGCTCAGCAAGCGGAACCGTACACATACCAATATGGTGAACTCCACCATGCAACCATTGCTCATCCTCATTGCGAAGAACACCACCGGCTGCAGCTGCCCAGCTTCCTTGTCTCATAACACCATCAGAACTCTACTTGACCCATCCGAGAGGAGGTCTGACCTAGTTTATTCAAACCTCTTAAACTAGCTTGTTGTAGAAGCTCTATTTTTACTTAAATTTTAATTAAGAAAATAGTTAAACTTGTCAGATAATCAAAAAATAGAACTTTTCAAATAAGCTATTTTCTAATGTAAAACTTGATGGTAGAAAAACTTCTATTATAAATACACTTTAATTTTCGCTTTATATATGAACTCATAATTGTGGTGAATTCATCAATCTTCCACGTTCCTATAAACATAAATTATTTTCGTTATTCAGGTAAACATTCAAATTATTCAATTCCATTTTCTTAAAAAAAATATTTTTTTAACATCAATGGTTCTTTGAGAACATGAAATTTTAATCCTTTCAAGCGAAAGACAATTAAATTATGTGAAAATTTCGGATGGTGTCCTTGTAGTTTGGGATTTTCCGGATTTGGTCCAGAGATTTTTTTAGTGGGATAATTTGACATACTAGGCCTTTTTGAGTTTTTGTTTAAGAAAGTGTACCCCAAATTTTTTACCACTTTCATTTAATAGTAGGTAAAAATTATTAACCCTTCTATTTAGAAAGAAAGAATAAATGATGTTTGTTATTTGTTATTTGTTATATAAGTATAAGTTTTAATTTTTAATTACTGAATTTGTTTTCTTTTATTATTTTTCTTGCCTTTTTTTTTATTTAATTTTTATTTTCTTTTTTATTTTCTGCACTGAATTTTTCATACCGGAATTTCTCATACCAAAATTTTCATACCAGAATTTCTCATACCAGAAATATTTTTTATACCAGAATTTTGTCATACCAGAACTTGTCATAACAGAAATTGTCATACCAGATTTTTTTTCATACCAAAATTTTGGTTAAATTTTTTCATACTAGAATTTTGTCTTACCAAAATTATTTTCATACCAAATTTCGTATACCCTACGAACGCACGGCTGCATGATCGCTAATTAGCCCCTTTGCATTGAAGCCACTAATATTTATTTGTGCAGATTACGTCATACATGAGGTGTATAGTTGTATAGCTGTATCTATATATAGTATACGCTCCACATTGTGTGGCTACAAACCGTATACAACAACTAAACGTATAAAGAGGAGGATGTATAGCAAGTTGACTTCCCACGGGTACACAATCATTTACATATATTTTTAGTTTTTTCCATAAGAGGGAAGTTATCAATATTGTTTATGTAACATATAAGGTAATGTAAGTACGTATGTTTATAGAGAAAATTACCTAAACAATACCTCGTCTTTTAGGCTGACTAAACTTTAATACCCGTCGTTTAAACTATCAAAACGGTACATCATCTATTGAGTCCGACCAAATATTAGTGTCTGTATTACTGTTCACACGTTAAGTTGACAGATCGGTGTTAAATATCTGAGGCAAAACTATCCACCTACCTTAGGCTAAATTGTCCACCTACCTTAAATATTTAACACCGATCTGTTAACTTAACGTGTAAACAGCAATCCAGACACTAATATTTGGTCGGCTCAATAGGTGAGGTACCGTTATAATAGTTTAAACGACGAGGTACTAAAGTTTAATCAGTCTAAAAGATGGGTAATGTTTATGCAATTTACTCTATGTTTATATAAGAAGTGAAAATGTTATATATTTTTTAGAAACCCGTTCATGTTGCAAAATATTTTGTATATCAATGTCAAATAATTTTGGGCAATTTTTGTAACTAGGCCTTTTTGAAAAACTATAGTAGTAATTAGGCTTTTTAATGTTTCAATTAAGTAAATATACCCAACCTTTTGTATTTATTCTCAAACTCTACACACTCTTCTCTCAAGGGGTACGCTTACTATACACAAAACTATAAAAAAAACCTAGTAAACCAAATTGTTTCAATAATTTTCGGGTGATACACTTGCTAAAAAGAATCCCATTATAATTTCTTGAGATTCAACATGGTCGAAAATGCTATAAATTTAGAAAGTGGTTCCGTTTCATATGGTCGAATTTGACAGCTTGCACAGGATTTAAAGCCCATATTTAGAGCCCGTATGTAGAGCCAATATTTGTCAATTCGGATCCGAATTTAAAGCCCGTATTTCTCGATCATCTGAAGAGGGTTGGGCCAGGTTACGGAGCCCAACATACATTAGCAATGTAGCATCTATTTGTAGTACTGCTAACTGTCCCGCTCGAGCTTCATATTACTCATTTGACTTCTCTTTCAAGTCAATTCACACTAATTATTTTGTAAATATTGTCGTAACCTATTATGTACACTCCCCGACAAGATCACATTGTCATAAAAACTCCGGATAAACTAAAAAACTCAGTAATGGACTAGATCTAGAGTGATCTTAGATCATAATCGAACATATGAACACCATTGAGAAAATAAGTACAAGGGACGGACTATAAATTAGTTTATTTCAATACTCAATCCGGTTAGAAAGTATTCGTAATTTCGTATACCCTATGAACGCACGCCTGCATGATCGCTAATTAGCCCCTTTGCATTTGCATACAATCAATGAAAGTTCCGATTATACCCACAAAACGCTCTCTTCTTGAAAAAACTCCCAAGGGTTAAAACCCTAGCCGCCTCGCAACAACAGCCACCGCCGTTGGATTTTTTCTATCATGCCGTCATCACCTTATCTACTCCATGTTTCAATGAACTGAAACAATAATCAAGGTAATCAAGGGAAAAACTCTTCATATGGCTCGATTCCTCCCCAACCACAATCAAAAGAAACCCAAATCTACAAAAACGTCCTCGACCTCGTCTTCAAAGAAAACCCTAATCGATAAGGGATCTCTCAACCGCCGACCAATCCTCTGTTGATGCGCCCTTGGATGTCCCTTTTATGTTGACCATAGACGAGGAGGACGAGGCTCTTAGAGTTCGTTCAGATGGACCGATAACACGATCCCGAGCTAAGGCCATTGCTCGAGCCACCGGCTCCATCATCTCCCGCATTACTTCTTCACTTGGTTCCATTACCGGCATGCCATGTCTCTACACCACCATGGCATAGGCTACCGGTTCCGTTAGCGGCATGTCTCGTCTTTTCGACTCCATGGCATGAAGCTAGCTTATTTTCGGACTATATTTTCATGTTTTCCTTTTTATGTAATAAAAGGGATATTCCGTATAAGAATATTCCCTTTTGAACTGATCCTTCTAGGTTTTTCCTTTTGGGCTTTTCTTCATGAATATTTGTTTGGCCCGTTGGCCCATAGGTAGGCAAGACTCTCTATATAAGAGATATATTGCCTCACTTATTTTCCATGTTCAATATTACTAAGTTTTGAGAAGAATTTCCTCCTACTTAGCTTAGGCATCAAAACCTCTCTTCTAACCCTCAAATTTCTTCCTTGGATCTCGTCTTTGATCCAAGAACTCCATATTCGAGGATTCTTCTTAAGAATCAACCTTCGATCCACACAAAAGGGTTATTCGATCTTTCTAGATCGAAGTAACCTTTGTTTCTTCATCGCTTCCGCCCCTTTGGATCCGAAACGATACAACGTTGCACAAAGAATCAAGGAGTAGTTGGAGTTTTGCTTGATCTAGATCCGGAGTTAACCTTGGTTACCTCCAAGGACGCATCATTTGTGGCTTTCTTCTCGCCAAGTTTTCAATCAAAGATTCCCTTTTTCTCTGGTTCCTTACCCATATCGCATCGCTTAACTTCTCTGCTTTGAAAATGAAGAAGAAGAGTGTTACTGTTCGGCTCCTAAGATGGAATGATCCTAATGGTTACGAGATTTCTTTAAGATTTCCCGGTGACGATCTTCAACAACTCCGCCCTCTTTTGCTTTTTAAGTCTAGTATTTTCCGGAAGGGAGTGACTTTGGTGGCTTTCTCGGTTATGTCTTTGACGGAAGCTTTTGGGGCTGCTTCCATGGTTTCTTCGAACTCTTTTGTTTGTACAGGAATGATAATCTTTTGAGTTTCTTTCTTTGTTTCCATTGATATGGAACTGCTATAATCTAGCAAAAATGGCGTGTCCTTATGGCTTACAAGCCTAAACAAATTTAAAAAAAATAAAAATTAAAAACACACTTAAGTAGAATCTTTCCTCATCAAAGTCTGTTTATGGTTAACCCCAACATTTACAAGCTTAGTTGTGCTTACACCACTTTTATGAAGCCTAATGACTACTTGTTTGTCAAAACTTTGCTTTGTTCATTAGAATCCTTTGTTTGAGTACCACTTCACGGTGGAATTGGTCTTGTATGAGCTGCCAGTATAGTGGTCCTGCATCGCTGCGTTAATCCGCTTGTCTTTATTGAACTATGGTTGTGCTGCTACCAATCTCGTGCCAACAACAATATTATCACAAATCCTAAGTACTACCAATTCTGATAACAAAATCCCGTGCCAACAACAATATTATCACAAATCCTAAGTACTACCAATTCTGATAACAAAATCCCAAGTACTAAACAACAATTTAATGGCATAACTTGCCTCACTGCTATTCACAACAACTTGGCCACATTGTTGTAAGTTTATAGCTTTATTAAACCACACCTGTTACATGAACTTTGCGGCTTTAGATTTTTCGATCAGTTTGTTGAAAATCTAATTACGCTTCCTCCTTTGCCTAATGGGTAAGAAAGAACAATAAATTTGTTGTGGAATAAACAATATACTTCATTCATTGGAGCAAGTGTGAACCACAATTTACTATGGCTTTGACTTTCAACCAAAAGGTCAAATTTTCCTGCTTAAAATTTTATAACCTGTTATAACAGTACCATTTTACCTCTCTTCTATGTTAACAAGTAGATGATTTTTGACTCAAAATATTATTGTCCAAGGCAATAATTTATTTTGAACCAAATCGAAAATCAAGTGAATAACTTTCTCCCTTCAAATTTAACTTCTTTTATCCACCAAGTTTTACACATTTGTACATCATGATATCCGAGTCGTGCAATTTCGTCTTCTGAGGTTTGATTCTGTCTTTTGACGGCGATTTCGAGCGTTTGTCGAGAAGGGGGAGTGGATTTGTGATCGACTCCTGACGGCTCTGTTGTAGTCCAAATCTGAGGTGTCCACAGTTGTTCTCAGGCTCCCCACCTGTGTACTTCCTTCGAAGACGAACATTTATGCTCGTTGCCTCTTGTTGGCTGGATCATCCTGCTTTCCACTTGAAGACTTTTTTGCTTTCGGGTTTTACGATGTATTTTTTGTGTATTTCTTTTCTCATGTATTTGTGGCCCTTCATAACGGTTAGTCTGTCTGCCGATTTTTTCGGCCTTTCGACCAATTAGACGGTGCGCCGTCTAATGGTTTCGAACCGCTTTCCTTTTTTTTAAAAAAAAAATGAAAGTTCTGATTATTAAATATGAGTTGTACAATGGAGACTAACTCTCTTTTGAGAGCATGGTAAAACCCTAGCCACCAATGGAGACTAACTCACGCTTCGGATTCACATCCGCTTAAGGTAAACCCTCAACCCCATTGGCTTTACAAGCTATCTATGTTGAAAATCAACTCTTCTTAATGGTTTACGCCGCTTGCTCCTCAACTCCGACTGGATTTACGCGGAATCTCAAAGAGAAGGATGGTCTCCGGTCCTTCTTTCATAAGGCCCTGAAAGCCAGTATTAGAGACCAAGATTGTTTCGTTTTGGTTCTTTCTCTCGCTTTCGTGTTCGAGGAAACTAAAGCGAAGGAAAAAATTTCGGGAAGGATTAGGGAAAAGCCTCGTCTGAGGGGCAGTTTCCCGCTCTTCAAATCTCTCTACTTCACAACCACCGGATCTGCACAAATATTTGGTTCTACAGCTATTACCATCCTCACCGGATGTTAACCCCACCGCCATATTCATCTTTCACCCGATTCGCATTCGACTTTCGGTTTAGTTGATTTTCTCCTTGTTTGGCTTCATCTCCTTTCCTTCTCCAGGTATTACCTACCCAAAAGACAACATCAATAAAGGGCGCTTTGGTTAAACCATGTTAATCAACATCTGCGCTTCATTAGAATCTACCTTCTGTGAGGAAGTGTGATTTTGGCTTCATCATTTCCATCCTTTCCCTTGGACCTTTTGATGATGGTTACTCCACTCTTTTGATCCTTGTATGCCTACTGGCCAGGCTTGTTTTTGTACTCTCGTTGTATGATTATATGAATTTGATGATTTGTAATGATTCCAATTCATATTATATCATGATGAACTTTTTTCCAACAAATGTTTGCTATGTTTGCTTTACTTACCTCTTTTTTAGATGGTTTAACACTTCAGCAAAGATTCATAAATGTGTCCTTCTCTTTGGTCTGACCATTGGGAAATTAGAAAACAAACCACCATTGTTCTTCTTAACACCAAATTTTGGTGCTTAATCATCGGTAAAGCGAGGCAACTATTTGCCTCTACACCACTTTCTGGTTGATTTTCTGACCAACACAAATTACAAAAATTTGAACCGATTAAAGGTCGCCTTAACCCTATTAAATCATATGAATGAAGAAAAATTTTTGTTCCAAATCAGAGTCGGTCTAAATCTTCTTTGTATTAATGTTGTCTTTAATCAATGTTTGACCCGTTTGTTTTTCCTTGAAAAATCTTGGATGGTTTGTCTAGCTCCTGAGTACCACCTATTTTTGTGCGATAAATCTCTAAACAATTACAAACCGGAGGGCAACTTCATTGTCTCATAACCCAAGACACTTAACTCGCTTTTCACTAAAACTTTTATGAGTTGGAAACACTTATTTCTAATTGTGCTATTGTCGGCGTGGGTGGAAATCAACTACCATATTGTGCCATTTGACTTGCATTTTAATCCTTTAAGATTATACCAATTTACACCTCTATCTATGTTAACAATATGTATAAAATGGGGCTTAAACCCTTGCTTCATGGAAATAAAAATCCTCAAACAAGGAAATAAAGATCCTCAAGAATCCTGTTTTTTTTTAACCTCGTGTATTTATGGATACAATATTTATGAGGTGTCCACATTGCCAATGAAAATAAAATATACTTTCTTCGTCCACTATCTTCTATTTTCACTAAGCCCAAAGAAAAAGAAAAAAAAAACACCAAGTTTTCAATTGATCATTAAGCACAATATTATTGAAAACAATTTTTCGGTTACCAATTTGTTATCTAATCCTCTATAACAATGTCCTCCCTAATGCCTACAAAACCAAAAAACAATCACTCCCGACAACATAAGCCAACCCTCTATGAACAATCTTCTTCCAACAAATCATTTTTCTCTTATCTATCAAGTTATACGCCTATATTCATCAAGATAACTGTGTTCTGCTATCTCGTCTTCTGAGGTTTGATTTAGTCATTTGCTGGCGGTTTCGTGCGTTTGTCGAGAAGGGGGCGTGGATTTGTGATCGACTCTTGACGGCTCTGTTGCATTCCAAATCTGAGGTGTCCACAATTGTTCCCCAGGCTACCTCCCTGTGTACTTCCTTCGAAGATGAACGTTTATGCTCGTTGCCTCCTGCTGGCTGGATCATCCTGCTTTCCCTTAAAGACTTTTTTGCTTTCGGTTTAATTTTGATGTATTTTGTGTATTTCTTTTCTCCTTTTCTTGTGGTCCTTCATGACGGTTTGACCGTCTGCCGATTTTTTCGTCCTTTCGACCCATTAGACGGTGCGCCATCTTATGGTTTCGAACCGCTTTCCATTTTCAAAAAAAAAAATTAGCCCCTTTGCATTGAAGCCACTATAATTGAGAATGTAACGCGGCTACAATCCACTATCACTGCAGGGAGTTTGAATCTAAAGTTATTGTGGCCTACTGAATCCTGATTGACACTTCTGTCATAAATGTAATTGGTGCTGCAAACCCAGGATGTAGGGCGGGTGATTATTCTATCAATGAACACTTGACCTACTAATAATCAAATCATGTAACAATTTCACCTGTCCAGATGGATCTGTAAAGTTAAGGCAGAGCATTGGCAATACTACTAGGAAGTAGGCCACAATTTGAAGTCATTGAAAACACTCAAATGTCATCAATTCCCATAAGCTAATTTCAACTGATGCCAATATCACATAAGGTTTCACAAAATCTCTCTTTAGCATTTCATCGAACACTCAAGTGTCATCAATTCCCATAAGCTAATTTCAAGAGATTTCAGCCCACGTATTATGCAATAACACTCATCAAAACACTTCACATATCACAAAAGTAGACATCGGTTCTATCAATTTCTGAAATCAAAATGCGAAAGCATAATCACTTCGAAACCCAAGAAAAGGAAGAAGTGAAGAACTAACAATGGAGTTGGCAGCCAATGAAAGCTTCGTGGTGGGATTCTCAGTTTTCACGAGCAGTTATAGAGGTGGACGTTAAAGATGGAGATCCATCAGATGACAAGTAAACTTAGTTTCTTCGTACCTGAAGTCAGTGACGTAATTACAACTAAATTGAGCAGCTGAATAAAGTGGTATAGAGGAATTGTACTTGCTTCTCCACATCAGAAGCTATTAATCCTCTTAGTAAACCCCCGTTCTGGGTTTCTTGCATGATTCCAAATAGATTCATCTGTATAGCACATCACACAGCCACAAGGCCACACAATATCTCGCCTTCAATCGGGACACAATCGGCTAATATGATCTTTACAATAAAAGCACATGTGTGCAACTTTGTCATGTTTTCGCTGCTTTAAGGAACTTCTCAACAAAAAATGAAGTTCCTTCTTGGTCTTTAAGATTCTAACACACTTACATGATCCACATTAACCTTAATTCCCTAATTGTGATTAAAAACTCAAACAGCAAGATCAGAAGGCATATATTCAGATAAAGTTTGTCTCATATAGCAGGATCTTGCAAAAATGTGATGAAACTCAAACATCACACTCACAAGAATGTCAAGAAGAGAGTATACCACTAATATTGTAATACATTTTGATATTAAAAAACAGAATAACTCAAAAAGGAATATAATATACTTATAGAAGAAGAAAGATTGCTTAAATTCTCAAAATAGGATATAATATCATAATTCTCAAAAAAAATGGCCTCATAAAAGCCATATAAAGACACAGCAAATATACCAAAGCAAACAACATTCCAGTTTTCAACCTTCAGCAATCAAACCAAATTCTAAAAATTGCTAAAAAGATAAATAGCAAGTCTCTTATTTGGCAGCATCACTAAATTTCAGTATTTCTCAAGAGCCAAGCCATAGGCAGAACATATTCCAAGGAAATGGATGAATAAAATTCAGCACATGCGTAGGCATAGGAAGAACATATTCCAAGGAAATGGATGAATTTAATTCAGTACCTACAATGTGCCTGTTGAGAAAATTTGTTGATACAAACGCAAAACTGTAAGCTCAACAGTTCTGAGATTAGTAACTTCAGAATGACAAAATGTAAGTAGAATATTTTTTTACCCTGGAAGCCCACAATTGTTGCAAACAGCAAGATTTGAACATTCTCTTACAAAGTGACCAGGCCGCTTGCAGTTATTACACAAATTGCTTTGGCTACTGAAGGGGCAAAAATTATCAACAACATTAAAAAAATGTCTCCACGTGCATCTGAGATGGCCAAGTTTGAATCTACCACTATATTATTGGATGTTGACAGTCTACACGTATCAGTCTCTCGAATTTGGTGCATGATTGGCAGCATCATATGTTCCATGTTCACTTGTTAAAGGTCATCCTTTAAATCCAACTTGCAAACAACAACTATAACAGGGATCCGGACCTGATAAGAACATTTATAACATCATCTGTTGAGAAACTAACGTATTTCCAGTGGATGTGTCCATTTGTAATGGACATTTCATAGTACACAAGATTAAAACAAAATAAGAAAAAGTTCATGGAAATTGAGAAACTAATGTTTACATTCTAATGGAACTGCACCAGCAAAGCAAGAAATTCTTCATGCTCTTGCAACTTCCATGTATTCCCTATCAGAGGCTTTAGCAACTAAACAGATAGGAAATCATAAATAAATAAAAAAACTGGTCACAAACTTAGCCTCTAAATCAAAGACTAGTGACCACAAAAACTGGTCACAGCCACAGCTTAATTTCCTTCACAATTCGAGCAACCTTAATTCCAGAAGCAGTGGCAGCAACAATATCAACACCTAGACACAGAGACAAATGTACACAACCTTAAATTGTAACTTTAGGGTATATCAGTTCTCATGGACATTTTGTCGAGTAGGTGATATACATCATTGCAATCTATTCAAAACCTTTCAAAATCCAGATAAGTGAACTAAGATCTCAATGATTTATGGTTATACAGTATAGCAAACAAGTTATACAGAAACCTTGACAATCAATCTCCTAATTGGAACAAAATTCATCCCTCCATCAATTGAATAAATGAGTTGAAAATAGACAAAATCTGAAATCCGGACAAAGACAAGTTCAGATGAATGTTGGATAGAGTTGCGGCCCAAGTTACAATGCAATTTCATCTCTATTTGAATCGCAATATTGTACTATCATTTTGCAGAGAAAGCCACAATGAAGATGTAATTTGGAAGAGGATATAATAATTTATTTTAAATTTCACATTATCTTTTAGACTTAATTAATAAATTTGAATCTCATCCTTTAATTTTTATTTTTTTATCTCTAGGGGATCAAAAGATTCACAACGACGGTTAACAATAATAATCCATCATGAATTAAAGATAAAATATCTATAGCTATATTTTAGGATTTTTAAAAAAATAAAATACATCATCAATTAAAGATAAAAACTTACCTTCTATTTAAACAATCTTCAACCTGCGTCAATTCGTTACCAGCGTGCTTCAACGTCGACGGCCAACTGTTCCTCTATTCATCCCTTTTATTCTAACATTAATCCTTCAACAATGGCCAACACAGTAGGGGGGATGTTACCGCCTCTGACCATTCTAAATTTACAGGTGAAGGTCTTCAAAACAGAAAATTTGGTTCTTGTTCTTGGACAGAGATTATAGTTGGTTTGGCATCATCGTCTGCAGCAGCACCTCCCACGTCGACTGTACCGGAACGTCAGGTATTTTTTTTCTATCACCATAATGAAGTAAGTTGTTGGTTATATGATGATTACCTCTTCATGCTTAATGGTTTGAGCCAATGGAAGAATAACCTGATTGCCATAACCTCCCACCCGAGACCCAGGCAAGCAACAACGACTAACTTTCACAGCTGCTGCCAAGTATGGGTCGATGCTATTATCTGCCCATTCTGACCTGTGCTCCCTCAGGAATCTGAGCAATACAGCTGGAGGAACGTTATGCAATTACCATAGAAGGGGGAATTGGAACAGTCAGATAATAAACATTCAAAAATTATAAAAGTGCAAGCATTATAGGCTCATAGCAAATAAATCTTGGGGTAGCTTAAGAGAATATTTTATTAGAAAAAATTACTACAGTAGCAAAGTGCAAAGCTAACCAATCTTGTGTTGCCAGTAACAAAAATTTTGGGCCATAAGAAGCATCACCTCAAAAAAACATCAAAGTTCCTACTAACGTATGATGATTTGGTGAACATACTTTTTTGTGTAGGCATTTGAGGTTTATGATGTAAAGGGCAAAGAAAATATGGGGGATGAGAACTCGACAATCAACATTCCTTTACAACAAGACATATTAGAGAAGTTTGATGGTCAGGAACAACAAGACATATTAGAGAAGACTGATAGTAATTCTAATATAGAGCTTCCACGACATGATATTGTTGATGAACAAATCAGAAAAGAATCAGAATTTGTTGCACCATCTTCAGCGCGTTCACTCGCTTCGGGTAATCGTTTTATTCAGAGAAGATCATCTTGGCGAGGCAATGCGGGTCATCATGGTAATATCTAATCTCATCCGTACATTCGGAACAACTACTTCTATGATGTTCAAGAACAAAGATTTCAATCACCTATGTATCGACCACCACCTATGAGACTTTATGAGAGTATAATGATGTGTCATGACGGTAAGAATACTACAATAAAACAATACAGGAGCTTATGTATCTTACTCTATTAGTCACTAATATATGCTTTGTTTCAGATTTGGCATTCATGGATCCTATTACTCAACTTCCTCGTGAAGGAAGTCCTTTCGAACCTGAGCATCTAAACATGTTTTTCCCGGACCCTTCTGACCCTACAGCGTCAATGATACTCATGCAGATCGACTATTATTTTAGGTATCTTATACTTCTTTTATTCTTGATTGGTTTTACATAAATGAACTTATATGATTTATACTTATATGTTATGTTGTATAGTGATGTCAACTTGGAAGATGACCATTATCTAAGGTCCAAGATGGACGTTGAAGGTTGGGTTCCTATTTCATTGATTACAGGCTTTCGTAGAGTAAGACTTTATACACTTTAAAAGTATTTAAACTGTTGGTTTGACAGTTAACTAACTTTACCCTTCATTCTTCAGGTGAAAAGCTTGAGTAGTTCTATCCCTTCATACTAATATCAATAAGATACTCCAATGTAGTTGAAGTACAGGTATTGCTTAACATTACTTGCTAAGTTCTTTGTTTGTTTGACAACCTATTGATGGTCGATTTTCGTTGTTACAGGGTGATAGGGTAAGGAGTCGCTATAACTGGAGGAAATGGGTACCACCACAATCTTCAGTTCAGACAGCTTTATCGTAGAAGACGGTCCTTATACGCTTCAGTCAGGCCAACGTATAAAAAACTGCTTGATTGTTGAACTCAAAGAAGTAGGAGAGTAGTGAACTGATAGGTAGTGTTACTAATTTCAAACAGCCCACTAAGATTGCTACTGTGGTGAATGGTATTTCACATACGATATCAACGAATATAAATGATGCTCTCCCCATCTTCTCTGCAAAGGCAATTGATAAGACTGAAGGCAATAATGAAGATACTAAGAAGAAGAAGAAGCGTAGTAGCAAGGTGAAAAATGACGCCAGAAGATTTGCATGGAGATTAAAAAAGGCGGAGGAAATGAATACGACTCCGGTGATCCTAAAACGTCAACGACACGAAGACCCCCATGTAAGCTTACTAACCGTTCTTGATACTCGTCTTGCAGGTGGAAATATGGGAGTTTATCCAGAAGTCCCCATCTTACCCCAACATCTTGTGAGCAACAATAAGGAGCAAACTTATGAGCTAGTTCCTATTCCAAATAATCAACCAGAAAGTATGTCAATCGATGCATCGGTCAAAGATTCCTCTTCTGTTATGAGCACTACGAGTCTCTGCCAGACTGGACCTATGCAGACGACTAGTGATGAGGAGCCGGGGGCACTTCATGCTGCAGCAGTAAGTATCAATGATGGCACGAAGGGTACGTGTTAATTTATGTCCTGATTCCCTTCTTCCCCAGATTGTTGTTATGAATATCCTACTTTGGAATGTTTTCGGAGCCTGCAAGAGCGGGTTTCGTCGTGCCATTAAGTATTTGTGTAGACACCATGAGGTTGACATTCTCGCCATCTTTGAACCGAGAACTTCTGGGGCTAAGGCTCAATCTATTTGTGCTCGACTCAACTTTTCTGGATGTTTCCGGGAAGAGGCTGTTGGTTTTGAAGGTGGTTTATGGCTTCTCTGGAAGAGTGAAAAATTCTCCTTAACTATCATCAACAGTAACAGGAGTTTTATACATGCAAGAGTTATTGTCGGGTCTCTTATCTATAGGTTGCTCGTTGTCTACGCTCCTCCTGATGTGAGAAGAAGAAGGAGCTTTTGGGCAGATATTGATAGAGAGTTACTATCTATGACTGAACCTTTTATATTTGGAGGCGATTTTAACTGTATTCGCTTTCTTCACGAAAGACATGGTGGATCAGGAAAACTGCATGAAGACTCACACATCTTTAATGAAACTATACTTAATCATGGACTCATTGATATGGGTTATACGGGGGCAGATTTTACTTGGGATGATGGGAAGACTACTAGAAGAAACATCCTCAAGAGACTCGATAGAGTTTTTCTGAACCACTCCGGGAGATTGAAGTGGCCCATTGCCCAAGTCCGTCACCTCGCAAGGTTCTCCTCTGATCACTCCCCGCTTCTTGTATCTTTGAGTCCTAACGTTTCTTGCAGGAAAGAAAGGCGGTCGTTTAGGTTTGAGGCTGCCTGGATATCTCATCAGGACTTTCAACCCATGGTAGAGATGTGTTGGCTCAATAACCATGATGTAAGTCGAGCTCTCCCGAGTTTGAAGAATTCACTTATTATATGGAATAGACTTGTGTTTGGTAATGTCTTTCGCAGGATACAGGAGACTATTGATAAGCTTACTAAGGTACAAGTCAAGATATCCCGTAATTACAATTCGAGATTATTGGAGGAGGAAAGACGCCTTAAAGCTGACATTGAGACTATTCTTGAGCAAGAAGAGGTCGTTTGGTTCCAGAAATCCAGAGAACAATGGTTGGAGCACGGCGATCGTAATACTAAATTCTTTCATACTTCCACCATTATTAGGAGAGCCCGGAATAGAGTGTTAGGTCTTCAAATCGATGATGGGATTTGGATGGAAGACCAGCCCACCCTCGAAAAACACGCGGTCGACTATTTCAAAGCCCTGTATAAGTTTGACGAGGCCCTTTGTCATCATAGATGTCACCTGGACACTTTTGATTTCCCTGCCATTGAGCCTAGTGAGTGGTTGCACATTCAGAGACCGGTTGACATGGATGAAGTATGGATGACCGTTAGGAGTATGGGAGCTTACAAAGCTCCGGGTATTGATGGATTCCAACCTATATTCTTTCAGAAGTGTTTGAGTATTATCGGAAGGTCCATGAAAGAGGAGGTTTCTAGTTTTTTCGGGATCACACTCTCTACCCGGGAAGCAATGACACTCTTATTTCCCTCATAGCCAAGGTGGATAACCCGGAGTTTATTAGCCAGTTCAGACCTATAGCCCTCTGCAATGTAAGTTATAAGATCATTTCCAAGGTTTTGGTCCAACGACTGCAAAGCTTTATTGGCAAGCTGGTAGGTCCGACGCAGGGAAGCTTCATTCCTGGAAGATTTATCCAATATAATATTGTTCTTATGCAAGAAGTGGTTCATTCCATGAGAAGGAAGAAGGTAGGAAAGAAATGGATGCTCCTTAAGTTGGATCTTGAGAAGGCTTATGACAGGATTAAGTGGGATTTCGTCGAAGATACGATTATCGTAGCCGGATTCCCGTCCAAGTGGGTCAAGATGATTCAAGAGTGTGTTAGTACCATCAGGATGCAACTTCTTTGGAATGGTGAAGTTACTGAGCAATTTACTCCGAGCAGAGGGATTAGACAAGGGGATCCGATCTCGCCTTACTTGTTTGTCCTCTGCGTTGAGAGGCTTAGTCACCTTATTCTAGCGGCTGTGGATAGAGGAGATTGGAAGCCCATTACACTCTCCCGTGGTGGACCTAAGCTCTTGCATCTTTTCTTTGCAGATGATATTACTCTCTTTGCTGAGGCATCCCTCTCTCAAATCAGAGTCATCATGGAGTGTTTGGACATATTTTGCAAAGCTTCGGGTCAAAAGGTGAATATCAAAAAATCAAAGATCTATGTTTCGCCTAATGTGTCTAGAGAGCTATGTGATAACATCAAGAATGTCAGCGGGTGTGTTGTAACGAAGAACTTAGGTAACTATCTCGGGGTCCCTATCCTTCGGGGTCGAGTTAGTAAATCCATCTTTATACCTCTTTTGGATAGAATAAACCAGAAGCTTAACGGATGGAGAAGTTGTACCCTCAGTTTTGCGGGGCGAGTGACACTTACTAAGGCGGTTATCACTTTCATTCCGGTTTATTCCATGGCTACCATAAAGCTCCCCGTTAGTATCTGCGAAGACATTGAGAAGGCCTGTCGGAACTTTATTTGGGGTCATTCGGAGGGCCAACGCAAGATGCACATAGTGAATTGGAGGGAGATCTGCTTGAGTAAAGATAAAGGTGGGCTGGGTATTCGAGACATGACCTACACCAACAAGGCTATACTGGGGAAACTCAGCTGGCGCTTTCTCAAGGATTTTAGCAGCCTCTGGTCTCAAGTTTTGCGCAGTAAGTATCTATCAAATAATGTCCGAAACATGGCTCCTTCTTCACCGGTCTAGAATGGGCTAGTCTCAGGGCTTGAAGATGTGATCATGAGAGGTGCGAAATGGAATCTTGGTGATGGTAATCAGATTAAGTTCTGGACCGACTACTGGATTGATTCAAGTCCACTGCAATCTAAGCTGTTGTGTAATCTGAACCCTGATGAAGTTAGAAATATTGTCTGTCACTACTGGTTGGACAATGGTTGCTGGGATTGGCAGGCTCTGGAGGGCAAACTTCCGCTCACTACCCTCGTGAAGATTGCTGTCACAGCCCCTTCACCCATAGTTAGTACCTCCGACCCCCTGAGTCTGCATTTCACAGTCACTCGAGACGAGTTAAGTTGGAGTGGCACGCAGGATGGGAACTACACTGTCTCCTCAGCCTATAGGCTCGTATCCGGCATGAGTGAGATGCATGTGACGGAGGGCAATATTTTCTCGGTTATTTGGAAGCTAAGAATACAGGAACGTATCAAGATTTTTATTTGGAAACTCTTGAAAGGCGGAGTACTGAGCAATACGAAAAGAAGAAGACGGCACCTGTGCTCCACTGACCTTTGTACCGTCTGCAACAGTGAACCAGAAACCCTTCTTCACCTATTTCGGGACTGTACTAAGACTAATCTCATGTGGCGGGAGTTACAGGCTCGAAGGATGACTGACGATTTTCATGAGGCTCATTTCGCGACGTGGTTACGAGGTAACATTCTCTCTAAGTCTTCTTTCAAAAATATATGTTTGTGGGGTGAGGCTTTTGCTGTAGGTTTATGGTGGAGCTGGAAATGGCGCAATAATTTAATCTTTAAGAGCTACACTAATACTACTAGTAGAAGCCGCTTCATTGAAAATAGGACGAAAGAGTATATTAATGTGTGGAGCAAGAGAGTTCAAGGGACTACGAGACACATGAGAAGTATCATCGATATAGCGTGGTCTCCTCCCCCGGATGGCTATATCAAAATCAACACGGACGGAGCGAAGAAGAATGGTGAGTATGCTTCTGCGGCGGGCGTTTTAAGAAATAATGCGGGTGCATGGCTGAGAGGGTTTGGTGTCAACCTAGGGATATGCTTCGTTCCCATGGCTGAAATTTGGGGTATGGTGCATGGCCTTAGGATTGCTTGGGAGCTTGGTTATCGTGCTGTTATTGTTGAATCAGATTCCTTATTGATCATCAATCTTCTCAAGAAAAACATCGCCCCTCACCATCCACTTGCTAGTCTGGTATTCATTTGCCAAGACTTATTAAAAAGGAGTTGGAATATTCAATTCCGTCATGCCTACCGCGAGGCGAATAGAGTAGCGGATTTTATTGCTAATATTGCTATAAACTTTCCTTTGGGATTGAGTGTATTGTTTGACCCGCCGGAGGGTGTAGTTGATCTTTTACTTGATGATGTAAGGGGTCGGGCTATCCCTCGTGTGATGACTACTTAGCCCTCTTTTCTATTAATAAAAGCGCAATTTTGAATATTGCGGACCGGACCGGACCGGATTAGACCGGTTTGTACCTTAATTGTGCAATTTTGGTGAGGTATTCCGGTCTAAAACCGGACCGGATTGAACTGTACTGGACCGGATCGGACCGAAAATTCGTAGTTTACGGTCCAACCCGGGTTACGGTTTATACGGTCCAAAAACCGGACCGGACCGTAACCCGGATTTTCAAAAAAACCTGGACCGTAGACCGGACCGTAAATTCCGGTCCGGTCCGATTTTGCACAGCCCTAGCTAACTTAACGTGTGAACAGTAATCCAGACACTAATATTTGATCGGGTTCAATAGGTGAGGTACCGTTCTGATAGTTTAAACGACGAGGTACTAAAGTTTAGTCAGCCTAAAAGATGGGATATTGTTTAAACAATTTACTCTATGTTTATATAAGAAGTGAAAATGTTATAAATTTTTTAGAAACCCGTTCATGTTGCAAAATATTTTGTATATCAATGTCAAATAATTTTCAGATGATACACTTGCTCAAAAGAATCCCATTATAATTTCTTGAGATTCAGTCTGATCGAAAATGTTATAAATTTAGTGGTTCCGTTTCATATGGTCAAGTTTGACAGCTTGCATAGGATTTTAAAGCCCATATTTAGAGCCCGTATGTAGAGCCCATATTTGTCAATTCGGATCCGAATTTAAAGCCCGTATTTCTCGATCATCTGAAGAAGGTTGGGCCAGGTTACGGAGTCCAACATACGTAGCATCTATTTATGGTACTGCTAACTGTCCCGCTCGAGATTCATATTACTCGTTCGAAAAAGCTGAATGCACGAGGTTTGTTTTACTACCGTAAAAAAACAAACGCATTTCGATGACACTTAATAAGTTAAAAAAAAAACAAAAAATTTGAGCGTCAGCGCCTTCCGAAGGCGCTCAAATCTTTAATAAAAAAAAAGCAAAAGTAGGAAGACGCTCAAATCTTTAATAAATAAAAAGGGCAAAAATAAGAAAAAACAGTGTTTTGGCGCTCAAAACCCTGTTTTTTCTTATTTTTGCCCTTTTTATTTATTTTAAAATTTGAACGCCGTCGCAAGACGTTCATATCTATTTGAGCGCCACCACAAAGCATTTATAGATGATACCAAGTAGATTTAAAATTGTGTATATAACACGCCTCTACTCATTTGACTTCGCTTTCAAGTCAATTCACAGTAATTATTTTGTAAAATGTTGTCTTAAACTATTATGTACGCTCCCGACAAGATCATATTGTGATAAAAACTCCGGATAAATTATAAAACTCAGTAATGGACTATATCTAGGGTGATCTTATACCATAATCGAAATTGAAAGGGATGAGAGACCACACTAACATCAGTGACACGGTCCAAGTGGGTTATTTCTTCTATTGTCAATTGATTTTGGGATGAAATCTTATTGAGCTATGTGTTCGGTTTGTGCCTAACACACGTGTGCTCGTATGAACATGATCTCCACTCTACAGTCCATATGTTCGGGCTTTAACATGGTATTAGAGTGTTACCTCAATTCGGGTTGCGGTCCTAACCCGTGGGCAACTGTCAATAAGATTTGTACACTAATTGCACTTGCACAGCATGTTAGAGATAATAAGTTTCCACTAAAGTGGGATATTCAAAGCCTAATGTATAAAGATAGTAGGTTAATTATTCATCCTATTGTCAATCGATTTTAGGATGAAACCTCACATGCTTATGTGTTGAACTTGAATTTAATGTGCATGTGCGCTCGTATGCACACGACTCCCGCTCTATTATCTGAGTGTGTCGGACTTTAACACAAGCAGTAAATGTAGAATGAACGTCGTATACTTCGCCAGGTGAAGAACTGTTGCATTTCAGTGAATGACACTATCAAAACGTGATTTTTAAATGCACCAGCGAAAATCTTTAGTAGTGACCATAACTACACCTTTCGCGTGCGTAGTTGATAAGGTTCTGAACTACGCATATGGAGAGTGTAATAATAGTTCTCGAAAAATAAATATCAACTACGCTTGTGGGGAGAGTAGTAGTAGTTACAAAAAAAATATAAATTTTTTTTCTAAACTACGCTTCCCATATGCGTAGTTGAAATTTTTTTATTTCCTGGACTTCAACTACGCACCCCATATACGTAGTTGGAGTCCCAATCAACTACGCACACTAAGTGCGTAGTTGTGATGACTATTAGAGATTTTATGCTGTAAGTATATCAACCTCTTAACGTGCCATAGTTGAAAACAAAAAGGGTTAGAATGGGCCTTCTAGTCAAATCTGTCCTTAGTTCCTTCCCCTCATACATCATGAGAGTCATCAAGCTCCCGGCTTCGACTTGTAACGAGCTAGATAAGCTATGCCGTTCCTTCTTATGGGGTGATACCAATACTACAAAGAGAATCCACCTTGTGGCATGGAAAGATCTATGTCATCCAACCGAACATGGGGGACTAGGTATAAGAGTGTCTGTTGATGCCAATGCGGTGGGACTGGGGAAGCTCGCTTGGAGGTTCTCTCAATCACCCTCTGCTCCTTGGGCTTGCATGCTGGCTGACAAATATGGGATACGAGATTTAAGGACCTTCTTCGACTGTAGCACGGCCAAGAAGGGGTTTTTCATACTCAAAGGTCTCTTGTGGGCTAAATCGAACGTCCTATCTCGAGGTATCAAATGGACTGTCTTTGATGGTTTGCTTGCCCGCTTTTGGTCCGATGTGTGGTGTGGCGACTCACCGTTGATGTCATTTGTCGTTGAGTTGCCAAGGTATACCGATTCGGAGGCTCGAGTGCGTGATTACTGGATAGATGGTGCCGGTTGGGATTGGTCTAAGTTCAGCACCGCTCTTCCTGCTCAGATTTTGGTGAAGATTGCTAGTATTGCGATTACGGAGGATAGCACAAATCATGATTGTGTATACTGGGGAACTTCAAGCAATGGAATGTACACCACAAAGTCGGCTTATCTGACTACGGTCCAGCAGCATACGAACCATGTGTCTCAAGCATCGCTCTTCAACAGGATTTGGAGGCTTGAAGTCCCGCAACGTATCCGCTCTTTCTTATGGTTAGTCTCTTTGGATCGGATTCTAACTAATGTTGAGAGAGCGAGGCGTCACCTGGCGCATGATGGCTCCTGTGCCTTCTGCTATGGTATTACTGAGACGGCGCTACACGTCCTTAGGGACTGCCCAGCTGCTACTGGTGTGTGGAGTAACCTGCTCTCCCCTGAACATGAGGCTGACTTTTACTCTACTGATATGTTGGCCTGGCTTTCCTTCAATCTTGCTCGGAAGGACCTAATCGACACTAATATGCCATGGAATATAAGCTTTGATGTTACATGTTGGTGGTGCTGGAGGTGGCGGAATGAGGCTACGTTCAGGTCGTCCCTTCTTCCTCCTAACCGTGTGGCGTTAGTTGTTTCTTACACGAAAGCCATTATTTGTGCAAATAGACTCTCCATCCGCAAGGGGGAGAGGAAGTGTGTGGAGGTTCACATCTCGTGGTCTGCTCCGGATGAGGGATGGATCAAGCTTAACTCCGACGGTCCGGTGCAAAGGGACCTCGGGATGGCTTCGGCCGGTGGGCTGTTTAGGGACATGCACGGTCAATGGTTATGCGGGTATGTCATGAATATCGGGGCATGCTCCGTGCCCATGACCGAATTATGGGGACTCTTTTCGGGGTTGTATCTTGCGTGGAATAAAGGATACCGTAGGCTCATTGTGGAAATCGACTCGGAGATGGTAATCAACATGATTCAACGGTCTTTACCTATCTATCACCCACTCTTTAATCTGGTATCTCAATGTCAAGGCTTCCTCCGTAGGAACTGGATTGTCCAGATCCATCACATTTATCGTGAAGCTAATGTCACTGCCGATCATATGGCATCCATTGCTTCCGCTTTTCCACTAGGTTATTTTTACATTCAATCTTCTCCGGTTTCGGTTGTGCAATTTCTGAAAAACGATGCCCGCGGAGTAGCGACCCGTAAGGTTATTCCTTGTTAGCTTGTTTTATCGTTTAATAATATTACGGATGATTTGGTCTTCCGTAGTCATTACCAAAAAAAATATATATAACACAACACACAAGTATTTATCATTCTTTTCTTAAAAATTTAAGTAAGTTTACAAATGAGTTAATGACTAGCCAATGGACTTGCCTAGTCATGACTAGTCCAATAAGTTTTTCCATAACTCACAACAATTTAGACTATACACCGTTTAAAACCAAGTATATGTTACAATCTTGATTGGATTCAAAAACAATTTAAACTGGGAACAACTGAGGATTATCAAACATAACGTGTACATTTGTAAGTTGTTAGTGTGAAAATTATTGGCAACCATAAAAATAATAAGTGTGGGCTATCTATAATGAAATGGGTTTGGAATGAGATTACGTTTTATCGTCATATAGAACATGTTTTAGCCTGTCCAAGAAATAAGGTTTAGTTATGTTATTTTATAATGAATCTATACACACATGTCTGACATTAGAAAATGAACGTGCACACAAGTTTTCGAGGTTTCATCCTTACATATTGTGTTGGAGATAATAAGGTTACACATCGAAAGATGGAGACACTCCGAGCCTAGTATATAAGGTCGGTGGACTCCTCCTACTATTATCAATTGGTTTTAGGATGACTCGCCAGATTTATGTGTTGGACGTGAGCCTAATGTGCATGTGTGCTCGTATAGACACGACCCGCTCTACCGTTCCGTCTGTATCGAACTTTGAGATATTGATACTTAATAGTCATCACACTCAATCGATTCCTTAGCATCTCAAACGAAATCTTCTTTATGATGTTCTTTTCCCATATTTTGGCCCCACATAGCTGTATCCTTGACGACGAGGGTCACAGACCATGTGATTACGCGATAACCCTACACAAAAGAGCACCGACTCTCTCCATAATGCGTGAGTCCCCCTTCGAAATAAATTACAACTTGCAGGGGCACAGTAGTCATTTGCAATCCATCCGGCAGGGGCAAAGACGTAATTGCCGTAATCAGATCAACCAACCTCCGTGAATCAAGCCCGAGACTACTTCTTTAATACATTCATCCGCTACTTCACTTTCCCCCACTAAATCCTCTGTTGTTACTGATTATTACCCGCACAGAGCGTGGCGAAAGAGAAATCTGAAAAATGAAGGTGATCGTTGCTGCTCTGTTGGTCCTTTCCATGGCGATTCTCACCGCCGGTGGTCGTCCCCTTGCCAGTCCGTATACAGTCGTCGGTCGTGTTTACTGTGACACATGCCGTGCCGGTTTTGAGACTTCCGTCACCTCTTACATTGCTGGTACTTTCTTTGAGTTCTCATATTTGTGTTTTTTCATAATTTGTAGCTGTTGATTCTAGATCTGCATACACGATACACCACACACTCATAATGGCGGTACTTTACTTTTCTCAGCCGAAACCCTAACCACTGTGTCGGTCCTGAAACCTGATTTCACTGATTTTGTTTCTTAGATCTACGATTAAACCTCTGGTGGTTTACTTACTGTTTCATGGTTTTCATCTCACTGTTGTTATCTCAGATCCTTGCTAAATTCGATGGAGCGAACCTCGATCTGTTCTTCAAAATACCACGCGCCGCATTAATAGGACCGTAATGATAATATGATTAGTTAGGACTCTCGAATTGTCTCAAAATGAACGAATAATTTAAGACTACGTTTGTTTTCTCATATGAAACTGTTTCACGTTTATGATCTCACTGATGTAATATTATATAGTTTGCTAAATTTTGTTGTGCGAGCATGGATCCGCTGATTTTCTTTGTTATTTTGACGTTGCGCATGTCTAATCCATTTAAGAATACTCATTAGTTAAGATAACATGTCAATTTGTTGATGTTAACATACTAGAAAACGATTATCATTCTTAATGTCATCTTCACATTTTTCTTTACAGGTGCAAAGGTAAAGGTTGAATGCAGACACAGAGACTCAGCAGAGGTTCAGTTCACCGCCCAAGGAACCACCGACTCAACAGGAACATACAAGATCCCGATCTACGAGGACCAAGGCGACCGCTTCTGTGACGCGGTGCTCGTCAGCAGCCCTCTACGTGTCTGCGGAAAGGCCGACCCAGGTCGTGACCGATCACGAGTCATTCTCTCCGGCTTCAACGGTATGACTTCAACCCAGAGGTTTGCCAATGCTCTCGGATTCGTCCAAGATCACCCCTTGTCTGCCTGCACTCAAGTTCTTCAGCAATACCAGCTCAATGAAGAAGGCAATTAAGTAATTTCGGTTCATAGGTTTAATTAAGATGTGTTTGTATTGTTGGTTGTTGTTTGTTTGCTGCTACTTGCTAGTCGGCTATTTCTGCTGTGTTTGATTGTCGATCTGCTTGAGAGACGGTGCAATCTGGTTGACTATTTATGAGTATGCAATTTGTTTGAAAGATGGAGGATTTATTGGGTTATATTAGTATTCAGCAAGAATCTATCTTCTCCATGATCTTTTTATGATTCCTTCATTCCCGCTGATTAATGTACTGTCCTCTCTCCGTTGTTTTAATCAGGCAAAAACTGTGGAACATTGGTCAACTTAAGTAAGATTGAAAAAAGATTCAATACTCAATTTGTCTAATATGGCATCGCTGTTTGGACTGTATATTTTTTGTGGACTTTTGTGGGATTACGAAATTGAGACAGGAAGATGGACATAAGATTTGCTGCACTAAATTTGTGTTGTTCGTTAAAGATTAACAAGTCAGTATTTGGACAGTATTTTTTATTTTTAACTAGTAATTCACCAACCTTGTATATGCAATATTAACAGGGTATATTTCACTCATGTATACACTAAGGACCCGTTTGGTTATAACTCCGAAAACGGAAACGAAATATAAACGAATCTAATCCATAAGTATATTCTTGTTCATGAAATTTTTGAAATCATTCATTGTGTTTTGAGTTGCAGTAGAACTTGATTACTTTTGATATCCTATAGGGGAAACCAGGTGCATTTTGCATGAAACCAAAATGAATGATTGCAAAAAATTTCATCAACAAGGTACACATATGAACTAAATTTGTTTTCGTTTCCATTTCCGGAGGTACAACCAAACGGGGGTTAAATTATTTGTGATATTTTTATCTCTATGTAACGGTCCAGTGAGGACAGTAATATCTGATCTGGGGTATAGAATTGGTATCGTAAATTGAGTTGTTTGGTGGGAAAAAGAGTGTAGCACCGTTGAGTTTCCTTTCCCTTTAGGACTAAAAGAGAGTTCCATCCAGAGGTGAATTGCTGGAAAATGGCTTTACAATAAATGTGGACAGCTAAGAAGTTGGAAGAAGAAGCATATTGGTATGAAGAAGAACAAAGAAGCAACTCTCCTTTCCTTTTTATTTTTCTTCTAATATTTTAAATGAGTTTAAGGAAGACGTTAAGACATCAGATATAGGGTAAAATATCCACAGTGTTTAGTATATATAGTATAGAAAACTGTCTAAACAGTACCCATTCTTTTGCGCTGACTAAACTTTAGTACCCCATCGTTTTAACTATTAGAACGGTACCTCATCTGCTGACTCCGACCAAAGATTGGTACTTCGATCACTGTTCATCCGTTAAACCATCTGAACGGTGTTAAATATTAGGGGCAAAATTATACATGTACTATTTTATTTTTAATTTCCTTTTTTATGGCATTCTTTGATGACTATCCATGACTTCTCTCACCACGTGGACTGTTGTTTCATTTATTCTTTTTCAATATTCTTTATTTTATTTCTTAAATAAACCTAATCTTCGTTGTTCTCTTCTCTCTTCTTTCACCTACTCTATACGCCTCTCTTCTTCTTCTCAGATTCTCAACTTTCGGCTTGAGGATGAAGGTCAATAGAAGATGAAGGAGAGGGAACTACAAAAATTGAATGCCCTGCTTGAATGTTCGGATGATGACTATTTGGCTTGTAGGCTCGATAGAGTTATTGATTTTGAGATGCTTTTTCTGGTGTCGATGTACTTCTCTTTTCCGAAATGACAAGGAGGTCTTGGGAAGTAAATCGAGTCGAGGAAGCATGTGTGGCTCTCGAATTTGCAGGAATCAAACTCTGATTTTTGTGTGAGGTCATTTCTTGCCAAAATTTGCTGCAATTCAGGTCTCGAAAGTTTGCTGAATCAAACTCTGAATTAGGGTCCGTTAGATAAGTGCCTGAGAGCTTGGAGATAGTGCAGGCTGTCAAGCTTTCTTTCTCGTCTTCTTCGTTGCTAGATCAGTGCCTGAGAGCTTGGTGTTTGCTGATCCCGTAATTAAAGAAGAGATACAAAGAAGGCCTCAAAATTTCCAATCCCGTAACCAAGACCTTCTATGATGCAGATTGATTTCAGTTTTCAAAATTTGAAACTGATTCAGTTTTTGCTAAGGAAATCGAAGAAGAGACACAGAGATCTGAGAGGCGGTGGAATTAAGGAGAGAGAAAAAAATTAGGGTTTGAGAAAAAAATTTGGGGATCTTGCAAAAAAGAAAAAATTAAATAAAAAATGGAATAGTACATTATCTAAGGTAATATGACAATTTTGCCCCTCACAATTAACGCCGTTTTTGAAATTAACGGATGAACAATAACATATATACTAATCTTTGGTCGGGGTCAGTAAATGAGGTACCAATCTTTGGTCGGGGTCAGTAAATGAGGTACCGTTCTGATAGTTAAAACGATGAGATACTAAAGTTTAGTCAGCCCAAAAGATGGGATACTGTTTAGACAATTTTCTCTATATAGTAATACATTGTACTAGGATTATTCTATGAGACGAGTTACTCGGATTAGTTTTGAGATCATCTCGGAAAAAAAGTTGGGCTAATTAGGTAAGTAGGCTGTTTTGAGAATTAGATTAGTAAATAGGCCTTTTAGCATTTTTGAGTTAGTAAGTGTACCCAGACTTCTTTTTTAACCGTGAACCCTAACTATCCTATCCTCTTCTCTCTTCCCTCCCTCTCTCCCTCGTAGCCGCAAATGACAAGCACAGTTCCTGGAATCGGAAGCGATGTTACCGACTGCGATTCCGATCAAAATCCCCAATCTCCTCACAATCAGCGTAATTTCGGATATTCACACCGGAATAGCTACTCGATTAAACACAATTCAGCCTCGATCGGAAAGTCGAAAAGAGCTTCGATTCCACTGGATATTCCAGAAATCCGACTGCGAGGAGCAATTCGGTGAATTTCTGGTTTGTACGTTGGGCACTGTAGGAATTGAAAATCAAAATAAGGTATTATTTATTATTCAAAGTTTGTATTTACGGCACAAACATATTTCTGCTGAGTCTATGAAACTTGGGGGGGGGCGTTTTGGGGGTTCCTTGCGCTGAGTTTGTATGAAACTAATATGCTGAGTTCGTATGAAGCTTTTGGGTGGTGGTGATGGGGGGTTCCTTGCGCTGAGTTTGTATGAAACCTTTCTGGTTTCTACATGCTGTGTGCTAATATGCTGAGTGCGCTGAGTTTGTATGAAACCTTTCTGGTTTCTATTTGCTGTGTAGGCTGTACGCATGTAAGAACTATGGTGTTGAACAATTCTTTGACCAATCATTCAGAATGAATACTTCAACTGCAGCTTAAGAAAAGTTTTCACCGACTGATTTCTGGCCCATGTCTAAGCTGCATACCTTTTACCCTATTTTAGCTTCTCATCTTTCTATTCTTCCTTAGGTCTTCCTGTGGCTTTTTTTCAATTATTCAGCTTGAATCACAATTTTAATAATTATATCTACTAATCATTCGTCATGATTCTAAAATAACTGCAAAATGTGTGTTGAATAATTCTTCTTTTTCCAGTTCCGACACTGCTGTTATAGATGTTGGGCCACCAGCTGAATGGGTGAAGATTAACGTCCGAACAACAGTAAGTTTCTGTTATATGGATTCAGAGTTCATATGCATGCTTCACAATATTCCGGATGCTTAGGAGGTTCAATTTTATATGGAAAATTGCACCATAATGCGATCTTTTGAGAGTAGCGTTTGATGCATTGACTTTGCCATATTCTAATTGAATGTCCCGAACTTGGGATGCCATTATTAAAGACACATGCAAAGTACTGCACGTGCTACATGTGACTTAGTTGTGTCAATATTGGATTTTTATAATTTGCCAAGTGATTGGATTTTATAATTTGCCAAGTAATTGGGCTTTTCAGAATATTGCAAATTAGGGGTGGGGATGGGACGAGAATCGAGATGGGATGAAGAGTTTTTTGGTATGAAAAATTTCTGGTATGTAGTTTTATGGTATGCAGTTTTATGGTATGTAATTTTATGGTATGAAAATTTTCTGGTAAGAATTTTACATACCAGAAAATTCTGGTATGAGTTTTTTGGTATGAATTTCATACCAGAAATTCGTACCAAAGATTCTGGTATGAAATTTATACCTAAAAACTCTAACAAGAAAATTCACAAAATTTCAGTCATACCAGATTATCGTGAGAAAGCACAAGCAAATTCCAATACCTGAATTTTACTGCTATGCGAGCCAAAACATTCTTACATGCGTACCGCCTACACAGCAAATAGAAACCAGAAAGGTTTCATACAAACTCAGCGCACTCAGCATATTAGCACACAACATGTAGAAATGGCAAAGGTTTCATACAAACTCAGCGCAAGGAACCCCCATTACAACATGACCCGTTGCCAAGACTTATTGCGTATGTATTAGGACATTGGAGGCAAACTATTTCTTTATTCTTTTGCTTTCTAGTTTTTGTTGTCCGATACAATATGGATGACAATTTGAAAGTTTCGAAATGCTATAAGCTCAAATAAAATTCATGCATTATTCAAGGATTGGCCCATTACAATATATTAGTTGATTCGATTATGCCCATTACACAAACCCACCATGAGCGGACACAATTTCAAGAATCACAAAGATAGAATATATCATATATATACTTTAATTTACTTTGCAAGCCCATACAAAAAATTGATACTCAACCCACTCAAACGTTCAATCTATATAAGGAACCATAAATAGCTTCATTCTTTCAATACCAAAGAAGCAATTCATTTGAGAGAAAAAAACCCCTCTTTTGCTATTTCACAATGGCCTCCGCGAAAATGTGCAAGCCAACTCCTCAGGAAACCGGACACTGCGGACCGAACCAACCCATGGCGGGTTCAGTGCAAGCGCGGCCTTGCGGGCCATGTGGACCCCACCCTCCTCCGGAGAAGAAGCATCACTTTTGGCAAAGGCAGCATAATGAACAAAGTCATGGACATGGGCGGCATGGGAAGCTCACGCAATGTTTTGGTGGCGGACTAAGGCCGCATGGCGGGTTTGTACAAGATGAGACCGATGAGGTTGAAATTGTATGCGTCAAGAAGACTGAGGAACATATCATGTATGTTCATCGTAAGAACAAGAATAACACTAATATGTCCGTTGGACGAAAAGATTGTGATAGTAGCGACAGTGAGAGTGACAATGAGGGTCATGGAAGAAGAAAGGTACGACTTTTATGATTTATTGGACTTTAACATGATATCAAAACGACCTGTTTAGCTTACGTGGTTTTTGTTGTCCGGGCTCTAATACAGAGATGCTAAGAGGTGAAGATCTTTACTAAGCTAATGAAGCGGTGCCAATTGATATATATGTCTGAAAAATTGTCATATGTATGAATAACATCGAATATGTTTGTGATCGAATATGTTTGTGATCCATTATGTTTGTGTTGCAAAAGTATCTCCTCTATCAAAGATTGAGGAACTCAAATGTGTTGTACTATATTATCTATAAATCAATAATAAGTCGTTTTTGTGATATATGCACCTATTAACTCTAGATTATATGTATATATGCGCATAGATTGAATTATTTGGGTCAAAATTTACATTAAAAAATTATCTTATTTTAAATAAAATATAAAACTATAATTTTACTTATTATTTAAAAACTGTATGGCATAATTATTGTCATCGGCTAACATTTTTAATACTTGTTAATCGTAATTATTTTATAATACTTTTGAAAAGATTTATCATTGAGATTTGTTTATATATAATATCTTAATTTTACTATAAGATTGTTATATGACGTCTAGTATTTGTTAAAACTATATATTAGTTATCACTAAAACGGAAAAACTAAATTCACATACATAAATTTACTTA
Source organism: Fagopyrum homotropicum (assembly GCA_033239125.1). Classification (NCBI taxonomy): domain Eukaryota; kingdom Viridiplantae; phylum Streptophyta; class Magnoliopsida; order Caryophyllales; family Polygonaceae; genus Fagopyrum; species Fagopyrum homotropicum. The sequence continues at coordinate 8,306,860 of BSWB01000007.1, read as the reverse complement.
GTGTTTAAAATTTTCGAATTGCAACACCGCTCAAGCTATCGCAGAAGCCTAGCGCCGAATCACTTTTAAAATAAAGGATTTTTTCGTTTGGTAACTTTGAGTTTTTTACTTTTTCGGATGGTGCCCAAATTTTTTCACGTTTCCGTTTGCTACCCTTGAGATTTCGATTTTTCCGTTCCGTACCCTTATTTCTCATTTTTTTCGTCTAAAATAACGTTTCTTTAATTAAATTTATAAAAAAAGAAAAAAATATAATAACAATTCTATATAATAAATTTCGAAGACAAGTATATTTTATTTTTTTTGGTGGGAGACAAGTATATTTTTGTTAACCAAATTTAATCAAATATTAATAAGTTATGATATTTCTTAAAATATAAAATTCTTACATATTATTTTATAATTTTTAATATATTTATTACTATTTGATACTTTATTAGATCTTGTTTGTTAGCGCGAGCTGTATTTATAGATGGAGACGGTTCTTCCTCCATGCTATTGAGTTGTGATTAGGGTTTAGTTGGAGATGGTTATTCCTCCATGCTAATGTTTATGGACATAGTTTGAGTGGAGACGGATTTCCTCCACGTAGTTGTGTTACGAGTACGATTTAGCTAGAGATGGTTTCTCTCCATGCCATTGTGATGTGGTTATAGGTTGGCTAGAGATGGTTTTCCTCTATGCCTTGGTTAGTGTTGGGATCGTGTTGCTGGAGTAGATGATTCCTCCATGCTTGTGCTTTGAGGCTTTAGAATGTTATAGGTTGATATCTTATGAATGGAGATGTTATACCTCCGATTGAGAGAATTGTATACTTCGGCTTATGGGTCCGAGAGGATTTTGGAATGGTTCAACTTTAAACTTTTTCTTAAGGGGTGTGTGATGTAAGAGTTAGAATTTTCGAATTCTAATTAATGTTGATTACCTTAATCATTGATAGTAATTGACATACAACTCGCGAAGATTGCGTAAGTGATGAGTATGAGTCTCACCGTTATGTTCCTGGGGTAATTTTTGGCTTATGGGGAAATTTTCACCTTTTCCCCGAGTAATTATTTTTACCCTCCGATGTTATTTGGAGCATTTGGGATCTCCAATTAATAAAATGCAGTTGGAAGAAGTGATAAGGACATCGAACATGTTTAAGATATGAAATAACATGGAAAGACAAAACGGCCAAAAGAGTCGCTATTTCGTTTTTAACGGCTAAGAAAGACGGCTTAGGAATACACGTTTTCGAGGCAATTGTGGGATAATTATCCCCGCAATATTCCATATTTATTATTCCAATTTCGAGAAGTTTGGAAAAAGAAGTTCAACCCGCCTTTAGATCGCTTAAAAGATAATTATCGACTTCGCTAAATGATAATTATCGTCTTCACTATAAATAGCGGAAAATCGTTTATTAATTCATTTCCTTTCACGTTTCCTCGTAAAAGCTATGATTTCTCTCAACCTTCAAACTCAGATCTACTCTTCGTTTCTAATGTGATTTCAATTCCGTTTGAATTTCTAGATTCCTCTCTTCATTCTCTTCATATCGGTGCCGAGTTTTTGTATTTTCGAGCATATGAGACCTGGTCGAGCATATGAAGACCTGGTCGAGCATATATGTCACCATGACGGTTATGTCGCTCAAATTCCGGTGAATTTGATGTTGTCCATGCGTAGCCTGCGTCGTTGTAATTTCGAATCTTCTTTCATATCGTCAATCGGGTTAGTAACGAATAAGTTATGAATTTATTCGTTTTTCGTACTGCAATTTGATCTAAATTGACCTTAGGCTTGTCAAAATGGATAGTTAGAAATTCTATTATGGTTGTTATATTATTCTGGTGTTTATGCGTTGTTTGTTTGATGAAATCTGATGACAGGTTTAGAATTGCCTGCGGGCAAAACGTTATTTTGACAAAATTTAATTAATTAATTAAATTAGGATTGGAATTGAGATTGAGGAAGGTTGATTAGATGCTACCTTGAGATTTGAGGAAGTGTGAGTTATGATGTGATATTGAGGTTTGGATTCGAGTTGTGTGTTGAGGATGGTTATAGTATTTATGAGGTGGAATCTCCTAACCTTGGGACGATGTTGATATTGTTGTGCTTTGTTGACGTAGGCACTTATCGTTTTCCCGAGGGGAAGCCGTGACCACTTGATACGGATTGTGTTTGAGACAGGGAAGTCCTTGGGACTTACTTAGCGAGCAGTGTGAGTTTGAGTGTGTGTTGTGATTGTGTGTGTGCATACGTATGTTGCATTTATAACTTAACCGGACTATGATGACCCTACATGCATAGTAATGACCCAAGTGTATAATAACGGGCGGTGATAACTTGTCTGGCTCAAAATGGGTAGCTAGGGGGTTCTCTGTGATTGGTGATTGGTCCTCTAGGTGGTGATGATTGACACCTTTCCAAACCCGTGTGAAAGGAACAGAGGCGAGGTAGTTCTACTCCTCGTATCACAAGTAATAAATTAGTAATGGTATAACTTAAATAAAGATAATAAATGGATATGTGTGTACACATCATGATATGATGTGTTAATGTGTTATATGTGCTACTGCTTCATTCTTATTCATTTATGTTAGTTAACGGTTTCATACCGTGTTGTAGATGACCTCCATGTTCGAACTCGAATGTCTAGACTAACCACTTAAGGAGTCTAGCATCACATCCCACTAGACCAACTGAGTATTAGTTATGACCTCATTTTTTGAAAATCTACAAATATGCCCCTACAAAGTTAATTACACACTTTGGCCTAGGTTTATAATTGTAGGAAAGGGCTAGACTTTTGAAAGTTCACAAATTGACCCAATTTGATTAATTATATAATTTTACCTAACTTTATAAATACGGGATCTGGTCTTTTTTATTATAATTATAGATGGGCTTGTGTAACTCGATGTGCTTGAACTTGTGTAACTCAATGAGCTTGGACTTGTGTAACTCGACCTTGTGTAAATAAAGGACTTTTGGGCTTGTGCAACTCGTTTGAGTTTGTGTAATTCAGTCTTGTGTAAACAACCGAACTTCTGTCAACAACCGGACTTGTGTAATTGGAAAATGATCAATTTTGTTAATTACATAATTTGACATTGTAATCGAACTTGTGTATTAACATTGTGTAATTGAAATTTTGTATTAAAATTGTGTAACTGAAAATTGTGTATTAACACTGTCTATCAACAAGATGATACACAAGTTCAATTAGTCTAACTGAACTGTGTAACTCGAATGGACCTAGTGAGCCTGAATTATGTAACTCGAGTGGGCTTAATTTTCCTTGAGCTTTATTAAATCGATTGAGTCTGAACTTAAGTAAATTGAAATTAACAATTAACCCTTTCAATTACTCTTTATGAATAAATAAGAGGAACATAGTTTGTCACCTAATCAAAGAAAGAACATATTTATTACATTAGACAAAAATGTCTACGAAATCAACTCACCCTCAATTTTTTTTATAGAATTATTTGGAGAATGGTCTAATGACTCTAGTTTATATAAGATTTTAATTATTAGAATAAATGCACACTTTATACCCCATTATAAAAACATACAATCTTACCAAAATATTTTAATTAGTGTTATAATTAAGATTACTTGGTTAATGTTTTGGTACATCTAAAAATATTTGAAGAGGGAGACAAGGATATGTAGGTAGAAGATCCTCTATATAAAACAAATAGATCATAATTTTGTTAGATAAAATGTAGGTAGACGATATTTCAATGATTTAAAAGTAATTATGTTTTAAGTACGAAAAAAAAGTGAAAATGATATATCTCATAAACAAAAGGTGAAAGAGGGTAACACCTAAGGTTTTCCTTTTACTTTTAAATTTAAAAATTATTTGAAAATAAATATTCATTATGTAGGATTAAATTCTATTTATTATTATCGTTTCAAAATAAAAAAAGTTTTCTTTTTTACTTTTAAATATAAAAATTATTTGAAAATAAATATTCATTATATAGGATATTCTATTTATTATTATTGTTTTAAAATAAAAAAAAAAGCATAAATTCAATTCCGATAAACTCGTGAATTTCAAATAAACTCAATATTTTTAGGGTTATTGCTATTCGTACAACAATGAACATACTATTCATACCGTTTGTACGACTACGCGTTGCGTAGCCGTAATTAGCCTTTTTTTTCTCTTTTTTTTTCTTCGTTTTTTATAATTTTTTTTTAAAACCCTTTTTTTTTTTCAACGCAATTTTCACACTTTACATGGAAAAACACCGGAATTTTAACCAGATTTACGATTTGAGCGCAGGCGCCGACGCTTTTTTTAAAAGCGCTTACGCCTACGCATGCTAGACGCGTAGCTCATATTGGTCTTAACGCTACGCGTACGCGATACGTAGGCGTAATTATGGTACTCATAGCATGGAGCGGGTGGTACGAATAGCAATCTGGATATCTTAGTGACACACCATGCTCGTACGAATATAAACCCACATTATTAGGATGCATGTAATTGACCCACATTATTAGGATGCATGTAATTGTGAGGTGTGGTTGAGAACGTGCACGTGACATCGATCAACCTCCATCTTAACAACCCACCTTATATTATATATGAATCGTATTGGTAAGCTGAGTTGAAGAGAAACTTATAAACTCTTGGAGGTAGGTGAGGGTTGTAGCTGTAGGTAACGTTATGTTATTTGGAGGTCTTCAAAGGCTGCCTTTCTCTTCTTTCTTGGCTTCTTCATCACCAACTCTTCATATATTCTCATAAAATATAATGTTGAACATATTACTCAAAACAAATATTTTATTTATAAAAAATGATGATGTGATAGTTTGCATAACAATTATCATATGATAAACATTATTTTATGAGATTTTATGAGTAGTAAATATTTAAAACATATTAAATAGAGAAAATTACCTAAACAATACCCTAGACTAAACTTTAGTACCCCGTTGTTTAAATTATCAAAACAGTACCTCGTCTATTGAGCCCAACCAAATATTAGTATCTAGATTACTGTTCACACGTTAAGTTAACAGATCAGTGTTAAATATCAGGGGCAAAATTGTTCACCTACTTTATACATAAATGTGTTTGTGACGATTATTGTTCACCCCGTCGTTTAAACTATCAGACCTATTGCACTTTCAGTTCTAATCTTTGGTCGGGCTCAATAGGTGAGGTACCGATCTGATAGTTTTAATGATGAGGTACTAAAGTTTAGTCAGTCTAAAAGATATGGTATTGTTAAGGCAACTCTCTCTATTTAATACATAAGTATGATATTATCGTATTATAGAATAATTAATAAAACATAATATTATATATAACATTTTTAATACAATTGAAATCTTCCTTGAATTGGTAAGAAATAAGAACAAAATTATTGGTCTCTTTTTTGTGTGTGTTAGTATAAGGAATATTACCACAATTTGTTAGCATATTCCATCATCATATAATTATGAACCCAATTTGTATGATTTTCAACTAAAGTTTTATAAAAGTCGTTCATGTTTCCATGTGAATTTTAAAATTTGATCATCATTAAGTTAAAATTAAATATAAGTATTTGCATAACAAAACCATAAATAAGGTTCACTTATTCAATGAATTTAATGTGAAAAGACAATTACAAATTTATGGATAAAAAAATATATTATATAGTATAATAATTTATTATTATAAATAAAATATTATTAATTTATAACTCATAGAATTAACAATATACACTTACAATAATATTTTAATTTACGCATTATAAAATAATATATTATATTTTAAACTATAGTAACTTATATTATAACATACCATAAGAACGGTATGACATTTGCAGTAAAATATATGTTAGTGATATTTTGCTTTTTTGTTTTTATTTATTTTTTATTTTTTACCCCGTTAGGCTATTACCGGACCCGTTGAAATGTTGACCGGAAACAAAAGTGAAATAATGAACACTTTATAAGACCAGACGACCCTTTCTCCCACCCCATTTTCTTCTTCCCTCCCACTCGCTATCAGAAATTACGCTCTGTGGAGGTTCGCGTCTTTGTCAACTAATCCTCTCTTTCGGATTGGTAGCTACAACACAACATTGGATTCATCAACCGCTAAATTTGTTCATCAATTTGGTAAGATCTAACTTCGTTCAATCTACTTTTTGCAGTTTCTTTAGCTTCTAGTTCGGTCATGTTTCTTGATTTAGTATCGGAATCCTTATTTATCGTTAATCGTTTGCTCAGATTTCAGTACCGCTCATTGCGTTCTCTAGTATTAACGGTCTTTTCTTGTTCTTGACTGTGTTTATGATCGCACAATGCTATTAGATTCTTATTCTTGCTTTTTTCTTGAATCTTCTACTACTACTTTGATCTTCGTTGATTTGTTTGCTTTCAATGGCATTGAAAGTTCCGCCATGCTAAGATCATCAGGTGTTTAAAACTAAGAGAATTATTAGGTTTCTTGTGTGTGTAAAGAAGAAGCCAAACCGGACTGCTTAACACTTTAGCAGTCATTTACTTTGCTAATTGTTCATATTTGAGTTTGTTCGATGGAAATCACTTGTTGTTCTTGGAGTGTTTAATAGCAAAACTGTACGTACAACTGTCTGATATTTATCAAATTTCATCTGTTGTCTATTAATAACTATTTAGCATTGTGTTGTATCAGAATGGCTGCTTCAGTATACCACCAGGTTGTTAAACCCATTCAATCTGCTGGATCTGACAGTAGTCTTGGCTCTCATCGCATATATGGAAATGCGGTTTTTAAAGTTTTCCCCAAAAGATGCAATGCTGGATTTGGATCAATGAGAATGGAGAATATCAGCCTTGGCAAGAGAAGTTCCAGTGCAATTCAAGCCTCGACTTCTCAATTATCAGTACCATCAAAGGACGACCCCACTGACCGCAGCAAGAAATTCAGTAAGATTCCCTTCTAGCTTGATTTGGACCAAGAACTTTTGACTTATTGATATATTATATCATGTATAGTTTGTACCAAGATGTGAAGTCATGTATAGTCTGTATAAAGATTCTCTTCTAGCTGTCTCACCTACAAAATAAGGAGAACGAGGAAGTGTGGAGAACTGTTCATCAAATGGGAAGAAATGTCTATTGAGGAAATGCGGAGAAAAGAAAGGTGGAAAAGGAGAGGAAGGAGTGGAGGGGGAGCTAAATATGACTTTCTTTGGTTTAACTTCTTTGACTAACTCATTGAACTTTATCAATCAAAACATAGCTGCTCATAACAACCTTAAGTCCGAAACACTGTCTGTCCATCTCCATATCTTGCAGCCTCATTGTCACAATGCAAAATTATAGGCAGCTGTAAAGGAATATTTGAGTCGTGTAGCGTTTATCTCAACAAATACATCCGTATAAAGCCTTGACTGATGATCTAGCTATACCTTCTCTTTATCTGTTTTTTTTCCATGAAATCAAAGTTTGGCCAATATATGTGCAAAATTCACTGATCCAGATAAGCATTATATAAAGTATCAATGTAAATCCCAATTTTCTTGGTAGTGAAATTGTATCAGGCTCACCCCCTATGACCTGTAGGTTCAGTTTCCTTGAAAATACCTAGGAGTTTGAGTTAATTCCCCGCTTCATTCATCTTCAAGGCTTCAAACTCTAATTTGACTGCACCAGCCCATTCAGGTATCTGTTGAGCCTATCTGAATGTTAAAGGCACTGAATGCTAATCATGTGGTCGAAATAGGGTATGTATATATGGGTAATACCGTAAAAGATTTGGAATCTTTGTCTGCAGGGGCCAATGACTGAACACTGTAGTTAATTCCTTGGTTTAAATAGGGGTACTAGTAACTTTGTCTGATGAAATGGTGTTCAAATGGACAGATTGGATTGAAATGTGATGGTCCAGGTGGTAAGCTTTTGGTAAGGTGTAGTAGCCAGCAGGTTAGAAAGTCTTCTATGTGTGAATATGTTGTCTTGCGGTGATGTGGAGCATCATGAAGATGGGGAAGGCTTAGATGTATCTGGTGGTAGAAAAATAAAAACGTTATGTGAGCATAATTGTTGTCATGTATCTTATTGTCTTGAGTACTAATGGTCAAAAGGGGAGGATGGTCTTATTCTTGGGTTTGCAGATGCATTCTATCGCTGCAGGTGAATATCTCTTGGAAAATGATATAACACTGCAAGTGAAAGTTTTCTCAGTCAATAAACCTTGTACTTTACTAGTTTGTACAGCCTTTTCAGTTTTCACCTTGCTGGTAGCCAATGAACAGGGTCTGTTAGATGCCTATATATTTGGCTTCCATTTCATCAGTCATCTTTAGGATTTGTATAGTCTACCTGTTCTAGCAGCTTGTTTCCACATAATTATCAACTTACTATGAGTTCCAGAAATTTGCAAATAAGTCAGATTTTCTGTTTTGTCAACTGTGCTACAGATATAGGTTCTCTTTACAATCAGGAATGAACGTAAAGGACATTTTGGTGGCAAAGTCTTAGGCTCTGAAATGAATTTGGCCTGTGATGGCTACAGTTGTGACTCTTCCATCAAGTAGTATGATCGAAATTAGTTTGCTTAAGGTTCTTTGATGGGTAAATATTCTGTCAGTATATAATCTGATAAAAAAAACCCAATCACCTCTGATCAATTGATTTTGGGCAGAACAAGATACAGTAGGATGTTAAAAAGACGGGTGTGTGTTGTGCAAGTTGTAGAAGCCATTATCTCTTCATTATGCTTCTTTTAAAACTGACTGCTTCCTTCTTCTTTTTTTTCCTTCTCTTTTTACCGCTCTAGATATCCAGAAATGTCAAAGCACTGTCTCTACTGACGATCTTCTACCTTGCAAGTTGACCAAAATGTCAGAAATCATTCCCTTGAAATCTTTCATCATTCTATAGTTTCTTTTGTCCCCCTTATACTTGATCGTAGGCTTCGTTGCATTATCCATTAGTAATTTCTATCAAAAGTGCTGGTTCAGATATACAAGGGACTTAATGCTACAAATTACTGCTTGACACTTGACGTAAGTTATTATCCATCCATAGTTTTCAGTTTTGCAAAGTAGACAGCAATTGGACTTGCTACCTTGTGTATCGGAGACTATTATCCCTGTAATGGATCTATTAGAGCTTGAGGATTAAGGCAATCCATAATGCATTGGCCCCCCCAACTTTCTTTTTTTTCCGGGTGTGTGTGATTAGAAGTTATCCCTTATCCTTTATGTTTTTTTATGCCTTACATTTATTTGATGCAATAGAATGAACCGCAGTGAATCAGATGCCACTTTCTTGCATATGTGAATGAATCAAATTTTATAATTTGGCATCAAATGCAATCTGCTCAGGGTCAAGAAATTGCAACCTTCTATTCATGGTCAGCAGCTGCTTCCCTGGATAATCTGAGCTGTTAAACAACAGTGGACCTTTATTTGGGAACTATGGTTAATCATGCTATCAATTGCTCTTGCTGTGCTATATTTTTACGGTCTGTGGTAACCATTAGAATGAATGAAAGGCGGGGAATAGGATTTTAAAATGATGCATGAAAAATGCAAAGATCTATTCAAGGTTTGAGGAAACGAGAGGGGTAAATCAGTTTTGACTAATCCCAGCTGCCCATAGCAATCCCAACACAAAAAATGACATCTAACAAGTTGAATTGTTCAGCTAACCAAAAATAAAAAGCTTTCCTTTTTGACTAACCCTAGCTGATACGACGTCAATATAACTTCATAGAAGCAACATGCAATTCTTCTGCACGACATAGTGTTACAACTCACAACATGCATGCTCAAGCTTTTGACACTTTGATTTTGAATTGATCTGTGGCTCTTTTTGTCATTGTGCCTCTTCAGGTGAAGCAGCTCTTATCCTTGTACGACATGGTGAGTCTCTATGGAATGAGAAAAACCTTTTCACTGGCTGTGTTGATGTACCATTAACTAAGAAAGGGGTTGAGGAGGCTATTGAGGCTGGCAAGAGAATTAGCCACATACCTGTAGACATGATTTTTACATCTTCACTGATCCGTGCACAAATGACTGCCATGCTTGCAATGATACAACATCAACAGAGGAAGGTAATAAACTATTACTTTTATGCTTGGCCGCTGAGATGTGTTTTTGTTGCCTTCTATGTAGTGTGAATTCTTAAAAACGTCAAAACTGTATCAGGTTATATTCTTCTAAGGAGCCTAGTGAAGAAAGTAGTTAGACTGATAATGAATAATTATATCTCACTGCAAATGCCAAAATTCTCTTTTCAATTCTTTATTGTTGTCTATCAGTATCAAGCCAACTGCTCACATTTGTTATTTTCTTGCTATCAGGTACCAATCATTGCTCATAATGAGAGTGAACGGGCCAAGATCTGGAGTCTAATATACAGTGATGAAACTCTAAACCAGTCCATTCCAGTTATAACCGCCTGGCAACTTAATGAAAGAATGTAACTATTTCTACTCTGACCGATTCTGCAATTGTATCCTCGAAGACTGTTTATTGTTTGCAACTTGCTGATCTACACTGTCCTGCTTTAGGTACGGGGAACTCCAGGGTCTCAATAAGCAAGAAACTGCAGAGAGATTTGGACAGGAAAAGGTGCATGATTGGCGACGTAGTTATGATATACCTCCTCCAAATGGAGAGAGTTTGGAAATGTGTGCTGAACGAGCAGTTGCCTATTTCCGAGAACATGTAACCATATATCTTGGAGCTCTTCTTGTTGTTATAAATGCTTATCTTTTTTCAGCTAATATTTAATTGGCATTGAATGCAATATTGCAGATAGAGCCTCGACTATGGTCTGGGAAAAATGTGATGATTGCTGCTCACGGAAATTCATTGAGGTCGATAATAATGTACCTTGATAAGCTAACATCTCAAGAGGTGAATATGCTTCTATTTTCTGATCATTGACCTTTATTGTAATCGTCAACTCCATTGGCTCATAAGAAGCAAACTTTCTCCGGAGCAGGTTATCAGCCTGGAGTTGTCAACTGGGATACCATTGCTTTACCTATTCAAAGAAGGAAGGTTTATAAGGAGAGGAAGCCCTGTTGGTCCTACTGAAGCCGGGGTTTATGCGTATAGTAGGGTACGATACTTGCTTTCTCATCATATATTTTTTCTCCTCCTACCATTTTCTGTATTTACCACTGACGTCAGTAGCTTCATATACTTGAACTTGAAAACTGCATGTGATCTGAACTAGCTAGTAGAAAGAACCTACTGAAGCCCTTTGAATTTTGCTTTTTTACTTGTGTGGTGAACCGGATCATTACGCCTGGTCCACATTTCATTATCCTTGCAAATTTTGGTCTATTGGTCTGGGCCGGCTGTAAATTCCGGTCCAATCCCGACCATTCACACAACCTTGTGAATATTCAACAATTTTTTTTACATTTTATTGTGCCTATTCTTCTCTATATTCTATATTTCCTATATTCTATGGCTATACGTATTTGCCGTTTCCTTTACGTGTCTGTATCCTATGGTTTTGAAATTTGGTGTCCATGCTACAGAAGAAAGAACTAAAAATGGTGCAGTATGAAGCATCTATATTCTATAGACACTAATAACAGTCTCTTATATTTGGCTACAGACTTTGGCTGCATACAGAGACAAGTTGGAAGAAATGTAGCATATGAAAGATTGAAGCTTTTCCAGTAAAGATGTTGTCAGTGGAAAATACTATAAAAGAGCATGTTTGGCTGCAGAGAAAGCTGTGTTCCAAGGGAAAATTAGCATCATAGAAAGCTGGCAATCATAGTTTTTGTATGATATGGTCTGCTATTGTGGGTTTTTGTGTGAGTAGGTGCTATTTTCCAAGACATGCTTTGTAGGACATTACAATGAGAATTTTTTTTTTTTTACTTTCAAATTGTGTACTTCTATCAGAAACTACAATGTCATTGGTTAACCTCTTGGTTTGATGGCTTATAGTCATATATGTGTGTTGAATGTAGTTTGTGAAGGACGTATCATTAGTTTGCATGAATACCAAATTAGGGCTCAGTTTATGCTAGGCAACACAGTTTCATACAATAAAAGAAACTTACAGCAAGTATCTGCATACTTGATATCATACATTCAACATTAACTTAGACTAACCTGTCAGCTAAGGACTACACATATCGTTCTTCCTAGCTTTAGAATTCCATTCCTCCTTGTAGCTGCATTCTCCTCAGTTGAGCTCTGCAATAAGAGTTAGATTATGAGTAACATAGTTAAGTGACATTTCAAGTAGTGTGTGTTGACTGTTGAGTACATACTATAGAATTTGAAGACAGGCTGACTCCCGGAGTCAATGAGCTCGAAGACCAGAGTGTCTCCGGTCTTCAATTTGTGAGCATCACGCAGCTTATCCCAGCCCGCCGTGAGATAAACCTGATCTTTCCCGGTCTTCCTGTGCCTCAAGTTAACAGACCAGACTCGCTCTTGTTGGTCAATCACTGTCACATCACACCACCTCTTTGCAAGGTTGTTCTGTCTTGCAAAATCTGTTGGGATAAGCTGCCAAAAAACACCATAGCTATTAGATCCAGCTTTCCATTTTCAATACATGCGAAAACTCAGTTGATTTAACCTGAGCTTGCCACTGGAAGCAATATTTCTTAACAGATGTCTCAAAGTAGGGATGGCCGGAGGGTTTGAACTTGACTCTTTCCTGTAAAGCTACAGTTGGTTCAGCAGGGGCGGGGAGGAGACAGGCTGTGACACCATCAAACACCAAGACGTCGAAGACAAAGTGACCGAGGTGGCGGAAAACGACGAATTGGCCAACACACAAGTTTTGATCTTCTGCAAACTCCTTCCAACCATCCATGAACCGTCTCCCGTCACTGTCTATCTTCACTATCCAAGCCTTAACTTGTCCATATTTGCCGGGCTTCCTGCTTGCGTTTTGTAGGATCGCTTGGAAACTCGAAGATTCTTCGAGGTTCAGGTTCTTGAGGAAGGATATGGGGATGCGCTAGAATAAATTTGCAGGATTCAATCACAAATGTAAATTAAAAGGAATTGGAAGTAGAGTACACATAAGAGAAGAATGGCTAACATACGAAGTTGGTGAGAAAGTCGGGGTTCAGAGGCTTGAAGAAGAATGCAGTAGAAGGATTCATCCAACTTCTCTTGTCAGCCATTTGTAAGTGATCTCTACAAATTCTTGAGCATAAAAAATAAATGCAAAAACACTTTTCCATCAATATACAGCAGGACAGAGAAAGTACATAGAACCAGCAGAAAGATCCAGAGATCTCTCCCAGTTTTTCTCAACTAAAACAACACAAGACGAGATTCTCAATATCAAGCAAATCAAACTGGCGAGATTCAACTCAAGAAGAGAATAGCAGCAGAAAATAAACTAAAAAAAAACGCATGCATGAGTGAAGAGAAATCACCTGTATCTGAGGGTTGAAGTTGAAATCTTTGTTGTGTCCACTCAATATTGAAGCCAAAGAGGAAGGCAAGGCAACATTAATATTGGGGAAGTATGCTTTTGGATGATGAGCGTTGAAGTTAAAAATTTTGAATTGATTACTCTACCCGAATATGGAAAAATTAGCAGTATGCTTTTGGATGGTGAGCTTTGTGGAAGTAAGCCAGAAAAGGAATATTTTGTATCTCACCACTTAATAACACTTGATATTTCGATACTAATACTCGTACACACTACCAATGCATACCGCCATTCATCTTTCTGTAATCTAATAATACCATCTTTGAGAAGGCAACAGCAGAACAATGAAACACGAGAGTTTAGATTGCCATTGTATCCCGATATTTACGAAAAGATTAAAAACAAGGTGTAATGTTTATGATTCATGTTTTTTGGTTTATAACAAGTTGCAAGGCATGGAAGATTTCAAAGTAATAGTTCTAGGATTTAAGGTATTAGATCATATACTGAAAATGGTGCAAGCTGCAAGCTGATCATCTGTAGAGACGAAGCTAACGTGAAGCATTGTTGCTTCACTTGTTCACGTACAAAATGATAGGCATCCTTGAATGAAAAACTGGATTTGCAGATAAAGCCGTTGCTCCCAAATTGTCACAATAAATCACTGGAAGAAGGTTGGATGTTTGTGAAGCTTACTCAAAAGTTGCTTGATCCAAAGAATCTCTAATGTTGTATCCGCCAATGCCTTATATTCCGCCTCTCTTAAAGATCGAGCTACTGATTTTTGCTTCTTTGAACTCCAGCTCACTGGTGTGGCTCCAATGTATATAATGTATCCAGTAGTAGAAACATAGTCATCTTTATCACCTGTTCCATCAAAATACAGCAGTACAGAGAAAATAGAACCAACAAAAAGATCCAGAGATTAGATTCAATATCAAGCAAATCAAACTGGCGAGATTCAACTCAAGCTGAGAATAGCAGCGAAAAATAAACCAAAAAAAAAAATGGTGCAGTATGAATCTTCAACAGTTTATTGTGCCTTTTCTTCTCTATATTCTATATTTCCTATAATCTATGGCTATATGTATTTGCCGTTTCCTTTACGTGTCTGTATCCTATGGTTTTGAAATTTGGTGTCCATGCTACAGAAGAAAGAACTAAAAATGGTGCAGTATGAAGCATCTATATTCTATAGACACTAATAACAGTCTCTTATATTTGGCTACAGACTTTGGCTGCATACAGAGACAAGTTGGAAGAAATGTAGCATATGAAAGATTGAAGCTTCCAGTAAAGTTGTTGTCAGTGGAAAATACTATAAAAGAGCATGTTTGGCTGCATAGAAAGCTGTGTTCTAAGGGAAAATCAGCATCATAGACAGCTGACAATCATAGTTTTTGTATGATATGATCTGCTGTTGTGGGTTTTTGTGTTAGTAGGTGCTGTTTGCCAAGACATGCTTTGTAGGACATTACAATGAGATTTTTTTTTACTTTCAAATGTTGTACTTCTATCAGAAACTACAATGTCATTGGTTAACCTCTTGGTTTGATGGCTTATAGTCATATATGTGTGTTGAATGTAGTTTGTGTAGGGCGTATCATTAGTTTGCATATATTGGTATATTCGATCAAGACAGACTCAAATAGTGAGAGGGATAAAAACATATTTATTAAAAATAGTGAGAGGGATAAAAACATATATTGGTATATTGACAGTCAATCAAAACCTTAAACAAAAAACAGGCTCAAATCCCTTTTATAAAGATCTGAATTTTGATCTTAGGTTATGTTTAGAGTAGCCAAAGTGTGGTTGTTACTTGTTAGGTTAAGCTTTCGGGATGGTTTTGATATGTTGTTACGAGTCGAGCATCGGCATGCTCAAGCTTGGCTCGTTTATGAACGATTCGAGCCTAAAATTTATACGAGCTTTAAAATGTGCTCAAGCTTAGCTCGTTTAGAAAGTAGACAAGCTCGAGCCGAACTTTTAACGAGCTGAGCCCGAGTAGCTCTGCTAAAATAATGCTCCGATAGTGTTTTTTACCCAAACGAGGCGAACCTAAACTTTATACGCGTTTTAAAATGTGATCAAGCTTGACTTGTTTAGAAGGCGAACGAGCTCGGACCGAGCTTTTAATGAGCCAAGTCCCCGAGTCAAGCCCGAGTAGCTTGTCCATATTACAGCCCTAGGTGGAATAGTGGGCGTGGGTTCTGTATTTTGTGACGGACCTGAGTTGGTAGCAGGGAGTAATGTCAGCCCAAAATTGGACCATTTATCCGAAATGGGCGAATAATAATTGGAAGCAATCGGTGGAAGTTTTGTAAGAAAGCACGAAAGCAACTGCGGTCTAGACTGTAGACCACATTTTTGTTCCAAATCTGAGACCTTCGTAAGTTCATATAATTTGGAAAGTGGTTAGTTTGAGATTGTTTTGCTTGATTCGGAAAGAAATCCTGAAATAGGTTAAAATTTTATAACAAAGCAAATAATTTTGGCCTTGGTGACAAATTCACAACAATATTGACTCTTAACTAGAAAAATAACAATCAGACACGAGTCACACGAGGGTGTGTGTTTTTGGTGGAAATGACGCAAGATAGAGTAGAGATGGGGCCGGTTCAAACCAAACCGCCGAACCGGCGGTTTGTGAACCGGCGCAAACCGCCGGTTTGACCAAACCGGCGGTTTAGGTTTGCCGGTTTGGTTGAACCGGCGGTTTGTGGTTTAGGTTTAGGTTTGGCCAAGAGGTTTACCCAAACCGGCGGTTAAACCGCCGGTTTGGTTATTTTTTTATTTTTTTTTTAAAAAAAATGGACCAAACCGCCGGTTTGGAGATCAAACCGTCGGTTAACCGCCGGTTTGGTCCCCTAAACCGGCGGTTGTCCGGTTTGGTCCAGTTTTTCAATTTTTTTTTTTTTTTTAATAAACCGGCTAAACCGCCGACCAAACCAGCGGTTTAGGTTTGGCCTTAAACCGGCGGTTCGCAAACCTAAACCGGCGGTTTAGGTTTGCGACCCACCTCTAACATAGAGTAATGACTTTAACTTTGCTAGTTTAAGATTCATCTAAAGAGAATGAAAAATGAACGACTTCATTGGTTAAAAAAAGCCTTATATTTTTGTTAGAATAAGGGCCTGTTTGGCATTGTATGGGTATTCTTTTTTTAGATTCTTCGGGATGGAGATTCTTGAGATTGTTGGGGATGGAGATTGTTGGGGATTCTTTTTTGCGTAAATTTGAAGTGTTTGATATTAGATTATTGAGACGGATTGTTTACGAAAAGATTACGACAATACCCTAAAAATCAACCGATGAATGAGTAGTAAAAACAGGCAAAACAGATTACGGCAAGCTGCTCTTTTCAATTAGGGAGGCGGCAAGCTGCAAGCTGCTGTTTTCAATCAGATTCAATTGCCATTGTTGTTGAATACAGGAGGTGGCAAGCTGCTCGTTTCAATCAGACTCAAATGCCACTGTGTTGAATCTAGGAGACAACAAGCTCCTCTTTTGAATCAAATTCAATTAGGGCATCCCAAGGGTTAGAACTAACAACAGTAGCAATAGACATTAAAAAAAACTCACACAAAATTGCTTGCAGAGAAGAAACGGAGAATAAGAAGGAGAGCTGCCAGCAAAACGCAAACAGTGAGAAGAAGGGGCACGGGCATGTAAGAAGACGCGGTAAAGGGAGAGAAGACGCACGTTATCAGGCCTCATGTAGTGCATAACAGTGGATGTTACAAACAGATAAGAAGAACGAAAGGAACGAGCGAGAGGCAATTGATGAGAGACGAATGAACGAAAGGAACCAGCGGGTATCAGGAGAAGAAAAATACGATCAAAGAAGAAAGGGCGGGCAGGGAAATAAAAGAATCTAACCCTAAGAATCCCTAAGAAGTTTGGGTAGGCAAGCTTCTTTTTACGGGATTCTTTTGCCAAAAGAATCTAATAAAAGAATACAATACAAAATATGTAACCCATACCAAACGGTACCAATTTTACCATCTCGAAGAATCGAAGAATCTCCTGGAAAAGAATCTAATGAATCCCCAAGAAGATGATACCAAACAGGCTCTAAGTAGGCTTCTTCTTTGGTGTAAATTTAAAATCCAGTTATTTTAAAAATCTAATTTGAAATTTAAAAATAGTTAAAGGATCTACTTTATTACTTTTATAATAATTAAAAACTCACATATGGGGTTGTAATATGAGATGAGCTATTCGGGCTCGGCTCGTCCAAAGTTCTGCTCGAACTCGTTCATTTTCTAAACGAGCCGAATACGAACACATTTTAAAGCTCGTGGCTTGGGCTTGACTCGTTTATAAACGAGCCGAGCTCGAGCATGTCAATGCTCGGCTCATTCGGGTAAAGTTCGGCTCGTTCGGCTAAAATAACATTATATGAGCATTATTTTAGCCGAGCTACTCGGGCTCGGATCGAACTCGGCTCGTCAAAAGTTCGGCTCGACCTCGTTCATTTTATAAACAAGCCGAATATGAACACATTTTAAAGCTCGTATTAAATTTAGGCTCGACTCAGCTCGGACTCGTGTCGTTTATAAATAAGCCGAACTTGAGCATGTTGGTGTTCGACTCTTTCGGCTCGTATTACACCCCTACTCACGTACCATTTTAATTCGAATTTAACAGAAAGAGTTGCACTGTAACATGAATTAATTTTTTAGTTTTATTAAAAATAATTATTATAATCTCTTGCATTATTTTTTTATAAAATAAAATCTTACTTAATGAGACAAAAAGAGTCCACTTGTAATTAATTAAAACTTGGGAGTGATAAATTATAGACGACTTGCCGCATCATGTGGATGATCATCATTAATCACTAACATCAACGTAATCACTCACTTCCACTCCAATTCATTCCATTTGACTTTCATAAATCGATTTCCTTTTTCTAATACTCCCTCCGATCAAAAATAACTGTCGTTTTAGCATTTGACACAATTTTTAAGAAAAGTATTAAATAACATAGATTTTGTAAAGTTTTTCTAAATCTTATCACTTATTTAATATTCAACCTTCTTTTAAACCAATAAGAAAGATTTTAGAACTAAAATTAATCATTTACACCAATTTTCAAGAACATTTCTTATAATTATTGTTCATTTATTGGCCTAGAAAACTTAAAACGACAGATAATTTTGATCAAATTTCTAATGCTAAAACGACACTTATTTTTGATCGGAGGTAGTAAGAAACATTTATAGTCAAATTATGAATTTGGTAATCCTAAACTAATTGCAAACCTGATTAATTGGGTAAATTTATTCTAGAAGTACTGCAAATTTAGTAAATTAATTTTGCTTCATTTGATGGTGTGATGGTGTATGAGGAGATATTGGGTCACTATAAAGGAACAATAGAATCGAATATGTGATCTCATTGTCACAATGTTTGTATCGGTTAAATTAGTAAAACTTGATTTTGAGAAGTGTTTTTTTTGATAATTTGAAGTATTATCTACCAAGTTTATTATGGGTCCTTAACTAATCTAACTATGACAATTATTGTGATTTGATTAATGAACATAGCATTGCTACGAGCCATGGAAAAGCTCACTGGATCAGTTTTGGTCCAATGGCTAACCATTGCTCATCTAAGTGAGCTTGTTCCTCACTTGATCAAAGTACTTAAACTTGTGGGTGTTTTATTCTTTTGGAGATTGAGTCTCTATTACGGATGAATGTTAATGGAACTAGAGATCCATTTTGATGCTAGTAGCACTTTCTCCCAATCTGGTTGATTTGGGCGATTAGATGTGCTCTTTGTACACATTAAAGGCTAGTTAGGTTTTAACTCCATAATCGGAAATAGAATTGAAACGAATCTAGTTCATAGTAATTAGAGTTGAAATTGATTACTTTTGATATCCTATAGGAAAATAAAATGTGGGAAGAAAAGGGCATTTTGCATGAAGCCATAAAGAATGATGTTAAGTTATCTTTTTAATATCCGTCGGGTCTAATACGTGGAGGGTTTGCACGTAAAGGTGAACCTGAGATTCCATCCTAAAACCAATTGGCAATAGGAGGAGTAGCTCTCATACTTATATGTTAGGTTCACATGGTATCATATTGTACACATTTCCACACATTAACACTCTTCCTCAAGTGCAACTATCCTGGACTAGTTGACACATAGCCTTAAGGCCGGCTTAGCCATACATGGAGGGTTTGCACGTAAAGGTGAACCTACACACAAGCCTTTCGGGTTCCATCCTAAAATCAATTGGCAATAGGAGGAGTAGCTCTCGGACTTATATGTTAGGTTCAGGCAGTATTGTGGGACACATTTCCACACATTAACAAATGGTTTTATTAAATTTCATGAATAAGGATATACATATGTACTAACTTCGGTTTCATTTCGTTTTCGTTTCCAAAGTTAGAACCAAACATGGTTTAAGTGAGACACTATGTTTTTGACATCGATGGAGACATAAGACATTACTTTCTCTTTAATGCTCAGTAAAGTGACTATTGTTCATCTCATTGTGAGAATTTTTACCTAAAGAGAGAGCTCTCAAGTGTCTTTCTATGCGACTTCTCAATGATGTCAAAGTCTTTTTAAGAGAAGAGAAAGTTCACTAGAAAGAAAGAGAAAAGAGAGATTTTGTTCTTCTTTGTTCTTGTTTTCGTGTTGCTTTTGTGTTTCTTTCTTCTTCTAAATTTGTTAGTTTTTGCTTGGTTGAACCTTTTGTAAATTTGATCTTGATTGGTTACATAGTGGAATTTTTGGTCGGGTCTTCCTTCTCTAGATCACGCGAGTAGAGCGCAAACTCAAACCGCGTCACCATTCCTATATGTTCATCATTTCTTTGCTTTAAGTTTCTATATTGTGATCAATTAGATCTAGTATTCTTTAAGTTATTTTTTGAGCTTTTGCTAGTTTTGGATCAAAATAAGCGATTTTATTAATTAGATTTCTAGGATCAAATGAGAGAACGGTATCTCCATTCAATGAGTGACAAGTTTTAATGACGGTCATGATAACTACTAAAAGATGATGCATAGAAGACAATCCTGATGGTAATCTAGGTTTCAACCTGGTAATCTAGCTGCATAATATCTAACACTAATAAGCTAGTACCTAAAACAAAACAAAACAAAACAAAAGAATTATTAACAGGACTCATGAATATAAAGATCCTAATCAGCCAACTCTTCATCCTTCGGGAGCCAAATTCTGTTGGTGAACCAGATGGAGTCCGCCACCACGGCAACATCATCTTGGTTGCGATGCCATGCGTAGTAGGCGTGTGTCCTGTTCTTGATCTCCAGTATTCCATGCCCAAAGCTACCTTCTCTCATCGCCGAGTAATCCGGGTTCGGCATTATGAAGCTGCATGTAAACAAATAAACTCATCAACAATCAACCCATTTGCATGCATATACATTGATCCACCGAAATTTCACACTTACTCTGCAGCCATGCCCTCTATGTTCCCTCCGTCGCCAAGGTTCAAGTAAACCGGAGCGTTCACATTCCGGACGGGGTTGCTTACGCCTCCGGCTATATCATAATTGATGTTCGACACTCGGTGCTACACACAATTCAGGTAAAATCGTCAAATTCAGATGGATCAATATAACGAGGATTAGATTTGTTATATATAAGATAGTATTCGTTACCGAACGCTCGTATGAATGGACGTGACCGGCAAGAACGAGGTCAACTTTGTACTGAACGAACCACGGCTCGAACGTGACTCGCATGCCTTCACCTTCCTTATAGTGATAGTGGTTTGAGTTGTAGAGTGGCGAGTGCAATAGAACAATGAGCCATGGTGTCTCAGTTCTATTCACCTTTGGGAACTCATTCTGAAGCCATTGGTACTGTGGAGTGTACTTTGCAAAAGCCGAGTACGAGGAAAGTACGATGATGTAAGCTGAGCCACGCTTGATAGAGTACCATAATGGCGACGTACTCTTAGATGCCCTAAATGGAACATGGTAACGAGCCATATATGCTTTAAATGGAGTATACTCGCCGATTTCAAGATCATGATCCAACTCGTGGTTACCGCTACACCAAACCCATGATTGGTGCGCGGCGCTCTTCTCGATGAATCGACCCCATGTATCCCATCGGTTTTGATCATGGAATGGGTGATCGTCGGCGTAGGATAGATCGCCTAAGAAGAGCACGGCTTGTGCCTTGGGGTTCGCCATGTAATGTGCTAGGGTTTGGTTAGATGCATATGTTTGTCCCAAATCACCTACCAAACATTATTCCAAAAGTAAATATTTGCCCATCCACTACAAAAAAACACTTTTGATACCAAATTGATGGCTTGGATTTGCGATATGGGTACCAAATTGATGGCTTGGATTTGCATGTACACGATATCAGATATGGATACTAAACTGAGGGCTTGTTTGGTATCCATATCCGAAAAATTAGGTTTTGCTTGTACACCGAGATCAGATATAGATACCAAACCGAACCTAATATGATTGATCAATAAGTTACCTATGATTCCAAATGTGTAAGGAACATCGGGACCGGGCTTTTGAGGCGTTGTAAACGAAAACCTACGAGACACGTTACGAGCTCCAACCTCGTAGATATACTTAGTGTCATACTGCAAATACAATAAGTTAAAGTAGTAGAGCGAGAATCGTGTGCATATAAGATAAGATGAAGTAAGTAAAGTAACCTCCAAGGGCTTGAGAAGGGCGTGATGAATATATCCAGAAGTGTAGTTATAGTAGTTGTATTGTTTAAACGTAGAATGAGCATGAAACTTGGTCTTATTATCGCTTGCTTTCCAATACCAGACGACGTTAGGGTGACGTAGCAGCGGCATGACCCACGACACGATCATCGCCCGACCGTTGATGTCTCCCTGCGATAGATGAACCTGCTCCGGTGCGTTGATGCCCGGCGGAGGAGGGAAAGTCTCGAGGGGCATTTCGATAGAGGGTTGAGCTCGTTTGAAATAAGAGGTGATTCCTCCATTGGCGACGGCGGCGCAAAGGAGGAACCCTAGAAGCGCCGCTAGAGACGAGGAAGAAGCCATTGATGGAGGAGAAGAGGTAGGTTTGATTGAGATTAGTAGGGAGTGATATGATTTTATAGATATACAAAGATTTTTCTGTTTACAGTATCTTAATTTCTTTTGATTTATGTTTAATTTGAAAGGAATATCCATTTTGACCAAATCTAATATTGCGTTTAAGTCCTGATTTTTTCTGAGAACCCTTGGTTGTACATAGAAGGCGGCGATGACTTAGCAACGACGAGTGGAGATGGTAGAGGTCTGCTAATGCTGTGAAGAAGATTGATCGTGCAATGTTGAAGGATGCTGAAAATGAATTGAAGACGCGTACCACCTGATGGTAATCTTGTATCTACATCAAGAGTGTGTAGCTCAAATCATGAACAAAAAGGCTATGTTGAACCTCAATGGTTTAGGATCAAGCCTGTTAATTATCATATACGATCACCTTCAAAAGATGGCGTTTAACAAAAAAATGTTATAAAACATATAAGAAAATAGACGTCATTGATGATTGATGAAATAACCGTCAAGTGTAATGGTGTTTGTCAAAACGTCGTGAAGTACCATGGATATATAGCGTTTAAGCAACGACATTGATATTTCGCGAGATTTTTTGTTAAACGTTGTGAAAAGTCTATTTCGTGACGTTTATTAAATGTCATGTAATAGACGTGTCGTATAATAAACATCATGGAAAGCCTCTTGTTTTTACGGTGTCACAAAATATGACTTTTGGATAAGATGTTTAATCTAAAAACGACGTGGAAGACCTTATATGTATAATGTATTGTTGCTTGAGATTATACGTTGTAGAAAAATTAAGTAGAATGCTTGATGGTGTGGAGTTTGTGGACGAGGAACAAACTATACTAACTAAATGGGCTTCTAGCTCCTACCTTTTTTGTTCACTCGATGTTTTTGTAGATGACAACGTGGATGCATTGAGTGACCTGGAAAGGCCGGAGAGATTCGTGAAGTTGTTTATTTGGTGTATTCAAGAAGATCCGAATCTCCGAACTAAGATGAGGTCGGTTAATAAGATATTTCATAGATTAATCTACTAACATAGTAACATAATTGATTAGATGACAATATGTCCTATTACACTACAAGCATTTGAATATATAATGTGTTGTATACGCGTATGGTGCGAGGTCGAAAGTACTAGTATATCTTAGTTTAGCATGACAATACAGAACAACTGTTTTCGGAACTAATAAGCTTATGTGCGACTTGAACCCACATGAATGTGCTTGATCTACCACTTGAGCTAATAAGCTAACTTATTAACAAAGGAAATTGAAGCATAGATGGTTAGTTCATTAAGATTGAGCAATGATATGATCTCATCCATCTGAAGTCATACTTGATTTTTTTTTAATCATTGCAGAAGATCATAAGGCTAATAACTATAAATCATTGGTAATATGGCATTATCCACTATAAATTGACATTGGACATCCATCTATGAGTATCAAAGTAATTAACCATTAATGATCGATCACAACTTGTTTCTACTGTTAAAAATTCAACTTGTTGCATATTTGCTTCTTCAATCAACGATGTAGATCAATAAAGTTGATACGAAACCGACATCACAATGATAAGAGAACTAATTGATAGCGGATCCATCGATAAAATCTAGTATAAAAACGGAAATGTCTATTTACCAAACAAATTATATATAAGATTTAATAATCTTATATAGGAGAAGCACTTAATTCCACGTGTTATTTTAGCAATTAACAATAGTCTAAAAATTTTAATTAAGTTTTTTAGATTTTATAGTTAGAATTTCTTTAAAAAAAATTAACAATATATCTAAGACAATTTAAATTTATAAAATTAAAAATACGAAAAAGTTAAAGATTTAAAATAACAAGATTTATATCACCATTTAGAAAATCAATTACTTAATAAGTGAATAAGTAGATTTATTTGTTAGAAATAATGTATTGTTAGATGAAATAACGCATCGTTACTATTGCACAATAATTTTTTTTTTATACTTTGAACCTTACATTTAATATATCATAATATTTATTATAAATTAATTTTAGAATACAATCTCGCACAATGTGCGAGTAATACACTAGTTAACCACTTAACTAGCTAACTAATCATATTTGTAGATAAAGTCTAACAGAAACATACGTATATAAATCTAAACTTTTGGAGATCTTAGCCAACAAATATTAACAAGAATTTTTTTTAACGAATAACACCTCATCATTCCCTATACAGAAGGGAGAAGTTAGAGAATTTTTATTTTTTTTTTAACCTTACTACGCCTACGCAATGTGTAGGCGTAGTAAGTTTTCCTTCATTATTCGAACTAAATATATGTTATAGTCGTAGTTGTACTATGACTACACATCGCGTACGTGTAGTAGGACTAAGCATCGGTCATGCGTAGTCGTAGCCATTTTCCTTTATTTTTTGAACGAAATGAGCTTCTTGCTACGGCTACGTATTGCGTACGCGTAGTCAGGGTACAAATAGCATGAATATGTGGGTATGAATAGCAATCTCGCACATATGGCTTTTAAAATGGAATATGATTGTTGGAACCCAAACGAAGCACATAATTACGTGTATGAGTTGCACCACAACATTACACACACGGTTGCCAAAATGAAAATAAATTACTCACATGACACACAAAGTGGAAATCATGAATGATTTCGAGTTTTTGTTTAGGAGAGACAATTTTATTTTGCAACTCGATCATATACGTAATTGAGTTTTGTTTAGGGCTCCATATGCTTAATCATCGGTTTTATTAACGGCTTTCATTTCTAAGCCCATACACGTATGTTGTATGGCCCGCTGACTATTTAGGTTTCGGAGTTCATACATGTAATTGACTCAACCCTATTTATGCATTTCATCTACCTAGGTAGAAAGATGAACGAAAAAATATATATACATGTTTGTTTTAAATCCCCGTATTTATCTACGTGTCAATGAAAATATATATCAGGTAGATGGATGGATAGATGGATGGAAATTAAAGAGGATACGATTGGGAAGCGATAACGACTACTGAGGGCCAGAGGCCAAGTGAATACGAATATTGAAGAAGGAGCTCGTCAAACCGGCAACTGAACCAACCGGTTTTACAGAAGAAAAAAATATGGGGTTCATTTAATGAAAGCAGACCGGATAGCAGATATCATGTGTTGAACACGTGAAATGCTGATGTTGCGCCTCCATTGCTGCGCTTCCTTCTTTCAAATTCAGTTTTCCAGATACAGAGACTACTGCATCAGGAAGAAACTACAATTTTTTTATTCAAAGTCTTCCTATTCTGATTACCCCTTGAACTTTATTGGAATCGTCAGCTACACATACTACGTCGGATTTACTTAACGTGTGTTCACAATACGTATCGGTATTTGACATTTTTCTTCACAATTGAATGAAAAAAAATCTTACCGAAAGTTTTGTTGGAGATTACAAGTTGTCACAGCAAAAGCTAACATTCTGAGTCGAGTATATAAGATCGGTGGATAACTCTTGCTATTGTCAATTGATTTTAGGATGGAACATGTCGGGTTCATGTGAGCATAACACGCATGTGACCCCGCTCTACGATCCGTCTGTATCGAACTTTGACATGGTATCATAGCAGTTAACTTTTATTTGGCTCGCGATCCTAACATATAAACAAGTGCAACTCGGTTTGTATCCTTTAGTTGCACTTGCGGGACGTGTTGGAGATTACAAGTTTCTACATCAAAAGTTAACATTTCGAGCCTAATATATAAGGTAGTGGGCTCAATTGGTTTTAGGATACAATCTTGTCGGTTGACGTGATGAGTTTGGACTTAACACGCATGTGTGTTTTTTCCCTTTCGGGAACAATATGAGTCGGAAAAATAGCTTAAGAGTCTTAAACCAAAGCTCAAAACAAAAAAGGAGAGATAAAAAACCGCATAATCATGTTGTTGCGCACCAATTCAGAAGAGTCTTACCTAGTGATGTCATATACCAAAAGTGCACCTGCAGCCCCTCGATAGTAGGACCTTGTAATAGATCTAAATTACTCTTGACCAGCCTACAAAACAAATGCAAGTATCAATATCTCAAGTTACAAAGTTGGTACTTGGATATAGTAGATCAATGAGTCATTCAGGGGAACAAAAAAGAGGAGATAGACAAACCGTATCCCATATCTGCAACTTAATTGGCTTGTTATCAATTGTGATCATCCTAGCCCCAAATTTCTTCACAAATCACACTATTGTAATGCCAGAAGATGATTAGGACAGTTATATTCGAGTTCGGCGAGATGAGTTTTCACGTGTTTAGATTTGGATGGATTATAAAATAGCTGAGTTCGAACCGAGTCTAAATTGTTTCCAAGATTAAAAATATATTCATATTCAACTCATTTAAAAAGTCTACAAACTTAGCTTATACAACATTATAAAGTGTTATTCTAGCTTAATGAGACGAGGGTTTTTTAGTTTTGGTGTTTTCCTAGCTTAATGAGTCGAGTTCGACGAGATGAGTGTTATTCTAGCTTAATGAGCCGAGGGTTTTTTTAGTCGAGTTCGAATCAAGTCCGGACTTCACAGCATCCTCCAGTGTTACATGGTACGTGGTTCGATTCGGAACGAGGTTCGAAAACGGATACGTGATTCGCTACCTCTACCGAATCGGGTACGATGGGGTAATATTTTTTATTTAAAAAAGTGAATTCACTTATATATTAATAGCAAAACAGTAGGATAAATTGAAACGGGAACCAGTTGGGTGACGTTAAAAGTAAAAGTAAAAATTAAAACTAAATTGAAGTGCCTTGAAAACAGAGTTTTCTTCTTCAATTCTTCGTATACATTGAATTGCAACTTCCGATACTTCATCTTCAATGATATGCAACTTCAACTTCCCATATCGCATGTCACTTTAATGAACTTCAACTTCCAATTTTTCAGCTTTAATTCTCTTCATGGGTTCGGTTCGTTAGATGTATCGATCCGGGTCGCGAACCCCATCGTTCCAGTTCGCGAACGAACCGCGATTGGGTTCGTCGATTCCGGTTTGTGGTTCGCAGCATCGAACCACGAACCCATCACTCAATGCATCTGCCATTGGGGGCACGCGAAGAAGGACGCGGATGCAGACTCCGCATCCGCGCGAGCTGGTGCGCATGCGCAGTCCGCATGCGCGCGGACTCACGCGGATGCGGACTCCGCATCCGCGTCCTTCTTCGCGCGGGTGGACTCCGCCTCTATGAAGGCGCGAGTCCGCCCGAATAGTAAGCCTGAAACTCTTATAATAATCTCATATAAATTCACTGAACGGACCCTTAATGTTATCGTACGCAAGGAAAATATTAGATTATATACCTATATTTTAGTTTTTTTAGATTATACCAAACAATTATTAATTATAGGATGATACCTTAAACGTGAAATATTTTCGAGTTATATCAAATAATTCTCAGCTTATAAATGGCCTTGAATTTTTTTTTTTTTTTTTACAATATTGCGTTCATGAAACTTTCAATGAGCATTTAATGCTACATTTAATCTTACCTGATGGATGCTCCATTATTTATATTTCATCCTACTCACCCTACTGTATGCACAATGTGCAAGATTCTTTTCTTTTTTTTATATAAAATGGAAAAAGAATTAGAAAAAAAAGATGGGTATTACGGGCACGATGATGGATTTTTTAAACGCACGACGGTTATAGAACTTGTGATCGCCATAGTCACGACTCACGATTTCCACTACCGTGAAAAAAAAAAATTCTCTGACATCACGGTTACAGGTTTCGTAATGACAGTGTCATATTTATCTATTTTTTATTTTTTGGTTGGATTTCACAAAGAAAATTATCAAGGATCCGGAACCCGTAATCGTAGGTCGTGACAGTGTCAGATTTATCTATTTTTTTACGACTCTCGGAAAAGAAATCACTTTTTGATAGTGTATCAGTAAAGCGTTTTTGCAGATGAACAATTTTAATTTCTACGGTAATATAATAGAGGTGAGTTAAACTAATTCGGTCCAAAAGTCCGATAACACTATCATCCGTTTCATTTTATCCGAGAGATTTTACCAAATTATCGCATGCGGTTCACACCTTTATAAATTGATACCTGTGTATTTTTTCATAAAAAATACTTACTTAATTTATTATATTATTTCACCTTGAATTGTTTTATTAACAAAGAAGAGAAAAAAATATGAATAAATTAGAGAAATGGGACCCTTTATATATTGCTTTTGTAAAATGGGCCTCTAGAGAAAACAATAAAAATTAGGCTTACACCTAGGGAAATAGGACATAATTGGAATGATGGTACTGCACAATATTTAAATATTGATGGGATGTTTACTATTCATACTTTTTGACTTTTTAAATAAAGTGAGGGAGACTCCCACTTAATCGTTCATATGTTAGGTGTGTTATTTATTTTTTGGGTATTGTATGACGAAATTGGGTTGTTATTTTTTGGGTATGTTAGGAATGTTATTTATTTTTTTGTGTTGTATGACGATTTATGTTTGATTACCCAAAATTACGATCTCAAAATTAGGATATGCACTTACCATGTTCGATCTACTACATTGACAACCATACGAACAAACCACTTACCCAAAAATATCAATATCTTACAAAACACTTACCCAAAATGTGTTATAATGTTGGATATGTTTTATAGTTACCCAAAATGTGTTATATTTAAAGTGATATCGTGAATATGTTTTATGGTTACCCAAAATGTGTTATAATGATCAAGTGTCGAGCGAATTTTTTTGGGTAATGACCAAATGTCATTTGATATTGATATTTGTGTACAATATCGAGTTTTGAAAATTTTGGGTATGACAAATTTAAATTGGGTATGGATTTTATATTAAGTGATGTTTAAATTGGGTATAAATATAAAATATTATCCAATTTATGAATATTATTTTATATTGATATTTGATTTATTGGGTATGTTGTGTTCGAGTATGTTTATGTACTTTGACAAATTTATTTTTGGGTATGATGATTGTGACATTAGTTGGGTAAGTAGATTTTTGGGTAAGCGGATTTTTTTTGGGCAAAGGGCTGCGTTGTTTTGGCCCCAAATTCCCTCCAAATGTCAATCAAAAGTGTCGCAATCATCACTCACATCAGCCATCACTCATTAGTCATCACTTTTGTCAACTTTTTGTCATATTTATGAATTAGTCTAGTAAAGTAGGAGCCCTATTTCTCAATTTGTAATTGGTAGAGTCCTAAATTTCAGTAAAAGGCCCTAAATGCCAATTCAGCCAAAAAATATTTGGATATTAAGTTCTATGGTCCAAATATCCTAATATTATAGACTAATACGAATATTAAGTTTTAGGATACAAATCAAACGGATCATCTAGATATTCACGGATAATTATATGATTCGATAAAAAAAAATCAAAATTCGACAAGATACGGATCAATGTTTTACTAAAAAATGTCCTTGGATATTCATATTGCCCTGGCCCTTCTGATCAATGTTAAAGGGCATAAATTTTAAAACAATATAAACCGTGTTATTTACAGGACGTTCAATTTACTTGTTGTCCTAAAAAGTCGCATGACATTGGGCGTGGAATAAACGCCGTCGGATGGCCGGCGCTCAAATTAAATGTTGTCGGATGACACTTGAATTTCGGAATTGTTTTGCCAGCGAAGGGCAGCCTAACCTGAACTTAGGGTTTGGGTGTCGACGATTGGTATGGCGTCCTATACCCAAATTTTAAAGTTGGCCGAAGACGCATATTTTTTTCATCTGTTAGTAAATCGAATAGCGTATACATATATGATTATCTATCATCTATTGTCAAACACTTATTCATGATAATAAAATTTAACTTTTTGTCATACAAGTTAATGTTACTTAATCTATCACTTATCAAACACCTATTTTTAATGAGATGATAATATGAATGAATTAAGGTTGAAGAGATCCAACGGCTAAGAATGAATCCCATTCCTT
This sequence comes from Fagopyrum homotropicum, assembly GCA_033239125.1. NCBI lineage: Eukaryota > Viridiplantae > Streptophyta > Magnoliopsida > Caryophyllales > Polygonaceae > Fagopyrum > Fagopyrum homotropicum. Next base: position 8,276,471 of record BSWB01000007.1, on the reverse strand, counting down.
TACGCCACAACAACTCTAAACAATTACGTTTTAGAGTTTGATTGGTTGATTTTGCTCAACTTGGACTTAAATTAAGCCAATTAACCTAATTTCATATTCAACTTTAATCATAATGTCAATCTACAACACGTTTTTCGTAACGCATTTATTTGCTCTCCTTTTCATGTCAATTCATATGCTACACTACTCTAACAAGTTAAGATGTACATATATTAGGTGTAAATTCTAAATATTATTTTCTAAAATTGTTAAAACTAATATTTATAGATTGTTGACTATGTGTTTTTATTTATAGTTGGGTTATAATTTATAGACCATATTACCGATGCTCGAAATGTGGAGAAGAACGTGTCTCTCTTCAATAACATGCTAGTGAATGAGACTATTGTTAGTTAGTTTTAAGATAAAATCTCGTGTGTTTGTGTGTTTAGGGCATTAGACTAACTTTCACGACTTTGATTCGGGACGAATATAAGTGTTAACTAGTTCAGAGAATTAACACTTGAGGGGGGTGTTGATGTGTAGGGAATAATGTGTCCCACATCGATACACATTGGTGACAAAACTACCATACAAGCTTCGAATTTATAGGTTACTTAAGTTATACTATTGTTAATTGATTTTGTAAAGAAACACATGCACTTGTGACTAGGAATGCTAATGGATCGGGTGGTGGATGGATGACCTTGACCACCATTCGATCCATAACCCAAAATTTTCCACCACACCCCGTCCACCACCCGCTAAGGTCTCACCCGCATCCAATTCACCGCATCATACGAATGAAGCGGGGTAGATTGGGTGAGATTTCGGGTGTTCAACACTTAAATTTAAAAGTTTCAAATTTCTTTTTACTGATAATCAAGAGTATACTCAAATCCAACTAAAAATAACATAATATTCTACATAATATCAAGTACAATACTATAACCAAGTAAAATCCAAAATAAACAAATTATAATGAATCAATAATAAGGATCGAAATATATTAGGAATCGAAAAAAAATAAACTAGGAAAGAACATATGGAGTTTCCTTTAATATAAATTATATAGTAGGAAAGTAAAGGTAAAAATTTTATGATATAAAAACTACAAATAATAAAAATATATATAATTTTAAGCGGATGAAAACGGTTTGGATGGATGGGTGGATGGTGATTCGGGTGATGGGTGGATGAAACATTCACCCGAATCCCATCTAACCCACCACCCGCTTCATCCACCACCCGTTTTCACCCGTCTTATAACGGGTTTTCACCTTTTTTTGTTGGATCAGGTGGACGGATATCCATCGAATACGGATGAAATTGTCATCGTTACTTGTGACTTGTGTACATAGGCTCATCGGTATCTCCTCCACGTATTTAACCCTAAACATATTTGTGTTACTTTGTTGTTTGGTTGGTAGAATTTTATATATCGATCCATTTTATATTAAATATACTAATAGTAATATTGGTGAGCTGCTTTAATGTACACTTTAAAAAATTACAAAAAACTATAGTTTAGGAGTTACAATTTTTATCTATAAATATAATATAAAATGAATCAAAATAAATAAATATACCCTTCCTTTTCTTTGATTTTGAATCATTTGTTGATGAAAAATCAAGGCTATGAGCCGCCATTCGTTTAAATTTTTATAATTCATTTTCTTAATATAGGTCCATAGGTACAATTTATATTTATTATATTAATAATAGTAAATTAATGGCATGATTTACAATTTTAAGAGTTATATTTGTTTTAATAAATTTGGATTTACAATTTTTGTAAAGAAAAATAAATTTAAATTAACTACATTTATAATGATAAAATTAATGAGAAAAATGTTATTTTTTTTGGAATAAAACAAAATTATCCTTCTTTCTTCCCTAATTTTGAATAATTTTATTGATAAAGATAATAATTACAAAGTCTAATAGCCGTTTTATTACATAATGATTAAGATTAGTGGAAATTGGTGACATATGTGTATGTTTTTATAATGAGCACATAAATTAAAAATTACTTTTTGAACGTTTTAGATAAGTTAATTTATATGTAATGACACAAACAACACCGAAGTTGTTGCATATTCAACATATTATTTATAAGTTATGATTACTATTAATAATTTTGTAATAGTTTGTAAATATTATCATTGTGTTAAGCCGTCCTTTTAACATTATCCTTTGTGTATCATAGCTTCATCTTAAATCGTAGCTGTAATTGCACCACTAATGGGGCTTATTATATTTGGTTTTATTATCGATAGTCAAACACTCAAAAATAGTGTCCACGAAATGGTATTTGTGAGTGTTTGACATTACAAATGATAAATAATTGTACATTAACATAATTTTGTCGGTTTAATGATCATGTTGATGTCATTTTGAGTGAAAAAAAACATATTTATGTTTTAATTCATAAATACTTCACAAAATTACCTAAACAGTATCACATATTTTAGGCTGACTAAACTTTAATACCTCGTCCTTTAAATTATTAGAACAGTACCTCATCTAAAGCTCGACCAAATATTAGTACCTGGATTACCATCTAAAAGTTGTCATTTATTTGATTGAAGGAGCAAATGAAAAAGGACGGCGGCTTTCACAATTGAAAAACCACTAACCACTTTCATTTGCTCCTTCAATCAAATAAATAACAACTTCTAGATGGTAATCCAGATACTAATCTTTGGTCGAGCTCAATAAATAATGTACCGTTATGATATTTTAAAGGACGGGTACTAAATTTTAGTTAGCTTAAAAGATGAAGTATTGTTTAGGTAATTTTCTCTAAATACTCCGTATTTTATGAATTATAATCTTGGTATTTTAACTTAACATATTTGCCTTATTTGTTGTATTAACTGCAAATTAATATTAGTGTAAAGTGAATACCATAAATATTCATAATATATAGCTTTATGTGTATAAATTGTATATTTGAACATAATATTAAAAAAAAGATATACCTTTTTTCTTTTTCTTTTTCGAATAAATTATTAAAAAACTATATATTTTAGAATATAAAAAAATAAAAATTAATAATTGAACAAAGCCGATATAAGAAGTCAATACCAAGCAAGGGTGCCAAATCAAAAGGAGCATCCCATGAAAAAATGAAGCCCGAAACCCACATAGCAGCCAAAAGAACGCGCCACTCACGCGCCAGTCAATATCCCTCTCCTGCGAACAAACACAAACAAAAGTGCACAAACCCTAAAAGCAATTTGGGAAGAATCGCCCCCTTTCCCCTTTCCGACGCTAGAAATCGATCAATCTTCAGCATCCTTTTGGATCTACAGCCAAGAAAATGGCCGCTTATAGTAAAGATTCATCCTGCATCTTCGATTTGCCTCCCAACCCACAAAAAAGACCCTAAAAGACAAAGGAGATGGCGAAGCAGGAGAACACAAAGCTGGATGGGAAAAAGATAGGACGAGTGGTGGATAGAGACGAATTGTGGCTGCCGTCATCGATTATGCTGGGAATCGATCCTGTATACCTCACTGGCCATCGGTGAAGAAAGGTTTGACTTACCCAGAAGCGCCCTACGAGAAGAGGTTAAACAAAGCTACTTCTGCCAATACGAACCGGTTTCAAACCAAAATCAGGTACCAGCTTCATCAAAGTTATGTGCCTATATAAACAATGCATTGTGCATAATACTAACTCACCATTTACACACTGCCTACACTATATACCCAAAAACGAGAGTTATGAACACAAAGCGGGATGTCCAGAAGGAGAGACCTAAAGAACAAATGGATTTCAAAGAAGCTGTTATCAAAGAACCCACTACTGAGGTAGCAACTGAGGCTCAAAAGGAGACTACTGAGTCAATCAAAGAAGCTGCAATAGCTGATGGATCCAATGTGAATGAAGGAGCCAATGACCCCAATCAGAAAGGTAAATCTATCAACTCCTCAGGGTTTGATGATTATCTGAACAGCTTAGCTAAAGTCAAAAATGACTTTAGCAAGCAAAAGGATGTATCCCTTATGGGGTATATCCTTGGTGAACCCATTGATCTAATTAGAACTAGAGCTCGACTTTTGAGCGAATGGAAAAACGCTAGAGGGGAGATTAAGATCTCTGCAAAACCCAACCATTGGTTTGAAATAACCCGTGCTAACCCAATAGACAAAAAACACATATGGGCTAACAGGCCTTATCACGTCTTAGGACAACTCCTCATCCTTAGGAACTGGAAGCCTAACTTCAATACCCTCCATGAGGATAGAACCACTGCTGACCTATGGATTAGAATCCCTAGAGTACCCGCTGAGTATGTTAACACTGAGGCAATGAGGATTATTATAGAGGATAATGGAATCGGTAAGTTTATCAAACTTGACCCAACCTCAGTGAAAGGAAGAGGAACCAATTTTACTAGAATTTGCATCACCCTGAATGTTGTTGCTGTAATGAAGGGAGATGTCCCCATCCCAGATGAAAACGATAAAATTCAGAATCTGCCTATTTGGTATGAAGATTTCTCCGAGGGATGCGGATTCTGTGCTGAGAAATCACATAGCTATGACCAATGTCCACTTAGAGCCCCTAAAGTCACAAACCTTAGGATCAACATTAAGCATGCTAATGCTACTAACCCCCAGGCTAACTACTCCTCTTCGAAGGAGGAAGGGAAAAGCGAGAATATGGCTGATGAAGGCTGGACAAAAGTGGATAAAGAGGCAAGAAAGAAAGCTAAAGCTAAGGCAAACAAGGGTTTTCGACCATACATCAATTCTAACAAAGGTGTTACAATTTCAATTGTGGAGACCCCTATGGAAAGCTCAAAAGATAAGGTGACTATGGGACAAACTGGAGAAGCTGAAATGAAGGGTGAAATGAAGGCAGAAGAGGGCATTGTTGAATCTACACCCCAGGAAATGGGCAGCACAACCACCACCCACAATGTAGATCCTACTGGAATTGAACTGGATCTTGAAGACCTGTCAGCACTCCCGGATGTGGGAGAGGAAGAATTGAAGGCGAAATCGGATGAACTAGCACTCCTCATCAATGATGAATACGAGCAGGATGAAACCGAAGCTAAGGAGCTCACTGTGGAAGAGTTTACTGCGCTTCTCTTCAAGGATGGAAAAATGCCTGAGGAAGAAGATACACTAATGTCTGAGAGCTCCTTTCACTCAGTAAAATCAAACAACACCGTCACCAAACTCATGGGCGCTATGGAAGTAGCAAATGATCAACCAAATCGGACTCCAGCTCAGGGAAAAGACAAGGTGGACTGACCGACACTGCGTCTTCCAAGCTGAAAGGAACTAAGAAACAAAAAGTGTAGTCAATGACTAGTAGGCCTTCCTTTGTCACTAGCTCAATGCTAGAGTATTGTGTGTGTAGGTTTCTAAATCAAGTGGTGAGTTCTTACTCCCCATTCTCTCACTATTCTGTAGTAGAAAAGAAGTGGCTTCTACATCTTCACCTTGGTTGTTTCTATAACAGCAAGAAGGAGATGGCCGCTACTCTAAGACCTAGGCTTAAGCTTTGTAACATGTTATGTGTTTTAATTAATGGAAGGCCTCTAATTTACTGTTATTGCATGTCTAATATAATCACTGTGAATGAGCATGCTAAAACTGAGGTCTGGTTCGACCATAAACTACCTGTTTTGTATGCATCAACTGAAAATCTGCATAACAGAAAAAGCACCTATAGTATAATAGAATACATACAAAATGATCATTTGTTCCTTATGATGCATAACACCTTTCTCAATAATTTGATTATATATGATGGCAAGACTAATTTAATGCAGTTGAGATGTTGGCAGAGCAAAGACAACACTGCAAAGCAACTCATCGAACCAACCGAATTACTGCAGCCCGCCCCGTAACCAAAAGTTGACAGCTGCATGAGCACCAAACTAATGAACTTATCAATAAAGGTAAAAAAGGATTATGTGAATGGTAAACAGCCAAACGGCTGTATACTAATCTCTAAATCACATTTAAATGGCTATTGGTATGATTACAGGGAGATGAAGAAGACTTTTGGTCAATTGTATCCAAATCGGAAAAAAATAAAGACTATGTGGTACATGGACCCACGGTCAGTACTGTATTGTTCTTGGAATGTGTTGCAAAGGAATCTTGAGCCAGTAGAGCAAGTAACGAGCTACTGGTGGCAATATAAATATAGTGTAGATGCTCTGTATCATTTGCATAAAGATAATGTTCATGGACTAGGACTCCTTTGGATATCCGAGCCAAGGAAATGTTACCAATGTGTAAATTGTACAATGAGCTGTATATACTCATGGTCATTAAACCTTTACTATAAGTACTGTAAGCTACAAGGTATATTTAAACCCCTAAAGTTCGTAATGAGCCATTGGTGGCAATGTAACTACAGTGCAGATTTTCATTATTCTTCTCAGAAAGTTGACTTGCATAAAGTAGAGAACATCTTGATTGCTGGGATAAAGAGCAGATATCAAAGTGTTCAATATAAAATCCTAGTATACCCAGATTATAACATATTTATAAGAATACAAGTGGAGACTCCATGCTCTCCCTCATATCATATAAACCGATAATATAAAATCATTGCTCAACTAAGCTTGACAAATGGAAAAGAAAATTATGAAAAGCGATTCCATAAAACTACCTCTATCAAAGTAAATAGGAAATCTAAACTCATTATAAACCAACGACAATATCCGATTTTTAAAATACTCATTGTTGAGCAAATAACACTCCCACATAAGGGAGAACCTGCCCAAAATACGTATCCGAGAATGATTGGTAACAAGGATGGCCGCCCACCATCCAACCCATTTACGAAAGTTTAAATGAAGCTAGCCTTTTGGAATTGTCGAGGCATCCGGAAAAAAAACTTTTGGACAGAAATCAAAATCACAACCCAAAATGAGCATATTGATATGATTATGCTAGCAGAACTAAAAACAAGTATTGAACCTAACGAGGCGTGTTGGCGGAGCGCAGGTTTCGATAATATATGCTTCATTCCATCGGATGGGCGAGTAGGTGGACTATGTCTTCTATGGAAAAACAACTTGCTTATCAACGAAAAAATAGAATTGCGCCATAAAGATAAACGATTCGTTATTATAGACCATACAAACCTCGAATCAAAGTTCTCCATGACCATCTTCCTAATTTATGCACCTCCAAATGAGAGACATAAAGATGAATTCTGGTCCAAAGTTACAGAATCCATAAACTCCCAAACTAAACCAGTCCTCGTGATGGGAGACTTCAACGATATTCTTAACCCCTCTGAAAAGTTAGGAGGGGCGAGTGTAAGAATGAATCGCTTTCAGAGACTACAAAATATTATACAGAAATGCAACCTTGTGGACCTCGTCTCCAGAGGGAATGAATTTACATGGCGCAGGAGAAGGGATGGGGATAACAATACATTTGAAAAGATAGATAGAGCCATGGCGCAATTTGAGGTTCTGAATGCTTATAATCTAATTCATATTTGGAACCATGCGTTCACATCATCAGACCACTGCTTAACCACAATAGAGATAAGCAACTCAATACGTAGATTTAAAAATAAACCTTTCCGTTTCGAACTTATGTGGACTGAACGAGATGACTGCGAAGAAATCCTCAAGCAATCATGGAGATCACAATTTCCAGGAACACATATGTATAACCTGGTCAAGAAACTACAACTCCTCAAGACTAAATTGAAAGTGTGGAGCAAATCAAAATTCGGAAATATAAATAAACAGATTCGGGACACCGACGCTACCATTGAAAAGTTACAAATGATAAACTTCCGGAATTTCTCGAGCCAATATAACGAGAAATTAAATAGACTAAATCGAAAAAGAGAATGCCTCATTGAATACCAACAAAAATACTGGATGCAAAGAGCAAAATCCAAATCCCTAGAATGTGGTGATAAGAATACAGCGTACCATCATAGGAAAGCAACGGGAAGAAGAAACAGGAAATCAATAATAGCTATCCAGAGGGTAAATGGCTCTGAAATTCACACGGAAGAGGAAATTAGTGCCGAGTTCACTATGGATTACAATAACCGTTTCGAGTCTAATCAACTGGACGAAACCTATATAATGCAACACCTTGAAGTTATTACCATTGAAATAACGGAAATCGACAACAAGGAACTTACCAAAGCTTTCTCTAATGAGGAAATCCGGAAAGCTGTATTTGATATTGGAAGCGATAAATCTCCAGGTCCTGATGGTATGTCTACTGGCTTCTTCCAAAAATATTGGAATACTATAGGGCCTACCGTCATCCGTGCCGTAAAAAGTTTCTACCACTCAGGTAAAATACTAAAACAAATCAATCATACCTTCATCACACCAATACCTAAAATAGATAACCCATCGCATACCAATCACTACAGACCTATTAGTCTATGTTCAACAACATATAAGATTATTGCCAAAATCCTAGCATCTAGACTAAAGGCAATACTACCCAAACTAATACATCCGCTCCAAAGTGCTTTTACACAAAATAGATCAATCCATGACAACATCCTTATTGCTCATGAGATTTTTCACGGATTTAAATCCAAAAAAGGAAAGGAGGGTTATATGGCTTTAAAATTGGATATGGAGAAAGCATACGATAGGGTGGAATGGCCATTTATCCTAGCGGTCCTTGAAAAGTTTGGGTTCAACCGGAAATTCGTGAACTGGATAAGAGAGTGCATCTCCACAGTCTCATACTCCATCCTAGTTAATGACAAACCATCAGGAATGATTTACCCTAAAAGAGGTCTTCGTCAAGGTGACCCACTTTCACCTATGTTATTTAATCTGGGTGCGGAAGTCTTAGTAAGGAACATTCAGAAAGAGTGCAACCAAAATAGCAAAATAATTGGATTCCCAATCACGAGAGGGGGATCGTCTGTCCCATTCCTAGCTTTCGCGGATGACATAATTATATTTTCCAAGGCCTCTATCCTAGCAAGTACTAAGATCCTGGATCTGTTAAATGAATATTGCAATATTTCGGGGCAAAAAGTCAATTTCCATAAATCATCTTTCCAAACTACAAAAAACGTAGGAGTAGATATGGAAAGACAAATCCAACAAAAAATTGGTATAACCGCCACAAACGACCTAGACAAATATCTAGGATGCCCCATCATAAATGGTAGAATAAATAAAACAGTCTTTGAAGATGTGATTACAAAGACTAGAAAACAGCTAACATCATGGAAAGCTTCCACCCTATCCCAAGAAGGAAGAACAATTTTAATTAAGGCAAACCTGAATGCCAAACCAAATTATATAATGCAAAGCTTCATGCTACCAGCTTACATACACAAAGAACTAGACCAAATAAACCGAACTTTCTTTTGGAACAAAGGACATAATTATCACCCCCTCATTAGCTGGGATAAAATTTGTAAACCAAGAAAGTATGGAGGAGTGGGCATTAGGAAAGCAGAAGACATGAATAAGACCCTCCAAATGAAACTACTCTGGAAAATTATGGCAGAACCAGATAACATTTGAGTTAGAATAGTAAACGAAAAATACCTTAAGGGTTCCCTTCTCTGGAACTACAAAACATCGAAAAATACCTCATGGCAATGGAAACGATTAATGAGTCTTCGACCGGAATTTGAATCCGGGTTTAGATGGAGTGTTGGGGATGGAAATACCATCAAGTTTTGGAAAAATGCGTGGGTAACGGATCAACCGTTACTCAACCTTCATAAGACCAATGGTATTACCGACGAAAATGAATTGGTTAGCAAGTATATTATTAATAATGAATGGAATATCCAGAAACTAGATATGGAGCTTGGCAAACTTCTTCCGAAAGAGGTCCTGACCGCAATTAAATCATATCAATTACCAAAATCTTTTATCCGAGACCGTCTGTATTGGGCAGCTGCGGACAAGGGATCATACTCCACTAAATCAGGGTTGGACTTAATTCATCAAAAGAAAGGTCTAACAGCTAGTGCCAATGATTGGATTTGGGAAATCGACACCATGCCCAAGGTCAAGAACTTCCTATGGAAACTGTCAATAAATGGCCTTCCGACCAAGGAAAATCTCGAAAAGCAACGGGTCCCAGTGCCAATGCAATGTGGTCTATGTAACCACCCGATGAGACAGCAAAACACATGTTCCTCACCTGCCCTTTTTTATTGGATAACCTACCCAATAACAATACTAGAATTGAGCTTCAAATAGCAAGTAACTCAAACCAGAACATGCATAACATATTCACTCTCCTTAGAAAGAAATTAGATGATAAAACCATGGTCCAACTTGCTGTTACATGGTGGAATGTGTGGTACACAAGAAATCAATACATTTTCAGTAATAAAAAGCCCCAAAATATTCAGCAACGGGTCCAAGACCAAATTACGAACTGGCAAAAATCGAACAAAAGAAAGAATCAAACAAAACAAAAAACAACCAAGAATAATAGGAAAACCAGAAATATTCACTGGGTAAAACCAGAAAATGAATCCATCAAACTAAATTTTGACGGATCTAAACGCGAATCAGGAGAAGCGGCCTACAAATTCATCCTCAGAAACCAGCATGCATCAACCATCTCCCTAGGCTATGGACAATGTGGTAACACATCGGTCCTCCATGCCGAAGCATGTGCGCTACGGGAAGGGCTGATAAGGGCATATGATCTGGAGATCAACAACATTGAAGTTGAAGGAGATAACCTTACAATTATCAATGCAATTAAACAAATATGGAAGCCACCATGGGAACTCGATCTTATCATCTCGGACATCTCTAACATTTTGGGTAGTTTCCAACAGGTTCGGATTCATCACGTCTTCAGGGAAGTCAACAATGTCGCCGATAAACTCGCCGAATTGGGACACGACTACCCAGTAGCTTGCTCATCGACACCCCCCCAGGTAGTTGACCTCATCCGAAAGGATGCTCTAGGTTGGAAAGTCTCGCGAAGATGATCCAGCCTAACTGCTTACCGTACAGTATCAAAAAAAAAAAATACCAAGGAAGGGTGCCGTCGGCGAATAAGAAATATAGGAGAGTATTCAAAACCACATTAGGAGAGATACATAATTGTAAATAATATGAATATAGGAGGCCAATTATTGAATTCGTTTTACTTTCAAAAAAATTAAATTTAACTTACGTTCAAGTACGAATTATTCTTTTTGAAGCTTATGATAAATTCCAGAAATCACCTTTAAGTTGGACCCATTTTACACAAAATCACCCTTTATAACATAAATTGCATACAACCCCACTATCGAACACTTCACTAAGAATTGAACCCTAAATTATGCAATTTTTTCAAAAATATGATTTAAAGCATAGTTTCTTAAATTACCACTCACTTATGAAAAACATTTGATTTAGCCGAACCTTTTAAATATTTTGAATTCAAAGATGTTTGACACAATCGAGTTATGAAATTAGAAATTCAATATTTTTTTGAGATTTTAATTCAAAATAAAATTTTAAGATTCACAAACTTTTTTCCACATACCTTTTACTTTTTTGAATTTTTAATAGAATTTTTATATAATTTGTATTGTTATTGTTATCAAAATGTGTTTGATTCACTGTGAAGTTATCAATTTTATTGTCACAAATTATATTTTCTTCAATTATAATATCACTAACTACTATGAATAACTATGGTGTCAGTAACCCTGAACATATTCTGACCAAACTTTCGCTGAATTTTTATCCGTTTACTCGGCCTGGACTCGAGTCGAGTCCGGAACTCAGGCCGCAAGTCTTGCCCGAACCCGTCAAACTCTCAAATCAGACAACATGCAAGTTCCCTTTTTGTCAAATTTTCCTTTTTCTTTTTTTTCCTCCTCTCTAGTTTCTCGATTCTTTTAAAAAAAAAATTTATATAATATAAGATACTTAATTCATTTGCCCAACTGAAGGGAGATCTGAAAAAATATATCTCAAATAAGATCCGTCAAGTATGTTCAATAACCTGGATCTAGATGAAAACCCTAATTGATATTCCCGAGGTTGTAAAGTCGAGGGAGACGAGAAAGAGAAAAGAGATGTATAATACTTAGAACTCAAAAGTTGAGTAAATTGTAAACGAACATTGAAGGAATGAAATTGTTGTATTTATCGATTGGATATGTCGTATGAGGACTCAACCGAAATTGTCACAACCTCGTAGCAGTAGTGGAGAAGAGAAGTTGCAAGAGGATAGGAGATGAGAAGGAATGAGATATCTACGATTTCAGGAAAGAAGAGAGGAGAGTTTTACATTTATAGGGTTTTGAGAAGGGAAGTGAAGGATCGATTTGTCATACTTGTTTATCGGGTTGTGTGGGTCGGACTCAACGACCTGAATATGCCTATATCATTTGCCATATATTAGCCCGTTTTTTCGGACGGATGTGTTTGTCCATGTTTATCCATGCCATAAGTTATATTATCATACACAACATTGTCATCAATTGTATTGTCAACAATTATGTTGTCATCATTTGTATAATCACAAACCGTAGTATCACAAACTGTACCAACAATGTTACCACTTACCATCAACCTATGTCCTGAATTTTATTGTAATTTTTTTTTTTGAAAATTTTAAAAAAAATATTTTTTTTAATTTAGGATAAAATCAAAAATTAAAAGTTAGAATTTTTTTTAAAATTAAATAATTTGGTCAGAAAATTTTTCTTCACAAACCGGAAATTTAAGCTAGAAATTAAACTCATAAAATATGTAATTATATGTGAATTTGGATATAATTTTATACAAGTTACGGGTGATTTCATGTAGTTTATCAAAACTTATCACATGCAAAACTTGAAATAGGGATGCGTAATTGAAGATTCAACGCTCAAAAATTAGCGTTACATTTAATGCAGGTGGGAACTGGGAAGGGAACGCCTCCAAACCGGTCAAATACTCCAAAAACAAGTTGACCCACCACTTGACAACTACTACACAATGGACACCCGCCAGTTACACCACCCACCAATCTCCACGTGTCAGTCATCACGCCACCCGTCAGATTCTCATAAGCTCAGCAGCCAGATATTGAGTATGCTGACATCACGGCGCAAACCGGTTAACCGTTTCAGTACACAGTTCGCTGAGCGCAGAAACCGGGAATTAACGCAGAAGGTGCGAGATTCACGAGAAAGTCAAATTAAAAAAAAAAGAAAATAAGAGAGAAAAGAGTGAAATTTCCTCTCTATATAATACAGCGATTCATACCCCCACTTCCCCAGAGTGACACAAGAGAAATATACAAAGCCACATCAAAGTGAGGAAGAGCGATTTTTTTCTTTGATTTCGTTTTCTGATTTTGATTCTTGTTCTTCAATCCCCCCCTTTCTGAAACATCCCGCTTCTTGGATTCCCTTTCTGTTAATCATCTGTTCTCTACCTGAGTTTTAGGTTTTGGATGCTCAAAATACAGGTTTGCAAAATTTCTTTTGAATGTTTTGGACTGATTTCAACAACCAAAATCGAGCTTAGTCAAGGATAGGTGTTTTCCAGAATCGAGATCCATACGTTTTTACTTGGATTTCCTCCCTGAAACACAAAACAATCTATAGAGGGTGATTTTTGTTCCCTCTTTGGATTTCTAGTTTACAGGTGAAGAGAGTCGTATTTGAATCCTCTCTCCAACTGTTCTTGTTTTGATTTCTTCTTTGTAGAGAAAAGTATATAGTTTGTTGTTTTACCTGAACCTGTTCTTGAATTTTTTCGAAAGAATCAGGTCTTGTTTGTTGAAAAAAATTTGAAAAAACTATGGCAGCTTCAATGGATGTGTACAATCCTTTTGGGAATGAGCTCATGGAAGCTTTACAACCGTTCATGAAATCTGCTTCTACTTCTCCATCTTCAACCAACGACATCACTTCTTTTCCTCCTCCTCTTCCTCCCTCTTCTTATCCTTTCTCTCTCCCAAACAGCTTCTCGAATCTCTCAGATCCGACCTTCTTCTACTCTAATGGCGGATCTGATTTCTCAACCTCTTTTATCCCCCAAAACCAATTCTACTCTTCACCACAACAATTCATCTCAGATCCACAGTCAAACTTCCAACCGATCTACACAAATCCTAACCCTAACCACAACAGTCTGAACTTTCTTAAACCTACACCAGTTGCCATGAAACAGTACGGCTCACCTCCTAAGCCGACGAAGCTCTACAGAGGCGTAAGGCAAAGGCACTGGGGAAAATGGGTGGCTGAGATCCGTCTACCGAAGAATCGCACTCGGCTTTGGCTGGGAACGTTCGATACGGCGGAAGAAGCTGCGTTGGCCTATGACAAGGCTGCGTACAAGCTTCGCGGAGACTTCGCTCGCCTGAACTTCCCTAACCTCCGTCACGAGGGATCTCACATCGGAGGTGAATTCGGCGAGTACAAGCCTCTTCACTCATCCGTTGACGCTAAGCTCGAAGCTATTTGTGAGAGCTTGGCTTTGAATCATCCCTTGGAGAAGAAGAAAAAGAAGCAGGGGAAATCGAAGAAATCGTCCTCCGATGCTGCAACCGTAGCTCCCCCGCCTCCGACTGTCACTCCAGCAACGGAAAACTCATCGGAGAGCGAAGGATCCGGTGGATCTTCGTCACCTTTGTCAGATCTGACCTTTGGCGATGGAGATGATTTTCCATCGGAGAATTTCTTCTTGTTGCATAAGTGTCCTTCTCATGAGATTGATTGGGAAGCTATCTTAGCTTCTTGTTGATGATGCGATGTAGATTTCATTGTTCTTCAGTCTTAATCTGGTTTAGATATGGAAATTAGTGGAAGTAGGGAGCTGACTGCAATGGAGTTTTTGGAAATTGCAGAGCTCAATTTTATTTTAAAATTTTCTCTTGTAATCTATGTAAGGAAGAACTCCATACTCATTTGCAGGTAATTTTTGATCCTGTAACTGAGATTTCTGGGGTAGTTTAAGTTTTAAATTCTCATTTCTTGTGTAGTTTTGAGTTATCTTTGTCCATTCAAGTTTGTAGAATGTAATATGTCAGCTATTACTATTAAGTTAATTAGTTGGAGTTCTTAGTTGTAATATTTGCTTTGTTTTTGTGTTGTTATTCATCTGCTAGTTGATAAGAACTTGGTAGCATGACCAAGTGGTGGTCCAATTTGTTTCAAGAAATCAACCTACACCTCATGATATCAAAAATATTATGAAGCAGAGATATTCTGAGGATAGAGATGATAACAGAAAAGAAAATACATGACAAGTGGTAGGGGTGATGGATATCATTTTTGATAAAAAAATTTGTTTTATCATTTGTCTTTTATCAAATTTAAAAGTTTAATAAAAAATTATTTATAATAATTAAGAAAAATGACTATTTTCTAACATTTAAATTATAGTGAATATCGTTTTTTTTTGCTTTAATAATTTAAATTGAAACATATATGTTATAAATACTAAAATAAAGTAATTTATGCCAGAGAGCGAGGTGTGTCTTTGTTACAAATCATTATAATTTATAAATTAGTACATGTTTAAATTGGAGTTTTAGAAGAAAAAAAAAATCATAAATATGATGTAATAGTTTAAAAATATTATGAATTGTGTTTGATTGATAAAATTAGTTTAAATGTTCACATGTAATTTGTATCAACCATATTTATTTAAATGGCTAGTTTGTTATTAATAAAAAATATAAATTAATATTTTTATTATAACATTTTATTTAAAATTTCTTTTATTAATAAAGTTGTTTTAATAAGGCATCCATTAAATACTAAATTGATTTATTTTTTTTAAACATGCATTATTTATATAATACTTTAAAGATACTCTAGTTTATTTATAGCACACCCTATTCATTCATTTTTTTTTGATAACTTTTACAATTTTTAGTTTCATAAAATCTCTTTAAAACACAATTTATAAACTTAATGTTGTAATTTTAACAATGGTAAAACACACTTTACATTATTTTATGAATATTTATGAATTAATGTAATTTAATTTATCGAGTTACAATATTTGACCAAAAAATAGACAGTACAATTAAAAAAAAGTTATAATATTAATGCTTATATCAAAATTTATTATTTTAAATACGGGAGAATTTTAGTATGTAGTGAGTGGTTAATTAATGTTAGGTAGGAGTTTCATACAAATAATTTTCAACTATAAATATTCATTATGACTTACGATTAAAAATTGAGAAACTTGCGCAAATAAAGCCTTTTCATTTGTTGTAAATTAATTTAGACCTCTTTTATAAAAATGGTTATATATTTAAAATTAATAATTTAAAGGATGCGTGGATTATCATCATAAGAAACGGAAGAGCGGTTGAACGATAATGAAAAATAAATGCTTTAAATTGTAATATTTAGAAAAGGTGGGGCTCACACGGAAATAGAGAATGGGGCTCACATGGTAAAGGGACCACAAAATCTAATTAAAATTATTTGGTATGGAGTATACTGCCCACATTTATTGATTACAGATAACTTCCACGCCACTCTATCTAACCCCGTTCATATGCAGAAAATGACCTAATTCTTATACTACTCTTTACAAATGAAATTTAAATTTAGCTGACAGGAATTTAACTTATAAACTAGCTTTATATATTTTGGAATATGCCATCGAGAGATGAAATTAGATACCCTTGTTGTAAAGGCTGATTACCGAACCTCCTTCTAAAGCAAAGTTTGATATGTTGCGGATCCAACCTTAATATATCCGATCAAATTCGGGTTGGGATGGACGTTGACCAAATGTCAAATCTATTTACCTAAGTCAATTTTGGGTTATGAGTCCGTTTGATAACGTAAGATTACGTAGATAAGAATAATTATTTAGATGAAAAATTAAGGAGATTAAATTGTTTAAGATGATGAGTATGAAAATAAATGAAATGAGTGTTTGATAAAATGAATATGATTGTGGATAAAATTACGAAAAAAATGAAAGAATTTGTTCAATTAGGGTCTTTTTGGTTTTTGTTAAAGAAACTATACCCCATATTTTTTTACCACTTTCATTTAATGTTAGGTAAAACTAATTAACCCTTCTATTTTAAAAAAATATGTTTATTATTTGTAATTTAAGTGTAAGTTTTAATTTTTAAAAACTGAATTTATTTTTTTTATTTTCTTTTATTAATTTTTTTTTCTTTTTATTTTCTTCATTTTTTTAGTTTCTGGAATGAAGAATTTTTCACATACCGGAAGTTATCATATCATACCGAAAGTTATCATATCGGAAATTATCATACCTGAATTTATTTTTTTATTTTCTTTTATTTTTTTTGTCTTTTTTATTTTTATTTTTTATTTTTTTATTTGTTTAGAATGCATACCGGAGTTTCACATACCGGAGCTTCACATACCGGAAGTTATCATACCGAAAGTTATACGAAACAAACTGATTTTATCTCATAGTTTAGAATTGAGAATTACATACCGGATAATTATATACCTCCTCTTTCTTTTTTCATCTCTTTCATCCCAAAATCGTAAACACATATTTTTTTTCTTCGTAATTCTACTCACAATCATATTCATTTTAACAAACACTCATTTCATTCATTTTCATACTCATCTCCTTAAAAAATTTCATTTCATTAATTACTCATCTAAATAACTATATTCATTACTTCATCTGTATAATCTTACGTTACTAAACCAACCCGATATAAGGTGTGCCCTCGTTTTTTTTTTCCAACTTTAGGTTAGAAACAATCAACAAACTAAGTATGAATTTTGAGTTACAACAAAAAAAATGCTTGTTGTACTTTGAGTAATTGCACAATCATATTCTAGATGTAAGATTTTTGTAGTTTAACTTTCTAAAAAATTTGGTAGTTATAACTTATAAGTTATTCATATACACATATTTTTAAAAAATGTTTGGTAAATTTGATATAAACGTTTCCATAGACACATTGGCAGGTTGACACTATGATTAAGCTACCACTTTAAGATAGTGATTTGATTTATATAGAGATTTTTTCATGATAAAAAAAAAAACTCACAAGTCATATCATTCTAGAATCATCTAAAAACGATATAAACCTAATCTCCTAAAGCAATCTTATTCAAATGTTCATAAGCAAAGCCATAAAGTTGGGTATTCATCGTTTTGGTTGTCGAATGTTAATATTATTTTTGCTTATTGTTTAATCGTAATTTAAACTCGTTTGTGCTTTTTAGTTAAAAAAAGAGTCGAAAATAGTTAGCATTTCAGTTGTATTTTGATTAATCAAATGTAATATTTTAACCATAATTTCTTCTTTAAAATAAAATGTTTGAATTAAAAATACTATTTAGGAAAAAATTAAATAAATAGTAGTGTTATGATAAGACAATAAATTTAGGTATACTGATTATGATGGCTCAAGGACGGAGCGACACGAGCTTTTCCTGGGCCTTCGGTCCAGGAAGAATAGCGAGCGATCGAGGTCCTGGCCGGGTAAGCGGGGAAACATATTTTGGGCCCATGGACTAATGGGCCCGGGGCGACAGGGGGTGCGGAGCCCCGCGGTACGGGTTCTATTTATTTCGTTACAAATAGATAGATTTAGGATTGTATTCTTTTATCCACAAAAGTATATTGAAAACCCTAGCTGCAAGGTTTATGCAGCAAAATCACAAAACGTGTTGTCTTCTCTCTATTCCCTAAATAACTCGTTGAAAATCACAAGTAGTGTGCTAAGGATTATTATTGGTATTATTGTTGATATTATATATATATATATATATATATATATATATATATATATATATATATATATATATATATATAGGGTGCGGTTCCCATGAGAACAGACTTATCGTGTAATCACGAGAACAATCTTACACCGTCGGATGGTGAGTATTAAGGGTCGAGATTTAGAGTAGATATCATAAGTAGTAATAACTACGAATAATAATTAGGAATAATTTATTCAACCAATAATAACTACGAATAATTCACTCAACCAACAATAACTACGAATAATACATTAAACGATATGACACCTTCGTAACAAAACTAATAATAATTATGAATCTATTCTCATGATTACACGATTAGTCTGTTCTCATATTTTATATATATATATATATATATATATATATATATATATATATATATATATATATATATATATATATATCGACACATGCTTAAACTTAGGCATATAAACAATTGTCTTATGAGGTGAAACAATGATGGAAAATAGATAAAGGGCCAAAAAACAAAACCTAATTGTTAGAATATTAAAGATATTAGAAAAATATTGTAACACTAATTGGTTGTCCTAACTTTGACAAAATTAACAAGGCTCATATCACATGTTAAAAGTTGGCCTACATCAATCGATCAACCTACCTAAACCCATCAAAACCTATGCTAATTTCTTTTTCGATCGATTATGAAAGTGTTTAATGCATATAACAATGAAAAATAGTGCCATAATTAGCTCCAAATCAACAATCAACGCACATTTTTCTTTTGTGCGGGTCACTCATTGCTTGTCAGTTTTGACAAAGAAGCTCCAATTTTGACCTCAAAAATTTAAAATATACAATATCTTCAACCAAGTTTACAATGTATTTAAACCTTTATTTTTCAATTAGGTATATACATTTTTTTATTTATTTTTAGACTACAAATTCAAAAATTGTCGTTATTTTATATTTTTCTTTGACTTTTTATTTATCGATATATTACTGATGATAAAATTGATGACCGAATTTTTGAATTAATATATTTAAGTTTTAAAATTGAAAATATTACTCTCATTTTTTAATTTTGGTTTTGACCTCTTTAATAGAAACATAATTATTTTTATGCTATTGATAATTATTGATTATCGTCAACAAATTTGATATTTTTTTCAATAAAGTTGCTATTTTTAACTAAAAGATAAAAATTAAAATATAAAAAATTACAAGCTAGATTTTTTATTTTGAAACTTTAAATGGTTATTTTATAAACTTTTTCTTCACTTTTCTAAATTTGATTATATCACAATAACCCGAGGTGGTGAGATCCAATTATTATAGGGTTTTCAAAAGGATATACTTAATAAAATATAAAAATAAAGATTAGATTTTTTGAAACTGCATGTTTTTTGAAATTTTTTTTTGGAGATTACTCAATTTATACAGTGTTTTCAGAATAATTCTATCAAAAAGGACAGTCTAAGATAATAGAAAATTTTATATTCATGAAAAGAATATTTATTTAATGGATAATATGAAAATCAAATGTGAACATAATCCAATATATGTAGCAAAGACAAGAACAAATCCAAGAATCCGACAAGATTGAAGCATGCGAGCATCCAATACCACCCAAATGTTAATCAAATCTAAAGTGCATATATTATCGTATAATCCAAGTGTTAGCACTCAACTATGTTCACAAAGTATACGCTAATAATTGTAATTAATTCATAATTAGTATATATTTAGATCAAATACAATGAATCTAATCTCTCTGTATTCGATCATCGAGCCTAAATTGAAGTATTTTATTTTGATGCTTTGTTTTACGTGTTTTTACAAGCCTTGTCTTGTATACATTGTTTTGAAACCACGTGAAAAAGAATATCTTAGGGTATACAACGTTATTATTATAGTACGAATTCATTATATTTATGTTTTGTCGCTCTATTGTGTTTAATAATCATTACCCTTTTGCAGGTCTTTAGATACCCTAGGATAAACCAACAAAAATGCTATCGATTTTATATAAATAAGTTGTTTTTAATATAGTAATTGTAAATTATATATAATATATGATAAAATTAGAAATTATTAATGCTTAATCTATATATACTACTAAAACATAATCCTCTTAATCCACTTGTCAACACATTAGCCATACCACCTAGGATTTTTTACAGATTTGCCATATTTTAATTACAGATTTGCCATATTTTAATTCAAAATCAAAACATTTTCCATATCATGCCAAATCAACAAAAAAAAAAAAATCCATCTCATCGTATTCAGTATCTTACGGTTATAACAATAGTATTTTGTTAGCTAACAACTTAATTAGACATACTATTTAAGACCAAGAAAAATCATTTCATCCAAACTTTGTCATTTTTTATTAACTAATATATATGACTAACATTATGATGATTAAATTAAACAATTATAAAAAGAAAGAATATAATTAAAATATATTAAAAATATTAATATTAGAATATTATATTTAATCCTTAATATAATTTTTAAAACTTAGTTATTTATTATTAAAAAAATCATTTAGAAATGATTCAATAGATTTTTAAAAATAACATATATATTTTTTAAAAACTCAAAATATGATAAATGTTAACTATTTTGATAGTTGAATCAATTATAAACTATTTTTATTAAGAAAAAACAAACTAATTATATAAATAATTATTAACATTAAAACTTTAATATTATTATAAATAAATAATTAAGTGAAAATAATTACTTCTAATATTTAAAAATAACATATAAAAATATTGTTATAAATAAATAATTAAGTGAAAATAATTACTTCTAATATTTAAAAATAACATATAAATGTTTCGTAAATTATAAATGTCGGACCGGAAACCCAGACCTGTCTAGTTTTTTTTCAGTTCTATCCCGGTCAATTATTATTAGAAATTATGGTCTTGAATCGGACTGAAATATTTTAAATATTTAATTTTTATATTTTAAAAAAAATCATATGTATATTTTTTTTAGTTTTCACAAATATATATTTTTATTTTATTTTGGGCCGAATCCGGTCCAGTTCAGAATGGACTAGTCCGGTCCCCGGTCAATATTTTTGAAAATTTTAGTCCGGACAGATGTACAAGCTTACCGGCTTCTATCTTTTGACTTTTGAGTGTATCAAAAGAGAAGAAAAAAACTTGTAATATAAATATGTATGATATTCATATACTTATATACCAAACACTAGATATGACTTTTTTTTTTTTTTTTTTAATATCATATCTAGAGATAGATATAGATACCAAAGTATATAGTTACTCAACAATTTTTTATACTAATTTATAATAATTTATTTTAGACGTAATAAACCAAGTACAAGTATCAAACATTATAACCGATTAATTTTTGTACAAATTTAATGTTTATTCTTCTTTATATATATTTTATGATACATAGTATCCTTAGTATGAAATGGATGTTATCATATCAAGTAGACGTTAGTGGGCTCCAAATTCCAAACTGCTCTTCCTAAAAAAAAACACCGTTGGTTTTATGCTTTGCCGACAATATTTAATCCTTCACAAATTATATACCCACTATAATTTAAGGTTTTATTTCGTACCTCCTAAATTTTTACACATGTTTTATATCTTAGCAATAAAGAGAATATAACTTCACAAAAATAAATAATACTAAAGATAATATCCCCATGGAAACCATTTATATGTTGTGATAATATAACAATAATATGCTCCTTTTCAAAAAAGAAAAAAGAAAATTCACTCCTCGTTAAAGATATTTATAAAATATTAAGTTTGGTTCATATCATAAAACGAATGAATTATAATGTATTTTATGTCATTTAATGTATAAATAAAATAAAAATATTTTATATACGTAAAAAATTAGTATATTTCATCATACAACACTTTAAAAGTGTACGTTGTAGGGTTGCGTATATTATGCGGACGTGTGAAGTAGATTTTTTTTTACGTATAGGGACAATTTATTAAGATTTCAACCGAAAATAATTGACAATATATGGATAAAAAAAATCTAGCAATAGTATCTATTAGGTTTTAATCATTTATAGTTTCAAAATCGATTCCCTTATTTTTGTATATACTCTCGGGTGGTAGGTGGATAACTCAAATCGTATCCGATCTGTCACCCAAAATCATCCATCCTATTTAGGGATGGCAATTTCATCCGAACCCGATGGACACCCGATAACCCGATCCATAATAAAAGAGTGAAAACCCGACATGAAGCGGGTGAAAGCGGATGGCGGATGAAGCGGGTGATGGATCAGGTCGGATTCGGATGGACCTTTCATCCACCCATCACCCGATCCATCATCCATCCACCCATCCGACCCGTTTCACCCGCTTACACCCGTTATAAATTTATTGACTATTTACTTGTTTAGTGATCTTTAGTTCCTTTTTATTTATAAATTGGTGATTTACCGATTGTTTAGCATAATTTGTACATTTGTTCAATTCCTATTATGATCTTATTGTATGTTATGTATTGCTAAAATTTTCTATTTTTCAAGAACTTAAACTTATAACACTTCTTATATTTTCACTTGAATGATTTGTGTTCACTTTATATTTACCTTGTTTTTTATGGATAAGACTTTTTCGGATTGAATTTATTTTTATTATTATTAATTTTTCGCATTCGAATCCGAATTTAATATCGATTTAAAGGAAATGCGTAGAACACCCGAATATCACCCGATCCACCCGCTTCATCCGTTGGATGCGGGTGGATCGGATGCGGGTGGATCGGATGCGGGTGGTGGGTTTGGCGGGTGGCGGGTCGGGTGGGGTGGATGAGATTTTCTCGCGGGTCGGGTGGCGGACAACGTCATCCACCCACCACCCGATCCATTGCCATCCCTAATCCTATTCATGTCCGCATAGACATACGCCCATATCCAACAGATAGATGATGTTCACAAACTTAAAGATCCTGAAAGGTCAGAAGACGTTTAATAGTTGATACGATCAAATGAACATGAAAATGAGGAAGAGCAAAGAGAAACTAAGGAAGATTCTAGAGAGGAGAGTAAAAACCGAGCCTGAGACGAGTGACTAGTGAAATGTTCCATCGGCAACTGATGTTAAATGAATTAGGGAAAAACAAAATCTAGGATTTAGTTTAGATAGAAAAAAAACCTTGTAAAATATAACAAAAACTAAGAACATGATAATATTAAAATATATTTGTAGATGGGTAAATGGAACGTACACCCGAATCTTACCCATCAACCACTCACTTCACTCGTCACCCGGGGGTTTTAATGGGTTTTTGCCATTTTTATCAAATTGATGATCAAATGTTCGTCAAATACAAATGGATTTGTCATCCAATTGAATAGTCGATTCATTATACTAGTCTATCTATTATTGGAGATAATAAGTTTTCATATCTAAAACGAAGATATTATAAGCCTAATATATAAGGTTGACGGACTACTCCTACTACCAATACAAAGGATTAAGTGTAACATAGAACATCAACGATATTCTAAATCAACTCTATTTTGATTGTTTTCAAGCAAAAAGCATTTGTCTTGTTGGATTGGCAATAATCCTCGAAATTGCTCTTCTTTTGTTGAAGAACAAGAAGATAGGCAAGACAAAAATGACACAATGACACGTATGCTGCCAAGTTTCAAAGGAAACATGTTTGTTTTTGTCAAGAGAATCTCTACAAATCACACCTAGCTTAATTAGTACAACATTTTTGTCTTTGTTTTGTTCACCATTCACAACACACTTTCTATGGCCAACTTTAATTTCAAGCATCTTACTTTAATCTAAGATGATTATACTTACCTAATTATGTTTTATACATCCTCACTTCCTTCAAAAATATCAACATAATAGACATAAAGCCTATTATATATGTTCGTTATACAAACAAATCAATCTAATATATAAGTTGAGCTTTTGTGTATGTGCGCTCGTATGCACGTAACCCTAAATTATGAGTTCGTTGAACCTTCACTCCAAAAATATGAGCAACATACGTAAATCTTCCGCCCCTTCTAGAACATAATAATTATATGGTCCCCTCTCAACAATTTATGTCTTTTTCTTGTTGATAGTCAAATATATCCTGCAACTCATTGATTGTATTAGGGTTTATCAAAGCTCATAATGGAAGGCATCACATTTCCCATACATTCATTGCATATACACCACTTTCACCATCATCTTCGCCTACTTCTTTCCGCATCCAAATTAAATTCACTCCAATCTACAAAATCAGAGATTCGATCGTCAAACCAAACAATAAGTGTGTTAGGAAAGCAAAAACGCAATGAAGGAGTTGTTGAGTGTGGTAATGTCTTATATCGATAATATGATATCACGTGAATCTAACATATAAATTTTAGGGTTACTCATCCTATTGTCGTTTTAGGATGGAACCCCGAAAAACGTGGATGTAGGTTCACCCTAACGTCATAATATTAGAGCAGGTCCGATCCGGATATCATTATCCTGAGTTTGGGTTTGGTATAAGTCTTAATAATGATTCGTAATTCATGTCAATTACACGAATAAATCAAGTTTAGTATAAAAAGAAGTTTGGGACATCAATTGAGTTATATTGATGATATCAGAGCAAGTCCGATCCTCATTATCCTGAGTTTGAGTTTGGTATAAGTCTTAGGAATGATTCATAATCCATGTCAATTACACGAATAAATCAAGTTTAGTATAACAAGAAGTTCGGGACATCTTCTATTGTCAATTGAGTTATATTGATTCGTGACCAAATACACAAGTCTGTTAAACTTTAACATGATTTCATAATAGTTTTTCTAAGTAATGGGGAGACGGACTTGCTATTGGTTAATGGTTGACACTTGGACTCAGATTGTCGGCTGGAGTTGTGTGCGTACAAACGCTATAACTCGAAATCCCACACATAAGTACAATTGACTAGACTCGAGTGAATCCTATTTTAAATGTGGAAACTTTATTATCTCCAAGATGACATATAACCAGGTTAATTTTTGTCTAATATAAAATTCATTTAACGTCTATAACTGCACCCGGATCTCTTTTTTTTTAAAAGAAAAACAGAAGAAAAAACGATTAAATAAAATCAAAACTGATATATACCGTAAGTTGATTATACCCTTATTGGTGACTTTAGTACAAAAAAGACTTAGTGATGTATCTTACAGATAAATTTAAGGTATAAAGTTGGATGAATCCAAGTTATCGTCATGCAAACGCAACAAATATTTTGAAATTATTGTATGTATAACTCAACAAGGTAGATTAGGTTAGTTCCAGCTGTAGAAAATTGTAAGATCTACTACAATGGAAGATCTATCCATGCCCCACCTAATGAGATCAGACTCTTCTATATGAGATGTGTTTGAAAGGATTTTGAGATGAATCGTAGAATCAGCAAATCAGCCTTTATTTCAGAATATGATTAATGTGCTTGTGTGGTGCTTCATACTTTTTGTGTATCTAAATAAACAGCTATGGACTTGTCTTGCTAGCAGCAACAAAGACACAATAAAAGCTTGTCTGTCTAAAATATAGTTGCAGTTAGAGTGGGATCTTCTTGCTGTCTAAACAGATAGGAAACACAAGGAAATGCTTCTACTGTATAAAACTTGCATCAGAAAAACAAAGAGACAAGCATGACTTAGTATATAACTGCGGATCTGTTATAAAATAGGCCTCTCATCAACCCACCATTTTGTATTCATTCCCACCAAATCACATACTTAGCATCATCCGAGATTCCGAGCAAGAGTATTCAACAGAAGTTCATCTCTTGCTAGCAATTGAAGGTTACTGAATTTGACCTTTGAAACAAATTCTGAACCAAATGCATTTTAGGGCCAATCTTTCATTAAGAGCCTATGTATATATCATTATCTTGGTTGATCAAAAGTAGGTAGGTTTTGTAACAACTATGACGCAGCATCAGAAAATGTAGGCATTAAATAAAAAAAACTGTTTCTGACTCTGTCATTGAGCAAAAGCACAGGAGGCGACAAGGGAATAGTTGTAAGAAATCAAAGATATTGTCATCTATGACGCAACAGCTTTGATAGTAGGTTGTTTAAATATCCCCTCACAGCCTTTAACTGTTTCTGATTGGAAAACAGTTTTTTTTTATTTATTTACTGCATAAATAGTCCAACGTAATCTTAGTGACTACAGAAAATGTCTACTTCTGGGCCGTTCAGGCAACAAAATCAATTACCTAGAGCAGGAACCTGAGAGAATCACACTGTAAAAGCATCTGAACACTTTCTCGTTAGGCCTTGTTAAGGGAGTAACCCTTAGGTTGACATCTCAACTCTTAATTAGCGTACAAATTACACAGATCAGGTAGCAGACAATCATTTAGTATAAAAACCCAATATTTCTACAGGATCCTTAATTCCTTTCTGTAAGATATCATAGAAACAACTCAGTCAATGGTGAATTGGCTCACACATACAGAAACAACTCAGTCAATGATTGGCTACACATCAACTGGAGAAAATGAACTGGAAAAGGGTTCTCAATCTGTGTCAAGCACAAGAGAAACCTTGATGACAGTGAAAAAAATAATTCGAAAGAACATGCCAACCAGAGTAGTAGATAACAATGGCATTGCATGCCAGCCAAATATAGCCAAAAATTGTGAGTTCAAGACTTAATCTCTCAACATTAGGAAATGGCCCCAGATCAATGATTTCATGTTTTCAGCACCACACGGATAATGTAGAAGACTCTTATACACTTACCCCCACCATAGAACCACAAAATTTAGCAAAAGACTTGTCCTTATGAGGCAAGACATCCGTCTTTTTTGCTTTCAAATATCACATAAACTATTTAGCTTCTTCAAGAGAAATGAGGCAAATTCTTCATTTTCAGAAAAATCATTTTGAATAACAGGAATCAACTAAAACTTCTCAAGGGACATGAGACAGGCAAAACATTCCAAATATCAGTAGGTGACAAGGCATCTAGCATTTTTTAGAAAAATCAATTTTAAAATCAATATCACGAATTGACTAAAATTTCTAAGGGACACTAGGTAGGCAAGACAACAATTTATATCTTTTGCAGAAAGATCATTTTCGAAAATTAGATAAATGAATGAAACTTTCAAGGCATTCAATCTTTAATAGATATCATTTTTTTTTTCTTCAGAAAAATGAGTTAAACTTCCCAAGGGAGACAAGGCATTCAGGTTTTTTATTCCAGAGTTTTTTTTGAAATATCAAGAACCGACTAAAATTTTTCCAGGGGCAAGAGGCAAGCAAGGCATCAATCTTTAATAGATAAACCATTTCCAAATATCTGTAGGTGACTAAAACTTCTCAAAGGACATGAGACAACGCACAACCATTATTTTAAAGATATTGCTTCATATCAAGTAAATTATCAAATTCTCGAGAGAAGTAAGACAACAACTTCCATCTTATTCACACATATCGTTTTTGAAAATCAGGTATATGACAGATCTTTCTCATGGGACATGAGGCGAGACATCTATTTTTTTAGGATAAATCATTTTCAAATACAAAGTAAAAGGACATGTGTCTCAGACAAGGCATCATTT
Organism: Fagopyrum homotropicum; assembly: GCA_033239125.1. Lineage (NCBI taxonomy): Eukaryota > Viridiplantae > Streptophyta > Magnoliopsida > Caryophyllales > Polygonaceae > Fagopyrum > Fagopyrum homotropicum. Next base: position 8,248,253 of record BSWB01000007.1, on the reverse strand, counting down.
TTTATAGATAAATTATTTTCAAATATCAATAAATGGCTAAAACTTCTCAAGGAGCATGAGACAAGGCATCCATCTGTTTTCAGATAACGCTTTCAAATATCAGGTAAACTATATAACTTCTCAAGGGAAGAGAGACAACAATTTACTTATTTTTTAGAAAAATAATTTTCAAATATAAAAATTGACTAAATTTTCTCAAAGGACATGAGGTAGGCAAGGCATCAATCTCAAGGGACATGAGGCTGGCAAGGAAAACAATTTCCATCTTTTTCAGAAAAACCATTTTCGAAAATCAAGTAAATGGCTGAAATATCTCAAGGGACACGAGGCGAGACATCTATCTTTCTTAAGATAGATGATTTTTCAAATATGAGGAATTAACTTAAAATTCTCAAGGGACATGAGATAGGCAAGGCAAAAATCTTTTACAGCTATTCATTTTCAAATATCAGTTAGGTGACAAGGCATCTGCTTTTTTCAGAAAAATCATTTTAAATTTCAAATATCATGAATTGACTAAAATTTCCCAAGGGACATTAGACACGCAAGGCAACAATTTCCAGATTTCGTAGAAAGATCATTTTTCGAAAACAAGGTAAATGACTGAAACTTTCAAAGGGCAGGAGGCAAGTTATCAATTTATTATAGATGAATCATTTTCAAATACCTATAAATGAGTTAAACTTCCCAAGGGTGTGAGACAAGGCATCCGGCTTTATTTCTCAGAAAAAGTCATTTTTAAATATCAAGAACTGACTAAAAATTTTCTCTAGGGACAAGAGGTAGGCAACACATCAATGCTTTACAAATAAACCATTTCCAAATATTTGTAGGTGACTAAAACTTCTCAAAGGACATGGGCAAGGCACAACCTTCTTTTTTCAAATATTGCTTCAAATATCAAGTAAATGATCAAATTTCGAGGGATGTGAGGCAATAATTTCCATCTTTTCGGACATATCATTTTCGAAAATCAAGTATATGGCAGTTCATTCTCAAGGAACATGAGGTGAGGCATCCATCTCTTTAGGATATATCATTTTTCAAATACAAGGTAAAATGAAAAATTCTCAAGGGACATGATGTCTGAGGCAAAGCATCATTTTTTTATAGATAAATTATTTCCAAACATTTGTAAATGAATTAAACTTCCCAAGGGACATGAGACAAGGCATCCGTATTTTTTTTCCTAGAAAAGTCATTTTTAAGTATTAGGTAAACTATTTAACTTTGAAGGAAAAGGAGGTAACAATTTCCTTCTTTTATAGGAAAATCATTTTCAAATATCAAGGGACATGAGGCTAGCAAGACAACAATTTTCATCTTTTTCAGAAAATTCAATTTCGAAAATCAGGTATATGACTGAAATACTCAAGGGAATGAGGCGAGACATCTATCTTTTTAGATAGATCATTTTGAAATATCAGGAATCAACTAAAATTTATCAAGGGACATAAGACAGGCAGGTCATCAAACGTTTACAGGGATAGTTCATTTCCAAATATCAGTAGGTGACAAGGCATCCGTCTTTTTCCGAAAAATCATTGTAAAACTTCAAATATCAGAAATTGACTCAAATTTTCCAAGTGACACGAGGCAGGCAAGGCAACAATATCTATATTTTGTAGAAAGATCATTTTTTGAAAATCAGGTAAATGATGCAACTTTCAAGGGACATGAGATAAGGTATCAACTTTTTATAGATAAATCATTTCAAACATCTTTAGATAAGTTAAACTTCCCAATGGGCATGAGACAAGACATCAATCTTTTACAGATAAATCATTACCAAATACATGTAGGTGACTAACACTTCTCAAATGACACGAGGCAAGGTACAACCATCTGTTTCTGATATTGCTTTCAAATATCAGGTAAATTATCAAATTCTCAAGGGAAGTTAAGCAACAATTTCGGTCTGGTTTTAGATTCCGCTTTCAAATATATGGTCAACTATTTAACTTCTCGAGGGAAGAGGCGTGACAATTTCCTTCTTTTCAGAAAAATCATTTTCAAATTTCAAAAATTAACTAAATTTCTCAAGGGACATGAGGCTGGCAAGGCAACAATTTCCATCTTTTTTAGTGATCATTTTCGAAAATCAGGTACCTGACTTTAACTTCTCAAGTGACATGAGGCAATGCATCAATTTTTATGGATAAATCATTTTCGAAACATCAGTAAATGAGTTAAACTTCCCAAGGAACACGAGGCAAAGGCATCCATCTTTCATTTGGTTGGCATATGACAAGTGACAATCTAACACCTCTTCACAGTTTCTTAAAGATTACTAAACAATGGAACATTGTAATCTTACAAATGAATAAATACAATTTCTGCTACAACATCACTTGCTTTATTTCCCTCCTTTTTTCTCTATAAATCGTGTCCTTTCTTGAAAAATAAGTCTCATATTTATATTTTAATAATTTGATCGCAGGAAATTGAGACATGCAAAATGCACCTAACTAGAGTAGGCGAATACATTTTGTTTCCTCTAGCTACATTGTAAATTAATGACTTCTGAAAGCACACAACAAAGCAAAATGCAGCTAAAGCCCATTTGGATGCTTTTGTTGAGTAAGGAAGCATAGATGTGCACATCTATCGTGAAGACTGAAAACAAGCATGCAAGGACATACATATGACCCATGCAAAGATGTACTTGAAACCAAACGTGCAAACATCTATCTTTATGAAGGCAAACTACAACATAGACGAATACATTTTTTATATGATTATTTTTATTCAATTTGTCTATGATCTGACTTGTGAACCTGAGGTATTAACATCCACTTTACACGTTTTTTTAAATCATATTTTAGGAAATTTGTTCAACCAGCTAATTTATTATAATTTTAAAATGAAAATAATCATATAAAAATACAATTATAATACTTGGATTTTTCAACAAGTTAAAAAATCCAAGTGTTATTTGTAAGAAATTGCTAGAAATATAATCAAGTACTATTAAAATTATCAAAAATAACTCTTCATAATGTAAATTAGTAAAATCCTATTTGCATAAAGTTTTTTATTTTTTTTTGAATTTAAGATTTTAAAAAAATTATGAATAAAACTATTTTATAAAATTTACTTCATTAAATTAAATCATATATATCATTTTGATCAATTTCTCATAGTACATTACAAAATGTTAACTTGAATACCTTATTAAACAATTCATGATCAATAGAAGCAAGTGAAATATACGAACAATGCAACAACCAAGATTTAAACCAATGTAAAAAAAGGAAAAGGAAAAAAAGATACCTGAATTGAGGCAAACACGAGAATAATAGGGAGACCAGAAGAACAAAGAGCCAAAGAACCCATAAAAACTAGTAAAATGCTTAGTTAAATGTGCTGAAGGCAAGAAGAAGAAGGATACCTGAACTGAAGTCGAGAAGAAGGTTGATTTCCGGTGGTGGTGGTGCAACACTAGAGTTGTCAAGAAGCCTGAACTAGAGAAGGCTATAAAAAGCTTGGTTCATCCAATAGAGAAAGAACACCAGAAAACCTAAACTGAAACATGAACCGGAGAGTGGAGAAGGGAAGAAAAATACTTGAGAAAGTGGAGTTTGAGTTAAAAATTATTATGTTGTGAAAATATATCAACTATATATGCATTACCAAGATTCGAACCGAAATAGAAAAATAAAAAGGAAAAGGATACCTGAATTGAGACAATCATGAGAAGAATAGGCTACTAGAAGAATGGAGAGACAAAGAACAGTAAAAAACTTAGTTAGATGTAGACAACAAACAACTGACAAGAATAGGGTGACAAGTGACGAAGAAAGATACCTGAACTGAAATCGAGAAGAAGAAGGTTGAATTCAGGTGGTGGTGGACCGCTGAAGTGTTCAAGAAGCATTATCAGTAATTTGAACTGCCTGTGAGGGAGTTTTTTTTTTGGTGAGGAAATTCCTGAGGGAGTGAAGGTTAAGCTATATAAAATTATTGTGGTGTGAAAATATATAAACTATGCACTACCCAAATTACCAAAATACAGAAATGATACCTGAAGAGCATTATCAGTAATTTGAACTGCCTGTGATATGACGCAGCATCTGTATGAATCTTTGGTGGAAGACCCTGGATTTTGTAAATTTGCAAAAGCTATCACATCTATTGATGTTGACGATATACAGAAGTTCCTTCAAGCATTCGTTGATGACGGGTGTATTTTCTGTCACTTGAATCTAAAATGTTAAAACTTCAAGCTTGACCTTATGAGCAAAACTAGCATGCAAGTTATGTTTTGCAAGCTTTATGTTCACCAATTTCTATTAGGCTCTGGTATGTATAAGGGAATACATTCATACAGAAAAAGTGCAAGCAACTTCTATCCCTATTCTGATTTTTTTCACTGTTGTTTTTTTTGGTGTCTTCTGTAATCATAATTTGTAGATAGATGATTTGAGATTGATTTAGAACCTATTCCCTTAGTGGTTTTTCAAATGAATATGAGGCTTATTATTTCTTTTGCAGTTGTGAGGGTTTGATGATTAAAACTCTGAACAAAGGCATATTATTCTCTTAGTGGTTGTTCTTCCTACAATAGTCTGTATGCTCTTGTAGGTGTTTATGGTTCTTTTCTTCTAGCTTGCTATGATAGTAGTAATGAAGAATATCAAAGCATTTGCAAAATAGGTGATACATTTCTCCTTTTTTTTCCTCTCAATTTAATTTTTTCGTCTCGTGTCTTTAATGATTTGGGACTTCCGGCAACTGATTCACACCATGTTCTTCAGGCACTGGATTTTCTGATACAGATATTCAGGAACGTTCTAGCAGCCTCCGATCTAAAGTGATTACCAACCCAAAGGTAATCTCATGCTCACTTCTACTACTTGGGACAATATACCCCTTCAAGAACAAAACCCAAAGGTATGTTCTTGTCATGAAGAGACTCTTGCGCCAGATGTTTGGTTTGAGCCATCAGAGGTAATAATCTTTGTTAGTGGTTGTAATTTTACTATATTACTAAAACTGAGTTGCTATCTCAGTAGAACATCCTTTTTTGAAATGCAAGTTCAGCCTTTAGCTCTTGTATGTTTTCCTACAGAATCGTTGTAGAGGCAGTTGACTTACTGTGTATAATTGATCATCTACAAGTAACAGTCATTAAACTGGACCATAACCCGGACCATATCCACAGTCCGGTCCAAACCCGGACCATATCGACTTTCTTTTCATAATGAAAGTTGAAATTGTGAAAGACGGTTCAGACCGGACCGTTATATTACGGTCTAGGACCGGGTATAATTATTAGTTAGGTCTAGATCTGCACGCACAGCCCTAGCTGCCTGTTACAGTCTAGTAGTATCAATAGGAGCCATACCTTTACAGATCATTTGGGATCTTTCCTGTGAACCTTCTATATGTTTTCAAGTTACATAAACTCAAATTAGATCCTAGGTTCGTATCAAATTTCATGCACATCATATCATAATCACATACTAGCTAATAAAGTCAAAATATGACTGCTTTAAAGATACAACCATCCTCTTAAGACTCTTCTGAAACATAAAGCACAAATGTTAAAGCAAAACAGCGACGTTATAATAACCAGATAAAACTTACTGAGTTTGAATCAAACGAGTCAAAAGCAGAGAAATTTAAGGCGAGTTTTTCAATAACTAAATTATGCAGCAGCGTCTATGATAGCTCGTCCAGGTTTACGGTTTTCCTACAGAATCGTTGCAGAGGCATTTTACAAGTGTAAACATTTACAAAATGAAATTTGAAGTACTCTTTGTAGACAGTAGGATTAAATTCTAAGTTCAGCCTTTACTATCGAGAAATTCTTGAAGAGTTTTGGTCTGGCAAGCAGAAGATTGATTGAATAAGGACTAGACCCCTTTTGTTAAGACAACTTTGTCTCTTGCTAGTAAATCCTTATTAAGACAAGTTCGGACTTGCTAGAGCTACAAAACAAGAGATAAATTTACATACTGATTACTGACATGTTTACAAGAGAGGCTCGAAGTTCAGCCATGAAAGCCCGCGTTCAAGAGTCCCCTCAGTGAGAGACATTCGAATGGCTAATAGTCAGTCATAATCACAAAGTACAGCACCCACACAAGTCCAGGATTCCCCAATAGTTGCATCGCTCTTTATTTTCAAAAAGCCATGCATTGGCCTGTCCACCACAAAAGAAGAAAAACACTTGCTGCTCAAGAAGTCAGTGATCAACCGTCTAAAACTTTCACATCACCAAATAAATGAATGTTTCTACTAGTCCATGAGATCCAAGAGTAGATAATGAAATCAGTTGCAACCTCAACGTTGTGGAAGTTCATCTCTTGCTAGCAACTACAAGGGACAGCAATAAAAACTTGTCTATCTAAATAAACATAGCTATGGACTCGATACACAACAATTCCAAAATATACTTGCAGTAAGATTGGGACATGTGAAAATTGTTGATAATTCACCCAATTTAAACATCTTCTTGCTGTCTAAACAGACAGGAAAACAAGGGAAAAGGCTTGTATTCAGCAGAAACAAACTTGTCAGCCTCGTATTCAACACTCAACAGGAGGATTATACAAACTTGTCAAAGCCCACACAATTACTATGAACTATCTGAGGAATAAGATAATTAGCATTTGCTGATAGGATAATACCATAGTTGTTCGCAAAATGAAGAGAGCGAGAAGTGCATATTTCTTACATTGAAACAATCCTTCTGAAAAGTCAATTAGTCATGGACTCCTAATTGTAGAAAGCTTTTACCAGGATAAAACATGAAAATTTCCAACTACCATGTTCACTTCCCAGAATCCATAAACGTTGCAACCTTCACCTTCTTCTTTAGTTCTTTGCATGAAACATTCTCATTTGCACTAACAAGACACAGAACCAAGCAATATCATATTAAAATCTGAATAAAAAACACCTCCTTGCTTATTCTTGAGTGCTATATACAATCTTCACTTGGTTGGCATCTGAAAGTCTAACACCTCTTTAGATTTTCTTATAGACTGCTAAACTTATTTGGATGCTTCTGTTAAGGAAGCATAGTTTTGCATACACATCATCGTGATGACAGAAAGCAAGAATGACCACAGAGACTTGCTGGAATATTAAGGCATAACAAGGCAGATATGATGCTCAAAGCAGGATGGTCAAAGACTCAAAGGGAGTGAGTTTGTTCCCCTTCACTCATTGCAGCAGTTCCAGGATGTTTTTGATAAACCTAAGACGCTTCCACCACTCAGGGGTTAAAAGCGCAACACTCCAGCCAAGATTGCAAAACTGTAAAATTCTGGTCCCCGCAAATATATCCTTCTTTTCAGATTAACGACATAAAAGTGACAGCTAAGAATGACTTCCCCAAAGGTCCAAAACAGACGTAAGATTCAAGGTAATGCCAAACAGCCTTACAAGTGTTCCAGCTACAATCCAATGCTATTTGAATGTTACTTTGAGTCTAGAGAGACATGCTGAACCTTGATAAAAGCCCATAACCCATATTATTTATTTCCTGAGCTACACAGTAAGCACAATGAAGTTTTAACCACCGATCATTCAACCTAATAATAATATCAAGTGCCAACTTCAACAGAAAATGTCTACTTCTTCCAACAAAATTGATGCTACAAAATGATGCTTACTGTCAATTACCCAGAGCCATAACTATAGAGAATCACGGTGTAAAAGCAACTGAGCACTTTCTATCATCAAATAGTTGTGCACTTGTGCGGGAAATATAAGAGGCAAACACATTTCCACGAGTATCTAACCTTTTTCTTGATTATGCCATGTGTCTGCAAGTAAGGTAAGGTTTTATAATTCATTGTTGACTATGACCATCCCACCGGTAAGTAAACAGTTTATAATTTTGAAAAACGGTATGTTGGAAAGAGAGTATTAGCCGGTCAAAGCTCAAAAGTTTGCAAAAGTCCCTGGTAATCTAGTTATTTCCACCGACCATTTGTAAGGGAGCAACCCTCAGGTTGACATCTCAACTCACAATTAGTGTACAAATTACCCAACTTAGGTAGCAAAAAGATTGAGGCAGAACGTTGATCAATCGTTTAGTACCAAAACCGAGCATATCTACAAGATCCTTATTTCCTTTTTGTAAGATATCTTAGAAACAAAATGCTGATCGACTGAGTCAATGTTTGGCAACACACATCAATTGGAGAAAATGAACTGGAAAAGATTTCTCAGGTAGCAAAAAGATTAAGGCAGAACTTTTAACTGCAAAAGTATTTCTAAAGGATCCTCTTTTCAGAAAATCACTTTCAAATATCAAGATTCGAATAAAGTTTCTCAAGGGACATGATGCACTGTCAATCTTTTAGTGATAAACCATTTCCAAACATCAGTAACTTAAACTTAAGGGACAGACAACAAGGCAACCATCTTTTTTCATATATTGCATTCAAATATCATGTAAATTATCAACTTCCCAAGGGAAGTGAGGGCCGTGAGGCAACAATTTCCATCTTTTAGTAACACATCATTTTCGAAATCAGGTAAATGACTAAAACATCTCAAGGGGCATGAGGCAAGGCATCCCATCCTATTTCATGCATCGCTTCCAATTATCGGGTAAATTATTTAGCTTCTCAAGGGAAGTGAGACAACAATTTCCTTCTTTTTCAGAAAAATCACTTTTAAAAAATCGACTAAACTTTCTCAAGGGACATGAGGCATCAATCTTTTATAGATAAATCATTTACAAATATCAGCAAGTAACTTAAACTTCTCTAGGGACATGCGGCAAGGTAGCCATCATTTTTCAGATATTGCTTTCAAGTATCAGGTGATTTATCAACTTCTCAAGGAAAGTGAGGCAACAATTTCCAGCTTTTTCAAACTGATCATCAGATAAATGACAAAAACATCTCAAGGGGCATGAGACAAGGCATCCCATCCTATTTCAGATATCGCTTTCAAATATAAGGTAAACTATTTAGCTCTCAAAGGAAGTGAGGCAACAATTTCCTTCTTTTTTAGAAAAATCACTTTCAAAGATAAAAAATCTACTAAACTTTCTCAAGGGACATGAGGCATCAATCTTTAATAGATAAATCATTTCCAAATATCAGCAAGTAACTTAAATATCTCAAGGGACATGCAGCAAGACAACCATCTTTTTTCAGATATTGCTTTCAAGTATCAGGTAAATTATCAACTTCTCAAGGGAAATGAGGTAGCACTTTACAGCTTTTTTCAAACTGATCATTTTCGGTAATCAGATAAATGACTAAAGCATCACAAGGGGCATGAGACAAGGCATCCCGTCCTATTTCAGATATCACTTTCAAAATAAGGCAAACTATTTAGCTTCTCAAGGAAGTGAGGCAACAATTTCCTACTTTTTCAGAAAAATCAATTTCAAATATAAAAAATCATCTAAAGTTTCTCAAGGGGCATGAGGCAACATCAATCTTTTATGGATAAATCATTTCCAACTATCAGTAAGTAACTTAAACTTCTAAAGGGACATGCGGCAAGGCAGTCATCTTATTTCAGATATTGCATTCAAATATCAAGTAGATTATCAACTTCTCAGGCGAAGTGAGACAACAATTTCCATGTTTTTCAGACAAATCATTTTTGGAAATCAAATAAATGACTAAAACATCTCAAGGGGCATGGGACAAGGCATCTATCTTTTTTAGATAGATCATTTTCAAAGCATCAGTAGGTGACAATTTCCTTCTTTTTCAAAAAATCATTTCCAAATATCAAGATTCCACTAAAACTTCTCAAGGGACATAAGGCAGGCAAAGCAACAATCTTTTACAGATAATTCATTTCCAAACATCAGTAGGTGACAAGGTAACTGGGTTTTTTTTCAGAAAAATCATCTTCAATTTCACATATTAGGAATTGACTAAAATTTCTCAAGGGACATGAGGCAGGCAAGGAAACAATTCCCATCTTTTGCAGAAAGATCATTTTCGAAAATCATATAAATGACTGAAACTTTTAAAATCAGGTAAATGACTTGAGCTTCTCAAGGGACATGAGACAAGTCATCATTTTTTTTTGAGATAAATCATTTCCAAATATCTAAATGAATAAAACTTCTCAAGGGGCATGAGACAAGACATTCAACTTTGTTCAGACAAATCATTTTCAAATATCAGGAATTGACAAGGGCAGGAGGCAATTGGATTATCAGACTGCAATACCAATAACTAAAAAAGCATTTAAGCAAGCAGAAAAATATCATAATGAAGGAGGAGACGAGCTCACAAATCGTTTTCCCCCAAAATCTTTTACAAAACGTGAACAATAATTTCCCCAAATTCTTTTACCAAGAACAACAATTTCCCCAAATTCTTTTACCAAACGTGAATGCTGGATCAAAACAATAGCAACAATAGGAAACAGAAAAGACAGAGTTATTAGGACATAAATGAACATCCCATACATTGTGCTTTTTTTTTGCTTCCCAGAGAATTCATTTTATGATTCCTTTCTGTCAAAATCAAATCAATAATAAGTAGTTCAGGTTTTCCCCCCGAAATCTTTTGCCAAACGTCAAGATCCCAAAATCTTTTTGACAAACGTGAATAGCAATTTCCCCAAAATCTTTTGTTTTAATCTTGATGCCAAATCAAAACAATCCAACAACAAGAAACCAAAAGACGACGAAGACATACCCAAGTTGAATCTTGATGAATATCCCACATCCATCTTGCTTTTTGCTTCTCAGTGAAATCGATTTACGATTTCTTTCGGTCAAATTCTCTACCGTTACAATTGGTTCAGGTTCCTCTTCTCTTGCGGAATAGAAACGCCTTTGGACAGACCTTGTTGGTGAAGACGAAGACATCGTCCAATCGTGGTTGGTCGGCTTCTCTTCGTTCGCTCTTCCCTTCAATTTCTTTCTCTTTTATAACCTACTCGATCTGTCTACGATCCGACTTGTGATCCTGAAGTATTAAGCGTCCACTTTACGCGTCTTCAACTTCGTTAAATTAAATCATATATATATATATATATATATATAGGAAAAGGATCGAGTGAGAACGGGTATTACGGTAAGAAATAAGAACAGATCTAAACCACACGATTTGATTAATTCAACGGATAAGATGATATTTATATTTAGCCACTAATTAATGAAATATTGCATCCTACCATATTAGAACGGTGAATATCTTTTTTCCTTAATCAACAAACTATAAAATTATTACCATAGACATATTTACCGATAACATTTTATAGTCATCTTTCCGGAAATGCACGAACAATCAACTATTCAATGCTTAATATCAATAGGATGGAAGATATGTTCGAACTCGTGTTTTTAATATTGAATTCGTACAAATTCAAGCCAATTACTAGATGAAGGTACAAGTGCAATAGATAAATATGAAATCCAATGACTAGATGAAGGTATAAATTAAGTATGCACAGTTGACTTCCATGCACTACACATGTTCATACTTATCAAATTGCACTACACGTGCTTGAGCTTGTACTTGTAATTCACACTTGCATGAGTATACTTATCAAATTGCACTACACGTGCTTGAGGTTGTGCTTGTAATTCACACTTGCACGAGTATAGATGAGCCGATTACTTGTGAAATTGCACTACACGTGTTCATGTTCACATGCAAGCACGACTCTTTTATGATCTTGTGCGTTTTATGATCCTATGCACGAGTAAGTACGTAAAAGTGCAATAGATGAATATGAGAATGCCTCAACAAACACGAGTAAGCATGTAAAATAAACCTCAACAAACACGAGTAAATATGTAAAATAACCCTCAACGAAATTCAATATGCACGATTATATTATATAAACAACATGAATGACCGACTAAGTTGAAGTACGAATGATGACCGCCGACTATAGGTTTAATTCCTCACATAATAAAACAAATAATGTGCCCCTTAATTATTGTATTAGATTATTTTTTGCCATAAGCGTATCATTATAATATATTTACCATATAACATTCTCCATAATAAATCATAGAGCACTGCATCCTTATATAGACGAAGAATCTGAGCCGTCCGTGCATTAATCCAACGATACATAGTTGTTCTTATTTCTTACTGTTAAACACGTTCTTACCGGAACCTAACCCTATATATATATATATATATATATATATATATATATATATATATATATATATATATATATATATATATATATATATATATATATATATATATTATTTTTATCAATTTCTAATAGTACATTACACAATCTTAAACTTAAAACTCTCATCATAGTTAATATTTTAATATAATATAATTTGTTTAACCAATTAAACTTGATTCCTTGTTTGATCCTTTATAAAAAGAATCATATAAAAATATAATTCTTTTACTTAAATCATCACAACTTATTTTTTGTTGGAAAATCCAAGTTTGTGAAAAATTATTAGGAATATAATCAAATACTCTTAAGATTAATATTATCGAACGTATCTTTTCATAATTTAAACTAGTAAAAATTTGTTTTATTAAGTTTTTTTTGAATTTTTTTAAAATTCGTATACAAATTTAATAAACTAATTTTCAATAAATTATAAATAAAACTACCTTATATAAATTTACTTTGTTAAATTAAATCACATATATTATTTTTATCGAATTCTAGTAAAATTACCCCATCTAAACCTATATACTCTCATCATAGTCAATTATATAATATAATGTAATTTCAAAAATTATTTTTTTCTACAGTAATATTTAAAAGTACTGCAATTAATCAAAATGTGAATTGCTTTTGAAAAAATATTATTTTTAAATATTAAATAATTAAGTCTCATAACAACACTCGGTTAATATGGTAAATATGTGACCAACAAAATAGGTGATACAATTCATAAAATAAGTTTTATAAAAAAAAAATTGTTTCAATTATAAAGAAAAAAATTAAGTAAAATACATAAATTCACCCTTAATAATCACTCTTTTATAACAAATTATCCTTTATTTTTATTTTTTTTTAGTATACAATCACCCTTAATCTTAATGTTTACAATTAAACACCCTATATTAGTTAAAATTACATCAAATAATTTAAAATCGAAGCATATACAATTTTTTTTTTATTATAATTGATATTATCATAACTAGTTTCAATATTTTAGTTAAGTGTTACAATTGGAAATAGAAAAGTAATAAATAAATATAATATAAATTATTAATTATGTACAAAAACACAATCCAAATTTTAAAAATTACTAACTCGTATGCAAACTATTGCCTACAAAACCAATTTGATTATGGTCTCAACTCCAGTTAAATTGATGGCATGGTTGCCGGATTTTATTTTTGAAAGTTTGTCACTTGTTTTAGTTGATCAATAAACACGTTATTAAAACTATTTTTTAATTTTTGAAATAATCTTAAAAAAAAATTTATGTAAAAGTTATGGGTTTAAAATTGTAATAGAAACTTTCAATAAAAAGGTTTTAGTTTTTTTTAATGCATTATTTCCGATAAAAGAAAATTTTCGGGTAAAAAAGCCTAAGCATATTAACTGGTAAAAAAGCCTAAGCATATTAACTGTAAAATTTTCGGGTAAAAAAGCCTAACATATTAAATCACATATATTATTTTTGAAAGTTTTTTTTTTCTTGAAAAAGGTTGAAATTACCACGAATCAATCCACATTAAAAAAAAGTATATATGTAGTATTATGTGATAATTTGTGTATGAGTTAGTAATTTTTAAAATTTAGATTATTTTTGTTATATGGGTAATAATTTATATTACTTTCTTGATTACTTTTAATTATAAATTGTAATACTTAATCAAACTACTTAAATTAATTTTTCTATCAATATTAATGATGAAAACTTACCTTTTCTATGCTTCAATTTTGAATTATCTGATGTAATTTTAACTAGAAGAGGGTGGTTAATTGCAAACGTTAAAATATAAGTGGTTTTATGCCAATAAATTTATAAGTGGTAGTTTTTTGCAATCGGATGAATATTAAAGGTGGTTTTCTGCTAAATTTTTTATAAAGGGTAGTTTCTTGCAAAATAGTGATTATTAGGGATGATTTTGTAGTTTTGTCTATAAGGGTAATCCGAATTTTCATTTTGTCTACCCATTGATCTTCAAAGGAATCATTGTCAAGAGTCAACATCATTGAGGAGTCTCATTACCCCTGATCCATTAGAGGAAGAGTATTGTCGTCGTCGTCATCCGGTAAGAGTCGATATTGTGAACGCCACCAAACATAACACTGCCTTCCCCCGCAACATTTTGGGTGCCGATTGACGTCATTGCTCTTCCGTTCTAATTGAATTCATTCTCCCGTTCTCCTTCTACCTAGTAAAATCCATCATTTTCTTCATTCCCTTTCCAAATTTTCAAAACTTAATTTTCAAAGGTTTAAAACAGCCACCATTTTTCTCAGGTTCATTACAAGGAACAATGCATATTCAGGTTCTCAAAGATGATAGGGAAGCCATTGATCTTTGACGGGGAATCAACCCCAACGCCGCTTTTTGATTGTTCTTGTTCTTTCTCATGATGAAGATTGGTTGCTAACTTGTGGCATTTTTGTTCATGTTTTTCACTATTATTTTTCTTGTTCTCAAAGATTTAAGCGTGTGACTATTGTTTGATGAAACTAATGGAGCATCTATCGAGAAGCTAGAAAAGGCGTACGTCGTCCAGACACCGGAGTGAATGGTGCAACCGTCAAGTTTAGTTCAAGCCTAGTAGGCCCACACGAGTTAAGCCCATACCCAATCCAAAATACTAATTGTTGTAAGTAGTGAGTAACGAACTCTGGACAATGAGCCCACCCTCCCTTACCAGCTGAGCTAATTGAACTTGTGTATCGTTTAATCGATACATAGTATTAATACATAATTTTCCGCTACACAATATTAATACACAGTTTTCCGCTACACAATATTAAACACAATTTCACTTACACAGTTCTAATTACACAATATTAATACACAATTCCAATTACACAATGTGTATACACAATTTCAATTATAATGTCAAGTAGTTATCAAAATAGGTCAATTTGAAATTACACAAGTCCGATTGTTTATACACAATGTATACACAAGATTGAGTTACACAATCTCAAATGAGTTGCACAAACCCAAAAGTACGTCCGTCATTTACTCAAGGTCGAGTTACACAAGTTCAAGCTCATCGAGTTACACAAGTCCAAGCCCATCGAGTTACACAAGTCCAAGTCCATCGAGTTACACAAGTTCAAGTCCATCGAGTCCATCAAGTTACACAAGCACATTTATAATTATTAAAAAAAAGACTATATTTTGTATTTATAAAGTTCAATAAAATTCTATAATTAATCAAATTGGGCATTTTGTGAACTCCCAAAATTCTGAGCCTTTCCTGCAATTATAAAAAATGGGTCAAAATATATAATTAACTTTGCAAGAGTATATTTGTAGATTTACTAAAATTGGGGTCATAAATATAAATATAAAATATGGATAGATATTTGTAATTCACCTTAATTTGAATTTACCCCGTTAGGGTTAGGAAGTTTCCTGTGGGAATAGGTGAGCAACTCACAATACAGCGGCAACAACGGCAACAGCTTGCTTCTTCAACCTTCCTTTTGCAACAGCGGCAGCGGCATCTCCCGGAAGGCAAGGCGGCGACGACTTCGCCCGGAAAGCAAGGCGGCGACGACTTCGCCCGGAAAGCAAGGCGGCGGCTCCCTTGGTGGTCGAAGTGATGGTCAACGAGTGAGCGGTTTCATCACGCAACCACCTTCTCCAAGTGTGCGAGTGGGCGGTTGCATCGGCGGTTTCATCACGCAACCACCTTCTCCAGGCGTGCGAGTGGACGATTGCATCGGCGGTTTTTCACGCAATCACCTTTTCCAGGCGTGCGAGTGGGCGGCTTCTCCGGGCGGTTTTGCAGAGTCGGAAAACGCAGGAACCGCTATTGATCGAGAAGATTCATCTTGAGTGAAATCAGATCTGAAATATAGAACGGCTGCACTAAAAGTGGACAATTTTGGTAACTAGGCATTTTTGAAAACTATAGTTGTAACTGACTTTTTAATGTTTCAATTAAGGAACCCCAACCTTTTGTATTTATTCTCAAACTCTACACACTCTTCTCTTAACACAAAACTAGAAAAAGTCTAGTAAACCAAATTGTTTCATTAAAAGTGCCCTATTAACTAAATTTATTTAACTAAACTTATTTAACTTAAATTTATAGGATTCATATTTTACGCTTTCCCTTTATGCCCCTTAACTTAATTTATTTAACTTAATTTATTTTAGATTTAAAATTTTAGGCAAAAAATAGAGGGGTCTAGTTATTATACGAGAAACAAAAAGTGCCCTATTAACTAAATTTTCTCAATAACAAGTAACAAGCTCGTTTTAGGCTCGTTTTGTGACTCTTCATGATTGGATATATATACAACTATACGGAGGATAACTCGTGTGCCCCATCGACCTAACAACTTATCCATTTGATGACTAGACTACTAAAGTCACGGTATGTAAAAGCTAGGATTTTCGAATCCTAATAAATGATGATTAAGGGTGATTAAGTTAATCATCGATATCAATTGACCCATAAATTGCGAATAGTGTGTAGATGACGAGTATGAATTCCACCATTATGATTTTGGCGTAAATTTGGACGTATGGGGGAAATTTTACTTTTTCCTCCGGGGAGTAATTTTTACCCTCTGGTATTATTTGGAGCATTTGGGAGCTTCAATTAATAAAATTGCAGTTGAGAGAAATGATCAGGACATCGGATATGTTCTAGATATGAAATAACATGGAAAGGCAAAATGGTCAAAAGAGTCGCTATTTCGTTTCTTAGCGGCTAAGAAAGTCGGCTTAGGAATACGCGTTTTTCGAGAAAGTTGCGGAATAATTATCCAAACAATATGTCGGATTTATTATTCCAATTTCGAGAAGTTTGGAGAAGGGGCTCAAACCGCCTTCGGATCGATAAACGGATAATTATCGACTTTGCTAAAGGATAATTATCGACTTTGCTAAAAATAGTGGAAATTCATTATTAATTCATTTCCTTTCACGTTTCCTCGTAAAAGCTCTGATTTCTCTCAACCTTCAAATTCAGATCTACTCTTCGTTTGTAATCCGATTTCAATTCCGTTTGAGTTTTCGGATTCCTCTCTTCGTCCTCTTCATTTTGGTACCGAGTTTCTGCGTTTCCGTTGAAGTTATGGCCAGGTCGAGCATCCCCCTTATATGGCCGGTCCCGTCGCTCAGATTCCGGTGAATCTGATGGTGTCCGAGCGTAGCCTGCGTCGTTGTGATTCCGAATCTTCTTTCGGATCGTCAATCGGGTTAGTAACGAATAAGTTATGAATTTATTCGTTTTCGGTATTGCGATTTGGCCTAAATTGACCTTAGGCTTGTCAAAATGGATAATTGGAAATTCCATTATGCTCGTTACAATATTCTGGTGATTATGAGTTATTTGTTTGATGAGATCTGATGACAGTTGGGCTGAGAAACTGCCTGCGGGCAAAAGGTTATTCTGATGAAATTTAATTAATTAATTAAAGATTAATTAATTAAATTGGGAATCTAGAAAACGCTATAAGCTAATTAAATTCAAAGGAATGAATTTAATTGATGTTTGAAGCAAGAAGTTTAATACGAGGAATATGATATTCTCGACAGGTGGTGTTGAAGACGGTAGACTAACTATAGCTTAGTTGCTCAGTGAGCGTATCCAGGTAAGTCTTCGGACTTACTTAGCTTCGATCTGCAGAAACCGTGCCTGAGAGATTTATATCTCACTGTGTTGATATGTGTTGTTGTTTTGAAATGCCTTGTTGTGCTGAAATGTGAATGTTGATATGCATTGAGATGTGTTATGTGTGAAGCATGCTTGATGTGTTTATGATGAAAATGACGTTATGATGTGTAAAGCATGCTTAATGTTGTTGCGATTATTATCATGTCATAATTATGAGAAATGGTTAAATGAACATATGTTAGCCTATTGAGGCGTGCTATTAAATGACATGATAAGCTTGCTGAAACATGATAATGTATGAGATGATAAGCCTTTTGAGGCATGTGATATGATGATGACTTGTAAAGGTCAAGAGTATGTAAAGCGAGTATTTTGCAGTGAATACCGGAGCTCGGCCAAGCCCGGATCACTTGCGTTTGTATAAGAATGACACCGAGTCTGATGGACTTCAGGCTCGGGTCGCACACCTAATGAAAATGGTAAATGTTTGCATTAACATGAATGGCAAAATGTTGCATGTGGTTAGGAGTTAAGACCATAACTCACCACGAGAAAGCCTGGCCCGTAGACTTGATCAGTCTGGCTACGACCTAAGAGCAAATGTCTGAATTAACCTAATCTGTGCAATGGTGAGCTCACACCAAAGCCAGAACCGTATAAGCAATGGTTCCGGATTAATGGGTCCGGGATCGAAAATTGTAAATTTCATACTGCATTCACGTGCATCATTCATAAAAGCATGATATCATCTCATGAGCACGGTATATGGTATTTGAATATATTTGTTGTGTTGTGATGTGATGATATAATCTCTCGTGGATAGATTATGATCGGTAGCTAACGGTTTTAAACCGAATCTTTTTAGGTAATGCTGATCATATGAACGCTTCAGGGATGTCAACTGCAGGGTGTGGACAGCCGGGGCAGTGTTAACCCAAGGGTTGGTTGAACTTGCTTTTGAAAATAATCGCTTGCAAGCGAGTCTTTTGTTGGTTGTGTGCAACTGTGTACACATGTTGATTTCAGGCTGAAGTTTTAAGACACCTATTCAGGTGTCATGTTTTAAAGTGTCGTTTTGGGATATACATACTAACTACATGTACGGTTGTTATGAAAATGTTTTCTAAATGACAGGTTGAATGTTTTCATTATTTCTTCGTGCTTCTTGTTGCAAGGTCCTATTTGTGAAGTTGTTGTCAGGCTAACTGATGGGACCCACTGTGTGGTCCTTAGCCTAGTGACGTCTTGGGTTACTTAAAACTCGGGTCGTTACAGATTGGTATCAGAGCTTAGGTTGACAACAAGGGCACATATGACTTGAGATGAGACATGATAGTTCAACCTAACTACAACCCAGTCCGGGTTGGTTTTTAAATGACATTTAAGTTTTCAAAAGATTTTGGAAATTACTAACATATGGTTTTAATGGATTTAAAATCATATGCATAGTCGGGATTGTGGGTAAAGACACTGCCTTCCACTCCTCAGCGTGACTCCTTGTAAGTGTAGTTCTCTCTCTCTAACTTGTTAAGATTATAATATTATGATAGATATCACTATTGTTATAAGTAGTGGATATATATATGAAGAGAGAACGATCTTGAATGTTCCGGTTTGTCGAAACCGTGATAAAGGCAACCGTAAGCGTTTTGATTAAGAGACATGGAAGTTGCAGCTTAATTACGAGTATGTCAATAGGAGCACAATGTGCAAGTGTGTCAGTGGAAGTACAACAAGCTAGAAGTACATGAGAGTATACTATTTAAAGTAAGTGGTCGAGGTCAAGTACCTCTACCCATCGAGCTACATGAGATGAGAAGATGCAAGAATATAGCAGTAGAAAGGGCTACTGCTACGATAGAAACGCAAAGGCAAGCACGAGTTGTTGAACCCCAAAGACTAGAAGTTCCATATGAGGAACAAGAAGGTAGTGAACTTCTTTAGAGAAGTGGCTAAGGCTATAAAAAGAAGAGATGTGTTAGTGTTTGCAGGAGCTTATGTAATGCAAGTTGGTTGGCGGTTGAACCACATAAACATGACTTTTGGGAACATTGGAGAGCTAGAAAAGTATAAGATGAAACTTGCAGCAACCTTCATGCCGAACATTGGTGCATATTGGTGGATGAGAAATTGTGCAATCATTGTGGATTACGAGACTTTCAAGAGTCAGATTTGGACTAACTTGTACGTTAAAGTCTTTCCTGGAAGCAATATTTGGAGGTTCTCCTATGAGGGAGATGATTTTCACGAGGAGTATACATCGTTGGATGAGAATGCACCACTTTATGATCAATTGATAAGATTGTTTACGATAGGATGAAACGATCTCTTAGTTGGTGTTGTCACCTAAGGTATGACGTTATTGGAGTATTAGGAGAGGATAATAAAGCTTGAAGCAAGACAAGGCTTTAGGAAAGAGGTGGATTCCTAAAATAGTGGAGGAAAGAGGCAAAAGTTTACTCCAAGTTTCTTGAACTTGTGAGTACGAGACGTGTGAGTCAAGAAACAAGGCCTTCTCCACAACCATGATCATAAGAGAAATTGGAGGGAAGAACATTTTAAATTGTGGAGACCAAAATTATTACAAGAAGGACTGATCAAAAAGTCCAACTACATGTTTCAAATGTAGTTAACCTAGAGATATGATAAAGTTTGTGAGGCTAGGGGATAATGTTAACTCAAAGATCTTGTCCTAATGTGAGAGGAGGAAAAAGCCAAAGTTTACGTGGAAACTAGGCAAGTAAAGTAGCCAACCGGCAAACGATATCCTTATTACCGGATTGGATAATGATGACGTGATTCTAGGCATTGATTGGATGATCAAGTATATGGATAAGATAGATGTGGAATTGCTAACAAAAATGACGTTAGCCAAAGATGATACTTGTCATGTGTTCAAAGGAAGTGAGCTACAAGGCCGCTAGTGATGATCTCTGCGATGAAAGCAAGTAAGCTGGTAAGGAAAGGATGTGAAGCATATTTATGTTATGCTTTGGAGAAAGAAGGAAAGATTCAATTGAAATACATTTCAGTTGCACGCAAGTTTAAGGATGTTTTTCAAGATGAATTACTTGGATTGTCACCTAGAAGACAAGTTGACTTTAGAATCGATCTAGAGCCTGGAACTAGACCAATTTCTAAAGCTCCGTACAGAATGGCACATGTGGAAATGCTTGAGTTGAAGAAGCAATTGGAAAAAATTGGCAGATAAAGGATTTATTCGGCCAAGTGTATCACCATGGGGAGCGCCAGTATTGTTCGTGAAGAAAAATGGATGGTACAATGAGGCTATATATCGACTATAGAGAACTGAATAAGATGATGATTAAGAACAAGTATCCACTGCCACGAATTGATGATTTGTTAGATCAATTGCAAGGATCAAAGGTGTTCTCCAAGATAAACCTACGGTCAGGCTATCATCAGTTGAAGATTCAAGAAGATGATATCCATAAGACAACATTCAGGACTCGGTTTGTTGTGGTCTTTACCGATGACATATTGGCTTATTCACGAAGTAGTGACGAGCATAAAACATTTAAAAGCAATTCTCCAAGTATTGATGGAAGAGAAGCTTTATGTCAAGTTGTTCAAGTGTGACTTCTGGATGAATGGAGTAACATTCTTAGGACACGTGATCACTGCAGATGGAATCAGAGTTGACTCATCCAGGATTGAAATTATGCTAGCATGGGAACCACCCAAAAACGTAAAGGATATACGTAGTTCCTAGGATTAGCGGGATACTACAAACATTTTGTAAAGGGGTTTTCCATTATAGCAAGACCTATGACCAACCTACTTCAGAAGAAGACAAAGTTTGTATGAACTAAGAAGTGTCAAGCAAGCCTTGAAGAGTTAAAGAAGAGATTGACTACTACACCTGTGTTAGCTCAGCCGAATGGAACACTAGAGTTCATTGTTTACAATGATGCATCTAAAATGGGCTTGGGATGCGTCTTGATGCAAAATGAAAGATTCATCACCTATGCATCAAGACAATTGAGGTAGTATGAGCAAAACTACCCAATACATACCTTAGAGTTAGCAACGGTACTTCGTTCACTGAAAATTTGGTGGCACTGCTTGCTTGGAACAACATGCATGATTATGACACATCATAAGAGTTTGAAGTGCATATTCACTTAGGAAAAGTTGAATATGAGACAAAGAAGATGGTTAGAGATAATAAAGGTTTATAATTTGAATATATTATATCATCTTGGCAAGGCTAAAGTCGTGGCCGATGCTCTGAGCAAAAAGTCGGTTCAAGAAGAAGGTGATTGCTCGTTTGACTGCACAATCTAAGATACAAAAAGATATGATTTATAGTGGTAGAGAGAAATATGGGTTTAGAAAGACCAAGGGTATTTATGTACCTTGGAGATCATGCCTAGTTGGATGAAAGAGATCCAACATAAACAACTAAGTTCCTTGATCTGACCAAGTTGAGGTTAATAATCACGAATGATGAAAGTTCAGATTCTTTATCAACGACGACAATATGATTGGATACCAAGGAAGCATATGTATGCGTCAAGATGTTGAGATTAGAAGAAATATTCTTGTTGATGCTCATACAACACCATAGTCGAATAAGATGTATCAGGATATTAGACCATACTTTTGGGGGAAAGATATGAAGAAGGATAATTATAGGGTTGTGGCATGTTGTCAAACATGTCAACAAGTTAAGATTGAACATCAAAGACCAAGAGGAGAACTTACGTCACTTGAAATACCACAATGGAAATGGGAACTAAGCTGAATTTTACAACAACGTTCCATCCACAGTCAGATGGTCAGTCAGAAAGGACTATTTAGACTTTAGAAGATTTGTTGAGGTCATATGTGCTTGATTGGGGGCTAGTATGGCCACATCATTTACCATGAGTAGAGTTCATTTACAACAAAATTTGGCATGCATCCATTGGGATGACACCTTATAAAGCACTAAATGGAAGGAAATGTTGAACCCCACTGTGTTGGGATGAGCCTATTGATGTCGTTGATACGGATCCAGACAAAGTTAAAAGTGATATTGAAAAAGTTGCTTTGATTCGAGAAAGAATGTTGGCTGCACAGAGTAGGCAAAAATCGTATGCTGATAAGTGCCGACGTCCGCTAGAGTTTGAAACAGGGACACACGTTTGGCCGAAAGTTTCACCGACTCGTGGAGTCAAACGGTTTGGTATCAAGGGGAAGTTAAGTCCTCGGTATATTGGCCCGTTTGAGATTTTGGAAAAAGTTGGTAAAGTAGCTTATCGTTTAGCATTACCGCCAACAATGGATGGAGTACACCCAGTGTTTCATGTATCACAACTGAGACAATATCAACCAGATCCGAGCCATGTACTCAACTATGATGCTATTGAGATAGAGCCTGATCAGACCTATGCCGAGTTTTCTATGGCCGTGTTAGACAGAAAGATGAAGAAGTTAAGGAATAAAGAGATTCCATTAGTGAAGATCCAGTGGTCCCGAAGGGGAATGGAAGAGGCTACATGGGAAACAGTTGAGCACATGGAAAGAAATTATCCAGAAGTGTTTAGTTCTTTGATCGGTGATTGAGATAAAGGTATGAATTAGTACCTAAATTTTTCCACTAACTAATGTGCCTATATGATTCTATGTTTATGTGATTTATGTGTGTGTGAATTGATTTGTGTTTGCTAACATAGGAAGTGATAGACTTCCCTAGTGTGAGTGTGATGACCCCGCTAACGTGATAATAATCTATGCTTGCACGAAATGCAAAGATAGGTTAATTATGTGATTGACGGATTCAGTCTTCTGATGAGCTGTGTACTAAAGTTTCGGGATGAAACTTTTTCTTAAGGGGTGTGTGATGTAAAAGCTAGGATTTTCGAATCCTAATAAATGATGATTAAGGGTGATTAAGTTAATCATCGATATCAATTGACCCATAAATTGCGAATAGTGTGTAGATGACGAGTATGAATTCCACCATTATGATTTTGGCGTAAATTTGGACGTATGGGGGAAATTTTACTTTTTCCTCCGGGGAGTAATTTTTACCCTCTGGTATTATTTGGAGCATTTGGGAGCTTCAATTAATAAAATTGCAGTTGAGAGAAATGATCAGGACATCGGATATGTTCTAGATATGAAATAACATGGAAAGGCAAAATGGTCAAAAGAGTCGCTATTTCGTTTCTTAGCGGCTAAGAAAGTCGGCTTAGGAATACGCGTTTTCCGAGAAAGTTGCGGAATAATTATCCAAACAATATGTCGGATTTATTATTCCAATTTCGAGAAGTTTGGAGAAGGGGCTCAAACCGCCTTCGGATCGATAAACGGATAATTATCGACTTTGCTAAAGGATAATTATCGACTTTGCTAAAAATAGTGGAAATTCATTATTAATTCATTTCCTTTCACGTTTCCTCGTAAAAGCTCTGATTTCTCTCAACCTTCAAATTCAGATCTACTCTTCGTTTGTAATCCGATTTCAATTCCGTTTGAGTTTTCGGATTCCTCTCTTCGTCCTCTTCATTTTGGTACCGAGTTTCTGCGTTTCCGTTGAAGTTATGGCCAGGTCGAGCATCCCCCTTATATGGCCGGTCCCGTCGCTCAGATTCCGGTGAATCTGATGGTGTCCGAGCGTAGCCTGCGTCGTTGTGATTCCGAATCTTCTTTCGGATCGTCAATCGGGTTAGTAACGAATAAGTTATGAATTTATTCGTTTTCGGTATTGCGATTTGGCCTAAATTGACCTTAGGCTTGTCAAAATGGATAATTGGAAATTCCATTATGCTCGTTACAATATTCTGGTGATTATGGGTTATTTGTTTGATGAGATCTGATGACAGTTGGGCTGAGAAACTGCCTGCGGGCAAAAGGTTATTCTGATGAAATTTAATTAATTAATTAAAGATTAATTAATTAAATTGGGAATCTAGAAAACGCTATAAGCTAATTAAATTCAAAGGAATGAATTTAATTGATGTTTGAAGCAAGAAGTTTAATACGAGGAATATGATATTCTCGACAGGTGGTGTTGAAGACGGTAGACTAACTATAGCTTAGTTGCTCAGTGAGCGTATCCAGGTAAGTCTTCGGACTTACTTAGCTTCGATCTGCAGAAACCGTGCCTGAGAGATTTATATCTCACTGTGTTGATATGTGTTGTTGTTTTGAAATGCCTTGTTGTGCTGAAATGTGAATGTTGATATGCATTGAGATGTGTTATGTGTGAAGCATGCTTGATGTGTTTATGATGAAAATGACGTTATGATGTGTAAAGCATGCTTAATGTTGTTGCGATTATTATCATGTCATAATTATGAGAAATGGTTAAATGAACATATGTTAGCCTATTGAGGCGTGCTATTAAATGACATGATAAGCTTGCTGAAACATGATAATGTATGAGATGATAAGCCTTTTGAGGCATGTGATATGATGATGACTTGTAAAGGTCAAGAGTATGTAAAGCGAGTATTTTGCAGTGAATACCGGAGCTCGGCCAAGCCCGGATCACTTGCGTTTGTATAAGAATGACACCGAGTCTGATGGACTTCAGGCTCGGGTCGCACACCTAATGAAAATGGTAAATGTTTGCATTAACATGAATGGCAAAATGTTGCATGTGGTTAGGAGTTAAGACCATAACTCACCACGAGAAAGCCTGGCCCGTAGACTTGATCAGTCTGGCTACGACCTAAGAGCAAATGTCTGAATTAACCTAATCTGTGCAATGGTGAGCTCATACCAAAGCCAGAACCGTATAAGCAATGGTTCCGGATTAATGGGTCCGGGATCGAAAATTGTAAATTTCATACTGCATTCACGTGCATCATTCATAAAAGCATGATATCATCTCATGAGCACGGTATATGGTATTTGAATATATTTGTTGTGTTGTGATGTGATGATATAATCTCTCGTGGATAGATTATGATCGGTAGCTAACGGTTTTAAACCGAATCTTTTTAGGTAATGCTGATCATATGAACGCTTCAGGGATGTCAACTGCAGGGTGTGGACAGCCGGGGCAGTGTTAACCCAAGGGTTGGTTGAACTTGCTTTTGAAAATAATCGCTTGCAAGCGAGTCTTTTGTTGGTTGTGTGCAACTGTGTATACATGTTGATTTCGGGCTGAAGTTTTAAGACACCTATTCAGGTGTCATGTTTTAAAGTGTCGTTTTGGGATATACATACTAACTACATGTACGGTTGTTATGAAAATGTTTTCTAAATGACAGGTTGAATGTTTTCATTATTTCTTCGTGCTTCTTGTTGCAAGGTCCTATTTGTGAAGTTGTTGTCAGGCTAACTGATGGGACCCACTGTGTGGTCCTTAGCCTAGTGACGTCTTGGGTTACTTAAAACTCGGGTCGTTACACGGTAAAATTTTTACAAAATGCACCGTGCAACGCAGTCTGATTGCATTGATATTTTTCACATTCAATGCAGACCGACTGCGTTTAAATTTATCAACTTTAGCGCATGCCGTCTGCGTTGACCAATAAAGTAGGATTGTTGTTTTTTGTTTTTCGCGTATTTGTCGTATTTTTGCTTTTTTGTCTTTTTTTAAAAAAATTTTATTTGTAACGGTTTTATTCGGAATTGTTAGCTTTAGTCTAGAAACGGAATTGGAATCGAGAACTTAATTTAGATTAGAAACGGAAAGCAAACATTATATTTTTTTTTTTTAAATTTTGTTTGTAATGTTTTTTTATTCAATTCCATGTGGTGCCCACAAAGTTTTGTTGCATAAATGTTGAAACCTTTATAAAGCCCACTCGTCTTGGCGATCCCTACAATCTCAAGTAAAGACATTTTGTATATGTACTTGAAACTTTTCACTAACATTTCACTAAATTACATTGTCATGAATAATAATACAATTAAATTCAATGATTAGAATTCACTCGTTTGTCTTGTCTGTTGAATACATGACAATGTCGTACGGAAATAGGTTCAACAAATGCCTAGAACCCGGATAGGAGATGAACAAATCGGCTATTTCATCCATCCATGTGAGAACATTTCCTAATGTGGACATAGTAATCTCGTTGGTCAAGAAAATAGAGTGCTTGTTGGATTGAACCCCGACCTTTAGCAATCTCATCTCTCATCTTCAATCCGGTATTGTAAATATGTCAGATATATGCGACGTTGTGTGGGTCATCCAATTTCAAGGTTTTCAATACATCTTTTGGGTTTAAACTCGGCCCAAGTTCACGACACACCTTTCAATATTGTGCGGGTGTCAACCGATCATCGAATGAATGTCTCTTTAATCGCTCAAAGAGATCGTGTATGTGGACTCGACAAATTACCATCAAAGTTCATTTGTCATGATTACTTTGACAACCCTCTAACTCAAACGGACACCGATCTTCCTCGACCTAGTTTCTCGACTACTAGATGTCTCATCCTTCTGATCAACATCTTTCTTTCTCCTACGTTACCCATAACGCTCGCATGTCAAGGGAAATGCGCACATATCTTTACTATTTTGCCATGATGATTTCGTTACCAACACCATATTCTTTGACCTCGTCATGAACCAAGCTCAATTGACTAGGTTCTCTCTATCATGGAAAAACCCGTGAAGCTCAAACATAGCTGAATAATTTGTACCGGCATCAGGTGAATAGTCTGGGAGTCCCTATTTCAAAAAAAAAAAAACTACCTACTATTAATGTCTACCCAAGAGAACTAATATTTCCGGGATACTAACAACTAATATTTCATAGATAAAATCATAATAATAAAATGATTGATTCCGAATAATATTAGAATAACAAACTTACTAATAATTATAACAAATTCCATAATGAAATATATCAAATCACGAACTTGGATGTGAGAAACAAACTCATCGGGATTGATATATTTGTAATTATCGAATGAAAACGTGATTTCGTCTTTATTTTTTGTCATCTTCACTAAGCATTAATCGGAACTTTGGGTAAGATACGAAACAAATGGGATATGTATTGTTAGTGCTTTGGTTGTATTTATAACCACAGGATATTGTAACAAATATAATCCAACGGATATAATTATAGTTGTTGGACAACGTTCGAAACCAACAACTATATCTTGAACTTCAACAGTTGGCTTGCATTGAGGGTGAAAATTTTCAACGCAATTGATATTTATTTCAACAACTATTTCTTGAACTTCAACGCAGTGGCCTGCATTGAGGGTGAAAATTTTCAACGCAGTCGACATGCATTTCACTGTGCATTGTCATTTTCTAGAAAGAGCTAGCAAGGCAACAAATTGCAAATGTCTAGCCTCGAGTTATTGTCAGGCCTTTGACAACAAAGACAATAAAAACTTGTTTATAAACCGAGCAAGAGTATACCCAATTGGTGGAGTCACCTCCTCGTCAAGAAAGTGCTAGCAAGGCCCCAAGATTGGGAAACTTGAAAACAAAGTGCTAGCAAAGGTGCTCTTGCATTCATCCTAAGATGACCTTATAAACCAATGCATTTTTGTTCAAGGGCCAATCTCTCTGTCAGAGCCCGTGTATCTTTCTTAGCTAATCAATAGTAGGTAGGTTTTGTAACAACTATGACATTAGAAAAGGTAGCCACATATCTAACACAAGTATTATACAAACTTGTCAACTAAATAAGATTGTGTATAAGGACTAAGAAAGCTAATCTATAGAGCAATGATCTGCATAAACAACTTTGACAAAATCATATAACGCCACGAAACAGAATCGACAGGCTTGCATACGATCAGATTCCACCTGGGGTCCCCCTTTCTTGGAAGGTATGCTGTCCCTTGTGAAAGCCATCCTCCCAATGGCAAACAGGTGACACCCTCAACATCAGTCCATGCCAAATGCAGTCACAAAATCAACTAAATTTACCGATTTCCATCTTCTTCTTAATCACCTTCTGTCCATGGTACACAAACGTATCTATGATTCCAGATACCGTGAAGACACCTGAGGCGCCCATTGTAAAAACACGTTCGTTTTAGTGACATCATAGTCTGAAAAACACGGGATATGCAAAACATCATCAATTCTTTAAGGAGAATTACCTCCCACGATAGCACAAACATTTGTCAGAAAGTGAAGAAATGAAACATGTTCCTCCGTGAACGTGACCTGAAACATCGACACACTTCCAACAGTTGTCTCTAAATATTCCGAACCAAGCAATTAAAGGTTACTGAATTTCGTGCAATGTTATAACCTTGATTGGAGAGAGGTCATAGAAGAAGAAAACTCCTGGGAGAGTCTTGAAATCACCGGCCGGTGCACCCTTAAAATGTTCAGTCACTGAAAACTGGAGGCAAAATGGTAATGCACTAAGCATTGCACAACATAGAGAAACCAATGCAAATAACAGACATTTAAATTATGACTGCACCTGATTTGAGTGAATACGATGTCCGCTCACTTGCGTGTATAAAGTTGGTACTACCTATAAAAAAGGTGTTAACATTAATCTATTCCATTTTCAGATGGTAATAATGGCCGGTTTGCCACAATCCGCAACCACATCTTCACAGATCAATACTAAAAATGCAAAAAAGCCATTTAAATTTGCCAAACAAGCTTTCTATGACAGTTTTCCACAAGTGTCATCGCATCATTCTGCAATTTATCTCTGCTGAATATAGATTGTCAACTTTTAAGATGCATAAGCATTGATTGTTCAATATATACCTTTATAAAATACTGATACATTCCATTTGGAGATCCATGCGTCCACTCAACACTGAAATTTAGACATTACAGGAATCGTGATTTTTTCGAGGGAAGTAATTCAAGAGCCCCAGAAGCAACAAGAAAGAAGTAGTAGAAGCACAGTAATATACCCATCAAGAGGATTAACAACGCCTGGGATGTAATCACCAAATGATAATCTGTTTATCTTATGAGTTATCTGAGGAAAAAGATATATATTTAGCATTTGCTCATATGATAATAGCGCATAGTTGTTCACGAAATAAAGAGAGCATGAAGTGCAAATTTCTTGAAGAAAATAACTCAAATTCTTACATTGAAACTATCCTTCTGAAAAGTCAATAAGTCGTGGACATGAACTCCTGATTGTTGAAAGCTTTTACCAGGGGCAAAATGAAAATTTCCAGCTACCTTGTTCACTTCCAAGAATCCATAAAGGTTGCAACCTTCACCGTCTTCTTCTTTTATTTTTTGCAAGAAACCTTCTCTTTTGCACTAACAAGACACGGAACCTAGCAATGTCAAATTAAAATCCGAATCACAGAACACCTGCTTGCTTATTCCTGAGTGCTATATACATTAGATTAGTATTCAATCTGAAAATTTTTGCATTTCCCCATCATTTGGTTGGAATCTGATAGTCTGACACCTCTTCAGAGTTTCTTAACGATTGCTAAACAGTACAATATTGTAATCTTACACATGCATAAATCCAATTGCTGCTACAAAATCACTTGTAAAATGCAGCTAAGCTTGTTCGGATGTTTTCGTTAAGTAAAGAAGCATAGTTGTGCATACACATCATCGCGAAGACAGAAAATAAGAACATACACAAATGACCCATGAACAGATGTACTTGAAACCCAACGTGCAAATACACACATCTATCTTTATGAAAGGCAAACTACAGCATATGTCTGAATTTAAACCATCATACCTGGTCAATTGAATCTGGATTTGTAAGTGCCCAGCCCTTCTTTCTATAAGCTTCACGAACATCTTCACAAGAGTTGCAACAGTGATCATCAGACTGCAATACCAATAACCAAAAGAGCATTTAGCAGCGGCATTCCATGATTTCCTTTTTACACCATAGCATAGTTTCTTTTCTTTTTCCAGGGGTGATCACATCCTATCTGTACAATACTAACTCATAAAACCATATGCAAAGGCATTTATTCTCTTAAATGAATAATTTGAGTATTGCAAATTGAATAATTGACTCAAATAGCAAGGAGGTATACCCCATCAGCACCATAACATGAACCACAATAAGTCTCATTGTGTTCAAGCCTGCCGCCATGTTTTTGCAAAGGGTTCTCAATCTGTGTCAAGCACAACAGAAACGTTGATGACAATTAAAAAAAATAGAAAGAACAAGAACATGCCAGCCAGAGAAAGAGAAAACAACGGGGCATGTCAGCTAAATGTAGCCAAAATTGCGAGTCCAAGACATAAATCCATCAACATTAGGAACTGGCACCAGATCGGCTTTTTCATGTTTTAAGCACCACGCAAACAATGCAAAAGACTGTTATACACTTGCACCCACCATAGAACCACAAAATACAGCGAAAGACCTGTCCTTCCTAATCCATAAAATTTAAATCAAAATCATCCAACAAAAAACGAACCAACATCTTTTCTAATAAAAAATGACTTGAGAATCAGGCAGATGTGAAGCTCAAAGCAGCCAGGATTGCAAATCTGTAATTGTAAATCCTATGACAGAGAAAATTTAAACCAGATCGCAAGTCAAATGTGATGCTCAAAGCAGAAGAGACAAAGGGAGTTCCTTCCTCTTTACTAATTGTAGCCAGGATTGCAAAACTGTAAATTCTGGCCCCCCAGATATATCCTTCTTTTCAGATTAATTACATAGAAAATGAGGTAAAGAGATACTCAAAGCCTAGGTGAGTTTTTTCGAACTGATATCTTTTCTAATAAAAAATGACTTGAGAATCAGACAATCGGCCATCAACAAGAGCTAAGAATGACATCCCCAAAGGTCCAAAACAGATGTACGATTCAAAGGGAAGGGGCTGAGCCACTCAGCCTTACAAGTGTTCCAGCTACAATCTTTTTCTTATCCTTCTCTGTTTACTAACAATAGCTACTGATCCTGCTAAGACAGAAGCAATGGTGAATTGGCCCACACCTACATCTCTTTAAAGCTATACTATAGAAGGTTATTAAAGCCTATGGAAATGTGAGAAAACTCCAGATAGACATGCTGAAACTCGATAAAGGCCCATAACCCATATTAAATATTTCCTTAGATACGCAGCAAGCACAACCAAGTTTTAACCGCCAATCATTCAACCTTATAATAATGTCAACTTCAACAGAAAATGTCTACTTCAGGCAACAAAACTGAAGCTACCAAACGTCGATTACTGTCAATTACGTAGAGCAGTAATTAGAGAGAATCACAATGGAAATATAGAGGGCAAACAAACCTGATTCAGGGTCCATATTTATGGAGAACATCTCCTCTTCCCCTTGGGAAGGAAAAGAGGAAACAAACTCATAAATTTGCAATATACTTGGACAAATACCCTCACGCTTTTACTGATGCAGGTATGCGAATTAACATAGACAATGATTTATTCATGCCATAATACATACAAATGATACCATAAGTGAAAAGATTCAGATATTGAAAACCTATAACTACAAAGAGTTAAGGACTTTGATCCACTAACCTTGGGAGCACCAATTCCATCTTGCCTTGTCTCTAGCACGTTTCCATGAGTATCTAACCTTTTCTTGATTATGTCATGTTTCTGCAAGTAAGGTAAGGTTTTATAATTCATTGTTGACTATCAGCGCCTCGCCGGTAAGTAAATGTTTAGAAATTTAAAAAAAATGGTATGCTAGAAAGAGTTGGCTGGTCAAAGCTCAAAAAGTTAGCAAAAATCCCTGTTAATCTGGTTATTTCCACCAGCCATTGTAAGGGAGCAACCCTCAGGTTGACATATCAACTCTCAATTAGTGTACAAATTACCTAGCTCAGGTAGTAAAAAAGATTGAGACAGAACTTTGACCAATCGTTTAGTATCACAACTGAGTATTTCTAAAGGATCCTTATTTCCTATCTGTTAAGATATCTTAGAAACAAAAATTTTGATCAACTCAGTCAATGTTTGGCTACACATTAATTGGAGAATATGAACTGGAAAACTTACGACATCAAGATGCTGCTCCCCACTAATATCCATGGCATCAAGGCTGAGAATGGAACATGGAAGGGCTGGAAAAGTGACATCAAACTGCAAATTTCCACAAGACACAAGTATCACTTGATTACTTGAGCCAAAATATAAATGGCTACATTGCAACTTGATATGATATGAGCTGCTTGAATTTATAATCGTCATGAATTGACAAGTATATTCAAAGCATCAATGTGAAAAAGTTCACATTACATTAATGCGTAGGGTCCCTCCTCTTGAAGTATCTACTAAAAGCTGGGTTTCGGTTGCAGCATAGAGGTATAGCCCTGGAAACATGGATAATTACATGAGTAGAAGCCAACACTATCGGTAAGCAGAAGAGCCCGTCTATATAAGAAACCATCCAAGAAAAAACAGAAGATTGCATTTACTTTCCAGATTATACTAAAAATCCAGCAGATTTATGTCAAGGTTCCCAAAATCCATACCTAAGATCATTTCTCTTTAATATACTATTTGTAGACTTTTCAATAAGAGAAGCCCACCAGTTATGCAGAGGGAAAACAGCAGAATAGCTATAATTAGGCAACTAAAATCAGGTGGCAAGTGTCAAATAATTTATTTTGTATCTGAGAAGTAGAGCATGGGCATGTGAGGTGAGGCATTTTTTAGATAAGTCGAGGAATGAGGCAAGGCATCAATTTTTCATAGATAAATCATTTCCAAATATCAGTGAATGACTAAAACTTCTCAAGGGGAATGAGACAATGCATCCGTCTTTTATCATATATGGCTTTCAAGTATCAGGTAAACTATTTTACTTCTCAAGGGAAGTGAGGCAACTAAACATCATTTTAAAGTATCACAAATTGACTAAAATTTCTCAAAAGGACATGAGGCGGGCAAGGCATCAAATCTTTTACAGATAAATCATTTCCAAATATCAGTAAGTGACTTAAACTTCTCAAGGGACATGAGGCAAGGCATTCCACTTTTTCATAGATAAATCATTTCCAAATATCAGTAAGTGACTTAAACTTCTCAATCTTTTTCAGAAAGATCATTTTCAAATATCAGATAAATGACTGGCATCAAGTTTTAATAGATGAATAATTTCCAAATATCAGTAACTGATTTAAACTTCTCAGGGACATGAGGCAATCCATCCATGTTTTTTCATATATTGCTTTGGAAATCTCAAGCACGTGATTGACTTAGAAAAATCAATTTGCATTAGGTCTAAGAATTCAAATCGACTACCACAAGAATCAATTTTCATTACCGACAACTATCAGGGAAATGACAAATTCGCAAGCACATTATTGTTTAGACAGATTATTTTATCGATTCGAATTACTGAACAATGATCGATTTATAAAAAAAAACTAAGCTGGCTAAACGTGATCACCAAAAGCAACCTAACAACAATTTTCCCGCAAAATCTTTTGTTTGGGTCAGAATTCCAGATCAAAGCAGAATAAGAAAAGACAGAGAGGAATTAGGACATACGCAATTCAGAGAAGAAGAGGAGTATCATAACGAAGGAGGAAGCGACGGTGATAACGCCACCGGAGAGAGTACGACTGTAGAAATCTTCATTGATCTTAGGGTAGGCATCAAGATTTCGAATTTTGCTGAATATCCCATCCATCATAATGCTTTTTGCTTCCCAGAGAATTTGATTTAGGATTCCTTTGGATCAAATTCTCTGCAGCAACAAATTTACGCCTGGAATCTGGATTGAAACCTTGAAGAAAAGAAACGAATTTGAAAGGGAAAGAGGAGGACCGATCTAAGAAAGACGAAGACAGCGTGGTCGGTCTCTTCTTTCGCTCTTCCCCATCAATTTGTTCAACCTCATTAGTAATAATCTCCGCTTCTCAATTTTAAGAACGTTTTCAATTGAGATTCGAGTTCGAATCCTCCGGCAGCATGTATGGAAAAATTGATATTGGGAGGGCAATGTGCCACGATCCGGACGTAGAACGGCAAAGCCGATCGAATCTGGTGTTCTAATTAACTCTTCAAAAAAAAAAAAAAAAAACGTTTTCAATTTACTTTAAGCGTGTTCATTAAATTATATTTTAGGAAATATGTTTAACCAGCTAATTTATTACCGGAGTATAATTTTAAAATATAAACTATCATATAAAATTATAATTCAAATGAGTAACCTTGTTGAAAATCCAAAGTTAAATTATTAGGAAAATTGTCAAATAGTAGTAAAATTATCGAAATATCTCTGTATAATTCAAATGATTAAATTCATTTCATATAGTATTTTATTTAAAATATTTTTTTTAAATCCCTGTGTGAATTCAAGAACATATTTAGTAAATAAATTACACACAAATACCTTATGGAATTTACTTTTATTAAACTAAATCATCTATACTATTTCGATCAACTTTTATTAATATATATATGACCATCATAGTCTAAATAAATTATAGTTGGTTATTTAATTTATTGTATTTTTAAAAATAATTTTTACAAAAATATTAATTAATTAATAATAAACTATTTTTAGCAAAAAAATCTATATATACTACTAAAGTAGACTACACTAATGCTGACATGGCTCTCCCACGTTTTTTCTCGAATTAAATTTTTTATTAAATAAATAATTAAGCCAATAAATTTTTTTTTATTAAAACATAATCTAAAAAAATCATTTTTTAACTAATCTTTTAAAAAATTAGTCAAAATTTAGAAATTTTATAAATAAATAAATCTAAAAAAAACCTAATAATATCTACTGATCGTAAACCCTAAACTTCTTCCATACGTTTTACGTATCCTCCAGCTATATATTTAGATAGTAATCCGTCCTATTCCATTCAGTTTTTGTCTTCTGATCATATATCTTCATCTTTTTCAAGGTTATCATAATTCAAGATTGCTTCGTCTCAATTTCCAGGTTATTCAATACGTTGTTATTGTTCATTCATTTTTTTTTTTTGAAAACGGAAAGCGGTTAGAAGTGAACTATCTTCTCGAGGTAGTCCATCCTAAAGCATCCTTGCGGATGAGAACATTAAGTTCGGGGTCGTCAGAAAATGGTGTGATGGGGTTCGAAATTCCCAAATGGGTCAATCAGTTGTTATTGTTCATTCATTGATTTGTTTTCATATTTGTTATACTGATTTTAGTTTTATCTTCAACCTTTTCTGCTCCCAATCTATAATGGATCTTCTTCTTCTTTTCCTTCCCGGTCTGCTTCCAATTGTTTTTTTCGGAACCGATTTTTAACATTCTGAGCTTGAGAGGTGGGAACGTCTTGACTGGAATTGATGTTCCTCACACTAGCATTTATTTTTCTTCGCGATTGCGTAGCCCTTCTACTCATTCAGAGCTATGATCGCAAACTCAATTTTGTTTATGTAACACCCCGAATCCGCGGGACTCGGGATGTCACATTGGGCTAGGATCTCACAATGGATCCTGACCCTAGCCTGACAACAAGTTCACTGGACCTTACAACATGGCACTGACAGATATGAAAACAAATACATAAAACTGTATAAAACTGTACATCCCAAAAGGTAAGACCACATAGCCGAGTACAAACATCACACCTCACGCAGGAGGTAACAAAAGACCATCCTCACACAGGAGGGAAAAGATAAACAACCCAAAAACCCACAACAACCTATGTACGAGACGTCCTCGGCCTGCCACCCTGCTAGATCACCCAGCAGCATGCCTATCCTGAAGGGCATCTACAACATGGTAATAACCATTAGCTATCCATACGCATATATAGAGTAATTCATAAGCACAATCACACATAGGGAAAGATAAACATATCAGCATGCTTTCACTCATTTACCCATTTATTCATTTCAATATAATGGTCATTCACTCAAATCATATAGATATAATATATATGAAACTAGGTGACACGAGGACCGATACATCCTCGCCTCTGAGCCTGCTAGCCAGCCGTACTAGTATCGGTCAC
Organism: Fagopyrum homotropicum; assembly: GCA_033239125.1. Lineage (NCBI taxonomy): Eukaryota > Viridiplantae > Streptophyta > Magnoliopsida > Caryophyllales > Polygonaceae > Fagopyrum > Fagopyrum homotropicum. The sequence goes on along the minus strand of BSWB01000007.1, from coordinate 8,211,707 downwards.
ACAATCCGTGTACCCTATGGGAGTGGATTGCGCCCTTCCTGTAAACCGGTCTGGCCTGACATCAGAGAACCTCCCAGACTCCACGGCGGGATGAAAGGGAAAGGTTATCACAGCCACGCAGTGGGGCAATCAATAAAACATAGGTCGGTGAATACGACATCACATGCTATCATAGCACACATATAAAGCACACACCACTCATGCAAACACCCAATATAAGGATGGTAGCTAAGTAAGTCCTACGGACTTACCTCAACCTCGTATAAAGCTCAACCACAACTGGATCACCTCAACACTGGAGGGACAACACAGCCTATAGACAAGGCATAAAGAGATGTCACATCTCTTATCAAACAAAGGGTCACACCTAGACCCAAAGGGATCCATAGGGATCATATACATCCTATAACCTCGAATAACATGCTAAACCTAAAAGGCACATCAGGGCATAAATCCAACTCATGATATCATCACCAAATAAAATCCCATAATTACCAGAATAATGTAACGAGCATAAATGGAAATTCCAATTATCCATTTTAACAAACTTAAGGCTAAATTATACTAACCCGCAATACGGAAAACGAATAAATTCATAACTTATTCGTTACTAACCCGATATACGAACCGGAAGAAGATCCAGACTCTTAGCGATACGGGGAGTAAGAGCGCGGTATGAAACCTTACATTTGACGACTGGCGGTGGTCGTCGGTGTTCCGATAGCGGTAAACGGAAGCTTTACTAAAAAGCTAACAAACGGGAAATAGATTTGTACCACGATGTAGAGGACAAGATAAGGGACTCGATGGTATAAACGGATCTGAAAAAGGATGAACGAAGATTGATTTGTGGTGGATTGAAAGAACACCGTACGTTTGCTCGGTTTCGCTCAGTGAAAATGAAGAAGACGATGGAGATACAAATGCAAATATGGAGATATATATCCACTCTTCTGACGCCCACTTACTCTCATTTATATATATATATATATTATATATTTACATATATGTTATGAATGCAATTCAACCGCCTCTCTTCACTTCTGTACTTATATACATATAAATATTATATATATATATAAAAAAAAATATTATATATATAATGCTTAATCACATTATTTAATTGAAAAGCGGGTATATTTTCTGATCTCTAAACTTTACCAAATTGGAATATCAAATCCGGAATATTATCGGGATGATTAATTCACAACTATCTCGTAGAATGGGCATTCCTAAGCCACATTTCTTAACCGCTAAGAATCGGAATAGCGACTCTTTTATCCGTTTCGTCTTTTTATATTATTTCACATTTAGGACATATTCGATGTTCCGATCATTTCTCTCAACTGCAACTTTATTTATTGGAGCTCTCAAATACTCCAAATAACACCGGTTATTACAGTTTACCATTCTCAGACTTTTATCGAAAAAGCAGTGATTTTTCATCGTCATTTATCTTTTTTGATAATATATTAAAACAAAAATCTCTTAATTTTAATTAGTTTCGATAAAAAAAAGTTTTCATTTTTTTTCTTTACTTTTAATCAAAATATTTTTGGTCAACGATATTTTAGCAACATTTTTTTTAATCGAATTTTTTTTATTATAACAGCAGGCTTTTAATCAAAATATTGTCGGTTAGGATTTTTTTTATTTGATTTAAACAAAAATAAATATTATATTTTTTATCAACATATTTTTTGTTAGGATTTTTTTAGCAGCTGATTTTTTTAATTTATTTTTAATCAAAATTCAAAATTTGACGAAATTATTATTTTTCATGGTTTTTAACGTTACTTTAATCAAAATTTATTCAGTTAGGATTTTAACAACATATTTTTTTAGTTTTAATCAAATTGCTTTCTATTAGGATTTTTTTTTCAGTTTTAACCTAATATTATTATAACAGCAGATTTTTAATCAAAATATTTTCGGTTAGGATTTTTGAGCGGTTAGGATTATATCGTAACATTTATTCAAAATATTTTAGGACAACTATATTTTAGCATCAGATTTTGTATTTAGTTTTAATCAAATTGTTTTCGATTATAATTGTCTTATTTCAAAATTCAATTGGAATTATTATATGTTTTGGAACATTATAAAATTTATAAAATTGTTTGTTACGTGTTTTTTGTTTTGATTTTAACAACTTTTGAGTGTACTTTTAACCAAAATATTTTAGGTCAACGAAATTTTTGCAACAGATTTTTTAGTTTGATCGAATTGTTTTTATTATAATAACAGATTTTTAAATAAAATATTCTTAGTTAAGATTTTATTATTTATATTATTTAAAAAAAAGTTGATTATACTTTTAATCAAAATATTTTCGAAAAACTATATTTTAGCATCACATTTTGTAGTCAGTTTATGATTTTCTTATTTCAAAATTCAGTCGGAATTATTGCATGTTTTTGAACATTATAAAATTTATAAAATTGTTTGTTACGTGTTTTTGTATTTGTTTTGATTTTAACAAATTTTTTTTTTTGATTATACTTTTAATCAAAAGTATAACCAAAATATTTTAGGTCAACAAAATTTTTGCAACATATTTTTCTTTTGTTTTAATCGAATTTTTTCAGAATTTTCTTTTCCAAAATTCGATCCCGATTATTATTTTTTTATTTGATTTTCACAAAAAAATTGATTATACTTTTAATCTTAATAGATAAATATAGCCTGAATTTACTTGACATTTGTTTTTTTATAAATATCTAGATTTATTTACTAATTGCTGGATCTTTTTTCTAATTAGAATTTCTTAAACTATTTAATTTTTAGAATTTTATTTTACCTAAATATATTTTTTTTCTGTTTTTTTTTTTTCAAATTTGTTAGTGTTATAAATTTTTTATAATTAGATTTATAATTATATTTTATAACTTTTTTACATGATTCTATAATTATTTATTTTTTCAAATTCGACTATTGTTACATTATTTTTACATAAATATATTTTTAATATATGTTAAATTGCGTTTGTATTAAATTAAGATTTCTCATTCACACGACTTATGTCATCTTACATAAAAGATTCAACCTATAAATATACCCGCACAAGGTGCGGGCTATGCACTAGTAATACTAATAGTTGAGTGTCATAAATATATTTCGATCAATATAGTAAACATATGATTTTAAAATCATTTATGTGATTTATTCACAAAATAGGTTTATAATGTAATTTTGGTTATAAATTTTTTTTAAGAAGTGGACCAATTTTTTTTTAATTTGATAATATACGACGTCAATTGTTCAATAAATTAAATATGTTATTTGAGAATGAACCGGATTACTTATTTGACAATTTCAAACTTTTACATTGTAAAATACTTATAATAAATCAATTAAGTAATTTCTATTTTTTAAAATAAAACCATTAGGAACACCGGTCCGACCACTATATATATATATATATATATATATATATATATATATAATTTGATATCGTTATTAGTAAATTTACTTGAATACTAGGTTTATATTTTTTGTTATTTTGTATTACATATCAAATAAAAAATATAACACAGATTAAGTCACATTATATCTTGAGCTTTTATCCACTAATGAATTACCTTATGAAATTTTGTCTAATTTGACAAATTCCAATTTGGTACAATATTTTTGGATACATTTGTTCGACATTATATTTATATTTTTTAGTTATGTTGTATTACATATAAAAATAATTTTTTTTATTTTTTAGTTTTATTTTAAGTTGTTTGAAACAATAAATATATAGTTTAAGTGGTATACTTTAAAATTTTAAATAAATATTGTTTTGAAAATGAAACCTAAGATAATATGGGTCGGGCCAAGGATCATATTGTACAAAATAATGTGATATTTAATAGTCGACCTATTTTAAGTCGTTTCTATCTATTTAATTATCATATCTTTTTGGATTATAAAATACGTAAATATTATATATTTGAAAAATGTATTCAAAGAATGTCTTAAACTTAATATATGCAACGGATAAAAATGAAGTTTATCTAGTTATTTAGGCTTTTAACAAAAAAAGATAAATTATGTATTGTTTAAGCCATTCACTAAAAAGGAGGGGGGAAGACTTAGGTTGTGTTTGGATGTTAGGCTAGTTAAACTAGTGTAGTGTGTAGTTGTGTTTTGGCCCAAATACAAGTGGTATGGAGTGTTTAGTGTTTGCATATTGTTAACAGTTGTTTGCTTGCAACACACTAGGGTTGTGTTCCCATGTGCTAGACACGTGACTAAAACAAGGTTTTATTTCGATAATTTGTTTTCACAGAAGTGGTTACGAAGAGCAACAGAGAGTTTCGTCTTCTGTTTGAGGCAACTGGAAGGCAAAGGAGAGGAACGCGAAGAGCAGGTGAAAGGCGAACGGTTTAGCAGTGGTTAGACGAGAAGAGGCAATTGGAAATCGATTGGGTTTAGACAGGTAATTCTCAGCACTTAGATTTGTTTGTTCTTCAAATTTTGGGGGTTAGGGTTTAAGTTAGAAAGTGATGGAATGACTTGAAAAGGATGTGCGAATTGAGGGAAAATGCATGTTTTATATTTTTTTTTAATTGAGCAATTGAGGGGAAATGCAAGTGTGTAGCCATTTTCAGATTCAAACCGAGCTTGAAGTCTTTAAAATTCAGAAATTTCATTGAAGGTTTGCTGTGAAATGGTGGTTTATTGCTGTTGTTGAGCATCAGTGGCTTACTACTGCCTTGATGATCAACTCTTACATTCAGTATCTGTTGATTCACATTTACAACAAATTAAAGTAAGTGGGCTTGGCGCTCAAACATCTCAGCATTAGTAAATGTGAATCAATGGATACCAAATGTGAGAGTTGAGCCTCCCGGCATTAGTATATTTGTTGTGAATGTGAATCAATATATACCAAAGATGTAAGAGTTCAGCCTCAAGGCATTAGTCAATTTGTTGTAAATGTAAACCAATAGATACCTAATAATAGAGTGTTCCCAAACAAGTGAACAATATTGTGGTTTATTTTTACTTTAATTTGTAGTGTATTGTTTACAAATGACAATGATCATCTCTTTCTGAATCTGCTTAATCTGCTTAATCTTAGCTGTGTGGCTGGTAAAAAAATCTGTCATTTAAATCATTGAAACTGCTTCATCTTAAATGACAAAATATTAGTCTAATTTGAGAGACAATGATTTTTCTTATCAAATTTATATTCAGATGAGACAATCCATGTATTTGTCCCACTGTCCACATCCATTGCTTTGACCCTATGGAGGGAAATAAATCCACTTGAAGTCTACTCTTTGAATTGCCATTGTGCCAAAGGCTACATTTACAACTTTTTTCTTGTATGAATTTATGCATACTGGTTATTTCTCTTGTTACTTTGAAATGGAATCCCCTACACATTTTGGATTTGTCATTTATTTGAAAGTTGATATCTTTTACTCTCTTGTTTATTATCTCTTGTCTTATAATTTTTCAAACTTTATTGTTTGCTGAGTGACAGTTATTGAAATGGTGAGCTATCCATCCACTTATTCAAGTGATGAGAGTGTGAACGAGTTCATAAAGGAGGCTAATGAGGATGAGATGGTTGAATACGCTCATGAATTTAATGACAGCTCAAGCGCATTACGGGAGTATGTCACTGGCTTGAGGCAAGAGAAGAAGAATTTAACGAATGAAGTTCACAGTCTACGCAACACTCTAGACTATAAGAGGTTATTGGTCGACTCTTTACAGCATGAGGTTACTCGATTGAAGGAGGAAAATAAAAAGATTGATCATTCTCATAGAGTCGATGCATTTGTATGGGGTTTACTAATTGGGATAGCACTTGTCCTTTATGTAGTGTACTACTGATGAGTCTGGTTTAGCCTTTGTATTGACTATTGCTGCATGGAACAGTATGTGTAAACCTGGCCTTTGGGCACATCATCTATTTTATGAATCTTGTGAATTACAATCAACAATATTGTGGATCTGACTGCATGGGTTCTGACCATGGCATTAGTAGGAGGCTTATGTATATTTGCTTATATACAGATCAATCAATTTGTGGTTCGTATGTACTACCAGGTTCAGGTTTATGTATATTTGCAGAAGTCTGTATGTACTACTCGGTTCAGATCAATCAATTTGTGACTCAGTCAAATATATAATACTTACTAAAATTCATGATTGAAATTAGTTTGTTGTTCCAGAGTACAAACCCAAAGGGAGTAATAGAATAATTTTCATCAAAGTCAAATACCAACACAAAATGCATCCTAAAACCTTCTTGAATTCCAAATTGTGTTTGCAATTCGATCACGAATGTGGCTCATCCCTCCGAAGGTTTGGTTTAGTTCTTGTTGCTCTTGTAGTCCGTCGTCCTCCTCTTCTTCTCCTTCTTGTGCATAAGGCATGGAGTTGATGTCGTCTTCGTCCTCAAAAAGGTCATCATACCCTGAATACAACCGAATGAAGTTGTGTAGGGCAAAACAAGCCATATGAATGTCCACTTGGGTCTTGGCCGAGTAACGTGGCATTGATTGCAGGATCCTCCACCTCTTCTTTAGTACGCCAAAGCAGCGTTCTATACAGCTCCGTAGGGAAGAGTGTACCTTATTAAAGGCTTCTTGTTTATTACACGGAGGTTCATTCTCAAACTGATTTAGGTGATAACGAGTCCTTGAGAACGGAACCAGATACCCCGGTCTATCAGCGTAACCCTTGTCACACAAGTAATACTTGTCTACTGGCGGGTGTGGGAAGTTGAGAGAGGGGTTACAAATGGCGTTATCCAGAACCTTTACATCATGCGCAGATCCTTCCCAACCGGATAGCACGAAAGTAAACAGCATGTTAAAATCACAAATTGCGAGGACATTGAAGGTAACTCCACCCTTACGGCCTATGAAAGGACCTTGATCAGGTTCGGGTATGCATGCGCTAATGTGTGTACCATCAAGGCAACCAATGCAATCTTGTACATGAATAATCGATTTACGAGGAACAAGTTATTGATCAGTTAACTAGGGTCGAAAGTGTAGTTATCTCATACCTTGAAATAATCTTTATATCTAGGATCTACTGCAATATGTGTGGGTGTCCTTGGAAAATTGGAGTTTCTTGGTCGTATAATGTCATGTGTAAGCCCTTGTCCTCCATTTTTACCGGTTACATAATCTAAAACATCATGGAAAGATCGGTTCACGGTTTCGGTTGATCTCTGAAAATGCTCAGCAACAACTCGAACCGAGCTTCCTTGTGCTAGAGTGTAAAGGAATATGCCAACTTTCTCAAGTACTGAAACTTCTCTGGATGGATTAAGTCCGTAATTGTGCTCTAGCTCATTGCATAGGTGTAGGAGGACCTCGGCATTCATTCTAAACATGTTCACAGTGCGAATATGATGTCCTTGCACTATCTCCTCCATCCATAGTCTTCCTCGCTCATATTCTGTGTAACAAGGTTGCTTGTACATGTGTGTGTAGAAATATTGAGCCAATACGTCATTTTCTTTTTGAGTCGCATCATGACATTGAATAATCTTGCGAGCAAGCCGACGAGATCTTAACAATCTGGTCTCACTGCTTGTGCCATCACTTGACATCCTAAACCTGTCAGTTACTTTGAATGTAAGAAGCTAAACAAGATTTAAGAACATATATATTTATTGAACGTAAACAACTTGAATGTTATAAACGAAATTTATTGTACAGAAGCACAGAAAAACATTCATCACAACAAACAACTTGAAAATGGCTAATTATTAGTACAGAAGCACAGAAAAAAAAACAACTTGAAATGCTCAGCAACCGACAACGGCTGCAATGTATTCAACACATCTACTTCTGAATCTTTTCGAATTCATACTTCAGCCACTCCAGTCTGTCAGCATCATTACACAAGCTAAGAAATATATTGGACTCTTGTTTTGACTTGTTCATTGAAACTTCAAATAACCACAGAGGCTTGGCTTCACCAATTTCTCATCTACGACCATTCTTTCTATGATGTCTTGATATGTCTTCACCTTATCCTCAGCTGCTTTTTCATGGGAGTTCACTTCTTCCTGAAGTATGGCTACCATCTTGTCACTGTTTGCTCTAAGTATGTGCCAGGTGTTCTTCAAACCGGGAAGAGCCAACCGATTGCCTTCTTCTCCTCTTAACTGGAGCCTTCTCAGCTGTAACCCTAACCTCCGGAGTTGGTACTGGTGTTTGTGTAGGCTGAACTGGGTCATCATCTCTGTCTTCTCCAACACCAGACTGACTTGAGGCTCGGTCTTCTGTGACAGTCTCAACGAATGTCCTAAAGAACCCCCTATCTGTTCCAAGACCCTCCAAATCAACAGCAGCAGCAACAGGTGTATCAGTCTCAGGTTCAGGTTCATTATCAGGCTCCAGTTCAGCTTCAGCTTCAGGTTCACGATCCATTCCAGATGACCTCGCTAACCGACCAGTAGCTACATTTCCCCTAAAAAGAGATGACAATAACTCTTCATACCAGACATCCATACCCTTTGTCCTGTATTTCTTACAGTTCGCGTCCTCCTGAGATAAGTAATGACATTCACAATATTAATTACGTACATTATAATCACTGCTTGTATCCACAGATTATACAACCTTCAATACATCTCAAAGTACCTTAATTTTCCGATCCCACCATTCTTTAGAGGCAGTGATCATGCGTGTGCTTTCATCCCAACCAAGACCAGTCTCTGCATTCCTAAGCAAATTCCATGCCTTGAACTCCTTTTTCCTGACCTCAAATTTGTTCCTACAAACATCCTTAGTTCCCGTTGTTCCAGTCCTCCTAAAAAATTCCTCACTAATGTTCCCCCAGTTGTATGCTTGTTTGGGATTCTTTCTCTGATAAGCAAGTAGCATGTCTACAAGTAGTCTCACCAAGTTATCGTTCCATGCATAGTTAGGACCCCTACAACTTTTTTGTGATGCACTATTGTCCATCCTATCTAACCACAACAACAACGATCTTGCTATTATCAACCCACTAATAGAACCACAAAACAGAAAGACTAAACCAAGCATTAACAATAAATATTGATATATACATAACTCAAACTTGTTTAGACGAACAACAAGAACTCAATGTAGGAAGAAATATCTAAACCAAGCATTAGCAATGTATACAGTAAGCTGCTAAAACATCAAAACTTTGACAGCAAAATCTTGTTTCAACACTTATCTTTTGCCCTATATAATCTAAACTGGGAATTTGCTTCATTCTTTACAAATGAGGAAGTTTTGAGCTTATCTTTTGCCCTTTATAATCTTCCAAAATGAGGGAATCATTCAATTATGTACACACAAGAATCTAATAAGGGTAGATCAAACACAAAAGTTGAAAAACATATATCCATTAACAAAAACCCTAGCAGCATTCCAAACACTAAAAAACATCAGGCATCGAAATTAATAAATAGCAGGGACAATCAGTACAAATATTCACACACTACACTAGTTCAATACCAACAAGTGTTCTAAGTGCTGAAACAAGATTCGATTTCAATACCTGATGAGAACTATATTCGATTTCAATTAGTACAACTATATTCGATTTCAATACCTGATGAGAACCAACAATGGAGCAGGTAAGTAGAGTAATCTTCGAGCCAAAAAATCCCCAATTACCAGATCTAGGTCAAACATACAGGCATCGAAATTAATAAAAACACTCTCAAAATAAACACAACCGGGCCTCTCAGGTCGGTTTTTAAAACACACCCCAAAACACACGAAACATTTGTTTTTTCGCTTACCAAACACACGTAAAATGAAACGGAAACACTAAACACGCTGTTACACTAGTGTAAATGGCTTTCCAAACACAGCCTTAGTTAACTTTTGGACTGTAGTGTTGTACTCTTGTTTGATGTTTGGGCTTTTTAAATTGATGGGTTATTTTCACTGATGATGGGCTTTTCAATACCTAAAGGCCCGTTTTAATAACATTCTTAGTGTCCGTTTGGTTGGAACGGTGAAATGGAAACGGAATGGAAACGGTGAAATGAAAACGGAATGGAATTGGTTAAGGGTTAGAAAAAGAAATGGAATTGATGGGATTACTTTCATGTGTTAAAAACCTCCAACCAAACGCATTTTTTGATTGATTCAGAATCATTCCGTTACCGGAAATAATTCTTAGCGCTTCAATGTACAAAGAATGCTTCATATCTTCTTCTTAAGCTCTATGCTATAGCTAAGTAGACTCAGGTGTAAATATATCTTAATATGCACGTGACTAAAGAAAGTGAACAATCTACATATTATTTTATGGTAGTAGAGAAGTCAAAGAAAATACATGTGGATGGAAGTTATTTCATAAATGTGATCATAATTGAAGAAAAGCAACCCTCTTGCTACATTCATAGTGTAGATTGAAATTTGTGTGATGCTGATCAAACCACCTCTCAAATAGAAACTTGTGATACATAGACTTTTCTAAGAAAATGAAAAAAAAAAATTCAAAAACTACTACTTTGTATACAAACTAGCACATGTTAAATCAAATTTAATACGTATAACATTTTTCTGCTATAAATTCTGTTAAAGTGTTAATCCGATAATCGAAAACAAACTGGGTGAATTTGGTAAGTAGATTGTTTTGAGTTTATCATATAGTAACTAGGCCCCTCTCATTTTCTTAGGTAATTGTACTCCTAATTATTTTTATCGTTCTAACAAACAAACACAATGCCTCTTCATCTTCCCCTTCTCTGACTTTAAACCTAGATCTGCAGTCCCCTTCCTTTATTTCCTCACGCTACCCAACTCAGATCCAACTTCAACCATTGCCGACATTGATTTTGCTTCTGTCCATGCATACCCTGATAGTTGGTAAGCGTGTTGGTGTCCATGTTGTAAACCAAGTTTAATTTGACTGAATTTTTAAGAAAATGTATGTACATTTGCCTGCAATCCTGAACTTATTCATGCTGACACCCTTGATTTTGCTCCCTAATTCCGACACCTTTAGATTTATAGTAGTTATATTTGTTGTTTGCAGGATTAAAAATACAGATTTGAATGCAAAAGTGGCATTCATGTTACGTTGGGTAGACTCCCATATCAGTGATGGCGAGAAGATACTGAAAAAACTTGTTGTGTTCACTGAAGTTGGATTCTCAATGGTCTCAAAAAGTGAAGGTTTATATGTAGGAGACATTCTTTTGGAGACTGTTACGATAAGATATATGAGTCTGCTGAGAAAGGACAAGTAGGAGTCGGTGCCCTCGTCTCCCAGTTGTTGGTTGAAGGAATGGAAGAATACAATTATCGATTTTCTCTTGCTGGGTATAAATTTATAACATAAAATTCATGTTAGAAAATTAGCTAGTATAAATTTATACTAGAAAATTGCTAGTGTGAATTTATGTGTTAGTTGTTGGTCATACCAAAAAAAAATCGTGGTATGAAAATTTTTGAAATTGAATTGAATTGCATATTTAGAAGTATGTTTTCATATTCTGATATGAAAATTATAGTATGAATTTTCTGGTATGAAATTCATACCAGAAAATTTTAAAAAAAAGGCAAAATAAAAGAAAAGAATATTAAAACAGAATTCAGATTTGTTTTTACATAACAAACCAACAAAATTAAGTATGTATTTATAGGGGTTGATTACTTTACCTACCATTAATGAAAGTGGTAAAAATAAAAGGACTACAGTTATCAAAAGAAAATTGAAAAGGGTTTATTTTGACAAATTCTTTCAAATAAAATTTGGCAATTTTGGTAACTAGGCCTTTTTGAGAAATTAGAGTAGTAACTAGACTTTTTAATTTTTCAATTAAGTAAATATATCCTAACATTTTGTATTTATTTTCAAACTCTACACACTCTTCTTTCAAGTGGTACATTTACTAAACACAAAACTAGAAAAAAAAAACTAGTAAACCAAATTGTTTCATAAAATTTTAGATGTAAAAAGTAATTTAGAAAAAAGATATTTTTTTTATTAAAAACAAAAAGCTTCTTTATCCTTGTAATCATGTTCGTCATTTAGGTATTCACCGGCCATGAAAAAGGATGAAGAATCCTCTGGTTTTCATTGAATCGGACTTTTTTGTTTTGCAATGGGTTTTAAACTTTTAATGAACCTAATTAGTTCATGTACAATTCTATAATTAGCAACATCATTTTCAACAAATTATCTCAATTACAAGAGAAACTCAAATTATGCTACAATAGATGGAAGAAGTATTAAGAAATCCAAAATCCTACAACACACCGGAAGATGACACTCATTTCATCAAAACTTCAAGCAGAATCACTTTTAATGCATTAAAAGTCACAAATCATATGCAATTTTAAAAACCTAAAGTTGTAGTTGTGGGCTTTGAATTACCATATTTGCATTGTTTGTTGGGTGTATGGCATGAAAAGTTCATCGACAACCCTAAGAGAGGTGGGCTGAGTTGGCGACCGTCGGAGATTTTGCAAGACACTTGAGCATAATTTTGAGGGCTCTTAGGAATTCTCAGCGTATTTTAGCTATGTGCTCTTCCATGACTTCTTCTTGTGAATTGTAGAAATTGACTGCATTTTGGGTACTTTTTATGTATATTGTTTTTGTTTTCAATCTAATTTGAACATTTTGTTTGTTTAGGGCAAATTGTTGAAAAGTGTTACAGGGGGTTGAGTGTGGAATGTCCCAAATCGATAATATGATAGTACGTGAACTTAAAATATAAATATTTATAAGGCTTGTTTGTAAGTTCACTTAACGTGCATCCCATCCACGTTTTAGACCCAAGATATAAAAAGATAAATTAAAATGGTATCGGAGCAGGTCCGATCCGGGTCTGTTACCCCATGTTTGGATTGTGATTAGTGAAAATATGTTATCCTCCCATTGGGTAAGCCGACCTCAATACTTTGTGTCAAGTGTCAACTAGTCAGGATAATTGTACTCGAGGGGAGAGTGTTGAGTGTTGAAATGTTTCACATCGATAATATGATAATACGTGAACCTAACATATATAAGCTTTATGACCACTCCTCCTATTGTCAATTGATTTTATGATTGAACCCTGAAGGCTTGTGTGTAAGTTCACTTAACATGCATCCCTCCAAGTATTAGACCCGTCGGATATAAAAAGATAAATTTACACAAAGATGAGCAAGTGGAGAAGAAGGAAATCTTATTTTATTTTACATGTTTAAAACTTTTAGTAAATTACATTTAAAGTCAAAATTTTATTTCAGATTACCAGATTAGCACTTTAACCAAAGTTGTGACCCAAAAATGGTATACGTATCAAATTTGGTGTAATAAGTAATAGTTTGTATACGGATCAAGTTTGTATTATTTTGGTTCATTGTTGATAGTTTGCAACTTTATATTATTTTCGGTCATTTTCCCTTTATTTTATGTAGTTTTTGTTATGAAATACCAAAATGTCTATTAATGAAATACCTAAATAAAATGGACGATTCCCTTTGACGATAAGAAAAACTCCATCTACATCCCCTAAAATTGGTTGAACCTTACAAATTTATTGTAGCACACCGTCAATCTTTCCTCTCACAAGTATATTTTTGTTGTGATAATAGTTTGATAGTCCGACTTAACCTAAACATATGCATCACCATTCAGCTTTAAAAAGTCCCGATCATGGAGGTTGTTAATGAATTGTTCCGTATGACAAGAACTCGGCCTACTAGGGAAAATACGTAATAGCTTAAAAATAAGAGAAAATTGGATGAAATGCCCCCATCATAAAATTCATTAACTAACTAACATAGGCTTATAATTTATTAACAAAATAACATCTTTTAATCTCTAATACCTGATTTTCCCCTACTTATATATCACAGTTTTAGCCCAATTAGTTACAAGAGAATCTGCTAATTGATTATACAATAATCCTAATTTAAGAAGGTAAATAATAAATGGAATCATTTACTTAATATCATTAATAATAAAACACAACACCGCGCTGAACGTCATTCTAGCAAAGAAGTTGAATGATACAAGCATGTACAAGACATACGTTACCTACAAGTAATATAATGATACATGCTTTACAAGAACAATTAAAGGCATCAATCCAGTAATATGAATATCAGATCGTACAAGAATTTTTTACAAGAATTGATAAATCTACCATGTTACATGAAAATAAGTCAGTCCAAGAGATTAATCCGGTACTATGGATATCAGATCGTACAAGAAACTTTAATATACAAAAGAAAGATACATGATTTCTGATACAAGATTTACATGGAAATATCAGATTATTAAACTCTATTTACAAGATTCTTAAAAGTTTACAGAAACTAGACTCGTGGACTATGCAGTATACATCTTTCTAATTTGGCCGAAAGAAATACAATAATTTCTATTTAGTTGTAGGCAAAGTACAAGATTTACATGGAACTAACAGATTATTACAAGTCATTTACAGGAATCTCAAAAGTTTACAAAAACTAGACTCGTACAGAATGCATTATAGATCTTTCAAATTTGGAAGAAACAAATACAACAAGTCCCATTTAGTATAGGCATAGTACAAGAATTACTTTCATTCAAATTCATTTGTAGATCTCACAAAGTATGCAACAAACCTTTTGATCGAAAAACTGAACGTCGACAATGCAGGCTTGTAGAAGAAAACAATATATTTTAGTATGTAAAATCAACATTTAATTTTATAATATGTTAATTGCTAATTGATTCATGTGATTAAAAATGGTAACTCCTTCAAAATATACCTTCTTCAATTAGGAAATATGGGGTAATTATAAGGCAATAATCATTGTGGATCAATTATAAGCTAGTAATCAATTAAAAATATTTTAGATTCTTGTATAAGGGTAAGTTTGTCTATAAAATTTAAAAAAGGTCATTTACTAACAAAATTATTGAACTGCACACTTACTAATCAAAATTAGTGAACTAGAGCTATATACCAAATTCACTCTAAAAATAATAACATAGATAAACTTAAAAGCTCAAACTTATGCATGTTAGTTTTAAATTTTAATATTCAATTAACACATTTTAAAATTTGGTCTAGTAATACATTCACTTTGCTCTTCAAGTGCATAATAGAACTTTAAACAACCAATATTCAGTGAGTCTAGTGAGATGTGGTGCTCGATTCCTTAAATGGTTACTCTGACATGTATAAAAAAACTTGTATTGGGAGGGTATCCCGCAGAATATAGAACGGCGAAGCCAATCGAACCAAAGTTATTTATGAACTTTTTTAAAAAAAAAATAACTTAAAAACAAAATTATTGGTATGTTTACACAAGTCGGTGATATATGTTAATCTAAATTCAAACTATTTAACGAAGGTTTTGACTTCTGACCCATAGCAATTAGTCAACAAAAACGATTTCTACAAATGCGAAAACCAAGTCAAGGCAACCCACTTCAAAAACGTTTTTTTTTCAATTTGAGGCCCACAAAAAAAATGCCTTATAACATCGAATTATAATACCATTTCAGCCAAATAATGAATTACGATAAATAAAGGAAAATTTCCTGAAGCTAGCCACGTCAGTGCGTTTCCTAGTAGGTCCCACTTCCCACCATTTCTTGCGTTGACCGAACAATTCATACCGTTAGCCACCCAAACACGACTTTTTCTAATGTTATCTAAACAAGCATACAACAAGTTGCAATATCCATCATATTATTTTGTTTATTTACATAGATAACATTTACACATTGATTAAAACATTTATAAAATGATTTTTTTTAATATTTCTTAATTAATCATCAAAATTATAACTATGATATAAAGTTAGGATGACAGTTTATGTATCGACAGATCTTTGACCATCCAATTTAATAAAAAAAAGATCGGTAGAGTGGGTGGAGGGTTGGATGGATCCGGATATAGGGTCCGTTGAGTAAGTGTAGAAATTAAGAAGATTAAGATTATGAGAATTAAAAGAAAGAAATAATTATCGTAATCTCGTTTGGTAAGAGAATTAAGAACATTAAAGGAGTTAGATTATGGAGATAGTAGGAATTAGATTATGAGAATTTTGCAATAATGCAAAACTTGTATTATGAGGATTATGAAGATTAATGAGGCTTAAATCTCACTTTTGCCCCTCATTTTTTCATCTCTTTATCTATAAAAAAACTTAACACGTAACTTTTTCGTAATTTTACCAAACACTCATTTCACTTAATCTCATACTCATCGTCTTAAACAATTTCATCCCCTTAATTCTTCATCTAAATAATTCTCTTTATCCTCATCTTCATCTACGTAATCTTCTATTACCAAACTGACTCACAAACTATCTAAATTATAACATATGCTCTAGTCACCCATCTCCGGCTCGATCGCTACTCTACTCTCCAAAACCTCAAATATTCACCGTCTTCCATAGTTTTTTTTCCAGAGGTTTGTCTTCACATCCACTAGTCGTTCAATCTTCTCGAATAAAAAAATTCCGGTCTTTCGTAATCTCATCCAATCCACCACTTCATCTATTTTGATACGATAAATTAGACACTGATAAGAGTATAGACGGATAACGATTAAGTGAAATGAGTGTTTTTGGATTACTGTTTGAGTCATTCACTCCTGATCCATTAACCTCACTAACTTTAAGCCGATTAAACATAAAACTTTTACACCATTTAATGCATCAAAGTACATATATATTGAAACTTTAAAGTAGAGGACATTAATTGAAATTTCAAAAAGTCTACGTAAGACACTACAAAAAATCAAAGCTACTAGATAATCACAAGTCAAAATTTTCCAAAAAACCAAAAACAAATTACATAATATTTCTCTATTGTCCCTATAAATACCTCATCAACACACACCATTTTCAACCAAAAACAAAACCATGGCTTCCAATCTAAAACCAACCCTCGTAGCATTAACTATCCTCCTCTCGTTCGCCATCGCCACCGCCCAGAACTGCGGTTGTTCCAGCGACTTGTGCTGCAGCAAGTACGGATACTGTGGCACCGGCGATGCATACTGCGGTGACGGCTGCCAGGAAGGCCCTTGCACCTCTTCCAGCGCCGGAGACACCGGCGTCATAGTCTCCGATGTCGTCACCGATGATTTCTTTAATGGGATCATAGACCAGGCTGCCTCTACCTGTGCCGGGAAGAGCTTCTATACCCGATCCGCTTTCCTTGACGCGGCTTCCGGTTACCCGAAATTCGGAACAACCGGGTCGTCTAAGGATGACTCTTTACGTGAGATTGCTGCCATATTTGCTCATTTTACCCATGAAACTGGCTGTAAGTATCTATTAATCGATCCTTAATTACTTTACATTTTTAGTATATGTTTGTCGACTGAATAGTCAAAATTCGGTTTGGATAAGACATTCAATTGGATTTAAACCAACCTTAGACGAAATCAAATTGTGAGGATATTCGAAACTTTATCCGATAAGTAACCAGTCATTTTTTATAATTTTTTATTAAAATAATACAGACTTGAGAAACTAAACCAAGTTACTTGATACTTTATTTTATTCATTTTTAAACCTTAATTATAAGTTAAGATTATGGTTAATTTTTTATATAATAATAGGAAAAATTAAAACTAATTTCTACATGTTCAAAAGTTTCTTCCTCCCGTTAACCATACATATTAAAAAAGCCAAGTAGAAGACAAAATTTATATAAAAATTATTATAAAAATATAGAGATATATAATAATAAATGAAAATAGTGTTTTGAAAAATAATAAATAAAATGTTAGATAAATTTTATTTATAAAATGTTCAAGTATTGATACCTTTATAGTGCTTAAATATTATGAAATAAAATTTTGATTCTCCATTGAGAATATTTAAAGACCCAATATAATCATAGTTGACTTTCTCAAATCAAACCTTTTGAATTCAATATTATAATAAATAGCTGCAATAATCTTATAAAATAAAAACCTTGATTAAAAATGAAATAGTATTAGTAAATAAAATTTAATAAAATAGATAAATCTAAAACTAAAGGGAAAAAAGTTATTGAATTTATAATTGAAATTCCATATATTTAAATATGGTCTCCATATTTGAGAATTTGCAGTCTTTTGCTACATAGAGGAGATTGACGGAGCATCAAAGGACTACTGCGACGAGACAAACACCCAATGGCCATGCAACCCGAACAAAGGCTATTACGGGCGAGGCCCGATCCAACTCTCCTGGAACTACAACTACGGGCCTGCAGGCCAGAGCATTGGGTTCGACGGGCTCAACTCACCCGAGACAGTGGCTAACGACCCTAGCATTGCCTTCAAAACCGGGTTGTGGTTTTGGATGAACAACGTCCACTCGATTATAATCGGTGGTCAAGGGTTCGGAGCCACCATCAAAGCTATTAACGGCTGGGAATGTAACGGTGGTAACACTCCCGCCGTTAATGCTAGGGTTAAGTATTATACTCAGTATTGCAGTCAGCTTGGGGTTGCTACCGGTGATAATCTTACTTGCTAATTTCACACGAATGTAAAGAAAGGTTATTAGTTTTTTTACACCCAAAATAATATAATCAAGAAAGTCATCAAAGCAATTAACGGCGGGGAATGTAACGGCGGTAACACTCCCGCCGTTAATGCTAGGGTTAAGTATTATACTCAGTATTGCAGTGGCTTGTTTGGATTGATTGGTTTAAGGTATACGTTAAGTTTGGGAAAATAAAGTTTACTCGATGTATGTATGAGATCAACGCCAAATATGTTAAGGTTTGTTGATATCATGAATATTTATAAAAAGAATTATATTACTCAATATTTTACATGTATCAATGAATTTATATATGTATGTGTCCATCGTAAGAGTTACAGCTAGTTGTCTAATTGATTTATTACTTAGATTTGATTCGAGTTAATTTGTTTTCTAAACAAGTCATGTATATGAACTCATTTTTATGTTATGTCAAAGATCGGAACAAACCAACATGCGTTTTTTCCGTTCGATTTCGACACTTTTGGTTTCCTTGCACATGATGTTATTGAAATTCTCAAGCGGGTGCAATGGGTCTTGCATGACAATGTTATGTCTCCCAGGTCTTCTGATGCTGTTTTTAGGAGGATCGAATTCGCTATTCAGAAGGATTGATGGCACAACTTGTTGTCCGTCTTCCTTCTTAGCTCGATGTAAACAAGTTATTTGTGATTGAATCACATTTCACATCTTAAGATCAATATAAGGTAGTTTCTCTCTTATTATTAAAAAAAAACCCTTAAGTAAGCCGAATGTATATGAACATGAGCATGTTAAAGCTCGGAACAAACCTGGGTTTGACGGCTTTCAACTTCTTGTAATCTTTTTTGTCAATTTGTAATATGGTCACACCTTCCCGGCTCCCGCCGTTCCTGGCCAGTACACACTGAATATTCCTTCTATGTCCATCCATCCACCCATTTTACACAAATCAATCAATCACCTCTCTCCCTACTACTCACGTCCATCCATCCACCCATTTAACCCAAATACATTCCTTTCTCCGCCCCTTTTTTTCCTTAATTTGGGGTGAAAATATGAAGCCCCGTTTATTATTAGACTTAATATTCAGATTCGGTCCGATTAGGCCAACAAAAATTTGGGCCTTTTTGGGCCCACAATGATAAGACCCTTACAAAAATGACAAATTGGTTCAGACAGGAGTTTAAACATTCTCACTGATTGGCATTCCAAGAACTAAAGTTGCATCCCCAGGTCAATCAATTGCATCCCCAGGTCAAAACAAAATCTTGACGGACAGAAAATTCCGGTACTCATGAATTGTGAGTTCTGTAACCACCATACTGAAAGTGCTAAGCACCTTTTCTTCCAATGTCCAATCATGATAACAACTATAGACAATCAAAATGTAAAATCTAGTCTACAAAATATCGATATAGATAATCAAGGAATCACTGAGTCCCTGTTTGAACTCAAGGAGTCAATTTCGAATAAGGAAATGAAACTTGTAGTGGTTATTTGGTGGAACATGTGGATGGCCAGGAATCAATTCGTTTTTAATAAAACAAAACTTCCATTGAACGTCAAAACTACTGCTATTACCCAAATTGCGAGTTGGGATCTAGCAAATTCTGACCAAAACAAGATTTTTTCATCAACGAAAACACAAAGAAGAAAGAAGAAAAACATTAAATGGCAACGACCAAAGGATGATTCCTTTAAAATCAATTTTGATGCTTCATTTAATTCAACAAACAACTGCGCGTATGGATTTATCATTCGGAATCAACATGCGATTCCTACAGCCGTAGGATGCGGCAAGTGTAACGCTGAGTCCGTCTTGGAAGCAGAAGCACTTGCTTTGAGATTTGGCCTCCAAAAGGCAAAGGAGTGTGGAATTACATGCATCGAGATAGAAGGAGATAGCCTTATGCTCATCAACTCGATTAAGCGAATGTGGAAGCCACCATGGGAACTCGATATGATGATTAATGATATTACGATTATTATGTCTAATTTCCATAGCTTTACCGCACAACATGTTTTTAGGGAGATCAACACGGTTGCGGACAAGATTGCTTCACACGGATACAATGGCCAGATGGAAGTGGATGCAATCCCAGAAGATGTTCAAGACCTCATCCGAAAGGATGCTTTAGGACGATCGGTTTCTAGAAATTGATTCTCCTAAGTTTTTACCTATGTATCAAAAAAAAAAAAAAATTGGTTCACAAATGCTCCATTCCAAACATCCTCCACCTTATTCAAGAGATCATCTACCGAGATTCATATCTAGAGGCGGAGTTGAGGAGGGGCGAGCAAGGGCAATGACCCTTGTTGAATTGACAAATAATTATAGCCCAATTTCTTGGACATTCATGAATAAGTGTCTCTTGATCCACTACTCGTTGAGCTTATAGCTATTCGGCAGGCTATTGATTCTTTGCTAGAGCATGTTATGAGTCTTATGACCTACAAAATTATGGTACGACTCAATTGTCTTCTGCAATTCTGATCAAGAATTCAAAGTATTTGAAAACAAGTCTTCATTGGAGGCTTGGAGCCATTGACGAGTCCTGTCAATATCAACAAGTGAACGAAGCTGAACGAGTCCTTTATTTGTCACATTCAAGTATTCACTATTCAACCATCCCTTCTTACGAATTGTTCAGTGATCATCGGACAATACACATGGCCGATGAGATTTCAGAAGGTCCGATCATTGGAATTGATCTCGGCACATCTTACTGTCGTGTTAGTATATGGCGGGACAACCAAGTAATTATCATCCCAAACGAGCAGGGAAACAAACTCACCCCTTCTTACGTTGCTTTCACTCAATCGGAGCGTTTGATTGGTGATGCCGCTAAGAATCAAGCCGCTAGGAACCCCGAGAATACTATCTTCAGTAAGCTTCTCCATCTTCTCTGTCGTTTGCTCCAGTTGTTAATTACTGATGTAATTTTGGAGTTTCTGATGAATTGTTTGCGGTTTTAAACATGTGTTCTGGAAAAAATTTCCACCTAATTGGTAGGTTGATGTCTTCATGATTATAATTGATTGTTGAAAAAGTAATGTATGATTGGATGATTTCATTCTTATTCCTAAATAAGCAAAAAAATCGTCTATGCTTTGCGATTAGCGAGTGAAGATAATCGAAGTTTGATCTAGGTTAAAAAGGGTCATTCCTTGAAGGGAGTTGGAGCCGTTAACAGGCGAACCCCCTTAAAGTTAAATCGTGGCTGTATTGAGAAAATTATGTAAGAACACAGCATATTTCAGGGAAGCGAATGGCATGGCTGATTTCTTTGCCGATTCTAGTATTGACATGAATAGGAAGAGAAGCTTGTTTGATCAATGCCTAGTGGAGAGTTATCATTGGATAGTTATAGAAATTTGAACTTCATCTAGGCCTCAATATTACAAGAAAAATGTTTTAACCAGTTGATTTGATCTTCTTACTCTTTCTTCTTGTTACTTGGCAGATGCAAAGTGGTTGATTGGGAGAAGCTTTAGTGATGCATCAGTAAAGAGCTTCATAAATCTTTGTCCGTTCAAGGTGGTTCGAGATCGTGATGACCAGCCGATAATCATTGTGACCAATAAGGAACAAAAGAAGCGGTTTACACCCGAGGAAATCACATCCATGCTTCTTGCTAAGATGAAGGAGATTGCAGAAGACTATCTCGGTTCAACTGTCAAAAAAGCTGTTGTGACTGTACCTGCTCATTTCAATAATTCTCAGCGCCAAGCCACAAAGAATGCAGGTATTATTGCAGGACTGAATATCGTGCGTATCCTTAACGAGTCTAGTGCTGCTGCTTTGTCTTATGGTCTTAATAAGATGCAAAGTAATTCTGTTGAGAGGAATGTCTTGATATTTCACATTGGTGGCGGCACGCTTGATGTTTCTGTACTCAAAATGGATAATGGTATCTATGATGTTATAGCAACAGCTGGAGATACTCACTTTGGAGGGGAGGAATTTGATTATAGAATGGTGAATCATTGTGTTAGGGAATTTAAAAGTAAGCACAAAAAGGATATCAATGGGAACCCAAGGGCTATTAGCAGGTTGAAAACTGCTTGTGAGATAGCAAAGCGAACTCTCTCATCTACTACTACAACCACCATTGAGGTTGACTGTTTCTTTGAGAGCATAGATTTTTGCACTACTGTTACTCGTTCTATTTTTGAAGATATGAGTACAGATCTCATCGAAAGATGCGTGAAGCCTATTGACATGTGTTTGAGGGATGCAAAGATGGACAAGAGTAAAATCGATGATATAGTTCTTGTTGGTGGTTCCTCTAGGATTCCTAAGGTGCAGCAACTTTTGCAAGATTTTTTCTGTGGCAAGGAGCTTTGCAAAAGCATTAACCCAGATGAAGCTGTGGCATATGGTGCTGCAATTGAAGCTGCTATTTTGAGCAAAAGTGGTAATGAGAAATTCTATGATCTTCTTTTGTTGGATGTTGCTAGTTTTTCACTTGGTAGGGAGATTGATGAATATATGAATGTCTTCCTTCATCGAAACACTCATCTCCCATGGAAAAAAGAGATGGTATTCACTACCAACTCTAAGAACAAACCCAATAGGCTAATACAAGTTTATGAAGGTGAAAGAGCAAAAGCAAAGCATAATAATTTGTTGGGCGTTTTTGAGCTTTGTGGAAGACTTGTTGATGAGGTCAAAATTTGCTTTGATGTTGATGTTGATGGTATATTGAGTGTCTATATCAAGGACAAAATTAGGGTGGATAACCATATCATACTCCCTAACAAAAAAGTCAAGTTTTCTAAAGAAGAGATTGAAAGGATGGTTCAAGAGGCAAAGAAGTACAAAGCCGAAGATGTAGAACACAAAGAGAAGACGGAGGCTAGGAACATGTTAGAAAACTATGCCTATGATATGAGGAATACTATCAATGATGGAGAGGCTGGTGTCAATCTAAGCGTTGCTAACAAGACGAGAATTGAGGATGCTATTGATTGCTCAATAAGTTGGTTGTATGAACATGAGCTTGCAAGTGCAAGCGAGGTTTTAGACAAGACGAAGAAGCTTGAAGACATTTGTAAGAGTATCATGGAAAAGGAACACAAAGATGCGACATTTGAAGCTAGAAATAAGTTGGAAGCCATTGCATATGACATGAGGTACATTATGAAGCAAGAGGAGGTTAATTCCCTTCTTGGCATATCGAATACATTGAAGATGGGAATCAAGATTGAGGGCATCATTGTTTGGCTTTCTAGCAATATGGTAGCAAGATCATTTGAGTATGAAACCAAGATGAAGGAGCTTCTAAGTATGTACAACTCCATAGTTGCAGTAGTAAGCCAAAGTGCTCCTCAGTTCGGTTTTTCTATTCACTCAAATGGTAGCTGAAGTGCTGGTGCAAGTACCCCCTTGTAAAATTTGTGGTGAAAGTTTGAATTAGTTTGAACTCAATGAAGATCATATTGTGCATGTCTATCATAGTTTCGTTTCATCTCTTTACTTGTATGTTGTACCGTACATATGTAATTCCATTGTTAAGGTATAAAATATATGTTTCTTGAATTTGCTTGGAAAATCTTGTTCGTTATTACATTTAGGACTCGTTTGGAATCATTTCCGGTCACGGAATGATTCCGAATCAATAAAAAACCACCTTTGGTTGAGGTCTTATTACACATGAAAGTAATCCCATCATTTTCATTTCCTTTCCCTTATTCGATTCGATTCCGTTTTCATTCCACCGCTCCAACCAAACAGGCGCTTAATATGTTTGATAATTTTGTTTCCTCCTTTGTGTTTAAAATGAGTTCTTGGTTTCTATTTATAGTTGTAACAGAGAGCTGATATTCTCGGGCCAGCCTGTCAAGAAAACGAGTGGGTTTACAAAAAGAAAAAAACCTTGAACATACTGAAAAGTTTGGTTTGCCTATCCTATTGGGCTGGATCCGGTTCGGGCTACGAGATGTGTACGGACAGGAGTCCAAACCTAGATATCGGGCTCAACCTAGATCGATCCGGACAAATGGATAAAAAATATGGAAAAAATTGGTCCCATCCCATGTCCAAAAATTATCAAGTCTAGTTGTAACTATCATCAAAACTCAAAAGTAAGGAATTTGTTATTGATAAATTATGGTTAGTCAAATAACATGGGGATAGGTTCACATGTTCGTAGTATCGTAAGCTACAAGCCGAACACATAAACTTCTAGGAGTTCCTATCATAAAATCATTTGTACGTCGGCGAACCCACTCTCATATCATATTCGACTTTATACCACTAAATGGGATAGTAAAAGTGTCAAAGATAATAAGTCTTTGCTTCTAATGTGAGAATATTACCTAATATATAAGATCGGTGAGCTACTTTTCTTATAGTCAATTAATTTTAGAGTGAAATCTCACTTAACTTTTGTGTTATAAGCTCGAGCTTAATACGCGTGCGCGTGTTTGTATGCACACAATCCCGCTCTAATATCCGTTACGCCGGACTCCAACATAACTAGTAGTTAATTTTCTCACAAGCATGTCATGCAACCAACACACTAAAAATATAGCTTACAAATAGACGGGAACAACGTTAAGTTGTTCAATTCTCAAACACAATCTTCAAAAGATGGAGACAAGCATGGCTCCAAAGCTAAAAGCACCAAGAAATGAAGAGTGCTTGAAGTTGGATGACCCGTTTTTCTTAGACAAAGCTCCGGTTGTATTATCCACGCCAACCACAGCGGCTGCGAACGCGCCATCAGGTACGGGTCCTCCCACCGGACCCGGCTCTGCCGTGGAGCTGCTGCTTGGACCAGGTGCGGTATTGGTGGATCCCTCGTTGCCGATTGTGCTATCTGCGTCCTCTTCGGCCAAAACTAGACCATAAAAGGCAAATACTAAGACTAGTACAAACAACACAAGACTTCTTGCCATGTTTCTTGTATTTTGTTTGTTGTTTGCACTTATGTGACAAGAGAAATGTGAGTCATTTATATATGTGATGATGTCATGAGCAAAGTGGACTATATTTAGTTAGTTTTAAATGAGAAGATTTGCATTTCTCGTGGAGGAGAGAGGCCAAGAGTAAAACTTTGAGTTGTAATCAATTGGATACCCCATTTTGTTGTTTTAGATCTTTGTAACATAATTGATGGCACACAATAACCCAATCTAATGAACAATATCCAATTAGGATTGTTCACAAGAAATGCAAATCTTATAGATAATAAGAGTGGTTCTATTAGGACTAGGTGTGTTATACGAGCCGAACAAGCATAGCCTTAGGATGCTCAAGCTCGGCTCGTTTGTAAACGAGCCGAACCCAAGATAAGTTTTTGACGAGCCGAGCCCGAGTATCTTGTCTAAAATAATGCTCATATAGTGTTATTTTAGCCGAACGAGCTGAGCTCGAGCCGAGGTTTTGACGAGCCGAGCACGAGTCGGGCCCGAGAAGTTTGTCTCATGTATCAACCTAAATAGGACGGTTCATCCAGTTTGGACCGGATTGGACCTGAATATCTTGTTCAGATCAATGGTACCTATTGGGTCAAAACTCTTTATATTTATTTTTGGACTTTTTTGGCTCAAAATTAGGCCTTTATAAAAAATTAACAAATCGGTTTGTACCTGAATTTTTTCGGTCCTAAGTCTGGTCTAAAAATCCGGTATGAATAATGGTTTTGACGAGCCATAGATCTATTTCTATCATTCATCACCAAACACTAAAACAAATTACACGATTTGTGGTTTGTATATAACTCGAGTTCTTGTTGTATTTTTAAAAATGTTAGGAAGAGGCTATCAATGACAATATCAACGTTAATGCATTAATAAACATGCGGTGGTAAAAAAATATATATATGATTTGTTTGTCACAATCAGATTAGACGAAAAAAAGCAGACTAGAAAGATAATTGAAAATTGAATAAGTACAACCTTCTATTTTCAAAAATATTGCACCACTTATCAACGTATTGTCTTGTTGGGTCGTAGTCTCGAAGAGTCCGATGTACTTATCTTGGTTTGCTTATTTGCACTTAAGCGTGATTATAGGTTTTAATGTTTATGTTAGTATTGTCATCATTTAGAGCTTACCAAAAAAATTTTCGCCATCATTTAGATATTTTCGATGTATGGAATTGATTATTGTAAATTTGTAATCATTATGATAAAAGATGGTGTAAAATTCTTGCTTACTAGCGACTAGGATATAGTCACATATTCGTGTCAAAATGGTAATCAAACGTGCATGTTCAGGTTCAACTTGTTTCTAACGAGAACCTAAATATTAATCGAATTTTTAAATATCTTCATAATTTATTTATTTTAAAATAAACGAGTTTAAGCTGATTTTTTTTCGTATCGAATACGAGCTGAGTAACTCGTCTTATATTTCTATTGTGTTGTGATGCTTGATATGAGATCAAATATAATTGTGGCAAGTCCATTTAGGAATTATGTTAATTTCACACAGATTTGATGTTGATACAACATTCAATGATCAATAATAAAGTGATGAACTCGTTCAATTTAAATTTGACATTAAAAATATTTATTTGTGAATTTTTTAAATTCCTTTTTTGTTTTTTTATGTATATCCTTTTCATTACAATTAGGGGTTTGAGCATTAAAATAAAACAAACTATTCGGCTCGTTAAAAATTCGGCTTGAACTCGTTTAATTTCTAAACAAGCCAAATATATGCACATAACTCGTATAAAATTTATACACGGTTCGGACTCGGCTCGTTCTGCACTATTTATTACACCCCTAATTGTAATTTGTATGTCCGAGACAAACGAGGTGGGCCCAGATGACTCATATACATCTCTAATTCCTTTTTGTTGATACAAAAAAAAAGCGACTAAATTGATAGCGAGACGTGAGAGAAACTGATGGCGAAGCTCAGTGGATGTGGGCCCAAATGAGTCACAGCCCAAATATCCCAAATTGAGGGCCCACCATTAGTGGGCCGCAAAACTCAGCTGTGGGCCCAAATCGAATCTGACTCGTGAGTCGTGACTCAAACTCCTAAGCGTGCATTAACTAGTTGAAAAATCACACTTTTCGTGTTAAGCGTGCGTTAAGTAGTTGAAATCCAGTTAATCTAGATTTCGGTTAATTAACGTTATTTGGTCCAAGGTTAAGCTACATAATCATGTAAGAATATCAAAGAGAAGATATTATTCTTCTAATTTTAGATCGATCTACGTGTACAGAAGAGTTAACAGTTGGGAGATGATTATAATATGTACGTATGTATCTTTGATTTGATTTAAAGCTTCTCATTTTGTCATATCTTTCTCATTATTTTATTCGATCTTAATCATAAATAGACTATCTATTTAAAGTTATTGTGATTTTATTCCACTTTTTAATAGCATGAGCAGTTCATGCTTCATCTATCATTCTCATATCGATCGAAACTTATCCGATATTGTAATTTACACTCAATCTTGGGGTAATTTATGATGAATATATTCGAGCTTAAAAAAAAAAACTAAATTGGTAACCATCTCTACAGACGGGGTTTAGTTTTAGGATCTGTTTGGTTTCAACTCCGAGAAAAGAAAAAGAATGATAATTTGGTTAACTGTCATTATTTGCTTGTAAATTTAATTTATATGGGATATGCTTTTTCAATTTTATTAATTGAAAAGTGTGTTTTATTTTTGTTTTAAGGTATCAAAATTAATCAATATTTATTCTATCTACTTTAAAATCATACAAATTATTCCAAAATTTTTTTAGGAATCCCGAAAGCTCGTGTGTGGATTCACTTAACGTGCATTCCTCCACATCTTAGACCCGCCGGATATAAAAAAGAAAAATTAACATGGTATCAAACCAGGTCCGATCCGGGCCAAAATAGATTATCTAACTGATTGACTAAACCGACCTTAAGCCTTTGTGTCAAGTGTTAGCTAGTGTAGGATAGTTACCCTTGAAGGTAGAATCTCTACCTGCATTGTTGAAAAACAAAATGTGATTCATCATTTCAGCCGATCATAATGTATTCCGATCATAATGCATGAGCCGATCTCATTGGACTCGACTTCGGAAAAAACTCAATTCAAACTCCTTTATAAGCGCAACTATGAATTCAACAGCTTTAACCTAATTTTAAACGAGTTAATGTAATGGAATAACATGTTTGAAAACACGTAGATTCATGCATAAGTATATATAGTACGTAGTAGTTAAGACTCAAAAAGTGTACGTAATGCGTGTGCAAATACGTGGCTGCATTGACTTTTTTGACATTTGACCAGTCTTCTTTGCATATTACATGCAATGAGCCAACAATTATGCATGTGCGTCGCCGACTGCTCCATCGCTCTCCTTTGACCGAATCACGTTGACTTGACCTGTTGACTCCACTCACAAATGCCTTGCTATATACTTTCCATGGAAACTACCATGTGCTTCCCCTAATATGGTTCTTGCTATTCGTACCACTGTATACATGCTATATATACAATATTTGCACTTAATATGGCGTAGGCATAGTAAATATATAAATATATATATATATATATATATATATATATATATATATATATATATATATATATATATATATATTACCTTACTACGCCTAGTAAGTTTTCCTTCATTTTTTCGAACTAAATATATGTTACGGACTACTACGCATCGGTCATGCGTAGTCGTAACCATTTTCCTTTATTTTGTTAAACGAAATGAGCTTCTTGCTACGGTTACGCATTGCGTACGCGTAGTGTGGGTACGAATAGCAATTTATAGGGTTAGTTTTACAGTTGTATACCTTAATACCTATATATGAATCTTTATTTAACGTAAAACATATATATATATATAATCTTTTGTGGCCTGCTATTAAAAGAAACCAGAATCTTGAAAGCTGTATAGAAGGGGTCGTACAATTGAATAAATAAAAAATAATAAGTTTTTTTGGTTGGAAAAAAATAAAAAAAAAAGTTTCTTGGCGACAAAGTTAAATTGTCAGGTCTTGGTCACCGCCACTGAATATTCCTACCACAATGCATTCTAGAAAGTATCAAACAAAAAAAATGCATTCTAGAAAGTAGGCTTTGAATTATATACAAAATTAAACATTAATTGGCCAGCTGAATTGATCATGGCTCCGTCCTCTCCGGCTAATTTTGACCCTTGCCTCCTTTCATGGTAAGTTGTTGATTCATTACTAGCTAGAGTTGTTTTTCGATATGTTCGGTTGGTCCGTTGGTAAATCGACACTGTACTTTTTGACGGGTTCTCACCGCTTGCGGGATTAGGAAACGGACTTTTTGTTGTGGGCCAGACAACCGGTAGAGCGGCATCAACTAAGGTGGCCAAGCATGGAAGGGTATGTGTTGAAAATAACACGTGTTTCTTCCATTTACTTTTGACACGTTTGGAGTTTTTGCACCAGATGCTGTTGATATTCTTAAGAGGGTGCAAAGAGTTATGCATAGTAATATTATAACCTGTTAGGGTTTGCCATCCAAAAAGGTGTAGTGACACAATTTGTTGCTCGCTTACCTTCTACTATATATATATATATATATATATATCCTCTTTTATTGGTGTATGAAAGAATTTTGGTGGAGTTTTTTTTATTTTTTTATAAGCTTTTGTATTGTATATTTTTTTAATTTTACCACAATTATTCTATTAGAGATATATTTAGTAAATAAGATTATATTATGAGTCTACTTAATAGAACAGTATTGCTAAAAGAGCTAGTTAGTGATATTGACCTTGTTACATTAATTACGAAGGTAAGTTCGTTTGTTATTTATGGTTTCACAACTCGATAAATATGTGTTTATCGAGTTGTGTATCACCAAAGGAAGTACTTAGGAAAGTTCCCACTAGTCACCACCTACGCATGTGTTCATCATTAAGACATGTTTAGTTTGGCCTTTCCATTATTTTATGTACTTCAAATCTTCAATCAACAATTGAAATGTCGTACTTAACCAATAATCAACGCTAGAGATGCTATTTTTCTTCTCCCTATATAGCATTTTCAAAGACTTTATGTCACCATGTAAAGTTAATAGGTCACTTAATGTCACATTTCATTTATTATTGCATTTTATACATGTCTTGTTAGGTAGCCATTTGGTTCATCACTAAGATGTCCTTGATTTTATGTCTTGTTTTTTACCAAATCAAAATGGGTAATTATTCACATACCGTCCTCTCTCATACCCGTGTAGTTTCTTTTGTTTTGTGTTTTTTCTCAAAATATTCTCGATTAAACGTTTCTTTGGTCACTTTACTCAATGTTAGTGAGGTACCTTATTTGGCCGTTAATTTTTTTCCAACGGATTCTATAATAGAACGTTTGGCCAATATATTTTCACCAAATACCCATCTCATTCCTATTTAAAATCTTCATCTTCGTTTCTACGACGAGAAATCTCCACGGATCACGTAAAATCCCCGTATTATAACACTCCAAAAGTGAAGTATAGCTACCACATGCTTTGAATATTGATGGCTTACCTAAAACAAAAGCAATAAGTTCAAAAAAT
This sequence comes from Fagopyrum homotropicum, assembly GCA_033239125.1. Classification (NCBI taxonomy): domain Eukaryota; kingdom Viridiplantae; phylum Streptophyta; class Magnoliopsida; order Caryophyllales; family Polygonaceae; genus Fagopyrum; species Fagopyrum homotropicum. The sequence continues at coordinate 8,180,797 of BSWB01000007.1, read as the reverse complement.
AGACTGAAATATCAAGCAAGTACACTAACACCACTAATGAAAGAAGGTGATTTATAGAAGTAATTAAACGTGGGAAACTTGAGATGGAATCTCATGCGCCTCCTTTAATGTGTTGATTTTTGTAGTCATATTATATATATAAACACATAAAAAGAATATATATGCTTTGTTCACGTCTTGTTCATTTTGCTCGATCCTTTTTTAAGCTTATTAAGTGATACATTAAAGTCCAAGATTCGAACAACAAAGTTAGGTTATTTGCCTAAGTTTTATGGACTATTCATTGCATTATATACATACATTCTCCGTAACGTGCCATGTACTTTTTTTTGTGACAAATGAACAATGTACGAATATTGAGGTTGTGTGTACAAACAATGCACATTCGTTCAAGTTGTTCCACACGTGAATTTAGTAAGTTTTTTTCTTAAAATCGATATGTATTGTAAAATCTACAAACTGTATATTATTGTGAAATATCCCGCAAATTCCACGTGTTAGGAGAACTTGTCTTGTTAACACTAAGAGAAATGATGTAACATCTCATTGTTTTATTTTTTTAATAAAAAAGAAAAACGGTTTGATCCACTAAACGACGCGCTGTCTAGGGGATCGAAAGGCCGAAAAAGATCGGCAAACGGACTAATCACCATGAAGGGACACACGACAAAGTAGAAAAGAAAAACACGAAAATGCATCAAAGGAACTCGAAAGCAAAAAAGTCTTTAAGGGAAAAACATGATTATCCAACCAACAGGAGACAACGAACATGTAACGTCTCATTGTTGTTGATTCATTAGAGAGAGTTCAAATGATCGAAAGTTTAACCGTTGAGTTAATCCTTTTTATACTATTGTGATAATTTGCTTTTGAACACATAGTGGGTCCGTTCAGCGTGATAACGATATTATCTTGAAGGATTATTATTTTCAATAATTTCACAATGATCTGAAAATCTACTCGTATATGCATACTTTTTTTTAGGATAAAATAATCTCAAAAATAATTTGAGTACAATAAGTTCCTCAATAATCCCGTAAAAAAACATCGCGGAACATACTCATTATTATAATTTTAATGGTTGTAAACTTGTACGTGTGTTCACACCGATGGAACAACAAACACATCATTAATGTTAGTTTATGATTTTATGTAGACAAAAAAGTACATTAAATTTGATCTTGTTCACATTTGTATGTTCCGACACACATTAAACATAAACGCCTTTATACAATTAGTTATTGCCATAAAATTGGGTTATTACTTGACTAAACCTTTTGCTTGATTTTGTTGATATCTAAATGTACATATGAATCCAATTATCTTAAATGAATAAGTAAAAAACACTATACATGGTTAATTTCATCATTTGAAACCCTTTTATTATCATCCTATAGCTTAATTTTGTAGGTTTTGACCAACTCAAAGGGCTAATGGTGTTATTTTAGTTTAAATTTTATTTTTCACATGTTTCGTCAAGGCCCTTGGAAGTTGTGAATATTCCGAGCCTAGTATATAAGGTCGATGGGCTACTCCTATAACCAATTGATTTTAGATGGAACCTCGCCGGATTTATGTGCTGGGTTTGGGCCTAATGCGCATGTGCGCTCGTTTGCACACGACCCCCGCTCAACCGGTCCGTCTGTATCGGACTTTGACATATTCACATGTCTTAAAGCTAACAAACTCAATAACTCAGCACCCGAAATCATATTGCTTTGTTATCATGTGAAATTCCGGTGAGTCCCTTACAACGTGAATGGTTTCGTCACATCTCCGAGTGAGCATACACATTAGACTCGTGTCTAGTACATAAACACAATGAGTTTATCATAAATTTATTTGGCAGTAGTATTGAGAACATTTTATCATTGAGACTAACACATCATTATTTGTAACGCTTTTAGCTTATGAACTAGGACCATGTGTTAAGAATTTTGAATCAAACTTAATTCTTATGATACAGTTAAGAGTATAAAGCTAGCTTATTGAATAGTTTTTGTGCACATTTCTATAATATATATTATAGTAAGCTACCTTATAAAATTTTCTCACATTCATAATATGCAATCAATAATTAGAAGGGTGTAGAATTTGGTGAAAAGAGGTTACGTTTGCTTGTGGTAGAAGAGGATCGAGGTAGATAAATGAGTTTGTTACAGAAGAAAACAAGTCAAAAAAGACAGTTTGACAGTTCAAGTACTACACACAATAACAACAACATATTTAAAAGAGCATATGGTTTTCATATTTACGTACAATCTCCCATGGTTTCGCGCTGCTTGTTTTACTACAATCTAATAGCAACGCCCAACCTAGCATTCTCTATCGTAGGTGTCAATGTCCGATACAGATGAATCGTAGAGCGGGATCGTGTGTATACGAGTATACATGCGCGTTTAGTCCAAGTCCAACACAGAAAACCGATGAGGCTCCATCCTAAAACTAGCTAACATTAGGAGCAGTCGTCCACCGGACTTGTATACTAGGCTCGGAATATCACCAACTTTCGATATATGTGAAAACCTATTATCTCCGATAGTAGTGTTTCCGAAAGGTCACTCTTACTGAAATTTTTTTTTGTCTTCAATCACTAGATCGAAAAGAAGAAAAATTCTTATTGCGGGATATTACTTTTAATGAGGTGTTACACGTAGAACGGGGCATATACGATTCACATCAAGACTATACTGTAATTTCTTGTCAGAGATAATAAGTTTTCACATATAAAGTGAAAAAATTTCGAGACATAATTAGTATATAAGGTTGGTAAGTTACTCTTTTTATTGTCAATTGATTTTAAGATTGAGCTTATTTTTGGACACGAACCTAACACGCATGTGCAATTTTGTGCACACAATCCCAATTTTACAGTTCGTTTGTGTCTTGGGCTTACACCTAATGCACAACCGTGTCGACCCAAATAATCTACACTATCAAAGTGACCTCAATTTTACAACCCTAAATTTGAATAGGTTTATAGACACCTCTAGATACCAAGTTCCATAGTTATAAAGAAGTCCATATTGAAGGGTTATGTATCAATCAAAAACCAAGACTATTTTGATTCTTTGAAAGACACATTCTCATCCAATTACTTTACAATATTTTATGTCATCTATTGATATCCCGACACGAGCCTTGAAGACATGAGACTCAAGGCATCCAAATAAGGACATATCCATGCCAACCCTAGAAAAGTGTATTCACCTTTCACCTTAGCTATCATTCAAACCGACTTTAAACCTTTGGCATAAATTGACTTTTCTTAACCCACCAATTATAGAGTCAAGCCCCAAATAATAGTAGTGTCTCATAACCTCTTCAATATCCAAATGACTCCCAATATATTTAAGATAATTTAGTATATACTCTTTCTTGAGAAATATCTTTCATGAACAAAACAATATATATAATGGATTATAAACAAATGTTTCGGGTTTTGCCGTAGAGGTGTACCGAATATATTAATTTAGTATAAACTTATTCAGGTCATCATCAACGTTGGATGACCAAATTCACTAATTAGGCCTTTTAGAAATACTGATTTATTAAGTAGATTCATAGCATAAATACATTTAGTAAATGTACACCTAATAGAGTAATAATAGTGGTTAACCAATTAAAATGTAAAGATTAGAGGGGTCTACAAAATAAATACTCATAAAAAAGAGCATACTTTACCAAATTATTTCATGTTAGATTATGGAGCCTGAAATATAGTATTTTGTACAATTATAGTATTTTTAAACCCACTATGTTTTATGTTTAGAATTTTGGGGTTTGTTTGACATAAATTTCATTTTATTTGGGATTATAATCCCAAATAAATCGATAATCTTAAGTGCAACTCGTTAAAAAAAATCAATAATTCCCCAATAATCTACCTCTACATATCTTTTTAGATATTATTGGTCTATTTAAACTCACTTATTGTAATTTTTGTTTTATGAAAACCTAATGCAAAACCATGACTTGGTAATGCACCAAGGACGTAGTCACAAATTCATAGTGAACTGGGTGATTAATTATTGTGTCATAATTCTTTCTTGGTCACATTCTGATACTAACAAACAAAACCTTGATCATATAATGAATCATTTTGTATAAAACGTTTAGAAGACTAAAACTCTTGTGAAGGAATTCTACTGAAAAACACCAAGAATGGCAACACATCTTCACGTTATTAACTTTCTTTATCCGTCTTAGGTCAAACGATGTGGAGGGAACACGTCTAATGAGTCACACACAAGTACACTGGGTTCTGTCCTAAAACTAATTAATTAACAACAGGAGGAACTCATGGACTCATATATTAAAATCTTATACTTTAATATAGCCATGTGAGACTTATAAATATTAAAACCATATATTGTAATGACCATTAGACAACTGTAACGGTCGTGTTGTAACAATTGTTAGCTTCCGTTTCACATGAAGACTATACTGTAATGTCTTGTCGGAGACAATAAGTTTCCACATATAAAGTGGAGACATTATGAGGCTACTATATAAGGTTGGTGGGTTCCACCTCAATCCTATTACCAATTGATTTTGATATGGACTCCATCGGTCTTATGTGTTGGACTTGAACCTAAATGTACACGACTCTCCACTTTTCGGTCCGTTTGTATCGCACTTTAACATGGTACGAAAGAGGTTAACCTCTATTCGGCTCGCAAGCCTAACATGTGGGCAAAGTATCAACTCGGTACATATGTACCCAAATTACATTGATTTTCGGATGGAACCCCGTCGATATTATGTGTTGGGCTTGAACTTAACACTCGTATATACACGATCCACGTATTACAGTCCATTTATATCGAACTTTAAAATTTATGATTCAAGTTGGTCCAGGGTTAATGATCAATTTTACAACCCTACTTTTGAATAGGCTTATAGATATATCTAAATACCAAGTTTTATAGCTATAAAGAAATCCATCTTGAAGGGTTATGTATCAATCAAAGACCAAATTCTTTTTCTTTCAATGACACATTCACATCCAATTACTTTACAATATGTTGTTTCATCAATTGGTATCCCGACACGAGCCTTGAAGACATGAGCCTCAAGGCATCCAAATAAGGATATAAACATACCCATCCCTAGAAAGTGTATTCACCTTTCACCTTAGCTATCATCTTTTTCTTTCGAACCGACTTTAGACCATTGGCACAAAATGACTTTTCTTAACCCACCAATTATAGGGTCAAGCCCCAAATAATAGTAGTCTCTCAACCTCTCGAATATCCAAATTCCTTCATTGTATTCCATCGTTCCTTATCCATGTTCTTATTGAAAGATAGCTTGAAACTTAAAACATAACTTCTTGTCGTGAAATTACATATACTCTTTGTTGACAAATATCTTTCATGAATATACATAATGTATAATGGATTATGAATAAATATGTCGGGTTTTGCGGTAGAGGTGTTCCGGAGAGTGCGCCTCACGTACTACACTTAATCACGCTAATAATGTTGGGTTATGGAGTCTGAAGTTTTGTTTCCTAAACTGTTGTTGTGATTTTTAGGTAATGTATATTACTTCTTTAGGGGTTTTATTTTTTAGATATTAATATTGATCTATTTAAACATACTTGTTGTAATTTGTAATACAATAACCTAGTGCAAAACTCTGATTTGATAGTGTCACGAGTAGTCATGTGTCCGGTTTAGGGTAAATTGCCGAACCGGTGGTTTTGCCAAACCGGTCAAACCGCCGGTCAACGGTTTAGGTTTGTAATTTGGACAAACCTAAACTGGCGGTTTACCCCAAAACCGCGGTTAAACCGCCAGTTGGGTTACTTTTTTTTTTTTTTTTTTAAGGGGACCAAACTGGCTGGGTTGGTCCTCAAACCATCGGTTAACCGCCGGTTAGGTCCGGTTTGGCTTTTTTTTTTTTTTTTTTTTTTTTTTTTTTACAAACTGCCTAGCAAACCGGCGGTTTATGTTAAACCTAAACCCCCGGTTTGATTTTTTCCAGTTTAGGTTGGCCAAACCTAAATTGGCGGTTTAGGTTTAGGACCCAAATCTAGTCAAGAGAATTCGTAGGAACTAGGTAATAAAATATTTTGTCATATTTCTCTCTTGATTACATTATAATCTTAATAAGCAAAACCTTTATCGTATAATGAATCACCTTGTATAAATCATCTAGAAGACCAAAACTCTTGTGAAGGAATTCTATCGAAAAACATAAAAAATGACAACACATCCTCACATTATTAGCTTTTTTTTTTTATATTTGTTTCGAGTCAAACGACGTGGGGAACACATTCCCAGTAAGCTACACACAAGCATACAATATTTCATCCTAAAATCAATTGACAATAGAAGGAATAACTCATAAACTTACACATTATGTTCATATACTTTAGTATAGTCGATGTGAGACAATCTATACATCTCAAAACACGTTACCAGATAGACACGAAAAACATAATAGATACTATCAATATTTAACGTTACATGACAAAAGAATTATGTCCCATGCCAAACAAAGTTTCTTTGTTCATACTACACTTGCCGTAAACAACTACAAATGCTCTCAATGGGTAAAATATAGAAGGAAAAAACGAGTCTTTACTCTTGGGACACATTATATATATATATATATATATATATATATATATATATATATATATATATATATATATATATATATATATATATATATATATATATATATATATATATATATATATATATATTGATGAGTTTCGTGATGTATTTGCCAAACATCATATCCCACTACAGAAATCTCTATCTTGTCATTTTCAAAACTCACGTCAATCATGGATCGAGTGGATGCCTCAAGTGCAATATTGGACTATAACTACCGTTAATTGACCAACTGCCGTATTCAACTACATTAATATTATTCAATTCATGAACTATACGTACATTATTAATGACAATATTGTCAATTTTCGTTACGTATAACGTAACCCAACTCACTAAGTCACTAGCAAGACAAAATTGGTTTATGGATGGGATTAAGATTAATTAAGAAAGGTTGAAAATGGATTTGCCTTTTATACTTTATAAGTAAAAGCACACAATAAGTCCCTTTTGCACGTTGTAATGTTGTGTTGTGTGCATATACGTGTTTAATCCCAATAAAGCTTCATCGTGCTTTGCAATATGTTAGTGGTCTTATTTTCTATTTAGTACATATTGCAAGTCTTATAATTTAACGACGAATGATACAAATGAACACATATTCTCATTAGCATTTTGATTTTGGTCAAAGGCATAATGATTCTTTGTATGTTGTGTGAAAGTCTAATGACTCTATGTGCGTAGGAGTATACATATACGTTATGGGTAAGTTTAGTGAGTTTTATCTTATAACTAACTAGTTTAGCATCCCGTTCTCTTTGTAACTAGCTAGACTAGAGGAGTAAAAGTCGGACCATTAGATTAAATTGCTATGATAATATGTGAAAGTTTAACTCTAATATGCTAGAATCTGTTTACTTGTAGTTTATTTGTATTTCACTTAGTTTATAAATATAGAGTTTAAATCTGTTTACTTGTCAATTAGAGTTCAAAACTCACTGACTCTAAAATTTGAATATTGGATTGAGACGGAAATTATGTAACTCGAGTGGGTCTATTGAGCCTAAACTAAACTTGGACTTTATTAATTCGATTGGGTTTGGACTCATTTAACATAAAAAAATCATTATCAATTAACCCTTTCAATTAATCTTTATTAATAAATATGAGGGATCTAGTTTATCTACAAGATACAAAAACTGCCTACTTAATACTATACAGACAAAAAGTGAAGTCATCAATCAAGTGAAGTTCATTTTTAAATCAATTGACAATAAAAAGGAAGAAAGGAAGAGTAATTTATTAATATTTATATACAAGGTTATTTTATATTTGTTTTTTATAATGTAGGTAAGACATACATCTCAACACGGTTATGCAAATGCAACTAGAAGAACACGTCTATTTATCACTTAAACAAATATATCTAACGTCTCGCTATCTTTTACGATGGACTAAAAAAAAAAAAGTTACGTCGTTTCATAGTTCATGTATGTTATATTATTAATGTTATATTCGCGAAGATCATGTATGTTAAATATGTGTACATGATTTGATTTTTATATTTTATTCATTAATATTCTTTTGAAAATTTATGATATCATGTGCAAGTATAATTTTTTAAAATAAAATAAGACATATTTCAATTAGTATCAATTCTTTTATAATTAAATATCTTGACACATTCCTAATTCTCGATATTCTTATTTAAAGCACCAAGTTATATTCCATAAACTTGTATCATAATGTGAAATTCATCATTTAAACATGATAAATGTAATAAGTATAATAGCATATTATGTGCACGTCATTTATTAAATCAAGTAAATATTCTACTTTTAATAATTAAATATGTCATTTAAAATGAAACAAACACCTCTTGGTATTGTTCCTTATGGAAGAAAAAAAAACACATAAAAAATATGAGTTGAATTTTATATTCGACGAATTCAACGACATAGACCTACCAATATTTAAGTTTTAAAATCAACTATATAATTAAAAAAAACATTTTATAATAGATTTATATTTTTTATATGTGGGGTGATATTTATTTCTTCCTAATATAAATGTTAATTAAAAGCAATTTTCATCAATATAAAATTTAAATCTTAATTAATTATTTTATATAATTTATAATGACATTACGTGTTTTCTTATCACCTTTATCGTATATACATTACCATGATTATACCTATCAAACCTACCTATATTAATTTAATTCCCCGATATATGTATATTTAATTTATTGCCTTTATGAGGTTAAATTGCATACAACCAATCAAATTCTTGGAAATATATTCATCCATCCTATTTATATGAAAATAATTACATATACATGAATCTCAAAATTGACATGACCAAAACATTTTGCACCTCTTTTTCAATATATTCACCAAATTACAAAAACAAAACACATTTTGTTAAATACCCAAAGCCACAAGAAAATCCCGATATGCGGATTTTTCGTATCATAGACAATCGAACGTCTTGTCTTGGACCGTCGGTGTCTAAGATACATCTTTTACGTAAATGATACCGCGTCCACTTATTTTGGTACGACCTAATAGAAAAGATAGTAAATTTTCGATTACAAATGTTAATTTATTATTTAGAAATATAATAATCATTCAGAATAACAAATAGTTAACACCAGTTGAACTAGAGATGAGAGCTGTGTGTATGTGAGTATATGCACGGATAAAAGTGTATATGTATGTTATTACGCAAAGTCAAGTGACGTTTCTTCCTAAAATCAATTGATGATTAATTTCATTTTCTTCTATTAATTTTTTTTTTTTTAAATGTGTTGTTAACTGATTGACTTATTTAGAAATCTCGACATCCGACATTACATTTTCTGATGAGGATGAAACTCATTCATTCATAAGGATGCTTTAGCAACAAAAAATCAAATTAGCGATCTAGCATAAAAACTACCCCCGTTTAATTATAACTCCGAAAACGATAACGGAATAAAAATAATCTATTCCATATATATATACTATACTTATTATGAATTAGTTTGAAACATTCCTAGTGGTCTTATGCATTTTGCTTTCGTTTCCTAATTTATTTATCTATAAAGTATCAAAATAATTAAATTCAACTCCAATTAGTTCAAATCAAAAAGAATAATTTTAAAAAATTTTATAAACAAAGATATACATATAAATTATATTCGTTTCCATTCGCTTTCGTTTTCGAAATTTTAAAACAAACGTACCCTAAATATTTTAAAAATCTTTAAAATTTGAACAAAAATGTGACAACCTTAACTTAATTGGAACCTAACTCCTCACCACGTAAAGTAAACCAACGAAATATATATATATGTATATATATATATATATATATATATATATATATATATATATATATATATATATATATATATATATATATATATATGAAGAATTGAAGAATATGAAGTGAGAGCTGAAGAGCTCTCTTTGTTAATGGAAAAAGAAGAATCTGGCAAGTGTTATTGGTTTGAATGTCATAAAGTAGTGTGACTTTCGTCACTTTCTGAGCTTTTAAGCATTTCACAGAAGCTATAAATTAAGCGTCTCGCTTCTTCCTCTTCACTCACCCTTCTCTCCAAACTGAATCTTCTTCTTTTCCTCTGTTCAACGCCCCTGTTCACATTACAAAGAAAAAAACTTCCTCAAGAAGAAAACACAAAGATGACAAACAAAAACGTCGTCGTTTCAGAAACACCCAAACCAATCCCTTTCCCGTCCTCCATTCTCGATCAATCTCTACCTTCTCCAACTCGCAGATTCGTTATCTCTTCTCGCCGAAAGCCTCTGAAACTTCTTCCTCAGGATTCTCCCAAGATCACTTCTTGGGTCGATTCAATGAGATCTTCTTCCCCTACTCATCTCAATTCGGACATAGTCAACCCAAATTACTCTTCTTGGATGGTAATTTTTCAAACCCAGTTCACAACAGATTTTCGCCTCTCAAATATTTCAGTCTCTGTTTTCTGTTTTTACTGATTTTTTTGTTTTGTTTTGGTTTTATCAGTTGCATCATCCTTCTGCTCTGGAAATGTTCGAGGAAATCGCGAAGGCTTCAAAGGGGAAACAAATTGTTGTTTTTCTTGATTATGATGGTACTCTTTCCCCCATTGTCGAAGATCCTGAACGCGCTTTCATGTCTGATGAGGTTTGACAAAAACAGAGATTCTTCAAAGTACTTTTCTTGTTTTGTTTTTTCTGTTTTAAAAATGGTGATTTCATGTTCACAGATGAGATCGGCTGTCAAAGAGGTCGCTAAGCATTTTCCCACCGCCATTGTTACAGGAAGATGTATTGACAAGGTATAAATTTGACATTTTCGTATATAAATATATTATATTTTATAATTAAATTAGTTTCTAATTATATTATTTATGCAACAGGTTTATAATTTTGTGAAATTAACTGAACTATATTATGCTGGAAGTCACGGAATGGACATCAAAGGACCAACCAATGGCCGTCACTATTCTCAAGTCAATGTATAAATATTTTCATTAATTTCTTAAATATATTCTATTTTTATTAATTTTTAGACATTAAAAATGTGATCTTTATATCTTGTAGGACAAACCAACTGCTCTATTTCAACCTGCAAGTGAGTTTTTGCCCATGATTAATGAGGTGAGTTACAAAAGATTATACTTTTAGTATTTACGGTAATTACGAAATTGATCTTAACTTTCGATATTCGAAAATGTAACAGGTTTATAACGTTTTGGTGGAGAAAACACGATCCATACCCGGAGCTAATGTTGAAGATAATAAGTTTTGTGCGTCGGTGCATTTCCGTCGGGTCGACGAAAAGGTACGAAAAAAAACCTAACTTGCCATATTTGGGTGCTTTTTTTTATTCCAAAGTAATTTAGAGGCCAAAGTGTAATTTCTTTTTGATTGGCAGAGGTGGGCCGAATTGGCTGAGCAAGTGAAAGAAGTGGTGGCTGCATACCCAAAGCTGAAACTAACTCAAGGAAGAAAGGTGATTGAGTACTTGTATTTGTTTGTTTGTGTCTTTTTTTTTTAAGTCTTTTATATACCAAATTTAGGGTTTGGATTGTCAATTGTCATTGTCTTATAATGTGTTTTTATATTGATTTATTTGTATTTTCTTTTTGCCAACAAAAAAGGTGATGGAAATAAGGCCAACTATAAAGTGGGACAAAGGAAAGGCACTTGAGTTCTTGTTGGAGTCACTTGGTAAGTTTTATTTTACTTCTAGGTGAATTTCCTTTTTGGATTATTACTTAGGTTACTAAACTCGTCGTCCTCGTCGTCCCGTAGGATTCGCGAATTCGGATAATGTCTTGCCGATTTACATTGGAGATGATCGAACTGACGAAGACGCGTTTAAGGTTTTACGAACTCACAACCAAGGGTTCGGGATACTCGTCTCGAAGGTCCCTAAGGAGACCAATGCTTCCTACACTTTGCAAGAGCCATGTGAGGTAAAGGATTATTCTAGAAAATATGACTTAATTAGAGTTAATTATCATTCTAAAGATTGTATCTTTATTTTTATTTTTTTCAGGTAAAGTCATTTCTTCAGAAGCTTGTTGAATGGAAGCGTTTGTCTCTACGTGGGTCATATTACAAGAAATAAGAAGCATGGAAAGAAGGGGAAAATGAATATAAAATCTAACCCTTTAATATATTTTAATTAATTTGTAATCAAGGAGGTTGTATTATGATGTATCTTAATTCTATGGTGGTTTGTAATTTATTTTCATAGTTTTTTAAGGGTGTAGAGGAGGAAAAAAAGGGGGATTTTGGAATATATTTTCACCCCTTTTGATGCTAAAATATATATAAATATTATATATATGTGGAAATTAAAATAGGTTTCTCCTTGTATAATTACTTTTTCTATTATGTATATTAAAGAAGAATGTAATGGAAAAAGCAATTTAGAATATAATGTTTTTGAGTGTTAATTCTTAATAGTGTTTGATTGCCTACCAAGCCAATATGGTCCTCTCATCAAAGGAATTATGTGTTAATAAAGTGTTTAAGAATAATATCTATTCAATGTTCAAAGGTGCATATCTTATAAAAGAGCTTCTAAGTATCAATCAACTTGAAATAATAATTTCAAATTATATTCAAAGATATGAAGGTGACAATTCAGCAAACAAATGAGATCAAATCATGGGTTTGTACTGATTTATCTAACAAATATGGAAAGCATTAGATTATGACTAATCACAAATTTTAATCACATGCATTAAATCAGATATTCTCAGAGTTGATTGTTGAATCCCATGGTGGAATAGTGAATAAGTGGGAAAGTTCTGTTGATGACATAAAAGGAAGCAAAAAATACTTTTCATCATAAGCAAAATATTTTACCAAGTTTGTATAATGTAGATATTATATTGAAATTTTAATTAAAAATTATAAGTTGTGTCCTAATTTCATACTTATAACATGTATGTTTTTTTATTATGTAATAGGTGTACACTAAATTGTAAATTTATGTATTAATATTGCTATCATTTTTTATTACAATTTTATCCTTGTCAATAGTTTTTTTCTTTCTAAGTGAATTGCAGAGAAAATAAAAACTATGATAAATAAATAATAGAGAAAATTGTCCAAACAATATCCCATCTTTTAGGTTGACTAAACTTTGGTACCCATCGTTTAAACTATCAGAACGGTACATCTACTATTGAGCCCGATCAAAAATTAATACATATATTACTTTTTACACGTTAATTTATCACAACAACTTTACTCCTATAACTTTCCCCTTTGTTTCTTGTTGAATAAGTATGTCTTGTAGGCCTCATTGCAACTGTCTTAACCCTTTTACTTAATGTGTGAACAATAATTTAGATACCAATCTTTGGTCAGACTCAATAGGTGAGGTACCATTTTGATAGTTAAAACGACAGGATACTAAAGTTTAGTCAGACTAAAAGATGAGATATTTTTTAGCAATTTTCTCTAAATATAAAGAAAAGGGAGGATAATTTAGACATTTTTTTGGAATATACATAAAAAACAACTTTAAAATTATAATTTCTGGTAATGAAATCAAGTGATTTATCATCTAAAGGCGACAACTTTAGTGTATTTGACACCATATTTTAAACTAATTTTTCATTGAAAGCAATTAACCTAAACATTAGTTGGTAAGAAAAAACAAAAACAGTTTCTAAAAATATTATTATTTAAAAACACTGTCAATCACATCCTTGTAGTAAATTACTATACAGTTCCATGCAGTGCAAAACCTTGGGCTTAAACATTTAAACAGTAAAAATATCTGATATAATATGTAATTATTACTATAATATATGCAGCTCCAACAGTACTCAGACACGAATGAATCTTGACAGAATTATTGACCAGATGCTATCCTATTCACAATGGCATCATTATGTAGAATTGTGAAGATCAAAAGACTACATAGCAAACCTACTGCGTAATTGCAAGCCACCTGAATATATACTTGATAAAGTTCAGATTTTTATTTGGATATATTTTCATGCAATAATAAAGTTTATGTAGATTTTGTTAATAAATAGTGTTAGATGGCAATGCCCTAGAGTAGATATTGTTAATAAATGAGGTTAAAGTTGCAATTTTTATTAAAGAAAAGATGAAGAATCATATCAAGAATAAGTGAAGAGTCCCTACATAATTGAGTTACCAATAAAGTAGTAGAAAAAGAGAGGAAATTGAGTAAAACCAGGGATAGGTGTCATCCTAGCAAGCTCATCCTGAACAAACCCACTCAAGGCAGGCTTTTAGTTCAAAGTGGTAGAATGGTCCATCTATTCGATCTCTCGATACATCAATATTCTTTACGATATAGAAATAATACGTTTGATGCAATGTGTCGTTTGAGGGGAAGAACGATTAAACCATGAAAATAGGGTTGTTATATAGGTTGGGTTACTTGAACTCGGTCATAAAAAAAACTATATTTGGGCTCGTTTCGTTGAGTAACAAGTCGGGTATGATCATAATTAATTTCAAGTTTAAGATCTGGTTTGGTTTCAAATAATTCGAATATGAATATACTGAAATTCGGTTTGTTAGAGCTAGTAATATTGTTTGGCACAACTTAATTCCTTCAATGTTACTCTTATAGTACTTGCTCCTTTTGAGGCTTTACTATACATAAATAATATGCTCAATGCAATGTGTCGATTGAGGAAGAGAGAACGATTAAACCATAAAAGTAGGGTTGTTATATAAGTTGGTTATTTGAAATCAGTCAGATAAATCTATGTTTGAACTCGTTCACTTGAGTAACAAGTCAAGTATAAGCATATTTTCAAGCTTAAGAATTGGTTTGGTTTTGAATAAAAAGAACATGAACATACGAAAACCCGGTTTGTTAGTAGCTAGCATTATTGTTTGGCACAAGTTAATTCCTTAACTTCAATGTTACTCTTAAAGTGTTTGCTCCTTTTGAGGCTTTCCAATTCGGTTATAAGAAGATAAGCAAATTTCTTGGAGGCCTACAAAGACTTAACATAATAGACAATATTATGAAAACAAGAGTAATGAATGAGAAGACTTCCACCAAGAGATAACATTGAGATGTACAATTGGTTGTTTAGATTTGATTGATCCCACCTTGATGGCAAAAGAAAAGACTAAACTACTCCATACAATATGAGTATATACATATATACAATTTGTTTAGCTTAATCCTTTCTTCAATTCTAATAATGGATTCTGGTTTTAGTTTCAATCACAATATTCAAAAGGGGTAGGTAGGTGGTGAAAAGGAAACCCACTACCCTAGACCATGCATAACAAAAATAAGGAAAAAAGAAAGGAAAAAAAAGGAGAAAAAGGGTTAGGAAGAAGAGTTGGCTTCCACTTGAAAATTGAGATTTGGGGTTGTGGTGAAGAAGAGTTGTAATGTTATATAAGTAAGAAATGAAAGCTTTGGTATGGCTTTGTCTTTCTAGGCGTGTAAAGAAGACAATCCACACAAGGCCCTAAATCACCCATTATTCATGTCTTCAAGGTTTACATATTAAACTACTTATACTCTAACCTTCAATTATTGGTGCAAAACTTTGCATTCTTTTGTCCAAGACAAACCAAACTATGCCATGCACAAACTCTTATCAAAATCACCAAAAAACTCAACCACTTTTCTAAGAGCTTTATCTTGTTTAGTCAATAATCCATTATCCCGTAAAAAACTCGATCCGAATAAACCGAAGATTTACCGCTAACAAACTCGACGGGGTGTTGTGTCTAGTAAAACCCTTTTTAATTACTTTTTTGTTTGACTTGTCCGTAATCAGCCAATGCAGCTCTACGTCGGACCAAATACTTCTTAATCCATTTAGGGAGATGACCAACTGAGTATTAATAATCTAATGTACGATATCGATATAATTCGACGTTAGAGGTCATGATTAGTCGTAATAGTATGTGTAGCAGTAGAAAGTCGGGTATTTTGATCATTCATACATCGATTATAAAGGGATAGCAAAGTTATTATATAATCTATGAATGACAAAGAAAGCCAATTGCATTTGTACATCTCCTAATAAATATTATATGGATTTTTCTCGAAGCTAGGTCTACAACTTGAAACACAAACCATATACTTAACACATTCTTTATACATATTTCAAACATCTATAAGAAAAGGCAACCTCATTGGTGATGCACTGCAGAAGAAGTGGGATATTGATTCCTTGACAAAACCTATATAATAATCAAACCATTAATCCTTCACATTTGACTTGTCGATATATACTCAACTTACAAGATGGTCCCAAGTGTTAAATGGCTTATATTTCTTGTTTTTTTTTGCCAATATGGGGATTTGCAGCACAGAAAGTACTCTCATTTTATTTGACAGCAGACTCGACTCTCTAGATCTAAGCTCTAAAGCTATGAAAAAACAAAGAAGTTGGTCCCTACTGTATAATATGGAAGAAGTCAGTGCCTTATTGGTGCATCTTCTTTTGGAACTTAATTTGCATAAAATTATAAATAATGGAATTCTAAAGGTTTGTGTACTTTTACGTGGACAGATTCTCTTACCCTAGAAATTATATGCAAGGCATGTGACCTTGTTACAGGGTGCAAGCCATTAATATGTCTGTACTGTGGGGTTATATTTATACTCTACATATGTATTTGTAGGGTTTTCAATGGTGTTACTTGGGGGATTCATAGCCGTTGATCTTCACTTTTGATTTAGATCTTAGCTGCCTTGTCATTAAGAATCTTATGATTGCTAATGCTTAATTAGCAAGTTTGAATAGGATAAATCTCATTTGGGTTATCTTTCATCATAGCAACAAAATGAAATTGATAGGTATATGGTTATTCGGTACTAATCTCGTTTGAGTAACATAAGATTCGGAAATTATAAGCAACTCTTTATATAATAGAAAGGTCAGAATCTGGTTGACCATATACGTCTATTTTATTACAAAACAACAAATGAAGAGACCGTAAGATAAAACATGACAAACATCAACCAAAATAATAATAAATTGATGACGATGACATTAAACATACAAAACGGCTATGAGAGGAACGTGAGAGGGAAAGAAGAGTGTTTGAGTAAAGAAAATGTTAAACACGCGTATGTAAGAGAAAGTGTATAAAAAAACTCTGAAAGCCCACGGAAAATATCAATAAATCTCTTGAAATTGGCTTTATAATAATTTTATGTTTAGTTTTTATTTAACTATGAAGTTGTGTCATTTAGGTGACATATGGTTTGGAAAATATTAATTCAAGTGACATGACCAAAGCTTATTGTTTCATCAAAACGACAGTCTTTTGACGTGTTTAGTGTAAAGAAAATGTAGACTTGAGAGTCAAAAGGTTAATTGAGTGATGAAGCAAGTCAATGACTCTCTTACAACGTGTTTCATTGTTAATTGCATGACATTTCTTTATCTATAAACTAATGTTGTTAGGTTTGAGTTATTATTCCACCAATAAGTCAATGACTCTTACAACGTCTTTAGTGTAAAGAAAACGTAACTTGATAGTTAAAAAAGTGATCTTAATGGTTAGATGATTACATGTTATTCGGACAATAATAAGTCGTATAATTAACTAAAAACATACTTCCATATTCACTTTCTTCAACTATAAACACATCCTTAGACTTTCTTTACCTTAAATCTCATGTTACTAGATTTTGTTGCTTATGATAGAGGTACGTAAACTTTGTCGCTTATATTTGGTTGAAATTTACGTTGATATATTTTGAAGGTCACGCCTCAGAAATTCAATCAGAGATCGAATTTTCCTCACTTGTGGCCCATAAAAAATTGTATTGTATCTGAACCCAAAACGGGGTCTTCCTATCTTAGAATTATCATGTACTGAAAACCCAACACAAACATACACACGTGTTATATATGTACATAAACTAGGTGGTTTCAACCTAAAATCAATTCACAGTCTTTATTGTTTATTGCTTCTACAAGATTGAAGCCTTAATTTTAGTAGCTTATTAAATCTTCAACTTCAACCTTTTCAAATACCAATCAAACATATTTCAAGTTATATATGTTTATTTATAATCAACATGTGTTAATTCCATTTCAGGTTTAAGTTATAAAATGACAGAAAATGCAGATCAAATCCAGACTCCTATTCAAACTTAGGTCTGTACCCAATTGACTTCACCTGATTTGCATATCAAACTTTCCCAAAATTAACAAAGTTGTTGCAGCAGTACACAGCAGCACAATACTTGTCAATGACAATTTTACTTTCTGGCATACTCCATTTAGCAAAGGAAGAAGACGACGACCATATTCAAGATACGATTGGGCAGCTGAATAGAGTAGGTGACAAACTCTACATTTTTTACCTATTCAACAACAGAAACTACACAACAAATACTGAGATTCTTTTTTTACCTCCACCAATTATAGTAAAACATGAGTAACCCAGTTAAATAATCTTCACAAACTAACAATAATATCCACAGTAAATCATTTTTTAAGGTGCATGCAGTGGAATAGGGGCTTCCATTATTGTCTTTGTGCACATTTCCAGAAACCTGCTCTGTTATTTTTAGCCATTTTCTAAGTTAGACTTGACACAGTAAATGTATAGGATAGTAGCAAATATTGTTTTCACTTTCAAGAGATAAACAATCTCATCTTATCTTAGGGATGCATTCAAGGCCATTTACTATCAAAGCTCTTGTAAACTAATGTTATGTTTACCTGCCCTTGTCTGTTTCATCCTCATGTTCTATCTGCCCTTCCTTCACTGCCTTGCATGGGATTAGTTTCTCTCGAATATGGCGATCATGGTTTATTGATTATACACACTACGGTAAGGGAAACGAGCAAGTTTGGTTAATGAACCATCTAGCAAAAGTGAACAAAATTTGTTTATCATACCTCGTTAACCAAACAAGCCCCAGTTAATTCGGGTTGCAAGTATTTCCAATTTCCAACCATTCAAGTTGAATCATAAAAACATAATAAGCTTCAACTACTATTATACCAGACACAATAAATTTCGTTATTTTAAACATACATCAAGCTTATAAAAAAAATAAGATTGTTTGATTAATTACTTATTTCAATTACCTAATAAGTTTCTACAGCTAATAAGCTTCTACTACTAATCTCCTAACTTGCCTTATTTGTTTGTATCAAAATTTTAGAGGAATTTGATTGAATCTTGAACAATGCTTCTTTAGGCATGTTTTGGATTGGAAATTACAGTTGATTAATGATTGAAAGCACCCAACATGATTCTGCAACTGCTGTCCACTGTCCACAGACACATTGAGCCATCAAAGCATGAAAGAGTATTGTCTATTGACAACATATTGTCATGAACAGTTAAAGAATGAAAAGACTATTGTAAATTTCTAGAACATAATAATTTCCATCCTTGACCCTTGCATTATCACATGTGCATTAGAAGAGAATCTCTTCATCCATGAATGACTGCAATCTGCAGACATCAACCCTTGAGGTTTCAGATTAGAATGCTTCTGTGCAATATTCAGATTTCGTCTCTTTCCCATAAACAGTGGGAACCTAAATTGAACCTGATAAACTTACACATACTGCTTTGATTATCAGATTCACAAGACAAGAAGATCACATGTACATGTAAGCCATGAGTCCATGGTAGTGTAGATTTCTGAAAGTGTATACAATTATGGTTTCCAGAGATGTTGTATTTCAAGCAAAACTGAAATTATCTGGAAACCACTATCGGCTGGATTGAAACTAACATGTTAGAATCCCCACTAGAAGCAAGGATCTCAGTTATAGGACTGCAATGCGAGAATCTCACAGCAAAACAAAATTTGAGAAATCTTCAGTTTTGTATTCAATTTCAATATACAAGTCCCACCCAAACAAAAGCAGTAGTTCATCCTTATATAACAAGATAGAAATAACTAAATCCTAATAATAAATTAGAGCCTTAATCCAGAAGATTCAGCAACTAAAAATCAATAGCAACAGTTTACCAATGAGCAGACTGTATATGATTCCATAGAAACTTTCACTTTAAGCCTGTAGGCGTGTGTAGAGGTAGCACATAGAACTATATATTTAAGATTTTCTTGAATACAGCAAGCCATTGCTTAGGTGGAACTTTTAGAAGAGGATAAAACACTAATGAAGAGTTAAATATGTGAAAATGGTTGGAGTAAATATCAAAATTTTAGTTACGCTGACTTCTCTGTTCAGCAAGCCCAACACGATAAAAAAACAAAAAACAAATAGAGATTCAGCAACCGGACAAAGAAGCTAACTTTGTGCTCTAGAGAGCCAAACTATAGTTGGGTCGGTATAAAAATATAATAATATGTGATGTATGATCACAAAAAATGCTTACTTATTCTCAATTGATTTAGTAACTCTGCAATCACAAGACGATGCCCAAAATATCAAGGACTAAAGTTCATGCTGTCTGGCATTCAAATAATGAATCCTAACTACACCAGCTTTTCTTAATGTCTTGAACCAAAAAAAATTGCCTATTCCAAACAGCTGGTTCATTATACTGCAATTAGCAGCACTGTAGTTCTAGCAATCAGAAGTGAATTCAAACCAAAAAAACATAAATTTATTGAACTTTATCAAGCATTGAAATTTTACCAAGCACATCAGAATGAGGAACCACGTATTTATTCAGGAAGTCTCGGTGGCTCATCTTGCACATACATGACAATACAGGCCTATTTTGAAGAAGATTGTTAGCCTCAAGCAAATCCAACACCAGCAAACGCGGCTTAATCCTCTGTTCCACACTGCACAGAAAAATCCCCGGATGTCTAATTAAAAGTGACATATCACACCTCCCTGATCCAACCAAAAGATCAACCACTTCCATGATCTTCCTGTCTGACCTTGCTAAAGCCGCTGGTGCTCTCCTGAAAACACAGGAGATGTCTTCCTCTGACAGCCCCAAGCTCCGCAAAAGCTTGAGCTTTGCCTCCCACCTTTCAGGTGTCATAGACGATATGGCACGAACAGCATGTAAAAACATCCTGGAATTCCTATCCCCAAATTTTATTTCATCAACTTTTCGAGCTATGCCTCTTATGAACTCCGGTTGATTAAGGAGTAACCTAGGGAAATTAAACAAGAATTGCTTGATCTGCAAGGGGTTAACACCGCAATCCTTTTGTAAAAATCGGATGTTTACAAAGAGTTTCTTATCCAAATCAGACTTCAGGAACCATGTACATATCTTCAGCAATCGGGAAACGTCTTCAATCGAACCTAAAATGCCCTTCAGCGCCATTATCGACGTGGAGATTCTACTGGCCGAACGGTTATTCAGAAGCCAAGGATCAGTGGCGATTATATCGGCAACATCACTTGACTGAAAACCTAAATCTTTAAAGATTTTGTGCTTAGGCTTCATCGTCTTGTCCAAGTCGGTTAAGAGAACTGCAGGGACGCGAGAAATCGCCTTCTCCAACTGAATCTGAGATAGTCCAATATCCTTAAGCCAAGTGAGAATCGAATCATACCTCTCGAAGCTGTCGACATCTGGAATTCGGGAGGAGACCTTCGAAGCTGCTGCAATGGAGAATTGGTGGCGATTAACCAAGTGCTCCGACAACGAATGGCGAGTTTTCGGGGACAGAGTGGCGGATGAATAGCTAAACCTAAACAAAGCGAAAGGGAATTTTCTGCAAATACTGTTGCGAATCATTTTCGCTGCTCACTATGCGATTCGCATTCAAATGAATCAAAACAACAATGTATCAAACACAACAAATTTGGAATGAATATTGAGTAAATCGGGCGGGAAGTTGATTGAATTGAAAGTGTTTTGCCGATCGGCATGAAGGTTTAGGGTTTTGTAATTTCATGGTGTACTAGGTGCTTTAGAGCAATCCAAATCTTCTGTCCTGATCCTGTCTCTCGCTGTCCTTGAATTCTGTAAAATTGTGACATGACCCCGAAAATACTGTAAATTTTAGATTATGATACAAATATCTTATTTTTTTTTAAATTGAAGACCTGATCTAATAAGTCCAATTTTTTATATAATAGGAAAATTTTTAAAAAAATAATTCATATAATTGTTAAAACAACTAGAATAGCAATGGAACCGATTTGGAAATGTTTAGGTTGAAATCCGTCTTGACTTTATTTTGTCAAAGATAACCGCACTTAGTCACATATCTATTTTCAGTATACTCTATTCTCTATACAATATATACACGAAAATCGATGAAGCGGAAAGCCGGAACTGTAAAATCGATGAAAAATAGTGTCGGTGAGAGATAAATGGAGAACATAAGACAAATAAATTTGAGTTTTTTTTATCATTATCACAACTCTCTCTATTTTTGGGAAGTTGAGAAATAAGACAAATAAATTTGAATTTTTTTTATCATAAAAAGTTGTTAAAATGAACTATCTTTTAGAGGTAGTATATCGTAAAACATCATTGGGGATGAGAACATTAAGTTCAAGATTATCAGAAAAGTGGTGTTGAGTGTCGAAATTTTCGGATGAGTTAACAGCCTGCAATACATCTCTGAAAGCATGCATAATGTCAACTTCGTAAAAAAAAGGAGGTCTATTTTGGAAACAACTTTGGAATTCCTTAATAACACAAAGAGATTATCCTCTCCAATTTCAATTTTTTTAATTTGTACATTGTGAAAGCCTGATTTTTAGGGCAACAACTTCAATTTTTACACAGTTATTTTTTTTGAATCAAGGTTTATGACTTTTCCATTGTGGTCCCAAATACCGTAACAAATAAACGTAATATTGAATTCTAATTTTGACTCATCAAAGTTTAGTTTGTGAAACCAATTTTTGGTTTTTGATATTTGATTTCTCATTCGTACGACTTACTCGATATTCATTATGGCTAAATTTTAAATTAATTTTTTTTAATTATATACTAAACAGATCCAATGACATAAAAAAAAAGTTTAAAAAACTGAAGACCTGAACTTGTTTCCTTTATTTGGGAAAAAAATGCTGAACTCGTTTTTGAAAAATGTTTCATCAGCCCATTCTAATTTAAGAAGTACGAACTTACCTCAATTAAGATGGAATCATGGAAAATAGAGATTCAAACCCTTGGGTCATCTGTGTCTTCATTTCTTAATGTCCAAACAAATTATGCACTGAACAGAAGTATATTTCAAAGCAATTAGCAGTTTGTCAAGCAATGAAGATTCACCAAGGACGTTAAAATAAGGAAGGACATATTTAAACAAGAACATGCGTTTGCTTAATGCAAGCAGAGTTGGCACAACGGGCCTCCTTTGATTAAGATTGTTAGCCTCCAGCAAATCCAACACCAGCAAGCGAGGCTTATCCTTTGCTCGGCACTGTATAAAAGTAATCCAAGGATGTGCAACTATAAGTAACTTATGGCACTTCTAACACCACGGTGCTAACGACCTTGGACCAGGAATCCAACTTGTCGTTCACTTTCACAAGCCAAATTCACTAGTCCTAACTATAAGTTCATTGATGGTAGTCACCTGATCCCTGAAGCTACCGTTACAACCACTGCAGGTGATCCTCCAGTCTCCACAATCATTGTCAACCCCAAGTATGAAAGCTGGAGAAGACAAGCTAATCTTTGGTGGCTTGGTGCCTACTCCACACCACGATGTCCATCATGTCCGTGCAGGGACATGCTGGCTGAGATGTATGCCAATCCGTCTCATGGACACGTGCTTCAGCTAATATACCAATTTAACCATTTTAACAAAGGGAACAAACTCCATTGCGGAGTACGTGAACCAAGTTGGGTGTGTTGCCAACGCCGTAGCTCTATTGAACAAGAAGACCTAATCGTCAGGATTTTGGATGGCTTGTGTACGGAGTACCAACTGGTCCCAACGGGAAACGATGATATCCATCTCAGAGTTGCATGAAAAGCTAATAAACCATGAGCTTGCCCACTGTGTGATGAAGCCTGTTCCGTCATTTTAAACACCAATCCTTTCATGCACAATGTTACTTATGTACGCTGGACGACTTAAAAGGTTCCTAGGGAAATTGAAAAGTACTCGTCTAATCTGCAACGGGCTAACCCCGCAATCCTTCTGCAAGAACTGAATGGTTTACCAGGAGGTTCCTATCCATATTATACTGAAGAAACCATCCACATTTCTTCAGCAATCAGGAAACCTCTTCCATTGACCCTAAAACACCCTTCAGCGCTAATATCAAACACGAGATTTTATCAGACGAAGGATCATTGGTGATTTTCTCGGCAACAAATCCTTAAAGATTTGGTACTTAGGCTCCATCGTCTTGTACAGATCAATGAAGAGAACTTTGGGGATGCGAGAAACCACCAACTCAAACTGAACATCAGAGAGTCCAGTCCAGCATACTTAAGCCAGATGAAGATCAAATCAGATTTCTCGAATAGCTAAACCTAAAACACAACCAAACAAAAACAGCAGATGACAAACTAGAATCCAACACAGAATGTAGTGTCAATCCAAGCTTTGTCATTACATAATGATGCACTTAGTCATACCAAACTGCAAATTTGGTTCATATCAGCAAAACTTCCACTAAGCATGGTATTGATGCTAGCACAGATAAATCCCAAATCCAATTGTTTATCATACTGCAGACTCCTTTTTTGGCATATATGTGTCATCAGCCACTTCTAATTACCAAGTTGCTTAAATTAGAGATGGAAATTTGAGCTTCAAACAAATTTACAGTATTCAGCACACTATCTATTTCTTAATGTCCAAAAAATTGGATTTCCGGACAGAAGGTACATTTTACAGCAATTAGCAACACTACCTTTCCAACAAGTCATATAAGTTTGTTAAGCAATGAAGATTTACCAAGCACGTTAGTATAAGGAAGGACATATTTGAGAAAGAACTTGTGCTTGCTCAACTTAAGTATAGTGCGCAAACCGAGCCTCCTGTCAATAAGATTGTTTGCCTCCAGCAAGTCAAATACAAGCAATCGAGGTTTAATCCTCTGCTCCACACTGAATAAAAGCATCGTAGGACTTGCAACTATAAGTAACAAATCACACTTCCCTGATCCAACCAAAAGATCAAAGCCCTGCTTGATCCTCCTATCTGAAGCGGCGAATAGAAGTGGCGACCTCCTGAAAACACGGTAGATATCTTCCTCTGACAACCCCAAGCTCTGTAAAAGCTCGAGCTTCACCTTCCACTTGTCAACCGCCACAGACGACATGGCCCGAACGGCATGTATGAACATCCCGGAATTCTTATCACCAAATTTCATCTCATCAACTCTTTGAACAATGTTCCTTATGTACTCCGGTTGCCTCAGAAGGTTCATGGGGGAACTGAAAATTAGTCGCCTGATCTGCAACGGGCTAACCCGCAATCCTTTTGCAAGAACTCATGTTTACCAAAGGTTCGTATCCAAACTCTTCCCGATGAACAATGTGCATTTCTTCAGTAATCGGGAAACATCTTCAATCGTCCCTAAAACGTTCTTTAGCGTCAATATCGAACTCGAGATTTTATTAGCGGATCGGGTAGTCAGAAGCCAAGGATCACGGGTGATTATCTCGGCAATGTCAATCGGTTGAAACCCGAAATCTTTGAAGACTTGATGCTTAGGCTTCATCGTCTTGTCCAGACCAGTGAAGAGAACTCTGGGGACGCGAGAAACCACTGACTCCAACTGAATCTGAGTTAGTCCAACATCCTTAAGCCAAGCAAGGATCGAATCGAACTTCTCGAAGTTGTCTACCCGAGGAACTACGGAAGAGACCTTCGAAGCTACTGTAACGGAGAAACGGTAGCGGTCAATTAAGTGATCTGCCACCAATTGCCGGGTTTCAGGGGATATAGCTAAACTTAAACCCGAACCAGGGGATTGCGAATGGGGGTTTTCTGCAAATCATTTTCGTTTGCCACTATGTAGATCGCCGTCCAATGAATCAAACAACAAATTTCAAACGAGTGATAAATTAGTTGAATAGAACACTGTTCGACGATCAGCTAAGAGGTTTTTGGTAATTTTAGATTTACGTCAACTTCAATAAATTTTGTTATATAACAATTAGACGAGAGTCTAAATTTTGCTTAAGTTTGTTAGAACATGCATTTTGTGAAGTCTCAAAATTTGTTGTGCTCTTAGTAATTTCTCTACGTATCAACTCAAAGTTGAGTTTGTTTGTTTCTCCCACGTAAATTCCACTAACAATTGTGTTTTTACTTCTCTTATTCCGAGCAAAACACCAAACTTATATGAATCAGCTGATCGTCATATTATATAAATATGCAACTATTGCTGAGATATACTTCTCAGAAGAATGGTTCATTCATCAATTTCTCTATACATCAAACTATGATGTAAATGATTATTCACATATATATATATCTGTGTGTATATATATATCAAAATATAACAACATTTGATTCATTGCAGAGATCAATGAAGGAGCTTGCATGGCATGCCTTAGGTTGGCTTTTTAGCAGATAGCATGATGAAGAATCCATTCCGGACACACGTAAAATCGACTAAACCACAGCTTCTGCACAGATCTTCCAGCTCCTTTTCAGACAGAAACATTCTACTGCCCGCGAACTGCACTAGTGACTAGAACAACACAGCAGCACAAATTTACCAAACAAGTACTTCATTTAGATGATAGTTTAAATTTATGATATGATTGATGAATCACAATTACCTCACGGAAATACGGCAAGAAAGGTATTAACGAGAATGGGCCATCTGCTACCATAGTTGTAGCCACAAATATTCCTCCGGGTCTTAGTATTCGACTTATCTCAGCTACCTACAGAAGCAGTGTAGATAATAAGAAGAAATGAATCAGCATAGAATGAACAGTAGAGCAATTGATATATACATATATAAGGGAAAAGCCGGGCACACTGCTATTTAGAGCTTACAGCTGAAGATGGAGAAGGCCAACAATGTAATGCTGCACCAGCATGCACTGCATCAATGGAACCGGCAACAAAAGGAAGTCGGGAGATATCAGCCCTGACCAGTGCTATGTTGCTGAAATGAAACATAAAATTAGTATTTTTTGATGGGGTAAAAAAATCTTCAAAAAGAAAGTTGTTTACTGAAGATAGATCATTGAGTATACAATAACATAGAAATAAACAGAAGGTGCAAATATAAGAAGGCAATTTCTTACTCTTTTGGAAATCCTTGTTCTTCCTTGATAAACCCAACACACTGCTGCAGCATTGATTCTGAGTAATCAAGCGCGACTACAAGAGAAAACAATCGACACTTGGCAAAACGTCTTGCGAACAATCCGCTTCCACAGCTAGCATCAATTATAGTTCCACCAAAAACTGGTCGAAAATAGTCTCTTGCCATTTCAAACTGTAAACAAGATCATTCCATGATAAATAAAAATCAATCATCAACCAATATGATTCATATTAGTTATCCCAAAATATTGTATGATAGATATGGTAATGCTTTACTTAAGTGTCCATTGATAAGGTTCATAATTTGTCACATCACCAATAAAGGGTATGAAAATTGAAAAGCATAGTTATGAACAAAGATTACCTCCTTGTCTGCACCCGGATAACCACCAAATAAGAAATTTTGCCGCCATCCCCTCTCATAAAGAAAACCCATGAAAGGAGTCCTGTTACAAGTCATGAACAAAGATTATAGAATCTCAATCAGCCAAGCATCCCATGAAATACTTTGAAGATACGAAATTGATATTCATATCCTGATACACCAAACACAAGATATGATATGAATACCAAACGGGCCCTTAGACTGTTAAGTATGTAGCAATCACCTGAAGAATTCAGTAGCAAGTGGCTTGGCCTCAACATAATTCTTAGCTCCACTTGCAACAGTGAGGTCAAAATGAGCATCACTGGCGGAAAAACTCCTCTTGCACGTGTGACACTGTAGACTAGTACCTCGAACAGATTCTCTAGCAAAATAAGAGCCGTTGAACATCAAACTCAAGGACTGTGCAAGAACATGAATAAAGAACAGTTGAAAGAGTAAAACTTACACTGATAGACTTGAATTCCCGCTCCAAGTTACTGGATCGTAACAGATGGGACAGGCTAATACATTAGCTCTAGAATCAACTACCTTGTCAGCTAAAATTCGTCCCTACAATCACAAGATAACCTTACGAATTGATATCAGAAAATTGAATAATCAAATTAAATGAACTAGCCCAAACAAGGGCACTAGATTTCACAATCAATTTCAATGGTTATTAACGAAAATCAAGTATTGTTGATGAATTAAGATAGAAACAACGCCGTACCGCCGGGGAATCCGTGATGGCAGTAGAAGCGGCGGCAGGGAAAACGTAACGGGCGGGCAGAAACCGCCACAACTGATGGGTCATGTAAACGGGTCGACCCGGGAAGGATACTGGAACAAGGTTGGTAGAAGCCATTGACAATCCTCTTCGTGTCTCGCTGTGATTTAGGAATTAGGATTGTTAATTGAAGGTAGTGGGTCGAAATGCATTGTTTAATAGAATTGGGGAAATGGCAGAGTGGAAGAGTGATCTGTTGAGTTTTTGTGGTTTCTGTGCGAGTTCCATAGCCGTTTCTCTTTACCCTGTTAATGTTCTAGTAGAATTAACATTATAAATTACCATTAACAAAAAGCCCGTCTAGCTCAGTTGGTAGAGCGCAAGGCTCTTAACCTTGGGCTCGTGGGTTCGAGCCCCACGGTGGGCGAATTTTTTATTTTTTTCCTCTTGAACCCGGTTTTAAGTTATTAATTAATAGTGAATTAGGATGAGTAGGGCCAATTGTTTTTTTTTTGGTGAGGTGAGTAGGGCCAATTGTTGTACACCTTTTAATGGATTTGTCATAATCGACAGCATAATGAATTCACGAGTGTGTGCTTTGTTAAATCCAAATCCTAGAATCTTTCAATCATGAAATTGATGTTTCAATCATGAAATTAATGAATTCACGGTGGGCGAATTTTTTATTTTTTTCCTCTTGAACCCGGTTTTAAGTTATTAATTAATAGTGAATTAGGATGAGTAGGGCCAATTGTTTTTTTTTTGGTGAGGTGAGTAGGGCCAATTGTTGTACACCTTTTAATGGATTTGTCATAATCGACAGCATAATGAATTCACGAGTGTGTGCTTTGTTAAATCCAAATCCTAGAATCTTTCAATCATGAAATTGATGTTTCATTACTAAAATAATAAACTCTCGTACCATAGCGTGACACTTGACTTACCTAGTTTCCACAACAAATATACATTTCGTAGCTTTTAAAAAATTACTACTTTGTGTTTGTAACCGTCGGTAATTCTGAGAGTAACGCCTTTTCTGTCGCGAATAATATGAAAATTGATTGCATGGGTATGGTGTGGGTATAAGAATAGAATGTGAATGAAGGAGGAGATTAGTGGAAGACAGCAAGTGAAGTGAGGAATGTGGATGCATAAAGAAAGTGTCAGAGGAAGGCATCATGTCATATGCGTTGAAGATGGAGTTTGTTGTCTACGGTGGATGTCACAATGCCTTACGTTTCTTTCAACATGTTAACGTTAACGCTTACAACACTTAACCAAACTCAACAACACTCCTTAATTATACAAAGAGTTAAGAATAACTCTACTCAACAACTTCTCCCGCGCATACTTGTAGATTAGCATACATAACTAAGGTAAACAATCTATCATGAACTACAAAAGTTATGTCTAAGTTGACAAGCTTATCGCCAATTTCAATCGTTTTTGGTGCGGTGAATAGGAGTTTGGGAGGAGGTTACGAGAATAACCTACGGAGGAGAGAACTACGGGTGCCTCTCTTTCCTGCAGGAATAGATGTTGGAGATAAGAAAGTCCCACATTGAAATATGGGGACACTCCGAGCCTAGTATATAAGCTCGGTGGGCTAATTCTAACTCTACTTAACAACTACTCCTCCTATTGTCAATTAATTCTAACTCTACTCAACAACTACTCCTCCGCCTAATGCGCATGTATGTTATGCACACGACCCTCGCTCTACCGGTACGTCTGTATCGGACTTTGACATGGTATCAAAGCGGTTAGCCTCAATTCGCGCGATCCTAACTTGTGGACAAGCGCAACACGGTCTATATCCTCTAGTTGCACTTGCGGTAATATATAAGCTCGGTGAGCTACTCCACCTATTGCCAATTGATTTTAGGATGGAACCTTGCCGGATTTATGTGCTAGGCTTGTGCCTAATGCGCATGTGCGCTATGCACACGACGCCACTCTACCGGTCCGTTAGTATCGGATTTTGACAATAGATCAACACCGTTGGTTGGATAAGCTCAAGATATATCCGATTTTGCTTCCATGGACATGCTTCATAGAGTGGACCGGACCGGTCCAAAATAAAATGGTAGGCG
Source organism: Fagopyrum homotropicum (assembly GCA_033239125.1). Classification (NCBI taxonomy): domain Eukaryota; kingdom Viridiplantae; phylum Streptophyta; class Magnoliopsida; order Caryophyllales; family Polygonaceae; genus Fagopyrum; species Fagopyrum homotropicum. The sequence continues at coordinate 8,150,389 of BSWB01000007.1, read as the reverse complement.
GTCAACCAAATATCATATATGCAAGGTCTTAAAACCATCTCCATAAAACGGGACCTCGGCCTAAGCCATCTCTAACACTAACCCAGCAAGCCCGAACACAACTAGCGTGTGTGGTACAACGAAGCAAGGATGTTTCTCCATGTACATTACAAACCATATATACCATAGTACCCCTACCAACGGGATACAATATCCCCATTTGTTCTATTTCTTATTCATACGAAAATCATTTAATACATATGAATATACTGCTCAAGTACACGAAGTTAACAATTTTGTTACGAAATAGAGACCCTCGAAAAATACATTGCAGACACTATCGTTAATAAGGCTGATACACGAGACAAGGTATTTGGGTTCGGCTTGCGTTCAGTTCGTCAAAGGCTCGGTTCAGACTCAATTCATTTATAAACAAGTCGAGCATGAACATGTTCAATGTTCGGCTCGTTCACCTAAAATAACACTATAAACATTATTTTAAACGAGCAACTCGGACTCGGCTCAGACCCGACTCGTCAAAAGATCGGCTCGAGCTCAGCTCGTTCGGCTTGTATAACACCCTAATCGTTAAACTAGTTCCAACGATTATAAACTCGTATGATATCATGAAAGCTTGGGTTAAACTCGAGACGTTGTTTGAACTCAAATTACAAAAGAAGTAAGATATGAAAAGAGGGAATTAAATTCCCGTGAACGTTGCCGGAAGCGAGAAGAATCCGGAACCAAACAATTGCGCAACCGTCCCCAAAGCTTTCCTTATACGTCATCTATTATCTCCCTTCAAGATACGTCTCAACCCAATCTCAACAATTTTACGTATTTAAACGTTCCACTTTTTATACCAATACTACCCCTCCATTTCACACATTACTACGTTTTTACCCTTCTCTTACCCATCACAATTGTACGCTATTATTATCATCATTGCACTAATTGGAGTGCTTTACTATAAAATTGCTAAAAAGAGGTAATAATTTATGTATTATCTTTACTTTTTAAATACCCACTTTATAGGGGCAATTCAGGTATTTGGTTAAATCAAACGGAGTATTAATATAACGGAAGTCGTATTCACACCGTTCAAGATTTCGTTATTGCACCACGTATAAGGATCCCGTAATCGTTATAAGGTCACGGTTATGGATCGTAACCGTCATGATTACGGGTATTGGATCCGTGATAATTTTCTACATGAATTCTAACTCGAAAAAAATAAAAATTCTGACAATTTTTTTTTTTAACGGTGACGCAATGCGTGACCATGACGGTTACACATTGCGTATGAGTGGTGCGTTAACGAAATCTTGACCCGTGCAAATAATACCCCTCTAATATTATGTTTATCCAGATGATTTTATACTTTTAATTCGGTTAATATACCTCTATATTACTGACAGCTGTCACTTAAAACTGGATTGGCCACTCCAATCGCACATGCTTCCAGAGACTTTTAAAACAAACTCAAGAGAGAAATAAAAAAAAGAAAAAGAAAAAGAAAATAAGAAAAAGAAATTCAAAATTCAAATAGTGGACGGAGGAGAGAGAAACAAACAGCCCACGGCTATAAAAATCCATCCAAAATTCAATATACCAAACGCTTGAAACTGATTTCACAGAAGTCCTAAAATAACCAGTGGCAAGGGCATTTTCGTCATTTCATCCATATCCCCCTTTCTCTTTCTCCTCTTGGTCCCTATAGCTAGAGGAGAGAGAACCAGAGGATTCCAATTTCCAATCTCCAGTGAAGAACAAGCTCCGCTCAGTTCAGTGTTCATCAATTTCTTCGATTTTTTCCATATAGAGAAAGGAAAACCATTGTTGTGTTCTAAAGCTGCGCATATTTTCAATGGAGCGAAGCACTCCTGTGAGAAAGCCTCACACTTCGACTGCAGATCTGCTCACTTGGTCGGAGACACCTACTGCCGATTCCGCCGCTGGTTCTGCTAATCGTCCTGTTCGTAATGTTCAGGTAATCATTTTACTATTCCTCTGATAATTATTACTTTCAAATTTTTACTCTTTATTTTTTTTATGCTTCTGATGTGGATTTCGAAAATGGCAGCCGTCCGATGGGATCCGTAAGGTGGTGTTTGGAGGTCAGGTGACTGATGAAGAGTTTGAGAGTCTGTCGAAAAGGTGAGATCTGTTTCTTCTACCTTCTAAAATCACTGTTTCGTAGTGTTTGTGTTGACAAATCATTGTATTGTGTCTTTCGAAGGGGCGATCTTCAGTTATTGATCTGAGTTTTTTGGTTGATTGGGGATTTGAGGATCTGTTTATTGAAGATCCAAGTTACTTGTTTTGGTGATTGTTGATCGGTGTCTTCCTTCTTTGTAGCTTTAGTGTGACGGATTAGAAAATTTCGTTATATACATTAACTTTATTTTTTGTGATTGAAATTTGATAGCGACTTTGCATCTAATTTGTTGATAGAAAATACTAGTCACTTCATTTCAGTTTAATCATCTTGATTAATTATAGGATTAGGATCCTGCCGACAACTATCTTTCCTTGTTATTTCTTTCTCCTAAGACTTGAGACTTATTTTAATGCTCGAACTAAAAAAATTAGGTTTTGATTATTTTGAGTTGAATAGCATATTACCATCCTGATTCCTGAATTATGAAACCCAATCTGAATCTGCTGATTGGTTTATGTCTTGGATACATTTCTATATGGTATGTTGCTTTTAGTAGATTCTTGTAGCTTTTGCCCATACCATATTAGGGTTCTTTGTGATAGAAATAAGAGTAAATCATTACGGTCAAAGAAGGATATATCTATATATTTCCTTGCTTGATCTGTGTGGTGCATTGTGCTATATTTCTAGGAAACCTTGCTCAAGTCACAAACTAAAGGAGATGACTGGTAGCGGAATTTTTGTCGGTGAAGGAGAAAACGATTCACTAGAAGCTGAAGGAGCTAGTGCTACTCCAAGTAACAAAACCGGTTTACGTCTGTACCAGGTACAATATTATGTTACTGAATTGATCATTTTCTTGTTACATTTGTACTAGGTACAATATTATGTTACTGAATTGATCATTTTCTTGTTACATTTGTACTTGTCTGTAGATTTGATTTTGTTCATACTTTCTGTTTCTGTTGTAACAGCAAGCTGTTACTGGAATGAGCCAAATCTCATTTGCTGATGATGAAAGTGTCTCTCCAAGGAAGCCCGCGTCACTGCCTGAGGTAGCTAAGCAACGCGAGCTGAGCGGAAATTTGGACAGTACATCCGAAGCAAAATTGAACAAGCAACTTTCCAATGCTAAGTGCAAGGAGCTCAGTGGCCATGATATATTCGCTCCGCCTCCTGAAATTTTACCCCGGGAAGTGAAAAGGGATCCCGAAGCTCATGTATGTCATCCTTTCTCTCGTTGTTTCGTATATGTCACACACTCAGATACTAATATCTTCTTTGATGCTGTATAGATCATGACTTTTGGTGAAGAGCCTGTGATGAAGACATCAAAGAAGATCTCAAACCAGAAGTTTGCTCATCTATCAGGGAATGATATATTCAAGGAAGACAACCCACCGGCTTCTGCAGAGAAGCCATTAAGCCACGCCAAGATGCGGGAGATAAGCGGGAACGACATATTTGCAGACGGGAAAGCTGACTCCCGAGACTACTTGGGCGGTGTTCGCAAACCTCCCGGTGGCGAGAGCAGCATTGCTTTGGTTTAATTATGAATCCACCATTACCAATTACCATTAGGGCATCTGACTTGTTTGATTTTTCTATCTTTTTTTTAGTTTTCTCTTCTTTAATGATCATTGATGTGTGTGTTTATGTGATTTTCACTGGTTGGGTATAGATGGGGGTCTCTTTGTATGATTTTGATCCTTGTTTTGGTACTCTTGGGTTTGGTTGATTGGTTGTGGATGATGTCAACTAATGCAAGTCTGGAATTCCTAATTTGTCTCTGCTGTTTTTCATGTGATTTTCATACTTGTTTTATTTTGTAAATATGACTTTGCGTGGAGATGAGTTGATGCTTGTATTGTATGCCAAGGAATGGGACTGCAAAGATATGTTGTGAGTGGGGTTGGATGGAAAAAAAGCTCACAAAAGGGTTTTGCCTGCACGTGGTGATGCAGAGACTTCCATCTCTCTTCCTTTGTCAAACAAAAAACAGAGATAAATAATTCATTCATGTTATTAGGACTCCACCAAATCAAAGGCCCTAAAAAAAACTAAAATCAATATCTAAGTATATAAAAGATCGATAAACTATTTTTTTTTTGGGTTAGCGTGAACTACAATGCATATTCGCTCGGATACCGGAATTTAGGGCTGAGCAGATTGTGGTTCGGATCAAACCGCAACTAATCGATTCGGTTTGCAGTTCAACATATTATCAACCGAACCGCAACGCAAAATATGTTGAACTGCAAACCGAACCGATTAGTTGCGGTTTGATTCGAACCACAACCGTGCAGTTTGAACCGCAACCGTGCGGTTTGAGCCGCAACCGTGCGGTTAGGTTTGCGGTTTCCATTTTCTGGGTTTACGGTTCAGTTCTGTTACGGTTTTGCGGTTTTAAACCGATGTTCAGCCGTACCGGAATTTCATTATGTATCCATGCTATTCTACCTAAATTTGGTAAATATGAAAACTTCTCGATTGCTTCTTGAAACAAGTCGGTTTAAGATCATTTTCGATAGATTTCTTGGAGTAGTTTTATTTATATGAGTAAATTCTAAGAAACTTTTTGAAAGTATTTCTTACAAATGATTATCTCATAAAATATTAAAAATAAAAAGGTAACTTTGTTTGTATAAGATTATTCATTTTGACTGAAGATAAAAAGGTAAATTGTAGGAAAATTGATGTTTGATCTAATATGACCAAAAGTCCATAAATACAATACTTAGTTTTGATAAATAGATGAAATAACGATCATAAATTGTAAATATATATAAAGTATGCATGATTAACATATATGATGAGACTATAAGTTTTGTTTGTTCTATAGGTTCATCATAGTGACAAAAATAGAGTCTCTAGGTAAGTTGAAAATAGGGTGAAGAGCATTGATGTTTGATCTAATATGACCAAAAGTCATATAAAATCGAAGCATATCGTGAATTGCGCGTGGGTTTATGACATATCGTCAATGTGGAAAGATTAGGGTAAAAAAGGTAACAACATTGTTTTTTATTTTATTGCGTGATGTTAGTCTTTAATGTCTTCAATCATCAACCGTAATTCACTCTATTATTTGTAAAACATTGTTTAGAATATAGTGATTTGTTCTTTAATCAACTTAACAACATTACAAAAGTTAAAGACAATAATACTTTGACTTTTCCATTTCAAATATGCTTATAAGCAACCTTGTGTTGTTACTCTTGCCCGATGCTTCACCCTACACATTGGTTTCAAGATGTTAGAGTCCATCTCAAACTATACGTACAATCATCTGTAAAAGTATGATACTGACGGACCGGTAGAGCGGGATCGTGTGCGTACGAGCACACATGCGCATTAGCCTTAAGTCCAACACATAAACCCGGCGAGGTTCTATCCTAAAACCAATTGGTTATAGGAGGAGGAGCCCACCGACCTTATATACTAGGCTCGGAGTGTTCCCATCTTTCGATCTGAGAACTTATTATCTCCAACACAATTGGACCAAATCGATCATTTGAATCTAATTAGGTGTGTAATACGAGCCGAACGAGCTGAGCATCGGCATGCTCAAGCTTGGCTCGTTTATAAACGAGCCGAGCCTAAAACTTATATGAGCTTTAAAATGTGCTCAAGCTTGGCTCGTTTAGAAAGTGAACGAGCTCGAGCCGAGCCCGATCCGAGCCTGAGTAGCTCGGCTAAAATAATGCTCCTATAGTGTTATTTTAGTCGAACAAGTCGAGCTTTACCTGAACGATTCGAGCATTGACATGCTCAAGCTCGGCTCGTTTATAAACAAGCTGAGTCCGAGCCGAGTTTAAAATTTATACGAGCTTTAAAATATGCTCAAGATTGGCTCGTTTAGAAAGTAAACGAGTTCGAACTGAGCTTTTAACGAGTCAAACTCGAGTAGCTTGTCTCATACTACAACCCTAAATCTAATACCAAATTACTATATGAAAACCCACCTTTAGGCCTGGCACGCAAGTTCCACAAGATTTTGCGGAGTAACTCATGTATTTATAATACCTTATAAATAGAGTTGCAAGAGTGTAGGTGTGTAGCCGAGAGTTAGCTAACTTAGAGCATGTGCAACAAATACTCTATTTTAGGGAATGTTAGACTTATGGAGAATTTTTGGGAGCCGATAGTTAGTTAAATTAGTGCATGTACAACAAATACTCTATTTTAGGAAATGTTAGATTTTTGGAGAATTTTTAGGGGCTTTTTTTATCCACAAATTCCCTATCACAATAAAATAGGGAGTTTGAAAAAAATATGCATTTATTTCCCTATATTAAGTTTCTCCAAATACCTCTCACCTATAAAATTTAACAGTTTTCATATTTATTTTAAAATAAAAAAATTATTGGATTCAAGACAAAAATAATTTAGAAAAAACGAAATTTCTTTATTTTGGAGTATTTTTTTTCGGAGAAAACGAAAGTTCTTCATTTTGAAATTAGGAAACAGTGAAGGACATGCCCCTATTATATTTATAAGTGGCAAACTGTGAAATGGGCTTTGAATAATCTTAGGGTTGAATTAACGTGTTGGTGGACCGGCCTAAAATGTTTATGAGATATAATTATTTTCAAATATATATTGTATTATGGAATGTTTCAATTTGTTTTTAAACCCATTATTCGAGTTATTTGACAAATTTTCACATAATATAACTCTACCTAACATGGAAAGAAATCAATTTAAGAAAATCAACGACAAACTGTTAATTAGATTGATGTCGTATAGAGAAATATTCGATAGGACTAAATCGACGCTCTTCTTTACACATCCATGGTTCTTAGGTTTATGATCGTGCGCTTTTCACAGACGATCAGATCATGTACCTAAGAATCATGTACGGCAGTACGGGCAAATCACAAGATAAAAAAAAACCGTTAATTTTTAGGTCGAATATCGTTCTTCGAGATTCTCCTTCTGACTGTAAAAATGTTATCGCTCTTTGTTGTTGTTGTTGTTGTTGTTGTTGTTGTTATTATTATTATAGCATGTTACGGTAATTTATCTATCTGCAGAATTATTGAGAAATAACATAATTCAACTAACAAGAAAGACGACACATACAAATTTATATTGATTCAATCAACAATGACTATGTCCACTTTTCAAAGAGGTTTTATTGAGGAGTTTTAGAATACAGATGAACATATAATTTGAGGTAAAAGGGAACACTACAGTATATAAGTAACGACGCCTTGAGTTATACATGAGCATCAAGAATAAGATTGTGCCAAATACTAAAAGCTAAAACAGATGACAAACCTAGTTCAATGCATATCAACAAATCTTCACCTTGACTTGAGACGTACAAGATGCATTAGTCAATGCCCAAATTAGCTCCCATCTCTCTATTCAGATGTGCCTCTTTGACACTTAACAAACACCGACATTTAGCAAGTTCAAACAAATGAAACAATGTTGGAACTTGCTACGGGGTACCGACTTGGTGAACTTATCAACAAGATTATCAGTAGTACTTACTTCCTTCACCCTGATCCCCTTATAACTTCTCAAGAAATGAAATTTGACGTCAATATACTTAGTACTCTCGTGATGAATCTGATTCTTGGCCAAACAGATTGCAATCAGACTGTCACAATGTACAATAGTCTGATCATGATGTATACCTAAATCACTAACAAAACTTTTTAACAAAATCCCCTCGTTAGATGTTTCTATCAACGTCGTGAACTCTGCCTCTATGGTAGACAAAGTAACTGTGAGTTGTAAGGTTGCCTTCCAACTCACAACAAACCCCCCAATAGTGAAAACATAACTCTACCTTTGTGTTAGACAAAGTAATTGTGGGTTGCAACTTGCGAGGTTGTCTTCTAACTCACAACAGAACCCCCAAGAGTGAAAACATAACCGGTCATAGATCTTTTAGTATCAACATTTCCTGAATAATAAGAATTAGAGTACCTTGTGACCAAACACTGTGTATCATTCCCAAAAGCAAGCTCAATGTCAGATGTACCTCTAAGGTATCGAAATATCCTCTTCACAGCTTGCCAGTGTTCTTTTCATGGTTGCCCCATGAACCTGCTCACGACACTAACAACTTGTGCCATATTTTAGTCTTGCACAACCATATCATACATCAAACTCCCTACCACACTAGCATAAGAGACTCGCGACATATACTTCTTCTCCTCATCCGACTAAGGTGAAAGCAAATTAAGTGGTAAGATGGATGTTAGCAGCACTAGGTGTATGAATAAGTTTGACAAATGACATCCCGAACCTTCACCACACCTTTTTAATGTAACCTTTTTGTGATAATAAAATCTCTTTGTGACAAGAAAATCTTTTTAGGACCCTTGTATATAGCTAGTAACACTCTAACGGAGCTATGTCTGACTACCGACGAAAAAAGCTCATTGTAATCCACTCCCTCTCCTTGATGAAAATATTTGCAACAACTCGAGCCTTATACAGTTATACTTGACCCCTTTAGTAGGCGACATCCCTTCCTTCTTTTTGAAAACCCATCTACAAGAATTAACCAGGCGATATGACTAACTCCCAAGTCATATGCTTGTAAAGTATAACCAACCATATACAGACCCATAAACAACTTTTTATAGGTGGATGGTTCACGAGTAACCATCTCTTCTACAACCTGTAAAGCATAACCAACCATATATAGTAGGCTACGGTAATTTCTTCAGGTTGTTCGGAATTACTGAGAAATAATAGAATTCAACAAATCAGATTTACAGTGGTTCACTCAATAGCTGTTATTCCCACTTTCTAGAGAGATTTTACTAAAAAATTTCAAAATAAAAATAAACAGATAATTGAAGGCAAATGAAACGTTACAATATATAGGGTAACGAAATCTCAAGTTAAACATGGAAATCAAGTATAAAAATGGACAAACATTAAAAATTCAAATATATGACAAATCCAAATAAAGTTGAAAAGTTTTAGTATATACATTTCGATAAATAATCGAATTTTGTGTTACTATTAAGGAAATACATATCTTCATATATAATAAATTCTAAGTGGATATACACATATTAATTACGGGACTACTAGATTTATGACCACAAATTTAAAAAAAAATGATAGAATGAGAGGAAATTTTCAAGTGAGAAGGTCAGAGTTCTAATTCATTTGTGCAACTTATATGCGATAATAATTTTGGGCAATTTTGGTAACTAGGTCTTTTTGAAAAATTAGAGTAGTAATTAGGCTTTTTAATGTTTCAATTAAGTAAATATATCCCAACTTTTTGTATTTATTCTCAAACTCTACACACTCTTCTTTCAAGGGATACATTTACTAAACACAAAACTAGAAAAAGCCTAGTAAACCAAATTGTTTCATAAACTTTTTAACATGTAGTTATTAGTTGTACAACACATTTTACAAATTTTGTCTTTAAATTTTTTATGAGATTTTATTGATTTGGTCATGTTATACAACTCTTATCCATTACAATTTCCATACAATGTAAAATTGGTGAACGTTAGATATCATACCTTTAATATTAAGATAGTGAAATTATTGTATAAATCTTTCTATTAAATGTTATAAAATTACTGTATAAATTGTGGTTGATACTTAAATTGCACATTATTTAAAAAAAAAGTAAAAATAAGAAATAAAGTGGGATACATCCTATATACATTATAAGATTGAGTTCTCTTTTGGAACAGTACCGGGCTTTAAGCTCCTCCCCTCATCAGTTGGACTTATTTACCTGCTACATTCATGATTTGGGCTTTTTTTATATTAAGTGATTTGGACGGCCCATTTCTGTTATCCTTCTCCAGCACGGTTTTACGTCAACATTTTCGTCTTCCACCGCTTCCACGTTCTGAAACTTCCTGAGCAGTCGACACCTTTTCACCGCTTATCATTCTTCGTGTGTGGTGGCGTCTTCTCCTCTTCCGGCGTGGTGTCTTCTCCTCTTCCCACCGAATACAGGTATGTGTCAATCCTCTCCTTGTCTTCCACATCTTTAAATAGGATTCAAAACCTCAATTTTATTTGGGTTTGCACTTCCCAGTTTATCATGTTTGATAAAAAAAATTCGTTGGCAGGATTACGAACATGGATGTCACTGTTAGAGATGAGGCTTTTTCTTTCGAAATTTGGAAGACTTCCCCTCAATCAATCCGATGAGTGAGGTTCTTCGTCGTATGAAGTTCGCAAACGGCCTGACAAACGCCTTATTCTCGTCGGTAAGGTTTCCCTCTGTTTCTAGATTTGTCACCAATTACAGATATGTTGTCTTATGACTCCATTTCTCTTCTCAATCGTTTAATTTGAACGATATTACTCATAGAGCCGAGTTTGGTCATTTGTTCTCCCGTCGCCGACCTCAACTGGTAACTAATTCCTTCCTCTCAATTTCTCTTCTCAATCGTTTAATTTCAACGACATTACTGATAGATTTTGCTATAACACTTGCTTCTCTTTACATCCAAATGATGTTTGACTGAGTTTTTTTTTTGTTGTTGATATAAATTAGAGGTAGAACCTCGGCTACTAGGTGACTATGGTGTACACGGTCACAGATCGTTGAGAGAAATAGAAAGAGGGAGGTGGGAGAGACAACACAGACGACCGCTCTGGTGTCGATCTTTTTCCTTCTACCGGGAAGACAATATAACTGACTGGCTTACATGCTTCTCCTCTTTCTCTGGTTGTCGGTCATATGATATTGATCTGATCTGACCTTTCTTTTATTTAGATTTTGATTCAAACTTTCGTTTGTTTTTTTTATCTTGAATTTTGGTAATTTGAAGCAAATTGCATGGATACATATGATTTAATCCTTATTGATCCTATGATGAACTTTTCTGCATATTCAGCATGTTTGCCTCAATACTGTTTAAGCTTATACAATTTTAAATTTTATGTGCAGAGGAAACAGGTGATTGAGATCACAACTGGGAGCACAACCTTAGATGAGCTATTAGGCAGCTCTATTTTCTTTTGAAAATGAGTATTGACATCAGCAAATTAGGGACTTGTGAAACTAAATTAGTAGCTGAAGATGCAGAGATGAGATCAGGTAATTGTAGGAAGGAATAGGATGTGGTGGGAGCGTATATTGAGAGATCTATGGAGAAAATCATGAGATTCCAACTTCAAGTTTGTAGTGCAAACAGTAGAAGAAATGTTTTTGAGAAAATTATGAGATTCCAACTCAGAGTTGTGCCTCTTGTGTCTGGGGAGTACAAGCGGCCATAGAAGCACTATCTTAGATTTGAATTTGATTTGAAATACACCATTATCAAGTATTAGTTAGTATTTCCTCTGGTGTTTGAAAATCAATACAGTTTTATTTAAAGTCATGGCCTGAAGAATTATTAGATGTTACATTTGGATTTGTTTAGGATTTTTTATTTTATTTTTACTGGTGCTATAAAAATCTTGAGTTAGTTTAATATTCTTGTTGAGTTTGGTTTCTCTTGTTGAATTGATAAAAGACATAACCGGAAAAATTTGTACGCCCATTTCTTTCCTTTAAGTTTAGCAATACCAAAAGACATGTAACCGGATAAATTTTTATGATTTCCAACAATAAATCATAATTAGACAGGATGTTGCACTTTCCTATGACTAAAACTAATTCTAATTACTATTACGTTATTATTGTTATTACCGTTTATTAACCGTACACAAACGTCCGACGGAAAATAAAATTATGACACGCGCGCGCGTTGCGCGCGCCGGCGCATCTAGTGCAATACAAAAATGCACAGGTTATATCATATAACTGTTCATATACAATATAAAGTATAAAAAAAAATAATTAGATATTTAAAAGTAAATAACAAAATCAAACTAGCACAATATCAACAATAAGCTTGGTGAGCTGCTCCTCCTGCCCAACACATAAATTAGTGCGAGATTTCATCCTAAAATCAATTGACAATAGGAGGAGTAGCTCACCAATTGTTCACAAGTTAGGATCGCGAGCTGAATTGAGGATAACCGGTCTGATATCATGTCAAAGTCCGATACATACGGACCGGTAGAGCGGAAGTCGTGCGCATACGAGCGCACATGCGCATTAGGCCAAATCCAGCACATAAACCCGGTGAGTATCCATCCTAAAACCAATTGACAATAGAAAAAGTAGCTCACCAAACTTATATACTAGGTTCGGAGTGTCCCCATAGTGTGGAACCTTATTATCTCCAACAATTATTCATCATATATAACTTTATAATCTTTTGATGACTAATCGAGTAATAAATTTCAACACTCATAAGTCATAATCGACTATAGACCAAGGGAAAACAATTAGAGAAAACAATTAATTTTATTATTTAGTTAGAGGAAGCAACTCGTTTTAAAGATAAGTAATTTAGAAAAATGAAAAATAAAATTTTATTATGGACTGAAAGAATTAGATTAGGAAAAAAAGGAAAAATAAAATTCAATTCATCAATCAGGGTTACATGGAGGTCAGCCTCAAGGGACGACTTTCAGGCTTCAGTGCATAGATATTAGATACAGAGGATTATCATCTATTCAGCTGCAAACAGAAGAGAGAGAGAGACGCGTTATCTCCAGCTTACCAAAGCGGTGGCCACATTTGCAACCCAACCCACCACAATTTCCCTTTCAAAAAATCTCTCCTCCAATTGAAGAAATTCGAATTTTCCCCTTTATAGCTTTCCGATTCAAATACCATGTTCCACTTATCTAATCGAATTTCTCACTCGGTTCATACGGATCGAATTTTTCTTCCCTTTCCGTAACTCCAACCCAATCCATTGTTTGTTCTCAACATTTGTGACCCCCTTCAATTGATTATCTCCCCCTTGGCTCTTTCCAATCGATTCCTGATTTGTTATTCTTTTGCCAAGTTTGATCCGATTTGCTGGAGAAGAATTGGGATATAGTGACTAGGCGTAGATGAAGGATGGGGATTCGGGGGGTCGGCTTTGGAATTGCAGTTCTTGTGCTTTACGGGCGGTTGATACTCGGTGATGCGGATCGGAGCCCTGCTACATGCCCTGCCGTTTCGATTACAGATTCATTTTTAGGGTTTCGAGATTGGGGTTTTGGTGTTAACGATGGCTATGATATCGTCCCTGTTGCTATCATTGAGGTATTATTCCATCCTTTTTGGGTGTGATCTTGTTGTTAGTTTTTAATTTTTGTAATTGCACGTGCTATCGTAGTATTTTGCTGGGAACGAATGAAATTGAAGAAGGTTTGTTAAAGTACCAGTTTGAGTGTAGAAGAAAGCCAACTGATTCATGTTTATGATAGGGAGTTGACAACTGGATACCTTATAGATCTGAATGAATGGATATCCTGATTTTGTAGCTATGTTAAGCATAAATCTGGGAGGATTATGTGCCTAAACGTGGCATTATAGTAAATTGCGTCATGTTATTGGTTTGATGCATATGATTGAAACAAAAAAGTGCTTGTGTTACCATTTCCTTCATGATGGTATTCATTAGCCTTGAGTTCTGATTTCTGAAAGGGGGAAATAGCTGTGTAAATGCTTGCAAATCCAATGGTGGGAGTATGCTGATTCTTTTGGTGTTTCTTGGGAGGGGTTTCATGTCGGGGTAGACCACAATAAAAGCATCCATGCTACAAGCCAATATGCATAAAACAAGCTGTTATAGATAGTTCTTCTTTATGCACTGATTATCCAAACTTGGTTTGAGTTCAGCACCGGCACAAAGTATGAAGTATAATTCACATGTTCTTAACTCGATGAGATGTACAACAGTTTGAATTTCTAACCATAGGTCCATAGTATGATTATAAGGGTTGATTGTTAGTATGCTTGTAAGAGCAAGTTCACCGGTTCGGTTTTAACCGGTTGCCACATATATAAAGTGATATGACGACATCATTGTTGATGTCCACCTGTTTGTTTTAACTGGTTTTCATTTGACATTTGGTGACCTTAGAAATTTCAAAGACTAGAATCTTGACATTTGTTGTGACATTTCTTAACCGGTTATTAACAATATTATAGCTTCTGAAAATATCCGTACTTAATCAATTTAAAATGAGTACTTTTATCATTATTTTTAAAATATCTTATTATTATTTTATTTTAGTAAATATTTTTCAAAAATTATTTGTATAAACACATCATTTTAGGTTCTAATTTTTTATAGTATAATTACTTTTTGTTTGTTTATAAAAAAATAAAAGGGTGTGTTTTTCTTCGAAAAACCCTTTAAATTATACCACTAAAAATAATAAATAAATGAAACCACATTGCATCTAACCGGTTAAGAAACAAAACAGGTTGAAACACATATCCAGTGGCAACGAATAGTATATGACCCAATGACATTTAAACTATTGACTTTTGACATTTTGACCCAACGGGTGAACTTGCTCAGTGATATTCTGCAAAGTGATGTATATTTTCAATATATAGTTAAAAACATTGTATTAAATATGAAGGATCCCTTGGATTTTCCCTTACAGGGAAGGATATCCTAACTTTGAAATTTTGAGCCAAAATGAACTGTAGGTAGTTGGGTACCCTCATTAGAGGAACTGTGGGGGTCCTAAACTAGTGAATTATCAATTATTGCTTTCAGTTTGTTTTCTCGTTCACTTGATATCATAGCATGTTAGGTGCCAATCTCATAAAGTTATTTCTGTAAATTGATTTAGCTAGTGCTTGGCATGTTGGGAGAGTTATGGTGTTCAATATTATACGAGTTTGCCATGAAAATACTTCTGAAAATCAGCATAAACTGGATGACTTTGCTAGTTTTATTTTTATACAAATGTTATGCTTATCTCAATGTAATAATAGAAGCTAATCTTTATTTGTTGCTCTGAAGGGAGGTGAGGTTGCTCTGCAGAAGGCTCTGAATACGATCTATACTGATAGCAGCAAGTATGTAGCTATTCTCTTTTACGCATCCTGGTGTTCATTCTCCAGGGCTTTCAGACCAACTTTTTCAATCCTTGCTTCTTTGTATCCATCCATTTCCCATTTAGCAATCGAGGAATCATCCATTAGACCAAGGTGCAACTCAGAACGAATTTTCCTTAATTTAATATAAGAAAGTACATTATTGCTTTTATAAAACATAATATGACAATACTAAATTCTTGCAGCATACTTTCCAAGTATGGTGTCCATGGATTTCCAGCTCTTTTCATCCTCAACTCCACCGTGCGTGTTCATTATCACGGTCAACGTACTCTTAGTTCCCTGGAAGCATTCTACACCGACTTCACTGGTAAGGCCCTTTTCCTTCTCATATTGTTCTGCACTGATGCTTAGCATGCAACTACTATAAGCACAAGTTGAGTCATGTTGGGTATAGGACCACTATCTTCAAATGGAATGGTTGCCCAAAATTCATTAATTAAGGACCATATTGGGGGTGGGGACTCACAAATAAGATATAAGAATCAAATCATAGAGAATAGAAAACAATGGTGATCATGCAACTACTACCAACTGTATTATTCATGATAGCTTCTTAATACAGGAATCCAATCCAACACAGCTCATCAAGGGGCTATGAGCAAAGTTCAGTGTCTATCAAATTTCGACAAGATAGAAGATAAGGAAGACTGTCCTTTCTCATGGGCAAGATCTCCAGAAAACATTTTCCAACAAGAGACATATCTAGCTTTGGCCACAGCCTTTGTACTCATGAGGTTGGCATACCTCCTCATTCCCTACGTACTCAAAGTTGCACGTTTTGGATGGACAAGGTACATGGTAAATCTGAGACCGAGCCGATTATGGGAGCATCCACTTGCCTACCTCAACAAACTGACTTACCTATTCCATTACCCAAGAGACTCGCGTAAGAGGCACAATTTGCAAGAGGGAGCAAAAGCTGCTAGGACATGGGCTTCAAAATCTCTAGCCTCGGCTGTTCCCATCGGAGAGGCGGGCACTAGCAGAGGCACGAGTTTGGTCGAAGGTCAACAACTTCTCAACTAATAATCCGCGACATGATGAGTTTTTGACCGGATCTCGTTGAAGATGATATAGAGGATAATCTTGTAGGAATCAGAGACTCGAGTGTTTTAGCCTCCTAATGGAGCAGTTAACGCATGTTGAAGGCTGTAAGATTGTGGGTCACTGAACTTCTGTATGGTATGTGAATAGTTGATCTGCAAAGGCTAGAAAAGGTGAACAATTCCGATTAGAAGGGGAGAGAGGAGGATAAAAGCCTCGGTTTGTACCATGAATGAGTTAATTTTTGGAGGTTCAAAACATTCATTATTTGCTTCAGTGCTTTGTGGGATGGAGAGCTGCGTTTGTGTGACTTTGTACCCGCCCTTAACAGTATATTCTTTCTTGCAGCAACTACAAAGTCTGGCCTTTAATTGAAAGGAAGGTTGGTTAGTCATATGTTGGCAGGTGATTCGATTACAGAAAAGGCATAGAGGTCATTCCAATTACAATGGGAGTATGGGACAAAGAAAAAACATTCATGTAAAAACTGGAATCTAAGTGAAAAGGAAACGATTATTGTTATTTTTATTTTTTTTTAAAAACGGAAAGAGGAAGGATTATCAAAGCATCCTTGCGGACGAGAACACGAAGTTCGGGATCGTCCGAATAGGGTGTGTTAGAGTTCGAAATTTCCAAATGGGTCAATCGGTCAGCATCACGGTTGATTTTTCTCTTTGGTGTGTTAGAATTCGAAATTTCCAAATGGGTCAATCGGTCAGCATCACGGTTAATTTTTCTCTTGTACTTAATCAAAACGTGAAAATCTAGTCTAGACATGCCTGGTTATTTTTCCTAGGAAAAGGAATAATTGGTTGGACTCGAAGTGGAGTAGAAATAAAAAGGTTGGTTGAAAGCGGAATATAAATGAAAAGGAAATGATTATGGATTGGACTCGGAGTAACAAGAATAAAAATAAAAAAAGGTTACGTGAAAGAAAACAAAAGGGAGATGTTATTATCATGAAATTAAAAGAATTTTTATTATGTTATTTTAAGAATTAACCAAAAATATTTTTTAGATTATATCAATTTGCTTTGGAGGATATGGCAAATAAAATATAAAAAAAACTCTTAATTATTATCCATTAAAGGGTATACGTCTAGGATGTTATATCTACGTTATGTCATTACAATAAGACACATTCGATTAGCATTCGTTAGGCCATCATAATGGGACATCTTAGGTTAGTTATATTTTAGCCATTATGAGTACATTTTTGGTTAATCATATGCTAGGCTATTATAGGGGACATCTTCCTTAAGCCATAAAAGGTACATCTTTGGTTAATCATATATTAGGCTATAATGGACCCCGTCGGTAAGTCAAATGTTAGTTGGTGTTTTAATTTATTTATGTGAGCTATTGTATTGATGAAAGAAAAGGACAAGTCAGTTCTTCGTGATAGCAGTGGAAGTTGGATGTGTGGTTTCATTGATAATATTGGTGCTTTCACTGCCTTCGTGGTTGAGTTATGGGTGGTTGTGCATAACCTTGATTTTGCATGAGATAAAGGTTTTAGAGGTGTCCACCTTGAGGTTGATTAAAAAATTGTTCTTCGTTTCACTGAGAAGGGTGTTGATGTGGCACACCCTCTGTTTAGCCTGATTATTCGGTGTCAAGGCTTTTTATTGTGAGAATGGGTTGTCAAGCTCAATCATAATTGAGAAGTGAATAAGGTAGCAGATTCGCTTGCCAATTTTACCTTTTCTAAAAACGTTGGTTTATGCATTTCATGCATGGTTTTTCACGCATGGTTCCGTTGTAATTTCCTTTTCGTTCTTAATGGAGCCTTTTCTCCAACAAAAAAAGACTGGCCATCACAACCGGAAATTCTTTTATTACAATCAAACATACCTTTAATTGGAAAAAGTTTTGAGTAATCTTAAGGCATTTCATGTTTTATTAAAAAAAAACTTATGCCATTACACTGAGATAAGAGATTCACATTTACACGAGAATGAAAATGAAGAGGTTGATGGGTTAAAGTACCATTTTCACCAACCACCGGCATAACATTTTACCCGTCATTCATTGGGTGTTCGGGTATTTATTTTGTTTTAAAAGTATAAAATAATTTTATGTTTGAACTCAAATGAATACAAATATAATAATTCACTGATAATGATCCAACATTACATACCAACATACAAAAATAAAATTCAATTTATACAATACCATGCAAACAAACACAACATTTCTGCGTATACCAAAACGTAATCTACATTAAAAAAAGAAGAAGAGAGAATTGGATGAAATTCACCCGAACATAAAATTCATGTACTAAATAACATATACCTATAATTTATTAGGTAAATAGCATCATTTAATTAATAATGACATATTTATTCTTATTACCATATCTCAAATTTATCCAATTTAGTTACAAGGGAATCGGGAAGTTATTATTCAAAAATCTAATAATGAAGGTGAATAATTAATAGAATAATTTACCAATATTCACATTGGAACGTAATATTATTGAATTCGATAATTTTATCATATCTTCGAAATATATAATGTTACATGAAACTAGCATGTTTACAAGAAATATACAAGAATCGAATATACATTATTTACGTAGAACTGTACAAGCCATATATATAGGAATCTCACACGTTATCTGCAAATAAATTGATGATATATGACTTACATGAATTCATAAATCTACCATGTTACATGAACTACATAAATTAGTATAAGATGGTAATAGGGATCTTCAATGTTACACGAAATTAGTACATACACAAGAAAGGTACATGATTGCAGCTACAAGATTCACATGGAAATGTCAAAATTAACGTATATTTATAATTTTCAAAAGAAAATTAAATTGTGAGATCCAACTTGTCCGATTGACATTAGGGGAATAGAGGGATATCAATTTGAGATCAAATTTTAATGACTACATTCATTTATTAATTATAAAAGGCAATATTAACTAATAAATCTTGTAAGTGATTATATGAGGCTAATTTAGTCTAAATTTTTTAAATAACGTCATATTCTAATAAAACTTAATAAGATAAACAAATATTAAATAATGTTAATAAACTAATGCTACATATCAAATCTATTATACTTACTAAATGTAACAGTCAAAAATCAAATATGGCCTAATCGGGAATTTTAGGAAGTTAAACGGGTTTAACGGAATTAAAACCGTCTTAACAAGAGATCGATACCTAGATGATATAAACCCGGTGTTATTTGGAGCATTTGGGAGCTTCAATTAATAAAAATGCAGTTGAGAAAAATGATCAGGACATCGGACATGTCCTAGATATGAAAAAACATAGAAAGGCAAAACGGCCAAAAGAGTCGCTATTTCGTTTCTTAGCGGCTAAGAAAGACGGCTTAGGAATACGCGTTTTTCGAGACAATCGCGGAATAATTATGCATACAATATTTCAGATTTATTATTCCAATTTCGAGAAGTTTGGAGAAGGGGTCTTAAACCGCTTTCGGATCGGTGAAAGGATAATCATCGACTCCGCTAAAGGATAATTATCGTCTTCGCTATAAATAGCTGAAATAATGTTTATTAATTCATTTCCTTTCACGGTTCTCGTAAAAGCTCTGATTTCTCTCAATCTTCAAACTCAGATCTACTCTCCGTTTCTAATCCGATTTCAAATCCGTTTGAGTTTTTGGATTCCTCTCTTCATTCTCTTCATTTTGGTACCGAGTTTCTACATTTCCGCGCAAGGAAAGGCCTGGTCGAGCATATATGATACTAGGGAGGTTCCGTCGCTCAGATTCAGGTGAATTTGATGGTCTCCGAGCGTAGCCTGCGTCGTTGTGATTCCGAATCTTCTTTCGGATCGTCAATCGGGTTAGTAACGAATAAGTTATGAATTTATTCGTTTTTCGTATTGCAATTTCGCCTAAATTGACCTTAGGCTTGCCAAAAAGGATAATTGAAAATTCCATTATGCTCGTTACTTTATTCTCGTGATTATGGGTTGTTTGTTTGATGAGATTTGATGACAGGTGGATTCAAAAATTG
Source organism: Fagopyrum homotropicum (assembly GCA_033239125.1). NCBI lineage: Eukaryota > Viridiplantae > Streptophyta > Magnoliopsida > Caryophyllales > Polygonaceae > Fagopyrum > Fagopyrum homotropicum. The sequence continues at coordinate 8,130,277 of BSWB01000007.1, read as the reverse complement.
CCTGCGGGCAAAACGTTATTCTGGCAAAATTTAATTAATTAATTGAAGGTTAATTAATTAAATTGGGATTCTAGAAAATGCTATAAGCTAATTAAATTCAAAGGAATGAATTTAACTGGTGTTTGAAGCGAGAAGTTTAATACGAGGAATATGATATTCTCAACAGGTGTTGTTGAAGGTTTCGGGTTAACTATAGCTAAGTTGCTTTGTGAGTGTATCCAAGCTCGATAAAGGAGGATAGTGCGAGTGGGAAACGGACTCAATAGTTGGTTTGCGAGGTTTTATTGTTCTTACCTGCGAGGTAAGTGTATATGAATTACACTTGCTTAATATATGTTATGTATTTAATATGTTATGATTTTATGCATGTTTGAGTGTATATATATGTTTGTTATGATTGTATGCATGCTTATATGTATATGAGTGAGACGATGATGATGACTTGATATTCCTTATGAAAGCATGCATGAGGTACATGAGATGATAGTGGAATGAATGTGATGAAAGAATATGATGAAAGCATGAAATTGAGTTATGATATGAAAGTGATAATATAGGATGGTAATTGATTAATTAGCCCAACTGGGTCCCGCACGGGTTTCCGGGGGACGAGGTCGCTACCTGATCTACAGGGGGCTTAGAGGTCGCTACCTGATCTACAGGGGGCCTCAAGATAAGAAAAACAGCCAGAGGTCGCTACCTGATCTACAGGGGGCCTCAAGATGAGAAAAATAGTCCAAGATCGCAACCTGATCTACAGGGGGTCTTAGGACAAGATGGCCGAGGTCGCTACCTGATCTACAGGGGGCCTAGGACGCCATCGGGTTGGCCAACCAAAAAAAAAAGAAAGAAAGAAAGAAAAGAAATACGAAAGCAATGAAAAAATATATCGTACGATCAGTTGGGGCTAGTTAGTTAATTATCACCTATGCATCGATGCAATCGAGTCTAGCATGTTATATGTTATGTTATGATTATTTATATGTGATGAGATGATATGAGATGTTTATATGAGATGATATGTTTATATGTGATGTGTGATAACATGCTTGAATGTTTATGTGAAATGTGATGTGAATGGTTGTGGAATTATATGTGAATGTGGATATGTATGCATTGATCGACTTTGGAATGTGAGGAAGGGTATAGAGTGTCCTTTGGGGACGGGATATTAGATACTTATATATATTGGGAGAGTGCGATTTGTATACCCTTACTGAGCGTGTGGCTCATTGTTGTTATATCCACATATTTTTCAGCTACTCAGACTCGGCCTGATCAAGGCAAGGACGTTGGACCCAACACTTGGATTTGAGATCATATCAGGTGGGCTGTTATGGAATGCTACCGCCTAGGATGTTTTGTGTGGTTTTAAACAATTGTGTTTTGTTAAACAGAGCTTATGACGTATGTTAGTATGTATATATGTTGTGAATATGGTTGTAAGATAAAGTTTTAAAAATTTACGTTTTCCGTTTTTTCGCTTATTGTTTTACACAGGGTTAATTAATTGGTAATCAACTAGAAATGAAACAGGTGTCACACTAAAACAGAGCACGGGTTGATGACGTGGCGCAGTGTGGACGCAGGATTTTTGAAATTGAGCTCCCACAATTAAAGCCAATAAATCTTTATTTTTTACACTATTTTTTAAACCATAAAATCTTTTATTATTAAAATAATAATTTTATAGAAACCAAATCTATTATACTTATTAAAATAGAGCACGGGTTGATGGCGTGGCGCGCTGTGGACGCAGAATTTTTGAAATTGAGCTCCCACAATTAAAGTCAATAAATCTTTATTTTTTACACTATTTTTTAAACCATAAATTCTTTTATTATCAAAATAATAATTTTATAGAAACCAAATCTATTATACTTACTAAAACAGAGTACGGGTTGATGACATGGCGCGCTGTGGATGCAGGATTTTTGAAATTGAGCTCCCACAATTAAAGCCAATAAATCTTTATTTTTTATACTATTTTTTAAACCATAAAATCTTTTATTATTAAAATAATAATTTTACGTTATGTGCGAGTTTTAATTAAATTGATTTCGAATTGAATTTTATTTTTGAAACGTTCCATCAGATTTTAAGCGAACAATTATTTTTTTATAAAATCCATCAAAATTTACGTTGTTTTTTTTTAAAAAAATACCTATAAATATATAATAAATTTTTACATGATTTCGTTGGATTTTTGTGATAGTTTTTTAAATAAAAAAACTTCCATTTAATCAACAAAATTGATTTCCACTTTGATGGTAAATTGATTTCCATTGTTGTTATATCTTTTTATTATGGATTTTAATTAAAGTGGTTTCGATTTCATTTCCATTTTAGTTATATTTTGTGTTAGGATTTTTATTCGAACGAATTTTTTTCCCGAACGTTCCATGTGATTTTTTTCATGGTTCCCTTATAACCTTTTATGTTTTACAAATTTGTCGAAAAAAGTTTATTTTTTTGAAACTAAAAATTTTACGTCATGGGCGAGTCTATATCTACTACTAGAGCAGTATACATGACAGTTTACGCGGTGCGTTGTGAGAGTAGTATTTCGAAATGGAGCTCCCACAAGTTTTTTTTGAAATTGTATAATTAACAATCGTTTTTATATTGTTTCATCCCTTGATTTGATTTTTAACCGTAACCCCGTGTATCTGATCTATTTTCAAGTTATTAAAAAAAAAAATTGACGTGTACACCTTTTTTTTATATTAATTTTATTTATTTATTGATTTTCTTCCACCCATCAGCAAATAAGTTATTTTTAGATAATAGTTATCGGACTTTGAAGTTAATTTTGAATTAAATTAAATTTTTTAAAATTTTTTTTAGTTTGCAGATATAGACCGCGTTATATTAATTAAATTTTTGTTAAATTATGTTAAGTTTCTTAACTTGTAGATCACATAAATCTTTTGTAATTTTAATAATTAAAAATAAAATTAACTAATTAACTAATAGATTTATAGTCAAAAAATAATTATTTAAAATAAAAATTTTAATACACCAATAAGCATTATAATCCAAAAAAAAAAACAAAAGAGTTGTTAAATACAAAAATAATTGTAAAATTAAATTGTTACCCATTGACCAAGAAAAAATCCCTAAACTCATTACATAATCGGAAAAAACAAAAATATTATTATTCTATTAAGTATGTCCATAGTATAATCTCATTTAGTAAATTTATCCTTAAGAAAGTAATGTTGGTAAGTCGATTAGATTAGAGAAGTATACAAAACAAAAGCACGTACAAAAACCTATTTCACAATATTCTTTCTCATTTTTTTCAAAACCCGCAAAAGGTGCGGGTATTATACTAGTTCACCCTAAAAAAAAAATACTAATGGGAGGATGAGAAACCTAAAAATTTAATTAGTTAAAAATATTAGCGTTTTTACAAAATATTTATTTGCTTACTTTTAACGGCGGTACTGAGTGCTGGCCAAGTCAACTAATCAGTATAAATGAACGGTTATACTGTTATAGTACTTCTTCGCGCCTAATGCATCTCAAAAGCTCTGAGATCTCTCCCCTGACCCCGAGAGCGAGCAGAGAAACTTTCTCATTGAGATCTTAGGTATCGAAGACAAGATCGCCATTTGTGCTCAGTGATCACATAGCACATTTTTCGATCTTGTAGGATAGATAAGTAGATCGCTATTTGAAGTTGTTCTTCAATTTGCCGTTCGTAATCTGGTGTTACTTATCCTACCTCTGGTGATCGTTGTATTTCGAAATTTCGTGTAGAATCTCTTCCAAAATGCAGAAATTAGGGTTTAAAGGCATGAAATCTCTTGAACGTCTCAAATCCTATCAAGTTTCGATGCCAAAAGCTGCTGAACATCTCCCAGGTTCAACGCGCTTGTGGTCCGATTCATCTACTTCAGGGAGCTTCACAGGACTGAAGATCGCTGCTGGTTCGTTATCTTTACAGGAACTTTAATGTTTATAGGTTTCTGGTTGGATTTTGTTCATAATGCGTTCATTTTTGCAGAAAAAATGGTTCAGGAACAAGCTTTGTTAAAAACTGAGCTTGATCTAGCGGTACGATATCTTTTGCTCTCGTTCATTCTTCTTCCGATCCTTTACAAAAAACAGCAAAAATTCGATTACATAACACTACGAGGAAATTCTAGTTTTTCGAATTGACAGACCAGTTAGGGATTAGTGCATCGTATTTGATTTAAATGCGACTAAGTTTTTTGCAACTGTGTTCCGGTTTGAATTGAAGAATTCGAAGCTGAAGAAATCTCTGGAGCATATTAAGATATTGGAAGAAAATTTACAAACTGCATTCAATGAGAACTCAGGTCTCAAAGTAAAGTATCAAGAACTTCAGAAACACTGCCAGGGATTAGAGTTAAAATTCTCTTCAACTAAATCCCTGAGCGATAAACTAGCTGAAACAGTGAATGCGCTAGCTAGTCAGGTCGAGAATGGTAGGTACAAAATTGGTTTACAAGAGGCTATTTGAATATTTTTCTTTCATCACGTTCTCTAACCAGGTGTTCCAATCTAAACAGTGGAGAAGGACAAGCATTTGTTTGAAGAAGAACTGTCTGCCAATTCAGCAATAATGGACAGCTTGAATGATCAGCTGAATCATCTTTCTCTAAAGTTGGATTCTGCTGATCAAAAATTAAAAGATCGTAAGTTTCTATTTCCGAAATTTCAATTCATGTAATACATTAGAAAGTAAATTGAAAAATATTATCATACAACAGCAGAATTAGATGCATGACTTTGTTTATCTGGATTTTGATGGAGACATTGATGGTTGTTCCTTCATCAATGAAACTCAGGTGACAAGGAGTTGGTGGAACTAGGAATTGAGAAACAAGAAAGAGAGACATTTTATCAAGATCAACAGGTTAAATCTGCAGAAGCTATGGAGAATAAAGGTGATGTGTCAATATGGAATAAGATTTAAGTAGATTTATCCTTCAAGTAATAGCTTGGTACTTATATATGCTGGCATTAACTTTCTCTGTTGTTGGATTTTGTTCAATCTTCTAGACTGTGTATTCGAGCCTACCAAATTATTTATGCAATGAGGCACTGTTTCATGAAAAGTATATTATCTTATAAGTGGAATATGTTGATTGCAGATGTTATGATCAACTCTCTAGAAGAAAATGTGACGGCTTGCAAGGCAAACATTCAGAGCTTGAAAGCTGACGTGGACAATGCCCGTGGAGAAATAAGACATAAAGAAGAAGTTATCATGCAGATGAACATCTCACTTGACAATTTAGAAAGAGAAAATACCAACATCCACGCAACTAATCACGAGCTTTCTGACAAATTATCAAGATCTCTACTGGAGATACAAAGTCTTAAGGATACAGCTAATGCTTTTTCCATTGCATTGATTGAACTGGAGAAGCAAAGTCTGACGATGGAAGATCTGGTTACTAAGCTCTTTTCCGCGTATGATACAATCTGCATGTTGTGCAAAGACGAGAAAATGGTTCTTATTGAGCATGCTAAACAGAAGCATGACCAGCTTCATCAAGAGTACTTGCATATGAATTCAGAGAAGGATGGACTACAGTCAGCAAATCAGAAACTAAATGATAGAGTGTATGAACTCCAAAGGGTTGAAGAATCCTTATTGGTGCAGCATGCAGAAGAATGCCAATCATCAGAAGAGCAGATCAGGAAATTAGAGTCTGAAGTAAACGATCTTACCTCAAGGAAGAATGATAATGAAAAGTTGATTATGGAACTGGAGGAGAAGACTGGAAACCTATCTGAATCTCTAAGATCATCCCAGGATAAAACGGTACACCCTATCCAAATATTCATAGGCGGTTCAAAATAACTTTCTAGAAATTTAAAACATTATTTTTGTATGAGCTATGTTTTCTTATCACTACAATTTCTCAGTTGGTCCTATTTATGACACTATCATTTTGTAACCTTGCAGAAAGAGTTGTTACTGCGATTATCAGAACTCGAATCAGAAAGCAAAGAAAAAGCAGAAAAACTACAAGCTGATGCATGCAAAAGGGTAGACGAAATCATGGTATTGAAAGCAGAGCTAGGAAAGTGTGAGGAGCAAGTAGATTCTCTGGAGAAACAAATGAGCAAACTAGGTATTGATTTGTTGGAAAAGGAACAGCTGATAATGCAGTCCGAGGAAAGAGAAAAGTGTTTGGAGAATCAAAAAGCAGAGGTCAAACTTCAGTTAGAAAATATCTGATGCAGTTCTTTTTGACCCTATGATATGCTTAGAAATTCTGCCATCTGTGTTTTTAGATTCAAGCACTGTTGGCTACCGCAGAAAGTAAGTGCAGTGATGCTAAGAAGCAGTATGATTTGATGTTGGAGAATAAGCAATTAGAGTTGTCTAAGCATTTGAAGGAGATATCTCAGAGGAATGATCAGGTTTTACATTCACACAACCTAATAGAGGATGTTCAAATGCTCATAAAATTTGGCTTATAAGTTAACCCTGACAGTACTGCTTTTGAACCAGGCAATAAATGACATAAGGAGTAAGTTTGATCTGGAAAAGCAGGAGATTCTTTCCCTTGAAAAAGAGAAGGTACAAGCTTCATTGTAATAACTATGCCCTTTGTGTTGGACATGAACTTTAATTGTACATTTTGGACTTTCAGGCAGACAAAGCTGTTGCAGAAATAGAGAGGAACTGCGAGCAAAGACTTGAACTGTGTAAAAAAGAATCAGAGCTTCATTTGACGCGTATCCATGAAGAACAAACTATGTTGGTATGATTTATAAAGATTGTTAATACTGCCATAACATAGTAGAGGATGTGAGCAGTATCTGCCTAAGTGACTGAACAGGAGAGATTTTAATTCTTAAAGTTAAATTTACAGAAAATCAAGGCGATCAGGAATGAGCAGGAGGTTCAGTTAAAAGCTTTAAAGCTGCAATATGAAGATCAATGCAGAGACCTTCAGGATCAACTAGATGTTCAGAAATCAAAGGTACTAGTTTGCTATGAAGCCTTTTTCAAAAATCATTTCTCGTCTTTTATGGTCATTAAACAGGTCACAAAATCCCAGGAAGAAAAGCAGAAAACCCTGCTTCAGATGCAATGGAGAGTGATGTCTGACAGACCACAAGCACAAGAAAATCAGGAAGTAGATTCTGAGAAGGTCAGCTAGTCTAACATCTTAAAAAAGAGTTACTTTGCCTACAAAGGAGGTGAATGGCCACAAAATTTGTTTATAGATGGATATTAAATAGAAATGGCCAATCAAAATTTCATTTTTTTCTTCTTAAATATTGGTTTAGCTTCATGCCTTCATTCATCTACGTGATATGCGCCTTTATGTAACTATTCTATATTTTCCTACTGCTAAAGGAGAAACATGCATCCCTAATATGTGATCATTTTAATAATGCTACAAATGAGTTTTAAATGATGTCTGTTCTGTAAAATATGTCTAATATGTGATCATATCAATAATAATAACTGAATTTCACCTGAGATTTTTTCTGTTTTCCTTAGGAATTCTCAGTTTCATCTGTGAGGATGAGAGATCCTGTCATAAGGAAGAGAAACATACATGCCTCGGTTAGACCCAAGGCAGATCGAAAGGTATCAAAGCAGTGAAATTTATATAGCCTTAAAATACGCTTTTTCCTAAAATTAATGTTCTTACTCTTGTCTCGGTGCATGCTTATACCGAGTGTAGGACTCCCCTTATCCAGCTGAGCAATCACCTATGACAACCTTGCTCAGAAAGGTTGAGAAAGCGAACTCAGGCATAGTAGACGGATCAAACCACAGCAAGAAGGTTGATTTTTCCCTCTCTCACTTCTAAAAACAAAATTTTCAATTTGACAAAATCTAATCTATGATGTTTCATGTTATCATGTTTCATTTTGGCCCTAGTTAGTCGTTACCAACTCCGTAATTAGACATTATTACCTCACCCTGCATGTAAACACATTTTATCTGACCGGACGATACAGTTTTGTCATTTTGGGTCCTGCATTGCGTTATGGAACTTGCAGGTAACTCGAAGAGAATATGAGGTTGAAACAAACAATGCTGGAAAAATTACCAAGCGCCGTAAAACACGAACTGTCATGTTTGGGGTATGTATTGTCTTCAAGATCGAATCTACTCATAGTATTCAGTGTTTCATTAGCATTACAGCTTTATAAAATCTCTTTCAAATTGCATCAGGATCCTAGAAGACATAAGAAGGTTACACCCAAAAGCACGCCGAGGCAAACTAACAAGGCAAGTATAACATAGAACAAACGAGTATATTCCCCTATATCTACTTTCCTAACTTCGTACTAATAGTAAACATTATTAAATTGTTTTGGTACAGGGAAATACTGGCATTATTCATACACAGCAAGCCAACATAGGTGATCTATTTACAGAAGGGTCGCTCAATCCATATGTCGATGACCCGTATGCATTTGACTGATGGTTAGAGGCTCTAATTCCATTTGTTCAAATATAAACTCATTTGCATAGTTGAAGTTCCCATCTGAAGATGAATAACATTGAGCAGCTGTTAGACAAAAGGTACCTGCTTGCCTACCCATTTTATGACCGTATCCTGCTTAAGCATGGTTTTGTTCTATTGTCAGGATTTGAATTGTTTGTTTTACAGTCAACAGATATACGTTTACTACGAATGTTTTGTACAGTAGCTACATATTTTGGTTCGAGAATCGAACATCCTTGTCAACAAGTAACAACCACATTTTTTGGATTTTTAGGAGCAAATTTTTTTAAAAAGACAACTTGAGTTTTAATGCGTTTGAAAATTTACACAAGCGCTTTAAGGATCATCTCTTTTATTTATTTTTAAAATAATTTTTTTTGTCTAATATTCATAACTTAACTATAAGACATAGCTTTGAGGATCACTCTTTTTAAAGAAACGTTGCATGACTGTGCTGGTAATTTTTTTTTAATTACTTGGATTTATTAAAAAAAAAAAAAAAAGGGTCTGAACCTGAAGCGTGTTAGGTATTAGTAAATCACTGTGCACCTAGCAGTTCCATATATTGTAATCGATCTCATCAATGTGTTAATCCTCCACTTATTTAGTAAGTGGATGAACTCAAACCGAGTTTTTGTCAAGTTGGCCTCAAACTCAAGATCAAGTAGCCCGAACTCAACATACTAGAGATTGACTAAAAATGTAGCAATGCTTGTTGTGCAGTGAGTGAACAAGTTTGACCCTAAACCAAACTCGAGTAGTTCGACTCATACAACAACATTATAGAAAGTCTTTACTCTTTATTGGGTGATTAGTCCATTTTGGATAATAATATTAAAGAAAATGTAAATTGTATTGGACATTTAAATCTCTACTATTAGGAGTAGAAACTAAAAAGTTGGACGAACCCAATTAAAAAAAAAAGTTGAAAATTACTTCAATACCCTCACAGGCAGTACATATATGTTTCTGTAATGAATACTCTCATTTAGTTATTTTTATTGGGTCATATTTCTTCATTCTTCTATTTTCTCCTTTTGGTATACTAGTATGTAACCAGTTCCTGTTTAACGGGCAAAATCTCTAGTTGAGACCATATGGTATGATGTGCCTGGAAACTACTGTATTTGCTATCATAACCTGAAAAACTTCCTAGGTGAATAAAAACACGATGAGTGGAAACCAATTACTGCAGAGTTTCCAAAACAATTCTACATAGATTTGACGAAGATAACTTTTAAAGAGATCAGTGACAAATATACAAGAATCACGGTTACGGGCTACATACAAAAACCCCTACAAGATTTGACCTTATTTTTCTCTCTATAAACCTGAATTTAAAAGTGAAAATCATTCAAGCACACAAGGTATCTTGTGTGACTGAATCCCACATAGTTGGTTCCTTTTAATACAACTTATTTGGGAGTTTCCTTGTTCATTGTCTCAACTTTCTTCTTCTCCATCTCCAGCTGTTTGCAGTTTTGTTCGTGTGCTTGATCGAACATTCTTGTGAAGTTCAGTATGGTTGACACCACTACATCCAAAAATTTCAAATAAAATCCAAATCTGTACAAACCTCAAATGATACTCTCTTTAATGAACCAATCATTACCTTGTTCAAATGAACACCGAGCCGGATCCTCCCCAAAATAGGTAATCAATGCATCTACTTTCCTACCCTGAAAATTTGAATTCATCTTCAGTGTTGGATTATAAGAAAACATTAAAGAGGAGAAGCAAGAAAGCAAATACTAAGGTTTAGACATACCACTCCAGAATATAGCAAGGCAAGAGATTTCACTTCAGCCTCAGCAGAGCATATAAACTCCTTGAGATTCTGAACAAGGGACACTCTATAAGTTTGCTGATAAAAAGAGACCTAGTTCTCCAGTCAGTAAAAGTATATAATCTTCACTAGCCCAGCCAAAGCCGGTGCTAGGAATGACGACACCACATAGAAAATTAGGATGGTCAGACTGTTGCAATATCAACTGAATAATGTAGTCAGGGTAAGTGTGTCATGGTAGAGCCCAGAGACTGAAAAAAGCATCACTTTTATGTTTTGATTCACACAACTCGCCAACCCCGAAATAACAGAGGAAGGTCAATTATGTCTAGTGTTACGGGGGCAAACACATACATCTCATTAAAGATCACTTCAGTATGCTCATTTGTGACAAAATGATCTGGCTAAATGCCAAATAGGATGACTGATGCTTCATGACTAAATCCTTTTTCATGTGAATAGAATAAAGCAATAGAGTTTCACTCGATGATATAAGCTTTAGCTAAAGTTACTTTGTAACATATATGCGCAATAGGGAATGGAACCAGCCGATTGAGCAACATTCATTTTATCCAATTCTATAAACTATATTCTTTCAATAAAATAATCTGAAAGTTACAAAGAGAAGAGCTAGCGTATGTGGGAGCAAAGTGAAACATCAACTGTTTGCATCAGCAAGAGTTTTGACATTTTGCCAGCTGCATAAAAATTTACAAATCAATGCTACGCCGTCCCAAGAAGACCGGCTGTCAAACAAATATTGTAATCAGCAAGGAAGTACTAGGAAGGGGATCAGGCTGGAATCCTAATGAAGGAATGTGGTAAGTATGTTATACAAACAAATACCTTGCGAAATGCATCTGACACAGAACCATCATTTTCCGACGAAGAAAATTCCTGTAGAACTCTCTCCAGTCCCTTACTAATTGACTGCATCTCCTCGGCAAGAAGTTTTATTTGTACCTGGTAGAAATTTTGAAACAATAATATTGTGTACATATTTATCCCGATAGAACTATCCAAACAGGACTAGAACTGAATTATTGGGTTTAGAGTAGAACTTTTTACCCAGAACACAATGATTCAAACCCCAACTGACCCACACAACCTTCTTAGTCAGTTTTGATTAAAAATATTGTCTCAACCAAGAACTTGAAAAATCCATCATTTCACAACCAAATTGGAGGGCTAAAGAGTTTGAAATAAAACCTAGTCTACTAACAAGTCCATTAGATACTTTCTTACCATTTTTCTTGGTTTAAAGATTTCTATACTTAAACAAGTATAATTTTAAAAATGGGTTTACATTATCATCATAACATTGCATGCATATTTCTCATTTATGTTAATCATACTTATACAATCATTATGATAAAATACACTTAAATAGTTACATACACCATATAGTACTGCTATTAATAAGCCGAACATACTATTTCATTTACTTGATAAATAATTTTTTTAGATATACCAAGTATATACAAATTTTGACTTCCAAATTCTATTAGTAGCCTGCCACACGTTATGAAAAGAAGGCGATTTTAACCTATGAAGTAAAGGACATTATTTAGAAACTGCTGTTTGAGGGTTAAAAATAATTTAAGTTTAGATATAACACTAATTGACCAGGTTTATGTCAACCGAAAGTTTTGAGTTAGGCCTTTCTTGACATTTCTCAACCGATAACCCAAAGCAACCCGACTGTCTAGCATCACCCAACCAACACGTTCAAATACAAGTGATTACTAATGAATCTAAGATCAGCATACCTTTGATGCAGGTTCTAAGCTGGTAAGATCCTTCGAAAAATCTAGCAGCTCCGGTAATTTTTCGCTGATCACCTAAAGCCAAGTAGTGGTAAGTAACACATGGTTGAAACAAAACATAATGACACACAAGTGAGAATCGATATAAAGAAGACAACAATTTGTATGTAGTACTATCACCTTGCAAAGATAATGCATCAAGGTCATCTTATTATTCCTTGCACGAGTTTCATTGAGCTTAAGTAAGCTATCCAACCGAAAACCAACGGCAGCACCTAAGATAAGTTTGCAAATATAACAAAACAACAAGATAGAAGCATCGAGTTAAGTTTTCATAAAACCCCAATATTGGTACACACAATAACTTAGACTAGGAACTGCAAGACTAAGGTAGGAAAAGTTAAAAAAAAATATTGGTTGTACATACAGAAAACAATAACAAATTTTCATTGCATGCCCATATTCATACGGAAACAACAGCATGTAAGGCGGGTATCGGCTTATTGTTTATTAAACCCCTCCTGCTAGCCAGCTGGCTCTTCTATCTATCTATCGAAAAGGCACATGTACACGTAGAAGAACATAAATGAAGCAAAGGGGAAGTCACTTACCCCTAGCAGTTCCCTGGTTCAATGCATTTCCTAGAGAAAGAACTGTCTGCATTATTCTCTTCAGTTTTGCTGAACTTCTGATCTGAGAACATGAGCAGGGAGATCAATATGAAACTTATCCTTTACAGCCATGCTCCAGTATTATCAAACATAAATTTGATTTTCAGACTCATCTAGTGTCTAGTTTTTTGGGGGCAGGGATCATTGGGAGACCTTATTTTTACACCTACACCGGACATCAAAATCTAACATCATTATAAAATTTTAACTTGCCTGATCTGATGCAGAGCGAACGGCATCCAGATTATGTCTAAGCTCTGAGACCTACAATATAATTCATAAGAATATCACAAATTAAGACTATCTTATATCTGTTGACTTTTGACATGGGTAATTGAATTCTAGTTCCTGACCTGGGTACGAAACTGTATCTTAAATGAGAAAACCCTGAGTTTAGCTTCAACTCGTGGAACTTCCATCAGTGACAAAAAAAACTGCCACATGAACATGGTATAATATATATTACATGCCTAACTTGGAAAAATAATCCAAGATGCTAAGTCAAAAGAATTCAACATACCTGCTCACACTTCCCTAATTTATCACGCTCCCCATTGTAATTCTGATAAGGAAACAAAAGAGTAACCAGTAAACACACACCAATATAAGTGTTGGATATTTATGTAACCACAACAACATATTCTCCTCATCAATAACTGTTGGATGTTCATGTAACCACAACAACATATTAAACATGAAAAATGGGCATTTACAACACTAGTTTTCAAGAAAAACAGTTTTTTCACAAGAAATATTTTTGGATGAAAGAAAGCTCGCTTGCTACACTATTGTACATAGTAGACTGCGTCGATACTTATGGTTATTCAAATGTGTGCCCATGGGCACATGTTAATGATTTAGAATGGTAAATATATCAAACTTGTTACCCTAAATTGGAATGTTTGAACCCTATAAAATTATTCAAAATTGATAAATTATGTACAAGAATGGATATAGTGACTAAATACACATCACGAACATATGCCCTTGCACACACTAGAAAAATCCATATTTAATTCCAACTCGATGCCCTCATCAAGCCGAAGAAAATTATAGACTGGCTAACCTTCAGTAGGTCCATTTCCTCTTTTGTCGGACAGAACTTTATAAGATTGTCAACTTGATCAGCATCCATAACAGATTCGTCCAAGGAAAGTACTAAAGTCTGCAATGTTATGAGTGGTAGGAAAACTATCAAACTTTAAATTGTTGAAGACCAAATTTTAAAGGTGCAAGTCTTACCAGCAGGAAGAAAAATTACAGTACAATAAAACAATGGTGCAAGACTGGAGTTATCGAGTTCCCTTCTTTGAAACGGTGAAAAAGAAACTCACTTTGTGCATTCTATCCAAAGTAATCCTTATAATCCATCTCTCAGAAAATCTTTTGAGAAATTAATCATTACAAAACAATGTAACTTGAGTTTTTAAGGAACCTCAAAGAATTGACAGTATTATGCATTATAACACTGAGGTGTCATCCAATAACTCCTAGAAGAAGAGTGTACTAATTTGGACCTAGAATTACAGGTAGGGTTCCATGTAAAGTTAGGATGACTATTTTCAGTGAAAGTTAGTTTTCTTGTGTTTTTATAATGTAATGGAAATAAAATTAAACTATATTGTTGTGTTTGTGTAAATTAGATCAGCTGACTTGGCTAGATCTGAAAGAAAAATATTCCTCTAAAGTTCTTAACTGAAAGATTTTGTGTCAACGGAATGGATGACCGGGGAAATTTTTTCCTTTCAGTTCACTTCCTTAGTTCCTTTTGTTTAATTAAATTTTAAAAACAAATTATTAACAATTTCATACTATAAACATCATTACTTGTTGAGTTATACAAAATATGATAACACTGAAGGTCAACACTGGACAAAACACAATTCATAAGGGTCTGCAGAATACCGCAGTAAGTACACCAGAGTAATTTCAAGGCATGACAACAAAAAGGGAAAGAAAGAAAGCACGTTGTTCTAGGATGAAGAAGGCCATCTCTCTATGCATGAAGCAAAGATATACGGGATTTCCATGATCATATGCCACTCTTTCAGTCTGTTTTTTTTCCTTAAAGTACTAAATTAACTCCATGAAATTGCTAGAAAATATATTCCAAATCATCATATTGTGCCAGCAAAGTAGAACTGACGATGTTAAAGTGAAAGTTGATAGTTTAGCACAACAATAAGCATTTTGAATTTGTTCAGAACTTACCATTAGCTCTTCTGTTGGAACTTTAACCTTTGACAGCATAATTTCACAATTACATGCCCGTCGAGTATCAATCTGCCATCACAAGGGTTTAGTTTAACTTCCACAATATTGTAGACTATTATGTAGATTCATTTTAGAAAAATAACAAAGCACACTGATCAAACTAATTAACTTCCGCTAGCTATTACAAGCAGCAACACTAAAGAGCCAAAACATCCTAAATGATAAAAGCCTACATATCCAGATCCAAACTCACCCTCCTAAAAGCAGGCACTAAGAGAACACAATTACCAGTTTACCGCAGCTAGCTACTCTTCTGTTATCAAACAAGTTAATGGTGGTTTGACTTGTTATATGCTCACTCATTCACATTTTTGTCCAAACAAAACAGAAGAGAGTTGATTCACAGATTTGATTTCATGATTAACTACAACCAAGAAACATATGATCAGCCTATATCCACCATCATATAATCCTAAATAACTATCCAGAGAACATTATAATTGAACAATTGGCATACATAAAACATAAATTTTTATTATTATTATAGGAATCACATTCAGCTTTCTAGTTTTCTTCAAGTGATATAATGGTCATGAAAACATATTTCCAACAGCTCCCCATTTTTTTGCAGATGTGGAAACTAGCACGTCCCTTTTGCGAAGTACCGAAATCCCATCCAATAGCAATATTAATCTAAAAATTGTAAGCTTACCAGTTGCACTTTGTCAGGCTTGGACTGTGTAAGTTGGCTAGACTTTCCACCTGAAGTCCCACGGCCTGCAGTTGGAGCTGCTGCAGAGAAAAGGCTTTCAAGTTCGGACATGTCAATCTCTGGAGCACTAGCAAGGTGATAACATAAACCATAAGTCCCAACTTAGACAAACTGATCGAACTGCACTAAATAAATTTGCTTATAGAAGAGCACATACACTGACGGCTCCCCAGACTTCTGTGTCTCAGCCCATAGACTCCCTTTCACTGCCCTGTTCAATTTCAACCAATGCAATGGCTTCAGTTTTTTGGCCTGCGCATTCTTCGTACCTAATGAACGCACTGGACCCCGACTCTTTGCATTAAAGGAAGGTGGCGCCGGGATAGCAGCACTACCAGGTTTTGGATTTCCATTATTCAAACCAGGTGGCGGTGGGGCTGAAGGGACAGAAGGATTTTGCAATTTTGTCTCAGAGTTTGTAAATGGAGAACTTGGGGCCGAAGGTGGTGGGGGCGGTGGAGGTGCATTATTTGTTGGAACTGATGGTAAGATAGACTGTTGTTGTTGTTGTTGTGGTGGTGGTGGTGGTGGTGGAGGAGGAGGATCGGGAGTGGGGGGAGGTAGAGGTTGAACTGATCCAGCAGGTCCAGCTTCGCGACTTGATGGCGTAGAAGACAATGCTGGACTAGATGGAGGTTGTGAGGGAGGAGGTGGAGGTGGTTGACTCTTAGATTGGATGTTCTCTGTGATCAAGGGTGGTGGCGGTGGCATAGGTGGTGATGTAGAAGAAGACTGTTGTGGAGCATGAGATGGAACTGAGGAAGGTGCATGAGAGGTCGACTGTAAACGATTAGAATCTATTACGTCAGAATCATTGACTTCTATGCCATCTTTGGTCTTCATACCGCTTGAAAAACGTGGAGTTTTATTTTTTACATGTGCTCCAATGTCTTTTATTGACTGGGAGAAGTCTACTAAATCTTCAACTGAGCAGAAACGTTTAATTGGCTGCTCTGAAGCCTCGTTCTCATTTTGCTCAATTTGCTCCTTCAGTCTACTTGCATCTGAAGACAGTGATTGCAACCTTTCTCCTAAATTACTAAGTACTGCTGTATGTATTTGCTCTTCCGTTGGTCGGTCAACATTTGATTTGCACATTGGTGTGCTACCTTCTATACCTTCCTCCCCAGCTTCATCTGACCTTTCTGGAGTATGTGATTCAGATATCTTTTGAAGTACACTAAGAGCTGCATCTGCTCTTGAATCCAGCCAATCCACTTGGCTAAAGAACTCCTGCACTTTAGCGAAGGCTTCGACCGGAAGTCCCTCCTTTTCCTCAAAACAAGATGAAATTGCAGCAACAACGGAATCAACAGCATCCATGTCTGAGAAGAGAATCTTTATTACAAGATAAATGAATCAGTATCAACATAAATGAACTTAAGTGGCAGCTCAATAATTGTTGAACCTATTCAAAGCTTAAAGAGCAAACCTCTGCTCTGAAGTCCTTGGGAAAATTTTCTTTAGTATGCCATAACGTGTCCACTTCCTCTCGATTTAACATTAGAATATTGGACCTTATAAAAGCAGTATTAAACATGACACGAAACATTGTTTCTTCACGCTCCATATACTCATCGAGGCTGGAACACTCTAGCACTATATCCCCTAGGACATTGCAGTTGATATCAATCTTTACAATTTCTGACTCAGCCTGCCATGTAACCAATATCAGTACTGCAGAAGCATTTGTCAACGGATTCAGAAAGTGCATTGTAATCAAACAAACTCCAACCATGTCAAAAGAATCAGATTTACTAGCAAATCTTTTCCAGATAATATATGTGGAATCATTCTAAGCTTTCACAGCAACAAACTATCAAGAAGGATGAAGTGCAACCAACTTCAAGGGAATAGCTATATACAGTGATTATACACAACAATCTTCTACACGAGGGATTAGGAAAGGTAAAATTTAAGGATGATATCCTAAAATACTTACTAAATAGTATAAAAAGAATACTTGTTGAGTTAAAAATAAGATCAAGAAAGACGACTTAATTGCATCAACAATATGTCTTGTACACAAATAGATCAAAAATAAAATAGGATGGATATTTTTTGAATATATTTTGCATAATGTAAAACAGATAACTGGGGAAGAAAAGTGAAAGATAAAATACAAAAAAAGGACATGACATCAGAATTTAGCATGGTTTCGATTTGAAAGTTATAATAAAAAATTGTACGTCCAGGATTGGTTTAAAGATTACCTGCTTATACAGCCGAACAGCTTTGTTGTTCTTCGTGGTTGAGAACAGCAATTTGGAGGCTCGGTCAGTGACATTAAGAGGATCTTGTCCATAAATTCGGAATAAAGGACGGCATCCACCTTCTCCATCAAAATTAGGAATTAATCTGATAATTACACAGTTCAGAATCAAAGCCCTTTCTGATGGAGGCCACTCTGCAGCCACATTTCGTCTTGCAACATACTGAAGATACCGAAGTTGAGATGGGAGAGGATTTAGTGGACAATGAAATGGCAATAGTTCATGAGGAGCCTGCTTGTAAACCATATCTAAGGTCCTATGTTCTCCTGTGTACTGCTTCCTATAAAGCAAAAGTGCAGCTAGCATAAAAGCCAAGACGGCCCATCCACCTCGTTCACAATGCATTAAAAGCACATTATGTGGATGATGCTCAAGCCAACTCTCAGTCGAACGCAGATAATGGTTGACCAACTCCATTGAGAGTAGCGGGCAGCCTTGATAGTGACAAGGGTAATCCATGACAGTCATATCATACTCAGATAAGATCTTTGACATCACACTTTCCATCTCCATTGGCCGAAAGTTGAACACCAAAAATGAAGCATCGGGAAAATGCTCTCTGAGCTGAGCGATTATACTTCCTATATACTCTTTGTAGTTCTTATCTTCCCAAGTTTCAGTGGTAAAACAGCAGTCAAAAACTACAAATGAGGGCGAAAAACATGAGAGAAGTGAACTAGTATTTTTAATAAAATGCAGACATTATGCAGATGAACAGCTTGTCACGCTCGGTCAGTGACGGTATAAGATTCTCTAGCAAAATGCTAATTTTACTATTCTTTACTCTATTGCATTACAAAATGATAGAACTAACAAAAATGAATTCGCTAATCTGTTATATAGTAGATAGAGATCAATTCGCTTATTTCTGGTGGAAATCAATTTAGAAGCTGAATTCAATGAGGATTTGCATTCTTTGCTTTGGAATTTTCCAAATAAAACAAGTTGACAAGCATGAAAAAGAAAAACCATGTGATTTCCTTCCAAAATCAACAAAAAGCAGATAGAATGGGACTTTCTTATCTTCAATAATTCTCAAATGGGGAACTAGGACCCCTACTACTTCTCCTATGATTGCAAGATGCTTCCATTTTTCTCATATAGCCATATAAATGGAAGTTGAGTTAGATTAGTCAAAACTTAGCTTAACAACAGTCACATTATATTAAAAAAAACAAAAAAAACAAAAAAAGAAGAACACTGGTGAAACATCACAGAAAAAAAACAGAATACTGGTGAAATATGCTGATCAAATTTTACAAGAAACCCTAATTCATACCCAGGTATGATCAGAAGACTCTATTTCAGAATAAGATTGCAGGAAAGGTTCTATAGAAAGTAAGAGCATTAAATTCAACAAGATGAGAACGTAAGGGAGGGAATCTAAAGGATAAATAAATGATTACCATATACTCTCTCAGAAATCTCAAGCAGTCCATCAGGCGGCTTGCGGTAGAATAACTTACGAAACAATGCCATGGCGCCAATTCATCCAATCAGATTGAAAAAAAAGCTTCAGCATACAAATTTGCACCACAGATGTATTTGCAGTCTATGTAAAATCAGGTTTTTTCACTGACTTATCGCTCTAATCCCTCCTATGGACGACTTGGAGCTCAGCCGGATACAATGAAATGCAATATCGTCTGAACTAACGAGAGTCTGATCAGATTTGTAATTCTCACGAAACTTAGATCAACGAGTTATCGATCATAATTCTTCCTCCCATCTCATCTCTTTTGAAATTATCAGGCCCTGACATTGACACGACAAAATTTCATCCCAAATTTGAGCTCAGTGGCTTTGTCGATCGCATTCGGCTTTGTAATCGTCGGCGATTTTGTCCCAAAGTGGTGTTTTTGTGTAATTCAAGAACGAATGATGATACGTGTCAGTGAATGATACTTGTCTAATGCTGATTTATACCTATCTGACACGTGTCTAACATTTTTAAAAAAGAAAAAGAGAAATATAACTAGGTATCCAGTAACCATGAAATTAGGAATTGATTATATAGGTTACATATCCTACCATACAATTGGAAGACAAATACAAATTTGTCCTTTACTTATAAAAAGAAAGAAAAAACTTACGGATATAGATATAAATTTATAGATTTTTTAATGACTGAGTAATATTTTAGGCTGAATTGGCATTTAGAGCCTTTTACATTATAGAGTTGAAATTTAGGACTCTACCAATTACAAATTGAGAAATAGGGCTCCTACTTTACTAGACTAATTCATAAATAGGACAAAAAGTTGACAGAAGTGACGACTAATGAGTGATGGCTGATGTGAGTGCTGACTGTGACACTTTTGATTGACATTTGGAGGAAATTTGGGGCCAAAAAAACGCAGTCCTTTGTCCATAAAAAATCCGCTTACCCAAAAATCTACTTACCCAACTAATGTCACAATCATACCCAAAAATAAATTTGTCAAAGTGCATAAACATACTCGAACACAACATACCCAATAAATCAAATATCAATATAAAACAATATTCATAAATTGGATAATATTTTATATTTATACCCAATTTAAACATCACTTAAAACAAAATCCATACCCAATTTAAATTTTTCATACCCAAAATTTTCAAAACTCGATATTGTACACAAACATCAATATCAAATGACATTTGGTCATTGCGCAAAAAAATTCGCTTGACACTTGATCACTATAACACATTTTGGGTAACCATAAAACATATTCACGATATCACTATAAATATAACACATTTTGGGTTACTATAAAACATATCCAACATTATAACACATTTTGGGTAAGTGTTTTGTAAGATATTGGTATGTTTGGGTAAGTGGTTTGTTCGTATGGTTGTCAATGTAGTAGATCGAACATGGTAAGTGCATATCCTAATTTTGAGATCGGAATTTTGGGTAATCAAACATAAATCGTCATACAACACAAAAAAATAAATAACACACCTAACATATCCAAAAAATAACAACCCAGTTTCGTCATATAATACCCAAAAAATAAACAACACACCTAACATATGACGATTAAGTGGGAGTCTCCCTCACTTTATTTAAAAAACCAAAAAGTATGAATAGTAAACATTCCATCAATATTTAAATGTTGTGCAGTACCATCATTTCAATCATGTCCTATTTGTCTAGGTGTAAGCCTAATTTTTATTGTTTTCTCTAGAGGCCCATTTCACAAAAGCAATATATGAAAGGTCTCATTTCCCTAATTTATTCAATAATTTTATGATAATATATATATATATATATATATATATAAAGTTTTTTTTATAAATTATTGACAAAAAAATTTTAGTAATTTTTATTTTTTTGATTTATCTTCTATTAAAAAAAGACAGATACTTAAGTAAATTAGTGCGAAGGATAAAATTATCGTAACACCCGGAAATTTATTTCCGATGAATTTTGAGGCAAATTGAACCTCGCCGGTTTTGGACTTTTTCCATCTTCCTATCTTTATCTTTGGTGATACGGGGTATCACCTACATAGTTTGTCTTTCATTCCCTTTATAGTCTTTTAGAAGCAAATCAGTCCACGTAGAATCAGGCCTTTTGGGCCGTGAGATGTAGATCATCAAGGCTCATCATGAGTGAGTTAGAAGGGTCCATTAGGAGGTTGATCACTGCTTCTCCTTCTTACGTAACTCAGCAGCCTTTCCCTCTTACGTTCCGCTTCCTTCTCCTCCTCTCGACACACACAACAGTGAGCGGACCTTTGAGACTAGAAGTAGTAAACTATAAAAATTGAGTGGACCTTTATATTAGATAAACTCGTACAAGGTATATAGGAATTAAACTAAAATTATAATATATAATAACCATTGGGTACCATTATTCGAACATTGTGTATTATTCGAACATTGTGTTTTGTTAGTTCGAACATTGTGTTCTTTCAGTCCCCAAGTATTTGCCCACACTTCCCCTATATTTTGAATTTTTTTTGGGTTGTTTGGTTTCAAATTCAGAATGTAAATAGGAAGAAAAAAAATATTCAAAAAGAAAAGAAAATAATTACCCTCCTTCGTGTATAAAAATGATTTTAAAAAAATTCATTCCAGTGATTACACATTGGGTGAACTGCTCTGATAACAATCCATTTCCTGAACCATTTTTTACTTGATTCAGGATGTATTTACCATTCTAAAATGATCCATTAAATGATATATAATTTCATTATAGTGATTATACATTGGAAAACTTCTGTCGGGTTGCTTTTCGGGTTCTATATGATTCTTAATATCATATCTAACAGGTGCATTACAAGTCTACAACCCATCATTCACTTGTATGTATTATGTCATGACAGGGTTTAACAGCCTAACGATTCCACGTTATATTATAAAATTCATCTGCTTGCAACGGAGCCTCCAATAATGAATTCGGTACCCTATAGCTTGCGTTACATGTAAGTCAAAATTCAATGGCATTAGAAGAGTTCAGCTCTAGAAATTGAAGCAACAAATTTTATCTGTAAAGACAAATAAATGGCTGTCGCAGGGTACAACTGAATGGCTGGATCATTGGCCTCCGGGCGTCCCGTTTTATTTACCTTTATGCAAAAAGCTCCATCGATGAGCAAGTCCGTGGCCAGGAGTCACCTCACCTCACATAAGATCAAATGAGGAAGCCTTACTGCTAAACAGGTCTAAGACAGATGCTTCTCATGTCGTGAATAGGCTTGTTGGGACCTAAAACAAGCAGCGAACTCTCAAAACCTTATCTTGTAACATACAGATTAGGGAAAATAGCAGTAAGTAATACAAATTTGAGTAAATATCACTAATTTTGAATTTCAGATAGTTTGTGGCACCAAAAGCCCTCCATGAAAATTGGTGCTATTTGCCACCGTTTCCTCTATATATTACTATCAATATATCTTCATTCAATTTCCTTTCTCTTCAAATTGCAGCTCAGAAACAGAACAGAAAATAAATGTGAAATGTGCCAAATTCTTCTCTTACGTAAACGTTTTGGAGAAAGAAAGATATAGAAGTTAAGTTACCTTGACATGATGTGGCATGATCTTGACATCATAGGGCACATGGAGCCAGGTTTCAGGAGGGTAGAACAAGAAGTTTTCCGGCTTACTGGTATACACATCAGCATATTGATGGATGTGGTATGCAAATGCCGATTCCTGACCAGTATCGGTCAGAAAAGTGGCTCCAAAGGATTTATTGAACATGTTCTTCATATTGCAACGTACTCTTCTTCTCTCTAGATTTAACTCCTCCATAAGAGACTTGTAAGCTTCACTCGTCTTAGAGCTGGTCATAGTTGCATGCAGTTTTCCAAGCAGTTCTTGAATTATATGGAATTTTGCCTAATGTGAGGAAGAAATGATAGCTTAGAACAAGATTTATGATAATCTTATCTTCGTCAGTTCTCAAATATTATGATAGCACGCTTAATATTAACAATAAAAATCCCTCAATAGTAAGAATATCTTTTAGAAGAAACCTCTCTGCTAACAAGAAACTAAAATAAAAACATGAAAAAATGCACTTAAGAACCAGGGAACCAAGAAGTCAACTTTAACTACACAAACTGACCTGTTCTAAACGATAGCTGTCCTCATTCTGTATTTTTTTCTCATGCTGCATCAATAAGAGAAACAGTATAAGTAGAAACGAAAGAAACAGGAGAGAAATAAAAAGGCGTAAAAGAAAGATAAAATGAATGACCATCATCAGAAAAGCTTAGGTAGCATCTTACTATTAGGGTTTTGGCTACTAGGTGAAACTAATTGGTGTGAGGTCATTTTGAGAAGGAAATATGAGTATAAGTTCTGCAGAAAAAGAATATCTAACCACAACCTACCATTCGGATAAAATCACAGCAAACTAGATGAAGCTCGAGATAAGTGATCGAAGTGGTGTCTAACAAGAATAAAAAAGAGCTTCCAAAGTGCCTAGGCCTGCACAAGGTACCTTTAGCTTAAACATCTACTCCAAATTCAAGTCGCTATTTCCTCTCTCTTTATCCTCTCTCAAATATTTGATGTCGGGCAATACGATCATATTTTTAACTTGGAATATCTGCAAGTCACTCCAATGAGGTGCACCTAAGCTCAAGACCCTTACTGCCTCAATGCATAATAGGGCAAAGCTATCGCCTAGTTATAGTGGAAAAAAGTAAATAAAAGAAACAATCTTTAATTTATGTTTGATATTTGAAAAGATACTAGAAAGTTGATGGCAGAGGATCAGAGGAAGCCACTACACTAGCCATGAAGTTCATCTTTTAAATTGTTTCTTTTGTAAGAATTTAGACGAAAAGTCATAATTGACGTAAACATAAAAGGAAAGGAAAATACATACTTCCAATTCATGTATGATAGCAGCAGTACGCCAACCAGCCTTTGAAGGTCCTCTAAGGTCGCTTAGTAGGTGGTCCCCGAAGTACATCACCTAAAAAAATGTACAGATAATGATTCATCAACTAAACCTACAATATTAGTTGTAAATTGTACAAATAAGGACATCTTTGCTCCCAGAAATCTTAAACATTGTTAAAATTTGAAGATTTGAATTTCTAAAATCCCTTTAGATTATTTGTAAGAAACAAAATCAAGTATGTACCTCCATCCCATGCCACTTTGTGATTTCTAGAAAGGACTTTAGGCATCCATGGTAATAGATCTTGTTTGGAAGAAATGAATCCACCTTTGTAAAAGCCAATGTGTCCTTCTCAGTGTCATAGCACCTGTAGAGACGGTCATTCAATCTGTGAGTAAATAGCAAAGACTATTTGCATTATACAATGAGAAACTGGGATAATATCTGTGGAAACAGTGACCTGAGGACAACAGATATCGGTCATGATAAAAATGCTTTCAAGAAAAAAGAGGAATAGCAAATATCATGACTAGCCAGTGGCCCATATCTAGAGCCACAATCAAAGTTAGCAAATATGTTCCAAGCACATAACATTGTCTTGGGGCATCAATAACAAGTGATGCTATCGCTTCTTTGTTCTCCTCCTTTGTACATCCAACAGGGATTTACACCACACCTCTTACAAGCAGCCAGCTTCTGCTTGGCAGTTAAGGAATCTTTGCTGTCCCAACAAGTTTTATGTTTTTACCAATTGATATATTCATGAACTTGTTTCATTAGTATGTCTTCCAAATTAATCGGTTTCAGTTTAGAAAATGAAACTATCACGAGTACTTTCAAGAAGCAGTTCCCTTCAAATTCAATAGCTGACAGAATAAATGATTCCATCAACTCAGATTAATATGAGAAACTCTCCCAATCGAAGTAGAATGTATAATTTCATTTCAAACTCCAAATGTAAGCACTTAGCAAGGGAAAACAGAACTGGTCATTATTTGACCAAAAAAATATGCACCAGCAATGGGTGGACAACTGGACCATATCTACTTTAGTAAATTAAAATGTATAGAAGATAGTAAAGGGAGAACTATAACCGGAATGGGCGCTCTGATGTATAAAAATCTGGCTTGTTGGCTTTAGCAATTACCACATCGAAAAGCTCCCTCCAAGAGTCTCCAGTGCCAAGAGAATCCTAGTTAATCATACAAGAAACCGACATAAATATCATTACTTCACACAACGAGATGTGAGAAGTAACCAAAATAAAACTTGCCAACTTAAAACAGAAATCACAATTGCTGTGACTTTATTTGCAACGAAAACATTATTGATTTTTTGGTAGGATCCTTTTTAATGCATGTCGAAGTTACTAAATTACAGCAACTTGAGATACAAAAATGGTAATCACTGGCCCAAGGTGTAAAAAAGCTTCAGCGGCTTCAATTAAATATTAAAACAAAATGCATTCTCTCAGGCAGAGTTGTAAAGCGTGTATCTTATGGCTTATGTTAACACAAACTTGCATTTCCTAAAATATATCAGCATTATTTATTTTATACAATTTGATGTTTTTTGCACACGTGGATTTAATGTAAAAGTTCTGTATCTTATACAATCAGATGTATCTTAATCCTCACATATGAAACAATTCTCACGTGAACCTAATCCTACATATATAAACAAGATGTAAGAAACATAATGTGAGATGTAAGGAAGGAAAAATAACCCAAAAATTGGTTTACCTCCAAGAGATAATTCATGCCCCCATCAACAAAAAAGTAGGGAGAATTAGTTAGCAAGAACAACTTCTTTCCATTCTCCCTCAACATATTAAGAAAGCGGAATAACTGGCCCTGGAAAATAATGTATGTTCATGTTAAGGCAACAGCAGTTTGAAGCAGCTGGAAACATAGATCTTTCACCAATAAAAGACGAGGAATGCAAACTTACATTTTTAACTAGGTACCTCGCAGGATCAGACAGAATTGTCTTATGAGCCACACCACTCCGATGAACTTGCTGAATTGAATGGTTTACATCGTGATAAACGTAAGAAGGGTCAAACTCCAATTTTTCATCCAGAAAATGCTGCACGACATCTGCAATCAAGCATGACTGAAAAGAAACAACAGATAACTTCAAGATTTGTAACACGATATAGAGGTTGTAAAATCTAATGTCTCAATCATCCATGAATCCTAAAGGAAATGCAAAGGGCTTAATCACAAAACATGAAGGAGCAGAAAAGTATGAATAAAGGCAATAGATAATTGCACTAACTGCACTCATCCCTGAACCACATTCTCTATTCAAAAGCACAAAACCCACACAACAACAGAAGTTGAAAAATCAGACAACTGTGACATAAGATAATGGCTCCAGAAAGACATTTAGACTAGTGTAATTAGAGTAACAGGGAATAGAGAAAGAAATCATAAATACAAATTAGATTTACTTTTCCAGATTAAAGAACCAAATTGTTAGGTATAATGGTTTTTCTAATAAGAATGAAACTCCTTCAAATTGGCTCCATAGATAGACTTGCTTACCGTAAACCACAATATATAAATCACTTCAACCAACAATATAATGATTAAAAGAGGCACTATGCATTAAGAGCATATAGAAATTATATTAGTGGCTTTCATCTTGATCCCATGTCCTTGTGAATTTATAATTACAGGTTGGACCTATTTATGAAAGAATTAACAATTCAATACATGCATGGTACAAATCACTTCATATTGCAGCTACATACATCCATTAAATGCTATCCCGTTTATATCACAATGGAGACAATCATTTATAAAGACAGAGATGGCTATTATACAAGAAGAAGAAGAAGAAGAAAAAAAGCAACCTCGCTAAAGCAGAAGAAATCCATCAAACTAACAAGTCCGCGTGCTTGAGCCCGACCAATGTGCCTTGTTCCATAAATCTTTATAATTTCCTCCAAATCAAGCTGAAAAAAAATGGGGGGAAAGTAAACAGCATAAATAATAACATCCAAGCATGAGGCAGATCCTAATTCAAGTGTATACAGGTGGATGTGATACCTTGCGGCGACCATAAAAGCACCCGTCAATCTCAATAGACCCGAAAAAATCCAACTTCAAAAGACACCCTTTCAACTTGTCGTAGCACAAGCCTCTAATGGGAAAGCTAGGATCATACTTAAACTTCATACAACTTTCCGGATATCTAAGCTAAAAAAGAAAGATGGAAAGAGAATAAAACACACTTAATTGCAGAAAATAACTCCAAGAGAAATACCAACTACCGAACAAAATAAACGAACCTCGTTGACTAAATACTCTTTCGCGTGATCATAAATCAAACTTTGCAAATGAGCAGTGTAATGGGCCAATGTGTAATCATAATCAAAACCATACACTTCAACAGTATCCAGCCTGACATTCTTGTTGACATATATCCCTAACAACAAAGAGGAATGAGCAATACTATTCACCCCCTAAAAGGATGCAGATATGTAAGAAGACAATTAAGTAAATAGCAGACCTTCTGGATTCATCTTCGGCATTGCCTTAAGAGCCTCCGGAATCCTGCCAAAGCTCTGCTTAGCAGCATTGAAATCCCGCTGAATCTTTGAAAGTTCGTCATCTGTTCCCACTTCCTGTAATCTATCTATGGATTCCTCGATCCGAGAACCGATACTAAAACTCCTAAAACTCCCTCCGAGACCTTTATCAAATTCAAGAATGTCAAAACAAAATGTAGACTATTTGCCAGATACTTCAAATAATCATCGACTCGTTAATCACTAATTTCAACTATTCGAAACAAACAATCAAAAGTTGATAGAGATAGAGTATGACCTTGTTTAACTGGAAAAGAGAATCTGGAAATCTGCAAAGGCAGAGAACACAAATTGATCATTTTTCGCGATCGGACATTACAAAAGTGATAGAAATGAGATGACGGTTATGAGGAGGAGAAAGACCTGATAAAAGTAGCGCAAAGTAAGGAGCCTTCTATTGAAGAATTCCATGGCGCGGACAAAACTTTCACCCTAACATCGGAAAGTGGAAGAGCTAGGGTTTTGTAGATTTGTACTGCTGTTGTTCTTGTAGTGGTAAGGGAACCGATTCAGCGGCGCGGCGGAGGAAGGCGGCGGATGAGCGCGGGGTGACAATCAACTGACTTGGCCACGAGACCGCCTACCAGTCTGCTACTAAAATCAAAGTATACAAACAAGGAAATAACGTACCCTGCAAACACATATCTTTTCCAATTACAAAAAAAATGGTGGCTGTAAATTTTCTAATTTCATGACTTTATTTCTCTGATACAATATAAGTATAATGGTGTCTTTGCTTCTATTAAAAACTAAAATATCATATAAATAATTATTTTTATAATAAAATAAACTAATTTAGTGTTTGGATGGATGTTTAAATCAAACATCCGAATTGTTAAAAGTATATTTAAATAAACTAGTATTTTATAATAAACTAGTTTAAATAACTAAGGTTAATGTTCAGGTACGGCCCTTTTATTGCGGTACGGCCGTACGGCCGTACCGCAGGGCGACACGTGTCCCGAAAAAAAAAAAAAAAAAAATTCTTTTTTTTTTTTTTCTTTTCTGAAACGATTTTTTTTTTTTTTTTTTTTTTTTTACGGAAACTAATGAAAATTTATTTGAACTACCATGTTATAATTTATGCACTATTATCCTATAAACTTTAAACTATTCCTATATAATCCATGAACTATTACTTTTTAATATAATCCATGAACTATTCTATTATAATTCATGAACTATCTCATAATAAGTTTTGAACTATTACTTTCACTCCTTTATAAATTTTTGCACTTTAAACTATTCTATTATAATTCATGAACTATTCTATTATAATTCATGAACTATCCCATAATAAGTTTTGAACTATTACTTTCACTCATAAATTTTGGACTATGAACTATTCTATTATAATTATGAACTATCCTTTTAGAAGTTATGAACTATTACTTAATAAGTTTTGAACTATTACTTTCAATCCTTTATAAATTTTACACTATGAACTATTTTATTATAATTCATGAACTATCCTTTTATAAGTTATGAACTATTCCATAATAAGTTTTGAACTATTAC
Source organism: Fagopyrum homotropicum (assembly GCA_033239125.1). Classification (NCBI taxonomy): domain Eukaryota; kingdom Viridiplantae; phylum Streptophyta; class Magnoliopsida; order Caryophyllales; family Polygonaceae; genus Fagopyrum; species Fagopyrum homotropicum. The sequence continues at coordinate 8,100,866 of BSWB01000007.1, read as the reverse complement.
TTTTACTCGTTTTAAAAAAAAATATATTTTAAAAAAAAAAAAAAAAAAAATTTCGGGACACGTGTCGTCCTGCGGTACGGCCGCACGGCCGTACCGCAATAATGGGCCTTACTTGAATAATACCCAAATAACTAATTTATTCTTCCATTTTTTATTAATAACAAATTAAACATGATTTTTAAGATAAAGCGTTAATGTAAATTATTTTTTTAATATTGAAACTAGTTTTGTATAGTTATTTCAAACAACGTCGATTTTATCAACGTTTCCTTCCAAACTTCGATTCATTCGTACACCGGTTGATAATGACGTGCAAGTAAACACACGAATTCTCGTGCCAGAGTTTAATAGGTAAAAAAATTTTTTTTATTTTATAAAAAATGTATGTATCATAATAATTTTAATAATACCTTGAAGAAAACTAAAAATAATATTTATGTTTATTAAAATAATTTTATTTACGTTTATTTATTTTTTTATTTTTTTTTAAGAGGTAATTAGAACTCGAATCTTCAGGCTAACCACTTAAGGAGTCTAGCACCACATCCCACTAGACCAACTGAGTATTGCTACGCACGGGACTACTAATATTATTTTGTATCCAATGTTCTTTTATTTTATGATTATTATAAATTCATTACTTATATTGTCATTATTAAATTATTATAAATATGAGTTACTTTAAATTATTTATTTTTAAACTTATTAATATTTATATTTTAATCTCTATAATTTGGTTTACAATAATTTATTTTTCATTTGAAAGTTTCTAAAACTTAATTATATAAAGTTTTTTGCTAGAAAAAAAAATAATCTTATTTTACATGTAGATATTTTATGTTACCATAACTTTTAGTCTTTCATAAAATTTAACTAAATAAATATGACAATATAAAAAAATAAGAGCATTTGTTAAGAAAAATACTTATTTTACATGTAGATAATTTTTTAAACTTATAATAAAATTTTACTAGATAACTATTATTCTATTGAATGAGAACATTTAGTTTTCTAAAACCCTATTTTACATTGCTAGGGAAAAAAAAATCTTATTTTACATATAGATATATTATGCTACCATAACTTTTAGTCTTTCATAAAATTTAAACAAATAAATATGAAAATATTAAAAAATAAAAGTATTTGTTAAGAAAAATAATTATTTTACATGTAGATATAATTTTTTAAACTTACAATATAATTTTACTTAATAAATATTATTCTATTTAATGAGAGCATTTAGTTATCTGAAATCCTATTTTACATGTAGATAAGGATACTTTGATTTATTTACTTATAAACTTATTAATATTTATATTTTAATATCCATAATTATTTTTCAATTATTTATTTAACATTTGAAAGTTTCTAAAGCTCTCTTTCAATAATTTTTTTTTAATGAAAATTCTATTTTAAATGTAGAAAAATATTATGTTACCATATCTTTTAATATCTCATAAAATTTAACCAGATAAATATGACAATATAAAAATAAGAGCATTTGTTGAGAAAAAAATACTTATTTTACATGTAGATAATTTTTAAACTAACAACAAAATTTTCTAAATAAATATTATTATATTGAATGATAGCAAAAACCCTATTTTACATGTAGATAAAGTGTAAAAAAATATTATGTTACCATAACTTTTAATATCTCATAAAATTTAACCAAATAAATATGACAATATTGAAACTAAGAGCATTTGTTAAGCAAAATACTTATTTTACACATAGATAATTTTTTTAAACTTATAATAAAATTTTACTAAATAAATATAATTATAATGAATGATAGCATTTAGTGCTCTAAGCCGTATTTTACATGTAGATAAAGATATTTTTATTTTAACAAAATTTAAAAGATAAATATGACAATATTAAATAAGATTTTTTCATAGGAAAATTTCGTAATTAACATGTAGATAAATAATCCCTTATAAAATTGAACCAAATAAATACGTCAATATTAAAAATAAGAGCATTTATCAAGCAAACTACTTATTTTATGTAGATGATAATTTTTAAAACCTACAATAAAATTTAAGAAAATAAATATTTTAATGTGACTATATTAAATGAGAGCATTTAGTTCTCTAAAACTCAACTTTACATATATATATATAGATAGAGTTTTATGTAGATGATAATTTTAAACCTACAATAAAATTTTACAAAATAAATATTTTAATATGACTATATTAAATGAGAGCATTTAGTTCTCTAAAACCCAACTTTACATGTAGATAGAGATTGATTCATAGTATCATCTATGCAATATTACAAGTCATATACTTACTATATCTTGTAAAACTTCAGCGTAAAAATGTAACACCCCAAATTCTTGAAGTTCGGGAATGCTACGAGTTAGGATCTCACAATGGGTTCTGACCGTTGTCTGACAACAAGTTTATCGAATTTTGTAACAAGACATAAATAAATATAAAACCGGAATAAATAGAACGTCAAGAATTCAAAATGTTAACATCTGAAATAAGTAAGCAGGCTCTTAGCCGAGTACTACAATCTATAAAATCAAATGCAAAAGCAATAAACACTCAACATCCCGTCCTATAACATATGTTTTTGTGTAGTTTATTATAAATAAGAGATGGTATTATGTAGTTTTTAAAAACAATTGCCCATCTCAAAGGCCAAAAAACGACCAGAATCAAGATGCTAGACAATCCGACCAGGTTTCAACCCAACCTGGACACAACATATTTGAGGGGATCAACACATAAACAAGTGATAATCGGTCATAAAAAACAAGAATATAGATAACTTTTTCTTTTAATACATGTTTAATACAAACTTTTTCAAATAACAAAATAAAATATAGAATTAATATGTATTCACTGGTGTTATGAGCATATTATGAATTTTCATATCTCAAAATACAATCAATCATAGTTGGATTTTTTCTACCAAATACCACAGGCAAAAACGAAAATGGACAACAACTTGTGTTTCAAAACTTAATCACAAGTTAACCATACGAAACCCCAGCCGGTTTAAGTTTATCGAATTTGATGATTTATTAATTATTAAATCTTATATCTATTAATGCAGAAGCCTCTATTGTCACGTGTCAACGTCATGTTTCTCGAAGCCTAAAAAATTATTTTAATAAGTGATTTCTAATGTTATTATAAATTGAAAATTGATTTTTAAAATTTTTTAAATATTTAAATAAGTATTTTGATAAAAATAGTTTTTAAACTTTAATGGATTTCTTTTACCAACAAGCATATCTTAACAAATCAATTTAAAAATATAAATAATTATAAGAAATAAATACTTAAAAGAGAATTAAAAATCATAGTAATAATTATAATTTCATTCTCCGGATTTTTATTTTACAAATATACAAATAAATTTTAAGTATTAAATATTTATTAAAACTCAACCCGCACAAAGTGCGGGTAATACACTAGTTTCCTTTTGTTTGTTAAACATATTTTTCTATGCAATTTGGTGAATTTTTTAATTGATTTTTAAAGGATTTTATACGAAAAATCATATATCTAGTTCATATATTCCTATCCAACTTTCAGTCTTTCACTTCCAAAATAAAACATCATTTTTCTCGTTCAAAACGTTGATAATTGACTTTGATGAATAATGAACACACAAAAGTCGTAGCTGTCTTTATAAGTTCATACAAGTTCCACAGAAAGCAAACCTAATTAAAATCACTAAACATTATAATGAAATTAAAAAGGAAAATGAAAGCTTTAAGGACCTGTTTGGTTTTAACTCTGGAATCGGAAATGAAATGGAAACGAATTTAATCCATACGTATACCATTGTTCATTAAAGTTTGTGGAAATATTCCTTGTTGTTTGAAGGAATTGGAGTAGAGTTTGATTACTTTTGATACCCTATAGGGAAATAAAATGTAAAGAAGCATGTGCATTTTGCATTAATTCACAATGAATGATTTCATAGAATTTCATTAATAAGGATATACATATGGAATAAATTTCGTTTCCATTCCATTTTCGTTTCCGGAGTTGGAACCAAACGGACCCTAAATGTCATGGAAAAATAACTTCTTAATCTAAAAAGTTTCGAAAAAGCTAAATGCACGAGGTTTGTTTTACTAGCGTAAAAAACAAACGCATTTCAATGGCGCTCAACAAGTTAAAAAAAAAAAATTGAATGTCAGCGCCTCCCGAATGCGCTCAAATCTTTAATAAAAAAAAAGGCAAAAATAAGAAAAAACAGGGTTTTGGGCGTCAGCGCATGCGTCGGCGCTCAGATCTATTTGAGCGCCACCGCAAAGCGTTCATATTTGATACCAAGTAATTTTAAAATTGTGTATATAACACGCCCCAAAAATTTTCCAGGTTATTTAGTTGTTTCAATTACATAAATACCCCCTATTAATCTTTTCACGGAGATTTTTCCTTGAACCAAAATCAACTTTTGAGCTGTATTTCTGATGATTCAACATCAACCCCAAGCTTTTTCACGTTGTATACTTTGCAAAGGTGTATAGCGTGATTTATGAACTTTTTTCTAAAGAGAAATTAAAAATATTGGTTCTTAAATTCCCATAAATGTTTCATTGAATCCCCTTATATATATATATATATATAGAGAGTATAGATTATATGAGAACAACCCCTAACGTGAGAACATGAGAACAGATTCGTAATTATTATTAGTTTTGTTACGAATGTGACATATCGTTTAATGTATTATTCGTAGTTATTGTTGGTTGAGTGGATTATTCGTAGTTACTGTTGGATTCCTAATTATCTGGCAGATTCAGTGAGGGATTAGGAAGACTTCGCCCGTAGGTCTCTACAACAGACTTGGTCATTATTAAAAGAAGTTGCCCAAGGTAAAAGCATATATTGCTGAACTTTTAGGTCTAAAGTGTCCAAAAAAAAAGTTGTTAAAAATACTTGAAATATTTTTTTGATATGGCTTTAATGTCACACTTCATAAATTCAGTTAGTAGTCAAGGAAGACTTCGTATTAGGTCTAGCCATTATTGAAAAGAGTTGTCAAAGATTTACTTACCTTATATGTTGTAAGATTTTTTCTGCTCCAAAATAATAAATTATTCCTTATAGAACGATTGAGTTGACTAGTGATTCATTTATTGCGTTTCTTTTTTTGTGTACATATAATCTAAATAAATATGTTATTTTCATATACCCGAACTTAAAAGTAAAAACCTGAACTAAACATAAAAATGTGTATAGGCTAGGTCGATGTAGGGTTTAGATTTGGGTTTGTTTAGAATATAGGATATAGGATATAGAAAACAAAGCCATGTTAGAATTATATATATATATATATATATAGAGGTTAATGTTCAGGTACGGCCCTTTTATTGCGGTACGGCCGTACGGCCGTACCGCAGGGCGACACGTGTCCCGAAAAAAAAAAAAAAAAAACATTTTCTTTTTTTTTTTTTTTCTTTTCTGAAACGATTTTTTTTTTTTTTTTACGGAAACTAATGAAAATTTATTTGAACTACCATGTTATAATTTATGCACTATTATCCTATAAACTTTGAACTATTCCTATATAATCCATGAACTATTACTTTTTAATATAATCCATGAACTATTCTATTATAATTCATGAACTATCTCATAATAAGTTTTGAACTATTAGTCTATTACTTTCACTCCTTTATAAATTTTTATAATTCATGAACTATTCTATTATAATTCATGAACTATCTCATAATAAGTTTTGAACTATTACTTTCACTCATAAATTTTGGACTATGAACTATTCTATTATAATTATGAACTATCCATTTAGAAGTTATGAACTATTACTTAATAAGTTTTGAACTATTACTTTCAATCCTTTATAAATTTTACACTATGAACTATTTTATTATAATTCATGAACTATCCTTTTATAAGTTATGAACTATTCCATAATAAGTTTTGAACTATTACTTTTACTCGTTTTAAAAAAAAAATCGTTTCAGAAAAGAGAAAAAAAAAATATATATATATATATATATTTTTTTTTTCGGGACACGTGTCGCCCTGCGGTACGGCCGTGCGGCCGTACCGCAATAATGGGCCTTACTTGAATAATACCCTATATATATATATATATGTGAGTTATTTTAAATCATTTATGAACCTTTTTATAATATTTTAGTCCCTAATTCTTCATGTTTTATTTAACTCTTCAAATACTTGTGAATAGTTCATCTATAAAGTTGATTATTTTTCATAATATAACCTATAAGTATATAATTTGTATTTAATAACACTAATTTATCCATTTCTATTGTGATTTTAACATGGGCTAATTAGGTAACTAGGCTGTTTTTTTTATTGTACATTAAGTAGGCTTTTTTCAGTTTTCTAATTAGTAAATGTACCCCACTAATATTTTTACTGTTAGGGTTTCACATTGAGTTCCTAATTAGCGATCCCTCTGCTTATCGTTCTCCTCCGCCCCCTTTGCGGGAGAAGCTACTGGGTTAGATCTCGGCTTGTTGAGTATGAAAGCGTCTTTCTTGGGCTTCGCCGGGGTCGGGGATTCAAGGTCGGAACCATCGGAATCCATGACCTTATCTGCAGCGGGCTTCGACGGATCGACTAATTTTGTCTCTCCGTCGGATGAGGAGGATGAGCAGTTAGAATCCGTCTCATCAGAAGACGAAGCCGCAAGGAAGCCCAGGAGTTGTTGTTTCTTCATCGTTCGCAAAGACGCAAAGAGGGTTTAGGGCTACGTGGGGCAGATTGAGAGAGCGGGGGTGTCGGGAGAATCTGCACACAGGCATTGGAGTTGAACCACAGATGCCCCAGAATTTCTATTTGAACTTTTACATCCTTGCTCATCTTCTCTTTTAGATTGCAAAACCGAATTTTGCCCTTCATTTGTTGTACCCAAGAACCCTTTAGCCTCCATTGCTTCTAGTATCTGCTTTAAAGCTCTAAGATCCTTTCCAGATTGTTCAAACTCCACATCTATTAATCTTTTCTCAATTCCTTGAAAGCAGCATAGGGGCTCCATGTTAAGCAATGAGCGGAGTGAGCATCCAGTACTTCCATCTTGTTCTCATTTTTGGTGGATTCCTGTACGAATGTGTTACAGCGCTTGTTTGGGTGTTCTGGTTTCTTAGCATGTACGAATGTGTGCAACTCATTGCTTGTTTTGATTATTTTTGAAAAGCTCGTATAGGAGTAAAATTCTGGTACTGGAATTCGCTTGGAATTTGCTTGTGCTTTCTCATGATAATCTGCTAATTTCTGGTATGAAATTCATACCAGAATTTTCTGGTATGTAAAATTCTTACGAATTTCTTGTATGAAATTCATACCAAAAAACTCATACCAGAATTTTCTGGTATGTAAAATTCATACCAGAAAATTTTGTTATGAGTTTTTTGGTATGAAAAATTTATGGTATGAGAGATTCTGGTAGATTATTCTGGTATAAAATCATAAAATTTTGGAATGAATTTGACCAAAATTCTGGTAGAAAATTGTGGTATGTACTTCTGATATGAAATAAATTTGGTATGAAAATAATTTTGGTATGACAAAATTCTGGTATAAAAAAATTTGACCAAAATTTTGGTATGAAAAAAAATATAGTATGACAATTTCTGGTATGACAAGTTCTGGTATGACAAAATTCTGGTATGAAAAAATTTGACCAAAATTTTGGTATGAAAAAAAATATAGTATGACAATTTCTGGTATGACAAGTTCTGGTATGACAAAATTCTGGTATGAAAATAATTTCTGGTATGAGAAATTCTGGTATGAAATTTCTGGTATGAAAATTTCTGGTATGAAAATTCTGGTATGAGAAATTCCGGTATGAGAAATTCATTCCAGAAAATAAAAAAGAAATAAAAAATAAAAAAAAAGGCAAAAAAAATAATAAAATAAAGCAAATTCATTAATTAAAATTTAAAACTTATACTTATATAACAAATAACAAACATCATTTATTATTTCTTTCTAAATAGAAGGGTTGATAATTTTTTAACTACTATTAAATGAAAGTGGTAAAAAATTTGGAGTACACTTTCTTAAACAAAAACTCAAAAACGCCTAGTATATCAAATTCTCCCTTTTAACATTTCATTCAACAAAAAAAAAAGAAAAGGAATTTCAAAATTAAAAAAAAACTAAACCCTAGTTATAAAAGATGAGAAAATATATACAATTAGGAAAAAGGATACGACTTTTGTTTTTAACAGATTACGACTTTTATGACCACATCACCTAGTTACGGTGAACTTCTTGAAAAAATTTCACCTAGAATTGAATGAATCTCAACCATTAAATGATAATTCAATTGTTAGATTAAGTTTATCCTCTTTTCAAATCTGTTTTTAGTTATAATTATTTTTTATTGAGTTTGATTATTCTATAAGATTTTTATAACTTCACACAGAATAATTATAGGAAACCAAACCTGATATACCATGTTTCATTTCCCCACCACTTATTTTCTTACCAGCAATTCTATTTAACTATTATAATTTACCAATGTATTCATATATATTGTATTAATTTGTTTGAAGGCATTGAAACACAATGTAAAGATTAGGGACATAAGAGATGTACAGTTAAATATCAGGGATAAAAATAAAATATAGGAACTAATAGATAATTTTATATAAAATTCACTATTAATGGCCAGTTTTATGCAAATCAGCATATTTAGTGTGTGCTTTTTGTAATTTACTGCAAAAATTAAATAGCCAATGCAATGTGTGGACCAAAATCACCAAATGATTCAAGTCCAAGTCAACGACCCCCACGCCTCCCAAAGAACATCTCGCCGTCTCAGTTCCTTGGGCATTTGATTCTTCCCCTCCAGCTTTCCAATATTAAAATTTCTCCCTTTTCTGCTGCTTTCTATACTTCTAGTTTCTACTTCTCCTCGTTTCCCAATCACTAACCCTTATAATATTCATTTCATTATTCTCAAAATGGAAATATTCCAAATCCATGGTTCATTCACAAAACTATGTACACGTCTTCGATCCAAGATAGGAAATAAGATCATCAACTGAATCTGATACAAAAATGGCAAAAATCATTCCTACTAACATTTCAGATATATTTCCTTTATAAAGGAAATTGTCAATTGGTCATTCTACCATGATTCTCTGAATTTGTAAGAGACCAAGCATCAAACATTCCTCAAGTGTACAGACAGATTGAAATTTAGTGTATGATCGGATGATTAGAACTTTTCCGATCATATTGGGGCCGACCGGAAACTCCAACTTATCAACCGCCTTCAGGAAGTAAAGATATATATTCAGAAGAAAGTAGAAGAGAATTTGAAAGCTAAGAGATATTTTAGTGCTTGACATCCATTAACGATGGTGATTTAAGAAGTAAAGAGAGGCTAGATTAAACTAAATTAACAGGACGGATTCAGAAAACTTCGTCCGTTTTCAGAATTAGGTGAGAGAAGCATCTAGAATGATGGAACGACGCCGTACATGTCTTCGTCGATGAAGAAACCACCGGTTACACTGTTACCGCCGGAATCGGCGTAGATCTGGTCGGTGTCAGTGCGCTTGGCGAACCTGCCTTTGACTCTTGGCCTCGTCTCTGCGTATGCTTTCCTCGAGGCGTAACGGATTGTCTTCTCAAACTTTCTGTTCTTCCTCTTTTCTCTGTACCTCATCACCCTCGCTTCCCTGTCGATGCGTGACAGTTGTACTGGCGGAGCTGCGGAGCTGCTGTCGAGGTTGACGGCTTTAGTGTTCATCGACTTTGATAGCGAGAAATTGGATACCTCTGAAATCGGATTAGTGTTGCCGTCAGGTACAATTCCAACATCCGAAGATGAGACCTGAACACAAAAAGAAGAATCGAATCAATATAATTGTTTCGAGTTAACGTGAATTGACATTTGATCGGATTTTGAGAGAGGACTTACACTTTGACTGATGCACTGAGCAGAGAAATTGAACGGATTGAGCTTCGATTGAGTGAAATCGATTTCAAAGCAGTTTTCGTTAAACAGATTGTTGATATGACGACTCTTCGTCTGAGTCGGAACCACGCTATCAGCTCCAGCACCGACTACATAACTCCGATTATAATCTATCTGCTCGCTCACCAGCTGAGTCTTGACATCAAAATCAGGAGATCCAGAATCCAAGAACGAATCAAAGTCAGAAGAGCATAAAAAATCAGCTCCAGCAAGCTTTCCTTGGAGGTTAGGAATCAGCCAAGAGTCATCAGCAGGAGAAGCGTAAACGTCACCGGAGGACGGTGCCTGAGGAACGACATCGCTAGGAACAAGTAAAACGGAAGCAGCGGACGACTTCGCGGTAGCAGAGAGATCAGAAGGAGTTTCAAAGAAAGGAACGACAGGGAATCGTTCATGGCGACGAGCGAGAGGATTAGCAGAATGAATATCTCGATCACAAGACAAGCAAAGCGCAGCAGCGTCAGCCTTGCAGGTGACAGCAGCAGGAGACTGCTCACAAACCTCACACATCCAAACTCTTTCATGGCGAGAAGAGAGCTTGTTAGCAGCATGGATCTTGGAATCACAAGCACCACAAAGGAAAGCAGAATCAGCTCGGCAAAAGAGGAGAGCAGCCGAAGATTTGCAGGAATCGCAAGGCTTGGCTCCTAGTCCCCAGCCCGATAGTAATCCTTTCATACCTTGATCTTCAATCGGCATGTCTTTGAATCTTTCTCCGATTTGACGTTTTGGATTGGTTTCAGAGGAAGAAGAAGGTACAGAGAAAATGGAGAGTGAAGGGATTAAATTATAAAAAATAATGAAATAACGTAGCTTTCTAATAAGGAGGGTGGGGGGCCAAACTGAATAGGTGACGGGTACACATCGGACACGTGGACACACCACAGCCACGGAAATTCTTTTAGCATATCAAAATATATTGCAAGAAAAAACTAAACAGAAAAATCAAATAAGTAACACAGTTGGCTATGCCGACGTAGGCCCCATAAAATGGGCCCACGCCAACCATTTGACAGGAGTGAGTTGGGTTAGGGACCCACAGCTCAGCTGAGCCCATGCCTCCCACGAGCACATCATACAATTGCCACTGCGTTGGGCTTTGCTTTTAATTAACTTTTGTCATGAAACGGGGGATGGAATTGATCCGTTTAAGAGTTAATTAGGTATCCGGATTGAACGAATCGGGTAGCAATTCCGTTTTTGTACAATCATATTGTTAGTTACTTGGTTGTCTCATTTGACTCATCTACAACGTTGATTCATAATTAAGCCCCTCAAAGATGGTTTCCTACCAAGTGGTATAATTATTTGTTTGGTTTAATGTGGCGTCCGACCTTATCCTATGAAAAAATATTAATCCATACCTAAATTATATCCAATTTTCTCTATTTATATTCAGGCTTACGGTTGGGGCGGACAAACGGTCTTACGGAGGCGGAGTCCGCCCCCGCGCCCAGCCGGAGCGCACTTTGACTGCGCCCGCGCGCAGCTTGGCGCGCACGCGGATCGTGAGTCCGTCCCAAAGCACCCCTAAAAATTGTCTTCCACAAGTTAAAATTCAAATTCTTGGGCGCATGCGCCCCAAAGGACTCTTAATTTGTCGTTTGGAGGCGGAGCAAGGACAACTGAACAAGGCATGACAGACCCAATTTGCAACCCTAGATTGGGGCGCATGTGTATTGTGCATGCGCCCCAAATCCCGGGCTCATGCACCAAAATCCCCGCCGCAGGCGCAGTCCGCATGCTCCGGTTTCTTTGTGTTTTTTTGTCCGCATAATTAACATACCTTGTTAAATTTAATCGATCAATTTCGTCTAAGATGATTTGGGTAATGAAGTCCCTTTTATTTAATATTTACAAATTAACATCTATCTTAATAACTATTTAAGAAAAAAATTGAAAATATTAAATAAGAATTATTTAATTGATAGAAAATTTTTGTTATAACTGAAATCAGGTAATTAAAAAATCTGCTTATTATTAACAAGATAATTTAGATTAAAATCCACAAAATATAAGAAACTCAATACTATTTTCTTTTTAAAATAAATATGAAAATAAAAGGATAAAGTCGACAAGCATGGTGGAGTAGGCAAGTTGGAAGGATGGACCTCCACCGGCCCGTTGTTGCTACGCTAAAAGTTGTGTCGTGTTTGTATGTATGTAATAAATATCTCCATGTCTAATTTTTAAAACGACCCTAACTTTTATCATAACTAGTATAATACCCGTACCTTGTGCGGGTTTTGAAAAAAATGAGAAAGAATATTGTGAAATAAGTTTTTTTACGTGCTTTTGTTTTGTATATTTCTCTAATCTAATCCTGCGTTCACAGCGCGTCACGTCATCAACCCGTGCTCTGTTTTATCAAGTATAATAGATTTGGTTTCTATAAAATTATTATTTTAATAATAAAAGATTTTATGATTTAAAAAATAGTATAAAAAATAAAGATTTATTGGCTTTAATTGTGGTAGCTCAATTTCAAAAATACTGCGTCCACAGCGCGTCACGTCATCAACCCGTGCTCTGTTTTAGTACGTATAATAGATTTGGTTTCTATAAAATTATTATTTTAATAATAAAAGATTTTATGGTTTAAAAAATAGTGTAAAAAATAAAGATTTATTGGCTTTAATTGTGGGAGCTCAATTTCAAAAATCCTGCGTCCACAGCGCGTCACGTCATCAACCCGTGCTCTATTTTAGTAAGTATAATAGATTATAAAATATGAAATAAATTTATTTTCACAATCTCATCTAATTTTCAAATTGAATTTTAAAGTTTTAATTCCGGTTAATTTGGACATTTGAGGGTCAAAATATATCATTTATGGTCTTAGAACAAAAATATTTTAAAATACAATTTAACAGGAATGTTTATGAATTTGTTTGCGAGTGTTATATTTTAAAATTAAAAATTAAAATAGTGGTATCATACCCTCGTCGGATACCAGACTAGTTTGGAAGGGGATAGGAAGTCTAGTAGCAACGTGGACGACTGTGTTAATATTCACGGAAAATGATTGTAAATTAGGGGTGGGCATAAATTTCGGTTAATCCCGTTATGTCCTGATCCCGATCCCGACGGGATTTGGAAAAAAAATGTGTATCTCATCCAGTCCCGTATCGTAACAAACTTGCGGGACGGGGAACGCGCGACGGAAACTTTCCATCCCGGTTAGCCCCGTCCCGTCCCGCATATATATATAAATAATAATTGGGCAATTTTAGTAAGTATGCTTTTTTGAAAAACTAGATTAGTAACTAGGTTTTTTTAATGTTTCAATTAAGTAAATATACCCCAATTTTTTGTATTTATTTTAAACTATACACACTCTTCTCTCAAGGGATACATTTACTAAACACAAAACTAGAAAAAAGCCTAGTAAACCAAATTATTTTATAATAATTTTATATTTTAAAATAATATTATATAGATAAATAATATATATATTATAATTTATATTGATAAGAATTATAAAAGTAATAAAAATATTAAAAGAAAACCTATTTTACATGTGATTCACATGTAATTTTTTTATATATATATATATATATATATATATATATATAACATTTGAGTATAGATCATATGACAACAAACTTATCGTGTAATTATAAGAACATATTCGTAATTATTATTAGTAACTATTATATCTCCTAGTTTAAAACTAAAAGGTAATATGGGTCCCATACTAAAACAGAATCCTTAAGGCCGCGTGTCGATCAATAAGGTATGCCACCTAGGACTTTTTTCAATATATTTACAGATATGCCACAAGATATTTACAGATTTTCCATTTTTTCTTTTATAAAATAAATTCTAAAAATACTAAAAAATAATCAGCAATGTCACATCACATTTTAAAATTCCCGCGTAAGAATTTGTTTGGCTTATTAACAAATTTGTTAAATATATATAACAAAATTTTAAAATAAAAAATATAAGATATTGTTAACAAGCTAGATCTTCAAATTTTTAACAAACCAGATTTTGAAATCTTCTTCATATTTTTTAAACTCGGTTTTTATAATTATTCAAAAAAAATAATATATGCACATTTTAAAACTTTATTTCATTTCCTTCACCTTATTTTTAATTTTCAAAATATAATTTTTTAAGTTAATTATTGTATTTAATTTTTAATTTCAAAATTTAATAACATAATTTTTATTAATCCAATCCAAATAAATAAATTTGTCTATTATAATTCAACAAAATTGTTGTTGATACATCCGTATATTTTTATATATCCTGATATAATTTATTTTAGTTTATAAATCTTATCCAACAAAATTGTTGTTGATACTTTCCGCATGCTACAAATTTTTCAATGTACATTTAAAATTTTTTAACAATAAATATCATAAGTAATTATTTTGCCTTAATTATTTAGTTATAACAATATAAATTAAAATTGATAATTATTTATACAATTAGTCGTATTAGTTAATAAAAAATGACTAAGTTTGAATGAAATGATTTTTTTTAGTCTTAAATATTTTTTTATAGATTAATATCCAAATATAATGTATAAAATTAAAAATATAATACTTTTTTATTTAAACAAAATCCACAACACACTTTAATACTTTTATAACTAAATATAAATTTTATATAACTGAAATCAGGTAATTAAAAAATCTGCTTATTATTAACAAGATAATCTATATATATTACTAAAACAACACCCATTTTGTCAACGTGTCAACCTCTAAGGCCGTCCACGTAAGCATTTTTTGAATTTATTTACAGATTTGCCACAATATATTTACAGATTTGCCATTAATTATTTTATAAGAAATTTTTTATTAAACTTTATAAACAGTCATCATGCCACGTCAACTTTTATTAAAATAAAAAATTAAAAAAAACTAAATATACTTATCTACCAAATCAAAATTTATACACTGATGTATTATAATTCGATTTTGTTGAAAAAATCTCACGCAAATATTTTAGTAAGATTTGACACATTTGTTAGATTTAAAACTAAATCAAATTTTACTCCTCAAACTTTATATAAGTAAAATTGATAATATATTGAGTAAATATAATACTCGAATAATAATCTTTTTAATAATGTTATTTTATTTATTAAAAAATATAATTAATAGTTATATTAATTAATAAAAAATAATTATTTTTATAAATTAATATCAATACATAATGCATGAAATTGAAAATATAATATTTTTTGTTTAGATAAACCCGCACAAGGTGCGGGCACTAAACTAGTTTAGATTAAAATCCACAAAATATAAGAAACTCAATACTATTTTCTTTTTAAAATAAATATGAAAATAAAAGGATAAAGTCGACAAGCATGGTGGAGTAGGCAAGTTGGAAGGATGGACCTCCACCGGCCCGTTGTTGCTACGCTAAAAGTTGTGTCGTGTTTGTATGTATGTAATAAATATCTCCATGTCTAATTTTTAAAACGACCCTAACTTTTATCATAACTAGTATAATACCCGTACCTTGTGCGGGTTTTGAAAAAAATGAGAAAGAATATTGTGAAATAAGTTTTTTTACGTGCTTTTGTTTTGTATATTTCTCTAATCTAATCCTGCGTTCACAGCGCGTCACGTCATCAACCCGTGCTCTGTTTTATCAAGTATAATAGATTTGGTTTCTATAAAATTATTATTTTAATAATAAAAGATTTTATGATTTAAAAAATAGTATAAAAAATAAAGATTTATTGGCTTTAATTGTGGTAGCTCAATTTCAAAAATACTGCGTCCACAGCGCGTCACGTCATCAACCCGTGCTCTGTTTTAGTACGTATAATAGATTTGGTTTCTATAAAATTATTATTTTAATAATAAAAGATTTTATGGTTTAAAAAATAGTGTAAAAAATAAAGATTTATTGGCTTTAATTGTGGGAGCTCAATTTCAAAAATCCTGCGTCCACAGCGCGTCACGTCATCAACCCGTGCTCTATTTTAGTAAGTATAATAGATTATAAAATATGAAATAAATTTATTTTCACAATCTCATCTAATTTTCAAATTGAATTTTAAAGTTTTAATTCCGGTTAATTTGGACATTTGAGGGTCAAAATATATCATTTATGGTCTTAGAACAAAAATATTTTAAAATACAATTTAACAGGAATGTTTATGAATTTGTTTGCGAGTGTTATATTTTAAAATTAAAAATTAAAATAGTGGTATCATACCCTCGTCGGATACCAGACTAGTTTGGAAGGGGATAGGAAGTCTAGTAGCAACGTGGACGACTGTGTTAATATTCACGGAAAATGATTGTAAATTAGGGGTGGGCATAAATTTCGGTTAATCCCGTTATGTCCTGATCCCGATCCCGACGGGATTTGGAAAAAAAATGTGTATCTCATCCAGTCCCGTATCGTAACAAACTTGCGGGACGGGGAACGCGCGACGGAAACTTTCCATCCCGGTTAGCCCCGTCCCGTCCCGCATATATATATAAATAATAATTGGGCAATTTTAGTAAGTATGCTTTTTTGAAAAACTAGATTAGTAACTAGGTTTTTTTAATGTTTCAATTAAGTAAATATACCCCAATTTTTTGTATTTATTTTAAACTATACACACTCTTCTCTCAAGGGATACATTTACTAAACACAAAACTAGAAAAAAGCCTAGTAAACCAAATTATTTTATAATAATTTTATATTTTAAAATAATATTATATAGATAAATAATATATATATTATAATTTATATTGATAAGAATTATAAAAGTAATAAAAATATTAAAAGAAAACCTATTTTACATGTGATTCACATGTAATTTTTTTATATATATATATATATATATATATATATATAACATTTGAGTATAGATCATATGACAACAAACTTATCGTGTAATTATAAGAACATATTCGTAATTATTATTAGTAACTATTATATCTCCTAGTTTAAAACTAAAAGGTAATATGGGTCCCATACTAAAACAGAATCCTTAAGGCCGCGTGTCGATCAATAAGGTATGCCACCTAGGACTTTTTTCAATATATTTACAGATATGCCACAAGATATTTACAGATTTTCCATTTTTTCTTTTATAAAATAAATTCTAAAAATACTAAAAAATAATCAGCAATGTCACATCACATTTTAAAATTCCCGCGTAAGAATTTGTTTGGCTTATTAACAAATTTGTTAAATATATATAACAAAATTTTAAAATAAAAAATATAAGATATTGTTAACAAGCTAGATCTTCAAATTTTTAACAAACCAGATTTTGAAATCTTCTTCATATTTTTTAAACTCGGTTTTTATAATTATTCAAAAAAAATAATATATGCACATTTTAAAACTTTATTTCATTTCCTTCACCTTATTTTTAATTTTCAAAATATAATTTTTTAAGTTAATTATTGTATTTAATTTTTAATTTCAAAATTTAATAACATAATTTTTATTAATCCAATCCAAATAAATAAATTTGTCTATTATAATTCAACAAAATTGTTGTTGATACATCCGTATATTTTTATATATCCTGATATAATTTATTTTAGTTTATAAATCTTATCCAACAAAATTGTTGTTGATACTTTCCGCATGCTACAAATTTTTCAATGTACATTTAAAATTTTTTAACAATAAATATCATAAGTAATTATTTTGCCTTAATTATTTAGTTATAACAATATAAATTAAAATTGATAATTATTTATACAATTAGTCGTATTAGTTAATAAAAAATGACTAAGTTTGAATGAAATGATTTTTTTTAGTCTTAAATATTTTTTTATAGATTAATATCCAAATATAATGTATAAAATTAAAAATATAATACTTTTTTATTTAAACAAAATCCACAACACACTTTAATACTTTTATAACTAAATATAAATTTTATATAACTGAAATCAGGTAATTAAAAAATCTGCTTATTATTAACAAGATAATCTATATATATTACTAAAACAACACCCATTTTGTCAACGTGTCAACCTCTAAGGCCGTCCACGTAAGCATTTTTTGAATTTATTTACAGATTTGCCACAATATATTTACAGATTTGCCATTAATTATTTTATAAGAAATTTTTTATTAAACTTTATAAACAGTCATCATGCCACGTCAACTTTTATTAAAATAAAAAATTAAAAAAAACTAAATATACTTATCTACCAAATCAAAATTTATACACTGATGTATTATAATTCGATTTTGTTGAAAAAATCTCACGCAAATATTTTAGTAAGATTTGACACATTTGTTAGATTTAAAACTAAATCAAATTTTACTCCTCAAACTTTATATAAGTAAAATTGATAATATATTGAGTAAATATAATACTCGAATAATAATCTTTTTAATAATGTTATTTTATTTATTAAAAAATATAATTAATAGTTATATTAATTAATAAAAAATAATTATTTTTATAAATTAATATCAATACATAATGCATGAAATTGAAAATATAATATTTTTTGTTTAGATAAACCCGCACAAGGTGTGGGCACTAAACTAGTTTAGATTAAAATCCACAAAATATAAGAAACTCAATACTATTTTCTTTTTAAAATAAATATGAAAATAAAAGGATAAAGTCGACAAGCATGGTGGAGTAGGCAAGTTGGAAGGATGGACCTCCACCGGCCCGTTGTTGCTACGCTAAAAGTTGTGTCGTGTTTGTATGTATGTAATAAATATCTCCATGTCTAATTTTTAAAACGACCCTAACTTTTATCATAACTAGTATAATACCCGTACCTTGTGCGGGTTTTGAAAAAAATGAGAAAGAATATTGTGAAATAAGTTTTTTTACGTGCTTTTGTTTTGTATATTTCTCTAATCTAATCCTGCGTTCACAGCGCGTCACGTCATCAACCCGTGCTCTGTTTTATCAAGTATAATAGATTTGGTTTCTATAAAATTATTATTTTAATAATAAAAGATTTTATGATTTAAAAAATAGTATAAAAAATAAAGATTTATTGGCTTTAATTGTGGTAGCTCAATTTCAAAAATACTGCGTCCACAGCGCGTCACGTCATCAACCCGTGCTCTGTTTTAGTACGTATAATAGATTTGGTTTCTATAAAATTATTATTTTAATAATAAAAGATTTTATGGTTTAAAAAATAGTGTAAAAAATAAAGATTTATTGGCTTTAATTGTGGGAGCTCAATTTCAAAAATCCTGCGTCCACAGCGCGTCACGTCATCAACCCGTGCTCTATTTTAGTAAGTATAATAGATTATAAAATATGAAATAAATTTATTTTCACAATCTCATCTAATTTTCAAATTGAATTTTAAAGTTTTAATTCCGGTTAATTTGGACATTTGAGGGTCAAAATATATCATTTATGGTCTTAGAACAAAAATATTTTAAAATACAATTTAACAGGAATGTTTATGAATTTGTTTGCGAGTGTTATATTTTAAAATTAAAAATTAAAATAGTGGTATCATACCCTCGTCGGATACCAGACTAGTTTGGAAGGGGATAGGAAGTCTAGTAGCAACGTGGACGACTGTGTTAATATTCACGGAAAATGATTGTAAATTAGGGGTGGGCATAAATTTCGGTTAATCCCGTTATGTCCTGATCCCGATCCCGACGGGATTTGGAAAAAAAATGTGTATCTCATCCAGTCCCGTATCGTAACAAACTTGCGGGACGGGGAACGCGCGACGGAAACTTTCCATCCCGGTTAGCCCCGTCCCGTCCCGCATATATATATAAATAATAATTGGGCAATTTTAGTAAGTATGCTTTTTTGAAAAACTAGATTAGTAACTAGGTTTTTTTAATGTTTCAATTAAGTAAATATACCCCAATTTTTTGTATTTATTTTAAACTATACACACTCTTCTCTCAAGGGATACATTTACTAAACACAAAACTAGAAAAAAGCCTAGTAAACCAAATTATTTTATAATAATTTTATATTTTAAAATAATATTATATAGATAAATAATATATATATTATAATTTATATTGATAAGAATTATAAAAGTAATAAAAATATTAAAAGAAAACCTATTTTACATGTGATTCACATGTAATTTTTTTTTATATATATATATATATATATATATAACATTTGAGTATAGATCATATGACAACAAACTTATCGTGTAATTATAAGAACATATTCGTAATTATTATTAGTAACTATTATATCTCCTAGTTTAAAACTAAAAGGTAATATGGGTCCCATAATCAGAAAGCTCGTACTCATGTCCTCCATTAAACCAATACAAAAAAATCTCGACTTCGATTGCTCGTAACCACACAAATGTAGGGTGTTACACATTAGGCCTACATCAAATAACACAATCTCCAAGTCTTTCCCTCTTTGCTTTTTTTAATTAGCTCAAATTGGGGAGAATTAGATGTTTAATTGTACTATTATAGGTTTGAGTGATGAAATTGTCTGTTCGGCATTAATTCTTTCATTTCATGTTAGACTACAAATTTGCTATAAAGATCGTACCTTTTTTAAGTTAGATATGTTATCAATGATTTCAATCCAATCAAAATATGATACAACTGAAGTTACAACCCTTTCTTCAATTGGGTCAAGTCCGCCTGTATAACCAAATCAATTTTGACATTTTAAAAGAAAAAACGTGATTAAAAACCAAGACTTTCTTTTATATTACTTGAAAAAATCCAATCTTTAAAATTGTTATACTTTTTTGAACGTTAGTGTATCAAAAGTAAACCGTGTTTGTAAAAGTGATTTACGCGTGTATAATCGGTGTTTAAAATACAGTTTCTTCCGATAAAGAGACTTTATATTTCCGTAAATAAGTTATCCATTAGTGAAAATGTACTTTTTACTAAATTCGAAATAAAAAAGGAAAAAAATTCCATTATTTTATGGTTGAAAATTTTAGTGGTTGGAAAAATACAATAAATGAAATTTTTTTTTGTATTATCATTTAAATGTGTGAAATTTGTAAAATAATAAAAGTGTAAATTAAAAAGAGTGTTTTTTTTAATTAATTTTAGCAAAATACTTTTAAACATGCATGCATTGTGAATACTATATATATATATATATATGAAATGCGGTTAAGTTGTTCTATTTATTTGTGATAGTCTAAACTAAAATTTCTTTGTAGTTAAAAATATAAAGTTTGGAATCATCAAAAAAATTAGGTAGTAATTATTAATATAGAGCATATAAATATAAAATAGTTAACGTAAAATAACTTCAACGTATTATAATTTAATAAAGGAAAATTTTGGTAACTAGACTTTTTTGAAAAACTATAGTAGTAACTAGACTTTTTAATATTTCAATTAAGTAAATATACCTCAACCCTTTATATTTATTCTCAAACTCACCGCATTCTTCTCTCTACATTTACTAAACACAAAAATATAAAAAGTTCAATAAACCAAATTATTTATTTAAATAAATTGATACTTTCGTAAAAACTAAACAACGATGACTCAGCGTTTTGCAATTCCCTAACGGGAAGGAAAATTTGACAATGACGTCATGCTATACGTCAGAGGATATAGCAGAAGGACGAAGGTGTCCCATTGGCAAAGGAGAATTGGTTTTGACGAGAAGAAGTGATTATTAAGAATTATGATTGTCATTAATTTAATTTAATTGTCCTTTTTCATTTAGGTTAGCGGTAGGCTGACAGGTCGGTGGTTAACAGGCTTTCGTATAATCAAATCTGCACTTGTTTGGCATTCATTTTCCAATTACGAAAATCATGATTCATCATTTTTGTGCAAGTTTCTGATATTTTGGCTAATTTTATTTTAAAGCTAAAGGCTTTAATCAAGTAATAGTTGATCAAATCCACTTTACATCGTCTTCGTTTCTTCTTTTCCACGATGTTAACTGCGGATGACTCATCTTTTTACCCTACTACAGCTACGCAATAGTCATTTTTCTTTTGTTTGTTTATCGAAATTTTTTATATGGGTAACTATACATACGTCATGCATAGTCAATTAGTCATATCTATTTTTCTATATTTTTTTGAACGAAATCAACTTATTACTACAACTCCGCAATGCGTAGCCGGATCACGGATACGAGTAGCACGAAATATGTCGTACGAATAACAATCTCGATTGCGGATCTATGATCCAAAAAATTACAAGCATCAATTGTATATTCGAGTTGAATCAATGGATAGTAAAATTAGGACATGTTAGATATTACATGATAGGAGATTAATTAAAATTGTTTTGTGGAGATTGTTGGATTATATTTGAAAGATGTTTTATATTAGATGGAAATTAGAGATTCTATTATATTTGGATGTATATTTAAGAATTTTTTGTTTCAAAATAATATTGTGGGGACAAAATTTTTGAAATGATCTATAGCGATTTTTCTTTATCCAATCTAAAAAAATTTCACCAGATACCAAACAGGTCTTTAGAGCTTGATTGGTAATGATTTGTATTTTTTCGGGATTATAAACTCAACAGGTTTTAAAGTTATTTCCGGGCTTATAAACTCAACATATTTACATGCATAAACCTGATAAGAGTGTTAACTTGATTTTTTTTTTGTGTGTGTGAGGGGTTCGGGTTGTAAGTACAAAAAAAGTTTTCATCCAACAATGAATGAATATTGGGGTTTATAATCACAAATCTGCTATTGCGGATTCACACACCAATCGACAAGGATGCTCTTGCCCCATTGACCACGACTATACACGGATTTGCTTCAAGAAATTCATCTCGTCTTTCCTCCCTAACGTAACTTTTGATAACGGATTTTGCACCCTACAGCGAAACCCCTTGCTCATCACAACAGTCACCTCCTCGCCTTGTCCCCTTGTCCCTCACCTTTCTTCTTTCGTTCACACATGAGGAGTAAGGAATATTTGATAGAATAGAAACATTGGACCTTCTAAGGACAATTTCAAGATTAAAAATAAATAAACCCATCTTAGAAAAAATAACCGGTTGAGAATGTTATTTTTTAGGGGTATAAACCCGGTAAAATTTGCAAACACATCTTCAACTAAACATTAAAAAAAAAATCGAATTTATAAACTAAATGAAATAGAAACAAACTTAGTAAGCATACCCTTAAATTTGAGATTGTGGGTTGAGCTGGGCTGAACCATATCAATATGGTCAAAGACGATTCATTTTCGATACTTACGGTAAATAACGTATTATAAATGATTTGGTTTGAAATAACTCTTTTGATTAGGTTTTGTTTGGTTTGATTCAATAGATTTTAATTTAAGGTTTTTTTTGTTCGTATATACTCCTTATGTATATTTAATATATAATTATTAATTTATTTTAGGTTTGATTTGATTTTGCATATATATATATATATATATATATATATATATATATATATATATATATATATATATTACGGCCCGTCTCAAATTATGGCTTAACTATAATCTTGCACCTCATCAAACCATAACCTCGTAAAATCATGAACCGTTGACCGGATATATAAGACCATTTTCAATAACAAAGGGTTATAATAGCCTTGGGCCTAAATTTTAACCATAAAAAAATATTTAATATTTATTATTAGCTCAATTATCTCCAATAATACAAGGGCTAATTTTAACCCTTTATTAATTAAATATTATAATTATTCACTTTTCTTTCTCCTTCTTCCAAAAAAGAGTAAACAGATGTATTTAATATGGTGGTCCCAAATGAAGAGTTAAAGGGTGACCTTGATATTTATATTTACCCCTTTGCTAACACCATTTAATCATTTAACCATATATCTTTTTTTTTTTTTAGACCATTTTACAATAAAGTAGGGATAAATGGGGCATATAACTCCCCTTATTGGAGATGGTCTAAGGTCCAAGACTCAATCGAAATTTACAGTCTATTCAATTTTACGGTTCAAACCTATTAACCTATTTTACACCTCTTTAATATTCGGTACTAAAGAAGATCTAAACCATATTTTTTTATTCATCTAAAAGATTTGGAGTTTATAGTTAACTTTAACATTTTTATTTTCACAAGAAATACAAAAAAAATCTTATATTATAATTTATCATTTTTATTTTGATTATTTATGTAAATATCATATTTGTGGACGAATAAATATAAGAACCGGAGAGGAGGAAAAAGCTAATAAAAACTTAATGTGATGAAATAAATTCATTATAAAAGTTAAATAAAAACATAACTTATAATTCTTAATCTGTTTTTGATACAAAATTAAATCAAACCTATTAATGAGAATATTGTTCAACGGGGTATTATTTTTATAGATTTGCATTGCAGGAAAATAAAATTTGAAAATTGTGAAATTTGGCAGTCGCATAGAAAACAGAGAACCTATGGAAACTTGTTCCGATTAATGTATTTTTTACCTAACAGAAGATTTAAGGACGTGTCAAGAGATTTAGATGACGTCATTTCAATAATATTCTCCATTATAGGATAAATATTTGTTTACAGGAAAAAGGTGACTAAATATTATTTTTTAAATGACTTATCTTTAAAATAATTTAGAAGATATTATTATTTATAAAGAGGGGTAGGGGGTGACTGTATCTAGGCTGTCCAATGAGATGAAAGTATTTGATATGCAATTCATATCTTTGGTGGCCACGTGTCCACTCACCGCCTTTCAGTCTCAATCATTTAAGACTTGCGGGTTTTGTTTGTCTATGCCTCTATGTGTTACATCTAAGGATAAGAATCTCACTTATTATATTTTGATTTTGTTGGTCAACGTAAATTTAGCTTAGGTATTAATAAAAGTCGTACCAAAGATTCGCAAAGAATAATGTACCACTATATTGACTTTAGCATATTCATTTACATCAAATAGTTTTAATTCCAAATTTAACCCTATCGGTTTTAGATTATGAGGTTTAAAAATAAAACAGTCGAAAATTGACCATGTACAATCCACATTTTTAAATAGGGTTATTTATGACCGCGTTTGGCTGAGTGTAAGATTCAAGAGATTAAGGGCATGTTTGGTTTTAACTCCGAATTCGGAAACGGAATGGAAACGAATATAGTCTATACGTATACTATTATATATTCATGAAAGTTTTTGAAATCATTCCTTATGGTTTGAAGTAATTGGAGTAGAGTTTGATTACTTTTGATACCCTATAAGGTAACAAAATGTGGGGAATCAAGTGCATTTTGCCTTAAACCATAAGGAATAATTCTATACAATTTCATGATTAATGATATAGATATGGACTAAATTCGTCTTCATTCCGTTTTCGTTTTCGGAGTTGTAAACAAACGGGCCCTAAGATTATAAGAATTGAAAGGGAAATAATTTTGTTAATCTCGTTTGATAAAGAATGAAGGAGATTAGGATCATTAGAATATGGACGAAGCTAAAGTATCAATTTTACCCTTTTTTTTCACATCTCTTTCGTCTAGTAAAAAGCTTAACCCGTATTTTTTTTCGTAGTTTTACCCACAATCATATTCGTTTTTCAAAAACTCATTTTACTTGTTGTCATACTCATATCCTTGAACAATTTCATCTAACTTATTTTCTTCATCTACATAATCTTACGTTATCAAACGGATGTTATATGTTTAGTGATTTAATGACTATCTAGTTTTTAAAACACGCAAATGCATAATATGTACCAAAATTAGTTTGACTTGAGTCGGTCATTGACCAGAACTCAAGGTTGAGAGTAGGGCTGTAATATGAGACAAGCTACTCGGGCTCGGCTCGGGCTCGGCTCGTCAAAAGCTCGGCTCGAGCTCGTTCATTTTCTAAACGAGCCAAGCTTGAGCACATTTTAAAGCTCGTATAATTTTTAGGCTCGGCTCGGGCTCGGCTCGTTTATAAACAAGCCGAGCTTGAGCATGTCAAAGCTCGGCTCGTTCGGGTAAAGCTCGGCTCGTTCGGCTAAAATAACACTATAGGAGCATTATTTTAGCCGAGCTACTCGGGCTCGGCTCGGGCTCGGCTCGTCAAAAGCTCGGCTCGAGCTCGTTCACTTTCTAAACGAGCCAAGCTTGAGCACGTTTTAAAGCTCGTATAAATTTTAGGCTCGGCTCGGGCTCGGCTCGTTTATAAACGAGCCGAGCTTGAGCATGCCGATGCTCGGCTCGTATTACACCCCTAGTTGAGAGTTACGAGTCCGTTCCATATACAAGAGAATCATGGGCCTAAAGTCTTTAATGGGCCACTACGGTATGGACCCGAAATGAAGAAATCCCTATGATACATTTTGGGCAGGCCCAACGTCATATATGTACCCACTGTACGCATACAATTACGATGAATCACCCGTTGTCATTGGTTGGAGGTGTCAAGCGTATAGTTGATCAAACCGGATGCACAATCGTCAGAGAAAACGGGTGGGTCGGGTTGAAAATGGGTAGGGTAAAAGATATATAGTTTTTAAATGGTTTGTTTCGGGTTTGTTTAGGTCGATTACCGATTGTTCCGGTTAGAAAGGGTAGCATCGGTTCTTGGGTGGTTACGGGTATGTTTAGCTTTGTTATCGGGTTATTTTGAGGCGGATTACTTCCGTTTTTAATGGAGTCGGGTAGAGATGTCAATTGGGACGGATCGATTGGGTTTCAGTCGGTCATTTTTATGTTCGGGTTGATTGCCTAACATCTTGATTCGGCACGGTTTTGGGTTGGACAATTTGTTGGATTTGACCTGGTTACCCGGTTGAGTCTGGTAGCTTTAGATATATATGTTTTTGAATAAATTTATATGGAGATATTAATTTGATAAAAAAAGTATTTTCAGATTATCGTTTATAATAGGGGGTGACTAACATATCAATCCGACCGAATGCCGATACATCCAGATCCGAAGGTTTAGGAAATCCCAATAAGGATCCGGTAGATATCAGACACTTTTTACCGGATGGGATAATTATCGGATATATTGTTGATCTAGATTATAAAACATAATGTTTGAAAATGACTTTAGTTGGATAGGATAATTATCCACGGATATCTGAGTGATCCGAATTACTGTAGCCTTATTTGTTTGAATGAAAATTATTTTAATCGGATCCGAATATCCGAATTCTCCGTTTGATCCAATATTCGACTAATACTTTTGGTATACATTACCGATCCATTTGATCTCAAAATCTCAATATGTTTTTCAGTTTTTCTAACTTTAAAAAAATAAAATCAAAGTCCCCTAACATAGTCCAAACAAAAGTTATAGATTATTATTCGAATTGAGATTTAATACTCATATTTTAAAATTTTGCATAGACAGTTACTTCACAAATAATAAATATAATTTAATTGTTAAAATTTAGAGAAAACTTTAAAGTTATCCGTTCTCTAATTTTCCACTTAAAAATTAATTCAATAAATATATATTGGTTATAAGTTCCACCGAAAAGTATCGATGGAAAAAATAAGATTTACAACAAATAATAAATTATGGTACTTTAAACAAATAATATATAAATAAAAATCTTCAATATCAACACAATCTATCAATAAATTATAATTAAAATCTATTTCGCTGAACCAATCAACTTATTTTTTAGATTAACAATAAATCACAAAATTTAAATATCTTCAAAATACCCAATAATTATTAATCACTAATAAAAACATTTAACATTAACACATGACAATAGTCATCCTATATGTGTTAATTCCATATCACTTATAAAGTTCCATCTATTATATAGTTAATATTCATTATATGATAAAGTAATTTAGACTATTTAGTAACAAACACGCAGAAAGTACAGCTATCTGTTCGGCAACCCTCAAAATGGAGATTATTGAGATTATTTCACCATGCTCACAAATAATCTTGTTCGGTGCACTAGGATAAAAGGGATGAAGGTTATTTTTGGAGATGAAATGGGAGATGAAAACAAGAATAATTTTCATCCTTCTCACACTCGATTATTGGGATTATTTGGTAGATGATAACAATCTATTCCAATTTACCCTTATATTTACATTTTCTATAAATATATTATATTTATATATGTCCATTAACGTAATTTTACCCATAATAATCCCGATTCATACCAAACACATAAAAGATTATTTTTGTATTTCATCTCTTAAATCATCTACTATTTTCATCTCCTTTCATCTTCATCTTCATCTTAATCTTAATCTTCATATTCATCTACAATAATCCCTGAATCACCAAACAGACCCATAAACTAGTAGAGATTAAAAGTTGGCAATGCTAGCTTATTATATCGGGTCCGGTCGGATTCGTGTTCGGGTATGCCGGGTCGGGTAAATAAGATTTGAGCCTGAGAAGTATTTGATTGACCGGCCTTCTCTTGATTCTAGGGTTCATTCTTTTTTATTTTTTTTGGACGCGCCTTCTCTCCTCCAAGTTGTAGACCATGGCGTCCGAACTTTCAATCCCGTCAACAGCACCACCTCCGACTACCAGCTGGTCAAGTCTACTGACTAAGCCTTTCCAGCCACCGAACCAAGCAGCATCATCGACGTTGGCTGCGGGCCGTCAATTATTGGATGGCTGCAAGTCGTCAAAGGGCATTGCAGTGGCGGTGGTGGACGCCAACGCTATCATCCAAGGCGGAGAGCGGCTCAGCTCTTCCGCCGACAGGTTCGTCTCCGTCGCCGAAGTCCTCAGTGAAATACGCGACCCCACCTCCCGCCACCGTTTGTCTGTACTCCCCTTCACTGTCGAGACTATGGAGCCTTCGCCTGAATCACTCAAAAAAGGTTTTTTTTATAAAAATTTTATTTTATCATTTAGAGAATTAGCTTCTGTGATTGCAATTCGAATACTATCTTTTACCCTAATTTTCAGTTAAACTTATATTCGGTCGGTTCTTCAAGCTTAATTAATATTTGTTGGATCGAAATATTTGGTAATTGTGTAGTTAGTGGTTTTTGAAAGGCATCTAGTAGCTCGCAAAAGTGCGTGCAATGCCTTAGGATTTGAATGGATTGATGGTGCTCTTTCCCGTATGCTTTTTAGCTTTATTTTGCACATGCCGAGTGCAGGTTAACATTGAATGGATTGATGGTCTTTTATATGTTATATAGACGATATTCCAAAGTTTCAATGCAGATTTCTTTATACTCTTAAGCTGGATATGTATGTGAAGTAATGAAGTCTGATGCATCTTATTCACTTATTGTATGGCTTGACAGTCATCAGCTTTGCAAGGGCAACCGGTGATTTGCAGACACTTTCGGATGTTGATTTGAAGCTTATTGCGCTTACATACTCCCTCGAAGCGCAGATCCATGGTACAAAACATCTGAGGGACAGCCCTCCTCCTATTCATATTCATAATGTGAGAAGGTTGCCTGAAAAGGAATTGCCTGGGTGGGGTGCTAACGTGCCCAATTTAGAAGAGTGGGAGGCGCTAGAAGGACTCGCTGAAACTGCTGCTAATAACGATTCAAAAATATTACCCTTGAAGGATTTAAGTTTGAACGTCCAATCTGAAGACAATGTTAGTCTGCAAGATGGTTCCGTGGGAAATGGAAGTGAAAATAATTTTGTGGATAATGTCCATTCTGATGAGAAATCTGAGAGATCCAGCAGGTATCCTGTTAAAAAGAGAGAGGTAAAGATTGATGGGAAGAAGATGGGAGTAGATGGAATTGACGCATCACAAGGTCAATATGATGAAGATGCTGGTGATTGGAACCCTGCTGTCAGTCGTGGAACTCGTAGAAGATTCCTGAAAAGGCAAGCTAAGCGTGAAATGAATGAGGCTTCTCTGAAAAATAATGAGGAGACAGATGTTACCGAGGAGACAGAATCTGCAATGATAGAAGGATCCGAGGTTGTTGAGAGGACTGGTGAAATGGAAGATGAAGAAATTTCTTCTGTCATGGAGCAGATGAGACTTGAAGGTTCGTGTTTAGATGATGAACACAGTGTTTGTGAGTTGAATAATGACGGTGCTGAGCACTTTGAGACTTCAAGCCAGGCCACTGAGAGTGTTGATACTTCTTACGTAGATGACCTTAGCAGCGAACAAAGTTGGTCATTGAGATCACTGTCAGACTCAAGTATAGCTTGTGTAACTGGTGACTTTGCTATGCAAAATGTTATATTGCAGATTGGTCTACGCCTTTTGGCTCCTGGAGGAATGCAGATTCGTGAGTTGCACAGGTAGTCATTATAACACAGTTAACCTTTTTTAATCTTCGTGTAATCAGTTACTCTCCTTGTGAATCCTGTTCCAAGGGAAACTGAAAATCTGCAAAGCTTTTCTTTTGAGGGGGCTGAAGTTTTTGGAACATTGCAATTGTTATTTTCATTTGTTTCTGAATTAAGTCTCATGCATTCTATCAAGGGTGATGTATGTGCACTAATAGACTTGAATATGCTTTGTGTATCCAGGTGGGTTTTGAAGTGTCATGCATGCAATAAAGTTACGAATGAAATTGGAAGGGTTTTCTGCCCTAAGTGTGGGAATGGAGGCACGCTAAGAAAAGTTGCTGTTACAGTTGGTGAGAATGGAGTTGTGCTGGCAGCTCGTAGACAGCGTTTCTGCTTACGAGGCACTAAGGTGTGAGTTCTTTTGCCAATTTGATTGTTCTTGCTTCTTTGTAGCTTGAAAAGAATCTTACGCCGTCTAAGATAAACATGAAGTTGTAGAATTTTTTTACTTCATCGCCCTTTCTAATTTGCTACCTAAATTACACGGATACATAAGTTGGCCATCATTGGTAGCCTGAAATACTTGTCAACAACTTATTTTCTGATCTTATTTGTGCAGTTCTCCTTGCCATTGCCTCAAGGAGGACGTGCTGCCATTACGAAAAATCCGATCCTTCGTGAAGACCAACTTCCTCAAAGATTTGGAGTGTTTTTTCGAGATGATCAACTCCGAAATTCAAAGGGAAGGAACAAAAAAGGCAATAACAAGGTCAGTTGTGTAGTTGATCTCGTCTAGTCTTGTTTCAACTTTGATTCATTTTGCTCTTCGTTAACTGGATGAATGTTTGTTGATTGAAGGACATGGACTTCTGTGCTGTAGACGACATCTTCAGCGGTCGTGCTGATAAGAAAGAGCCACTTAAACCCGCCGTTAGACAAGCACTCACCATGTTCTCGGGAAGGAAAAACCCTAATGACAATCATTACTCTCGGGCTAAGCATTAATCTTGTGTGTTTCCTTATTAACATTTGCTGTTATGCATGCCTTTTTTCGTTTAGTTTTCTGTTCTGGGAGCTTTGTTCCTCCTACCAATTTTGGATGATATCTAATTAGAAAACTGTACGAGGGAATTACACACCATGTTTTGCATTTGTCATTTGATTTTGCCTGAAATTATAAAATGTTCAATTTATATCATTTTTAAAGAAGTGTATACGGATTAAATGTTATTGTGCCTAAATAAGTTACTAAAATTGGAATTATATTCATAACCATCATTATTTATAAGGTGATGTTATATACACACCATTTTTTTAACTTCATACATGCCTACTCGTGCGCTTTGTGAGTCGTATCTATGCGTCTCTTAAGGCGCACATGGAGCCGATTAATTTCCCCTTTAAGGAGCTCCTCAACAGGTTCTAGAGCGACAAATGATCAATTCCTCTGCTTAAATGGAGGAGCCAAACAGTTACAACGATGAATTTGATTATTGTAAGTTATTTAAATTTATTGTTTGTGATTTTTCTGGAGTTGTGTTTGATTTCTTGCAACAACTGGGGTTTCTTCCTGATGGTCTTTAGGGTTAGGGATTTCATTGGGAAGGGGTTTGAAACATAATTAATAATCTCTGGCATAGTCATCTACCTGGTGTATTATATTGTATGCGTGATTATGATGCCTGGAAGTTTACAAGAAGAAATCAAATTTTCTGATCAACGATCTGTTCAAAGAACATAGATTATTTCCAAAATATCTTAGAAATATGATGGGCTTGCTGCATTCTGTTTGGTGGGTTCTTTTTGTCCACTGCAAGTATACGTCTTATAGCGCCTGTGATGTTGCCTATTGGTATGTTTGATCTATTTACTTGCCATTGCTTGATGTTTTCCAGTTTTGATTTTCTCTTCATTTTTTACATATTATGCATATTTTATCTGGATGCATTTTACAATATTGGTGCAATTGGAAAATCTAGTAGATGTGTCTTTGAACTATTAGGTGTGATACTACTGGCGTGGATGCACAACCGTGAACCTTAAGAAGAGCAATGCCCGCACCTTTAATGTGCTTAATTCAGCAAGCTCTGCAGTTGTTGACGTAATCAGGTAAGGGTGCATGACTGTGAATCTCCACTTTTGCATTTAGGTTTTGTGGATTGTTGAGTTCATTGGTTCCCTTGCTCAATTCTTGTATTTTGTTTCTGCTTTCCATTTGTATTTTTTTCATATGTGATTAGAAGTCTTGGCAAAATGATATAGTAGATCATTATAAACCAAAAGCCTTATCTTGTACTGGTTGTAATTTGCAATCATATTTCAAATTGGTTGCTAAAAATAGTATGTCGTGGCATGTTTCATGTTGGCATCGATTGATGGTACGCCCAAGCAATCTTAATGAATCGGTTACGTTAAGTTTTTCTCAATGAAAATTTGTGTGGTGAAAACAAGTTTATTGCAATAGCTATATTCTGAAAATTTGTAAATCATACCATGAGCTACAAAAGTCCAATCCTAATGTCACAGTGGGTAGTTAAGAGTTTTAATTGTGTGAAGGCTCGAGATACATATAGTTTGAATACAATAGCAACTTGTTGTGGTTTTAGATGACTATTAGAAATATCTTTGAAATGGAACCTTTTGTGAGGTACTTTGTTTTTCTTTTAGATGACTATTAAATGAATCTTTGAAATGGAACCTTATATTAGGTATTTAGTTCTCCGAATTTTTATCTGTCATAGTTAAAAATAATGACCAAGTTTTGTATTCCAAAGTCTAATCCTAATGTCACAGTGGATATTCCCTTGATTCAATCAGGGTAATGCTAAAATTTTGTAATGAATGAGCTTTTTGTGATTTGGCTTTTCTGAATTGCCTCGGTTGACCTTTTTTTGCTTTCAAGTCACTGCACGCATATTGGTAATGAATGAGATTTTTTGTGATTTAGCTTTGCTGAATTCCAAATGCTATATATATTATAGAACTTGAAGGTTCTATTGCCGTCACTTGGACGTGGGATGATGAAGGCTATCGCCGGCTTGTGGTCACACAAGGTGGTCTCATTCAGGGAGTAACTCTGCAATATAACATATTGCATTCATTCATCATTCACTATAACCCCATGTTTTACCATTACTCCATGTGTACATATTGGAGCTAGTGAACTGCACGTTAGTAAGCCTAAGATCATTGCAGCATTTAAGGAAGGGTCAGAATGTCGTGTTTGCGTTTATCAGCTCCAAGAACATTATTAGGGCCCGTTTGGTTTGAACCCCTGAAACGGAAGGGAAACAAATCTAGTCCATACATATATCATTGTTTATGAAAGTTTTTGAAATCATTCCTTTTGGTTTGAAGGAATTGGAGTAGAGTTTGATTACTTTTGATACCCTATAGGGAAACAAAATGTGGGAAAACAAGTGCATTTTGCATTCATTCACAAGGAATGATTCCACAAAATTTCATGAATAAGGATATGCATATGGACTAAATTCGTTTCCATTCCGTTTCCGTTTCTGGAGTTGAAACCAAATGGGCCTTAAAGTTGAATGTTTATTACACACGCTCAAAAACCCATGATGATGTTTTCTTGGTTAAATCGGGTTACTGTTTCGACATGACACCTCGTAAGGATTATCTTATTTCTAGCTCACTCAATTGCTATGTTCGTAATGAAAGTATTTTCGGCATTCCCCCGCTATTGCCTAGTTAGAGGCCATGTACTTTGGACTCAGTTTGCTTAGCGATATGGGAGCTCAGCGTTCTATTCTTGAGTCCGATACCCTTGGTCGGGTTCTTGGCGTGCCGTCCCAGAATGGGGAGGATGATAAATCTTATGAAGCAGCTATTGCAGTTTGCTTAGCGATATCGGAGGCTGCATGCAAATAATCAAACGTATATATTTATATATTACAAATAATGAATTGAAATTAAATATTCTATGTAATTGTTGCAAACATAAGCATATACGATTATGCTTATCAATGATTGATAATGATTAGTTTGGTGACTTTGGTTTAATAAAAAAAATATGAAAACATAAATACGTTTAAATAAAGAGACAAGAATCCAATTATCGTCCGAGGTGGAGGATATACATTCAAATTATCTGAACTTTTGATAATAATCAAAGGTCAAAAGGGAAAATAAATTGTTTTAAAAATAATAAGGATTCTAAAAAGGCACCAATTTTCAAACGACCCTTGACTCCTATTACGACGACGATAGCTGCTGCTTATATTATGTATTTAAAAATTGTTTATTTCCAATGTAAAGGGAACGTTTAGTTTATAAACAACTCTATCCTAAAACTAGCTACAAAACCATCTTTTATTATGCATAGTTTTATGCTTCCAATGCATAATTTGAACGATCTTGACAAAACATATAAAAACTTCTTCTGGAATAAAGGAGAAAATCATAGACCAATGATCAGTTGGGACTCTATTTGTAAACCAAAAAAACATGAAGGACTCGGACTAAGGAAATCCCTCATCACAAATAAAGCCCTTCAAATGAAGCTTCTTTGGAAAATTCTAGCTGAACCAAACAATATTTGGGTTAAAATAATTAATGAAAAATATTTGAAAAATACCAACATACTACAGTACCACTCAAAAGGCCCTGCGTCATGGCAATGGAAAAACCTGTTGAAACTCAGACCTGAATTCAAAAGTGGAATCATATGGCAGATGGGTAATGACAAAACCATTAACTTCTGACAGGATAGTTGGGTTACTACGACTCCTCTCATAAAAGTGGTTCATAATACCAATTTAATCAACACTCACACTAAAGTTAGCCACTTTATTAAAAATAATGAATGGGATATCACAAGGATTGAAAATGAATTACAAAACATCATTAGTCCAGCAATAAGAGAAAAAAAATAGAGAAACAATTATCCCAACAAATGAAATACAAGATAGATTATATTGGAGAGCTAGTAAGAATGGTTGATTTTCTACAAAATCAGCTTCGGAACTGATTGAAAAGGAGTCGTCTTGGCTCCCTGAATATTCATACGATTGGATTTGGAAATTGGATACCCAACCAAAAATTAAAAACTTTCTCTGAAAATTATCAAGAAATGGTATCCCCACAAAAGCAAAACTTGATGAGAGAAAAATGGCGGTTACAAGACACTGTGAATTTTGCAACCACCAATTAGAAGACTTGATACACCTCTTTATCAATTGTCCCTATAGCAAAAATCTGATTGGGAAAATCGACCAATATATATTAACTAACATTAATATCATAAAAACGGAAAACAAAAAAGCACACGAAATCCTACTGGATATAAAAACCAAAATCGGGACAACAAATTTTACACGACTTGCCACTATATGGTGGAGCATATGGTACTTTAGAAACAAAACTATTTTTAATAATGAAGCAATTGGTTCAGATCATAATATCCTCAATTTCATCAAAAATCAATTGCTAAAATGGAAAACCAACACTAATGATGAGGACGAATTCGATTTTAAACATTTGAAAGAAAATAACAATCCTGCCACAAGAAAGAAGAAAATCATCAAATGGGAAAAACCAAAATTAGGATTCTACAAACTTAACTTTGATGGGTCAAAACTCGACTCAGGTGTAACCTCTATTGGTTTTGTTATACGGAATCATTCTGGTGATGTTATTAGTGTGGACGCTAGGAAAAACTATTTTAATTCGGTGATTAAAGCTGAAACATATGAAAGCCGGATTAAAAGAAGCAATTAGATTAAAGATCAAAAAATTGGAAATTGAGGGTGATAACTTATGTGTTATCAAGGCACTTCAAGGAATTTGGTGCTGCCCCTGTGAGGTCGAGATGATCATTTCCGACTCCATTCTGGATCTTCGCTACTTTGAGGAAGTCCAGGTCAGGCATGTGTTCAGAGAAATCAACTGTTTTGCTGACCGATTGACCAATCTGGGAATTTCGAACCCCAACACACCCTTTTCTGATGATCCCGAACTTCGCGTTCTCATCCGAAAGGATGCTTTAGGGTGTAAGACTTCGAGAAGTTAGTTCAGTCCTAACTGCTTTCCGTCTTCAAAAAAAAAAAAAAAAAAACTCTATCCTAAAACAATCATAAACAATCATACGTGGCCTTGAAGCCTTAAAGGTCGTGATGCAGCTATCCATACACTAACTGAATATTTGTTTTTTATTTTATATAGAATGAGGGTGAAATTTACAAGTTTAAACTTGAATTATTTTCTAAACTTTCTAATATAAAAAAGACATATAGGTACGTTGTAATAAGATTATTAAAAAGCTATGGTTTGGATAATAAAATGATTTAGATTGAAATAAACGAGGATATACTTGTAATTATGTTAAAAATATATAGAAGAATCCCGAAAATCCTGTATCCGATGATCCGAAAAATTCTTATGGATCGAAATCGAAATATCAATCAACGGATATTTTCGGATTGGAAATTTTCGATCTTTTGATTAGTCGACATCGGATATTTTTCTCACCTCTAGCTTGTTGGAGATAATAAGGTCCCACATCGAAAGATGGGGACACTCCGAGCCTAGTATATAAGCTCGGTGAGCTATTACTCCTATTGTCAATTGATTTTAGGATGAAACCTCGTCAGGTTTATGTGATGAGCTTGGGCCTAACGCGCATGTGCGCTCAGATTCACACGACCCCCGCTCTACCGGTCCGACTATATCTGACTTTATCATGGTATCCAGAGCGGGTTTAATTACTCGTGAAATAAATATTTGAATATCTCCAAGCTTATATACTAGGCTCGAAGTGTTTTCCATCTTTCGATTTGGGACTTTATTATCTCCAACATAGCTACCTATCACCATAACATTATAACTATAATAAGTAGTGCTACTTTTTATACATATAAGTCAACTTAACATTGCTAATACCATAATTTTTTATGAATAATAATCTAAGCAATATATACGGACTTTTGTATATCATAGCACCGTATACAATTATACATGCACGGTGTTATATAGTATGTATGTATGTTATTTATTGATATAGAAAGGGTATGATCATGATATAATATTGTATTTTTAATTGTTAATATTGAGTTTAAATTATAACTAGTTTAAACGTATTTTATATGGATTATCTAATATAAAATACTTTTAAACTATACGATTTTGACCTCGTACATTTGGGCTTCCATGGTTTGCATGCTAATGCCTAAAGGGTATATCTTTGCCACGTCGGAATTAGTTGTTCTTTTATTTATTCAACGTTATAATTTTTAAACATTTGACATATATGAATGAATAAAAGACGTGCAAAGTAAATCTAGCAAACATTGACACGAAAAAAATAATGATAAATAAAATCTATCCAACTGTGATCTAGGTATGATCATGCGTAATAGGATTTCCACATTTTCAAATATTTATTTAATGATTTTGAAAAACATCAACATTTGAATAATAATAATAATATATTATTTATATTTTATTCATGAATGATTGTGGATGTCATATTTGAAAAAGTTTACGATGGAGATTCTATTAAAATGGGGCAATACAGTAATTATAAAGGGATCAAATTGACGTACGTGAGGAATGTAAAAATTAACAAACATATTATTTGAAATAGTAATTTGAAAATTTCTAACAATAAATTTGAAAGTTTGGTGCCTTTCTAAGCAATATAATAACTATAATAAATCAAGATATGCATCTCATCGTAGTGATTGAGAGCTTAAGAATGAGTATTTTGAAACTTCTTTTTTGTATATTGGTAAAAAAAAATATCAATAAAGTGGATAGACCTCTTTCTGAATTGTTAGTATGTAAGATCATGTAACATTTAAAATGTAAATGTATTTTAAAATTAATAAAAAAAATTTAATAACAAACAATATAATAAAAAAAACAATTTACATAACAAACAGCTTAATGAAAAAAAAATAAAATTTAAATAAAAACCAACATAACAACAAATACATATTAAAATAAACAACAAGAATGATAAATGGGTGCCATGTAAAAAATAAAGTTTTTGTATGTTTAAATTTATCGTTTGTGTATTATTTCAATCTTCTGTTATTTTTTTATT
Organism: Fagopyrum homotropicum; assembly: GCA_033239125.1. Lineage (NCBI taxonomy): Eukaryota > Viridiplantae > Streptophyta > Magnoliopsida > Caryophyllales > Polygonaceae > Fagopyrum > Fagopyrum homotropicum. The sequence continues at coordinate 8,062,791 of BSWB01000007.1, read as the reverse complement.
AAATTGGATTTTTATTTGTAAGTTAACGTCGCATGATCTATTTTAAATTGTGTTTTTTATTATTAAAAAATAAAATAAAATAAAATACATATATAAATAAATATCATATAAGGTTGATAGAGAAAAAGTGTTATGTAAAAAATAAATTTAAAAAGGTTAAATGCAAGAAGTCAAAAAAAAAATTCTATCAAAACATAAGCAAAATGGCTGTTATTGGATAGATAAATTAAATATTATTAAATTTTTTTTAAAAATTTTATAATTAATATTTATATGGGAGAAAGGGATTTTAAAATTAAATAAAACCCTTGTGACGCGTTGTTATTGACTATATTTTAGTGAGAGCGCGCCTGCTGCCTTCTCTTAGCCAAATCGACATCGTTATATACACAGGAAGAAAAAAAACTGGATAGGAGTCGACGCCAATTTTAGTGTCGATCCCCGGGACTCCTATGCCCCTCTCTCCGCCATGTCATCAATTTGATGACATGGAGGGAGCTTAGGACCCCTGACCCTCCATTGTGGAGGGTCTAATTACACCCGTTTTTTTCTTTTTAAATATTATGGATTGTAGGCTATTGCGTTCATTACAAAGTGGGGTGATTCCAATAGTGAAAATCTTAGATGTCACTTGTTATTTTAATCAATTTGACGAGTTCGGTTTATCCGATTACTTTTGAGTTTTAGTTGACGGTGTTCTTAGTTTGTTCGAGTATATATTTGTTTTGAGGTCGTGAATTTGTGACTCTTGAAGACTATATAAGTCTAAATATGTTAATATGATGTATGCTCTTGTACACTTTCTTTAACAACTTCGTTTCACTAACTCTCGAATTCAGATTAGATAATTCTCGTTCGGTGCCTACTTCAAACTCTTATATTTTTTATATTCCTTTTTAATGGTTTGTTTTTATTATATTTTGTCTTTCGAGTTACTAAATTTGTCCAGTATCTCAAATCTCTTCTTTTTTTTTAAAAAAACTTTTTATTATAAAATCCAAAAATAATTAATAAAGAAATCAATCATTGATGAAGTTAATTGATAAAATAAAGTGTGTAATATTGCATTCTTAATAATATGCTTTAATACCTTATTTAAAGTAATAATTAGCCAAATTGAGATTTGTTGGATCAAACATGTAAAATTCATACCACAACAAACATTCAAATCACGAAATTATGGTAGCTCACTACCAACGGTTTAAACAATATATATAGTTCAACAACAAAAAGTCTTTTCTTATCATTAAATATTTTGTTTGATACATTTTTCTCTAAAAAAACAATGTGGAGCTTTAAAAAGTTTTAATAAACAAATATGCAATTCGATATATAATATCAGTAAATTAATTTAAAATAAAACTTTATTATCATATCCAAAAAAACCTTTATTGAGGTATGTTATATTAGTTTATCTAAGGTCTTGTTTACTTGCAGATTAGTTTATTTTCGGGTTTATAAACTAAATGAGTTTATATGTGTTTATACCTTATTTTCAGGTTTATTTCTTAATGGGTTTATATAAATAAACTAGATAAGATTGTTTACTTGGACTTTATTTTTTTGGTTTTATTTAACTTCTAAAGACTCTCACGCCCCTAAAAAAACCAAACAATAACGTTAAATACCCATGGATGAACAAATAATATCAAGATGAAAACCACAAGGTCAAAAACGGGTTTTAAACAAAAATAAACTCATGGAAGCAAAAATAACCTTGGTCTGAAAAATTTATTTTTGAGTGGTTTATAAATCCATATAAACTCCTAGAGAAATAAGTCAATCTCTAAGTAAACACCTAAAAAAATTAAATTCAGGTTTTATAAATTAAGTGAAACACAAATAAACTACAAGTAAACAGGTTTTATAAACTAATGAAACACAAATAAGATACAAGTAAATAGGTTGTGTTATTAGAATTATAACAATGTAATTTATTTATAGTTTAATATTGAAGAAAAAACTTTAACAAGTTCAAAATTATGTATTTTTAGTAATATATTTGAATTATCTTCACAAATATCATTTGAATTATCCTCATATGTAATAATGATTTTCCTAAATTAAGTTGCCACTTGTAGAGAACCGTCGCCACACAAAGCTCCTTTTTGGCTCCCGACACAGGAGACCTTGCCACGTAGGAAAAGTGCTAACTGGGACATGTTGACACTTTATTAATAAAGGTCAACGTCACTCTTGTTTATACTATTTTGCACAAAATCGCCATTATTTTGACAGTTACATTTAACCACCATTTTTCCTTGCTTTGTTCACAATTCATCACTTACATACGTTTTTTTTTCCTTTCGAAATACCATGCGGAGAATTGTCAAAATGTCTCTCATTAATAACATTATCTTTTTGTCTTAGGAATTTGTTTTTATTTGGTTCAAATAAACAAAAAAAAATTACAAATTTTTTTTTTTGGGATAAACTGCTTTATATAACTATTTAAGGAGTGATTTTGTGAAATTATAAAAGTTACATCCCATTAACAACGAAAATTGCAGCCTAATCTCTATATCTATATCTATCTATATATTAAAGTAACCCGTGAACTTCCAATTGACACAGTTTCGTGCAGTCACATCATCAACGTGAAAACAACAATTTTATGGTTAGGAATTGAGATCCAGAGAACGTTGAATTCAAAAAAATTATGAGATTTACGAGAATACAAATTATTAAGGAAAAAAAAAATTCAACCACAACCGAAGGTATACCACACGGATCCCTGATGTGTTGTGAATTTTCAATTCACAGATTGTAATTATTTTGTTTTTGCACTGCCCATTCCATATGAGTCTATTTATGTAATTTATAAAATAATATAAAATGCGAGTAAGTGTTTGGATGAAGATGGAGATTATGAAGAAGATTATATCAGGGGGTTAATTGAGATTAAAAATGGCCAAAAAATAACCTCATATTATCAAGGTTAAAGGATAATTTCACTCAAATTTATAAATTTGTATCATTAAACCCATTAAAAAATCTTCAACCAAACAACGTGATGTAAATTATTTTACTTCAAAATAACATTCATCTCCTATCAAACACACCCTAAGCCTATCTTCCATTCATATTATGATTAAAAAAAAAATACAAATACAGCTTTTTTAATCAATGGATACTTTACTAACAATTCTCCTTAATTCATTTAGTTTATTTAAAGAAATTCTAACCTAAAATCACAATTTATGGGTTGGAGATGATTGCAAAACATATAAAAAATGATGTAACTTAATTAATACACAATTATGAGAAAATATAAGCTGGTTAAATTAAAAATTATAAAATGGTCAATGTATATGATTATATAAGTAAACTCCACCTTCCATTCAAAGCCGTGACTTTTCCTTGAACAAATTTAACTCACTTTAACAAACCTTCATCAACCATTCCATGCACTCTTCAATGGCCGCTTCTTTACTTCAATAACCTCTCATCCATCTCTGACCTTTCCAATACACAATTTAGATTCATAAGCCAATAATACCAAATTAAAGCTTCAAATTGGACATTTTCTTTCCTTTTACCTATTCACCTTACCCTACTGAATCAAACTCAAATTTTTCCTTTATCACCCTTCTGCATTCTGGAAAGCCATAATCATAAGGATGAGGGTTGAGCCACACAAAAGTAAACACAACAAACAAAGGGTATATCCATCCTATATAAAAGGGATCATTTTCCCTTTTAATCTGGGCAATTACAGATCAACATAAATTGAAAGCCAAGGAATCAGACATATTTAAGCAGACATAAGGAAAAGGTGTATTTTTTCAGATTTGAAGATGAGGATTACAGGTAACATGGGCAAGTACCAGCTGGGTCCAGTAATCGGAGAAGGTACCTTTGCTAAGGTGAAGAAGGCTATGAACTCCATTGATGGTCAGCAGGTTGCTATTAAGATCATTGATAAGAAAATGGTTATCCAGAATAACCTCATACATCAGGCAAGTATCTGAAATCTTCTTCTTTTCTATGTGTTTACAATTATCCGGTTTCAGTTTTCATACCATTTTATTTTATGTGGTTTCAGGTTCAGAGAGAGATCAGAACTATGAAGCTTTTGAATCATCCTAACATTGTTAGGATCCATGAGGTATTGTTTTATTATTCATGCTAAGTAAGTCTTTTGGGATAATATTCTTACTAATGTGACTTTTGTTGTAATTACAGGTATTAGCCTCAAAAACAAAGATTTACATAGTAATGGAATATGTACCTGGAGGCCAACTCTCTGATAAACTGGTGAGCAAACTCATTCTAATGATGAGCTGGAACTTGTTCTTGGTTTTCGGCTTCTAATGCATTCTTCAAATATGCAGTCATACACAAAAAAGCTAGACAAGAAGGAAGGAAGAAAACTATTTCAGCAACTTATTGATGCAGTTGAATATTGCCATTGCAGAGGAGTATATCATAGGGATCTAAAGGTAATCAAAATATCGAAGACATAAAAATATTAGAAATGATTATAGACTTCATGGACCTGTTTGATTGATAATTTGTTATTGCAGCCTCAGAATCTGCTATTAGATAGCAAAGGAAACTTGAAGATTTCAGATTTCGGACTCAGTGCATTGCAGAAGGTAAGAACTTGATTTAAAGATGTTCAGGATTCTTTTTGTCTTAGAAGATACCAAGTATTGATCTGCCTTTCAATTTAATTACTTACAGCCCGGAAGTTTGCTGTTAACAGCATGCGGTTCTCCCTCCTATGTAGCACCTGAGGTAAGAAACAAATTCAAACAGTTTATGAATGTCAAGATACTGACTACTATGTAGAATTCTTATTTTTGAACCTGTAAATGAAACAGCTCATCAGAAACAAAGGATATGAGGGTGCAGCTGCAGATGTATGGGCATGTGGGGTGATCCTCTTTGAAATGCTTTCTGGGTATCTACCATTCAATGACCAAAATCTAGGGAGATTGTATAAGAAGGTAAATTCTTTAGAAACAAATGAATTATCCTGTATATGCCTAAACCTGGATACTCAAAAATCTGATGGTTTTCTCTTCATCATACTAAGATTTTGGAAGCCGACTACAAATTTCCAGAGGAGTTTACGGAAGAACAAAGAAGGCTGCTGTCTGGAATATTTGAAACCGAACCTGAAAAGGTAAGAAACTGAATCAATTACAGCTTGGAAAATGATAATGTTGTCTGTATAAATAAGTAACTAAGAAAAGCCTGTCTTTGCAGAGAATTACAATGCCAGAAATTATAGACAATCAATGGTTTCAAACAGACTACGAGCCTGCAGTGGGAGCGGAACTAAAAGAAAGATGGGACACGAATGATGATAAAACAGATCTCACATATGTTGAGGTAACAGCTCAAAACCGAAATTTCAAATTTTTAGAAAGAAATATAACTAAATTGACTTGTTCTGAAACATAAATGCAGGAATCAAGAACAGACGAGTTGGCGTCTCAAAAACCTGGTTTCATCAATGCCTTCCGACTAATAGCATTGTCGAATGAATTGGACTTGTCGGGTCTGTTTGAAGAGATGGTACAAGACAAACCAAAGACAATACTTTCAAATGCTTATGCTTATTATCAGCATTTGTAAACTAAACTAGTTACCCTGAAAATGTAGGACAATGGCAAGAAAAGAATGGTCCTAGTCTCCCAGCACACAATCACTGAAACCATAGAGAGAATAGAGGCTGCTGCAAAAGACTCATGCCTCTCAGTTGAGAGGAAGAAATATTCTAAGGTATCATATTGTCTCATCTTTCTTAGGCAGATTGCAAATATGTATCTATAAACAGACTGTCACACAAAGTCCAATATTTTAGCAATAAGTTATATAAAACAACTCTAACCTGATGGTCACTTAAAATTTCAGATCAAAATGCTTCCACAACATGCACCCAAGAGATGTAGGCCATGCGTTAATCTATTCGCAGAGGTGACCGGGGTTTCTCCCACATACTGCGTTGTAGAATTATCAAAATCCACAGGAGAATTAAGAACTTACCATGAGGTATTAGAGATTCTGTTCATGAGTATCTGTTTTGAATCCAATTATCATGGATTTACTGATATAATAATCAACTTTTTTGAAACAGTTCTGCAAGAGCTTGTCAAGTCTTCTGGGAGACCCAAACTTTCCATTGACACAAAAAATGTCAAAAGACGACAGTGTCATTGGTATACATACCCAAACTGAAAGGTAAACTTTACCTCCATGGATTCCTGTTAGGTTACAAACTACGGTAACATTAACGGAATGACTTATTGTTCATGCGCAATGATCATCCCAAAATAGCACTTTCTCATTTTCATTACCATAGTTTGTAAGCAAACAGGCCCTAAATGGATCCTAATATGATGTTATCCATCATGCAGCTCTACATCAATAGAGAATGCTGGTGTCCGTGGTTACTCTTCAGCGTAGGGACTTTCGTCTTACACTTGTAGAGGTCTTACTAGTGCTTCAAATAGCACACAAGTGATTGAGAAAGAGTGGCTTGGGTAGTATTCTTATACAAAGTGTGCTTAAAGCATATGGGCGCGGAAGCCAGGAGAGCAAACTGAAAGACCAAAGGGTCAATGGATGAAGGTAGCTAAGAAAGCATATGCTTTGCCCCCATACAAGTTTTCTCATCTTCTAGACTAGGTTTATCATATTGTATCAGATATGAGTAAAGGCATTCAATATCTGTAACCATGAAAAGCTAGCTGCAATGATGTAAGATGAAAAAGCTATATAATATGCGTTTATAATACAACTAGATTGTGTTTACATATAGTTACAACATGCTACAATCAAATAAAGGCTTTTTCAGCCTCTTACAGAGAAGCAGCTGCTTATATCAACATTTACTTGCATACATTGCATGTCAAAGCTGAAGAGAGAAAAAACTACCCTACCTATTGAGTAACCGATTACAGTACAAAGTTATCAATCATATGAGATATAACAGGAGCTCCGTCGGAATTCAACCAGTAACTCTTCACCTAGATTTGACAGCAAACAGGTAAAGAGTAAGCCATCTAACAGAACTTGCACGAACCACCAATAACAAATTCCAACCAGACACCTTTTTTTATAGCTTCTCAACACAAGTTCTTACAGGATAATTATATACATACTGATTTCCATCTAATAAACCTACCAATGCATCATTTTTCCGCGTTAAATAGTTCAACATTAGTAACCTTTTCCCTGGAACAGATCATTTCTCACTTGGATACTCAAAAAATTCAGCATTCCAACCTTTCATGGTATAATAAATCTTAACAGAGACCGTAAAACTTGAAGGAATTTGCAATTCACTAATTTTCCACACCTAAAGCGCACGTTTTACTAAGGTCGAACCGAATTTGAGGTTATTTGTCATCCACATATCCCTCAAACTTCCACTCATGTATCCTGTGGTCCCAACCATTTTCTTTTTCTGTTGTTAACAAATTTTCATAAATGTGAACATAACTGCAAGTCTTTCACGTGTTTGGGAATGGAAGTTAGAAAATAGAAGGAAAAGAATGCAGATAATGTTTTGAACAAGGTAAGCTCTTGCTACAGCTAAGTGGACCATACACTGAAACTTAGCCTCTTATTTCAGAAACTGACCTGAATGGTATTGTGTGCAACATATCTTTGTGTACTTTTCTCGAAACTCACATCAACACGTTCCCAAGGTACCTGTCTAAGCCCTTTAATCATCTCTTCTACATAAAAAAAGAAGATAGTAAAAAATATGGTGATTACTGAGCTTTGAACACTATATAATACAAGATAAAGGGCCATCATATCCATTTGATTACCATTTAAGCACAATTACATAAAACTAGCAAATGCAAAACCTTTGCATACATTTTTAATGGACTAGAAAAAATCTCTTTCTCTTTATAATAAAATCAGGACAAAAGGACATATGAAAAATTAGCATCTCCACTAACTGAAATGAATATTCCATTACTAATACGATCCGAGCAGAGGTTTCTCACTTAAATAAATCATGCTAAAAGGTACTCTCTATTTTCTCCACAAGCTCTACCATATCAAGTGATTTAGAATTCATGCAGCTGCAAACAATCATGAAATAACAACTTCAAATCTTATATCAGTAGAAGTTTTTCTGCATAAAATTTCAAACTGAAAAATGAAAATGTCGGGAGGAATTAAAAAGGCGATAACCAGATAAAACTCCAGATCTCACGTTGGTAATCAAGACAAAGAGATCTATCATATCGCGCAGATGATTAATTATTTAGTTTTGGAGCAGATTGAAAAACTGATTATGCGAACGATGCCTGGATGGGTTCACATCAGAAGTTTTTAAACATAAAAGATCAAAATCCTAATGCACAAAATTACACTCCAAAAGACAAACTTCTATAGCACTTGAAGACACTCATGTTTGACTATTGATTAATACTACACACTTTACATATTTAACGAGTTTGAATATCCTAAACCTACCTTCAAAATCAATCTTTTCGTCCTGGGAAAAGGAAAATGCTTCACATGGACTTGCTTCTGAAGGCTCGATGCACACTATATGTGGATACGAATCATTCTTAACCAGGAGACTAACCTGCAATTTTTCGGGGGTGGGGGGTGGGGGGTCATAATCTTTCCCAAGTCATCCAGGCATGTAAGAAGATAACATTTATCGTAAAAACTAACCTCTGGAACTTCATTTGGACGACGGATAGATGATGTTCTCCACCCAACAATATCTTGAAACTATGTTAAGATAAACATCACTAATTGATATAGTATCTCAATAAACTCAAAAGCAACTATTTGAAGGAAGGATACGATCATAATCTCTATTTGCATATGCAACACGGCGCTTGAAAGAGCCTAGAGCTGATCTGCAAAGCTCCAAAATGACATTAGAAAAAAGATGATCTAAGGATAAAATTGCTAATGTAAGGGTTATCTAAAGCTCTTTACTAACATGAATTTCAACTCATATGAGTCGGTAACCATTCTAAGAAGAAGGGGAGGTTTCTCATCGTCGTTGTCAGTAAGGAAAAGGTGCTTCCCCGACCTTCCAGCAACCAAATGTGCAGTTTGGGAGGCTTGCTTCTCCAAGAAAAGAAACCCGCAAAGAAATGGCAGCTGAGTTGAAATAAACAATATTAAAATAGCAATTAGCATGTTTTGAAGCCCTATACTTCTGCAACGTGTGTGTATATATATATATATATGTGTGTGTGTGTGTGTGAGAGAGAGAGAGAGGTTCATATAAGAACCCACTTGATATGAGAACCTCTCCTAATACGAGAGCCTCTTTTTAGTGAAAGCATAGATAACAGGCCATAACTACATTGGACCTCAATAGTTATAAGAAATCTGGTCGCAATCTTTAAAACATTTACCCTAGTATGTCAATTAACTGCCACTTACTAAAAGTAACCATTAGGTTTATGTTTAATGTAAATATGATGACCCATAAATTATTCAAAGCTCCCATACAACAGATGAGTTCTAGTCTTCAAGACTATAAGTACACTTAACTTATCACCTCTCTAGTTCTCTACAAAAATATTAAATTCCGACCTTCTCTTTCTGAATGCACAAAAAAAGCATGAAGTTGGAAGAACAGCATAAAGAATAATCATCTTTAATTACCTGCTTGTGTCCAATCGATCCAAGGTGTGGAGTTGCAAATGTAATGAAATTCACAGGCTCCAATCCAGCAATTCTGGCCATTTTTGGTTGTTCTAGATGATTTTCAGACATGTCATTTGCCTCACTCGATTTATGTTTTAATTCTTCAGGAGGTTCATAAAGCTTCCCAATAGCATATCTTGCAATAAGGCCACCTAAAGAGTGAGCAATAAAGGATATCTTTCTTAATCCAGGCCACTGTCCAACCACATCCAACACCTGCACCAGATTAATATTGATTGAATTAAATGTCCCGGATTATAGCTCTTATACTCAAAAACCAAACATTTTTACACATACCTCGTCAGCTAACCTCGTCCCCATCACATCAACCCCATCAAAAGTCAATTTAGCACAGTTGCATTCACTTCCTGCATTGAGAACAGGTGACCTAAATTTTAACATTGCCACAGTATTGCACATCTTCTAAAAAATACCCACTTACGATGAACAAGGATTTTATCAGGAAACCTCTTGACGAGCTGCTCAGAAGCAAATTTCCAATCCGCAGAACTGTAAACACCAAAACTCATCTTAGAGGGAAAATAGGATTTATAACCGAGCACAAGTAAACCAACTTCAAACCAAAAAAAACAACCTTCCCATGAGACCATGAACCATGATGACAAGATGCTCAGGAGAAACCCTAGCTCTAGCCATGTCAGAAGCAAGCACATCCTCACCACCACCGGACTCAACTTCGGCGATGCTCTTTTTCATCGTCTGCTGAGGAATCTTGAGACGATTACTAAAGCAGCAAATCCAGGAAGTGTTGTTGGAATCATGGTCCATGGGAAGTTGAATAACCAATTGATTAAAGAGAAATCGTCTCTGTTTTGATCAGTTGTTGCTATTGGCGGTGAAATTGTTTGAAGAATGAAGAGTTGAAATGGAAGTATGGACGGGAGGATGAATGGAATCGGGAAATTGGAAAAAAGAAGGTCTATCAGGAATCAAATTCGGTGTCGATCATAAGGGAACGAAACGAATTCAAATTGAGGAAAGCTGTTGTCTATCTGTAATATTAGGTAGGACTTAAGAGGAAACTGAAATACGGGCCCAGATTGGTCGGCGGTAGCCGCGGTATACGGAAATGGAAAAAAAATAAAAGGTCAGTGAGAGAGTCGAAAATATATGACAAAGGAAGGTAAAAAATCAATGAGGTGTAACACAAAAAATATATGAAATTTACAATACCGTAGCAAACTTTAGTATCATAAAATTAACATAATTTTCAAGTTATCATAAAGTTAAGTGGTCAATGTTAATCAGATATAGAATATAGAGTGAATTTTATATACAGTTCACTAATTTTGTTTGGTAATTGTATAGTTATATAAGTATGTTAGAATATGATATTTTTAAAAATTGTAAAACTAATTTATCCTTAGGGCTGATACATGAGACAAGCTTCTCGGACTCGGCTCGCGTTCGGGTCGTCAAAAGCTCGGCTCGGGCTCGACTCATTTATAAACGAGCCGAGCTTGAGCATGTCAATGCTCGGCTCGTTCGGCTCGTATAACATCCCTATTTACCCTTATATAAGAATTTTAAAGATTGCTAATTGACTATTGTCTTTTAATTGACCCACAATCCCTAATTGAAGAATGTGTATTTCGAAGGAGTTACCAACTTTTATCAGCATAATCAGTTAGCAATTAACCGTATACAAGAAAATTTTGCAAGAATTGATAAAACTAGCATGTTACATGCTTGTACTTTTCATGTAAATCATGTATCATCAATTTCTCTCTGGAATGAATGAGTTTGGGTTTTAGATGAAACGCTTGAACCGTGTACAAGAAAATTGGTTACAATAATTTTTGTACAAGAAAATTAGTGTACAAGCGAAAGTTCAAGTATCATAATTAACGTATATTTATAATTTTCAAAAAAAGATAAATCGTGAAATCCAATTTGTCCAGTTGACATTAGGGTGGGAGGGAGGATCAACCAATTAGAGATCAATTCTTTTAAAAATTTATAGGCCTATGTTATTTATTAAACAAAATTAATCATTGGGTGTATTTCATCCAATTCTCTTTAGAATATATGTGTTTTCTGATATGGTCTACTATCTTTGGTATTGTAGAAATATTTTGATGTTTGACCATAGCAGAATTTTGATAGATGTCCTCGTGAGATTGATCAAGACCCACGTCTATAATCCGATGCATGAGGCATGTCATGTTGGAAATAGAGCTAGAGGGAGGATTGCATCGTATTAGTTGATTTTTACCGGAGTTGTATTATGTTTCATGCTTTGATGTTTTTTTTTATCTATGTGTGTACTCGACTTGGCTTTAGTGTGCTGATGGCTTTGCCGAAGGCGGATGAGACTCATGAGTTGTGTCGCTTTTGGATGTATATATTCGAAGTTTATCAATTCTGGGTAGTTGGAATGTTCAGGAGGATTACATGTCTCTTCAGAGTATTATGTGTTGTTTCGGGCCGTAAACCACAAGTCGCAGACATGTACATAACATTTATTATTTTAGTATAACTAATACATAACGGTCTCGGTTACGTTGTTTTTACTTTTTTTTTGAATTTACCTTTATAAACAAATTGTAAATTGAATAGGGAACTAGGTTCATGAAATTAAATTTTAATCATTGGACGGTATTATATCCCTATACTGGACTCTTAAAGTCACGTCGTTAAATTTACAAAACGCAAGCATATTGTGTTGAGATGTTTCAACTTCAACGCAGGCCGGCTGCGTTGAGATGTTTCAGCTTTAACGCAAACCGACTGCGTTGAAGTTGAAACCCTTCTTCACGCGAAGACGCTCGCCACCTCCGACTGAAAACTAAGAACTACCCACATTTGATTGAATATTTATCGGTGAAATCTCTCCAACCATTTTATAGTCAAGTTCATCCATTGAACCTCCTCAACTTCATTATCGACTTTGTACCATTTGGTAGTTTAAGACTAACATACTTAGTCAGAACTTCCTCATGCTCCCTGACCAAGTTTCTTGAAAATTTATGTCAAAATATATACACCACTATAATTACTTTACACCAAATCTGAACATACAAGCCAAAAAATGAAAAATGGAAGGTAAATTTACAAAATTTCCATCTTGAATGTTGCGAGGAAGAATGATTCCGAAGAAACGTAGGGGTTGTGAAGAGCTTTCTGCCATTTTTTTAATAGTATGTGCTAGTGTGCTACGAAATGAGAGCAAAACAAACAAAAAGAAATCACGAGAAAATTAAATTATCACAAACTAGCTAGTTAGTAAATTCACCCTTCATTGTTTGTTCTTTTTGAGCGCTCTTGAGATACGTTTTGTATAAGTTTTCGCATATTTATTGTGTATTTAGCGTGTTTTTTTGCGGCCTTTTAATTGTGTTTTTAATGTTTTTATTTGGAATTTGTTCAGTTTTATTTAGAAACGTAATGGAATCTCGAACTTTAGTTTAGGGTAAAAAACGGAATTGGATACTCGAACTAAATTATCAAAATACACTACAATCTCTCTCTCTCTATATATATATATCTATCTATCTATATATATATATATATATATATATATATATAGAGAGAGAGAGAGAGTTGGGCTCCCATGTAAACAGTCCTTTTAGTGTTCAATGAAAAGAAATTGTATCCGTTAGATCGTTAAATAGATGGCTATTAAAAGATAAAAAAAATCATGTTATAAATGGAAGAAGATTCGCCGGACCTGAATCTATATATTCGGTGGTATGGTCACATATATTCGGCGGTATACTCACATATATTCGGTATTTACACGTTCACACGATAAGAGTTGTTTACATACGAGTCAGGATCTATATATATATATATATATATATATATATATATTATATTGTATCTATTATAAATAAGAAGTATAAATATAAAATATTTAGTATAATTATAATAAATTAAATATACTTTAAATAAATATCTTAAATATTTTTTTATTTTTAAAAAAATTGTATTAAAAACATTTATTTTTAAAATATTTAAAAGATAAAATAAAATGGGTACATGCATACCCGGTCCGCCTACCCAATCGGGCGGGTACGACAACCATTTCAAGCCCGGTAGTTGGCTCGGTCCGGGTCCAGCTAAACAGGCTTAATATTTTCTAAATTTTGACCCGTACCCGGCCCGAGCACAGATTGAAATAGGTCTACTTCCAAAGTATTGAATTATCAAAGTAAAACACACACTAAAGTAGAATATTAGATTACTAAGGGGGCATCTATTGTAGGTCCACGCACGAGAGGACATTATATCTTGAGTGCTTTGCCGAAATCTTTCATCCTCAATGCTCAATCAAATCCTCAACACTTGGGTCTTGACAATACCTTTATATAGTTGTAACACTGGGTAAGGGTGTATCCGGAGTCAAATCTATTAATTTAAATATAGAATGGTTAGTTGGAGTAAAGAAAACCACAATACATTACAATTAAATCATATATTGTTACTGACCGCTACATAATGTGTTTCGCCTCCAACCCATGTCATAATACGTATCTCGGTAGGTTGGCCTTGATCCTGAGTTTTCTAAGTTAATCGTAAGCATGTTTGTGAGTTATTTCATTCGTGTGAGGACATTTCCTAATGTGGACATAGTAATCTCGTTGGTCAAGAAAATTGTGCTTGTTGGATTGAATCTCAACCTTCGACAATCTTCTCCCTCATCTTCAATCCGATAATGTAACTTTGTCAGATAGATGTGACATTGTGTTGGTCATTCAACTTCAAGGTTTTCAATACATCTTTTGGGTTTTAAACCGCTCCAAGTTTACGACACATCTGCCAATATTGTGCGGGTGTCAACTGACCGACAAATGAATGACCCTTCAATTGCTCAAATAGGATGTGTATGTGGACTCTACAAATTACCCTCAAAGTCCACTTACCATGATCACTTTGATTGCCCTCTAACTCAAACGAGCATCCAATCTTCCTTGACCTAGTTTCTTGACTACTAGATACCTCATCCTCCGGATCAACGTCTTTCTTTCTCCTACGATGCCCATAACATTCACATGTTAGGCAAAACGTGCACACCTTTACTACTAGCCATGAATATTTTGTTACTAACACCATATTCTTAGATCTCGCCATGAACCGAACCCAATTGACTAGGTTATCTTTATCACCGGGTGAATAGTCCGGGAGTCCCTATTTCAAATAAATTTCCTACTATTAGAGTCTATCTAAGACAACTATTTTTCCGGGATACTAACAACTAATATTTCGTAGATAAAATCACAATACTAATATGATTAATTCCGATTAATACTAGAATAAAAAATATTGAATAACAAACTTACTTGAATGTGAGAAACAAACTCATCGGGATTGTTGTATCTGTTATTGTCGATTGGAAATGTGATTTTGTCTTCATAAGTCTCCATCTTCACTAACGTTCATTGGAACTTTGAGAAGTAAGCTACGAAACAAATGGGATATGGACCTTGAAACTTTTTGTGGTATTTATAACCACTAGATACCCGAACGAATATAATTCAACCAATAGAATTATGGACAATTTTGGTAACTAGGCTTTTTTGAGAAATTAGGGTAGTAACTAGGCTTTTTAATGTTTCAAGGGGTACATTTACTAAACACAAAACTAGAAAAAGCTTAGTAAACCAAATTGTTTCTACAAAATTATAGTCATTGGACAACGTTCGAAGCCAACGACTATATTTTGAACTTCAATGTGGTCGGCAGGCGTTGAAGTTCAAGATTCTCAACGCGGTCGACGTGCATTGAGTGTCAAAAATTTTAACGCAATCGGCCGGCTTTGGTACCGTGCGTTTGTCATTTTTTCCTCCGTGCATATATGATTCCCCATCTCAATAAAAGCAGACAATATAAGAAGAGAAGAAATCAAAAACTTTTTTAATAGGTTAGTTCTCTTATTTTTAAATTTAAGTAATTGAAGAAAGTGTTTTAGTAATTAGTGTATTCA
Source organism: Fagopyrum homotropicum (assembly GCA_033239125.1). Lineage (NCBI taxonomy): Eukaryota > Viridiplantae > Streptophyta > Magnoliopsida > Caryophyllales > Polygonaceae > Fagopyrum > Fagopyrum homotropicum. Next base: position 8,047,193 of record BSWB01000007.1, on the reverse strand, counting down.
AGTGTGTCAATGGGATGAAAACTTCTTGTTATCCACAAGAATTATTCGTACCGGTGTGAGGATGGAGAACTTTAATTTAGACGGTGATGGAGCATAATATCATCCCCCGTATATAAACGAAGACAATACTATCAGTCCGACAGTCCTTGTCCCGATCACGTCCCAATTTGTAATTTTCTCTTTGAACTATTTTTGGGGGTCAATTAGTATACAAGTCCAAGGGATAACGGGTTATTTGTTATGGATGTGTTGAGATGTGTTACGCTCAGGATATGTGTGATACGCAATAGGTTTTAAATTTATACTCGTTATAATTATCCTAACTTCTAGCGAACCCGCAGTGTACGGGACGTTTGTAGTAGGGATAGTATTCCGAGGTCGAACATAAAGACTAAGGTGAAATCGAGTCAAACGATGGTCATAGATAGTGTGAATCTAGGCTAAGATAAGATGAGGAACAAAGAAAATGGAAAACTCAATGTTTTGGAGGTTTTTGTGGTGATCAAACAAAGATCACAAAGCAAGAACGGTAATAAAACAACTAACAACTTAAACTAGCAAACAAACAAGTAACACAAAGCACAAAGTATATGATCAAGAGAGAAAAGTGGATTCTAGAGATCAAGATTTCCGGTTATGGCATTGGACTCAAGGTTCTAAGGGTTCTAAGGACAAGCTGCGGTGTTGGGGAAAGAATGTTCACTAATGGAAGCGATTACCGGGTAGATCTCTCACTTCACTAATCCCGCATCAAACTCCTATTACCGGGTAGGTCTCAAGGGGTGAGAATAAGGAATTCCACACAAACTAGACACTACTTAAGGGGTAACCCTCTCCTTACTGGGTAAGTCTCGGAATAGGGAAATCTCAAGCAATAATCCTAGCACACTCGATCCAATAGCGGCTTATGAGGCTCACTACTACCTAGAATTCATCTTCTAAAGTATCTAAGATCGGAAATCATCGGGTAAATCTCTTCCCTCACTTAGGTTGATAGCATTAGGTGATCCTAAGCTAAATTAGACTTAATAAACACTAGGATTTAACAACCTAACACCCCAATCATACAGATTCATCAATTAAAGATCAACAGAGAAGGAAATCGGATGGATCATGGGAAAAATCGGACGATTTCTCAGATGAACAGACCGATTTTTCCTTCTGTTGTGAGTTTCATGCATACAAATCATCCTAAACTAACATATAAGCCCATCCTATCATCATCCTAGCCATAACCATCAATCCATCACTCCAGAATCACAATAAACTAGCCAATAATATGCATATCAAGATCCAAAATCATCATACAAGCATACATGGTTCTCATAGATGAATAATGAAAGATAAGCAAGTAAAATCAATAAATCTCAGCTAAATCCAAGTTGTAGCAAGACTTACAAACTCTTAAATGAAGGTTCAAAACGTTCCTAACAATCCTTGCAAAAGTTCTTCAATCCAAGATTACAAAAATCACTCGAAAGTCACTCAAAACCTTACTATCACTCCTAGAATGGTGTTCTTCTTCTTCCTTCAATCCTTGAGAGCTTTTCTTCTCCTCCAAATCTTCCTCCAAGATGAATGAGCTGTGAATGAGAGTGTGGGAGAGGAGAGATGCTCAGCAACAACCTGCAGGACCACTTATATTCTCCACCAAGAGCAAGGCCGGACAAGAGATCGTGGGACACGTGGCTTAAGCTGTCAAAGCCCCAAAAATCGACCCAGTAGGATTAAATCGGCCGATTTAGCTGCTAGTTGGTCCGATTTTCTTCAGCAGAAACATGCTATGATCGTCTAGCCATGAGTTGCTCCATTGCTTGCACCAATAGTGGTCTTTGTGTCCTTTGTTATTCCAATTATGCTCCTCCAAAGCTTTGGATGTGTACCATCATGAGGCTTGGCCCTCAAATGTATCGATTAACGTCCGATAGATCCCCGAATTACCTACAAAACCGATAAAAGGTAGTGTAGACGTCTTTTCTAGAAATGTGCATGAATTGAGCGAAGACGTCATGAACCAATGCCAAAACGTGCATGAATGAGTGAGAAATCTATATAAATGATTACCTAAACCTAAGTCATAAATCGTGTTATCAAAATACCCCATACTTAAGGTTTGCTCGTCCCCGAGCAAATTCCCAACTATAGACTAAGAGATGACATGATTTATGTATGCAGAAAAATGGCAAAATCTTTTGGAGTTGTGCTTCTAATATTGGATCACCTTCATAGTCATGTTTCATGGCAATGGACAAGCAATCATGTATCAAATAAATGAAAACATGAAAAGACAATTACACTTAACTTGATAGCATGCAATGAAGTGTAAAGATGAAGAAGTCAAGATGATCATGAAAATATCCAATCTAAATCACTTAGTCTTACACACATGCAAGTAGGTCATAAGGACTTGTGAAATAGAAGGCCAAGAAACGTTGTGATTAGGCGGGAATTTTCTAGGCTATGTGATGCTAATCCGGGAAAGGAACTAAACAACCACAACTTCACATTTCTTTTCAACTTCCCTCAAGCGTATATTTTTCTTCATTTTCTTTTATTTTTGAGACAATGGCATTGGTGTACAAAAGCCGGAACCTTGGTGATTAGCCGTCCTCGGGCTTTTTCTATTTTTTCGAGGTGCATCCACACCGGGCACACATACCAAAGCTCGTTAGGACTATCGGTTTATTTGACTTTGGCAAGGCACCAACACCCGATTATGTGAAGTGTACCGAGTTACTTGTCATTTAAACCAACGTCCCCAAACCTATGTTTTTGTCTACACTTTCACAACAAATTCAGCATTTTATTCATGGCATTCTTTCATCAACATCTTCACCCCACACTTGCTTTTCATACACATCAACACACTATCATGCTCCTATTCCCGGATGGGTCAAAAGAGGTCAATTTTTCATCAATTGAGGTGCTTAAACAACATGATCAAGATGAGAAGTAGAGAAAGATGAATTGCCTCATTCATTACTAGATGGTGTGCAAGAACTAGCATGCAATTTCGATTTTCAATACTCAATTCAATCAAGGCAAACATCATGATCACAATTCATTCATGGGATTCAAGAGAAGTACTTCATGTCCACATATGCATCATCAATTAAACACACAAGGCCATCCATAGCCAATCCACAAGATAAGATTCATCATTAGGGTCATATCCAAGCCTTAGAAGCACTAAAAATTTTAAAATTTTTTGATTTTTTTTTTTTGGATTTTTCGAAATATGTATGTACAATGCAAGACATAATGAAACATGTGACAATATTAAACTATCCTAGATACTAATCATGCAAGTGATCATGAAAACCCCACCCCATACTTAGAAACACATTGTCCCTAATGTGTAAACTAAATAAAGAAGTGAAAGAGAGTCCTCACAATGTAAAATTGGTGATGCTTTGGTATTTCGGGTCACATTGGATGATGATGGTGGATGATCGATCAAGGATGGTAGAGAGCTCTTGATGTTCATTAAGGTGTCGGAACCCGCGCTTGGCACCGCAAGCCGTCCAAGTTCCACATCCGCTCCACCCATGCTTGATGGAGATCATCACTTTTCTTTATACAGAGGAAAAATCGCCCCATAGCCCAGGAAAATCGGCCGATCTGTCTGAAGAACAGGCCGATTTTTCTGGGTGCTTTCCTCCTCGTCCATGAGCTTGGATCTTGTACCTTCAACTGGTCCATGAGGCTTTCACATGACCTCCAACATCTCATAACTCATGGAAATCAACAAGATCTAGCACCCAAAAACACAAAAGAAAAACAAAGCACACCAAGAGTGAGATTAAACAAAAGCAAGAAAAACAAAAGGGAAAAATATATACCAATGGGTTGCCTCCCATTAAGCGCTTCTTTAAGGTCATTAGCTTGACCAAATTCAGGAGTATTTCAATCAAGGTGAAGTGGGGCAATCACTTCCACCGGGGCTTCCGGGATGTACTTCTTCAAACGATGCCCATTCACCTTGAAGTTACCACAATGATCTCCTATCTCTACCGCTCCATGAGGAAAAACTTTCTTCACAACATAGGGCCCGGTCCATCTGGATTTGAGTTTTCCGGGGAAGAGCCGCAGCCTCGAGTTGAAGAGAAGGACAAGGTCGCCTTCACTCAACTCCTTTGGGATGAGGCGCTTGTCATGCCAACGCTTGGTCCGCTCCTTGTAAATCCGGGCATTCTCATAAGCATCCAACCGGATCTCTTCAAGAGCGTTTATGTCAAGCAACCTCTTCTCTCCGGCCTCCTTGAGGTCAAAATTTAGCCACTTAATGGCCCAATAAGCTCTATGCTCCATCTCTACCGGGAGGTGGCAAGACTTGCCATAGACCAACTTGTAAGGAGTGGTGCCAATTGGTGTTTTGAAGGCGGTCCTATATGCCCACAAGGCATCATCGAGCTTCATAGCCCAATCTTTTCTCGTCCTTGATACCGTCTTCTCAAGAATGGCCTTGATCTCCCGGTTGGATATCTCCACTTGGCCACTTGTTTGGGGATGGTAAGGTGTTGCCACCTTATGAGTCACCCCATACTTAGCCAAAAGTGCCCCGAAGTTCCTATTGGTGAAATGCCTTCCTCCATCACTTATGATCACCCTTGGTGTCCCAAACCTAGGGAAGATCACTCGGTTGAAGAAACGCACCACCACCTTGGCATCATTTGTGGGAGAGGCGATTGCCTCCACCCATCTCGACACATAATCCACCGCCAATAGGATGTAGAGATTGCCACATGAAGAAGGGAATGGTCCCATGAAGTCCACACCCCATACATCAAATATTTCCACTTCTTGTATGTTGTTCAAGGGCATCTCATTCCTTCTTGAGATGTTGCCCGTCCTTTGGCAAGCATCACAAGCTACCACAAAGCCTTGCACGTCCTTGAACAAACTTGGCCAAAAGAAGCCCGATTGTAGCACCTTCGCACATGTCTTGTGTGCGCTAGCATGCCCTCCACATGGCAAGAAGTGACAATGGCGGATCACACTCTCCACCTCATCCTCCGGTATGCATCTCCTAAACATTCCATCCGGCCCTCTTTTGAACAAAAGTGGCTCGCTCCAATAGTAATGCCTCACATCTTTGAAGAACTTCTTCCTTTGGGCATATGTCAAACCGGGAGGTACTTCCTCACACACTAGGTAGTTCACAATGTCGGCAAACCATGGCTCGCTTCCTCTAGACACTTGGAACAAGCATTCCTCCACCATTTACAATTGCTCATCCCGGAATGAATCATCAATCGGGATGTCCTCTCTTTCAAGCTCCAATGATGGGAGTCTACTAAGGTGATCCGCCACGGAGTTCTCGGATCCCTTCTTGTCCCGGATTTCCAAATCAAACTCTTGAAGAAGAAGGATCCACCGAATCAACCTAGGCTTTGCATCCTTCTTGGTAAGGAGGTAACGGATCGCAGCATGATCCGTATAAACTATGACCTTCGCTCCAACAAGATATGAGCGGAACTTCTCAAATGCATACACAACCGCTAGCAACTCCTTCTCGGTGGTAGCATAATTGAGTTGGGCATCATCTAGCGTCTTGCTAGCATAATAAATAGCATAAGTTTGCCCATCTTTCCTTTGCCCCAAAACAACCCCAACGGCTACATCGCTTGCATCACACATGATCTCAAACGGTAAACTCCAATCCGGAGGTTGCATTTGTTACGCTAAAAAGTGTGCACGCAATAAGCCTTAAATTTATACTCGTTATATTTATCCTAACTTCTAGCGCACCCGCAGTGTACGGGACGTTTGTAGTATGGATAGTATTCCGAGGTCGAACACAAGGACTAAGGTGAAATTGATTCGGTTTTGTGATCAAGTTTAGTGAAGGTCTAAGGTTAGAAAAGGGGGAAACAAAGAAATGAAAACCTTAATTGTTTTTGGTTGGATTTTTGGTGATCAATCAAAGATCACAATTCATGCAAAGTAAACAATCAAACTAGACTAAAAATCTGCACAAATGAACAAACCAAACAAGATGATGATCAAAGAAAAAGAAAATGGATTCTAGGGGTCGGAAATTCCGGTTATGGCATAAAACTCAAGTCATCTATTCATTCTTTGGATCTCACTATGATATGTTGGGATTTAGTGTTTCTAATTTGGGATCAATTACCGGGTAAGTCTCATGATCCAACTAGTCCACTTCTAAGATCTCATTACCGGGTAAGTCTCTAAGATCTTAAAGATAGGAATTCTACGCAAACCGGATTGTTAATTAGGGATCTACCTATCCTTACCGGGTAAGTCTTGGAAAGGGCAGTCCTAATCAACTATCCTAGCACATCTAACCCAATAGCGGCTTATTAGGCTCACCATTACCTAAGGTTTGCTATTTTAGATTCTAAGGGCAAGGATTACCGGGTAAGTCTCTCCTAACTCTTAGCCACTACACTAAGTCACTCTAGAATAGGTTAAACTCAGCAAACACTTAGGGTTTCAACAATTCATAGGTCTTAGGCAAGGTCCGTCGAACCAGGAAAATCACGGTTTGTTCTACAGAAACCACGACCGTGGTTCTTCAAGAACTACCCGTGATTTCTAACAGGAACTACGTTCACAAACAAAAATCATCCAAAGGTAAGTCTAAGTTCGTCCTATCATAGTTTTAGCCATAACCTTCCTTTCCTTACCCTAGAACCACATCAATTTAGCCTACAATATTCATAATGGAACTTAAAACAAACAAACATGGAATCAAAACATCCATTGCAAGATAATGAAAGAAAAGGGATGAACAAGTAAACTTAATCCAAAACTAAGCTGAAGATTAGAATTAGAACCACTTACAACCCTTCCAAAAGAAGGTTCAAAGACTCATACAATCTCTAGAAAACGAAATCCGAAATACAAGAAAGCTATGGTGTGTTCTTCTCCTCCTCTTCAATGGAGTTCTTCTCTTTCTCTTTGACACTTTCCTTCCTAGAAAACCTCTTGATTTTTGAGAATCTATGGATAATGGATGAGCTGCTCCCAAACTACCCCAGCTGCCTCAAACAATCCATGAAGGACCACTTTTATAACAAATCTCTCATGAGCTGGCCATGAGAGTCGTGGCACAGCTGTCACGAGAATCTGGCAAAATCCACGGTCATTTCCACGGCCGTGGTTCGTCAGAGGACCGTGATTCTATGCAGAAACTTCGCCTTGGATCATTGAGCTGTGGTTTGGTGCATGGTTTGTGTTGGCAAGGTCCCATGAGTCCTTCTTAGTCCTTGGCCTGTGTCCTAATGAGTCCGAGGACGTGTCATCTAAATGAACGATCCTTAAACGCGTCGTTTTAGCTCTAAACTTCCCGAAATACCTACAAAACGCACACAAGTCCGTGTAGACGTCTATCTCAACAAAATACGCGAATTGGTTGCAAAACGTCCTGAACTAATGCTAGATCATGCATGAATGAGCGAGAATTCTATCTAAATGTACACCTAAAACTATGTTATAAATCGTGTTATCAAAATACTCCATACTTAAGGTTTGCTCGTCCCCGAGCAAATTCCCACATATAGACTAGAAGATGACATGATTTATGTATGCAGAAAAATGGCAAAATCTTTTTGGGTTTGTGCTTCTACTATTGGATCACCTTCATAGTCATGATCAATGGCAATTGGATAAGCAATTATGTATCAAACAATAAGGGCATGGTAAGACAATTGTACTTAACTCAAAAGCATGCATGAAATGTGAAGATGAAGAGGTCAAGAAGATCAAGAGTCTATCCAATCTAGATTACTAAGTCTTACAAACATGCAAGTAGGTCATAAGGGCTTGTGACATAAAAGGCCAAGAAACGTTGCAATTGGGCGGGGGATTCTCTAGGTTATGTGATGCTAATCCGGGAATGGAACTAACTCCACATCCTTGTCCTCGATCAACTTCCCCCAAGTGTATATTTTTCCCTATCTTGCTTTCTTTTCTTTTTCTTTAACTCATTTTTGAGACAATGGCATTGGTGTACAATAGCCGAAACCTCGGTGATTAGCCATCCTCGGGCTTTTTCTCTTTTTCGAGGTGCATCCACACCGGGCACACATACCAAAGCTCGTTAGGGCTATTGGTTCATTTGACTTTGGTAAGGCACCAACACCCGATTATGTGAAGTGTACCGAGTTACTTGTCATTTAAACCAACGCCCCCAAACCTATATTTTGGCTACACTTCCACAATAATTTCAGCATTTCGTTCACGACATTCTTTTCATTACATCTTCACCCCGCACTTGCTTTTCGCACATTTCAACACACTAGCATGCTCCTATTCCCGGATGGGTTTAAAGGAGGTCGATTTAATATCAATTGAGGTGCTCAAGCAATCATGATCAAGATGAGAAGTAGAGAAAGATGAAATGCCTCATTCATCCCTAGATGGTATGCAAGAACTATCATGTAATTTCGATTTTCAATACTCAATCCATTCTAGGCAATCATCATGATCACAAGTCATTCATATAATTTAAGAGAAGTAGTTCAAGTCCACATATGCATTTATCAATTCAACACATAAGGCCATCCATCGCCAATCACAAGACAAGTTTCATCATTAGGGTCATATCCAAGCCTAGAAAGCACAAAAATTTTTGTTGCTTTTTAAATTTTCTGATTTTTTTAAATTTTTGTTTTAAGTATATACAATGCAAGACATGTGCAAAATATTAGCCTATCCTAGATGCTCATCATGCAAAGGATCATGCAAACCCCACCCCATACTTAGAAACACATTGTCCCCAATGTGTAAATAAAGTAGAGAGAGTGAAAGAAGGTTCTCACAATGTAAAATTGTTTGCTATGGTATTTGGGAATTCTCAAGTGAATTGATGTTGGATGATCCTTTCAACCATGGTAGAGAGCTCTAAGCATCCTTCAAAGCTTCGGAACCCGCGCTAGGCACCGCTAGCCGTCCAAGTTCCGCGTCCGCTCCACCCATAATTAGTGAGGGTGTCATCATCATCATTTTCATTGCCAAGAGAGGCTTCCAATGCCACTAATGCTCTAGCACACACACGAAGGTAGACAAAACACACACAAAGCACACAAAAACAGAAAAATCTAAGCAAAAATGAAAAGGAAAAATGTTACCAATGGGTTGCCTCCCACCAAGCGCTTCTTTAAGGTCATTAGCTTGACCAAACTCGGGAGCGTCTATTCGAGGTGAAGCGGGGCAATCATGTCTACCGGGGCTCCCGGAATATACTTCTTCAAGCGATGCCCATTCACCTTGAAAATTCCACAATGCTCCCCTCCTATTTCAATAGCTCCATGGGGAAAGATCTTCTTCACTATATATGGCCCGGTCCATCTTGATTTGAGCTTTCCGGGAAAGAGCCTTAGCCTTGAGTTGAAGAGGAGGACAAGATCTCCTTCACTCAACTCCTTTGGAACGATCCTCTTGTCATGCCACCTTTTGGTTCTCTCCTTGTAGATCCGGGCATTCTCATAAGCTTCCAACCGGAGTTCCTCAAGGGCATTGATGTCAAGCAACCTCTTTTCTCCCGCTTCCTTGAGGTCAAAATTTAGCCACTTAATGGCCCAATAAGCTCTATGCTCCATTTCTACCGGAAGATGGCAAGACTTGCCATAGACCAACTTGTAGGGGGTGGTTCCAATTGGCGTCTTGAAGGCAGTTCTATACGCCCATAGTGCGTCATCGAGCTTCATAGCCCAATCCTTCCTTGTCCTAGACACCGTCTTCTCGAGGATGGCCTTGATCTCTCGGTTGGAGATCTCGACTTGACCACTAGTTTGGGGATGGTAGGGTGTTGCCACCTTATGAGTCACCCCATACTTGGCCAAAAGTGCTCCAAAGTTCCTATTTGTGAAGTGCTTCCCTCCATCACTAATGATTACCCTTGGTGTTCCAAACCTAGGGAAGATCACCCGGTTGAAGAATCGCACTACCACCTTGGCATCATTCGTAGGAGAGGCGATTGCCTCTACCCATTTTGACACATAGTCCACCGCCAATAAGATGTAGAGATTGCCACATGAAGAAGGGAATGGTCCCATGAAGTCTACACCCCACACATCAAAAATCTCAACTTCTTGGATGTTGTTCAAGGGCATTTCATTCCTCCTTGAGATGTTGCCCGTCCTTTGGCAAGCATCACATGCCGCTACAAAACCTTGCACATCTCTAAACAAGTTAGGCCAATAAAAACCGGATTGCAATACCTTTGCACACGTCTTGTGTGAGCTAGCATGGCCTCCGCATGGTAAGGAGTGGCAATGCCGGATCACACTCTCCACTTCATCCTCCGGTATGCATCTTCTAAGCACCCCATCCGGGCCTCTCTTGAATAGAAGTGGCTCACTCCAATAGTAATGCCTTACATCGTTGAAGAACTTCTTCCTTTGTGCATATGTAAGTCCGGGAGTCACTTCCTCACACACCAAGTAGTTCACAATGTCGGCGTACCACGGCTCACTTCCTCTAGCCACTTGGAACAAACATTCCTCCATCATTTGCAATTGTTCATCCTGGAATGAATCATCTATCGGGATGTTGTCTTTCCCAAGCTCCAATGGTGGGAGTCTACTAAGGTGATCCGCCACGGAGTTCTCGGATCCCTTCTTATCTCGTATCTCCAAATCAAACTCTTGAAGAAGAAGGATCCACCGAATCAACCTTGGTATGGCATCCTTCTTTGTAAGTAGATAACGGATCGCCGCATGATCCGTATAAACTATGACCTTTGCTCCAACAAGGTATGAGCGGAATTTCTCAAATGCATACACCACCGCCAACAACTCCTTCTCGGTGGTTGCATAGTTGAGTTGGGCATCATCTAGCGTCTTGCTAGCATAGTAAATAGCATGAGTGCGCCCTTCTTTCCTTTGCCCTAAAACGGCCCCAACGGCCACATCACTTGCATCGCACATGATCTCAAATGGTAGACTCCAATCCGGAGGTTGCATGATAGGTGCGGAGATCAAGGCGTTCTTCAACCTACAAAAAGCTTCGAGACAATCCTTGGAAAAGACAAAATCAACATCTTTCATTAGTAGGTTAGTGAGAGGCTTAGAAATTTTAGAGAAGTCTTGAATGAACCTCCGGTAAAAACCGGCATGCCCTAAGAAACTCCTTACCCCCTTCACCGAGGTAGGTGGTGGCAACTTCTCTATCGTTTCAATCTTAGCCCTATCAACCTCAATGCCGCGGTTAGACACCAAATGTCCTAACACAATCCCTTCACTTACCATGAAGTGACATTTTTCCCAATTTAAGACAAGATTTGTCTCCTCACATCTTTGCAACACTAATGACAAGTTAGCCAAGCAATCATCGAAAGAAGAACCATAAACAGAGAAATCATCCATGAACACTTCCATGATATTTTCTATGTATTCCGAAAAGATAGCCATCATACACCTTTGAAAGGTGGCGGGTGCATTACACAACCCAAATGGCATTCTCCTATATGCAAAGGTACCCCATGGACATGTAAAAGTCGTTTTCTCTTGGTCATCGGGGTGGATAGGGATTTGGAAGAATCCACTATACCCATCTAAATAGCAAAAATGAGAGTGTTGAGCTAACCTTTCTAGCATTTGGTCAATGAAGGGGAGGGGGAAGTGATCTTTCCTAGAGGCCATGTTTAATTTCCTATAATCAATGCACATCCTCCATCCCGTAACCGTCCTAGTCGGTATTAGTTCATTATTCTCATTAGTTACTACCGTCATTCCACCCTTTTTAGGCACTACATGAACGGGGCTAACCCACTTACTATCCGAGATAGGGTAGATAATTCCCGCATCTAGCAACTTAATGATTTCTTTTTTGATCACCTCTTTCATTATAGGATTCAATCTCCTTTGATGTTCAATAGAGGGTTTGTGGTTATCTTCCATCATTATCTTATGCATGCACAAAGATGGCTTAATGCCAACCAAATCATCAATAGTATAACCAATGGCCTTCCTATGCAATCTTAGTTCATGCAACAACTTAGTAAGTTCATCATCACTCAAGCATGCATTAACAATCACCGGATATGTAGAATTATCACCAAGAAATGCATACTTTAAATGAGAGGGAAGGGGTTTAAGTTCAAGTGAGGGAGGACCTTTTTCGGTTGAAGAAGATCCAAATAAGATTGGATGAGATGAATCCAAAGCAAGGGAAGACTCCCCATGGCTCCTAGAAGCTTGATCATCATGAGCTGATTCAGGAAAAACCACGGTTGGAAACACGGGTTGCTCATCTTCCACGGCCGTGGTTCTTTGCAAGCTTTCTTCTCGGAGTTGTCCAGAAAGTTTGACGGCCGTGGTTTGTAAATCTCGACCGTGGAACTTACAGCTGTTCACCACCTCTTCGTGGCTTTCAAATCCAACTCTTGGCTCCTCTTCCAAAGCTTCTAAAGCTTTGATCTCTTCATTGCAAGCCTCTTCAACACCCTCCTCCATCATGCTTAAGGTGAGAACCTTTTCCAAAGGATCCTTGATCAAGATCGAGCTCACAATCTCTCTAGATTCTTCTTGCTCGATTATGTTAAAGATATCTTCATCAAGGGTTGACCCTTTCATCATTGTGGAAAGCTTGAACTTGATGCTCTCTTCCCCTATGTTGAAGGAGAGAGTCCCATTCTTGCAATCCACTAGGCAACCGGAAGTAGCTAGGAAAGGTCTTCCTAAGATGATAGGAACCGGATAATCCGCCGGAATGTCCAACACTACAAAATCAATAGGCACGTAGAATCCTCCTAGTTGCACCGGAATGTCCTCTAGAATCCCAACCGGATGAGTGATAGAACGGTCCGCCATATAGAGGGTCATCTTGACCGGCTTTGGCTCTCCTAACCCGACCTTGTTGCTAAGTGCAAGTGGTATGATGCTTACACTCGCCCCTAGATCACAAAGGGCCTCGTACTTCACATCTCCCACTCCTATTAGGACGCAAAAGGAACCCGGATCCCTTAGCTTGGGAGGCATTTCTTCCTTCATGGTTTGGATCAATTCCGAGGATCTCTTGGTCATCCTTATCTCCCCATACTCCTCCAACTTCCTTTTGTTGGAGAGTATTTCTTTCAAAAATTTCCCATATGCCGGCATTCCTAAGATAGCATCCATGAACGGAATGTTAATATGTAACTTGGACATTAGTTCAAGGAACTTACCAAAGTGATTGTCCAAACGAGCTCTTGCTCTTGATTGCGGGAACGGTAGTGGCGGCTTGTATGGAGGCGGTGCTACATAAGTTGGCTCTACATCCTTGCTCTTGCCTCCATCTTCTTGCCTTCTTCCCTCTTCTACCACTACTTGCTTTCCCTTAGCTTGGTCCTTGGGCAAAGGATCCTTCATACTCAACCCACTCCTTGTTGTGATAGCCAACACTTGGCCTCTTGGGTTGTCTTCGGTTCTTCCGGAAAGTTTTCCCGGATCTCTATGTGCTTCACCCGCCTTTTGAAAGACTTGTGCTTCCAAGACCTTTTGAGCTTTAGAAATTGAAGTCACGGTGCTCTCAAGTCCACTCAACCTTCCTAGTAATTACTCAAACATGACTTCGGTTCTATCCTTTGAAGGTTGAGGAAAACCGGGTGGAGGCTCTTGTGAAGCTCTTTGTGGTGGAGTTGTGCTTGAGGAGGCGGGAGGGTTCAAGGCTCCATCCGGGTTAGAGTAAGAAAACCCGGGATGGTTGTGGTTGGGCCGGTAATTGTTGAATTGCCGGTTGTTGTTGAAATTTCTTGAGCCTTGGTAATTGTTGAAGTTGCTCCTTCCCATATAATTCACATCCTCCTCCTTGGAAGACAAGTTAGCTTGTGGAAGCACTTGAGGAGTTACTTGGCTCTTCAAGGTTGTAGTACACAACTCTCTCAAGGATTTCAATTCGTTGTTGATGGCGTCAAGCTTGAAATTGCTCATGGTGACTTCGCTCACCTCATATGCTCCCGCCTTTCTTCCTTCACTCTTCCTATGAGAGTACTTCTCAATCACTAGAGCTTGCTTCTCCACAAACTCCCAAGCATCATCTACATGCTTCTCCATGAAAGTCCCACCGGAGAGGGATTGAAGCTTGAATTGACTATCTTCATCAAGTCCCTTGAAGTAGATTTCCAATAGCTCAATTTTTGGTATGCCATGGTGAGGACAATCTAGGAGAAGGTCCTTGAATCTCTCCCAAGACTTGAACAAACTTTCTCTATCCCTCATCACGAAGGCGTTGATCTTTCCTCTTAATTCGGTAGTCTTGGAAGGTGGGAAGAATTTGGTTAAGAACTCGGTTGTCATCTCCTCCCAAGTACCAACTCGCCCTTGCGGAATAGATTGATACCAAGCCAAGACTTTATCCTTAAGAGAGAAGGAAAAAGCCCTAAGCTTATGGTTGTTGCTCTCCAATCTTGGCGGTCTAAGAGTCTCCATCAAAATCTCGTAGTTCATCAAATGTTGGTGAGGAGACTCTCCTTCCATCCCTCCAAATTGATTGTGCCGGATCATTTGTAGAACTTGAGGGCGGAGCTCATAGTTGTGGGTTGCGGGATCTCCTAGATTCACACCCGGTCGGTGTGCTCTTTGTGTCGGATCCATACGTCTCCCTAGGGTTTGTGGCTCCTCAATAGCAATGGGAACAACCCTAACATTGGCCGCCGGCTGCGGTTGTACCATCGGTGGTGGAGGAGGTGGAGGTTGTCGGCGATTAAGTTCTCCTTGAACAAGGGCTTGCCTAATCTCCTCAATCTCCCTCCTATTTTCCTCTTGCCTCTCATTGGCAAGTCTCCTCTCTTCCTCCAAGAGCTCATCTCTTAGCCTTATTTGCTCTAAGGCTTCATCCAACTCAGCTTGGAGGTTTCTACCGGCCATCTCTCTCTCTTTTCGGATGTTCTTGGATCTAGATCGAAGAGTTTTCTCCGGTTCGGGATCGAATGGAGCTAAATCCTTTCCACGAGATCTTCGCATACACCTAAAGAGAAATGAATGTCCTGAAAAGCAAAGACACCAACCAAAGAGAGATCAAAAGCAACAAGAAAGATCTACACTAGAAACAATCACAAAATAGACTCAATCTAGACCTAGTCCCCGGCAACGGCGCCAAAAACTTGTTACGCTAAAAAGTGTGCACGCAATAAGCCTTAAATTTATACTCGTTATATTTATCCTAACTTCTAGCGCACCCGCAGTGTACGGGACGTTTGTAGTATGGATAGTATTCCGAGGTCGAACACAAGGACTAAGGTGAAATTGATTCGGTTTTGTGATCAAGTTTAGTGAAGGTCTAAGGTTAGAAAAGGGGGAAACAAAGAAATGAAAACCTTAATTGTTTTTGGTTGGATTTTTGGTGATCAATCAAAGATCACAATTCATGCAAAGTAAACAATCAAACTAGACTAAAAATCTGCACAAATGAACAAACCAAACAAGATGATGATCAAAGAAAAAGAAAATGGATTCTAGGGGTCGGAAATTCCGGTTATGGCATAAAACTCAAGTCATCTATTCATTCTTTGGATCTCACTATGATATGTTGGGATTTAGTGTTTCTAATTTGGGATCAATTACCGGGTAAGTCTCATGATCCAACTAGTCCACTTCTAAGATCTCATTACCGGGTAAGTCTCTAAGATCTTAAAGATAGGAATTCTACGCAAACCGGATTGTTAATTAGGGATCTACCTATCCTTACCGGGTAAGTCTTGGAAAGGGCAGTCCTAATCAACTATCCTAGCACATCTAACCCAATAGCGGCTTATTAGGCTCACCATTACCTAAGGTTTGCTATTTTAGATTCTAAGGGCAAGGATTACCGGGTAAGTCTCTCCTAACTCTTAGCCACTACACTAAGTCACTCTAGAATAGGTTAAACTCAGCAAACACTTAGGGTTTCAACAATTCATAGGTCTTAGGCAAGGTCCGTCGAACCAGGAAAATCACGGTTTGTTCTACAGAAACCACGACCGTGGTTCTTCAAGAACTACCCGTGATTTCTAACAGGAACTACGTTCACAAACAAAAATCATCCAAAGGTAAGTCTAAGTTCGTCCTATCATAGTTTTAGCCATAACCTTCCTTTCCTTACCCTAGAACCACATCAATTTAGCCTACAACATTCATAATGGAACTCAAAACAAACAAACATGGAATCAAAACATCCATTGCAAGATAATGAAAGAAAAGGGATGAACAAGTAAACTTAATCCAAAACTAAGCCGAAGATTAGAATTAGAACCACTTACAACCCTTCCAAAAGAAGGTTCAAAGACTCATACAATCTCTAGAAAACGAAATCCGAAATACAAGAAAGCTATGGTGTGTTCTTCTCCTCCTCTTCAATGGAGTTCTTCTCTTTCTCTTTGACACTTTCCTTCCTAGAAAACCTCTTGATTTTTGAGAATCTATGGATAATGGATGAGCTGCTCCCAAACTACCCCAGCTGCCTCAAACAATCCATGAAGGACCACTTTTATAACAAATCTCTCATGAGCTGGCCATGAGAGTCGTGGCACAGCTGTCACGAGAATCTGGCAAAATCCACGGTCATTTCCACGGCCGTGGTTCGTCAGAGGACCGTGATTCTATGCAGAAACTTCGCCTTGGATCATTGAGCTGTGGTTTGGTGCATGGTTTGTGTTGGCAAGGTCCCATGAGTCCTTCTTAGTCCTTGGCCTGTGTCCTAATGAGTCCGAGGACGTGTCATCTATGAACGATCCTTAAACGCGTCGTTTTAGCTCTAAACTTCCCGAAATACCTACAAAACGCACACAAGTCCGTGTAGACGTCTATCTCGACAAAATACGCGAATTGGTTGCAAAACGTCCTGAACTAATGCTAGATCATGCATGAATGAGCGAGAATTCTATCTAAATGTACACCTAAAACTATGTTATAAATCGTGTTATCAGCATTATAGGTGCGGAGATCAAGGCGTTCTTTAACCTACAAAAAGCCTCAAGACAATCTTTGGAGAAGACAAAATCAACATCCTTCATTAGTAGGTTAGTGAGGGGCTTAGAAATTTTAGAGAAGTCTTGAATAAACCTCCGGTAAAAACCGGCATGCCCTAGAAAGCTCCTTACCCCTTTCACCGAGGTAGGTGGTGGCAACTTCTCTATCGTCTCAATCTTGGCCCTATCAACCTCAATGCCATGGTTAGACACCAAGTGTCCTAACACAATACCTTCACTTACCATGAAGTGGCATTTTTCCCAATTTAAGACAAGATTTGTCTCCTCACATCTTTGCAATACTAATGACAAGTTAGCCAAGCAATTATCAAAGGAAGAACCATAAACAGAGAAATCATCCATGAACACTTCCATGATATTTTCAATATATTTCGAAAAGATGGCCATCATACACCTTTGGAAGGTGGCGGGTGCATTACACAACCCAAATGGCATTCTCCTATATGCAAAAGTACCCCATGGACATGTAAAGGTTGTTTTCTCTTGGTCATCGGGGTGGATAGGGATTTGGAAGAATCCACTATAGCCATCTAGGTAGCAAAAATGGGAATGTTGAGCTAACCTCTCTAGCATTTGGTCAATGAAAGGGAGAGGGAAGTGATCTTTCCTAGAGGCCATGTTCAACTTCCTATAATCAATGCACATCCTCCACCCCGTAACCGTCCTAGTTGGGATTAGTTCATTGTTTTCATTGGTCACTACGGTCATCCCACCCTTCTTAGGTACTACATGAACGGGACTAACCCACTTACTATCCGAGATAGGGTAGATAATTCCCGCATCAAGCAACTTAATGATCTCCTTCTTAACTACCTCTTTAATTATAGGATTCAATCTCCTTTGATGTTCAATAGAGGGTTTATGATTATCTTCCATCATTATCCTATGCATGCACAAATAAGGTTTGATGCCAACAAGATCATCAATGGTGTATCCTATTGCCTTTCTATGCAGTTTCAATTCATTCAACAGTCTATTAAGCTCATCATCATTCAAAGATGCATTCACAATCACAGGATAAGTAGAATTTGAACCAAGGAAAGCATACTTTAAATGAGAGGGAAGGGGTTTAAGATCAAGTTGAGGAGGACCTTTTTCGGTTGGAGATGATCCATACAACGTAGGTTGAGATGATTGCAAAGCCATGGAAGCCTCCTTGAAGTCCCTTGATGATTGCTCACACTCAAGTGGTTGATGTTGAAAAGACTCAGGAAAATCGGCCCAAGAGGAAAAATCGGCCGATTTTTCTTGCAGTGGGTCGATCTGAGTTTCTGTTTTTGCTGAACTGGCTGAAATTTCAGCACAAGGCCAAAAATCGGCCGATCTGGACCCTCCAGTCCGATTTTTCTGCCAGTTTCTCCCTTCTTTTAGCACTTCAAATCCAACACTTGGTAGCTCGTCCAATGCATTCAAGGCCTTGATTACTTCATTGCTACTCTCCTCAACTCCTTCTTCCATCAAGCTTGAGCTAAGAACCTTCTCAAGTGGATCCTTGAGCAAGATTGAGCTCACAACCTCTCTAGACTCCTCTTCTTCAACTATGTTGAATACATCCTCATCAAGGGTTGGCCCTTTCATCATTGTGGACAGCTTGAACTTGATGTTCTCTTCTCCAATGTTGAAGAAGAGAGTCCCATTCTTGCAATCTACTAGACACCCGGAAGTAGCTAAGAAAGGTCTTCCCAAGATGATAGGAACCGGATAGTCCGCCGGGATGTCCAAAACAACGAAGTCTATGGGCACATAGAACTTCCCTAGTTGCACCGGGATGTCTTCCAAGATTCCAACCGGATGAGTGATCGAGCGGTCCGCCATGTAAAGGGTCATCTTGACCGGCTTTGGCTCTCCTAGTCTAACCTTGTTGCAAAGTGCAAGCGGAATGATGCTCACACTTGCCCCAAGATCACATAGGGCGTCATACTTCACTTCTCCTACTCCGATTGACACACAAAAGGATCCCGGATCCCTTAGCTTAGGAGGCATCTCCTCCTTCATCGTTTGAATCAACTCCGAGGATCTCTTAGTCATCCTTATCTCCCCATACTCCTCCAACTTCCTTTTGTTGGAGAGTATTTCCTTCAAGAACTTGTCATATGCCGGCATTCCTAAAATAGCATCCATGAACGGAATGTTAATATGCAATTTAGACATTAGTTCAAGGAACTTACCAAAGTAATTGTCCAAGCGAGCTCTTGCTCGTGATTGAGGGAACGGTAGTGGTGGCTTGTACGGAGGTGGTGCCACATAGGTTGGCTCTACATCCTTGCTCTTGCCTCCATCTCCTTGCAAAGTCTCTTCTTCATTCACCACTTGCTTCCCTTTAGCATTCTCCTTGGGCAAAGGATCCTTCATACTCAACCCACTCCTTGTTGTAATGGCCAACACTTGGCCTCTTGGGTTTTCTTCGGTTCTTCCGGGAAGCTTCCCCGGATCTCTATGTGTTTCACCCGCCTTTTGGAACACTTGTGCTTCCAAAACTTTTTGAGCTTTAGAAATTGAAGTCACCGTGCTCTCAAGACCACTCAACCTTCCTAGCAATTGCTCAAACATCATCTCGGTTCTATCCTTTGGAGGTTGAATAAATCCGGGTGGAGGTTCTTGTGAAGCTTTTGGTGGTGGAGTTGTGCTTGTGGAAGCGGGAGGTTTCAAGGCTCCATCCGGGTTAGAATAGGAAAACCCGGGATGGTTATGGTTGGGCCGGTAATTGTTGAATTGCCGGTTGTTGTTGAAGTTCCTTGGGCCTTGATAATTGTTGTAGTTGCCCCTTCCCATGTAATTCACATCCTCCTCCTTGGAAGACAAGTTAGCTTGTGGAAGCACTTGAGGAGTTGCTTGGTTCTTCAAGGTTGTAGCACACAACTCCCTCAAGGACTTTAGCTCGTTGTTGATGGCGTCAAGCTTGAAATTGCTCATGGTGACCTCACTCACCTCATATGCTCCCGCCTTTCTCCCTTCACTCTTCCTATGGGAGTACTTCTCAATTACTAGAGCTTGCTTCTCTACAAACTCCCAAGCATCATCCACATGCTTCTCCATGAAAGTCCCACCGGAAAGAGATTGGAGCTTGAATTGGCTATCTTCATCAAGCCCTTTGAAGTAGATCTCCAATAGCTCAATTTTCGGTATGTCATGGTGTGGACAATCTAGGAGAAGGTCTTTGAACCTCTCCCAAGATTTGAATAAACTTTCTCTATCCTTCATCACGAAGGCATTGATCTTCCCTCTTAACTCGGTAGTCTTGGAAGGTGGGAAGAACTTAGTCAAAAACTCGGTTGTCATTTCCTCCCAAGTACCAACTTGCCCTTGTGGAATAGATTGATACCAAGCTAAGGCTTTGTCCTTAAGAGAGAAGGAGAAAGCCCTAAGCTTATGGTTGTTGCTCTCCAATCTTGGCGGTCTAAGAGTCTCCATCAAAATCTCATAGTTCATCAAGTGTTGATGAGGAGACTCTCCTTCCATCCCTCCGAATTGATTATGCCGGATCATTTGTAGAACTTGAGGGCGGAGTTCGTAGTTGTGGGCTGCAGGATCTCCTAAGTTCACACCCGGACGGTGTGCTCTTTGTGTCGGATCCATACGTCTCCCCAAAGTTTGTGGCTCTTCAATAGCAATGGGTACAACCCTAACATTCGCCGCCGACTGCGGTTGTGGTGGTGGAGGTGGAGGTTGTTGGCGATTAAGCTCCCCTTGTACAAGGGCTTGCCTAATCTCATCAATCTCCCTCCTAGTTGCCTCTTGCCTCTCATTGGTAAGTCTCCTTTCTTCCTCCAAGAGCTCATCTCTTAGCCTTATTTGCTCTAAGGCTTCATCCAATTCAGCTTGGAGGTCTCTTCCGGCCATCTCTTTCCCCTTCTTGATGCTCTTGGATCTAGATCTAAGGGTTTTCTCCGGTTCGGGATCGAATGGAGCTAAATCCTTGCCACGAGATCTTCGCATACACCTAAAGAGTAAGAGAGGTCCTGAAAAGCAAAGACACAAACCAAAGAGAGATCAAAAGCAACAAGAAAGATCTACACTATAAACAATCACAAAATGACTCAATCTAGACCTAGTCCCCGGCAACGGCGCCAAAAACTTGTAACGCTCAGGATATGTGTGATACGCAATAGGTTTTAAATTTATACTCGTTATAATTATCCTAACTTCTAGCGAACCCGCAGTGTACGGGACGTTTGTAGTAGGGATAGTATTCCGAGGTCGAACACAAAGACTAAGGTGAAATCGAGTCAAACGATGGTCATAGATAGTGTGAATCTAGGCTAAGATAAGATGAGGAACAAAGAAAATGGAAAACTCAATGTTTTGGAGGTTTTTGTGGTGATCAAACAAAGATCACAAAGCAAGAACGGTAATAAAACAACTAACAACTTAAACTAGCAAACAAACAAGTAACACAAAGCACAAAGTATATGATCAAGAGAGAAAAGTGGATTCTAGAGGTCAAGATTTCCGGTTATGGCATTGGACTCAAGGTTCTAAGGGTTCTAAGGACAAGCTGCGGTGTTGGGGAAAGAATGTTCACTAATGGAAGCGATTACCGGGTAGATCTCTCACTTCACTAATCCCGCATCAAACTCCTATTACCGGGTAGGTCTCAAGGGGTGAGAATAAGGAATTCCACACAAACTAGACACTACTTAAGGGGTAACCCTCTCCTTACCGGGTAAGTCTCGGAATAGGGAAATCTCAAGCAATAATCCTAGCACACTCGATCCAATAGCGGCTTATGAGGCTCACTACTACCTAGAATTCATCTTCTAAAGTATCTAAGATCGGAAATCATCGGGTAAATCTCTTCCCTCACTTAGGTTGATAGCATTAGGTGATCCTAAGCTAAATTAGGCTTAATAAACACTAGGATTTAACAACCTAACACCCCAATCATACAGATTCATCAATTAAAGATCAACAGAGAAGGAAATCGGATGGATCATGGGAAAAATCGGACGATTTCTCAGATGAACAGACCGATTTTTCCTTCTGTTGTGAGTTTCGTGCATACAAATCATCCTAAACTAACATATAAGCCCATCCTATCATCATCCTAGCCATAACCATCAATCCATCACTCCATAATCACAATAAACTAGCCAATAATATGCATATCAAGATCCAAAATTATCATACAAGCATACATGGTTCTCATAGATGAATAATGAAAGATAAGCAAGTAAAATCAATAAATCTCAGCTAAATCCAAGTTGTAGCAAGACTTACAAACTCTTAAATGAAGGTTCAAAATGTTCCTAACAATCCTTGCAAAAGTTCTTCAATCCAAGATTACAAAAATCACTCGAAAGTCACTCAAAACCTTACTATCACTCCTAGAATGGTGTTCTTCTTCTTCCTTCAATCCTTGAGAGCTTTTCTTCTCCTCCAAATCTTCCTCCAAGATGAATGAGCTGTGAATGAGAGTGTGGGAGAGGAGAGATGCTCAGCAACAACCTGAAGGACCACTTATATTCTCCACCAAGAGCAAGGCCGGACAAGAGATCGTGGGACACGTGGCTTAAGCTGTCAAAGCCCCAAAAATCGACCCAGTAGGATTAAATCGGCCGATTTAGCTGCTAGTTGGTCCGATTTTCTTCAGCAGAAACATGCTATGATCGTCTAGCCATGAGTTGCTCCATTGCTTGCACCAATAGTGGTCTTTGTGTCCTTTGTTATTCCAATTATGCTCCTCCAAGGCTTTGGATGTGTACCATCATGAGGCTTGGCCCTCAAATGTATCGATTAACGTCCGATAGATCCCCGAATTACCTACAAAACCGATAAAAGGTAGTGTAGACGTCTTTTCTAGAAATGTGCATGAATTGAGCGAAGACGTCATGAACCAATGCCAAAACGTGCATGAATGAGTGAGAAATCTATATAAATGATTACCTAAACCTAAGTCATAAATCGTGTTATCAAGATGTAAGGGAAAGAATCCCACATTGATAACACGCTGAGATGTAAGGGAAAGAATCTCACATTAATAACACGCAATCAAGTGAACCTACCATATAAGCATCTAGATTACTCCTCCCCGTGTGCTTGTATTTGTGGTTCGCTAGACGTGTGCCCTCTGCGTCTTTTGGTCCCGGGACAGATATAAGAAAAAGTAACGATGTCAAGGGTTTACATTCACAACAAAGTAAAAAGATATGTATCAAAGAACTTACGAAAAACTGTCGATTACTAAAAAAATTATGCAGAAAAGTATAAAATAGGGCCCAACCGGGATCGAACCGATGACCTCTTGATCTGCAGTCAAATGCTCTACCACTGAGCTATAGACCCATTTGATGTTATTATAATAGTTAACTGTTCCTTATATAAAATCTATTTATACTCCACACAACACAAACAATACAAAGAGACAATTTGTGTCCATGAACGTACATCTCAATTCTCTCTCAGGTAATAAGAAATTTTCATTTGTCCATAAAATACCTAACAAGGTGTTAGTTTGAAAGAGTCACGCAACGTACATGTTTTAGAACATGTATGACTAGTTAATTGATGAGTTTGTGTATTGCATGTTTTTACAATTACTTTTTTGATTTTTTTTACATAATTTTTTTAGCTATGCCTATAGCGATTTTCAAACAATAATTAATAAATATGAATTTAAAATTAACATTATCGACTCGTAATACAAGGTTCATATTTCAGGTTCAATTTTAAATTTTATATATATCAAGAGACAAGAACCGTCACAATCCAAATAATCAAAAGTTAACCAAATACATCATGAGTCAAAGTCTAACATCTTTATTTCCGATCAAAATACGGAGATAAAAGCATATAATAACACTATTAAGTCCGGAATTAAATCGCATAACCCCGCCACAACATCAAAATAATAACCACAATTGGCAAATATAAAAAAAATTAAAACATTTTTTAAACATAAATATTTTACCAAATTATTTTTCGATTGGTAAGAAGTGAAACTTACACGAAAAAAAAAACAATTACAAATTAATCAATCGAATAAAATATACCCCGTCAGAAAGGCCTAGACCCATCCCAGTTACCGGGCGGGTCATATTCACAGACAAATAACAACCCCCTTCCATTCAAGCAAGACACTTTAGCACACCCGACCCGTTTAGTCGACTTCCACATAACCTGGGTATAATGCCCACAATCCGGTCCGGTACACCGGTTCAATGCATAATTATACCATTTTCTCTCCGACAACCAGCCAGCCACCGCCTGAGCCGCCGTCCATTTGTTCCCAGCTCCCCAAAAGATATTCTCCCCGTACGGCCCGTTAGAGTGGATCTGGGCACAGTCGACCCGACGTTGGTTCGCATATCGGGTCGCGAACGCCGCTAGATTCGCGTCCCACTTGAGCTGCGGCAGTCCGAGTTGTCGTCGGGCTAGGTTGTGCGGGATTAGGTACTCGTTCGCTGAATTGGCCCGGGCTGGGCCCGGGCTTACGAGTAGGAGTAACGCTGAGAGAAGAAATGGGATTGTGGCATTATTCATTGTTAAGTTTTTTCTTTCTCGACAAGGAAAGTGGGTTTATTTCGGTTTTATAAAACAAGGTTGGTTTAATATTTCAATATAATTAAATTAATAAATTAAAAATAAGATTATATATTGTAAATCACTAAGCATTGAGTGGCACCCATGTTCGATTATGGATGCCATTGTTTAGATATTGTTCTTCATTCTTGTATATATTTTTATTTGACATTTTTATATTGTATCTTATTTGTTTATATTAATATATAATTCATCTTATTTCTGAAAATTAACATATTTATATTCTCTTGTCGTTTTCCAAATAGCTGGTGATTATGAACTCAAATTGTTATATATTTCTTTCAGGCGGATAGATTCTTCTTGGTGGTTACATATACATGAGGACCATAAACTATTATTTCAAAGTTTTTTTTTAATTAAAATAAATTTAGTCGGAATCGGTATTTTTCGAATTAAATAAAGAGTATTTTATTATAAAATAGTCGGTTGATAATCCTACATATCCTACTAATATTTTTACTTTCATTCAGTAAAATCGTATCTATATTACATAAATATATCCCATTGTTATTTATATAATACGTGAGTATTAATATTTTATTAATTTATCTGATCTATTATATTGATAAAACTTTTTTTTTTTAAATTATGGTTTGAAAAAAAAAAACATTTCCGGTTCATGGGCCCAGCTCAGTTTGGTGTATCTACAGTCATACCCATTTGCGTTAAACTTATGATGCTTGATTGTGGGCTTTTTTCAGCCCAATATATTCAAAGAAAGGCCCAAATAATAGTCCAACAGTCGTCTTGGCGGCCGATTACAACGGCCCAAATAAAGGCCCAAAAAGTAATCTTCTCCACAGACCTGAATCCGAAACATATCCTTCTCTGCAAGTTTCTTGCTGGATCGGCGAATTCAGCATCCATCGGAGTATGGAGCAAAGATCGAGCAGGCCTAGCCCGCCACCAAACTCCGGCGAGCGTAAGCAAGAGGACAAGAAGGAGAAGAAGTTCGAGCCTGCTGCTCCACCATCACGCGTCGGCCGGAAACAGCGCAAGCAGAAAGGTTCCGAAGCCGCTGCTCGCATACCATGCGTAACGCCTCTTACCAAATGTAAGCTTCGTCTCCTCAAGCTTGAGCGCGTCAAGGATTTTCTTCTTATGGAGGAGGAGTTTGTCACTAACCAGGAGATTTTGAAGCCTCGGGAGGAGAAGACTGAGGAGGATCTATCTGAGGTTGATGTCCTTCGTGGTACTCCCATGAGTGTTGGAGTTTTGAAAGAGCTTATTGACGAGAACCATGCTATTGTGTCTTTGTATGAAGAACTTGACTATTATGTTAATATTCTGTCGTTTGTTGATAAGGATCAGCTGGAACCTGGATGTGCAGTTTTGATGCATAATGAGGTACCTCTCATTTCCTCAAACAATTAAGGAATAAGATCATAGGATCATGCTGTTCTTTTGCATTGAACAGTTTAATCAGTCCTACACCAGTGGTACTAATCCTACAAAGCTAGAGGGATAATTGACATCCATAAACAAAAAAGCTGTTGAAAAGACACGTTCTGATTAAGTAAAACCAGCAATGATCATAACATAATAAAGACCTAGATATAATGGCATTTACTTGAACATAGACCAGGTATATAGCGCTGATGAACATCATTTTGCAATTTTTTTTGCAATAAGAGGAAGTGTAGTACACCGTAACTCGTAAGCTAACATGATGCAACAAGTTCAAAAGTAATATTTTATAGAAAGAAGCAATCAAGTGTGATTGGAAGTCTTGCATTGACATTAAATTTGTACAGTGTTCTCCTTTTCAAAATCTGCTTAGGAAAGTAAAGTTGAATGGCAACTTGAACCAGCTATAATGTGTTGTGCAGTTGTGCGCTTTGTGCTTGCAAGCATGCAAAGTTATTTCTGTCAGTTAAGCTGAGCCCTACATTGATTGGAATTCATTCACGAACTGCATTTGTGATTTATATTGTGGTATAGATTGCTTTCTGTATTTTAATAGCTAGGATCGGTTGATCACTAACCTATTATTTTCTTCTTGTAGGTCTATTCAGTTGTTGGCGTTATCCAAGATGATGATGATCCAATGGTTTCTGTTATGAAGGTTGAGAAAGCTCCACTGGAGTCGTATGCTGATATTGGTGGATTAGATTCCCAAATACAGGAAATAAAAGAAACAGTTGAGCTTCCTCTTACTCATCCTGAATTATACGAAGACATTGGAATTAAGCCTCCTAAAGGCGTCATACTCTATGGGGAACCTGGAACAGGAAAGACTTTATTAGCCAAGGTATTGCATTGCTTGTTTATTACTAGTTGTCAGAGAATGTGAATCTATTATGTTTATTTATATAAATTCCCAATCTCCAAGCCCAAATTTGATAATACTATGTATAAGAGGAGCTGACAACATTACACTGCAGATTCTTCAAGTAGCACTGACTGCAACATTAATATCACAAACATTATGTTCAATACTATAGCTAGTCCTTGCTGTAACGCTGTTACGGTCAATTTTCCTTCCTTTAGCTCCCAACTAGAGAAGTGTGAGTCTCTTCTAGCTACGTCGGCCTCTTATCTGCACATTGAGGAGTTACTATAATAATGAAGGTGTGAGGGAAAATTCATTATTGGTATATGTTACAAATACGGGCTAGGTCTGCAGAATTAGTTAAATTCGTATATGAGAAGAGTTAACCTTTCAACTAAGCCTCCAGAAGAGAAGATGATCTCTCTGGCCAAGAAGGTAACTGCCTAAATTAGGTAAATGGATCACCCTAAATAATTATAAACAAGTTTCTTATCTGATTTGGCAATCTGTGTCCTTTCTTGGGTACTGTTTATTTGATAAGGAGACGAACATTTCACTGCAGAACTGCTTAATGTACCGTAAAGAAGCTGCATTATGATTTGTTTATTGGTATATGATTATTAGATTATGTGCACAACATATGAGAAAAATCGTCTCTTCCCCTTTCCTCACCCTAATGACATCATATTGTGATGGTGTTTCCCAGGCTGTAGCTAATTCAACTTCTGCAACTTTCCTACGGGTTGTTGGAAGTGAATTGATTCAAAAGTATTTAGGAGATGGGCCAAAATTAGTGAGAGAGCTCTTCAGGATGGCTGATGAACTTTCACCATCCATTGTCTTTATTGATGAGATTGATGCAGTTGGCACAAAAAGGTTTGTTGACTGCATTTAGCTTCATTTCCGTTGGATGTGTTTTGTAGGGTTACTGACTTCCTATGATTTCTTCAGGTATGATGCCCACTCCGGAGGTGAACGTGAGATACAAAGGACTATGTTGGAATTGCTTAACCAATTAGACGGATTTGATTCAAGAGGAGATGTCAAAGTAATTCTGGCTACAAACAAACTTGAAAGTCTTGACCCTGCCTTGCTTCGTCCAGGACGAATAGATAGAAAAATCGAGTTTCCTCTACCCGACATCAAGACAAGGCGACGGATCTTTATGGTATGTTTCTACTTGGTGTTCCTTCTAGAAATCACTTGCTTACCACCAAAATGAATTTTCAAGCTTGTTTCTGTTGAATGTTGCTACGAACCTCTGCTATTTGATGAATCAGTATCATACATTTTGGTCTTAGACCCTGATTTGGATTTCCTGCACAGATCCACACATCGAAGATGACACTTGCAGATGATGTTAATTTGGAAGAGTTTGTGATGACAAAGGATGAATTTTCTGGAGCTGATATCAAAGCAATATGTACAGAGGCTGGTTTACATGCTTTGAGAGAACGACGCATGAAGGTCACCTTATACTGAACTCTTCGTGCTATAAAAAAACATCCAATGGTCAATGTCATCTTACATGTTACTGATCAAAACATGGTTCTTTTGTTGCACAGGTAACGCATGCGGATTTCAAGAAAGCCAAAGAGAAGGTTTTGTACAAAAAGAAAGGTTGTCCAGAAGGGCTTTATATGTAGAAGAATGGCTTTGGAGTTTCCAGGTTTTTCTTATACATTTTAACAATGCCCTCCATTGTTTTACTCTACATTGACTAAAGTGATTGATAAAACATGTGGATAAAGATTCCAAAGTCGGTACAGGACAACAAGACAACAAAAAGTGTATAAAAAAGGACCACCATTTACTTTGAATTTGTATTCTATTTTGCTACGCAGCATACATGATTTGTACACTTGAAATCACTTCTGGATTTATATTTTTGCATGTTTTTTTGGTGTCACTTTTGCTTTCTATTCTTTCAATTGTGGACACCAAACACACTCTTAACGAGTAAGGATATTAACTCTACTAAAAGAACATAATACTTTAGGTCAAGATCAAGCTACAACTATCAATTCTTTTTTACCAATAAGGATGTTACTTGTGATACCTCTTTTGTCTACTTTGGTAACTTCAAAATAAAATAGAAAGCAAAATTCACAGGTACACAATAGACCATTAATTGCTGTAAATTCGTGATCTACTTAGCTATGCAATTTAGTAAGCAGTAACATTGCACTTCAGATTGCTAAGATATATGTTAGATACATTTATTTAACATCACATTTATATACTTTTTAAAAAAAAAAAATCTTATAAACGTACCTCAGCCCAGAGAGAATTTAATGCTAACGGCAAAGTAAAAAAAAATGAAAATTTAACAATAATGAAAAATAAATAATACAAAAATTTAGCGGAAAAATAATAAGAACGAGAATTGAACGATACCGGTAGGATAACAAACATAAACTTGGATAGCGGAAAAATAATAAAAACAAAAAAACATAAATTTAACTATAACGGAAAAATAACAAAAAAAAAAAAGAAGTAACGATAACGACAAAATAAATAAAAAAACGGAAATCTTGTGATAACGACAAAGTCATAAAAATAGGAATTTAACAAAAACAACAAAACAACATGACCGAGAATTTAACAATAACGGCAAATAACAAAAAACGATAATTTAAAGCAGGGGCGGCCCCAGGGGGGGCGGGGTGGGGCGACCGCCCCCCCCCCCCCTCCGAGAAAAGAATTTTTTTTTTTTTTTGAAAAAAATCGTTTTAAAATGGGTTGTGCTTCTCTCGTTTATAAAAAAAAATTTCTACAATTTTTTTTTTAAATATCACTATTCTTGTGTTATATTTAAATGTTTTTTTTGGATCTTTCGTCGAAGTGAACGAAACTTCATAAGTATTTCCCGTTTTAGACTCTAGAGTGAAATAATTCACCAAAATGCACGAGATTTGTTGTTTGGATTAGAAGCGCGGTCTTAGACCACACTCTTATTTGTAAAAAGCGTTGTCGAGGACAACGTTTTAATATCTGAAATAAAGATAACAAAAACACAAATAGAGGTGCGGTCCTAGACCGCAGCTATAGTGTAACGTTTTTGAAAAAAAAAAAAACTAAAGAGGCGCGGTTATAGACCGCGCCTATAGGATAGCTTTTTTTAAAAAAAATATATAGGCACGGTCTATGACCGCGCCTTTCATAAATATTTTTATCGAAAATAAAATTTCGTCCCCCCCCCCTTTAAAATCCTGCGGCCGCCACTGATTTAAAGATAACAACAATACAATTCCGAAAATTTTACGATCATGGAAAAACAACAAAACCAAAATTTAACGATAATGACATAATAGCAAGAACACGGTAAGGACGAAATAACAAAAACGAAAATTTAATAATGACATAATAAAAAGATAACGGTAAGGACAAAATAACAAAAACGAAAGTGTAACGAAATGACAAAAATACTGATAACGAGAAAATTAAAACCCGAAATTTAACGATAACGATAAAATAACAATAACGAGAATTCAATGATCACAACAAAATAACAACAAACTGAACTCAACGATAACGACAAAATAACAAGAACGGGGATTTCTACGACAAAATAAGAGAAACCTGAATTTAATGATAACGAAAAAATTAAAACAAATGACGATAACGATCAAATAACAAGACCGAGAATTCAACAATCACGACAAAATAACAAGAAATCGAACTCAACTAGGGTTGTGCATACGGTCTGGATCGGACCGGCGGACCGTAAATTGGTGATACCCTGGACCGTAGACCGGACCGGGACCGGACCGTTACAGTCCAGTCCATACCGGTCCGGTTATGGGTTGGACCAGCATGGTACCTAAAGTGTGCAATTTTGAATGTTTCAGACCGGACCGGACCCAAAATATCCTAAAATGAAGATTGAAACTTTCACCAATGACAAAATACATTCTAAACAATTCAAATATTGTAAATATTCAAAGAATAAAAAACCAACAATTAACCATATGTTTCTAGACTTTCCTTCATATGAGATTGTCAAGCAATCTAAACAAAATAGTGGTACTACTAATAAGTAATTAGTAATGTTTCAAAATAAAATTCGCAAGCCTATCTTCAAATCTTCCACATCCTCAAGAACACACATAGAATGCGCCTTCATTGACATCAATCGAGCAATGTTTTCTCAAATTTGTTTAACAAAAAATTCAAATAAACCATCATTGAACGAAGAAAATTTATCGCTCAAACAATGTCTTCCACATTCTCAAGTACATAATTATATATTTATATATACTTTTTGTTAATCTAGAGATTTCATCTTCTTCCAAGACATCCTCCTTATCATCTTTTTTGTTCTTACTCATTAAACGCAACCAATCTTGAGTACATACTAGTGCTTGAACCATCTTTGAACAAAAAAAATATTCAAATAAACCAATGTTTAGTATATAGTAACTAGTAAGTATTGAAAATTTAAATTAACAAACAAGTGAGGAGACAAACTACTTCAGTATTCAAAAATATGACGACGTCCAGCACTAAATGCAAATTCCGATGGAACGGTAGAAATAGGAATGACTAAGACATCATGAGCCATGCGTGCAACAATAGGGTATCCATGGCCATTGAGTTTCCATAATTCCACCACACCAAAACATCAACTTTTTTCACTTTCCCCTTTCATGCAAATACTGATCAAACTCGGATCTTGAAAGTTCATTTGGATCTAGTATCCCTCTTGTCACTTCCTCATTTATATCTTCTAACCACCTCGAACTATCATCATCAATACTTGTTGCACTTGAATGTGACCCAACAACTTGATCTTCCACTTGTAAATAACGAATTTTATACTCTTCAAACAAATCATAACACACTTCTCTAACTTTCTTGAAAGTTCACTTGCTTTTAAGAACAAGTTGCACTCCACGAAACTTGTAGAAAGTATCAAGTATGCTGGTAGAAACATCAATATATTCATAGTCTCAAGTGAATCCCAATACTTTTCACACTTATCTTTCATTGCTCCTGCCATGTCTTTCAAAGAAAAGTTTGGGTTAGAGAGCATATTATCTAGATTTGTACACTTGAAATCACTTCTAGATTTATTTTTTTGCCTGTTTTTTTGTGTCACTTTTTGCTATTATTCTTTCAATTGTGGACACCAAACACACTCTTAACGAGTAATGATATTAACTCTACTAAAAGAACATAATACTTTAGGTCAAGATCAAGCTACAACTACCAATTCTTTTTTACCAATAAGGATGATACTTGCGATACCTCTTTTGTCTACTTTGTTACTTCAAAATAAATAGAAAGCAAAATTCACTGGTATACAATGGACCACCAATTGTTGTAAATTCGTGTTCTACTTCGCTAAGCAACGTATTAGTAAGCAGTAACATTACACTTCAGATTGCTAAGATACATAATATATACATTTATTTAACATCAGCCCACAAAGAATTTAATGATAACGGCAAAGTAAAAAAAATAAATTTAACAATAATAAAAATAAAGAATACAAAAATTTAGCGGAAAAATAATAAGAACGAGAATTGAACTATGCCGGTAGGATAACAAACATAAACTTAGCAATAACGGAAAAAAAATTAAAAATTGAAATTTAACGATAACGGAAAAATAACACATAAAACGAGAATTTAATGATAACAATAAAATAACAAAAACGGAAATCTAACGATAACGACAAAGTCATAAAAATAGGAATTTAACGAAAACGACAAAACAACATGAATGGAATTTAACAATAACGGCAAATAACAAAAAAACGATAATTTAAAGATAACAACAATACAATTCCGAAAATTTTACGATCATGAAAAAACAACAAAACCAAAATTTAACGATAATGACATAATAGCAAGAATACGATAAGGACGAAATACCAAAAACGAAAGTGTAACGAAATGACAATATAATGATAACGATAAAATTAAAAAAAAACCCGAATAACGATAACGATAAAATAACAATAACGAGAATTCAATGATCACAACAAAATAACAACAAACTAAACTCAACGATAACGACAAATTAACAAGAACGGGGATTTCTACGACAAAATAAGAGAAACATGTATTCAACGATCACGACAAAATAACAAGAAAACGAACTCAAGTAAGGTTGTGCATACGGTATGGACCGTACCGGCGGATCGTAAATTGGTGACACCTGGACCGTAGACCGGGACCGGACCGTTATGGTCCTGTCCAGACCGGTCCGGTTCCGGGATGGACCGGCTTGGTACTTAAAGTGTGTAGTTTTGAATGTTTTAGACCGGATCCGGCCCAAAATATCGCTTTTAACTTGAAAATTGAAACTTTCACCAATGACAATACATTCTAAACAATTCAAATATTGTAAACATACAAAGAATCAAAAACCAACAATTAACCATATCTGTTTAGACTTTCTTTCATGAGATTGTCAAGCAATCTAAACAAAATAGTGGTACTACTTCTAAGTTATTAGTAATGTTTCAAAATGAAATTTGCAAGCCCATCTTCAAATCTTACACATTCTCAAGAACACCGAATGCGCCTTCATTGACATCAATCAAGCAATGTTTTCTCAAATCTGTTCAACAAAGAAAAATTCAAATATACCATCTTTGAATAAAGAAAATTTCTCACTCAAAAAATGTCTTCCACGTCCGTAAGTACATAATTATATATTTATATATACCTTTTGTCAAACTCGAGATTTCATCTTCTTTTAAGACATCCTCCTTATCATCTTTTTTGTTCTTACTCCTTAAACGCAACCAATCTTGAGTGCATACAAGTGCTTGAACCATCTTTGAACAAAAAAAAAATTAAAAAAACCAAAATTTATTAAATAATAACTAGTAAGTACTCAAACCAAAGAATTGAAATTCTCCAAAGAAATCTTCTGATTAAACAAAATCATCTCATTAATTTTCATCAACGGTACTGGAGACAAAGAACAAAGAATAAAAATCTGAAAAATATTGACACAAACTCAAAGTACTTTCACCGGATTGCTACCGGAAGAAGAAATAGGAAACATATAAAGGAATTAATTGATACAAACGGGGAAATTATCTCATCTGAAAATGAAATCCGAATGGAAGTTAGAAAAGAATTTGTGTCCAAATTCACTAGTTCCCCACTGAATAAAAACCTATTGGAAGAAAAATTTCATCTCATCAAGAACGAAGTCAGTAACGAAGACAATAAAAGACTCACTAAACCACCAACAAATGAGGAAATTAAAAATGCTATCTTTGACATCGGATGTGACAAATCCCCAGGACCAAACGGTATGTCCGCCGGGTTTTACCAGAAATATTGACACATAGTGGGAAATGACGTTTCAAAAGCAATTAAGAATTTTTTCAGAAGTGGGAAACTACTCAAACAATTAAATCACACTTTCATAACATTAATCCCCAAAGTAGACAACCCTACGAATATTAATCAATTTAGACCTATTAGCCTCTGTTCAACAGTATACAAAATCATCGCAAAAATCATTACGAATAGAATGGAGCCCATAATGCCAAAACTGATCCACCCTCTTCAAGGAGCTTTTGTGACCAAAAGGTCAATACATGATAACATTCTCATTGCACATGAAATCTTCCACTCTTTTCGGAGTAAGAAAGGCAAGGAAGGGTGGGCCGCCATTAAACTCGATATGGAGAAGGCATACGACCAAGTCAGATGGGAATTTATTATACGCATTCTCCAAAAATTCGGATTCAATAAAAAATTTGTGGGATGGATCGAGGAATGTATCTCCATTGTTTCTTTCTCAGTTCTGGTTAACAATGGACCTACTGAACAATTCTTCCCTGGAAAAGGACTCAGACAAGGAGACCCCTTATCCCCCTACTTTTTTTTATTTTGGGAGCAGAAATCCTTACTCAAATGATTCAAAATGACTGTAATAATTACGACAACCATATTGGTTTCTCCGTATGCAGAAACGCAACCCCAATCCCTTTTTTATCTTTTGCAGATGATATGATCATTTTTACTAAAGCAAACTCGAAATCCTGCCTTAGAACGAAAGAAATCCTGGAAACATATTGCTCCATCTCTGGACAAAAAATCAACTACCTCAAATCCGCATTCCAAACTACTAAAAACACGACCATGAGTTGCATCACTGACCTAAAAAATATCCTTAATATGGAACACACAACCTCTCTTGATTACTACCTTGGTTGCCCAATTGTTAATGGTAGAGTCAATAAAGAGACATTTAGCAACATTAATAATAAAACTAAGCAACAACTCCGTAAATGGAAAGCAAGTTCCCTTTCACAAGAAGGCAGAAACATACTTATAAAGCATAACTTAGCGATCAAACCATCCTTTGTGATGCAAGGCTTTATGCTACCAACACATAATTTGAATGAACTCGATAAAACGTATAAAAACTTCTTTTGGAACAAAGGCGATAACTATAGACCATTGATCAGTTGGGACTCAATTTGTAAACCAAAAAGAAACGGCGGACTCGGATTAAGAAAATCCCTTACCACTAATAAAGCTCTTCAAATGAAGCTAATTTGGAAAATTCTTGCTGAACTAGAAAATATATGGGTGAAAATGGTAAATGAAAAATACCTGAGGAATACTAATATACTACAGTATCACCTAAAAGGCTCAACATCTTGGCAATGGAAAAATCTAATAAAGCTCAAATCCGAGTTTAAAAACGAAATTATTTGGCAGGTGGGCAATGGCAAAACCATCAATTTTTGGCAAGATAACTGGGTCACAACGACCCCTCTAATAAAATTGGTACAAAACACAAATCTAATCAATTCACATATTAAAGTTAGCCATTTCATCAAATCAAATGAATGGGATACCAACAAAATTGAAAATGAACTACAAAATATCATCAGCCCAGCAATTAGAAAAAAAATTATGGAAACAATTATCCCAACAAACGAAATCCAAGACAGATTATATTGGAGAAGTAGTTCGAATGGTTGGTTCTCCACAAAATCAGCTTCAGAAATGATTGAGAAAGAATCTGGCTGGCTTCCTGACTATTCTTGCAAATGGATATGGAAATTAGACACCCAACCAAAAATTAAAAACTTCATATGGAAAATCTCAAGAAACGGTCTTCCTACTAAAGCAAAACTTAACGAAAGAAGAATCGCAGTTACAAAAAACTGTGAATTCTGCAATCACCAACTTGAAGATCTTTTTCACATTCTTATTGATTGCCCCTACAGTAAAAATGTGATTGTGAGAATTGACAATTCCATCTTAACCAACCTAAACACCATTAGTACAGAAAACAAAAAAGTCTATGAAATATTACAAGAGATAAAAAACAAGATCGGTATTAACAACTTTACTCGCCTTGCAACTATTTGGTGGAGTATCTGGTTCTTCAGGAACAAAACCATCTTTAATAACGATTCTATTGGATCGGACCATGATATCGTAAACTTCACCAAAAACCAACTCCATAATTGGAAAACTCGTTTTACGGATGAGGACGAATACGACTTTAAACACATCCCAAAAAATAACAAATCCTCTACAAGAAAAAAAAAATAACATCAAATGGGACAAACCAAAACATGGATTTCATAAACTTAATTTTGATGGTTCAAAACTCGATTCGGGCATAACGTCTATTGGTTATGTTATTCAAAATCATAATGGCAAAGTTATTAGTTTGGATGCTAAGAAAAACAACTTTAACTCGGTAATCAAAGCAGAAGCTTTCGCTCTAAAAGCTGGTCTTAAAGAAGCAATAAGGCTTAATATCAAAAAGATCGAAATTGAGGGTGATAATCTATGTGTTATCAAAGCACTTCAAGGACTTTGGTGCTGTCCCTGGGAGATCGAGATGATCGTATCCGACTCCAGACTGGATCTTCGCTTCTTTGAGGAAGTCCAGGCCAGACATGTGTTCAGAGAAATCAACTGTGTTGCTGACCGATTGACCCATTTGGGAATTTCGAACCCCAACACACCCTTTTCTGACGATCCCGAACTTCGTGTTCTCATCCGCAAGGATGCTTTAGGATGGACTACCTCTAGAAGATAGTCCATTTTAACCGCTTTCCGTTTTCAAAAAAAAAAAAAAAAGTACTTGATGAGACAAACTACTTCAGTATTCAGAAATATGACGACTTCTAGCACTAAATGCAGATTCCGATGGAAAGGTAGAATTAGAAATGACTAAGACATCGAGTCATGCATGCAACAATAGGGTATCTATGGTCATTGAGTTTCCACCACACCAAAACATCAACCTTTTTCGCTTCTCCCCTTTCATGCAAATATTGATCAAACTCAGATCTTGAAAGTTCACTTGGATCTAGTATCCCTCTTTTCACTTCCTCGTTTATATCTTCTAACCACCTCGAACTATCATCATCAACACCCGTTGCACTTGAATGTGACCCAACAACTTGATCTTTCACTTGTGAATAACGAATTTTATACTCCTCAAACAACTCATAACACACTTCTTTAACTTTATTAACGAAGTCTTCCACGCAAGTTTCTCTCCCATAAATGCTTTTAAGAACAAGTTGCACTCCACGAAACTTGTAGAAAGGATCAAGTACTGCAGGTAAAAACATCAGCATATTCATAGTTTCAAGTGAATCCCAATACTTTTCACACTTATATTTTATTTCTCTTGTCATGTCTTTCAAAGCAAAGTTTGGGTTAGAGAGCATATTATCTAGCACTTTATAAGTGGTGGAAACATGAAAATCATATAGTTGCTTGTGACATACAAGAAGCCAGAAACTCGGGTTGTCAAATCATAAAACTCTTTTAAGATTACATCAAGTGACTCTATCTTACTCCACTCTTCATCATCAAGAGTATAGTTAACCCTATCAATACTTGAAATATTTGTCCGAAAAATTACAGTCTTATACTTCAATGTACTACTCAACATCAAATAAGTGGAATTCCACCTAGTTGATACATCTTGCACCAGAGAACTTTTACATTAATCAATCTTCAATTTCTCAACTAGTTGTCGAAATGATGTTAATCTAGCAAGAGAACCTCTAATAAACTTAACAACAACTCAAGCTTTTTTAGCATAGCTATTAAATTAATAATGTGTTCTACACATCTCATGTGCAAATACTTGCCTTTTAAGAATACACCTATTATCTTTACTAACCCGTTTAAGTTAAGCACATGCGACATCATTAGAAGATGCATTATCAACATTCACCGTTAGAAGCTTACTCGACAATCCCAAAAAACTCAAACAATCATCAAGTGCCCGACCAATGTTCTCTCCTCTATATACAAAAATTAGTAATTCTCTTTTGCAAGTTCCAATTTTTATCAACAAAATGAGCAATGACACACATATAATATTCTTTTGCAATAGACATTCATGTATTAGTGGTCAAGCACACACTTTGACGAGAATTTATAAAAATCCCCTTTAACTTCTCTCTTTCTTTCACATAGTCATGTGAAATAGTGGAGCGTGAAGGCATAACAAATGAAGGACAAGAATTTATAAAAACTCCTTTCAACTCATCCTTCTCTACGGATCTAAAATACATTTCATCTTTAATAACCCTTTCCACCACTTTTTCCCTAACATGTTTTGCATCAAATGTCCAATTTTTCATTCTCACACCACTATCATCCATACTTTCAAGAATGAGTTGAGTTTGTTTACCTTTACCCTTATTTGTAGGATTCTTTTGACACTGATAGAAATGATGATTAACATTCTTGGTGTCATTGAGGTTTGAGTCACAAGCATAAGTTGTCCCGCAATATTTGCACTTAGCTCAATGAAGATTCTTCTCATCCATATACTCATCATACACATCCCAAAACTCTTTCCTCTTCTCTTTTCAACTACTTTGTGACGAGTTGATGAACACTATAACCTATGTCCCACCTTGTTATAGTAAGATATATCAACCTTCTTGCTAGACGCCGCTACGAATATGAAGTAGCTAATTCAGGATTGTCATCCAACTAAGATTATGAGATGTCTGCAGTGGGAATTCGGCTAGTTTGCAACCAAGCATTCCTGTTTCGGTGAGCAATCAAGAGGCACTTTTGCTAGTTTAGGACCAAACCAGATGGAGTACGAAGAACCTCTATGCCGAGAAAGAACCGTAAAGAACCTAAATCTTTCATGTGAAAACAACGACGAAGATAACCTTTAAAACGTTGAATCGTAACCTCATTATTACTTGTTATGATCAAGTAATCTACATAAACAAGCACATAAACAAAGATATTGTTCCGATTGTATGTGAAGAGTGAGTAATTTGTGTAAGATTGCTCAAACACATACAACCGGCGAGAAGTGGAAAGCTTTGAAAACCAGTTTTGTGGTGCTTGTCGAAGGCTATATAATGATTTCCGAATAAGACAAACTTTAGTGTCATTCGTTGGATAACCAAGTGGAGGGTTGATATAGACTTCTTCATATAGATCTCCATGTAAGAAGGTGTTATGCACATCGATTTGATGAAGGTACCAACCCCAAATAACATACATCGACAAAAATAACTTCACTGTTACAAGTTTGGCCGCTGACGCATAAGTCTCAACAAAGTCGATTCCCTCATTTTGTCGATTGCCAAGTACCACAAACCATGCTTTATATCGCTCAACCTCACCGTTAGCTTTCAGCTTAATTCTGAAAACCCACTTTGACTCTATTGGCTTCCAATGTAAAGGTTGATTAACCATTTATCACGTCTAATTGCATGATAAGACTTCTAGCTCTACTCGAATTGCCAACTACAAGTGTGGGTGTTTTATCGCTTTTGTGAGCATTTGTTGCTCGACCTCGGAGTGCGATTTCTTGAGAACATTAACATATGCATTTGATAGATTATTATACCCTAAATGATTAGTGATGGGATACAACGACGGAGAAGGAGCGAGATCACCAAAACATAATCGTATTGTCAAACCGTTTGACAAACATAGTCATTTAGATGTGATGGTTGTTGTTTTGGCGGGTGGTTCGTCTTACCGAAGGTTGTGAAGGGGTGGTGGTAGGGTTTGTGATGTAGAGGATGCATTAAGGTTTGTTGTTGGAGAGGGTTGAGGGGAAATATGTACGCTTTTAGGATTTGAAGGGGAGAGAGAAATTTCTAAAAGAGGTGTGTGTGTATTACCGGGATCGGGTGGGATATTAGGGCATTTGATGGGTCATCATGGGTGTGGTGATTAGGGTAGATTAATTTTGGTAGTTCGGGTTTGGTAATTCCGAAAGAAAATTATCTTTCAAAAATTTGTGCATCGCGAGAGACAAATATTTCATGTGTTTCAAGATCCAACATTTTTCAACCTTTTTGTGAGTATGGGTATCCTAAGAAAATACATTTTCGACTTCTTGATGTAAATTTATCGGTTTGTCGTGGGAGAATAGCACAATAAGCAAGACAACCAATTACTCGGAGATGTGAAATAGATGGTGTTTTTCTGGATAGTCTTTGGTATGATGTCTTGTTTTGAAGCAATTGTGTAGGTGTGCGATTTATTAGGTAATAAGCCGGTAAAACACATTCCTTCCAATATATCTTAGGCAAGTTTCCTTCAAATAGTAATGCACGAGCAAAATTAGGATAAGTTTGTGTTTTCGCTCGACCTTTCCATTTTGTTGTGGTGTGTATGGACAAGTGGTTTCAAGGGGTATTCCTTTTTGTGAGAGATAAAGGCGTAAAACGAGGAATTCCTTTGCATTATCACTACGCAATGTTTTTACTATTTGGCCAAATTGTGTGTAAGTTAATGTCCAAAAGTTATCGATAATTCGTCTCACCTCACTTTTGTGTTTAAAAAAAATCATGGTAGAGCGAGAATAATCATATAATATTGTGACAAAATAAGAACAACCCGTAGTTGAAATTATTCGATACTGACCCCAAATATCCAAATGAACCAATTCAAAAACAAAATGTGTAGTAGACATACTAGTTGGAAACGGAAGACATGTTTGCTTTGCATTCAAAGAAGAGTGGTCGAAGCGTCGATGATGATGCAAGGCTTGGTCGTCAATGGTAGTATGACAAAGTGGTGATGGTTTCGGCAATGTCATTCAACACAACCAATACACTCCGTTTTGGGCTTCACCCGCTCCAATCACCATCCTCGAAGTGCGGTCTTGCAATACACAAAGCTTTTCAGTTAGAATGATAATAATTTTGAGGTCTTTGGATAATTGATTCATCGATAAGAGATGACAATCTAGCCCTGCAACCCATATAGCTCTTGGTAGGGTAAATTCACTCGTTAGTGTGATTGAACCTGCCTTTGTTGCGCTAACACAAGTTCCATTTGGTAACTTTATTTGTGTAGATTTAACGTTATAAAGAACGGATAATTGATTTCAGTCTCCCGTCATATGGAATAACACACCGGAGTCAAGGATCCAAGGTATGATAATGTTACTTGATACGGTGACATGAGCGACATTTGCATGATAACTTTTGAATGAATCAAACCAATGTTCCCACTGGTCATCGGTTATGGTGTTGATGGTTGCGCGGTTTGCTTGCGTCAGAGAACAAGCCGCACTAGAGTGTGTTGCATTATTTGTGTGGCCAATTACAACATTCACAACCTTCTCTATCGGCGCTGAAGAGCGTTGTTGTTGTTGTTGTCGTCGTGGTTGTGCAGGGGGCAAAGCGCCTGTCTTTGAGTTTGAAACTCCCCGATCATTGTTCAACTAGTTTGGATATCCGATTACCTTAAAACAAGAAACCGTATCGTGGCTTGTTTTGTTGTAGTGAATACAAAACAACTTGTTTTTGCCTTGAGATGCAACAGATGTTACCATGTCATTTTGAGGATCACGAGTGCAGACGATTGTCTTCAAACGTTCCTCTTGGACAACCATTAAATATACCTTATTGATCATCGGAAGAGAATCCTGGGCTACAATGGTCGAGCGTAGAGATGAAAATGTCTCGTCATCGAGGTCAACGATGAACTTCTTCTTCCTCTTGTTTTTTCGTAGTATTGCCACAATTGCAAGCACAATCGTAAACAATTGTTTGATTCGTCTTAATTTCATTTCAAAGCTTCTTCAGTAGCCCATAGTAGGTTGTGATGTTCTCGTCATTCTGATGGTAGCGTGAGAGGTCGGAGCGAAGTTGCATCAACTTTGGGCCGTTGAAAACGTCAAATCATTGTTTGAGGTCATCTCATAGTTCTTTTGCAGTAGCAAAATATGATACCGTTTTTCGAACAGTAGGGTCGATCATAATCATTGTCCAACCCACAAACATTGAGTTGGCGTTTATCTAATAAGGGTGATTAGCGGAATTTGTTGCAGGTTCAGTAATTTTGCCATCAATGAAGTCGAGTTTGTGTTTAGCAGAAAACACATTTTTCATGGCAACACACCATTCTTGATATTTTTCATTGTTTAGGAGGATGTGACAAATTGTTAGACTAGGGTGGTCGGATGGATGTAAGTAATATGGAAAAGCGGTGGTGAGGGCTGCTGGAGTAGTTGCCATTTATGTGTTTTATAGGATCTTAAGGCTGATAACATGTAGAGTTATCAGTAGATGGACGATCGTGTGTATTACCTTCACTTTGCAGTGTTTAATTACAAGCACCATGATTTAAAAAAAATTAAACAATATAAACTACAATTAGATAACGATAATAAATAATTAACAAAATGAGAGACATTTGAGAGATTTGTTGTATTCGGTGAAGATATTCTTGGAGGCCCAGATGACTCAGTAACAAGAACGGGAATCATCTGCATAACAAATATGATATTTGAATCAAACCCACCAAAGTGAAAAACAATGAAGAACAAGAACAAAATGCCACAAGTTATTGAGGTTAAGGAGAACGAGAATTAATTTCATCGAACAATCAAGGGAATAAAGAAATTAGCAGGAAATCATCATCACGATGAAGAACAAGAAAAATCATCATTTTAAACCTTTAAAAATTAGGGTTGGATAAATTGGAAAGACAATGAAGAAATTGAGATATTTTTCTAGGTCTAAGGAGAATAGGAGAATGGATTCAAGGAGAACAAGAGAGTAATAAAGTCAATCGACATCGAAAACGTTGCGGAGGAAGGCTTGGTTACGCTTTGCGGCGGCCTCCAGATTGACTCTTGAGCGGACAATGACAATAATCTTCCTCTGATGGATCAGGGGTGAAGAGACTTCTAGATGATGTTGTCTCTTGATATTGATTCCTTTAAAAGTCACCGAAGAGGCAAAACGAGGATTGGTCTAGGGGGAGCTTGTGCTATGCTAGTAACACTAGAAGATGGAGAGAGAGAAAGAAGGGTCAAGTTGTGTTTTTTTTAAATAAAAATGGTTTGGTTTGAAATTGATATGTGTTTATCTAATCGGTTCACGATTCAGAGAAAAAATATTAAAGTATTCAAGAGTGGGGGCCTTTAAGAAAAATTGGAGGGAATAGTAGTGAGTTTTTTTTTTTTTGCTGACGGAGCCGTTATAAATGGTGGTTTCCGATAATATTGAATTTAACAGATGATTAATTGCAAATGACTCTATATAACAGGTGGTTTCCGGCAATTCACCATATTTACTACAATATATATTCACTTAAGGGAAATTTCGGTTGATACCCATGTGGTTTGGGGTTTTTCGGAATTTGCCCAACATTTTTTTACAATTTAATTGGTGCCCCTTTTTCTCTACGGTTCCGGAATTTGCCAAATTTGATCAAAAAATAAATAAAAAAGAAAAGAAAATGTGTACGTAGAAGCCTTCTTCTCCAATTCTCACGGCTCAATTATCGGAGACCGTCAATTAGAACAAGATCGTGTTCCAGTGCGTGCCTACTCAATTAGCAAATTATGACTTTGCCGGTTCTTATTGTCGGCTCTTATCTTATCGGCTTGTTTCTCTCTATCCTTCTCACCAAATTAGGTTTGTTTATCTTCCCGAGACCTTCATTTTGTTGAAAATATCATGCCATCAATGTTCCCAGACTGTTAGAAATTGTTAGTTTCTGTGTTGCATTTTGATGCATCAATTTACGCATAAGTTCGATTTGTGTATAACATAGTTGTATTATTTACCCTTTTATGTAATGTTTGTAGAAATTGCCTCATTTTTTTATTGATGCTCTCGGTACTTTCATCTTGTTTTCGCTTGTGATGCAACTTTTCTAAACCGGAGATAAGTTCTTTTGAACCTAGAGAAGATATAGGTTTGCCTGGAGAAGAGATATGTTCGACTGAATAGGTAGAAATTTTG
This sequence comes from Fagopyrum homotropicum, assembly GCA_033239125.1. Taxonomy (NCBI): domain Eukaryota; kingdom Viridiplantae; phylum Streptophyta; class Magnoliopsida; order Caryophyllales; family Polygonaceae; genus Fagopyrum; species Fagopyrum homotropicum. The sequence continues at coordinate 8,003,255 of BSWB01000007.1, read as the reverse complement.
TTCGAACCTGAAGAGGAGAGGCAATCCGGGTTATACTTTTTCATTCAATAGAGGAAGAAGGATTTTGCATTTGCTTTTTTGTTTTCTTCTTTTTATTTATTTTTTATTTTTGTAAACTAATTAATTAATGGAGAAGTTAATGTTATCACAGTTTTGGATCGAATAGGAAATATTCCAGAATCGTAAAAAAACCAACCGAACCGTAAAAAAATGTTGGAAAAATTCCAAAAATCTCAAACCACCCGGTAGCAACCGGAATTTTCCTTACGTTAAAATAATCGGTATACATATTATTTACTACTATTAGAAAATGGATAATAAATGATAAAGCCATAAAGTGGAAAAAAGATGCAATGTAAATTATGAATCTCATCGAAAATCATTTATGGTGAAAAAGAGGTGTAAATGAAGGGATAAGCATAAAAGATCGATGAGAAAAGGAAGGGATATTTTTGTAGTGACGTGGCAAGGTGACAAATCAGGTCGGCCCTCCTCATCAACCAACGGCGAGGATTTCATCACCAACTTGAAAGCGACCAATCACAGTACAGAGACGAGACCGCAAAACATACGCTCTCGCTGCGAGGAACCCCAAATTCCCTCTCTCTCTGACGGCCGCACACTATACTCTCTAATCATCTTTCTCTCAATTCCTCTGTCTTGCTTTTCCTCTGTCACCAAATTAGCTCAATCTGCTTGCTGCAGTCAAACGAGGGCTTATGTAGAGCTCTTGGTTTTCATTTCTTATTGAATCTTTAGCTTGTAGTTGATACTTGTGGTATTGGCAATTGAATTTGTTTCCAGTGTGAATCTTTGCTGTTTCGGTGCTAAGAGTGGGCTATTTTTTTACAATTGGAAGGGAATTAGAGTGAACTCGTGCTGATTTGTTCACTAATAGCAGATCTGTGAATTAGGGTTTCCTTTGGTTGCCGGAGAGTGTGATTAGGTAGAGATAGCATGAACAGGGGGAAACGGAGCTTGGATGGCAGTGGCGGCGGGGATAATGATCAGCCGGAGAGAAAGCGGCCTGCTTTAGCTAGGTGGTTTTCCTGTCCTCTTTTGATTTGTACTATGTTGCTAATTTCTGGAGAATTTGTAATTGGGTGATATTTGGATGTGGAACTATCTGATCAATCTTGGATTTTTCCTTTTGAATATCATTCTATTGCGGACCATCCGTTCTTTGTTTAGGACTAAAGAAATGCGATTTTGTATGCAGTATGCTTAGTTTTTCAGTTGAGTTTAAGATGCTGGCTTTGAAATTAATGGGCTTGCAGTTATGCTCTTTCTGTCACTATTTGGTATTAGGAAGGGAATCCAATGACTGAGAATATTGATGAGCCGGTGCTTTTTGTCTCAGGAAAATATTTCTGTCTGTGACATTTCTATTTCGTTCTTTACTTCATTGGAACACAGAGAGGCGGAAGTGGAACAAAGTTTCCTTAATCAATTGATGAATAAATGCGAGCCCATGAGAATATTCCATCTGTATTATGTAAAGGACACTATCTAGAGGGTCTTTAATTCGAAGTTAGCAAGCAATATTCTGATCTCTGATATCTTTCTCTTATTATCCTAATGATGAATTTTCAAGCTTCAGCTTTTGTTCACAGTGGACGATTTATCAGCACGAAAGTTAGTGAGCTTTCTTTGATATAGCTTATTTTTTATTTCATTTTGCTGTATTGTCTATTCAAACAAGTCCACCAGTAGGTTCAAGATTCCTAAGGAGCAACTAAAATCCTCTTCATGATTCATAAAAGTTTGAAAACTCTACTTTGATTCGTGTGAAGAACTAGTGCTCTTGCTGTTTGTGGATGAAATATGTTGATTGATGTTAGATCTTCCTTATCAATATGTGGTGCCCAAAATGTTTCAGTCTTTCGTGTAGGTAATTAAACATGACATTTTTCTTGCAGTGTGATTGTTGAAGCTCTCAAGGTGGATAGTCTGCAGAAGCTTTGTTCATCTTTGGAACCTATTCTTCGCAGAGTTGTAAGATGAAATAAGACTAAAACGTTATACTATTTTGGCATTTATGTATATGACGTTTTATCCTTGCTGTTTTAGTAACAGTCATTATCTGCTGGCTTTATTTCTCTCCTATTTCATTTTAGCAATGGTTAGATCATCACATCTATAATCTTTTCTAGTGAGATCTAGGAGCAGGCATTGTTGATAATAGATTATCAGAAGCTAGAGTTTTAGGTTAATTAGTTGAAGCTTTTGCAGCTTAGTCCTACTGTCCTGGGGAATTGTAAAATACAGTCCATGCAATACTCCACTTATCTTGATGTATATAGAAGACTGCTTACTGATTCTGTCCCGTATTAGGCTTGAACATTTTCTTCCCTAAATCTCACCCCTTTCAAGCAACTCATGTCCCAAAGGAAAGAAAGTTAACCTGCATACAAGTTTATTTAGAATGGACGAATAACGGGCTACACTTGCCCACCAACTTAAACCAGTGTTTTTTTGTGTAATACAGAGATAATTACTTATTTACTAAACTGTTTTGAAAAAATCATATTTTTAGAGGGACTGTCGTTAGACCATAGTCTCATGTTATTGCATTCTTCGTTCAGTCTTGCTGTATTGGTCCTTTTGTCTTTTCTTTTACCATACTTTTTTTTTTCACCCTGTAACTTGAAGCAAAATTTCTAGTTGGGCATATTTGTGGCTGTTTGAGTACATCATCATTTAATGCTAGATTGGCCTTTCGATCTATATCTTCCAACTATTTATCTAATGGTGTAATAGGTCAGTGAAGAAGTGGAGCGTGCTTTGTCCAAGTTAGGCCCTGCTCGACTCACTGGGAGGTATTTATTTGAAGCTATTTCTAACCTAAATTGAAATCTTTGGAGTGTGTTTTCCCTCCTTGCAGTATCATAGACTTGTGATGTACGTCTTTTTCTTAACTTTTTTTACATTTGTATGCTGAAACTTCCTAAGAATTAGTTTCCTGCACTGTCATCATTTAATACATCTATCTCTTCAATTTTCCATTCTGCATCTATACCCCTCAAAACAGTGTGTTAGGTTCACTTCGTATGCTAACCGTGACCGGAACCTGAATTTCTATTAAATCTAGTTGTGAGTCTAGGTTTATGGTTGTACAGGTTCCTTTATTATTGCATTTAGATTGTGTAGAGTGAAAGATCTTGCATAAGCCATTAAATGCTCTTGAGAGGGCTTAATCTGTAGGTCCAATAGAATGAACGTAGGCTGTCAGTATGTACTCTTTTAGTTCATTCCAGTCTGCTTGCTAGCCCAGTAAAGTTAGTAGGTTTGGATGTAAAGAATGTATGATGTCAGTATGTACACTTTTAGTTCATTCCAGTCTACACATGAGTCATGTGACTGTATATAGAATGATGCATGTACTTTTAATCTTATTTACTGCTCTTACCTTTTGGAAATTAATTATCAAGATTTTAGAGCTAAATCGGTGTGCTTTTCTTACATATACTGGCAAAAAACACATGCTGCTCTGTTATAGCTGGCTGATTATGTTTCTGTTCCTTTTTTCTCCATCTGTGATGGGATTATGGGAATCAGTCGCCTTTAAGCGCTTATCATACTTGACTAATTGCAGGTCTTCACCAAAAAGAATTGAAGGTTCAGATGGAAGAAATTTACAGTTACACTTCAAGTCCAGGTTGTCACTTCCCCTTTTCACTGGAGGGAAGGTTGAAGGAGAGCAGGGTGCTGCAATGCATATTGTGCTAATTGACACCAACACTGGTCATGTCATCACATCAGGGCCTGAATCGTCAGCAAAGCTTGATATTGTTGTCCTTGAGGGTGATTTTAACAACGAAGATGATGAAGATTGGTCTCTTGAAGTATTTGAAAACAATGTAGTCAAAGAGCGAGAGGGAAAGAGGCCACTGTTGACTGGGGACTTGCAAGTGACACTCAAAGAAGGGGTAGGCACATTGGGCGATATAATTTTTACAGATAATTCAAGCTGGACAAGAAGTAGGAAATTCAGGCTCGGCCTTAAGGTTGCCTCAGGATTTTGTGATGGCATTCGAATTCGTGAAGCAAAGACAGAAGCCTTTTCCGTTAAGGATCATCGAGGGGAATGTAAGTTTTCCCATCAGAATGATACCTTGTTGACTCGTTACTTCCTATTTTCTTTGTCTGATATTCCTTATCTGTTTCTTCTCTTCAGTGTACAAGAAGCATTACCCACCAGCCTTGAATGATGATGTTTGGCGGTTGGAGAAGATTGGAAAAGATGGATCTTTCCACAAAAGGCTGAACGGTGCTGGGATTTACACTGTTGAAGATTTTCTCCGCGTTGCAGTCCGGGACTCTCAAAAACTACGTACTGTTAGTATATTTAACCTTAGACCATTTACTTCTATATTCATTTACCTGTTGATCTTTCATGTATGGTCAACCACTTTCATTTCATATCTTGTCTAGACTCTTGGAAGTGGCATGTCCAATAGGATGTGGGAGGCTCTTATGGAACATGCTAAGACGTGTGTTTTAAGTGGGAAGCTCTATGTTTATTATCCTGATGATGTTAGGAACGTTGGTGTCGTCTTCAACAACATTTATGAGCTTAGTGGACTTATTGCTGGTGATCGATATTTCCCTGCTGATTCTCTTTCAGATAGCCAGAAGGTTAGTCACATGTGTAACCTTGATCAAGAAAATTCTTGTGTTATATTATATAGTGTTCATTCTTGTGGTAAAGGCGGGCCTTTTGTACATTTGGTATGCAAAGATCGATATCTTTTTTGTCCGAGTGCGTTTCTCAAATCCTTGGTTTTGAACAATAACTGGCAGAAAGATTATTTGGTTGATATGTTATGCCTTTGTTTAGCCGAGGGGTCCATATGAATTAAATCAGGTTGAATTTCTCAAAATAATGAATTCTTTCCTCCCTGCAGATCTATGTTGATACAATTGTAAAGCAGGCATATGACAATTGGCATCAGGTTGTAGAGTATGACGGTCAGTCTCTTTTACATTCCAAGCAAACCAGGATTACAAGATCAACAAAAAATGAACTTCCCGCAGCTCCAGGCTTCTCGAATTCTGTAGATCATCAGTTAGGTTTGCCTCCTTTGCCACCTTCAGTTCCTTCTGAACAACCTATGATGGAGCCCCCCTTGCCTGTTGCAGGTTAACACTTTTCTTGGCTATTTTCCTATATATATATATATATTGCCTTTATACTCTTTCATATATAACTTGCCATCTCATCCTTGATATATCACAGGGGCAGGATATAATGACAGCCTAACAACTTCTGGATACTCCAATCAGTATGAGAACACTACATTTGCCCCACATGAACTGATAGGAAACTCGCATCAAAACCACATTACAAGAAACGAAAACAGGCTGGTCGGAATGGGACTAACTCCACCAGAATCTTCCTCGCAACCATCAGGATTTTCGTCAGTAAACCCATCACTTCAACAACCTTCTAATATAAGTTCTTATGATGACTGGTCACAAAACCACAATAGGGCCCCGACCAACGATTTCCTAACAGAAGAGGAGATTCGGCTTAGAAGCCATGCAATGCTTGAGAATGAAGACATGCAGCAACTGTTACGGCTTTTCAGCATGGGAGACCATTCTTCCATGAATGTCCCCGAAGACGGTTTCTCCTACCCGTCTTACATGGCTTCACCAGCTCCCAACTTTGGCTTTGATGACGATCGGTCACGTTCTGGAAAAGCTGTGGTTGGTTGGTTGAAGATAAAGGCCGCTATGAGATGGGGATTTTTTATTAGGAAAAAGGCAGCCGAGAGGCGAGCGCAGCTTGTCGAGTTAGAAGACTGAGTTATCCCACCACAGGCTTTGTTATGAATTGTAAGCCACAAAATCTGAAAATGTAGGCTGCTCTGATAATAGAGGACCTGCTATTTGTACAGATACCTGTACAGTTAGTTGTCTCTCTCAAGTATAACGTCTTTGTTTTTCCCCTGTTTTCCTCAAATGACAATAGATTGCAAAATTAGTTATCGTCTTCTCTTTCACCGTCAACATTTCAGGTACCTTCTTGTTACATAATTATGCATCTCCTAATCTTGTATTTACTGCCTTTTCTTTATTAGACTGTCAGAGAAGTATCTGCCCTTCTTGCTTGTATTTCTATGCTGGTGTGCTTTTCTATCAATGAACTCGATCCTCTTCATTCCTGTTTCATCGTCTTTGATTTGGATCTTCTTCATTCTTGACTATGGTCTATTTAGATTATGACGGTTCATCATATGTTCCTGCATCATACACAGGGTTGTGATATGAGACAAGGTACTCGGGCTCGGCTCGAGCTCGTTCATTTTCTAAACGAGTCAAGCCTGGGCACATTTTAAAGCTTGTATAACTTTTAGGCTCGGCTCGTTTGTAAACGAGTCAAGCTTGAGCATGCCGAGCCGAGCTCGTTCGGCTCGTATTACACCCCTAATCATACATTGATATCTCTTGATACAATGTAAACAGTAGAAAAATATTACATGAAGACACATTTTCATGAATCGAAGAACTTGTACTTTCATTGGAATATTTTGTTTTTGCGGTGAACAGTTGGATTACACAAATCAAGTAAGAGCCCTTCAACATGTACTGACAACATTCAGTACCAAACGAACAAACACTCACAAAATTGCACATTGAGAAAATGCCAACATCAGCTATAGGCTTTATCTTTTTCCTCTGTTTTTCTCTTTCTTTTCTCCTCCCTCTTCTTCTTCGAGTGACTGTAACAACTGAACCCCATCGATCATCAATCAACAACATCAACCTCCAAGAAAATCTCACGATGATGTATTTCTGCATTCTACAGGCTCACCTCCTGGGAATCTCTTCTGATCATAGCAGTAATCGTATATCAAGTGTTTTGCTCTAACCGAGTTAATCTTCTGTCGGATTCTTGAATTAAGCTGTTGATTCATCCATCTGGAACTGTTGCTGCTATCGGCTCCTTGGATGGCATAGCTTCCATAGGTAGCAATAAATGGCGCCTTGCTCCAATCTGTTTTGACTCGCCCACCTTGGGTCGCCCAGTCTTCTGCATCCCACAAGGTAGCGTAGATGTTCATTTTCTGACCGTTCAGATATGGCAAACCAATGGATTCCATGTTCTTGAATACCCGAATTGGTGTACCATCCACGTAAAACCTAACAATAAGCCATAAAAGATCACAATCAGTATCCTATATTCATCGAAATGATTATTTTCAACTCCAGATTGGGCCTTCGTTCTTTCGACGAAGTCCAGATTAGACATATTTTCAGGGAGATAAATTGTGTTGCTGACTGATTAACCCGTCTGGGTGTATCGACCCTCAATACCAATTTTTTCTGATGATTTTAAATTTTGTGTTCTCATCCGCAATGATGTTTAGGATGGACTACCTCTACGAGGCAGACCAAAAAAACAGACGGTTTATAAGCTGTATAGATTAACACACTTACAAGATAAGGTGAGGATTCCATAGGATCGAATAGACGTGGAAATTCGCGGTTGGATCAAACCACAAACGAAATTGTTGCTCTTTATTGCCTTTCCCTTGGCTATACACATTTGTGTGAAGAGTGTAAGGATCACCTGACGAATTTCCTAAGAACTCAAAGTCTATTTCGTCATGGTTTGGGCCTGAAGACGACATCTATAAAACACACATACAAACATAAGCTAACAATTTGAACATATACAAAGTTACAAATCAATACAAGATTATAATCAATCATGCAACAAAAAAAACTTACATAAAACGTAGTTACAGTTCCAGCAGAGTTTCCAGGAACAAGCTTGATATTCATATCAATTTTCGAAAACAGATACTCAGTCTTCGACTGAAAACCCGACCCCATGATCTTATCAAGTGATAGAGTAAGCATCTGCCCATTGTTGAGAATATTTCCCCTTCCGTCTCCCCATGACACGAAAAAATCGTTGTAAAAGTTGCTTGCTTGAGCAACAGCGAAGCAACCCAAGAGAAAGAGATGTAATAGCAAAGCCATTACAATGTTGTGTTTTTTTTTGGGCTTATAGCTCTTACAGTTGGCTGTTAGAACTACACTCGTTCTTGAGTGCAGAGAATGTTTTTTTTGTTTATGCTCTATCTAGTGTAGATTATGTGCTTATATAGGTAGATTATAATCCTAATAAGGAAGTGGCTAAATATAGAAAAAATAGGGTTCATCTAAATATATGGATCGAACTGTCAGCTGCTAAGAAAGAGTAAGATGATTGACTTATTATAGTACTGTAAAAAAAGAATCTGATGAAGATGCAGTGAAAATAGAATTGAAAATTGAAAATCAATCTCGTTTATTATAGTTTATAATCTAAATCCAATGTATTGTGCATCACATAATTGAGTGTTGAATCACCTCATTCACAAATTTGATCATGAGAAGCTGTAAAATTGACAGCAGTGTAGTTTATGTGAATCTTCTTAGCCTTATTAAACAAAATGGAATGAATTTGGTAACAATATGTAATAGATTAGAATGTTTTATACAGATTCATAGTTACAGACTGTATTTACAGTTGGCTCCTTTCCCTCTTTTTTTTCCCTCCCAAAATGAACAATATGACTCATTTGATGTGATCAAAAGAAAATGAATATGAACAAGGATATTTTTGGCCTTTCGATCAACTAGATTGTACGCATGCAGTTGTTTTTGAACCGTCACATCAAAGTTGATATGATGTTCGAGATCACCATAGGATTTTTGTATTGAGTAAAAACTTTCTATCACACCAATATTTTCATTATTTAAAATTGTGAAATTGTAGGGACTCACTTTGTATGTGTGATAAAAAAAAAAAGTTCTACTGCACCAATATTCTTTTTTTTAATTTATATAAACATTAGTATCTAATATATATATTCAAGCCGGTAAATTAGGAATTTCGACACAAATATATTTCTCTTAAATGAGAGATAGTTTAACCCGTAAATTTATGGATGGTTCATGTTTAGATCCAACCCGACCTAATGACCCCGAATATTGGTATTGTGAAAAAATCATAAGAAAAAATATCATATATTTACTAAAATTACTCAAAATGTCTTAAACAATTTTTATAACTATTTAAGTGTAGTTTTAAACATACTAAAAATGACAGTGATATTGTAGTAAAATGATATTTGCATTATAAATAAGAGGCTTGAAGCTTGAAGAGGCTTTGAGCAGGGACAACAAATTTAGGGTTTTATTTTATATATATGGGTCGGGTTGACTCATATGTCAAAATCTTAATATGAATTAGGTTGACTCGCATATAAAAATCTTAATATGTACCGTGGAAAAAAAATTGTCAAACCTAACCGGGCCAACTATTGCCCCAGTTTTGTACTACTCTAGTGATTTTGCATTCAATAATTTAAGCTTGTACATATTTTCTTATTTTTATATGTAAATTACTAATAATCTATGTGTAAAATAACAAATTAGTTACCTCCAAACCTATAGACTTTAGCTCAATGACCCGTTCAAATTTTAGTATGTGTGAGTATGACATTGAATAAAGCCTGTTGTAACTTGTAATGGATTGAGCCAATTGGCTCGGAATTGGCCCGGAAATTAGAGGGAAAACTCAACCTGGCTCAAGCCCGGTGTGTAGAGAATTAGAGGCCCAATTACGTATATAAGGCCATTTACGGCGTTTGAAAAACATCATGATTGTTAGAATATGGAATCGTATATTTGGACTTATCTTTTATTTGTTAGTTTACTATTTTGTTCCTTTATATTTGTTTATATAAACGATATTTTATCAATAAAATAAACAAGTTTTTAGCTCACAAATCTCTTCACAATATCAAGTCTATGTTCTTTAAACACGCTTCCACCTAAAGAAAGCCTAAAACACAAATCTTAGTTGCGATGGCATCACCGCCGCCGGTGATCGCGGCAGCAGGTGCTCTACCGATGCGGCGGTGATGGCAACGGCTATTACGCCAACCTACAATCGCCCTAGAGACGACTCTCTCAACGTGTTGTTATCGCCAACCTAACGAAACAAAGACCAAGAAAGGGAGGAAAGTCCATCAAGTTCTCATTTCATCCCTTCGTAACAACTCTTTAAGATGCTAATCAACTTGCGTCTTAAGACCCAAAATCTACCTTATGACGCTAATCTACCTGCATCTTAGGGCTTAAAACCTACCCTAGAACACTAATCTACATGTGTTATACGGCGTAAAACTTGCCCTAAACGCTAATCTACCTATGTCCTAAGGCCTATAATCTACCCTAATACGCTAATCAATCTGCATCATAGGGCTCAAAACCTACCCTAGGAAGCTAATCTACCTACGTCTTAGGGCCAACACACCCTATGACGCTAATCTACTTGCGTTGTAGGGCCTCACTTACCAGCTTGAGGGGGATCCAACTTGAGTATTGAGCCATATATTTGGACTTATCCCTTTATTTGTTAGTACATCGTTTTGTCTCTATATATTTGTCTATATAAACAATATTTGATCAATAAAATAAATAAGTTTTCAATTCACAAATCTCTTCAATAGAAGACCTTTGACGATATTGTTTAACATCATCCCAAAACGTCGTTTATTGCAACACCGTTGACAGAAGAGACTTATCATGGTGTTTATCAAATGCCATGGAAAAAACTTTTCATGGCGTTTTACAAATGCCATAGATTCCATGGCTTTTGTAAAATGTCGTAAATTTTTGGTGAAAAAATTCCGGAAATTTTCAAGGTGTTTAACACCAAAGTTCCATGAAATTTATGGTGTTTTGCAAATGCCGTACAATCTAAGGCATTTTCAAAACGCCATGAAATTTGGGTGGGAAACAAATTCGCGAAATTTCATGACGTTTGTAAGAAAAGTTTTACTCAATCAAAGATGACGTTTAATCCTATAAAATGCCATTATCCTGGAGATAATAAGTTTTCACATCAAACACGGGGACGCTCCGAGCCTAATATATAAGGTCGGTGGGCTACTCCTCCTATTATTGTCAATTGTTTTAGGATGGAACCTTATCTTATCTGGTTTATGTGTTGGGCTTGAGCCTAATGCCCATGTTCGCTCGTATGCACACGATCCGCTCAACCGGTCTGTTTGTATCGAACTTTGGCACGGTATTAGAGCATTTAGCCTTAACTCGGCTCGCGATCCTAAGCTGTGGACAAGTGAACTCGGTCTATATCTTCTAGTTGCACTTGCGGGGCGCGTGTTGGAGATAATAAGTTCCCACATCGAAAGATGAGGACACTCCGAACCTAGTATATAAGGTCGGAGGGCTACTCCTCCTATTGCCAATTGATTTTAGGATGGAACCTCATCAGGTTTATGTGTTGGGATTGGGTTTAATGCACATGTGTGCTCGTATGCGCATGACCCCGCTCTACCGGTCCGTCTATATCGGACTTTGAAACACTATAGTTTTTTAACAGTATTTTTTTATAAACATCATAGTTTAAATGCCATGCACATTCTTATACTATATGTACTAGTGGGTATGGGCAGTATATAGAGAAATGTGTACCATTTCATTCTCTTCGAAATTCATTCAGCAGCCTTTGCTTATCGATCCAATCGAAAGAGATAAATGGTGCACGCATGATTCCCATTTTCACATTTCCACGTGCATATAAGCTTATCGTAAATCGTAATGGTCTAAAGAATTTGCTTTTATATTCATTATGAACCCGACAATATTTAGTTCAATTTGTTTTTAATATACGTAAATCACATGAAACGACGGTATCAAAAGCTCAAATATATATCGAATGGCTCACCCTCCATCTTCATTCAATTTCTAAACTTTGTAACAATGGATAATCGTAACCGTTACATTCTTCTCTCCCTAACCATGATCATCCTCTCCGTAACCGTTCGCTCCGATCAATCCTTCCTCAAACTCCCGTCGGCATCCAGCGTCTTTTCCTCCGTCGACTCGGAAGACTATTGCGAGAGCTGGAAGTTCACCGTGGAGAACAACGACGCCGGAAACTGGCCATTGGTCCCCATGCAGTGCAAAGAGTACGTGAAGAAGTACATGACTGGCAACCGTTACTTCTTTGACTCATGGTTCGTCGCCAACGCTTCCCTTGCATTCGCCAAAAGCGTCGCGAAAAGATTATCTGTTGGCAAGAGCGACAACTGCTGGGTTTTTGACGTTGATGATACCCTCATCTCCTCTATCGACTACTACAAGAACCACGGTTATGGGTGAGTATACTGTATACCGTATAGTATACTTATTGCACAATATTATTGGATATCGCCATACGTTATAAAATATTAAACTCGTTTTATTAGATCTGATCGGGTCCGGCTATCGGTCTGAAATAGATGTTGTACCCGGGCCTACGGGTACCCGTTTCACATTTTTAAAAAAAGTTTTTAATATATTTTTTATAAAAATAAATTATATTGAAGATATTTCATATAAAATATATTAAATTTATTATAATTATACTAAATATTTTATATTTATACTTAATAGTTATAATAGATACAATATAATTTTTAATTTCATCCGGGCCAGCTGACCGTACATTTCGGTCCGGTCAGGAATAGAGTAGTGTCCGGATCCAATCCGGCGGGCATGACGGGCCGACTTTTCAGCCCGGTCGGGATTCTTTTTTGTTTTTGTTAAATTAACTTTTAATATCCGTAGGGTCTAATACAGTTTCATCCTAAAACCAATTGGCAATAGGAGTAACCCTAGCTCTTATATGTTAAGTTCGGGTATTATCATATTGTCGATGTGGGACAATAATCCACACATCTTATATGTTAGCTCTTATATGTTAGGTTCGGGTTTTAAATTAACTTTTAATATCCGCCGGGTCTAATACGTGGAGTTATTGCACGTAAGTGAACCTTACACACAAGCATTCGGGGTTTCATCTTAAAACTAATTGGCAATAGGACGAGTAGCAGTTTTTGTTTTTCGGACATCTTATATGTTAGGTTCGGGTATTATCATATTATCATATTGTAGATGTCCACACATCTTTACAGTTTTTGTTGATACCCGTTTGTTTTTCGGGCAGCCGGGTCGGACCGGCAGCCCGGATCTAAACAAATCTAGCTATACGATATGATGCATTTGTTTTGTGTGCCAGGACGGAGCCTCGCAACGACACAGCAATAGGGGAGTGGATAAGGAATGAGAATCCAAGTGCAATACCGACGAGTTTGGCCTTATACAAACAACTTCAAAAACTAGGTTTTCAAATCATTTTACTGACAGGAAGGGCTGTAACTCTCGAGGCTGATACAGAGAGACAACTGAGATCAGCCGGCTACGCAAACTGGACGCAGCTGATTTTGAAGTAAGCGATCAACTTCGTAATTGAATTATAATGTTTTGGAGATTAATGCATTATGCTTCTTTTGCAGAGGAGAAGGTAATGCGACGGAGAACTTGAGTTTCAAGTCGGAGATGAGATCGAGATTGAAGTGCAGGATTCGTGGGAGTTCAGGAGATCAGTGGAGTGACTTGTTGGGGAAGGCATCAGCTCAAAGATCCTTCAAGCTCCCCAATCCCATGTATTACGTTGCCTAGACTGATGATCACTGGCCTTAGTTTCGATAAATGTATTGTGTGCTTGTCTTGTGTTCGATAAGTATCGAAATGCTTTTGAGCCATTCCGATTGGGGTTGGTGTACTTTTGATCCGGATCAATTTCTTTACCATCAGGGTGTACGGTGATTTTTGGTCCGGGTTCAAGACCGGAAAAAACAGGTCATCCGGGTTAGACCGAAAATTAATTTTAAAAATTAAAAAATACTCCTTCCGATAAAAAATAAGTGTTGTTTTAGAATTAGAAATTTGATCACAATTATCTGTCGTTTTAAGTTTTCTAGGCCAATAAATGAACAATAATTATAAGAAATGTTTTTGAAAATTGGTGTAAATGATTAATTTTAGTTCTAAAATCTTTCTTATTGGTTTAAAAAGAAAGTTGAATATTAAATAAGTGATAAGATTTAGAAAAACTTTACAAAATCTATGTTATTTAATATTTTTATTAAAAATTGTGTCAAAGGCTAAAACGACATTTATTTTTTATCGGAGGGAGTAGTAATGTTGGATTGAAATTTCGGTTCCTGTCCGGTGTTTTTTAAAATTTCCGATCCCTGATCCGGAATTTTAAAAATTCCGACTCAGATTATTCCGATAACACAACCCTAATTCCAATAAATGCTCTTTCCAACGTCCTATGAAACACTTTCAATTAGTAATTAGGTTATGTCGCTCCTTTAATTTTATATTTTAAAAATACAACTATATTAAATAATAGTACAATTTTATTTGAATTAGATGCTACATTAATTGTTATTCATTTTTTTAAAAAAAACTTCTATTTAAATTATATTTTTTTACTCGTATTGATTACAAATTTTACTTTATTTTTTATTTATTTGATAAAGGGTAAACTGAAAGGGAAGATTAGTTTCTAGAGACGATTCCAAAACATCTGAATGGATGATCTTTTCATTTTTTGTCGCCGTGTCGAAATCAAGCAATTACAAATTTTACTTTTTATGTTCAGATTTTTTCAAATCATAAGATATACCCTTAATTTTGGGAAACAAACAAGTTGTTTATATTAAATATTAAATAACAAATAAACTTACGAGGGTACACTTATGAGCAATGTAATATACTGGATTTATTTATTAAATAACAAATGAATCAGAATCTATTTTTAAAAAAAAAAATAGATAAAATACCGGTTATTTTAGTTGCCCCAAAAATAACCGCCCTCACTCGTCGTCACTCGTCACGGTAACTGGTTAGCTTGCGTATCTGACTTCGATTGATCCATTTGAGGCAGTATGATGGGCTTTGCCCGGCCCAAAATATCCAGTATGATGGGCTTTGTCTGACAATATTTTATTTTTAAACATCATTCTAATTTTAATTTTATTCTGACCTGCATTAAAATAATCACCTTGTGAGTTTTATTCGAAAATTTCCTAGTAACTTTCATGTCATTTATTAACTATTACCACCTCAAACATGAATTACTGTCTTGCTGTTCACTTTATTCGATTCATGCATCTCTCTCAAATATCTGAATAAAAGAAATATTATTATAATCACTTGATCAGTAAAAGGACAATTGATGCATTTAATTACTTCACATGTACAAAAGCAATCCCACCTAACACTTTTATTCATCAAAATTACCGTGCTTTGCAATCTCGTCTTCTGAGGTTTGATGTAGTCTTTTGCTGACGGTTTCGTGCGTTTGTCGAAAAGGGGGCGTGAATTTGTGATCGACTCCTGACGACTATGTTGTAGTCCAAATCTGAGGTGTTCACATTTGTTCCCCAGGATTCCTCTCTGTGTACTTCCTTCAAAGATGAACGTTTATGCTCGTTGTCTTTCGCTAACTGGATCATCCTGCTTTCTCTTGAAGACTTTTTTTGCTTTCGGTTTCATTTTGATGTATTTTTGTGTATTTCTTTTCTCTTGTATTTGTGGTCCTTCATGACAGTTTGACCGTCTGTCGATTTTTTCGGCCTTTCAACCCATTAGACGGTGTGCCGTCTAATGTTTTCGAACCGCTTTCCTTTATTCCAAAAAAAAAAAATCACACTTTCACACCAAACCTTTTTGTTTACTTGGGTAGAAAGAAATCAAAAACTTTATTTTTGGGTTTTTTTTAAATTAAAAAAAAAACTTTTTTATATTAAAAATTTAATTTCTAATTAGTTTTTTTTTTTTTCAGAATTCTTTTACGATAACAAGTGGGTGATAACACAATTGTTGACAATACAATTCATTGACGATAATACAACTGATGATGACAAATTGACAATGACATCGGGTGATAATACAATTGTTGACAATACAAT
Source organism: Fagopyrum homotropicum (assembly GCA_033239125.1). Taxonomy (NCBI): domain Eukaryota; kingdom Viridiplantae; phylum Streptophyta; class Magnoliopsida; order Caryophyllales; family Polygonaceae; genus Fagopyrum; species Fagopyrum homotropicum. Next base: position 7,987,416 of record BSWB01000007.1, on the reverse strand, counting down.
TCATTGACGATAATACAACTGATGATGACAAATTGACAATGACATCGGGTGATAATATAATTTACGACAATACAATTGAGTCCAATTGTGATAACACAATTGGTGACAACGTAGTATAATTAGGACAATAGGTTGATGAATGAACTATTGCCAAACATCACATACATAACTAGTGTAATACCTGCACATTACCAATACTCAGTTGGTCTAGTGGGATGTGGTGCTAGACATCATTTTATTTATTAAAAAATACCTGCACATTTGTGGGGTTGAGTTTAATAAATTTTATTTATTAAAAAATACCTGCACATTCTGTTTTAATAAATATAAGAATATAAGATTGATATCAATGCAATTGGTTAATGACAACACAATTGTAAATTTTATTTAATGACAACACGATTGGCGACAATATAATTGATGACACACAATCGGTGTCAATACCATTGATGACTATACATTTGATAACAATCAAACTCATTTGTAAAAGGAAAAAAAAAACTCTTTTAACAATTCAACAAGTCTTTACCTTATAATTTTGATTAAGAGCTTAAATTCAATCAACTTAAGTTGATTTTCTAACTCTACAAGAGTCCAACCGATAATGAAAGACATCATTTTAGCCTTGATATTAATCAACAGTCTAGATTAAATCAACTTGATGGATCCAGTCAGGTTGCTTGCTAAGCAAATTATACAAAATATAGTATATATACAATGTTAATGAGTGAATTAATAGTAGCGTTTAGCCCGAATATATTTAATCAATATATTTCTAAGCAAACACCTTCCCTCCTAACTTCAATTTGATAAAAATATTAAAAATTAAAAGAATATACAAACCTAATAGAAATAAAATATAACTTATTTGACTAAAAAAATTTTTTACAAAAAGAAAAAGGAGATATAAAAAAATATTTTAAAATATTGAATATAACTTTTAATATATTTACGCACCATCCAAATTTATTCCAGTTGAAAAACGTACTGCAAAAAATCTACACAACTCCACTTCCCTGAATACTAATTAGTAATTAAGTACAGTATTAACTACATGTTCCCCTCATTAATCTCTAATTTTATTACTAATGATCGAATTTACTCCTCTTCAGGCTTCAGCCCTTTCCAATTCCAATGTCCAAATTAAAAGGGCGAGTTGAACTGTTGAAGATTGGCAAATTAAAAAGGAGGCCTTTATCATTTTCTTTTTTTTTTAATGAAAGAAAGTGGCTCCTTTGTGTTACAATTGGACAGGAGCCCTTTTTCAAAACCGTCTAATTTCTCCTGTTTTTGCATCTTGCCACCTGGCAAGGCCCAGCTATCGGTTTTGCCTAGTCAAAACCGCCCTTTCTAGATGCCACATCAAGTTTTGTTTATTTTCAATTTCAGAAAATTACATAAAACCACCCTTAAATAACTTATTTGTATAAAACTACCATTTAAATTTCATTTTTTTTATACAAAACTGAATTTCTTTTACAAAATCACCTACCCTTCATTTTATGGTTAAATATCTAAACAATATTAAATTATTACTTCAATTTTGTGAAGAGGGAAATTTAAAAGGGTGTTTATATATAAATATGTTATTTTAAGGGGTGAACACACCGCTTATTACCGGAGACGAAAACAGCGCTTTTTTGAGAAGCTCGTGACCACGATCCAACTTCCAGAGGTTGCTGAGCAAAGCCTAAAGAGAATCCAAAGAAAAGGGGTTTTGAGCTTTTGAGAGAGATGGGTTCTTCTGGGAATACTGATAAGCTTGTACCTGGAAAGTGCGGCTATGTTCTTGATGACGTTCCTCATCTCACTGATTACCTTACTGATCTCACTGTAAATCTTCTCTTCTTCTATTTTTCTGCTTTGAATATGTGTTCAGCTTGTCGGAGATCTCTTGAACTTGTTTCGCTTCTGGGTATTGATTGATTAGGGTTATTTACTATTTTGAAATAGTCTTCTTGAACTGAATTGAATGTCTTTTGGAACATGCCTTTAGTCAAGAAACTTTTGACTTTTCTGCGATTGGTCTCGATTGTGAATTTGTGATACTGCATTTTTTGTTGTCTGGAAGTTTTTCCTCTGATTACTAAGTATATGATTGATTCGTGTTTTTTGTTTTGTTGTCTGGTTTGATTATACAGTTCTATACAAACCCACTTGAAAACAATCCTGCTTATTCTGGTGTCAGGTTAGTGAATCTTATCATTGCGGAACATGTAAGCTGATTACACCAATTGCTCAAATCTGATCTAGGGCAACCACTTCTTTTGTGTAATTTTTACAGGCAATATTTTGTTGATGATGAAGATACTGTTGTTCAAAGGGTAATTTTCGCCTCATTCTCTTTTTGAATAACTTCGGTTTTTGTCGAATTTCAGTCTAAAGTTGGAACAACGATCATTGTATTCTTGTAGCCAATTCAACATAAAGATGGTGAAAGAGGGAGACATTTTCGACGGGCAGGGCCCCGCCAGAAGGTAATTTTACGATTGCTGGTTGCTACACACTAGAAATTAATCAAATTATGAATTGAAGATGTTGGATTGAAAGTGAAATTGTGCCTGCCTAAATTTTAGGTGTACTTCAAATCAGAGGATGTCCAAGCTTGTATTGTTACATGCGGAGGGCTTTGTCCGGGGCTCAATACTGTGATTAGGGAGATTGTGTGTAGCTTGTATTACATGTATGGGGTCAAGAACATTAGGGGTATCCAGGTAAAAGAATGTTATTGTTTGAACATGAAGACAAACATTTAATCCATTTAGGGCCCGTTTGGTTTCAAAAACGGAATGAAAACGAATTTAGTCCATATGTATATCCTTATTCGTGAAATTTTATGGAATCATTCCTTGTTGTTTCATGCAAAATGCACTTGCTTGCTTCCCCACATTTTGTTTTCCTATAGGTATCAAAAGTAATCAAATTCTACTCCAACTACTTCAAACCACAAGGAATGATTCCAAAAACTTTCATGAACAAGGGTATACGTATGAATTAGATTTTCCATTCCGTTTCCAATTCCGGAGTTCAAACCAAACGGGCACTTAAATTATTTTCTAAACCTTGTAACTAAGCTTATGGCTGTTTTCTTGTCCTTATAGGGTGGATACAGAGGTTTCTATGCACGAGACACAATTCCCCTGACCCCTAAGTTTGTGAATGACATCCACAAGAGGGGAGGGACTGTTCTTGGCACCTCGAGAGGTGGCCACAACACCTTAAGAATTGTTGATAGTATTCAAGATCGAGGAATTAATCAGGTAATTTGATTGCTATTCGATTTGGTTATCTTGATGTCTATGGGAAAGCTTAACACAATGTCATTAATTCACTTTGGTTTTTTTTCCACAAGTTTAATTTGATGAAGAGAAATCATATTTGATTTTGCATCTTAATCATGATAATGCTTTGGTGGAGTGTAATAATATTTAAAAGCATGAATTATATAGGTTTACATCATAGGAGGTGATGGAACTCAAAGGGGGGCATCTGTTATACATGAGGTAATATCGTTGATTTTTTGTTTTTTGTATAGGATTATTTTATTTTTGCTGAGGAAATTTCTTGATGTTACCTGATGCATACAATCAACCTATTTGCAGGAGATAATTAAACGAGGTCTGCATGTTTCTGTTGCAGCCATTCCCAAGACCATTGACAATGATATTCCGGTGAACATCTTTAGTGTAGCCTTTGCTATACGCATATACTCTTACATCATGTCTTCATACACAATCTGCTTTATTTTTATAGTTGACTGTAATTGTTTGTTTTGCAGGTCATTGATAAATCTTTTGGTTTTGATACTGCGGTGGAGGAGGCACAGCGTGCTATAAATGCTGCTCATGTTGAGGCCGAGAGTGCTGTGAATGGAATTGGTCTCGTGAAGCTCATGGGCCGCTACAGTGGTAAGCTTTGCAAAATCTTTAATCACATAAGTTATTATTGAAAGTTTCACTAAATTTCTTTCCCGGAAACACTGATTAGGTGTGACATGAGTGCAGGATTCATTGCAATGTATGCTACCCTTGCCAACCGAGATGTTGATTGTTGCTTGATTCCCGAGTCACCCTTCTACCTTGATGGGGAAGGTGGGCTTTATGAATTCATACAGAAACGTCTCAGGGAGCATGGTCATATGGTTATTGTTGTGGCGGAAGGTGCTGGCGAGAAGAGTGACCAAGTTGATCAATCTGGCAATGCCCTCCACAAGGATGTAGGGCATTGGCTATCTGACATGATTAAGGTATTCGGTATTCCATGAATCTATATGTTAGTCTCATTGATATTATGATTGAGCCTTGTTCATTTATTTTTTCTAGGGTCATTTTGCAAACAAGAAAGACATGGAAATAACTCTCAAGTATATAGGTGGGTGGCAGTTAACTATTTGGTCATGATATAGTTTACTAACTTACACTTTTCCTGAAATGCTGATATTTCATGTTGTGCTGTGATGACTGATAGATCCAACATACATGATCCGAGCTATTCCAAGTAATGCTTCAGACAATGTTTATTGTACTCTACTTGCTCAGAGTGCCGTTCATGGAGCTATGGCTGGTTACACTGGCTTTACTGTTGGACAAGTTAATGGACGACAATGCTATATACCTTTCCGCGTAAGTTCCTAACTCCTTTTTGAGAAAAACTTAAAAGCCATTAGCAAGTTTGAGAAAAACCTAAAGTAATGTCAATTGCCCTTATGTTTGTTGCACAGCACATCATTGAGAAACCGAATCAGGTAGTCACCACAGATAGGATGTGGGCTAGACTCTTAGCCTCTACAAACCAACCGAGCTTCAAAACCAAGGCTGAGCAGGAAGCCGCTAAAGAGAAGGAAGAGCCAATTGCAGAAAATAATGTCTAAAACTCAACCAAATCTGTGGCTGTGGATAAACTAATCAATCACTGCAGAAAAAGAAAAACAGATTATAGAAAACAATCTTGCTGTCAACAGACCCATATTATGGAATGGTTTCCGAGCACACTACTACGAATACTGTACGACTGATTCGGTGTAAGTTTCATTCTAACCTGGCTTCAATTGTTGTTTCGGTCTTAGAACATAGTACCATGTCATTTCCTGTATATGAGATAATTTGAGTGTGATTTGTACTGAAATTTGTTCTGGTGTTTAGAACAAAGATTCAGCAAGTTAATAACACATGTACTGTGAAAGTGTGAAGACTTTGGCTGAATGCATGTGAGTTTGATTCTTCTTAAATTTTGTAATATTAAGGGTCTGTTTGGCACCTCATCATAAAGTTCTTATGAATATATTATTAGTTTTGCTTTTATAAGGTCTTTATAATGACCCTATCTATATCAATAAACATCATTTTATTTTGTTGGTATTGGTTGGTTCTTGCTGCATTCCGATGAATATTTGATGCTATGAGCTAAAGGTGTGCTTGGTATGGCTGATCTATCTATGTTCTATATTCTATACTATGTACTATATAATTCATTTCTGGGATTTGACTGATCTATCTATATTCTGTACTATATATACTTCAATTAAAAGTATTTATATAAATTTTGATCCCTCCTTAAATTTCTTCTTAACAATTTTTTAAAATTTAAATAGTTCTTTTTTATTATTTATAAACCCGTAGTTTTTTTATATTTATTCTTTAACTTAATACTTAATCGTAAATTGTTTTCTTTTAAGCTATAATCTTATTTTCGTATTATTTATGAATATATTATCAACAAAAATTCTCTAAATAAATTTCTTGGTTTTTTTTACTTAATTATGATTATGCTCCATCAAATGCCTGTTTTCTATCCATTATTTTATTAATATAAAAAATCAATTTATCATATGATTAAAATAAAAACTTTATTATTTGACAAAATTTTTTAATTCTCTATAAATCCGTAGTTGAACTTTTCACCAAGTAATTAATTCTCTAAATAAGTTACTTGTTGAGAAGTTCAACTTATAAAAAAATAATAATCATTACCAAAAAAAACAAAAAAATAATAATTACCTTCTTACAAAACACATTATACTACCTATCAAAATTATTATCTACATAAGTTACTTACCACGTTCGATCATACTACACTTATTTCTTTTAATTAAGAATAGACATATACAACTATTTTATTTCACTATAATTTTGGTTTTTTGAGTCATTAAATGCTCTTTTTATTGTAAACTTTGATAAGGTTTTAAAATTTTGATATTATGCGACATATTTTATATTTTTTGGAGTCCAAAACTTTTTATAGACATAAATAAAAATAAACAAGTTGATGAGGTTTTACAATTTGATATTATGTGACCTATTTTATATTTTAGAGTCAAAATTTTTTTATAGGCCTAAATAAAAATAAACAAGTTTTCAAACTCTCAAACTTCTCTAACATTCTCATGAAGTATTAATTTATTATCATTAATTACGTTGATTGATGTAAAATTACTACACTATAGTTTTGGCTTTTTGAGTCATTAAATGCTGCTTTTATAGTAAATTTTGATTAGGTTTTAAAATTTGATATTATGACACAACAAAAAAAAAATGATATTATGTGAAATATTTATATTTTTGGAGTTCAAAACTTGTATAGACAAATAAAAAATAAACAAGTTGATGAGGTTTTATAATTTGAGATTATGTGACCTATTTTATATTTTTGGAGCCCAATTTTTTTATAGGCCTAAATAAAAATAAACAACTTTTCAAACTCTCAAACTTCTCCAAACATTTTGTAATTAAAAGTACTTTAATCTTAAATTACAATATTAACATACTCGGTCAATCTTGTGTCATCTTCCTTCTTCAAAGCACAAGTCCTAATGATACGAAACATATTTACTAGTTTGAATATTGATATTAAAAAATATATCATCGTCGTATTATACAACCGCGTGTTCGCACGCGGCATCGACCTAGTTACTTTTAAAATTTGTAACCATTCATGAAGTTATTAAATATTCCTGTAGCAATATCCGCAATATCTTAAGTATAAAATGGATCTATTATTAATTGTTAAATTTTATATAACGTTGTATGTCAATACATATTTAAGTTCATTATGAATACTTTTAAACTTAATCAATAAAAATAATCAATTTGATGACTAAATATTTTGGTAACTAGACCTAGTAAACCAAATTAAAAAAAAGTTTAGTAAACTAAATTGTTTCAAATTAATATTTTTATTAATAAGTAATTACCTATAAAATCATTTATGTAAAGTTATTGTCAATCAAAATATATATATTTTATTTTTATTTTTATTTTTATGTGATTCTACCTTATTTGCAATTGAATCAATATTTCACTAAAACTTATAATAAAACATTGTAATAATTTTATCTAAAAAATTATAATAAAACATAATGTAAGTTTAAAGAAGATCCGATAAGACAGGTGTTGTTCAGGTAAGACACATTATTGGGCAATTTTGGTAACTAAACCTTTTTGAAAAACTAGGGTAATAACTAGGCTTTTTAATGTTTCAATTAAGGGTGTGTTTGGTGGGTAGGGATTATGGGGATTATTTGGGGTTATGGGATTATTGGAGATTAAAATTGGAAAATTTTTCATCCACTTCAATGAGGATTATGGGATTATTGGGGATGAAAATCCTCAAAATAATCTCCATCAAGTTCACCGAACGGACCCTAAGTAAATGTACTCCAACCTTTTGCATTTATTTCAAACTCTACACACTCTTCTCTCAGGGATACATTTACTAAACACAAAACTAGAAAAAGCTAGTAAACCAAATTGTTTTAAAAAAATTTTCATTCGTTTTTGGAAGACATAAAAAATAAAACATTTCAATCGTTTGTGAGCTCTACGTCCATCTGCACGGCCCTACCCGAAATTATAAACCGCACCTGAACATCAACCCCGATAAGACTACATAATACATATGCCTTAATTAAATAATTAATATATCTTTTTCATAAAAACATTATAATATATTTATTAAAATAGTACATATTGTTATTGTTATTATATATATATATATATATATATATATATATATATATATATATATATATATATATATATATATATATATATATTATATTTTGTATAATCTAAAATTCAGCGACCGATTCACAGAATTACAGTGAGCATAACTGTGAGTGACCGCGTCTTGTTGCCATCTTCTACCCGTCATCCGCCAACACTTTTTTTTTTTTTTTATCGCTTTTTTCTAGGATTCAATTTTGTTTTTATTTGTTTATTATTGTTAGTTTAGTTGTTTCGAAATCTGAGAAGACGAGTCCTTGCTCCAAAACCATGGAATTCTTCCATCTTCAGTGCTCCCGGTTTCGCTAGTCAACTTCCCCTTAACGCATATCCGTACTACTCAAAAGTTAAACAGCAAAAAACCCATTCCAAATCCTCCAATCTAAGGAAAAGAAAGGGGGATTTTTACACGATGGATCTGTATGGCGATACTAAGGATCAGAAGCTTGTGAATGGAGATTGTGGATACGTGCTTGATGATATTCCTCACCTTTCCGATTATCTCCCTGACCTCTCTGTAATCTTCTTTTTTATTTTTCCTCCTAGCTAGGGTTATTTTCTATTTTGATTTGGTCTTTAGCTTATTAAACTTGGATTGTGATTTAGTAATTTTGAGCTGACACTCTAAAAATTAGTAATTAGGGATTTTATGTTGTTAGACGAACTGTAAAAACATTTGACTATTGATGCTTAAATGTATGATATAAGATTGATTTGTGTTTATTTATTTTTGTTTTGATTATAGGTTTATGAGAACCCATTGGAAATCAATCCTGCTTATGCTGGAGTGACGTGAGTTCATCATGATCCTTGTTTGCTTCTTTTGTTGCATAGTACACCAAATGCTCACGGTTCATTTGGTTGATAAACTCTCTTCCTTTTTCTGTATTATTTCAGGCAATATTATGTTGATGATAAAGATTCAGTTATCCAAGCCGTAATTTTCCCCTCTTCTTTGTCATTTACTTCTCTTTTGTTTTTTTTCTTGAATATTACTGTACTAAAAACAAAAATTATTCGAATGCCTGTAGATAATTCAACGCAAAGATGGTGAAAGAGGGAGCCATTTTCGACGAGCAGGACCCCGTAAAAAGGTAATGCACAATTGCTGATAACTAGTGCTGGTGGCTCCAAATTAGATTATTAACTTATATATGACTATGTGTATGATTCTTGAAACTGATTTTGTTCAGGTGTATTTCAAATCAGATGATGTTAGAGCATGTATTGTTACATGTGGTGGAATTTGTCCAGGAATCAATACTGTCATTAGGGAAATTGTTTGCAGCTTGAGTTACATATATGGAGTTAAGAACATTATAGGTATCCAGGTAATACAAAAGAATGTCCTGTTTGAGGTGTTTTGATGAATCAGTATAGGTCCTTTCCAAGTCTAGATATAGGTTAATACTTGATTCCTTATAAAGATTTTCCGGATTTTCTACGTTTCGTTTATAGGGTGGATACAAAGGTTTTGATGATGGACATCCCACAATTCCCCTAAACCCAAAAGTTGTGAACGACATTCACAAGAGGGGAGGAAGTTTTCTTGGCAACTCGAGAGGTGGTGAAGTCACCTCAGATATTGTTGATAAAATTCAAGCTCTCAAAATTAATCAGGTAATTTGAACACAGATTGGCTTTCTATTGTGTCTTGAGAAATCGTCTAAGTTTCACACAGTTCCAATTGATGGAATAGAGATCAATGTGAAATGCTGTTGCATTTACGCGTATCTTAATCATTGTAACACTTCTTTGGAATGTTTTACCATTCAGAATCATGAGTAGTTAAACCTAATTGCTGGTATACTTTTACAGGTTTACATCATAGGAGGTAGAGGAACTCAAAGGGCTGCATCTGTTATATATGAAGTAACAACTTCGTTTGATTGAGTATTTTGTGTATGCATGTTTTTTTTTTTTCAATTGGATTTTCGTGGTATCAACTTGCTAATTGTTTGGAGTAACTTACGTATTTGCAGGAGATAAGAAGGCGAAGGCTTCCCATATCTGTCGTATGCATTGCAAACAGTATTGATGGTGATCTTCCAGTAACGACCTTGTCCACAGCTTTTGTTGTACTCTTATACTGTATTGTCTCTTTGCTGTCTGGAAAATCTGCTTCATCCTGTGTAAATGTTTATTCAACTGCAGGTTATTGATAAATCATTTGGTTTTGATACTGTCGTGGAGGAGGCACAACGTGCTATAAATGCTGCTCATGTTGAGGCTGAGAGTGCTGAGAATGGCATTGGCCTGGTAAAGCTAATGGGCCGTCGCAGTGGTAAGCTTCTATATATATACAAATCCTTCTGTGCACAAGATTACTTGTCCTGATAAAGTTTAAAAATTATTCTTTGCATTGGAAAAAATATTATATAAGGAACTGGTGTGGAATTGGGATGCAGGGTTTGTTGCAATGTATGCTAGCCTAGCCAACCGAGATGTTGACTGTTGCTTGATTCCCGAGTTGCCATTCGACCTTGAAAAGGATGGTGGGTTCTTTGAATACATTGGGAAGCAGCTCAAGGAGAATGGTCATGCAGTTATTGTGGTTGCTGCAGGTGTTGGAGACCACATTAGCGAATTTGATCAATCTGAAAATGTCCCTACCGATGATGTAGGCCAGTGGCTATCCGACAAGATCAAGGTATTTTCCGTCTCTGGTCCCTTGATCATCATGTTACTCAAATTCCTTTGTTTATATCTTCCCATATTACATATATATATATATATATATATATATATATATATATATATATATATATATATTTGCTTCTTTTACCAATATCACAAATGTAATTTTTCACTTACAGGGTCATTTTAAAATGAAAAAGAAGGAGATAACTCTCAAGTATATAGGTAGGTGGCCATCTGGTGTAAATTTATCGCATCTACGCAGTACAATTCTACATCTAAATGCTGATATTTTTCCTTCTGCTTGGATTTGGTTGGTTATTGGAACACAGATCCTACATACATGATCAGTGCTATACGGAGCAATGGTTCAGATAACGTTTATTGTACTCTACTTGCTCAGAGTGCTGTCCATGGAGCCATGGCTGGTTACACTGGCTTTACCGTTGGGCAAGTTAATGGGCGACAATGCTACATTCCTTTACGCGTGAGTTTCTAATAACTCCATTTATATGAACATATAACTCTCATCTCATATTCTCAGTAATAGGATTTCAGTTAAGCTAGCAAATGAATCAATATACACAAATTTTATTCACAGCTGTATCTCATCAGATATGTTATCATGTTCAGCACATCATTGAGGGAAGGAGGCGAGTCGTTATAACCGATTGGATATGGGCCAGACTACTGGCTTCTACCAACCAACCATGGTTTGGGATGTTGCAGGAAAGCGGTTGAAATACCGGGCAAACGGCTGACAATCGATCAGCCAGTGTGATTAGCATCCAAGCAAGTCCATCAATCTGTATTTGGACTGACCCATCAGCCATTGTGGCTAGACCACGAGATTAATCATTGTTTTCGATCTGGTGTAAGGTTCATATCCAGGTACCTATATTGTTCGTTTGATTTGATATGGAAGAAATGTTGTGAGTTACTAGAATCAAAACTAGGTTTAAATGGTTGATCAAGGACGTGAGTTTGAGCATAGGAGAGTAGTTTTGCAATTTGATACCGTTGATCCTTTGTTTAATATCATGTAATCATGCAACATTATAAAGTAACAACTTTGTCATTAGTAAACTCAATTACGACTTATCATTATCCTTAAGTACAAATTTGATTTTAAAAAGGCTTGATAACATCTTCAAACTAATGTTACCTTTAATGTATATATAACCATGATGATTGTGTTGTAAAATTTTGAAATACACATTTTATCAAATGACATTTTCAAATGTTTATCAACATTTAAAATAAGTAGTTAAAATTCAATATAATTAGATTATCATTGACTAAATATTTATAGTTCAAGTAAAAAAGGAATGCTACCGAATTATCCGTTACAACACGTTATCAATTTCAACGGCACGTAATCGTCTTGTGCGCCAACGCTGTTTTTTTCTTGAGGAGAGGCAACAAAAAGAAAAATAATGACGCGGTCGACTACACAAGTTTTATCCAACCAATTTTTGCGCACGTAATATGCAATGACCAATACGTCAAATTTTGCATTGATGTCTAGTGAGCCTACTTATCAGTATCACTTACGACTCGTAGTTAACCTTTGTAATCCGTTATTACGTATAGTTTACTATTCGTGGAATTAGAAGTTATGTTAAAATATAACTAAAACTTTATCTATATTACTATATGATAAATCATAACATATTTGTTATACATGTCATTCTTCGAAAAATCGAATCTAATCATGAATTTTTGATAAATATAATTATAAATTAATAAATAGTACGGAGTATCTAATAATAATTACAAATTCATATTATGATAACTAAAAATTACTATGATAGTTAAAATGTTACAATATTTATGATGTTTATTATCTATTAATAAAAATTACTCATAAGCGAATATAACGGTCTGAAAATTTATTTTATTTAAATATATATTTAAGGTTTATCTTTTCGTTAATTGTAACTTTTAATACCAAGAGTAATCTTATGTGGCTATCCAATAAAAAGAGCGAATTAATTTTGTAAAGTTAGTAACATGACATGAAGTCTTAAAGAATTAAATCCATGAACAAAGCACAAATCTTTCCACTTGAAATAAGAGACTTGCACCGTCCGGTCCTGAATTAAGCAGAGCAATTTGTTGACGAGGAAGTAGGAGGAGAAGGATGGGGATCAGATTCGTGGTGATGGTGAACAAGCAGGGCCAAACCCGCCTTGCCCAGTACTACGAATACCTCACCCTCGATCAAAGGCGGGCACTTGAAGCCGAAATCGTTCGTAAATGCCTCGCTCGCAACGAGAACCAGGTTTGTCTTTCGGGATTGTTTCTTCAGCAATTTGGTATCCGTTTGACCACTTAATTTTGCAAAGATTTGTAGGGTTGAGTTCGATTTATAGGATATCTGGTCAATTAGCTAATTATGTATCGTGAATAATCAATTAATGTCGGACTCTCCCCAAACCTTCAAATCGTTTGTTGGATTATACTTTGGATTTAATTGTTTGCTAGTAATGAACCCTATTCCTGTCTTATTATACCCAATTCCTGAATTTGCTATTGAACTGTAGTTGTACTGTTGATGCTATTGATTTTTCGATTTGGTTTTCAATTGATTGAGTTTGTTGGTGGGGAATCATGATCAAGTGATGTGAATCCTTGACGTTATTGGTCTGTTAATTGTGCATCGCAGTGGAATGTGATTTTAGATCTATTGTATTCATTTTTTCATATTGGAATTTGAATGAAAGGCCATTCATTCAAAGGGCAAAAGCCCAGGTCAAATTGCATCTTCTTGAATCTGATAATGTTAACCCACTTAGGGTTTGTTTGGTATTGATATCACTTCATATCAGCTATGGATATAATATTTAGCCTACCCATATTCCGAGTTTGGTATTTGGTATACTCCAAGAGTTATTGGTATCACTCCATAACTGATATCGAAATCTAGATATCATCCATACCTCATATCTCATACCAACACCGATACGTCGATACTTCATACCTGATATCTTTTTTATATCAATACCAGATTAGCCCTTACATGCTTCTTGATTACATTTGAACCACTCAGCTCTTATACCATCTTAGTGTGTCCGATTACATTAGTCTTGGTATCTTCTCCAACTCCCACTCTATCAGGGTCTCGGCCTTCATTCGGTTATAATTGTTTTGGCAGCTGTAAAATTTCGCTTGCCAGTTGCTCACTAGTCTACTGTATCAATTTTATAATTGTGACCGATGGGTGATTCGTATGTTCTATTCTCTATGTGAAGAGTTAATTGATCCTTGTTTATGTGATTGACAGTGTTCGTTTGTTGAGCATCGGAACTATAAGATTGTATATAGACGCTACGCATCACTGTTTTTCATGGTTGGAGTTGACAATGAAGAAGTAAGTTCCAAACTCTTTTTGGTTAAAATTTTAATCATCAGCAAGAAAATAGCTCATACAGATGTTGGATATTTTGATTTCCATACAGGCTGAGTGCATGTGTTATAATGTTCTTAGTTTCTTCACGTGTACTTATATGAGATTTTAGCAACATTATCTAGACACTCGGGAATTTGAGTTTGCACAGTCTATTTGTTATTGCTTCTATATCAACACGAAATCTGAACCCTGAGGGCCTATGTGGTATGGGTATGAATGGAATAACTTGTACCCATACCCAGTATCTAAATCTTGATATCACCTTTACTCAAATATCTTTGGTATCGATACAAATAAGCCCCGACTTTCTTTACTAGCAATCTGAGGCTATTGAGCAAGCAGTTCTAGTGTAGGCCCGAGTGCTTCTGATTGGTGTCAAACATAGAATTTCATGTTCAGAAGCTCAGAAACTAGTAGTTTTGAGGTCCTAAATGCTCTTCATATATGCAAGGCTGAAGCTATGATTGAGTTTAGGCTAATTGCCTGAAGGCCTGAAGTTATGATTGGGTTTAGGCTAACTGTTTATCGTTTTTATTGTGCTCTGTATACAGAACGAGCTTGCAATACTGGAATTTATACATCTACTAGTTGAAACCATGGACCGACACTTTGGCAATGTGGTAAGTTTGTGTAAACCATCCCCTTATCTTCTACAAATTAGCCACCATTATAGTTCTGTTGCTTTTATAGTCTGTTTTTCTAGTTGTGTTTCTACTTATTATGGTGGTGACTTTACAGTGCGAGCTTGACATCATGTTCCATTTAGAGAAGGCACATTTCATGTTGGAGGAGATGGTAATGAATGGGTGCATTGTCGAGACAAGCAAAGCGAACATCTTAGCTCCTATACAGCTGATGGACAAAGCTTCTTGATTGTGTAAGCTCCCTTGAGTAAACTTCAAGAGCTAAATTTGTTCGAGAACCCTATCTTGTTTTGCTTGAAAATTTGAGAATTGTTTTCGGTTGGCATTTGTAGTAAGTTAAAAGAGAACATCTTATTGTCATGGATTCTCGATTTGATTCGACAATAATCGCATATTTTCAATGCCCTTCTTACAAATCATTGCGTGGCTACATTTTTGGAACTGCACAAATGAACGAACGAATGGGTGAGATAATCACAATCACATGGCGGCTGGCTTTCCGTCCTTTCTCGGATCACTCACAGCTGTGAGAGTCCCATGGTACACACTTCCATCCCTGTAAAATCTTCCATTCTTCCTCCCTAAATGAACCGAATCATCAAGTGTTTGAACAACAAACTGGGTAACGGATCCTACTCCAACACGAGTGAGTTGATGACCCCTCTTCTTTAAGAACGCCTTCCTCTCATCGGAAAGCTCTATGTGTTCACCATCAATAACAGTTACGTTCTCGTAGAGCACAGTGTTTGGTTGAAGCTGCACAACATCCAGCAGTTAATAGGGTTGTCACTTGTCAGCAAACTGGTTTGAGCTATACTGTACCTTGTGATAGACTCGTGGGCTTTGTACAGAAGCTAAAGGCGACATTCCGAGCACAAAATGGTTGAGGAAGACCTGGATCACTGCCGGAATTATGTATAAGCCACCACTGGCGCCAACAACTCCAGCCAGCTGATTACCCTTAAGTATGATAAGCGGTGTCATGGAAGACAAAGGTCTCTTTCCCGGTCTGATGAAGTTTGCCGGAGCAGGGGGAAGTCCGTCTGCATTCATTTCAGCGGGTGTGGAGAAATCAGCCATCTCGTTGTTAAGAACGATTCCTGTTGAAGGCGAGGAAATGCCTGCTCCAAACAAGGAGTTCACGGTTGTGGTCATAGACACCGCGTTCCTCTCAGCATCCACCACGCAAAAATGGCTGGTTCCGTTATCATGAATCTGGCTCCACCTATGCAATACCAAAACAAGATCACGTTTGAGTACCCATAACATAACTCATTTAGTAAATATATCTCTATTTAACCCGATTCTTTCCTGTTGATTTACCTTCCCATGTAGTATTCAGAAGGGAAAGTGGTATTGTCATAGATCTTGTTTCGGATATTCTTGGCAAACGAAGGCGAAGTCATGTCGGAAATGTATCTACTGATATCCACAAATGCTGGATCTCCCAAGTTCATTCGAATCGCCATCATATGCTTCATTGCTTCAATGAGTCTGTGTAGACCTAATGATCCCTCGGATGCATTCTTGCTTCCGTAGCTATCCAATATGTGCAAAACCTGTTTCACAAACACATGAACACAGACAGAAGCACAAAAATTACATTCAATACCAAAGCCGTACTCGGCTTGTTCATCTAACTAAACAAGCCGATTATCAACACATATTTAAGCTCAGTTAAAGTTTAGGTTTGGTTCGAACAATGATATACCATGGAAAGTCCGAGTGTTCCACTCGAAGGAGGAGGCATTCCGAACATGGTGTAACCCATGACATCAACCTCTAAAGCATCCATTGCACGTACTTTATACCTTCTCAAATCCTCCATTGTTAAAATCCCACCGGCTTCTCTAACATCTCGAACCAGCTTCTCTCCCACTTCACCACCATAGATCACCTTTGGACCCTTCTCTGCCACCGCTTCCAAGGTGTTGGCGAGCTCCTTTCGGTAGCAAATCTCTCCGGTCCTTAACAAGACGCCACTCGGAGCAAACACTTCCCTTAGACCAGGATCTGTCAAGATCATATCTGATTTCAATGCAATGTGATCACCTAGATAACCAGAGATGATGAAACCTTCCCGGGCAAAGTGTATTGCCGGCTTCATCAGCGTTTTCCATGGCAGCCTCCCATACTTAAGCCATGCTTTGTGGAGACCCGCTAGCTCTCCAGGCACACCCATTGATAAAGCTCCATATAACTTGGATTTGGGGTTCTGGTCATACATATTCTGTTTTTGTTTTGTAATGCAAAAATTCAAAATGTGAATGACAAATTCCAATTGACCAACCCAGTACGCCCCGTTTGGCTGAAACTCCGAAAACGAAAACGGAATGAAAATAAAAATGAATCTAGTCCACGTGTTCATGAAATTTTTTGGAATCATTCAATATAGGTTCATGATTGCCCATTTTGTTTCCCGTATCAAAACTAACCAAAACGCATGGATTAAATTCGTTTCTATTCTGTTTCCGTTTTTGGAGTTAAAACCAAACGGGCCCTAAGACCGTATGTATTTTCACCTCAGAGGAAGCAGAAGGAGCAGTTTCCCTCATATCAAAAGCCTCAGCTTTAGAATTAGAAGATGAGGAATGCACAACCATGAAAGCTCCTCCACCAATCCCACTCGACATCGGATTCACCACTCCGAGGCACAACGCAGTGGCCACAGCTGCATCCACCGCGTGACCACCCAACCGGAGCATGGAAGCTCCAACTTCCGAGCACCGACCATCATCAGCCGCCACCACACCTCTATCTGTCTCAATAAAACCAGCATCATCTGGCTCATCTCTTAAGCTCCGATCGTAATTTGTTAGTGAATTGCCACCAACTAATAATACTGCAATTCACATCAGAAAATCGCTGAAAACATTATTAACATTCTTAAAATTCATCAGAAATCGCATTAATTATCACTAATTAACAAAATTAGCAGTTTGACAGAACCCTAGAGCATTGTTGAATACCTGATGAACCTGGACACAAATAGGAATTCTCCAAACAGAAACCAAACCACTAAAGCAAAAATCCCGTTTTAAATTCCAAACCCAGAAAAAGTTATATTAAAATATTCAAATTGTTCATCGACATCAAACAGAAAAGAGAGAATCTGGGAAAGAAAGATTCTAAGCTATATAGCTCACTTGTGAGGCAGACGAGTCCAAAGAAAATGAAGAAGAGGGTTCTTCCTCTGGACTTGTTGATGATCAAAGCTTCTCCATTGATACCCAGAAGAGGATCTTTCAGGTTCTTCATCCTTTTTCCTAGCAGGAAAGAGAGAACCAATCAACCAAAGATAGATAGAGAGAGGTCAATGACTCAACGATGTAAGTGGTTGAGTGGACTGGCAGAATCAATTTGGATCCAAAATTGTTGGCCTATCACAATTTTTTTTTGTATGAAACGAGCCAAGTGGTATAGCATCTCCTTGACCTTTACGGATATATAATAAATTAATAATATTGTTTATATAAACACACTTTACACGCATCAAAATAATATTTATAAAAGTCAAGTATTTTTTTTTGGTTGATCAAAATTCTGGGAATTTTCCCCGGGGTTTGGTAGTTGAATAATATACGCGTAACTTATAATTTTCCAGAATGCAATAGTTGTACGCATTTTTCTTCTATTACAGCCTAATCAAAATGCATATAATGTGTGTTTATATTATTCAAATGCCAAAACTCGGGACTTTAGTTAAGCAATTGCAGTGGAATTTGATTGTATTAATCTAGTATATCTCTACTTTTATGAAATTTTTTAAAATATTTTTTTATGGTATAAGTAATTATGGTGGAATTAAATAAATTGAATAGAAGCGAATGCATTTTTTATGAAAGTAGGAGGAATGTTTTAAAAAAAATTCATAAATAAAGATGTGACTTAATACATTTCCATTATCTTTCTATATTCGGAGTTACAATCAAACGGGGCTGAAAATATTCAAAATAGTATTATATTAATTTGATAATAGATTCTAACTTGTCAACTTTAAAATATTGATGGTGAATATGAGCAATAATAGTCTATCTAGGGATGACAATGAGATGACCGATGAGTGGATATACCACTTCCATCAACCATTCTTTAATTATATTGGATATACCCATTCATCACTCGTAGGATGGATCGGGTTTATTGCTTTTGTTAAGACTATAAAAGTGGTTATAACATAAAAGTTGTTCCCTTATGTATTTTCTTAGGATTTTCGCATATATATATATATATATATATATATATATATATATATATATATATAACACAATGTAATGTTTTTAAAACATATAGCATGAAAAAATAAGATATAAAACAATTTATAATGTATTATCATAACATAAATAACAATAAAGCTTTCATAATTTGTGATTTTAAAACTAAACATACAAACTTTAGGTATTTTGGGTGTAATTAGTAAGGTAATAGGTGAAGGATCACCCATTATTTTTGGGTTTTCACCGGCTTTTTTAATCAGTGATTCAAGTACCCGGCCATCGGCTGCGGATGAAATTGTTATCCATAAGCTCGTCCGATTGGGTTGATTGACCTTATATATGTCGTTGAGTGTTAGCGAATTCATAGGGTTGCACTTGAGAAACTTGTGTAAAATGAATTATTCTCACATCGATTGTAAATATAATTAAAGCGTATTATATAAGATTGATAGGTTATTACTAAGGCTGCATTTCGGAGCCCACATTTAGTTGCTTATGAAAGTTTATGATTCTTATGGAAAAATGAATAAGCTATGAATCTAGTGTTTGACAGCATCAACTTATCGAGATTAAGGTAGTTTACTGTAGCTTATTTTGCTTTTATTTTATAAGCTACAGGGAATAAGCTTATGAAAATTATCGTAACTTATTGAATGTCATATTACAAATATAATCCTTGATAAATCTATCTAAATAAAAAAAAACATTTGTGTTGTATTACTAAACTTTCATGAGCTCAAATAAACTTCAACTTCGGTGTGTTTGTTAGTCCATAATCGTTTATAAACTAAGGTATGTTTAAATTATCTTCATCCTCATCTTCATCTATGTAATTTTACAAAACCAAGCATACCCTATCTCTATTAATAGGGATACAAATGATGAGCTTCTAATCAAATATAGTAACAAACCAAGATTAACGGTTGTACTCAGTCTCATTCCGTTACCGTGAATTTTATTTTAAGCTTTATCGTATATAAATTCACATGAATTAAAGATAAAAAGTCATTTGTCTAAATTATAACGTTTATATAAGAACTCATCGAAGATTGATCTTAGAGCTCGTTTGGAAGCGTTAGGAATCATTCCCGGTAACGGAATGATTCCGAATCAATCAAAAACTACGTTTGATTAAAGATTTTTAACACATGAAAGTAATCCTTTCATTTCCATTTCCTTTCATTACTCTTAATCGATTCTATTTCGTTTTCATTCCACCGTTCCAAGCACTTAATATATTTCGTCAAATGTAAACACAGTCCCAAAAGGATACATATTTGAACAAAGATGTTATAACTAAAGACGCAATTTGCTTTTGATTGATTGATCTAAAAGGTCAATTGTGTGGTTGAATTTAAACGATCAATATCTTCATTTCTACTTGTCATCAAATTGGTATCTGAAAAGGATGTTGCTCAAATTCACTTCAACCACTCCATAAGATTTTTTTTATTCGAAATGGAAGAATAGACAACGATTTTATCTTTGAATGGCAGTCAATGAAGAATCAAACTGGAATTCGAATTACGCAATTAACGACGAGAAATTCAAAGTTCGTTCATTTTGCTAAAAATATAAAAACACAGATATTCGATATATTTATTGAATTTTAAAAACAATAATTATTTTCAATTTTTCTTCTCCTAACAAGAGCTTTTTTTTTTTAATTATATATATATAGAGAGAGTTTGGATCCATATAAACAGCCTTTATAGTGTTCAATGAAAACAAATTGTATCTGTTAGATCGTTAAATAGATACGGCTCAGATTAGGCGATATTAAAGGATACAAAAAATCATGTTATTAATGGAAGAAGATTCGCCGGACCTGAATCAATATATTCGGCGGTATAGTCACATATATTCGGCGGTATACTCACATATATTATGTGTTTACACGTTCACACGATAAGAGCTGTTTAAATACGAGTCAGGTTCTATCTATATATATATAGAGAGAGAGAGAGGGGTTGACTCTCATGTAAACAACTCTTACCATGTAAAATGAGAACAAATTGTATTCGTTAGATCGTTAAATAGATGGCTGAGATTATGCGATATTAAAGAAAAAAAATCGTGTGATTAGTGGAAAAAAATATTCGCCGGACCTGATTCATATATTCGGCGGTATAGTCACATATATTCGGTGTTTACATGTTCACATTGGTAAGATTAACTTAATCGTTGATAGTAATTGACATATAAGGGTACAATCCAACAAATAAAAAAATAAAATACAAGGACACCATCTGTGTAATAGCTAGGATTTCCGAATTCTAATTAATGTTGATTAACTTAATCGTTGATAGTAATTGACATATAACTCGCAAAGATTTTGTAAGTGATGAGTATGAGTCCCACTGTTATGTTCCTCGCGTAATTTTGGACGTTTGGGAAAATTTTTACTTTTTCCCCCGGGTAATTATTTTTACCCTCCGGTGTTATTTGAAGCATTTGGGAGCTCCAATTAATAAAAATGCAGTTGAGAGAAATGATCAGGACATCAGATATGTTCTAGATATGCAATAACATGGAGAGGCAAAACGGTCAAAAGAGTCGATATTTCGTTTCTTAACGGCTAAGAAGACGGCTTAGGAATACACGTTTTCCGAGACAGTTGTGGAATAATTATCCCTACAATATTCCAGATTCAATATTCCAATCTCGAGAAGTTTGGAGAAGGAGGTTTGACCCGCCTTTGGATCGGTTAAAGGATAATTATCGAATTTGCTAAAAGATAATTATCGTCTTCACTATAAATAGCGGAAAATCCTTTATTAATTCATTTCCTTTCACGTTTCCTCGTAAAAGTTTTGATTTCTCTCAACCTTCAAAGTTTTATCTACTCTCCGTTTTTAATCCGATTTCAATTCCGTTTGAGATTCTGGATTCCTCTCTTCATTCTCTTCATATTGGTACCGAGTTTGCATTTCCGAGCAGATGAAGGGTTGGTCGAGCATATATGTCACCAGGCAGGTTCCGTCGCTCAGATTCCGGTGAATTTGATGTTGTCCATGCGTAGCCCTGCGTCGTTGTGATTCTGAATCTTCTTTCAGATCGTCAATCGGTTACTAACGAATAAGTTATGAATTTATTCGTTTTTCGTACTGCGATTTGGCCTAAATTGACTTTAGGTTTGTCAAAATGGATAATTATAAATTCCATTATAGTCGTTATATTATTCTGATGATTATGGTTGTTTGTTTGATAAAATCTGATGACAGGAGGTTTAGAAATTGCGTGCAGGCAAAACGTTATTCTAGCAAAATCTAATTAATTAATTAATTAAAGGTTAATTAATTAAATTAGGATTAGAATTGAGATTGAGGAATGTTGATTAGATACTACCTTGAGATTTGAGGAATTTTGAGTTATGTTGAGATATTGAGGTTTAGTTGGTTGTGAGACTTGTAGATTGAGTATGATCCTCATGGATCCCTTTGGGTCTAGGTGTGACCCCTTTGATGAATACAGTTTGATATATCTTTATGCCTTGTTATTAGGCATCGCCCCTCTCTCAGGATTGGAGGTTGTTGTGGTTGAGTTGAGTACGAGGTTGAGGTCAGTCCGTAGGACTTACTTAGCTGCCATCCTTATATTGGGTGTTTGCATGAGTGGTGTGTGCTTTGTATGCTGCTATGATAGCATGTGATGTCGTATATACTGACCTACGTTTTATTGATTGCCCCATATGCGTGGTTGTGATAACCTTTCCCCTTCATCTGGTCGTGGAGTCTGGGAGGTTCTCTTGAGACAGGCCACACCTGGTATACGGGGAGGGCACAACACCACTCCCATAGGGTACACGGGTTGTGTGACCGATTCCACTCCAGATGGCTATCATTCTCAGAGGCGAGGATGTATCAGTCCTCGTGTCACATATTTTTATATATATATATATATATATATATATACGATTTGAGTGAATGACTATTATATAAAGATGATAAAATGGGTAAATGTGTGATAGCATGCTGATGTGTTTATCTTTCATGATTGTGCTTGTGCTTATGCATTACCTTATATATGTGTGGTTAGCTAAAGGCTTCATACCGTGTTGTAGATGTTTGCAGGATAGACGCTGCTGGGTGATCTGGCAGGGTGACAGGCCGAGGACTCTCGTACATTAGGTGGTTGGTTTTGGGTTGTTTATATTTTCCCTCTTGTGTGAGGATGTCCTTTCATACTCGGCTATGTTGTGGTTTACCTTTGGGTATACAGTTTATACGGTATTATGTATTTGTTTTTATATTTGTCAGTGTCATGTTGTAAGGTATAGTGAACTTGTTGTCAGGATAGGGTCGGGATTCATTGTGAGATCCTAGCCTAATGTGGCTTCCCGAGTCCCGCGAAATCGGGGTGTTACAATCTGAAGATTAAAAAAACTTTGACATAATACGATAAATAAAAAATATAAGGGTATCATCTAAAAGTTTTCAAAGATTTACAATTAAACATTCAAATATAAATTTGAAGAAAAGTTAAAACTACAAGGTTGGAAAGAGAGGCTCCTATCTAAAGTAGAAAAGGAGGTGTTGATTAGTTCCATTATACAAAGCATCCCTACATATGTGATCCATGACTTGTGTGCTCGGTTTTGGTGGGGTGGAGACGAACACAAAAGACGGATCCACTATAAAAATCTTAGAGTGATCTTTGTCTTCATAAGAACCTAGGGGGTATGGGATTCCGAGAATTAAAAGTGTTCAACCAAGCAACGCTTCCTAAACAGGGTTGGAGGCTCTTAAACAATCAAAAATTACTTGTTGCGAAACTGTTAAAGACTAGATACTACAAGAATGTTAGTATTCTCGATGCAAGCCTAAGATGGAACCTAGCTATCCTTGGAGAAGCATATGGCGAGCTAAATATTTGTTGATTGAAGGAGTGGGATGTAGATTTGGTAACGGAGTTGATATCAACAAGTGGAATGATGTATGGGTGCCGAATAATATTGGGCCTGTACGCCTTGTTGACCGTAGCCTTAGAGTGGTTGATCTTTAGGAGGACAATGAATGGAATGAGGCTAAGGTTATGAATGTTCTCGGTTGGGAGAAAGTTGGTCGTGTCCTTTTTCATCGGAGGGTGGTTTCCCTCGGACATCTTCGTGATATTTTTTTTTGAAAATAGAAAGCGGTTCGAACCATTAGACGGCGCGCCGCCTAGTAGATTGAAAGGCCGAAAAAGATCGGCAGACAAACAAATAGTCATGAAGGGTCATACAAAAAAGGAGAAAAAAAATACACAAAAATACCGAAAGCGAAAAAGTCTTCAAGTGAAAGCAGGATGATTCAGCCAAACAGGAGACAACAAGCATAAATGTTCATCTTCGAAGGAAGTACACAAGTAGGAAGCCTGAAGAACAACTGTGAACACCTCAGATTTGGATTGCAACTGAGCCATCAAGAGTCGATCACAAATCCACACCCCCTTCTCGATAAATGCTCGAAACGCCACCAAAAGACAAAATCAAACCTCGGAAGACGAAACTGTTGAAAACGGGTAACATAATATGTCAACGTGTAAGACTTGATTGTTTAAAGATTAGCGATTTGTATGGAAGATATTGTTAAAAGAAGGATGAAGAACCAACTCTTAACTGAAAGCATTGTTTTGATTGGTAAGCCCACTTCTTTTTGTTTTAATGTAGTCAACAACTGATATGGAGGAGAAAAACATAAATTCTCCATTAGAGTCTTTAGCACTGTTTTAAAACTTCCCATTAGAGATGGAGAATTGATTAATCTGACGCTGTGTATATTTTTTCCGGTTTAATGAAGAAGCAAAAGCGTTTATGTAGATGTTGTGGTTGGTGGGATTTTCCGACGAGGTTGGTGGCGGGTTTTGCCAACATTTTAAATGTTTTTTTTTTCCAAATCCAATTTGTAATTGAGAACTAAGGATCGGTTCACTAAGTGTGTACAAGAACAAAGAGGATTCTTTGTCATCATGGTGTAACTCATTTTGCTGGCGGTTGAGGGCGGAAATTGCGGAACGCAACACAAAGTAGCAAGAGCCCAAAACCGTATACTACTACACCTTTACCATGCACAAAAAGAATCCTTCAAAAGGACGGTGGCCGGATCTGGCAAAGATGGTTAATTGGGGTGCGATGATAGCTCGTGTGCCGAGAGAGACGACCGGTAGGCCAGTGAAGACAGCCAGAAGGTCGAGATCTGGACTTGAAGTGGGTAAAGGGGTTGATTAAAAAAGTCAAATCCAGTGATGTGCTGGAGGTGTTGTTGGTGGGTAGGTTTTACCCAAAAAAAACCAACCAAACAAAGCAGAAGAAACAACTGTTCGTTTCTTAATCTAGTGGGTATTCCGGTAACAAAGACAGCAGAGGAGTGCGAGCCCACTGGCCAGGACACTAAAACGGGTCGAAGAATCCCGGAGGAGGTGAACCGGGTGGCGGTGGATATATGCGGCGCAAAAGAAAACGAAGTAGAAGGTGGTGGACCCAACAAGCTCCGGAGGCAGAGGAGGAGCGAAGAGGCACCCACGCCCGAGATTAGGCGGTGGTGGTTGGCCACAAAATCTTATAGGGGAGAAATTGGCGGCCCGAAAGGATTAGGCGGCAATGAAGGCGGTTAGGGTTTTGCAATGCTCGAAGAAGAGCGTGCGTGGAGGAGTGTTGATGCAACCACGTCAGAGGAATGTCGGTGGCAGCGGTGGCTTTGGCTGAGGGTAATCTATTAAAATCTTGTGGGGGAAGAGGTGACAGTTTTGGTAGCTAGAGTTTTACCCTTCTTAAAAGAGAGCGTTTTTGGTTTATCTCGTCGAGAATCCCAACCTTTCTCTCGTCAAGAATCCCAACCTTAGAACATCTTCGTGATTGACCTACTATAATTAATATCCACGTTTCTACTTTAGAAAAATGAGATATAGGAAATGGATGCAAAAATAGCCTCATTATAGTGCATAAGACATGTTAACTATACATAGACAACACAATCGACGCCATTAATACCTTCCAGAAAATGATTGAGCTCCTAAAACAAAGGAAACATGAGAAATCTCCCTCGGGCAAAAACATAGAGAAGGCAAGAATCTCTCGAGGCATTTGGATTGAAATGGTTTATCTTTATGACTCCTCCAAAATGAGATTAACGCATAAGTCAACTTAGTTTGTGTTTATTTTTTCTTGGAGAGGTTCTATTGTATAGCCTATTTCAATCCAAAAAAATACGATGAAGATCGATTATTGGCCTTTAGAGATCGATATGATATCTGCAAACGACTTAGCTAACATGAATTTCCTAACCAAGATGGATGTCTACATCGTATCATCAATATCCTCCGATGGAAGAAGCATAGAAAGAACACCGATAGACAAAAACGGAGGCAAAAACCCAAAATGGAAAAGATTCAAGATGAACTTCTACATCGATGAATCCGAAGCTCGACTAAACCAAGTCACGCTTATGTTCCAAATCATGTCACGACGAGTCTTGGGTGACCGGACTATCGGGTTTGTTCAAGTGCCCGTGAAAGCGTTACTCGACGAGGAAACCGATACGAGAACGAGGGGGAGGGCGGTTTCGTATCAAGTTACCACTCTTTCGGGCAAAACCCAAGGGACGTTATGTTTTGTGTACAGATTTGGTGACAAGTTTAAGGTTTTCAATAGAAGTGATCAAGGATACAATTATGGTACTTGTTGCCAAAATTGTACGTGTAATTACGGACATCTTCCAATCATGTATGACGTATCGTATGTCGGTCCAAAGCATCAACATTTACATGCATTTCCGTCGCAACAACAACAAGGGTACATTTCCGTAGGACAACATAAGAAGAGCATATCATCTTTCGGATTATGCATCATATTTGATTGGGCAACCAAGTTTCTTCAAGGTTTGCATTTTGGTGCAACCCTATGCTCATTTGGTTAAATGTAGAAAGTAATAACTTATTATAGACTAAGTTATTTAGATATTATATTCATAAATAGTAATATAATATATTTTTGAAAGAATTTGATCAAATATATTTTTTTTTCATTAGATTTGTGTGCTTCTTCAATTTTTACCATTTTCATTAAATTGAAGTTAGAAGGTAAAGGGTTGATTAGGGGTATATTTACTAAACATATTTATATAACGAGCCTAGTTAAGAGATAAATCTCAAAAAAACTTACTTAACTAATTTGACCTATATTTTTCAGGTTTATTTTGCCCATCATTGTGGTTGATGCGACGACGGACTAAAGTTGACCCACACTAGAAGGTAGGATTGCATGAAAATTGGATATCTTCTTGGTAAGTTGTTAGTGGCTTTGTTTCTCCTTGGCATAACAACTATTTTACTAACATAAAATAGCCATCAAAGTTATGTACAAAAGTTGACAAGTCGAGTTAAAATTGCCCATTTAACACGTTGGTTTATTGATGCTCGTAGAGTTGTACATAGACCAATTTGGCCGTAGAGATTACATTTATAAAGAATGGCCTTGCATGAAAGAATGAACTAGAACAATTCGATTAAACATCCACGTCCCCTCGTTCAATAACAATAATGTGTCGTTTGGTTATAAATACGAAAACATAAATGAAAAAACAAATAATAATAGTCCGATATGTCATTGTTTGGATAAGAGAAATATGATTGTACGAATCTATTTATGTGTCAATGTACCTCATATGTACATAGAAGTAAACTAGATTCATTTATATTTCGTTTTTGAAGCCGTAACCAAACGTAAACTAGGGTTCTCATCGCATCTTCAGTAACCAAATCATCATCATCAATATTGGTAACGTTTGAAGCCATGCATGAATCCAAAGGTGAAATGGGTAACATATATGCATATAGCCTTTATTCTAGGAAAGAAGATGACATCTTAGAGATTGCAATGATCACAAAACAACTAATTATACAATCATGGTAAAAGTTTTATTCTCGAAACAAAGATCAAATCTTGATGCAATTAAGCAATGTAGTACATAGGGTTTGGAAGTTTAAACGATCGAACAGCGGTTGTGTTGCCCTCCAGATCACTCCATTGATCGCCGGAGTTGCCATGGATCTTGTAACCTTGAGCTTCTAGATCCATTCTCTTGCCATGTTTGAAAATGGCAGCGGTTATTCCCTTATCCGATGCCTCTCTGTGCATGTAAGTTTGAAATCGGTGAACGTAATTCAAAGGTCGTTATAGGACTTTTTGGTAAGTCCTGATTATCGTAATTTAAGTGGAATATAAGGTTAATTTTTATGGAGACTGTTCAGGTACGACTCTTAATTTCGGTAAGACTGCGCAGCTGACACGTGTCCCAATTTTATTTTTTATTTTTTTTTCTTCATAAACGAATGAAAATGATGGTGCAAAACTTATAAAGGAATAGTGCATAACTTATAAAAGTATAGTTCATGAATTATATTAGAATAGTTCATGAATTATATTAGAATAGTTCATGCTGCAAAACTTATAGAGGGATAGTGCATAACTTATAAAAGGATAGTTCATGAATTATAATTGAATAGTTCATAACATATAAACGATTAATTTATAAATAATTTGATATAATATATTAAAAAGTAATAGTTCATGAATTATAATAAATAGCTCATAACATATAAACGATTAATTTATAAATAATTTGATATAATATATTAAAAAGTAATAGTTTATGAATTATATGAAAATAGTTCAAAGTTTATAAGAGAGTAGTGCAGAACTTATAACATGGTAATTCATTATAGTTAAAAGTATGCGGAATAAATTTTCTTTTTAAAAAAAATGTTTTTTTTGGGACATGTGTCAACAGCACAACCGGTCGCACAACCTTACCGTAATAATGGGTCGTACCTGGACAATCCCCTAATTTTCGTAGGAGATGAAAACATAGTTGTTGATTAAGGTTTTTGAATAAAAACATATATTTAGGGGTGTTTGATATGACTCGAGAACCCGATCGAAATGATCTCATAGTCAGAATTAACCATTAATCTAAATGATCCAATTACTAAAAATCTCCCGAGTCAAATTGAGTTTGACATATATTTTTTATTTGTTCATATTTTATGTCACAATGTTTAATATATATACATTTTTGTATTGCAAAAAATACAGTGATAAATCGTGTAATAAAGATGGAAACCTAACTAACACCAACAAAATGGGAAATAAACTCGAAAATAATTGAACTCAATTATATACGAATAATAAGATAAAAATAACTCAATAATTCAAATTTCAAAAACTAAAACTCCAAACCGACCGACTTTACGAAAACAAATTGATCTAAAACCAAAATAAACTCGAAAATGACCGAACTCGATTATATCTAAATAATATAATAAAAAAACTGATAAAGTAACTCAATATCGTTGTATATAGACTCACGTCTTTGGAACAACCATACGATGGGAATCAATATATCGCTTTGGGACGACAATTTCCAACTCCTGTATAAAAAAAATTAAAATAATAAACCAAACCTGCCGGAACCCGAGTAAACCGGTTGATCATTATGGTTGGTTTAAACCCGACCTAAAATGATCCGATCGAAAGCACCCCATCTGGTCGTCTAACGCCTCTGATTTCATCTACTTTCATATCTTTTTCCACTTACATTTAACATAATCTTAGATTACCAAACCCCATCTCAAGAGGTGAAGCATCATTTTTATGTACCTTCATCTTCAACCACATATTATCCCATGAAACACATAATATAGAGGGCCTAATGTGTAAACGATTTACCTCATAATAAGCTGCTGCCAGTTTCTGTAGCCAGCAAAGAGTAGGTTTTGGACAGTAGCATTCCTGAGAGACTCACTCCTTCCAGTTAAAAGAAATATGGTGAAGTTGAGCTTCTGAAGCTCATCGTACAGTATCAAACTTGCAGGTAAAGGAGGCGCCATCGCCTTCTCCTCCCACTCGATAAATGACACTACATCTAATGCATCTGACCTGATCCACTTAACCGAATCAACCCAATTCATAACTCACATGATAGTATATATATATATATAGGGCGTAGTTCCCACGAGAACACCCTAACGTGAGAGAACATGAGAACAATCGTACACCGTTGCATGTGAGTATTAAGGGTTGAGATTTAGAGTAGATATCAAAAATAATAATAACTACGAATAATAATAATTAGGAATACAACAATAACTACGAATAATCCACTCAACCAACAATAACTACGAATAATACATTAAACCATATGGCACATTCGTAACAAAACTAATAATAATTACGAATCTATTCTCATGCTCTCGCGTTAGGGGGTGTTCTCATAGGATATATACCATATATATATATATATGGGATGATAATTTTTAGAAACAATTGAGGTCTCACCCGTAACTGCGATTGGCGTAGTAGGGAAGATTGGAGAGAAGGGTATCATCAATGTCGAAAACCCAAGAATCGAGTCCGTCGCCGGTGACTGTAACGTTCCTAGCATAGGAAATCGAATCATCGGCCACGAAACCAGAGTCGTAAAGGTAACGGGGTCCGGTCATGTAGCTTTTGACGTACTCCTCGCACCGGCTGGGAACAGTCGACCATTTTCCGGCGTCGTTGTTCTCCACCGTGAACTTCCAGCTCTCACAGTAGAATAAATCACTCGCCCGGGGAAATTTTCTTCCGGCGTCACACGAGAAAACGGAGAGGATGACGGCGAGGGAAATAAGGATGAAAGTATTACAGTGCATGCTTACAGAATTGAAAATGAAATTAGTTTATATGATTTTTCTTTTTATAATGTTGTTTTAGTGTTCACGGGTTCGATCTAAGTTACATTAAGCGTAAATAATGATAAGAAAAGCGTACGTTCACGTAGTCATGAGGATCACGGGGATATGTCTCTTTACAAGATTATATATATAGTGCATGTGAAATGCAAGTATATACGAAAACAAGTGGTACATAGTCGGGAAAGAAAGTATTTAAAACATGCTATAAATATAAAGATTAATAAGGATGGTTCCGTCCGGAGGGTCGATGATCGTGCTACTGTTGGTGGTGTTATCCGGGACTCGCAGGGACAACGTCGCGTAGATTCATAATGAATATAGGTTCTTGAACGGTTCCTATGGCATAGCTTTGGAGTTTTTGCATGGGATTGAATCTTATATCCGTAGGGTTTTGGTGGAGGTTGATTTAGACTTGTAGTAAGACTTTCTAGGTAGGGACTGACCGGTTCAGCTCCGTCACATTTACTATATTGCTTCACTTGCTTTCGATTATCCGCTAGGGTTCTTTGTTTTTGTTCATCCACCTAGTACTTTAATTCTTTATTTGAAGAACAATGTTCGTGGAGTCCCGACTCAAATCCTAGTCGTTAGCTTTCCTTTCTTCT
The DNA here is from genome assembly GCA_033239125.1 of Fagopyrum homotropicum. Taxonomy (NCBI): domain Eukaryota; kingdom Viridiplantae; phylum Streptophyta; class Magnoliopsida; order Caryophyllales; family Polygonaceae; genus Fagopyrum; species Fagopyrum homotropicum. The sequence goes on along the minus strand of BSWB01000007.1, from coordinate 7,956,189 downwards.
TGTGCAAATAATACAGGCAAGACATAGGTCTCCAAGTCACTATTACCAAAAAAAAAATTAAATAGGTAAACGTGATAAAAAGTTATTTTAAAAAACCCACTTGTTTAATCATTTTAATGGCTATGATTTCTTATATGTCAGATTCTCATCGAAAGGTATGCAATACAAATATTATTTAGGCCTTCAAAAACGGATCTTATAAAGCCTTGAATTCAAATTAAGCAACATTGAACGATGTGTAAACAATATCGCATCTAACTAGAAGTATCCCAAATTCCCAAATTACAAAAACAATTCTACAGTTCGATCCATAGCCACACAATCCATTAGATGACGGAGTCCAAGTTTTATTCTCAAAACCCAAATCAAAATCAAATTACGATACTATCATGCAATGTAATACAATGGATTAGGAAGCTTAAATGATCTAACAGCAGTTGCATTTCCTAACAAGTCACTCCATTGATCTCCAGAGCTTCCATGGATTCTGTACCCTTGAGCTTCAAGCTCAACTCTCTTGCTGGATTTGTAAACAAGCGCCGTCTTCCCTTCATCCGATTTCCCTCTGTGTAAAATTCAGCAAAATATTCAGAACTGCTCATTCAATAATCAACGTTAATTTCATTAATTACCTTAGAATTAGCTTATGCCAGTGTTTGTAGCCGGCAAAGACTAGGTTTTTCTCGGTGATACTCCTGAAGGATTCGGTTCTTCCGGTTAACAGAAATATGGTGAAATTAAGCTTCTTCAGCTGATTGTAAAGCCGCAAACTTGCCGGTAATGCAGGCGCCGCCGCCTTCTCCTCCCACTCGTCAAATGATGTTTCATTGAAAGCCTCGGTTCTGATCCACTTAATTTGTTAAATGTATAAACCAATGAATGCACGTACGTAGATGAGCAATATCCGGTTCAGCTGGATATCCGGATATGATATCCAACATGTCCAGTAATCCGCTAATCACCCGATCCAGTCTTTGCTTCCGGATCACCATATCGGGTAAGAATCTGTTCGGATATCCTATCATTTGAATCGGATATCCGACACTGATTAACCGGGTATCCGATTGAATGTCCAACATATCCAACCCTATTTGGATATCCGACATTGATTAACCGGGTTACGAACTCGAATGCCCAACATATGATACATATCCGACCCTATTCGGATAAATAGTCGAATGACCCTATTCGGATAAGTTGTTGGATGTCCTACGTTTAACCGGGTATCCAACTTGAATGTAACATAGCCAACCCTATTCGGATAAATTGTTGAATATCCGGATACTCCAAATCCGATAAAAATATGGCATTTATAAAAAAAGAAAATGATAACCTTAAAAATATTGAAAAATAAGTAAATATCTCACCCGTAACCGTGATCGGCGTACCAGGGAAGATTGGAGAGAAGGGTTTCATCAATGTCAAAGACCCAACAATCAAGACCGTCGCTTTTGACGGTAACGTTCTTAGCGTAGAGGATCGAATCATAAGCGACGAGATTGGAATCGAATAGGTAACGGCGTCCAGTCATGTAGCTCTTGACGTACTTCTTGCACCGGAGGGGGACGGTGGACCATTTTCCGGCGTCATTACTCTCCACCGTGGACTTCCAGCTCTCGCAGTAGGCGTTGTCATTCCCCCGGTGAAATTTCCTTCCGCTGACATCGCCGGAGAAGACGGAGAGGGCGACGATCAGCGAAATGAGCATATAACGACTCGAATCCATGCTTAGAGAGTTGAAGATGGAATTTGTAAGTTGGTTATCGGAGAGGCACCTAATCGATCTGAATTTATATTGCCTTACTCAATTTATTATTCTTTTTATTTTTATTATTATAATCAAAATTGTTTTATTTTCACATGATCGATCAACATATTTAAATATGCAAAGCGTGATAATTGTTTATCTTTGTTTTATTATTCAAATACGCCACCAAAAATGGTCAGAGAATCGTGCAAGAGATCATGTTCATGTAAAGTTGATTTTTAACCTAGTTATATCTAAAAGTTTTTTTTTTTTTTTTTTACTAAAACCCCTTACCCTGCCCCTACATCATCAACCTCTGGGAGTGGCTTGCAACCTGGTCTCACCGGCAGCCTAAGTTATTGTACAGTATCCGTATTACCTTCGTCACCTCTTTCATATATCGGGCAGCCTAAGTTATTGTACAGTATCCGTATTACCTTCGTCACCTCTTTCATATATCACGTATGGACTGCAAGAAACAATATGGTCTATAATAACACCTTCACTAGAGTTGTTGAGTGTGCTGGTGCGATTATTAGATCTATAAAACTTCACTTCGAGCACACCTGGAAGGACGGATCACCCTCCTCCCTTGCTACCGCCCGTATGTTGATCATACAGTTTGTCTAAGAATCTCCTTCTCCAATCTACCATTCTCTTAAACTTTCTGTGAAATTGTTGTTGTGCTTGTAACTGTTGTCATCGTGCTTGTAACCATTATATATCCTCTCTTAATACATTTACATTTTTAAAAAAAAAAAAAAATTTTAAATTACTTTTTAATTTGAGTCTGTTAACAACATCTCGGAAAAATAGGTTAAAAAATCGTATGTATTACTGTTAATAATATCGTAGTTTATAATAAAAGAATTAACTAGTTTTTTTTTAGCTAAGCAAATTTCAATATAAAATGCTGATATATAATGGGGAATTAAAATGCTTTACAGCTGTACTTCGATGAAAACCGAGCTTAGAATCAATATTTGATTTTGTTGGAATTAAATTAATTTATCGGTAGCTGATATTATGGAGAATCGATCCTAGCTGAAATTATTTAATTTATTGGTAAGCGAAAATAATTATTTTGAACGTTGGTAAACGTTTCAAATTGGTATTATTTTGGATTTATAAAAAAAAATTGTTGAGGAGATACTTTATAAAATTAGATTTGAATAGATTTTGGTTTTGAGAAAAAATAAATTGTTCTGGCTAATATGACGAACACGACTCTATGTTTGTTTTTGTTTGATTTCAAATTATTTAGAACTGAATGTTTCTACACATGTAAGGGAATTCGATAGATTTTGCTTACACTGTTACTTCTTTTGTTCCCGATTAAATTTCTATGTTTGATTTTGTTTAGGATTGTGTTTCGGTTTGCTTATGTTTCTACGTATGAAATTGGTCGCTTTTGGCGTTTTTTTTTTCAGTGTCGGTTTTTGGTTAACAGAAATCTGTGTCAAAAGAGATTATTTCATGCATTGATTAAAATAGGGATCTTCTGTAATTGGATACTTCAAATTGGGATCCTTCTATATTATGATACATATCTCAATGGATGATTAGCATACAGGTCTCCTTAGGTGTTCGTTAAAGGCAAATTTATACGTACGGATTGTAAGAGGGGTTGTATGCATACGAGCGCACGTACACGTTAGGATCAAGCCGAATACATAAGTTCTTTACATAAGTTTAATGAAGTTCCAATTCTATCGTAAAAGTAAAATCAAATGGTAATAGGAGGAATATCTCACTTACATTATATATTAGGTTTGGAATGTGGTGAAACTAGGATACGTAGTTAACACTTGTGCACAAGTTAGGACTGCGGGCCGATGTATACTAAACGTTTTGATACCGTGTTAAAGTTCGACACATATGGAATATTGATTATAATACATATCTCATTGATTATTAGCATACAGATCTTTTGAGATGTTAGTTAAAGGCAAATGATACATAGACGGACCGTAGAGCGGGAGTCGTGTATATACGAGTGCACATACGCGTTAGTCTCAAGCTCATCACACAAGCTTAATGAGATTTCATCCTAAAAGCAATTGACAATAACATGTTAAAGTTTGACACATACGGACTGTATAGATAAAGGTATGTGCATACGAGTACACATGCACGTTAGGTCAAAACCCATCATATAAGTAATATTTCATTTTAAAATCAATTGACTGTAAGACTAGTAGATCACCGACCTTATATACAATGAATTTTTATTCTTAAGAAAATGAACTTTTATCCTTAAAAAAATAAATGCATATTTTTGTTCAGAAAATAATTGAACTTTTATCCTAAAAAAAATGAATTTTTATATACGATGAACTTTTATTTTAAAATCAATTGACTGTAAGAGTAGTGATACCCAAATAAAATGAACAACTAACTTAAAAATGAACACATAGTATATAAAAAAACAAAATTTCTCCTCACTCCTTTTTGTAAGGAGTCTCCTTACCGGAACCTATATATGTATATGGTCATGTTTCGGAGAGAACCATTCTTACGAAAATGAATGAGAACCTCTAAGAGCCGTTAGAGTAGTAGATGAACGGTTCATTATCAATCCGATGGTATGATAAGTACTAAATGATTGAACGGATGGAATATTAACCATATTGTGTAGTAGAAAATAAGCGTATTATTAGGAAATCATGTTTCCATGTATACAAGCTAATGATTTCCTTCCTATCACATGTTTCATCGTTCAGAAACAAACACAAACCAGCACCGGCGCATGTAGTACGTTCTCGTGTTGTTCTTACACGTGTGGTATGTACGTCGTCGATGAACACGTTGTTCATCCAAATACAAAGATACAAAGTGGATTCTGTTAACGTCGTTGATGAACTTGTTGTTCTTAAACAATTGGACGTGTTCATGGTTTCCTAAAACATTAGCAAACAATTTGACGTGTTCATGTGGACGTGTTCATGGTTTAGTCATATATATGAAGTGCTATGACGGCGTACATACAACACGTGTTCATTTGGACGTGTTCTTTTCGCCTACGCCGATAATAAGATTTCCTATCTATGGTAATTAAACGTAAAATTCTAAACAACACAAACAAGAAATGTTATCTTTTGATATAAAAAAGTAATTAGGCATAATATTACAAAGATATTAAGTCGTTGATATATTTTAATCCAACGAACGGTTCTCATAATATATATATAGAGAGAGAAAGAAAGAAAGAGAGAGACAGTATAGATCATATGAGAACAGACATATCGTGTAATCATGAGAACAGATTCGTAATTATTATTAGTTTTGTTACGTAGGTGTCATATTGTTTAATGTATTATTCGTAGTTATTGTTGGTTGAGTGGATTATTCGTAGTTATTGTTAGTTGAATGAATTATTCCTAATTATTATTATTCGTAATTATTATTAATTATGATATCTATATTAAATCTCGACCCTTAATACTCATCATCCGACGGTCTAAGATTGTTCTCATGATTACACGATAAGCCTGTTCTCATGGGAACCACACCCTATATATATATAGAGTATAGATCCTATGAGAACACCCCTAACGTGTATACATGAGAACAGATTCGCAATTATTATTAGTTTTGTTACGAAGGTGCCATATCGTTTAATGTATTATTCGTAGTTATTGTTGGTTGAGTGGATTATTCGTAGTTATTGTTGGATTCCTAATTATTATTATTCGTAGTTATTATTAATTATGATATCTACTCTAAATCTCAACCCTTAATACTCAACATCCAACGGTGTACGACTGTTCTCATGTATACACGTTAGGGGTGTTCTCATGGAAACCACTCAACCAACAATAACTACGAATAATACATTAAACGATATGGCATCTTCGTAACAAAACTAATAATAAGTCACGGAAACTTACTTAATCTATTGTACATACTAAAAGAGGATACGGGTTTTGCTGACGTAGCGCTTTGTGGAAGCAGTACTGAAATGAAGCTCCCACAATTTTTTGGTCAATAAATCTTTATTTTGTAAACTATTTATTAAGGCAGAGAATCTTTTGTTATCAAACTGATCTATTTACGTTAAATTTTTTGAAGAAATTTTGTTATACACATCAATCAGCTGCTAAGGTGATGGTTTGAGAAATTTTGTTATCCCACATTGATCCGCTGCTAAGGTTGATGGTTTTAAAACTTATATAAATAGGGAGTCTAAAGAGTATACAAATAATACATTTCTTAACCTTTTGGTTAAGTTCAAGTACAATTATTATTCATATCAAAGTAATATATGTTATGTGAGATTGTTACCGTCAATTATCAAGGTCTTAATGTTTTTATCTGAATTTTTATTTTTTGGATAATTTTTTCTTTTTAAAGGATTATTAGTCTAATCTATTTACATTAAATTTTTTAATGGATTTTGTTATCTCACCGAATATACAAATAATACATTTATTAACCTTTTGGTTAAGTTTAGGTATAATTATTATTAATATCGAATTAATATATGTTATGTGGGATCGTTATCCTACAATTACCCAGATCGTAATATTTTTCCTAAAATATATGTTATGTGGACCTGAGTGCTCTTTCATCCATCTATCAGCTTCAAACTCCACATCTTGGAGAGAAAATTGTTCTGCATTTCTCGATGAGGAGAAAAGCCAAGGTGGGGGCGTTGATTGACAAACAAGCAAGTATGCTTATGGAGGACATAAGGGAGAGAAAATGGAAGAAATTATGTTTTAAAAAAAAGCTAAAAAGATAATCGAAAAAAGACAAAATTATTATCAAAATTATTATTATGTTTGGTTTTGTAATTTGAAGAAGGATGATTGGTGTAATTAACTAGTCGTCAGCAACGCCATCGCGCAAGGAAGCAAAGAAAAAAAAAGAGGAGACGACGATGTTGAAGACAATAAATTCATGAGGAAGGGATAGGACAGAGAAGAAAGAGTTACAAATTTGCGGAATTATTTACAAAAGGGAAATTATTTATTTTTTTAAAAAAAAAGTATTAATATATACTAAAAGAGAGTACGAATTTTGCTGACGTGGCGCGTTGTGAAAGCAGTATTGAAATGGAGCTCCCACAGTTTTTTGGTCAATAAATATTTATTATCGATCGTCTACTAAGGTTGTTGTTTTTAGAACTTGTATAAAATAGGGACTCTAAAGAGTATACAAATAATACATTTCTTGACATTTTGGTTAAGTTCAAGTACAATTATTATTCATATTAGAGTAATATATTTTAGGTGAGATTGTTACCCTACAATTATCAACGTTTTAATGTTTTCTCTAAAGTTTTATTTTTTGAGATAATTTTTTTTTAAAGTATTATCAGCCTAATATATTTACGTTAAATTTTTTTGAGGGATTTTGTTATCTAATAGAGTATACAAATAATATATTTCTTGGTATTTTGGTTAAGTTCAAGTATAATTATTATTTATATCGGATTAATATATGTTATGTGAGATCGTTACTCTACAATTATGTAGGTTGTAATGTTTTTCCCTAAAATATATATTAAGTAATCTCTATTAAGATGTGGGACATCGATTAACTACTAAGGTTGATGGTACTAAGGTTGATGGATTTTGCCGGCACGTTTAATAAATAGTGGATTTTGCATGTATATGATAAATTGTCACATGAGAGCACCGTTTTTATGATGTGACACGATGTTGAACTAATATTGAAATGGAACCCCTACAATTTTTTGGCTAATAAATCTTATTTTAAACTAATATTTTAAGATAGAGAATCTTTATTTATTAAACCAACAATATGTTATTGGAAAATTTCACGTCACTTTTTTTTGTTTCAACCAATCTACTTTTTGGAACAATAAATCTTTATTTTTAAACTAATTTTTAAGCCAGAGAATCTTTTGTTATAAGTATGAATAATTTATGTTAAATTTTTTTGAGGGATTTTGTCATCTCGCATCGATTAACTATTAAGGTTGATTGTTTTAAAACTTATATAGATAGGGAGTCTAAAGAGTATACAAATAATACATTTCTTGACCTTTTGGTTAAGTTCAAATACAATTATTATTCATATCGAAGTAATATATATCATGTGAGATAGTTACCTTACAATTATTAGGGTCTTAATGTTTCTCTAAAATACATATTAAGTAATTATGCCCTTTAAGTTTTATTTTTTGGGACAATTTTTTCTTTTTTTAAAGTATTATCAGTCAAATCTATTTACGTCAAATTTTTGGAGATTTTGTTATCTCACGGAATATACAAAATATACTTTTCTTGTGGTATTTTGGTTAAGTTGAAGTATAATTATTATTCATATCGGATTAATTATATCGAATTAATATATGTTATGTGGGATCGTTACCCTAAAATTATCTAGGCCGTAATGTTTTTCTCCAAAATATATATTAAGTAATCCCTAATAAGTAATCAATGTGGACAATATCTCACATCGATTAACTACTAGGGTTGATGATACTAAAGTTGATAATACTAAAGTTAATGATTTTAGAAGTTGTATAAATAGGGAGTCTATACAAATCTATTATACATACTACTAAAACAGAACACCGTTTCTGCTGACTTGATGCGTTGTGGAAGTAATACTGAAATGGAGATTCCACATTTTGTTGGCCAATAAATCTTTATTTTTAAACCATTTTTTTTAAGCAAGACTGAAATATTTTGTTATTAAATTAACAATATGCTATTGGAACGATTTCACGTTACTTTTTATTGTTGGAAGAAATCTATTTTTTGGATAATAAATCTTTATTTTTAAACTCTGTTTTAAGGCCGAGTATCTTTTGTTATCAGCCTCATCTATTTACGTTAAATTTTTTGAGACATTTTGTTATCCCACATCGATTACTAATGTTGATACTTTTAGAACTTGTATAAATAGGGAGTCTAAAGAGTATACAAATAATACATTTTTTGATCTTTTGGTAAAGTTCGAGTACATAAATTTTTAGGCCTTTTGGTGAAAATCAAGTATAATATTTATTCATATCGGATTAATATATGTGTGTGGGATGTTCCCTGCGTCGCGATTTATGAGGCATAGTGGATCGCTAACTTACTAAATTTGTAATTTATATTTTATCAATATAATGAATATACAATAAGTTTTAAAATTTTATTAAAAAATACTTGTGTATGGCACATATATAAACTATTTATATTTATATACTTTACTAAAGTAAGCAACATAATACTGACGTGACGCCCCCACTTTTTTCTGATATTATATCTTTACTAAATCACAAATTAAGACAATAAACCTTTTTACTACACCATAATTATTTTGTAAAATATTGACTTTGCTATCCCCATGCTTTTTGAGAAACTAGGCCTTTTTGAGAAACTAGAGTAGTAACTAGACTTTTTAATGTTTCAATTAAGTAAATATACCCCATGCTTTTGTATTTTTTTCTCAAACTCTACACACTCTTCTCTCAAGGGGTATATTTACTAAACACAAAACTAGAAAAAGCCTAGTAAACCAAATTATGTCAACATATAAAGTTTGAAGATTAAGATTATCTTTTAACCTTACACTTATTTCGTTTTCAATCAATAATATCAAGCGAACACAACTTTTGAGTTTACATTTATATCAAGTTTATCTTCTTCTTTTTTCCAGAATGGACTATCGCGCATATGCTCGAGGTTTCACGACAAATGTTATCTTCAAGATTTGTATTATATTATACCTGCACAATTTAATTTGTTTTTTGAATTAGTTATTTTTTAATATATTTTTATATTGCATAAATATCGTTTTTTTACCTTTCTTATTATTGTGATTTTTATAATGTAGATATAGTGAATATTCCTGACTTGGTATGCCCCAAATGTAGTCATATTTATATGACGAATATGATCAACAATTATGTTGTTATTATTTATCCTATAAGCGTATACTTTATTACACAAACATTCGTAATCAAATCAATAAAATATAATAAGAAAAATGCATCTACAAAAAGTTACTCGTACAAAAAGAAAATAACAAAAAAAAAATCAAATACCCGTACAATGCACGGACACTAAACTAGTTGTCTTTCATTGGCTAACTTGTAATGTGACAGCGGTGTGTGTTTATTGGTTTGTTAACTATGGACTTAAGTAGGATAACAATCCCGATGATATTGATTAAGACCCAATTGTGTATGTATAGGATGGATCGTGACACCTTGACCACTCCGAACATGGTATACGAGAGTAGTCTCTGAAACCAGTCCGTCAAAGGTACACGGGATATGCATAGAAACCACTCCTATATTTATATACTGCAGATTATTGAGCAACTCTTTCACCCGACTAAGGCCTCTCGTATCCTATAAATTTCCCTCAGCCCCGTAGACCTGTTAATGTTCAATTCTAGCGTCCTGATAGGCTTGGCCTTCTTAAGCAAGCTTCAATCCCCACTCTTTCTAGTGCTCCTTCTCTTGCCTGATCGAAACAGCCGTCAAGCTACATTAAGATCAATAGTGACGCGGTTATGCTCGATTCTTGGTATGACTTGGGTTCCGTCCTTAGGGTTATGATGGGATCATCATTGACACAATTGTTCAGCGTTTACATGGCAACTGAGACCCTCTCAGGGCCGAATTACTTCCACATTTTCGCATATTAGTCGTAGTTGTAATGCGAGGGTTCATTTTCCTTTCTTGGGTTCGTCTATTGTACGGTGACCTTCAAGTTTTTACTAGCTGTGTGCCGAACATTATTGTAGAGTGTTGGGGATAATAAGTTCCAACATCAAAAGTTGGTTACATTCGAGCCTAGTATATAAGATCTCCAATGCATACGACTCCGCTCTACTGGTTCGGGTGTATCTGACATAGAGTTCTGTCGACATTGCTTAAATATACATCCTGTTTTGGGCTTCCAAGGAAAAAAGAAAAAAAAGACTATCGTCTTGTCTCATCTCCGGTTCTCCACAGTCCACAGGTTGTAACTTTGAGTAGAAGCCCCAACAATGGAGTCGGAGGTTCAGGATGAGAACGCTCAGGTTGCAGGTCTCATCCCTCTAGCTTCCGTCTCGGAGCAGCCCTATGTCTCCGAGCTACTGTCCTTCACTCTCGATCGCCTCCACAAGGTTTTTGATTGCCTTCCCCTCTTCCAAACTGTGTATATAGTCTGGATCTACCGTTTTAATGATCTTGCCATTTTTCAGGAGCCGGAGCTTCTCCGTGTTGATGCCGATCGGATCCGGCGGCAGATGCAGGAGGTGGCTGTTTCTAATTACCGAGCCTTCATTTCCGCTGCTGACGCGTTGCTTGCCATCCGTGAGGAAGTCTCTTCCATAGACAATCATCTTGAAAATTTGGTGATTCAACTCATTCCCTTGCTTTCTTCTTCTGATCGTGTTTCCTCTTTTCTAAATTCCGTGAGAAAAGGTTTGATTGTCATTGTGTGAATTTGGAAATCGAAAGAGGTAGATCAGGATCAGAAATTAGGGAATTTACGGTTGATATGCAAAATTTATTAGCTTTATGCTTAAAGATGAATGTTGGTTTGTGCAATATAAGGAGGTTGAAGCAAATATGAAACGTAGTGTACCACCAACATTCGTTTTGCAATCTGGTTATCCTCACCAGCCTTAGTTCTTCCGACTGATCAGAGTTTCTCAGATTTAATTTCATTGCCATGGAAATTGTTGGAGACTGATGCTTGTCCCTTGAAACATCTGTAGCCGAAAAAGAGTTGCTTATGAGCTCTCAGTCTGTACATTTGCTTATCAGCACTCAGTCTGTGCGGTTGGTATGCAAAAACCAACAATTATCTTTAATGAAACATACAGCTAATATGATGAAGAACTAATAGGTTGGTTTTGGATATCACCTCTCTTAGATGAAGCATCTTATCAATCACGTTGACACAGCTGGAGTGGTAATCATTAAATCTGCTACTGATTATGTGGCAAAATGTAAGTTTGGGGTAGATTCTTTTTTGCCACTCCTAAGATTTATATATTCAATTTTTGTTCATAAATATCACATTTTGATGTCCTGTTCATTCATCTTAATTTTCACGATTCAGCTCTACTTCAGCTATAGCTAACCCAAACACAGCCAAAACCAATAATCTGTAATTTTGTTTCATCTATGCTGCATATTTCTTGTGATAATATGCCCCAGATGGATTTTATTCCGAATAACAACGGTACTGCCTTCTTCCTTTTCAGATTGCTGAAGTTCCGAAGCTGACTACAGGATGCACTGAGTTCATAGAATATGCAGAGCAGATTTTGGAGAAAAGGAAGTTGAACCAAACATTACTGGCCAATCATAGCACTATGCTTGATTTGCTCGAAGTTCCTCAGCTTATGGACACGTATGTGGTTTATGAATTTTAGCTTTTTTTCTAGGAGCGAACATGATTTAAGCTGCATCTATTATAATTATTGTGGAAGTGTTGTATAGATGCGTGAGGAATGGAAATTATGATGAAGCTCTGGACTTGGAAGCCTTTGTTTGCAAGCTCTCAACAATGCATCCAAAGTGGGATTCTCTTTCTTAATCTCTTAGATAATACCATTAACTCTTGAGAAGACAAACTTGAGAAATCTTATGGATGTTTGTTTTGTTTTTTATTTTTTCCTCTTGAAAAGGATTCCTATTATTCAAGCTCTGGCTGCTGAAGTCAGACATACTACACAATCTCTACTCTCTCAGCTTCTTCAGAGACTTCGATCAAATATTCAGGTATCACTGAGCCTAATTTTGTCTATTCTTTAATATCAAGTGGCTCAACAGCCATTGGTCTTTAAGCTATTTTCATTCTCACTTCATTGATATTTTGATCCATGAGATAATTCTTCAAAAAAAATATATACTACTCTTTTCTTGGTCCAGAATCTCCAGATGCATTGTGAAGTGAATTTTAATGATTATCTCTGTACATCTCAAAACAACACAAACTTAGTCTGGTGAATCTGTGATATTTTTCAGCTGCCAGAATGTCTTCGAATAATTGGATATCTGCGTAGAATTGGAGTATTCAGTGAATATGAACTGCGTTTGCAGGTAAGCCTTTATAGTGGTTAAAATGTTTATTTACCTTTTTACTCAAAAGTATCCCTCACTTTACATTTTTTTATATTTCACAGAACGGTGATTTGTATATATTTTTCTTTTGGCATAGTTCTTGCGATGCCGGGAGGCATGGCTGATGGGAATTCTTGATGATTTAGATCAAAGAAATCCTTATGATTACCTTAAAGGGATGGTTAGTTGCTACAGAATGCATCTTTTTGACGTTGTCAATCAATACCGGGCTATATTTGCTGATGATACATCAGGCAGTGAAGAGAACTATGATGGTGGGCTTATTTTTAGCTGGGCTATGCATCAGATTACATCTCATCTTAAAACTCTCCAGATCATGCTTCCTAAATTAACTGAAGGTGGTTCATTGTCAAACATCTTGGATCAGTGCATGGTAAGGGTGTTACTTGGTGGTTTTGTCTTCACTTCGTATAATATGCAATGCTATCTTTGTAGTTATGCTTCTTTTAGATTCATTACTTTTAGGCAGCTCTTCTTTTGTAAGTTTATTGGATTGATCTCTTCTCTTCCCTAAAGTAGTGGATCATAAGCTAGCCATAAACTATGAGAGCATTTCTACTTATATGGTTGAGATCTCATTTCTTTTGAAACTTGTATGGCTTTATTACACTTGTGCTGAAGTCCATGACTTTTCCAAGTCCCTAAATTTTCCTTTGTTCACAAGGCAGCGGTGGCATGATCCAGTTTCTGCATGTCAATGGTGAAAGCAGACTGAACTGCATTGAAATATTAGGTGTTTGTTTACAATGTGATGAGGACAGTTTTAGTTTTCCTCACTAAACCAATAATTACTTGTCATTCGTAGGAAAAGATAAACCAAGAATTACTCTGTTTCTTCCCAGTGCTTCATATGCTGGTTAATATGAACTTATGGAATCTTGTATCTTGACGAAGGGACTTTGGGGATAGATCGACTATGTACTTGGTCGGAGCTTACCAGTTTACCAACTAAGCTGAAAGCAATGTATGTGTTAGGATAGTCGAGTCTTCGAGTTTTTCCTTCAACTTATTATATAAATGATTGGGTATTTCGATACCCGTATTTTATTACTTTATTTTGTGTGAACAGCTACAATTATTGCAAAAATAGTACTTTGGATAATTTTTTTGAAGTCAATTTGATTAGGATTAGCCTAGATGTCGAAGTGCATATGGTAGATCTGAGTTGTTTCATTCTCGCATTGATGTTCCTATGCATATCTACTGATGGCCTTTTTCCATGTCAAGATATTAACCTTGAAGCTTCTTTTTCTGTTTTTTACAGTATTGTGCTATGGGGCTTGGTTGGGTTGGGTTGGATTTTAGGGGTTTGCTTCCATCGATTTTTGAAGAGTAAGTTTATTGTTAATATTTACTTACTGCCATTTTGATTATTTTGCTCATAAATACTCAATGTTAATGATTTAATGAAATCCCTTTGCAGGGCTGTACTAAACTTGTTTAAAAAGAACATGAGATCAGCTGTTGAAAATTTTCAGGTAATATTGACTGATATTATAAAGCTCGAAGAATTCTTATTTGTAAAACTTGTTGATCAAGATTTTACTTCTGCACTTTGATACGGTTCTGCAACCTATAGTCAATTACTGATGTGTTTTATTGCTTTAATTTCGTTAATAGTTTGGTTAGTTAGTTTGTCAAGTAGTGGGACAATTAGTTCTTTAGATTTCCTTTATAAGAAGACTCAGTCAGTTTGAGTCAGTTTGTGAATTAGACTTATTTATTGAATTGAATACGAAAATGAGGACTACTCAAATTTCCTGTGTCTGAGTTCTGTAGCGCAAATCTTGTGTTTTGCGAAATTCTTGCTACGCAGTCCTAGGGGTGAGATTCTTGCGTCTGTTGGGGTTCTAACTTCCATCTTTATTCTTCTGAAACTTCTTATCTCTACCTTTCTATCAAATAAAAGCAAAAATTCCATGCCAGAAAGTGTTTGCACCAGCACAGACTGGGAGAAGGCTTATAAGTCGAAAACATTGCCTGAATAAATAGCTGCGTAAAAAAGAGGACAGCCTATCAGCCATGTTGTGTAGTGTTTTTTAACCAAAGCTGCAATGTTATCTGCTGGATCTCTTGAGTCAAGGAGACTGACTCTGTTCTGTTACTTACTTGGTTTACTAACTAGGGGCATGTTTCTTGAATTTTGACTCTATTTCCTATCATGACTGCCTATTATCTTTCTTCTTGAACCTCTTGAGTTCGTTGTGTGTTTTCAGCTTGTACTTGATTCACATCGTTGGGTTCCGCTTCCGGCAGTTGGCTTCTCAGCCGCTAGTGGAGGTGAGGGTGATCACGAGGATGTAACTCCACCACCTTCTTTGATGGAACATCCACCACTTGCTGTGCTTATAAACGGTAAGAGAAAAAGTGTATTGTTGTTGAACTCGAAAACTATCTCGATTGGGATGAACTAGTGCAATGAACTTGCCACATAGCTTATCACTGAATCTATAGTCAGTAGTAGCGTCATTGCCGAAACTATAGCGATTTATGCAATAATCTTAGAAGACTTTGACGTAAATAACACAATATATTGGAGATTTTACTAAAACTATATTGCATACTAGCCGGAAGAACTAGTGCAATGAACTTTGCCGAAACTTTGTAGGATCTATACCAGTGTGTGTGAGCAAAACAGATTGCAACTGCTGTTTCTTAAATATATTCCATGTTAAACACTGCTAAAGTCCAGTAGTGCTGTAATTTTTACGTAGTAAAACGTTTTGGAGCACAGATATAGAACAAAACAAGAGCTTGGATTTGATGGAATTTTAAGAGCGCAGCACACAATCACACCTAGAAAAGAGACCAAACTTAAGGAAGACCCTCATCCAAACACTTCCACTAAACTCCGGATGAATTAACACTCTCTCTGGCCAATAATAAGCCTTAAGCTTCTCATAACATGCACAAAATTGCCCTCGAAATCAGCCTTTCTTTGATTTCCATATCTATATAACAGGATTAAATTATACAAGCATCCGTAGAGGGCATTATCCTTCTATTTTGGTCCTTACATCACATCATTTGCACTAAATTTCCTTTTGGAAATTATTAATAAAGAGGAGGTCAAGTATAGTATCCTCAATCATGTGGGTATTTTGTTCTATACTGTAATTTCTGAACTTTTATGCCATTTAGCATCATTCTTGTAAATCATCTTATTCTTGTCAGACAGATTTTTTTTAGATGTTTGGTTTTGTACATGCATCAGATTGCTTTTGTTAGACTAATACACACTTACCTGCTTAGGATCAGTTGATTGTGAAGTAACTGTTTGATGCTTTTTTAGGTGTATCTGCTGCAATGAACGATCTGCGACCATGTGCCCCTTTGAGCTTGAAACACATTCTTGCTCAGGAACTAGTTAGAGGATTGAAGTCAGTACATGACTTGTTGTTAAGGTACAATGAATCTAGGTTATTCAGAGATTCCGAATCAGCACTCTTCTTTTCACTTTGCCGGGCATTTATTGAGGTGAAATTTATTATACTTGTCTTAATCTCCCTTTAACAGCTCAACACATTATCATTTAGTAGGCTTAACGTTTTTACCATACACGTATAGGTTGCCTTTCCACATTGTGCAACATGTTTTGGCCGTTGCTACCCTGGTGGAGCTGCTTTAGTTACAGAAGCCAAAAGCTCATTTGACGGTATCACACGCCTGCTGTCTGTCTCGTCGTCAAGAAACGTTCACAAACCCGCTGTTGTTATCCCAGAGAAACCAACTACTTCAGAAAATGGGAGCGTTTTACCATCAATAGAAAATGGAGCTGTGCTTGACAGTGAGGTAAAAGAAGAAGACAATGATATAAAGGAAGAGCAAACTATTGATGACTCGAAAGCTGACGAGACAAACGGTGATTAACAATAATCTTCGATTCAAATGATTTCTCTATAAGGTCAGGAAGTTTTATCATGTATAGTGAAGTATTTTTGCTCTTGTGAAGCAAGTATTATATCAGGCTGATTGAGGTCTTGGAGACTTCTAAATAGTTTTCGGAACAGGTTGCGAAAGAAGATAGAGGAAGGATCTTGCACAGGTTATGATGTTATTGTACCTAGAGCTCTTGGTGAAGATGGCCTTTGTATGATTTATATGATTCAGTCAAGTCTCTTATTGTTGCAATTTGATTACTCCTTACCGTAGCTCACTTCTGAGTTGTGATTCTTGTATATTAGCATTATTCGGTATTATAATCTCACATTAATACCAAATAATTTTTTTTTAATTTTATTTTCTTCACAATAATCCCTATTAATCGCCAACGGGCTCCATTGTTGATTGAATTGAACAATAACTACCCTATTATTTTTACAGTTTATTATTTTTATAGTTTTTTATCATACTTATTTTTAATATTCCTCTGTTACTAACTTACTATGCTAATCATCGAAAGTATCGGTAGAGTGATTGTTTTTTTTAATAATATAAAATGGTTAAGTCGATCTGTTTTTTAAGTATAAAAACGACTGTTTTTATTATATTTAATTGATTATCATCTCTTTATTCATTTTATTGTCAATTTTGTGAAATATGAGTCTTTAAATTTATCAAATATACGATTAATTTTATATTTAGTTCATACTTTGTATCTCTTGATAATTTTTACTTTTAATTATTTACTTATAAATAATATAAAAGATAGTTTTTTATTAGTGTTGTGCTTACCATCATCATAATATAATGAATCATATGTAACAAGTTGAGGAAGAGAAAAAAATATATCATCATAATATAATGAATCATATGTGAACAAGTTGAGGTAACAGTGTAGAACTTCATTACATCCCAGTCAAAATAATTCTAATAGTTAAAAAAAAAAGAGAAGAAAATAAAAATAAAAATCCCCAGTCTTTTACCTTCATGTACACTGTTCAGGAACATAAAACATGAATCAATAACAGCAACGAGACAGAAAAGCAAAATCCAGGCAGAGCCATTGACAAAGAAGCTTCATTGGAGTAGAAATAATAGTAAGGATAAGGATAATTATTCCCTTGCCCTAATGGCGGAGCAGGACCGCCGGGAACAATCACGTAGGGAAAATTCGGTGGCGACGGAGCATGATATGTCGGTGGGCTCTTTGATGGCGGCGGCGGCGGATGAGCATGATAACTTGGCGGCGGAGAGAATTCGATAATTGGAGCTTCAGGTGGAAGAAGCAACGGCGTTGATGGTGTTATCAGCGGTGGCGTTGGCGGCAATGGGGTTGGGAGTAGTGGAGGATACTTGCCGGATTCCGGTGGCGGTGGTGGTAGTGTTGATTTCGGCGGAGAACATATAACTGGACATGTTCCACATTCACTTATGCATAGCAAATTCGCACTGGGCTCGCCGGGAGTTTGGATATCGTCGGAGAGGACGACCGAAGCCGTGAGAAGGAGAGAAGTTATTAGAAGTGAAGGATTGATCCATTTTGAGCTCTTGTTAGAAGCCATTGATGACTGATATGGAGCTTTGTAGTGGTTTTTTGAGGTCTTAAGACATGCAGAGAGTTGTAGGTTTTGATGGGGTTTATTGGCTTTTGGAGGGTATTTTGGGAAAGTTGAGTTTAAGATGCTTGCTTAGAACTTGGAAGAAAGGCAAGGAATTACAGGTTACGTGGGGTGTAAAGCTTCATATTTCTTTTGAATTTACCCTTTTTGTAAATTATATTTTGAGACCCATATAAAATATTGTCTAATATTGAAGTGGAATTAAGTGAATGTTTTATCTTAATAATTTCAAATGTATTCGTATTAGACTCGTTTAGAAAATGAACGGGTTCAAGCCGAGCTTTTGACGAGCCGAGCTCGAACCGAACTCGAGTAGCTTGTCTCATATTACACCCTTATTTAACACAATTCCTTAGATTAGGGGTAGTGGAATTGGAGCTAGTTACAAAGTATAAGGGATAGTGGTAAGGGTTTTAACGTTAATTAATGGAAGATGCAAATCCTAATGCTGAGTTTACGAAGATTGTCTCTCAACCTTTTACTTAAGAATTCTTACTCTCTTTTTGCCTTGCATATTAGGTTAACTTTATGCTCTTTTGAGGATCCTTTTCTTCTAGTAGAGGTGTGTGAATCCCTTTATCTATGGGGTCTTGGGAAGCTCATGATTAAGCAAGGTATTGCCCAAGACATTATAAATAGTATTGACTATCAATAAAGGACTTCATTTGGGCATGTTTTCCTTACTATTTTAGTCTTCACATTAGTGTTCATGTCACTCTAGATGCAAGAAGGGTTTATCAAAGAGTTTTGAAGCTTAAAAAAATGATAGTAAGTATTTGTTTAGTGTGATTTACAAGCTTGTATATTGTTGTTTCGTCAAGTTTTGTGTTTTTAAAAATTCATGTTGTGTTTGACAAAAAAAGTTTTTCATTACCTTTGGTTAGCTTGTGAGTTTATTGAAAAGGTTTTTGTAGATTTTTTGAAAGCTTCAATTACTAGTTTTTTTTATATATATTTTTCATTAGCTTTCAAAAAAATTATATAACTTTGTCCTTATTTTAATTAACATATATTTATTATAGTTATAGGATGTGTCTCTTACGATATACTTAAAAATCTATCTAAAAATATTTCTTTTACCAAACGACCATTAGTTTTCTTAATTAGATTTCCATATTTTTTAAAAAACAAAAAATAATTAATCAAACAACCCAATAAAACTACTCATAGAAGAAAACATTATGCGACTTGAAGATGGGCCTATCGAATTCTCGAACATATGCTATCTGAATTTCAAAGTTGTAGATCAATCAATCATTGCTACATACGTATTAGTTCCTCGTTGAAGAGGATCATAATTGTGCACTTCTTTGATGCTTAATCAAGGTATGTTTGGGAGCTAGTTTTCGGAAGTTTGTGTGAGCTTTACGTGTCGTGTTATTTTCACGGCGTTGGATATACTAATATCAATTGTCGCGCATCCTTACTATGCGTCGGGTGAAAAAAGAAAGTTGAAATTTGTGTTGTCGCTTCGTGGCGTACGGCACAATTAAAATTGGTTTTACTAGTTACTTTTATTTTTTTTGGTAATGTTACTAGTTACTTTTATAAACAAATGGCATGATGCTATGCACATTGCGAATGTACGTCAACATGAAAACTGACAAACAATCATACTGTACATCAATTACATAGGGTTGTGATAAATACACTATAATATTGTCAAATCATATTGAAACTTGTAAAAAGTTAACCACTAAGAAGTTAAAAGTTATATTTATAATAAAAGTAAAATAAGAAGTGAACCCATTAGCCGTGCAAATGGTATAAGTGAACAACTCACTTACTTACACAATTTTTTTAAAAATTTTTGTTTTGTTAATCAAGGATGAATAACTAGTTGGTAGTTGGTTATATAAAGGAGTTTGTTTTACCTTTTTATTTTACATATATATAAAAATGTTTGATTTTGTTTTTTCAAGCATAATGTGTGAGAGTAACTAACGTATTAGGTTCAAATATCGTTTATGTTTGTTCTTTGTTCCACATATTTTTTTGTTTTTGTTATTAAAATATTATTGAAGATAAATGTCATGGTTACGTTCAATTATCGGAAAAAGGGGTTCAAGTCGTTGTTCCGATGAACAAGATTGGAGTCAAAATTCAATATGTTATCGTTTTTTTCCTAACATTTTAGACAAAGGTTATAATATTGGACATATTATGATATCATTTTATATTTTAAATTTAGTTGGATTTAGGTAAGTATATTTTATTTCTTTTCCTAATATTTGGACTTACTATGATATTAATTGACAACCCATTAAAACAAATTACAAATGTTATATTTTATTTCATTTTATATTTTAAATTTAGTTGGACTTATTATGTTATATTTTTCAAGCATAATTTGTATTTTATTGAAGATTACAAATTACAACCCACGTGTATTTTATTGAAGATTACAAATAAAAACTATATTATTATTATTTATAATTTTAATTTATATTTATATATTTTTAAAAAAAATTAAAATCTATAATAAAAATACATTAAAACAAAAAATTATAAAATACTAAATACAACTTACATAAATCCCTATTATTTCCTAAGTATCCTCTTCCCTTCTAACCTATAAGTATCCTTTAATAATTACGTGCAAAAAGTAATCTACTTTTGTGATTTAACTATATTATGGTATAAAATAAATAAATGTATATATAATGACCCATTACGTATTAGTAAATTCATCGTTGTATACCTACCAACTCAAGATTTTATTAAACTTACAAATATCCAGACTAAAAAAGACATTGATTACGTATTGGGTAATTTTTGGGAACCAAAGCTTACGAGAGTTTATGCTAAGTTATTAAAAATTATATTTATCTCATCTCATTAGCTATATGGAGAAACAGACATATTACAAATATAATACTACAGAAATTATTATTATTAAATAATAAAGTTGTCAAAAATCTAGCAGGTGTTCGGTATAATGGAGATTATACAAATAAAATTAAAAAAAAAAAAACAGAAGATTTTTTTTTTTATCAAGGAAGACGTAGGGGCAGAAATGGTATAAATTGTAATGATCTCCCAATTCATCCAAATAGTCCATTACTAAAAAGAATAAAATTTTCCACATTTCATCCCCTTTTATTCCCTCGAATAATCTGTGCAAACCGAACACCACAAAGTTTTGAGAATAAAGTCGAATCAGATGTATCCAGCTAACCGTAATAATTACTTAGATTGAATATCTGTTTCGAGTATCGGATATTTATCAATTTATCTTTTATATTTGGCGAACCTACCACAAGTCTTTCGAGTTTCATTCTAAAACCAATTGACAATATATGTTAGGTTCAAGTAATATCATATTATTGACATGGACATTTCCACACATACCAATAATATCCGTAGTGTCAGATTCGGATTGGACTTTTCTAAAATTATAGTGTCAGATATCCGAGTTCCGCGTGTTCAAATATTTGGACATGCACATCCTAAAGATCCGCCGCGTGTGCTTTGAGATTTCTATTAAAAACCAATGGGTCATGGAGGAGTAATTTTTTTTTTGTTGGGAAAACAGGAGAGACAAGGTCTCCCCAAGACGATAAAATTAAATACGAATCAAACGAGGGAAGCAAACACCTCGAGAGTCTTCAACAGCAAACCTCCTAACAGACATGGAGGAACGGAACAAAAATGAAAACAGTAAGGAAAAGTAAAGGCAACATTAGCAAGAGCATCAATAGCTCTATTACCTTCACGAAAATTATGACTAAACCGAACGATCCAGTCACGATACTCATACAGTAGTCTAGTTATTAGATGCAAGATAGTTATCACAACTTATGTACCCATATGATCAAAGCTATCGTTTATCAACTTCCCATTTTAACCAACAACGCTCTACAGAAATAGTTCATAAAGCCCTGAATTCAATGGTGGAAGAATACATAACCTTTTTATTCATAGTGAAGAGGATCACATCGATTTAGAAGGATTTAAAAGTAACAAGTGAAATTACAATAACAACAATGAGGATTGCCTACTGCAATCAAGAATCGTAACACCACAATACACTAGATTATGATCAGGCAATATAGTACATTGGATTCGGGAGCTTGAATGATCTTACCGCTGTTGCGTTTCCGTACAAGTCGCTCCACTGATCTCCCGAGTTCCCGTGGATCCTATATCCCTCGGCCTCCACCTCCACTCTCTTCTTAGATTTGTAAATTAAGGCTTTTGTCCCTTCGTCTGATTCACCCCTGTGTATATTTACATCACATAACCAGCTTTTCATCTGAATTTTTTTTATGGGATATCTAAATCTGTGAGTTACAGAGAAAAGATTTAAAGGTCAATTACCTTAGAAGAAGCTTTTTCCAGTTGGTGTAACCGGCGAAGTGTAAGTTTTGAATAGTGACGTTCCTGTAATACTCGCTCCTACCCGTCAACAGAATTATTGTGAAGTTAAGCTTCTGCAGCTCCTTGTAAAACTTCAAACTCGCAGGTAAAGCAGGTGCTATGCCCTCATCAGTCCATTCGTCAAATGATGTTGCATTGTAGGCTTCTGACCTGAATTCAATACATTAAAGGATGCATCAGTGTCTTTGTTAGACATACATAATCCTAAATTGAAAAGGTTTTAAGAATGAATTTTAGTTTCAAATAAATTCACTGCAATATGGAGCTTCCAAGCTCCTGATTGTCTGAATTTAAGGATTCAATATTCGTGGAAATGTACAACATTGCTCATACATGCCTTGAAGGTTTATCAGTACAATCAAGAACAAGCCAGGTCAAACAAAAGTTACCTTCAATTGATATGTAAAGGAGCAAGATCATTAAGCAAATACTGTGGAACTTGGGCAAAATCCTTCAGATTTTCAGAAATGATCTTAAATAAGTCTCTTCACTAAAATAACAGTACAACCGGAACAAGAAACTTCAGCAAATGCATTTGCAGCCATGTGTTTAGCAATTAGATTAGCATGAGTAATCTTTTTAACTTCGTAGCCAACAAAATAGCTGTTTTTCTATATGATCTTGCTCTTAATCTGCCTAGTGTTAATCATAATATATTGACAATTAACCGTCGTGATTATGAACAATATAATTGTTACCAAAAAAACGCTTTAAGCTCATATATAAACGAGTTTTATTGCAGAAACATGCATAATTAATGCTAAAACTGCAACCTGTAACTAGTGATCTAATAAACAATGCTAAGTTGCTTATACTAAAATGGCATTCATAATTTTCACCCCATGATCATGATTTTCATTTCATACCAAGGTTGTACTAAAATTATTGATCACAATTCATAGAAACAGCGTTGACCTAACAAATTAATGCTAGCCATTCGAACAGGATAGGCAATGAGGGACCAGCAAAATCAAAATTGAACAGTAGTTGAATGAATTTCTCCCCTATTATTATTAACAAATTGATCAAATTTCATTCGAATTAAGGTGGGAAAGACATCAGATCTCCCCATTACTGATCATTTAAACAAGCATTCAAACTTAAAAAAACAAAGCGAAATTAAGATCTCACCCGTAGCCATTATCTTCGTAGTAGGGGAGATTTGAGAGAAGCGTTTCGTCAATGTCGAAAATCCAGCAGTCCTTTCCATCGGCAGCAATAGTAACAGTCTTAGCGAACGAAAGCGAATCGTTGGCGACGAACTCGGAATCGGAAAGGTACCTGTCGCCGGTGATGTAGTTCTTGACGTAGTCCACGCATCGTTTGGGAACAGTGGACCAAACCCCGGCATCGCCGTTCTCGACGGTGAACTTCCAGCTCTCGCAGTAGGAGGAATCGTCACTGGTCTTCATACGGATCATCTTCCGGCCGCCGGCAAGAAATCTGATGTCATCGGTAGATGCGGTGTTATCCTGCGGCATTTTGAGGAATGATTCAGAATGGACGCCGGCGATGATGGAGAGGAATGCGAGCAAAACGACGGCGTGTTGGTTACAATCCATGGCTGAAGAGTCGATTGGACTGCTGCCCGCTACTCTGCTAGTGCTTCTTCCAGGCTTTTGATCGAATCAAATATCTTTGTGGTATTTATTGTGTTCTGATTTACAGAAAACATCCCACTAAAATGAAATTTGTAAAAAACTACCTATTCAGAAAAAATATTTACAGAATTACACCGATTGAAAAAGATTTTATTACCTGAAAATCACCCATCAGAGACTTGTTATTTTGAAAAACAGCCCCTCACCTCTTGTTTTTAACGACAATGTTAAAATTTTACAAATATACTTATTATTCGATCGATTTTTCTTTATAAATACTAAGTTATATGTTTGTTTTTTCTGTTTAGTTGATTTAATTTATATATATAGAGAATATATAATATTTCTTTACTGAATGATATCTGTGTAAATGGATTATTTTGTTAACATAAACTGTCTTAATAACTAACTTTCAACAAATTCTACACAATAGTGCTTTTATGCAAAATATCCATATTTAATGGGTATTTTCTATAAAGTTAATATTAAAAAGGTATATCCCTGCTCTACGAAAACGTACAAAATTTTTTAAAGTGCGCCAGTCTTTCAAGTTACTCAAGACCAAATGAACTAATTTTTAAATTATGTTTAATGAGGTTAATTTTTTTTTTTTTATAACGGAAATCGGTAGCCCGAGCTACCTTCTAGGGGTAGTCCACCCTAAAGCATCCTTACGGATGAGAACACGAAGTTCAGGATCATCAGAAAAATTGGTGTTGGAGGTCGATACACTCACGTGGGTTAACCGGTCAGCAACACAGTTTATTTTTCTGAAAATATGTCTAATCTGGACTTCGTTGAACGAACGAAGGTCCAAACTAGAGTTGGAAATAAGCATCACGATCTCCCAAGGACAACTCTACAACCCTTGAGGTGCCTTAATAACACAAAGGTTTTCACCTTCGATTTCGATCTTTTTAATATGGAGTCTTTTAGCCTCTTGGAGGCTTGATTTTAGGACAAATACTTCCTATGTAATAACTAAGTTATAGTTTTTTTTTACATCGAGACTCACAATATTTCCATTATGGTCCCGGATTAATGAGGTTAATTGTACAAGGTTGAGATAAAAGATAATTTAGATGTAAGGTTACGGATGTGTATCTACGTGACATAAATTTATGGGATGAAATTATCCAAAAAAAATTGACCGTCATCGAGTGTTAATGTGAATCAAAATTTAAAAGAATGGATTGTATTTCACCTAGAGTGTTAATGTAAATTAAAATTTAAAATAATGAATTGTATTTCACCGAAGCTATAGTGTATCGGTTTGTTGAGAAGCTAATTAAATGCATAAGAGAATAATAATTTTGAAATGGATGGGATAAATGTTATAGGGGCAATTAAAACAAAGTAAATAAAATATTTTAAAATGAAGGACAAAAATAATAACAAATTTGTCATTTTATATTTATTTTATCTTAATATATTAGCATTATATTGTCCCTAAAATAAAATAAAGAAAAAAGGTTAATCTCTCAAATTCTTAATGAATTTTTTCGTTCCAATATTTTCGCTCAAATGTCATTGTATCAAATAATAAAACATATTCAAAATAATTCAACAGGGTGTTAACCGATAGATTTGTATATTTTTATTACATAATCTAATTATATCAGATTATTAGTTTTTTCTATAAAGGATTATTATATATCAAATTTTGCCTAAGTCTTGTTTTGTGCTCATCCTTGTCGTGAGCCAAGTTTCATCGATTCATTATTTTATTTGATTTTTTTTATTTTTCTTCTACCATCCCAAGTTCCAACTGTATGTCCTCTATAATTTTTTAACATATTGAACTCCTTTTATATATATATATAGGGTTAGGATCAAGTAAGAACATGTTTTACAGTAAGAAATGAGAAAGAATATGAGACATTGGATTAAATAATAAACGTATAAGATCAATCGAGTATATATGGTAAGCGACATTTTACATTTATTGATTCATTCATGTATTTGGAAAGTACAGGAAAACATCAAATTCGTTAATACTTGAATGGAAATTATATATTACTAGGCACAATTATATGTGCACGTTCATAGATCATTTGTCAAAAGACATGCACGTATTCCATGAAAAATAAATTGTATCTTATTTATGTGCATGTGCATTTAAGTTACAAATGCACTACTTTGTTCTTCTTTTGGTTAGATAAGAGCACACTGTGTTATCTACTCGTGTAAAAAATATCATTCGTGCAGCATGAGGTCCTTCTTTTGATTACATATATAGAAGCATAGACTTTGTAGTATATACATACATAAAAAGTAGAAGTCGTGCAACATGAGGACATCCCTTTTACTAATAGTGCATTTTCACACACTGACACTTAATCGTGCATATAATATGCATATATTTTTGTACTCATAGAGTGTGTTAATTAATCGCGTTATTTGTAAATTATAATTCTTTTTATTTGATTTAACATACATTTTTTACTCGTGTCGTACTATGTGCATGTGTTAATTTTTTTATAACTAGGTAACCAAAACATAGTCGTGCATAGATTTATTCGAACGATGAAGACGATAAATAAGAGTATGTTGCTAATTAGATAAATCATGTAGATTTAATCATGGAAATTGATTATTCATTTCTTATTAGGTAATAGATAGGATAATATCCATATATATTAACATATCATAGACGTTAACTTTATTTAATCATGTGGTTGAGATGCGTTCTTATTTTTTACTTGCACGAATAGTGCAAGTAGTGCTCGTTGTGCACCAATTCATTATTATAATTTCAGTGTTGCGTTTGAATAGTCATGCAATTTCTAGGAAGAGGACCGGAAACTTTTAACTTTAGTATGATACGCTAATAGTTGTAAGATTCGGTGATTACGGAAAAACATTATTCCCCCTATTAATAAGGTAATACGTAATATTTGATTAGTTAGTAGCTATATATAGATCTCATCATACCCGTTGAATTGTTTAAATCGTGTGGTTTATAAACGTTCTCATTTCTTACCGTAACACTTGTTCTCACCTGATCCTATCCCTATATATATATATATATATATATATATATATATATATAAAAGAAAAAAAAAAGAAAAAAAAAGTTGGTACCGTTACCACCTAACTATACTGAGTAGAATTAAAAACTATTTGTATATTGCCTCAAGTCAATTTGTTACTTTCTTTTTCACGTGATCGATTTTTATAGTTAAATATAGAAAGCGTGAATAGATTAGTTCATTTCATTATTCATCGACACATGAAAAATGATCAGAAAATCGTGCAGAAGATCATGAATGTTTGCCTCTTTCGAAGATTACAAGATCTGTATATGTATGTATACAAATGTTTTTTAATCTACCTATCCTAAAAGTAAATTTTATATTTGCAAGTTAAAAATTTTCTAATATTTTGAATTATTGAAGCTGGACTTTGATATTAAAAAGAGCTTAAAATTAAAATTTTGCTTTTGTTTTTTAGGATAAAATAATGCACAGATTAAAAAATATACGAAACCTATAAAAATATTATTTGTTGGTAGGTGAGAAAAAATAAAAGTCAAATTAGTCAGTAAGCCTTTTTGAGAATTTTCTAGTAACTAGACTGATTTATAAATATGTTTAGTAGATATAATTTTAGTCAAATTTCTTTCCTTCCAACTTCAATTTAGTACAAACTTAATGAAAATAGAAAATAATCTGGCAAAATTATTTCAAAAATTAACAAGAGAAACATCGATCCTAGATGAAGTTAAACTATTTTATTGGTAAACGATAATAATTATAAATAAATTTCTCTTCACGTCCTTAAGTCTCGGTAATTACAAGTTTTAAAATTTACTTTTGAGACCCTTAAAAGATGAAATTTTCTTTTATGTACCAATTTTATACATTTCATTAATAAAGATGAAAATTTACTTTTGAGACCCTAAAAAATCTCCAACTTTACTTCTTTTTTCTTTTCTTTTTTTTTGTTGAAAGAAAATAAGAGAGAACCCTCCCCTAAAAGGAAAACAATTACAGACGAGTCAAACGCGGAATACTCACACCACGTGCATCATCTAACAACAAAACACTAGCACAATCCGGCGGAGTAACCAAAACATGAAACCAAGAGAAAAGGAGAAGGCAACATTAGTTAACGAATCCGCAACCCTATTACCTTCCCAAAAGGTATGACCGAACTTTACTTCTTTTTTCTTGGTAGGAACGAGAATGGAACTCTCCGCGTCAATAACATTTATTATAAAATAGCGATACAATTACAAAC
Organism: Fagopyrum homotropicum; assembly: GCA_033239125.1. Taxonomy (NCBI): domain Eukaryota; kingdom Viridiplantae; phylum Streptophyta; class Magnoliopsida; order Caryophyllales; family Polygonaceae; genus Fagopyrum; species Fagopyrum homotropicum. Next base: position 7,927,662 of record BSWB01000007.1, on the reverse strand, counting down.
GATTCATCCGACAAAAACACAACCTTCCAATCCAACCTTACTTACCTAAAAGAGCCGTAATAAAGCTCTTGTTGGAGAATGGAGAATGCAAACACACTAAAACAAAAAGAAAAACAAACCGGAGTCACGCTTAAACTAAAAACAAATCATACATTACATATGATGATGAATTAGGCGACAGTGTACATTGGATTTGGGAGTTTGAAGGATCTAACAGCAGTAGCATTGCCCAGCAAATCGCTCCACTGATCTCCAGAGCTTCCATGGATTCTATACCCCTGTGCCTCCAGTTCTTGCCTCTTCTTCGATTTGAATACAGTTGCTGTATATGGGCCTTTAGCCGATGCCTCCCTTAGAATAAGCTTATGCCAGTGCTTGTAGCCGGCAAAGAGTAGGTTTTTCTGAGTGATGGCTCTGTAAATCTCGCTTCTTCCTGTTAACACAATGAGAGTGAAGTTGAGTTTCTTCAGTTCATTGTAGAGTCTCAGAGTTTGAGGTAAAGCAGGTGCCACTGCCTTCGAAACCCATTCATATGCTAATGTCACATTGGGGACCTTCGACCTGATTCAATCAAAACGTATAATCATTAAAACAAGTTGAGTGTAATCATATGTAGAAGCTGAAAAAAAGATAAGTTTAGTTAAAACTAAACGAGCTGAATTACTTGAATGTGAATATACACACAGGACTGAAGTTTTGGTCCGATCCGGATCCATTTAAGCTATTTTTCTTTTATGTATTTTTATTTATTTTTGATTTGACCCTGACCACCGATTTTCCCGAACTTAAATTGGAAAGGAAATTAACCTACAACTTAATCGAACATATTCGGTATCGGTGTCAAACTACAGTATAAAACCGGTTTGACCAAGTCCGGATCAAACGCGTACAACCTTAGACTTGCCCAAAGTTTAACTCTATATTAAACGTTAACATGTCAAAACCTATGCTCAAATAACGACTAACATTTATTTGAAAGATGAGACAATAATATTTGGTTCGTTTGATAAAATAAGATTACGTGGGTGAACCAAATTATATAGATGAAGAATTAAAGAAATGAAACTGCTTAGGAAGATGAGTGTTTGATAAAATGAATATGACTTTGGTTAAAATTCTGTATTAAAAAGATTTAATGACGGAAGAGATGAACTTAATAATTCTCGTAATCCACACGTTTCCCCTCAAAAAAAAAAAAAATAATTCTCGTAATCTTTATCAATAAAGTTACATAAAATTACATAATTTTTAAAATTTAATTCTTTTAATTTTTATAATTTCATGTTTTTGATCTCCATACCCGCTTACTAAAATTGAAGAAATTATTCTACCATTTTTATCCCTATAATTGTCATCACCTTAAAAAAAAAAAATTCCTAACGGGTTATGTTAATTTCATATTAGATTATATAGTAAAGTGGCGTGGAGGTTCATCCAAAACATGGAGTAGTGCACTCCCTTTCACAAAAAAAAAAAAAAAATAATAAATAAATAAATAGTAAAGTGGCGTGGGAATCTGCCTATTACTTTAGAGGTTCAAAGGTAAAGTTTGACCGGAAGATGCAATAGAAACAATTGCAAAGGTGTCATCTTCGTTTCTCGTGCTTATCCTAGTTTTGAACATTTTATTATTATTTTAATAATAAAAAATAGCAGATTTTCTTTTTTTAAAACTGATTTTCTTTACATTAGACATATTTATTATTTTTATACGTGAACCGTAACAATAAACTTATTCCTTTTGAGCAATGCGATCAAAGTAAGGATTCAATTTTGCTCACCCCCTTAAAGTGGAGGGTGATATCACCCACCAATCAAAAGCAAGTATTCATATGAGTTTGAATTAATTTAAGTTAAAATAAAGATAATAAGGTAATTAAAAAATACTAAAAACTATGAATACTTGCTTTTGATTGGTGGGTGATATCACCCTCCACTTTAGAGGGGTGAGCAAAATTGAATCCTCAAAGTAAGACCATCCACAATGGTAGGAGTTTATACCAAAGTTTTTAAACTTTCTCTCTCCGCCACATCAGCTTATAAAACTCCATCTACTTTTTATCTACATTCATAATTTTTTAACTTTCAATCTCTTAACTCTATATTTATTTACCCAACATATTTATATTATTTTTCAAATATTGATATTATTCATTTTATTTATAATTAACTAATAAAAATAAGATTTCCAATAAACACTTCATCAAAAATTAAAAACACACAAAGACATTAAAATAATAATTGCAAAATAAAATACAAAATATAAAAAAAAATAAATACATCAATAGAAATCATACATAAAACTACTAATTTTCAACATAAAATTAAAAAATATTTTATTATCCTTCTAAATATATTTCATATTGGACTCTACGGGTAGATAAAAATAAAATATAAAAATTATTAAATAAAAATTAATAAAATATATTTATAATAAATATTAACATCACTTTTACTTCATAAAATAACTATTGATCTAAATATATTCAATATTATACTCTATGGATAGATAAAAATAAAATATAAATATTAAATACAACAAAGTTTGTCAAAATATATTTATATTGACCAAAATATTCAATTAAGTGTAAACCAAATTGCTTGAAAAATAGAAAAAAGAGATATCACTCTTTGTTTGACACATGTACCAATCACATGAAATAGAAATTTCTCACTCCTTGTATGGAAGTAGAAGATTTAAGAAAAGTTTCTAAACATATTTTATAATTGTAGTTAGAGATTTAATATATTTTATAGTTTAAAACCTACCATTGTGGGTGGTCTAAGCGTACACTTAACAATAACATGAATAATAATAGCATCCAACTGTGAAAGAAAAAAGTGTTTTTATAATCAAATTTTAAAACTCTATGATGAATTATATAATAAAATTTCTGTTAAATTTAGCTATTTAATATGTAGATCTTACCCGTAACCAATTTTGGCCAAATACGGAAGAGTTGAGAGAAGGGTATCATCGACGTCGAAAATCCAGCAGTCAAGGCCGTCACCAGCTAGTGTAACGCTTTTAGCGAACGCAATCGAGTGATTTGCGACGAACTCTGAATCGGAAAGGTAACGCCCGCCGGTCATGTAGTTCTTGACGAACTTTTCACACCGGTTGGGGACGAGCAACCCTTGTCCGGCGTCGCCGTTCTCCACGCTGAACTTCCAGCTCTCACAGTACGAGGAGTCGTCGTCGCTCCTCCGCCGTAAAACCTTCGGTCCTGGGTGATAGCCGGTGTTTTCCGACGACCCAAAGCAACCGGAGAGAAGGGAGAGGATGGTGAACAGGGATATAAGGTGGCAATATCCCATGGTTGCAGAACTGAAGGTGGATTCAAATTAGAGTAATTTTATCTGAAACCCTGAAAATTGTTCAGAGGATCATATGAATACTCATCTCTTTGAGAAGATAATGAAATCTATTTTACTTTTCTAAACTTTCGGAAGTTTCCTTTGCCTTTCTTCATCTTTCAATTTTCATACTTTCATACTTATCTTTTGAATTTTATGCGCCATCCTTTATTCTTTTCTTTCATTCATTTAATTAATGTTTATTTATGACATTTTAATAAACTATTTCATAAAAACGTTATCAATGGTGGAAGAACACATAACCTTTTTATTCATAGTGAAGAAGATGACAGCATACTGGAAGGAACACATCAAATTACAATAACAACATTGAGAATTGCCTACTGCAAATCAAGAATTGCAACACCACAATACACTAGATTATGATCAGGCAATGTAGTACATTGGATTCGGGAGCTTGAATGATCTTACCGCTGTTGCGTTTCCATACAAGTCGCTCCACTGATCTCCCGAGTTCCCATGGATCCTATATCCCTCGGCCTCCACCTCCACTCTCTTCTTAGATTTGAAAATTATGGCCTTTGTCCCTTCATCTGATTCTCCCCTGTGTATTTTTACATCACATAACCAGCATTTTATCTGAATTTTTGAATGGGATCTCTAAATTTGTGAGTTACAGAAAGGATTTAAAGGTCACTTACCTTAGAAGAAGTTTTTTCCAGTTGGTATAACCGGCAAAGTGTAAGTTTTGAACAGTGACGTTCCTATAATACTCACTCCTACCTGTCAACAGAATGATTGTGAAGTTAAGCTTCTGCAGCTCCTTGTAAAGGTTCAAACTCGCAGGTAAAGCAGGTGCTATGGCCTCCTCAGTCCATTCGTCAAATGATGTTGCATTGTAGGCTTCTGACCTGAATTCAATACATTAAAGGATGCAGCAATGTCTTTGTTAGCTATACATAATCCGAAATTGAAAAGGTTTTGAGAATAAAATTCAGCTTCAAATAAATTTACTGCAATATGGAACCTCATGCTCCTGATCGTTTGAATTCAAAATTCAGATGACAACATTGCATTCGCATACACGTCACCAAGGTTTATCAGTACAATCTAGAACAAGCCAGGTCAAACAAAAGCTACCTTCATTTGATATGTAAAGGATCAAGATCATTAAGCAGAAACTGTGGAACTTTGGGCAAAATCCTTTAGATTTTCAGAAATGATCTAAAATAAGTCTCTTCACTAAACTAGCAGGAGAAGAAGTTTCAGCAAAGGCCATTTGCAGCACTGTATTAGCAATTAGATTAGCATCAGTACTCTATTAGCGTTGTATCCAGCAAACTTTTGATTTTCTATATGATCTTGCTCTTAATCTGCCTAGTGTTATAATCCTGATATCTTGACAATCATCCGTAATGATTGTGAATAATATAATACTATCTGTTGTTACAAAATAAAAAAAAGTTTATATATAAACCAATGTAAGAGTTTTATTACAGAAACATGTTTAATTAATGCTAAAAATCAAATAAACAATGCTAAGTTGGTTATACTTGACATTGATAATTTTGACTCCTATTATTTTAATGTCCTACCAAGGTTAGACTGAAATTATTGAGCCTTGTTGACAAATAATATTATTCATTTTTTTTAGTTTTTAGGATTTGGTTTATCAGAATTCATAGAGGCAGTGTTGACCTAACAAAGCAATGCTAGCCATTCGAACAGGATAGGCAATGAGAAATCAGCAAAATTGACCAGTAGTTTAATGAATTTATTCCTTATTACTATCAACAAAATTGATCAAAATTTTCATCCGAATCAAGGTGAGAAAGGCATCAGATCCAGCAGTCTTTGTAGTACTGGAGTTGAATGAAACTTAAACATCAAAGCGAAATTAAGGTCTCACCCGTAGCCATTTATCTTTGTAGTACTGGAGATTCGAGAGAAGCGTCTCGTCAATGTCGAAAATCCAGCAGTCTTTTCCATCGGCAGCGATAGTAACAGTCTTAGCGAAGGAAAGCGAATCGGAGGCGACGAACTTGGAATCGGAAAGGTACTTTTTGCCGGTCATGTATTTCTTGACGAATTTTTCGCATCGTTTGGGAACAGTGGACCAAACACCTGCATCGCCGTTCTCGACGGTGAACTTCCGGCTCTTGCAGTAGGAGGAATCGCCACTGGTCTTCATACGGATCATCTTCCGGCCGCCGGCAAGAAATCTGATGTCATCGGTAGATGCGGTGTTATCCTGCGGCATTTTGAGGAACGATTGAGCATGGACGCCGGCAAGGATGGAGAGGAATGCAAGCAAAACGACGGCGTATTCGTTAGAATCCATGGCTGTAGAGTCGATTGGAGTATTGGAGAATTTGGACTGCTGCCCGCTAGTCCGCTACTCTGCTAGTGCTTCTTGCAGGCTTTTGCTCGAATCAAATGTCTTCGGTATTTATCGTATTCTGATTTACATATTATATAATGTGGTTTAACTTAAGTAATTAAAAAAAATATTTGTTAAAAGAACACAATTTTAAAAATAATGAAATTGTTAATTGTCCACATATCAAACTACAACAATAAAAGGTGTGGGAGCAGTACCACCTACCTGTAATTATTTACCAATCCAAGTGTTATGGAATGTGGACCACGTCAATTATTATCCACATGGGATAATGAATTTCCACGTTGCACCATTTGAACCCGGTTCACAAAAACTGGATTGGTGGTAGAGATGGTAAATAGCAGTGTAATAGGAGGGCAAATGTAACGGGGAAAAAATAAAAGAAAATGAATTACCGATTTACCATAGCTCTATCGTTCAGTCTCCTACGATGAAGGCGAACGACGTGGATGCACTAATTTCATCCACCTCTCTGTTTTTCCGATGAAGAACGGAAAAAAGTGTGTGGATCTCCAGTGAATACGAAAGAGATAGCTCCTATATAATTCCACCGTCAGAAATTAGAAAAAGAACCTCAAACGAACGATTTAGCGCAAGAAGAAGTTTCAGCATTGTTTGGATCTGAAGAGAAAACATAAACAATCACAAAGAGAGAAGATGTCGTGGCAAACATACGTCGATGATCACTTGATGTGCGACATTGAGGGAACCGGTCAACATCTCGCCGCCGCAGCCATCCTCGGTCACGATGGTAGCGTCTGGGCTCAAAGCTCCGCTTTCCCCGAGGTCTGATCTAATCCTTCAATTTAGGGTTATCGATTTCGAAATTAGGTTTTCCGATTTGAATTTGTGATTTCCCCCTTTCTGATGCAGTGCAAGCCGGAAGAAATCACTGCTATACTGAACGATTTCAACGAGCCAGGAAGCCTCGCTCCGACAGGGATGATGCTCAACGGTGCAAAGTACATGGTGATTCAAGGTGAAGCCGGAGCTGTAATTCGCGGCAAGAAGGTAATCATCTTTCTAAGCAATTCAGATTCAGATTCATCGATATCGTTTATCTGAATACAAAATCATCGTAATGCAAACCAGGGAGCAGGAGGAGTGACGGTAAAGAAAACCGGTCAAGCTCTGGTGTTCGGCGTCTATGAAGAGCCGGTGACCCCTGGACAATGCAACATGATTGTGGAGAGGTTGGGTGATTATCTCATCGAGCAGGGAATGTAGATCGACCAAACAAAGATTAAACCATAAATTATAATGAACTCGACGATCGGTTTACGGGATACAAAATTACTACCCTATTATTTTATTTTTTCAGTTATTATGGGGTTTTCCATATATTCTAGGTCAATGTCTGCAATTGCTAAGGAGCCATTGTTATTCAAGTGAAGGTATCAACCAAGATCCATGCAATAACTGAGGTGGGTGATGATAGGCGATATAGAGATAGTGATTTACTGCATTTTTGGTGTCTTGTGATATTTATACAGCAAGTGACATTGATTTGTTGTTGGTTTATGGTGTAACCCTTTTCTCTTGCATGCATTTTGTTTCCTTGTTATATCTTGGGACTTTGCAAATGTCATCATAATCTAATCATTTTTGGTGAGTCGGATTCGGATCGAATCGTACATGGGTCGGGTCAGGTGCTGATTCTATATTTTCACCCATTTGTTAGGATATCGGTAATATGTCTAGGTCCGTAAATAAAATTTTCATCAAAATTAACATTTTATTGGATCAAATCCGATCCGACTTAAAAGCTCAACTTCTAAACTATGTTAGAACGAAGATCGACCTAAATGTCTAGGGTTAAGTAAGGGTTAAGGTAACTTTGGGATGATCATTAAAATAAACATGGTTGTAGCAGTCATCACCAAGGTTGGTGGTATAATTCTGGTGCTACAGTACATGTGTGTAATGATCTCTTCCAATTCACAAACTACACAATTTTAGGAAAGGATGATGGTGTCCTATTGAGCAACAATAATGTGTCTAAGGTGATGGAAAAGAGACATTTACATTCAGTTCAGGGAAAAAGGTGAAGTTGACAAATGTTCTACGTGCTCCCGAGATTAGGAAAATTTTGGTTTATGCAACTATTCTATGTAAGGTTGGTATAAATGTTGTATTAGAATCAGATAAATTGATTTTAACTAAGGGTAAAATGTTTATAGGCAAATGATACTCATGGAATCGAATGTTTGAACTCAAAATTATCAATAAAGATATTAGTTCTATTCATTATGTTGTGTCCTCATATTTGTGACATTTAAGATGTGCTCATGTTAGTTTTATAACACTAAAGTTTATGTATAAAACCCGTATGATCAGTGCCGAATTTAACTCTACAAATAAAGATTGTGAAATTTGTGTGTATGTAAAAACGTCAAAAAGGACCTTTTCTTGTTGTAGAGAAAACTAATGATATATTAGATCTTATTCATTAGTGAACTAAAAGGTGTATTGACAAGAGGAAAAATCTAGATACACTCATGTGTATTTAATGAAGAAAAAGGACGAGGCATTTGATAAATATAAAGTTTATAAGGATGTAGTAGAAAATCAAGATTATAAGAAGTGAAGGGGTGGTAAATACTTCTCAACTAAATTTAATGAATTATGTGAAGTTAATGGGATTATCCCCAATAAAACTACACCTTACACACCACAACAAAATGATCTGGATGAAAGGAAGAATCGAACTCTTTGATGCAATGATGTTAAATGCAAAAATGTCTTCAAATATGTTGGGAAAGCTTTGGCACAACTTGTCCTTTACACAACAGGATACCCTCATGGAGAACTAAGGTGTCACTATATGAAATATGGAATGGTGGACAGTCTAATTTGAAGTATGTGAAAGTATGGGTTGCAAAGCATACTATAAGATCCCGGATCCTAAAAGGACTAACTTAGGTCCCAATGCATTGAAAAGTATTTTTCTAGGTTGTGCAAAAGATTCAAAAGCTTATAGGTTTTTGGACATGGAATCAAACTTGATAGTTGAATCCATGAATGCTGAATTTTTAGAGGCAAAATTCAGTGGGATAGAACTTGTGACAATGTTGAAAATGCCACAAGATTGGATCCATCACCTTCTTTTTCAAGAAAGAGACAAGCAGATGAACTAATTGAACAAGTGAGGAGTCAAAGGGTTAAAATACAATAACAATTTGGTTCAAAATCTCCATTACTAAGTGATGTATTGCACCTAGTTGAAGGTTCTAGGAATGAGTTGTTGGCTGATATACCAATTGTCTTTCAAGTAAACCAAGTAGACGGAGATCCTAAGTCTTATAAAGAATCTATTTATCAAGAGATGAGCATTTCTGGAAAGAAGTTGTGAATGATGAAACGGATTCGATTATGTCCAATAACACTTGGATTCTTGTGGACTTGCTTAAGGGGTCGAAACCAATATCTAGCAAATGGGTATTTACGACAAAGTACAGTACATTTGGTACTATACAAACCTGTAGCACGAATAACATCAATAAGAGTGCTTCTAACACTTGCCTTGTTGTATAAATTCAAAGTGCATCAAATGGACATTAAAACATAATTTCTTAACGACCATTTGGATGAAGAGTTGTATATGGAACAACTAGAAGAACTTATAATTTCTAGAAAAGAAAAGAAAGTGGATAAACTAGTAAAATTTTTGTATGGATTTAAACAGGCTTCAAAGCAATGGCATGGGAAATTTGATTATGTCATGTTAACATATGGTTTTAAACGTAATGGAGATGATAAATGTATTTACACAAAGTTTATTGAAAATTACAACGTAATAATTTGTCTTTACGTTGATGTTGTGTTAATATTGAGTAATAACATGAATGGAGTGAATGATACTAAAGATTATTTGAAGTCAAAATTCAAGATGAAAGACTTAGGGAAAGTCGACACAATTCTAGGCATTAAAATTTTCAAAACTGTGGGGAGTTTACTCTAACACAGTCTCAATATATGTATAAAATGTTAGAAAAGTTTAAACATCATATGACTAAGGAAGTTAATACTCCTTATGATCCTTCATGTAAGTTACTTAAAACTGAAGGCAAATCGGATTTCCAAACTGATTATGCAAGTGTAGTTGGGAGTTTAATGTATGCAATGCATTGAACCGACATTGTATGTGCAGTTTGTAAGTTGTTTAGGTATAATAGCAACCCTTGAATCGAACATTGAAGGGAATTGCTCGAGTTCTAGGTTACTCAAAGCGGACAATATATTTCTGAAAATTTTCTATGGTGGTTTTCCACAGTTTTGGAAGGTTTTGCTAATGCTAGTTGTATATCTAGTGTGGATGAAAATAAGTCAACTAGTGGACGGATTTGTTCACTAGTAGGTTAGGTTATTTCATGCGCTTCAAAGAAGCAAACATGCATACCTCATTCCACAATGGAAAAGCTGAGTTTGTAGCCCTTGTTGCAACAGGAAAAGAAGCGGAATGACTAATAAATTTTCTATTGGATATAAAGTTGTGGCCACAACCGATGTCAGTCATTTCTCTATTTTGTGATGGTGAAGCTACAATATCTAGATCATACAATAAAATTTACAATGGAAAATCTAGACATATAAGCTTGAGAGATGCTTATGTTAGACATATTACCATTACTTATGTAAATCTTGTGAGAATTTGGTTGATCCATTTACAAAGACACTCTTGAGAGAAGTGGTAAGGAATAACTCAACTACAATGGGATTGAAATTAAACTAAGTTACCACAACAGGAACTCAACTTCTCTTTAGAGATTCTAGTAACGAGTTTAAAGGGTAATAACTTGTTGATGATAATTGACTTGATTACTACATATTTAAGAGCTTGACAACAAGCGTAGAAAAGGAGATTGAATGATTTTACTCTTAGTAATATTTTGAAAAAATATATAGCATTTTAATGGTTTTAAGGGATCTAACCTACATAGATAACATAATAGTGGAGTTGCTCTTGAACAAACCAGTTGTTTTGAAAGTTTTTTTTATAAATTAATTATAGGGTGAACTCGAGGCTTAATAGCAAGTTTAAAACTAAGTGAAGAAGTTGGAAAAATGTTGTATGCATGCTCTATCCAGTGTTGATAAAAGAAAGATGGTTTACGGACTTGGCCACCAATGACTATGTTGACACTTTGGTAGAGTAACACTAATTGAAAGTTCATGTTGAAAAACACTTTCACTGTGAATGAAATTATTCACAAAAATCTGATTTATTTATTTATTTATTTATTTATTTATTATTATTATTATTATTATTATTAATTATCATTGATACATAGGTAAGAGATGTTGTGTCCATGCATGACAATCTTGTCCGCGACCATGTTGATTTCCATGTAAACATGTTGGGATATGGAGTTTGAGAATCCCGAGATCAAATTTGTGATGATCATCTCTAAACCCAATGGAGGTTTCCAGAGTTGATTAATCGCATTGATGTAACCAGGTTGTCGCCTTCAATCTCAATGGAATTTACTCTAATCCCCCTGGCGTTTTGTAGGCCGTCCCTCAGGGCGAGTGCTTCTGCTTCTAATATTGATTCAACATTGCACCTGCCGCTTCCTATAGCAATAGAGACGGCCCTATGGTTCCTAATGGTGTAACCAAAAGAGAACTGGTTCGTCGAATTATGAGAGGCTTCAAAATTAAGTTTTAGAAATCCTTCTTTTGGTCGTTCATTTAATTTTGTTTTCTTCTTTGCTTTTTGGTTCTTGTGCAATTAATATTCAGACTTTTGTTTCCTTGTTCCCATTCTGCTCTGATTTAGAGCTAATGATTTGTGGTTTTGTGGTATCTTTATTTTTTTTAAAATGAACTGATTTTGAATCATCCAAATTTTCCACCAAATGACAATAAGGTATCTTAAGTTAGAAGGTGCAATTGTTCCTTTAAGGTTCAAAATAACCTCTGCAATGCTCTTATTGTACAGGTCATAGTTTTGTAAAATGGTTGATATTTTGTTGTTTTCGAAAGAAGTTACCATATATGGGCAATGAAAGAACAAAGCTTTGCATTTTCTATATGGTGATTACAGAATTCACAGTTCGTTACAACGAGAATCCCTTGTCTATCAAGATTTTGCTTAGTAGGTAAGCCATCAAGAGTTAGTTTTCACATAAAACTTTTAATTTCGGGCATAACATCAATTTGCTATATCTATTTCTTATCCATGGTAACTCCCACTTTTATTTTCTGAATCATTTCCATTGCTGATTTGGTTGAATATCATCCTTCATCTTTTTCCGCCCACTATAATCTATGAGATTAGTAGGGAGGTTGTACTTTTTTATTTTCTCAATGATGTTATTAGGCAGTATTGTGTTTAGTCGATTTAACAAATGATGATTCCATTCCTTATTAATGATATACTAATGGGTGATTTCGTTTTGGTTTATCATGTTCGTATTAGTCACTCTATCTATGAGTACGTGGTTTATCATATACCCATTTGTCCTTCCAAAATCTAACTAAAGTATTGTATATAGACTTAGTGAAGATTGTTGGTGAAAGTCTTTTAATAAGAATTTTTTATTTTTTTATTTTAGAAACTCCAAAATTAAAAGGGAGTAAACAAATTTATTAAAATTTGTGGTTGATTAAAAATTGATCTATTTAATAAATCAACAATTGTGATCTTTTTCATGGTGGATTAGATCGATTAAATAACTTCATAACTATTGTTAATTGAATTCCTACTGTAAATCGTAAACATGTTCAGGATAATTCTCTATAAATAGAGAATTGTTTCTTCATGGGAAAAATAAGAAATAAATCAGATTTGTTGTATGTTTCTTTAAAAGCTTTGTTGTATCATATGAGGTGAAATTGTCTAAAACCCTACAACAATTAAAAGGGACAAATATCACTTTAAGGATAGTGAAATTTTCACGCCTCAAAGGAATTCTCAAACTAGTTCTCCAACAAAATCAACCCTAGAAAATGGTAGGGTTTGGTCGAGCGATCCGGGTCGGTCCAAACTTGACTTTGAATAAGCCTAATTATTAAAATCGATTATAAAAATAAAAATAGGAAATTATATGAACCGTACATGTCAAACTAAGTAGTCATTTACTTATTATTCATCCAAAAGAAAATGTAATTGTTAAGGGAGATAAAGTTATCAAATTTAAGATTTATGTATATATGGGGTTGTATCTGGAAAAAGTGATGTTAGAAGGTTGTCTTACGGAGTAATTTGGGTTGTTGATTCACTTGATTCAATGATTTAAATTCATCTACGTCATTTAATGATTTATAAGGGGTGTAGTGAACAGAAGTTTATTCACAAATGGGAGAGTTGTGTTTATTGCCTTTACAATGAGCATAGATTTGTTCTCGTGCGATGTTTTGGGACCTTTGTTGATGATAGTAGTGGGTTGTGATTGTGGTGAAATTGAGCTGGAGAAGGGATTTTGAAATGGACATTTTGTGTGGGCCTTGTACATACATTGTTGGAATAATCTCATTACTTCGTACTAGGTACACATGGATCAACCTATCATGTCCCAAAATATTACCATGTCCAAAATATCAGTATCCTCTTCAACTTTTCTAAGGCCAACATGTAATGTTTTTCCAGGGTGTGAGTACCACACTTTTTTTTTTGTGGGAAGGAGAGGTTGTGGTCTCCGGCGCATCTACACGCGATTTTATTAATATGAAATAAGGCTAAGTAGTCATCACACGGGGGATAGCCCAACCCCTTACATCATCAAGTAAAAGATCAACTACACCCTCCGGTGGGTCAAAAAATACAATCAATCCAATAGGAAGGTCCAAAGCAAAACTAGCTAAAAAAATATTCTACTCTATTTTCCTCGCGGAAGGCATGCCGAAATTGGATATTCCAAAATCTCTTCATATAGTCATGACACATGCTTACCAGACTGGAAAGGGGACGGTGAGTGGCTAAGCTGCTTTTGATGAGTTTGATAACCGATAGGGAATCCATTTCAAAGATTACCGATCGGAAACCCAACTCCCAAGCAACCTTAAGCCCATGCCCCATACCTCATAGCTCGGTCATGGGAACAATACATATACCAAGGCTGACACCAAAACCACTCACCCAATCACCTGCTTTGTTTCTTACCACACCCGCAACATTGGCAAACCCGTCTTTGCTCCTAGCACCATCCGTGTTAAACTTCACGTAATCATCCGGGGTGGACTCCAAGCAACTTTGACCGTGCTCCTCCGTATACTCCTATTAATCCGGCTCCTCCTGCTCCAGGCCTTGGAAAAATCTTTAGTGACCACTTGGATAGTCCGGCCTCTATTACCAACAAAAGTGTTGTTGTTGAAGACGGCATTGTTCCGCCACTTCCAAGTCCTCCAGATGCCTAATGCAAAAAATTCACTCCACAAGATATCATCATTAAAATGCATAGTAGAAGCAATATTGCTTCTTAGACAAGCGGGGAATTGTGTGGAGAAGAAGTCCTCAACGTAGGATCCTGCACGCATAACTCTCCACATGGAGTTAGTGCGATGGCAGTCCCTAAACAAGTGGAGAAGAGATTCCGTAACGTGGCTGCAGTGCATGCACACGTATTACTGATATGTCTTCTCTTGCGCTCCTCGTTACTTAAGATTGTACCCTTCAAAAGCTTCCAAATGAAAGCCTTCACCCTCTCTTGGACATGCAAGCTCCAGACGGTCTTGAAAATATTGCCTTCACTGTGTTGGAAGTCATCGGCTCCGGTGAGAAGATGATACGATGTTGACGTCGAGAAGTCGCCGTCTTGAGTGAATTGCCACCCTATCTCATCAGTGAGCATGGGGGTTGTAATTTGAGAATCGCCGAGAATGAACCCAATGAGAGGCTTAGTAGCAACAATCTATAGCAAAATCGACCTCGACAACAAGTCCTCGAAGCTACGCCAGTCCCAACTATTTTCATCGGTTCAAAAGATGTTAACCTTTCTGTTCAGGTCAGCTGGGGATATCGGATGAAGCGCTAGACTACTCAGGGGAGTGTCGTCAATCCAAGTATCAGTCCAGAAATTTATATTGTTCTCATCTCCTAGGATTCCTTTAGCACCCTTCGATACAACCTTGTTCAAGCCTCTATTGATGCATTTCTAGGCATGGGAGTCCACATCACTCACTCTTTTGTTATTGGATAGCTATTTATGCTCCAAGACATTAACCCATAAACCTTCACTGCCCTTCAGGAACCTCCAAGCCATCTTACCCAACAGAGCCAAATTGATCTCAGACATGCTGCAAATGCCTAGACCCCCTTTCTCTTTTGGTAGGCAAATGTCTCCCCATTTAATGGTATGCATCTTCCTACGACCATCCAAATATCCCGAAACAAAATTCTGGAAAATTTTGTCAATTTCATCACAAACGTTAACCGGAAGAGTGAGGGAGGACATGGTGTGGATGGGTATTGAAGTAAGGACAACTTTCGTTATAGTAACCCAACCCGCAAAACTAAGGGTTTTACCTCTCCATCCGTTCAGCTTATGGTTGATCCGGTCTAATAAGGTCGAGAAGGTGGCTTTGGAAACACGACCTTGGAGGAGGGGGCACCAAGATAATTTCCAAGGTTCTTAGTGACCTCCACACCTCTAAGTCTCTCAATACTGACGCAAAGGTCTCTAGAAACGTTGGAAAAAAAACAAATATTTTAGACTTCTGGATGCTAACTTTATGACCCGAGGCATTGCAGAAGATACCAATGCACCTAATAATGACACGGATTTGAGCCAGGGAAGCTTTCGCAAAGAGAGTTATATCATCTGCAAAAAAGAGGTGAGAGAGCGGTGGACCCCCACAAGAGAGTAATGGGCTTCCAATCACCATTCTCCACATATTCTAGAATAAGGTGACTAAGCCTCTTCACACATAACACAAAGAGGTAAGGGGAGATCGGATCTCCCTTTTTGATGCCTCTTTCCGAAATAAATTGTTTTGTCACTTCCTCATTCCAAATAACTTGCATTCTAGCAGGGTGACACACTCCTGCATCATTCTTCCCAAGCCGGGGGAAACCCGCCTCCAGAATAGTATCCTCTATAAATTTCCACCTCACTCTGTCATAAGTCTTTTCAAGATCAAGATTTAGAATCATCCATTGCTTACTAGTCTTCTTCTTTCTCATAGAGTGAACCACTTCTTGCATGAGAACGATGTTATCCTGAATAAGATGACTTGGAATGAAACTACCTTGAGTAGGCCCTACAAGTTTACCAATGATACTTTGCAATCTTCTCACGAGCACCTTGGTAATGATCTTGTAGCTCACGTTACATAAAGCAATCGGCCAAAACTAACTAATAGCCTCTAGTTTCCCCACTTCTCTAACATCTAAATAACCAAGTTCTTCTTTCAACATTAATTATAGCACGACCTTACATGGTAATTATAGATCATGGTCATTGTAAACCTCAACTTTCCTTTCGCTATAACCTAATTGAGAATCAGGGTTTGAGTAAAACTCCCCCCACTTAAAAAATCTCAAATGTATAAAGGTACATGCATTAACATAGAACCAAATTTCCATATTAAACAAAGAAACGTCTCAAATAGAGACATAACTTTCTATTAAACAAATGATGTAGTGTCCACAATATTCAATCAACAAAACCAGTATCTAAACACTTGCATTGGTTATGTCACCAAATTCAGTCAATAAAGTAAGCTATAAACAAAACACACTCATTGATATCTACAACTTAATAAATAAAAAAATTGGGACCACACAGATAGAGGATTGTTTTCACCCATATAGTTCTTCCCTTAAAACGAATTTAGGGTTCAAGTCGAACATGATTTCTGAATGAAAGTAAAAATGAACAATCAATCAGATGAAGAACAAAATCAGGGAACGAAACAAGAGCTAGGTATTAACTTACCTTAATCGCTCTCTGATGTTTAATGAATTAGGGCTTCGATTTGGGATTTTCCTTTTGGAAGATATTTTTGTGTTCGATGTGTTCTTAGTTAATGAAAGGTCGAAGAGGACATTGTTTATATCCAAAATTTCGGTTCATTGGTTTTTCATTTATAACAAAAGCCACTTTGGTTGATGAATCTAGACATTTTAACGAATCGTGTTGGTTTAAAGGGGATAATAACAAAGTATTTGAAAGTGTGCCCCATTGGTGACAAAAATGACGGATGAGGATGAGGTGTTAGTCTGTTAACGGCGTGCATTTAACGTTATCCTATACAATTAACGATTTAAGGGGTGGTTAAGTGCAATTAACTCCATTTAGCAAGTGATTTCTATAATTTACTATTTTAGTAACTGTAATATAATGTTATAGTTACGTGTTTGTATTGACTGTACAATTAAAAAAAATGAGATGACTTGATATATTTTAATGAAACTTCTAAGAGCATATATGATTTTGGGGCATGTTTACTTGTAGTTTATTTGTGTTTCATTTAGTTTATAAACCCTGAGTTTAATTTTTGTAGGTGTTTACTTGGGAATTGGTTTATTTTTCTACGAGTTTATTTGGGTTTATAAACCACTCAACACACAAAGGTTATTTTTGCTTTGATAGGTTTATTTTTGTTTAAACCCGATTTTGACCATGTGATTTTCCATCCCGATATTGTTTATTCTTCCTTTAGTATTCAACGTTATTGTTCAAGCTTTTTAGGGGCATGAGTGTCTTTGAAGTAAAATAGACCCAAAAAATACTCCAAGTAAACGGACTTACGTTGTTTATCTATATAAACCCGTGGAGAAATAAACCCGAAAATAAACTATAAACACATTTTTTAGTTTATAAACCAAAAAATAAACCAATGTACAAGTAAACAACCCCTTGATGAACTATATTGAAATTTATATTCGTCAACTCTTGAATTGGGAGAAGATTAAAGATACACACAAAAATGACGACGACCCCATAAAAGAAAAATAAGAAATTTTGATTGGCGTCCTTGTGCTTTAGGGTTTTTCGAATTTTGTCCATCACTTTTTCAAAGTTTTGTCGGACTCCTCAAACTTTCTTTCTTTTTTAATTTTGCCCTGTCGTTGTTACCCTCATAAAAATTAAAATAAATTAAAAACAAGCAAAATAAATAAAAAAGCAATATTCAAAGAACTGGGGAAGAAGACTCGAACGCATAAACTTGAAAACTTTCTCTTCCTCTCTAAAGGATCGAAGGAAACATCTGGGCAACCTTAATCTTCTCTCGAACTAACTCCGGCCTCAAGGCTCTGTTCTTTGTCCGATTTCGAGTCTTTGTTCTTTGTCCGATTTTGAGTATGGGAAACCCTAATCTCCTCTCGAACAAAATCGAGCTTCAAGACTCTATTCTTCGCTAGATTTGAGTCTTTGTTCTTTGTCCGTTTTCAAATTTGAAATTTCAGTGCTCTGCCCTCCATGCCTTTCGAAATGAGATTGGGACATAGTGAAGTTGTCAAACTAATATTTGTCATCCATTGACCTGGTTGTTGTAGAGACACATTTAGATTTGACTCATAAGTAGGACTTTCAAATTTTTTTGTTGAACAAAACACCAAAATCAATTAGATGTAAAGAACAATACATCTAGTTGATTAGTTTAGTGGAGAACAAATAATTGTTCTTCACTAATAACTTTAAACGTCTCATTTCTAATCATACCTGAATCACACAATATGTGACGTGTATTAAAAAATTATAAAGTTTGTAGTGAAAGCCTTTTTAGCTATTTTTCAACATTCACAAACAACTTAATATTATTTTACATCTATAAAACACCCACTTCAAATATCTAATGTGGAATTTACTTAATACCTTTCTTTACAAATTACAAATATAACATTTCCAATGATCATTTTTGTCAATATCTTTTATTTTTTACTTTCAAATACCGGTTCCTTTTTCCCTTTTATAAGGCTCTATTTTAACCAAACAAACACCATTTCATTACAGATGTACTTTATTTAGTATATTTTACGAAATACCGTTTTTCTTCTTCCCCTAAAAATTCCAACCAAATACCGTTTATTCGTAACTTCATCGTACTCAAGCTTTATACCAAATACCGCTGCCTTTCTTTTTCTTATGGATATCTATACTAAATACCGTTTCGTTATAAATATCAAAACTTATACCAAATACGGTTTCATTTTCTTCCCTATAAAAATTCCGACCAAATACCATTAATTAATACATCTATATGTCATGAGAGCAATGATTTATTATTTTTAATACTCTACGGTAAACTATTAGTACAATCATCTCCTATGAGACAATCGCCCTAGAGCATCATTTCGGATGAGATCGTCCACCTCGGAGTGATCACGGACGAGAACGAGGGAGAGTCATGACCTAGTGCCGCTAATTTACCAGCCACTATGTTGACTTCCTGAAGACATAAAAACCTAGAGCAACCATTTATGTTGTCCCTATTAAAATAACAAAAGTTAAAATATATTAAATATTTTTTACCCTACTAAATCTTATATCTATTAAAGCAGAAGCCTCTATTGCTACGTGCAACGTCATGTTTCTCGAATCCTAAAAAACTATTATTTTAATAAGTGATTTCTAAATGTTATTATAAATTGAAAATTGATTTCTAAACTTTTTTAAATATTTAAATAAATATTTTTATAAAAATAGTTTTTAAATTTTTACGGATTTTTTTTACCAACAAGCATATCTTAACAAATCAATTTAAAAATATAATTAATTATAAGAGATAAATACTAAAAACATAATTAAAAAATCATAGTAATAATTATAATTTCATTCTCCAGATTTTTATTTTACAAATATACAAATAAAATAACTATTAAATATTTATTAAAATTCAACCCGCACAAAGTGCGGGTAATACACTAGTACCAATTATCCTAAAGAGTACACTGTACAGACAATATTAGGAATATTCCATAAACATTTTAAAAATATATAGCGTAAATATTACGACCTACTCCACCAATCAAATTTTAAAGAAGAGAATCGCTCACTTTAATTACAAAATATTATTTCATTTTCAAATCAGCAAAAAATAAATAATAAATAATAATATAGAAATTTGATTTGACCTAAAAATTGAAACGAATCTTACCACCGCATTTGGGGTGTCGTCTGTCCACCGCCACTTCACTATATAACCCTCCGATCCTTCACTTTTCTCCATTGCTCTGCTCATTTCAACTCCACGCAAATCACTCGCAACACCGAAAACACAGCGAACTCAAGAAGATGTCGTGGCAAACTTACGTAGATGAGCATCTCATGTGTGAGATCGAGGGCCACTTCCTCACCTCCGCTGCTATCATGGGCCAGGACGGCAGCGTCTGGGCTCAGAGCGCCAACTTCCCTGCGGTTTAACTTCTCTTCTTTCTCTCGATTTATATGTCATCGTCTAGGGTTTTAGTATACTACACGATCCGAGTTTCGTTTGCTTTTGTTGTTCTTTGGTGGTTATTTTTTTAGCACCGTGCTTATGAAGATCTAGATCCGGATCTCTAGAATTGATCCGATCGGGGTCGGGTTTTGAGGATTAACATGATCTTAAGATGAGTTAAGGTCTGAATTTTGAGAAATTTATAAGTTGCTTGATGACTGCTTGAATTGGTTTGTTTGACTGCTTGTAAAGCGGAATTCTGGAATTTCTTTTTCAATTTGACTTGGTCTTGCTGCTTTGTTGAAGTTTGTGTTTTGGAACTGGATTCCGTTTGCGATCAACTGTGGATCGGGTGGTTGAAAAAGAAGTAGAATTGTAGGTCGGTTTTTGCTGATCATCAAGCGGATGTATGAATTTTGAAATTAAAACCCTTTGAAGGTGACAAGTTTTGATCTTTGAGGTCTTGATTCAACTCTCGGTTTGAATTGACCGTCTAATTAACAAAGTGATTGTAACCAATTTGTATTAATGAGGATTAATTTGACATGGGAAGTTGTTTTCTGGATTCAGATGATTTTGACGATAACTAATAAGAACTGTGTTCTCTTGGAGCACTTAGGCATATCGGTGACAGTCCCGAACATATTTCTTTGTATATGATATAGTGATATATACTTTAAATTACATAGCAAGTGAACTTGTTTTATCTCTTTGACAAATGATGTTTATACATGATACTGAATAGCTGTGTATGTTGCTATGTACTACAGTTGAAGCCTGAGGAGGTGACTGCCATCCTCAATGACTTTGATGCGCCTGGATCACTCGCACCTACTGGTCTGTACCTTGGAGGCACCAAATACATGGTCATTCAAGGCGAGCCCGGAGCTGTCATCCGTGGAAAGAAGGTATGGTTACACTCCAACCAACTTACCATGCAGTGTGTAGAAATACAAATGTATTTGTAATTTTAAGCTAAAGAAGGAATTCATGACCTAATAAGTAAACTATGAAGCACATACAGGTTTTCCGCGTAGGACCCTTTAGGAAACATGGAAAGAACTTATCTAAGCAAATTACGAAGCACGATTTTTTTCCCGTGATGGGCACCTTAGAAAACATGGAAATTTTTAGGGCAAACCGACATGATGTCGCCTTTCTTATTTTGTTTGCTATTTAATTCTGTGGTGAATGTTAGGCATTTTTTCTCCTGACAATTATATCTTTTTTTATTACACTTTTAATGAACTTTTTACATTAGTTTGTGTTAATATATGTCATAGGTTCATATGACAATTTGCTAATTTTTATTTTTGTTAGATCGTAGAATTTTAAGTGAGATAATATATATGAATATATATATATATATATATATATATATATATATATATATATATAGATCCTGACTCATATGTAAACAACTCTTACCATGCTATTTAATTCTGTGGTGAATGTTAGACATTTTTTCTCCTGACAATTATATCTTTTCTTATTACACTTTTAATGAACTTGTTACATTAGCTTTGATTCTGTGGTGAATGTTAGACATTTTTTCTCCTGACAATTATATCCTGACTCATATGTAAACAACTCTAACCATGCTATATATATATATATATATATATATATATATATATATATATATATATATATATATATATATATATATATATATATATATATATTACTTTGCTCCTTTGATTCTCCTCTCGACTCAGTTTTCCGTGTCGGTTTCCATCTATGCTCTTTGAAAATATTAAAGACATCTTTCAAAGAAGAGATGAGCTTTCGTGTGAATAATAATTCAGTTATCACAATATGGCTATAAGACATGAGAAACCCTATTAATATACTCAGAACTTGATACAATTCTATCTTGGAATGTGGATGTTTAGGGTCCCGGCGGTGCAACAGTGAAGAAGACAAATGCTGCCTTGTTGATTGGTCTCTATGACGAGCCCATGACTCCTGGACAGTGCAACATGGTAGTGGAGAGGCTTGGTGACTATCTCATTGAACAAGGTCTTTAGATGCTCTACAAGGTATGCATGGATTCTGATGATGTGTTGTTAAATCATATCTGTTTCATACGCAAGACGGAGTAAAATCTTGTAAATTTCGAAACTTACTGTCTTAATTGTGGGTTCTGCAGTGAATGAATACCTTGCATGGAGAAGGGTCTGCTGAGCCTCAATAAGGTGATATCTGCAAGGCCGCTTCCTTGTATTGGTTTTCATGTTGTGTATGTTGGATGCTTTTGAAGCAATTAGCATATATACATCTCCTGGGGAGTTTTGTGCTTTCGTATTCATGCACTTTTTCTGGATTGGTTTATACATTTGAAAACATGTGCTATGTTGCTGAGAGTGCTTCTAAATATAATTTGGAGTGGGGTGTTTTCTGAATTATGCCAATTGTTGTTACATCTTTTTGTCTTTTTCGCTTATGGTTTAAGCTTTGGTTGATAACAATTAGGGAATTAACCTTTTTTTTACTGCCCTCTTTCCTCTTAGGATTGATAATCAAACACAATCACCAGTTCTTTTGTAGTTATATTAGGATAGATTCCAAAGTCAATAACTGAGGTCACTCAGAACCTGCACAGCCAAATCACAGAGAGAATGAAATGATAAGATGTGCTCCTCAGTACCTAGTGTTTATAGAATATTTCGAGCCCAACTGTTCGACAGATAGATTTTTTATGTCCTTAGCATAGTGTTCAGAAGTGGCTATTACTCTTAGTATTGACTGTGTGTAGATGCATGAAGTGTATGAAACACATGATATAGATTCGCCTCATATCCGTACGTAATAGGCGAATGAATATGGACATCAGGCATGGGTTTCATTCATATCTATATCACGTGTTTGTTTTATTACGGGTGATATCTATTGTTTGGAATACGTTTGATATCGATACAAATGAGAAGTGAATGCTAAAGCCAGTGCTGTATCTGGGCATCTGCAAGACTCCTGATTAAGTATTGCTTGTGATTTGTAATCGTTGTTGGTGACATGGCGGATTAAGTTGCTATTACACGTTTGAGCTGTATGGAGTTGCCTCCAAGTTAGGTTAACTTCACCATATGATGTCGAAGGTTCTGTAATTGTGAGCCATAAATAACAAGCTCACCAGTGCTGCATTAATAGCGCAATCATGTGGGTCAGTCACATTTTGCTGCATTCGGATACCCGTAAAAAGCGTCAAGCGCATCCATAAGGTACGATGAGGTGGTTTTCGTGACGGATATGGAAGGGGCGACGATATACGGTGAGACAAAGGAAAAACATGTCACTGTGAAGTCATGAAATCCCCAGATGACCAGATCTATACGCTTGCATCAATGTGTTTGTATGATTGTGCAAGTCAGGTTTGAGCCTTTGAGTGTTACATACTCTAAATCGGGATGGCCCACTTGAATCCATAGCTAAAGACCCCTTTACTCGGACATGTTATACCTCTTTATCACGTTAACTTGGGGACGATAAGGTTGATATTTCATACGAGAAGTGATTACCAAAGGCACACTAGAAGTTGTTGGTATAATTTATATTTGTTAAAATGGTTAGAATGGGAAAGGTCAAGAAGTTTCTAGATTAGTGTTGATCATGAAGAATGTCAGTTGTTAAGTTTTAGAATTCTAGATTAGTCTCGGATTGGACTAGTAATAGTATACTTTGAGATTTGTATAGGTCGTTACTTTTGGTACTAATCTCAACCGACATTCACCTCATATATATATACACGTACTGCTGTTTACAAATGAACCCTCTTGTTTACAAATGAAACAAGAGGGTTCGATACAGAAGTGAGGTTTGCGAGTGTGAGTGCGCAACAAAATACCCGCATATATACTCGGTGTGTCGGGAACACGGAGTTTTCCTCAAAGAAATTGGTTAATGTTTTGATTTTTGTATAAGTTGTGAAAAAGTTCAATATTTTAAACATATTTGAAGTTGTTTTTATATAAAACATCAAAAGAAATTGAGGTAGGAAATGGCCAAATATAAACTTATGTATTTTCGTTTTAAAATATACTAGCGTTAATGAGATACGTTTCTATCAGTAAATGTTCAGGTACGGCCCTTATATTGCGGTACGGTCGTACGGCCGACCGTACGGGCGACACGTGTCCCGGGAAATTATTTTTTTTTTTTTCGGAAACTAATGAAAATTTATTTGAACTACCATGTTATAATTTATGCACTATTCTCCTATAAACTTTGAACTATTCCCATATAATCCATGAACTATTACTTTTTAATATAATCCATGAACTATTCTATTATAATTCATGAACTATCCCATAATAAGTTTTGAACTATTACTTTCATTCCTTTATAAATTTTTACACTTTAAACTATTCTATTATAATCCATGAACTATCCCATAATAAGTTTTGAATTATTACTTTCACTCCTTTATAAATTTTGCACTATGAACTATTCTATTATAATTCATGAACTATCCTTTTAGAAGTTATGAACCATTACTTAATAAGTTTTGAACTATTACTTTCATTCCTTTATAAATTTTACACTATGAACTATTCTATTATAATTCATGAACTATCCTTTTATAAGTTATGAACTATTCCATAATAAGTTTTGAACTATTACTTTTACTCGTTTAAAAAAAAAAAAAAAAATCCGGGACACGTGTCGGCCGTACCGGAATAATGGGTCTTACTTGAACACTTCCCCGTTTCTATCAAATATTATATATATATATATATTTGACTAGTCAATATTATATTGAATGAACATTCAAAATAGTTGGTTCATCACAAAAATAGTTCTGTAGTTGATTGAGGATGATTTTAGCATTTCTCCGAACAATGCTTGTGAATGGATCTGAAATCTTAATATTCAACTTAACATAAAAAAAAGAAATTGAGTATCAAGATTTCATGGACCTATCTCCTAAGCTTGAAGAACCGTTGTCATAGTAAGACACTGTGACCGGTGTAACTACCATCTTGAAGACTTGTTTCACATGTTTATCTCTTTTTAGTAAACAAATAATTACAAAAATCGATAGGTTGATATGGACCAAAGTTAATAACATTAGTCTTCAAAATTGAAAAAGAAAATTTAATGACCTCCTACAGGAAATTAAAAACAAAATTGAACATGTTTGCATGTTTTGTAACTATTTAGATGGGCATCTGGTTCTTCAGAAACAAAATCATTTTTATTAAGAGTATATTGATTCTCGTAATAAGGTACTCATTTTCATTAAAAATCAAATCCATGAGTAGAAAAGTAATATCATTAGAAATACGATAACTAATATACAACAACAAAATAAGGACATTAGGGGGATTAAGTTGGACAAACCAAAATATAGTTTTCATAAACTTAACTTTAATTGATCAAAATTAGATTCCGAAATAACATCCGAAAGAATAATTTAGGTTTAACTACTTATATTAGATAGATCAATGTAACCACTTTCTGTTATTAAAAACATAAAACTAACCGGTTAATAATAATGTTGCACATACTCAAAGGGGAGTGAAGATTAGCCTATTTTACTTGTAGTGAAGAGGATAATATTTATCCTTTCTTTTATTTTATATCAAATTTACGTATTTTTCCTTACATCATTTTCTTTTCTAATTTTTGTTCCTTACCTTTGACTTGGTGTAATTTGTTAGTTTTGGATTTTTTTTGGTTAGTAATGTTCTACTTGAATTTGATATTTGACACAACTTTTTGTTATTTTAATTAGATTTAATTATTTTCTAATTGTTAGTTGAAAATTTATTTAATTCATCGCCGGTTTACAAATAAAATGTTGGATTCTAAAATCTCACGCGATCCACCTGCATCATCTAACTGATGTAAATGAATTGAGTAGATGTGAAACCCTTGATAAGATAAATCGGTAGATTAATGATTTTGGGTCACGAATCAGAGAATAAACAAGGTCATTCACCTGTCATCCGACCTATTATCGTCCTTATCACATATCTTATGAGATTCAAAGACGAAGATTGCATCGGCTCCACAAGATCAACACTCTTGTGGGAAGTATGGGCCATGTCGGTAGACGCAACTTTAGGTATGGGACACAATTGCTAAGCATTTGAAATATATATCACATATGCAACCAATAAGTTGCGTTTGGATAAGACTAAACATGTGAATACCTAACCAAAGTAACGAGGATGTGTCCACGTAGTGAGTTTACTGATAACCAAACACCTCCTTTTGAGGATTTGGTTTGTATGCTTTGGAATCCCAAGTGCTTCGTCTCCTCCTTATCCTCACTTGTGTCTTTATTATATGAATCAAATTTGTCTTGAACTACACAAACTATAGGGAACATGCACATTAAATTATGAAATTTTTGTATTTTTTAATATTTTAGTGACATTAATTTGCCCACTAAATTCGTCTTCTCCATGGACCTAATCTCCTAAGCTTCCACATACCCTTTTGGGTTTCTTATATAATTATATTATATAGTTTGCACGATAAGTTAGGTACACGATTTTGGATTATCGAATTAAGTGTTTATTTAATATTGACATTGTTTAGTTTTTATTTTAATATCACTTATGTTAAAAAATTATGATATTGTGTCGACTAAACATGATATTTAGTAAATAATGTTTTTGGATCAAACAATTTTCACTATAATCATGCAAAGATTAAGTATTGATGTTTTTATTAAATCAAATAAAAAAAAACTATAATAAACATATTATAAAAGTAATTTAAGATAGTTTTATTTTATATTTTGAAATATATTATACAATTTTTTATTTTTGGAACTAGGTTTTCGTTAGAGTTTGATTGAGCTATTTCGTAAAATTATTTTTATTCTGATTTTAAATCTTATCAAATTCGAGATATAATAAGGATACCAATCTCACAAAATCATATACTCTACATTAGATAAGATCCGACTTTGTTAAAAAAATAAGGTCCAACTAAATCGGATACAAAAAATTGTGAATCCTTGTATATGAATATATGATATTTGTATACCATATAAGGTTTAGAATGATAATGATAGGATACCTTATAATTCTTTATAAATACACAAAATCTCACTATTTATAATATGTAATTACTCAAAAACTCATTATTCATAATGATGAAATATTTGATAACCTTATGTAAGATATTCACTATCACACCTTCTTAATTAGTCTGGAGGTTGGGAGGATATCGCCCAATAATGGGTCACGACTTATTCCCGTCACGGATGTAGAGCGTCGAAGCCAATCGAACCGGGAGTTACTTATCAACCTTTCAAAAAAAGAACTTAAGAAGATACGTGAGACGGATGAAGACGCTAGTTTGTGTGGGTGGTGGAGGCTTGGTTATGGTAGCATAGACACACAAACACACGGAGGTAATAGTAAAGAGACGTTTTATGGATTAAGAGTTGGTTATTAGGGGTTTGACGGGGTTTAAAGTTACTTAAGGGATGAAAATGCTCTAAAATCTTCAACTTCCAAGTGTTAAATTACGAAAATTTCGAAAATAAAAGAGATGGACTTTTAAATAACCAAACGAACCTTTTTTTTTTTTTTTTTTTAGAAAAAATGGTATGTTTTCGGTTCGGCTTCGCCTACATCCGGATAGGGGTATGTAAAGTAGTGGTCCATCTACGGGGATACCCTCCCGATAACAATTTTTCCATACATGTCTCCATGAGGATTTGAACCCGAATCTCCGGACTAACACTAAAGGAGTCTAGCACCACGAACCTTGTATTATGTTCATAATGTTTCATTTGAATACCGTCTTGGTATATAATTACCAATATAAATGTAAATCTCATTAGTCATAGTAATAGAATAATACCTCATAACCCTTTATAAAAGCTAATAGTATACAAATAGGGTCAAACATAGATGATTCAAAAGAGCAAATTTCCATATACCTCACAAATGGTAATAATTCTACCCTAACCCCTTTTTCAGGTATTGTTTCCAAGATAAGAAACCCAAACATTTCAAGAACTCGAAACAAATTCTATTCTTTTAAAACAAAAGATTAAAAAAAAACCCATAAAGAGAAAGTGACAGACAGCTTATATAAGAAAACACCAAAAAAGTAAAAAAAGAAAACGTATGATGAGTCAGATAAGGATACCTTTCAGACATTGGATCTTATCCTCTATTTCTTGTAGATTGGGAAAGTAAGCTAAGGGATTTCAATTTCAAACCATTTGCTATATGATAACGACACCCAAAAGCGGCAATTTTTATTTAATATTATATTTTATTTTTCGCCTATTTATATATGCTTCATTTCACGCCTCTCTCATATTGCCTCTTCAAACTTCTTGTCTCATCCTTTTCAACCCTAATTTCATCTTTCTCAAATGGGTATTCAAGATCTTCATGAAATGGATAGCTCTGATTCCATTAGCTCTTGTTGTACTAAACAAGATTCATCATCTTCTTCTTCTTCTACATCAAAAATCACAGATCTAGTCGATGATGCATCTTCATCTTCTCCAGATAACTCGTCCGCCATTAATGGTCCTCTATTTGAGCTTTCTGATCTCAAGACCCAGCTCCCAATCAAGTAATCAATCAAATCTTACTTTTTTTTTTACAAATCTAGTCGATTGAATCATTTATACTGATGGGTTTTGTTTCAGGAGGGGGCTTTCGAAATATTACGCAGGAAAGTCTCAATCTTTTACATCATTAGCAAGTGTGAAGAACTTGGAGGATCTTCCGAAGAAGGAGAATCCATATAACTTGAGGATGAAGCTTTGCAGGAGTTTTGCCGAGGGATTAGATAGTCAACAACAAATGAAGAGGTTTTGCAGTCCAAAACATGGAATTTCAAAGAGGGTTTCTGCGAGTAGTTCTTTTCTGTCAACAATGGTGGGGAGGGACGATTTGCTTTCTATCTGTAATATGCCTCCTATACCTATTCAGAAATAGGTTGTAAATTACTAAAAAAAATGTTATTAATTGATTTTTAATCTTCTTTTTTGAGGGCTTTATGTTAACTTATGTTTGTATACTTATACAACAAGAGGAAATTCTACTTCAAAGAGTTTTTTAGTTGTTAATCTTATGATTTACATTGCACTTATACTAGGCTAATTTGGATGATGATAGAAATTATCTTTCACCTAATTTGTAACTAAAGTTTTTGAAGAATATGTCATCATAGTACAAACATCAAACAAGTATTCAATCGACTAAAAAAAACCCTAATTCGGTTTAGGCTTTTGGCATGACCCTTATGAGTAACATACCTTCTCTATTCGACCGTTTTCACCGGATTTTTCGATTTTGTCTCATTTACGAACAAATGTGTTCATAAATATTTACGGACTAACTATGTCGAATATAATCTAATTAGCGTTACTTTAAATTTTTCGCGAGGATTACATGTTCTTGTGCATTCATCTAGGTGTTATGTACCATCTACAGGCCAGTTTGGGTGAGGATTAAGAGAATTATTTAGGATGAAATTGTTTAAGATGATGCGTATGAAATTAAATGAAATGAGTGTTTGGTAAAATTAATATAACTGTGGATAAAATTACGAAAAAGTACGTATTAAATTTTTTTTTTTATAGATGAAAGAGATGAAAAAAATGAGGTGCAAAAGTCAGATTTAAGCCTCAGTGATCTTTATAATCCTTAATCCAACTTAATTACAAAACTCCCATAATCTTTTTAATCTCCTTAATTCTCTTACCAAACAAGATTACGATAATTTTTTTTCCTTTTAATTTCCGTAATCTTAATCTCCTTAACTTTTCCTCCTACCAAACGGAACCTACATAGAAACGAAGAAGATACCGAATATGCAGAACAATAAATAAATACTATAAAGCTAAGAATTTAAAGAAAGTTAATGTTGGTCATGATTTAGGGCGGCAAATATTAAATATGATGTCATATAAATTGTGGATATGAGTTAGTAATATCCTTAAATGTAGCAATCTTGTGGATGAAGGTGTGAACCTTATGAATTGGTCCACATAACGTAAAATCTAAAAAAAGAGGATAGGATAAGATAATTTTGCAAAAGTCTAGAAGAAGCTACAAAAGAAAGCCACAAAACCTTATGGTCCAAAATACATATGTGAACATAATGGTCATATATTGTGTGCTTAAAAGTCAAAACAATACTTAAGGAGTGGGGTTATGCTCCCTATCCAAAGGACATATTGGCTTAAGTAACAAAATTGACACTTTCTTGTAGATGGTAATAACAAAATTCACTTGTTATATTTAACATATTACTATTTAATCGCTTTTAAACATCTATTTCGGTTTTTGACTTGTTATTTGTACTGGCATATTCGATAGAGATTATTGTAGAAGTTTGTAATTTTGAAAACCTATTTGATATTTTATATAATAACTTTTCTAGAATATTAACTTTGTTGTAGTATTTTAGAATTTTATTGAGAATAAGTGTGAAGAGATCGAAAATTTTCCTTCTTTAACCTATTTTTCCTTTTTTATCGTTACTCTCGTGTTATAAAAATAAATTCAATATTTGTCATTTTCAATAAATGTTATCCAAAACTCTACGTATAAATCTATTCCTACCAAACTTCAATCAAAATTTTCATTACCTTTCCAAATTTTACAAAGCCTTTTAATAAACTAATCAATTCAAATAACTACCAAAAAAAATTGTGATTCTTAACACATCCCTATCTCCGTCAATTGAAATGACGATAAATGTTTACAATATATATATTTAGTATGACTTCAAAAAAAAAGCAATCATTAAAGTTCACATTTTTGCAAGTTAGCATGTAATGGTTTCAATCCCTTTGTCGTATGTTGTGAAACGGTGCTTGTCTTAAGAATAGAAAAATATATATTTTACATGAAAATATGGATTGAACTTAATTTTGGGAGCAACAACTATTTTTGCCTCGAGAAATCCTGATTGTAACCAATTTATATAAATTTCTATTTGTTTTGTTTATGCAGAAACGTGATTATTTTTACCTTGAGGAATCCTGAACACTGTCTTTGCACACCGAGAGCGGTGAGAGGTGGTATATGCTACTTTTGACAGTTACATACATATTTTCGCTCATTGACTTTCATGATATCCATATATTTAGTTATTTGTTTATTTATTATCGCGGAGGATACCTATTCCTTTGATTACTTCCTTTATATTAATTTTCACAATCATTTGTATTTATCTTTGTTCGTTCTTTTGTCTTTTGACACCATAAACTCTAAATCCAATATTTTCTACCTTCTCTCATTAACTCAGTTATCTATTTTTACACCCAATACATAAACAATCTATATACCTATACTGAAACAAACGAAATTAATGCTGACGTATCGGCCTCACGATTTTTCTACCAAACTCATGATCAAGCCATCAAATATTTTTTTACTAAATCATAATTATTTTTAGAAAAGTAAACATTATCTGAACTTGATACATAACATTGAATATCATTTTTCGGATAATCACACACAAAAATTTACTTGAACTTTTTCCGTTTGCTAAAACATAATAAATCATTTTGCTAATAATTATTTTTAAAAATCATTTATCATCCACTAATTTTTTAAATATAGTCAAATCTAGGTGAATTTTTTTTAATATAACTTCACCATAACTAAATTTCAAACAACGGTTACACTTTGAGACGTTGTATAAATAGAAATACAACGTTTAAATATTTAATAAATCATACATTTTTCGGCTTTCTAGGTAAGATCAAGTATACTATTTATTCCTATCGAATTAATATCGTCTGTATGTGGGTCGTTGGTCTTTGTGACCTACTCGTATGTGGACGTTGTGGCCTATATATGTGAGTCGTTTACCTATTATACTTGTAAGTTATATTTTATCAATTTAATCACTATACAAAAAATAATTTATTCACAAATATCCATGTAGAGCATAGAGAATAAACTAGTTGATTCTTAAAGCTTTAATAAACAATCTTCCAAAAAAAACTTGTAATTCTTTTATATGTATATATATAATATAATATATGAGATAATTTGAATTATTTTCAATAAGTTTTCGTAGTTTGGATAATGTTGAAGCCCAAATGCGTGACGAGGACAAGGCCCAAATTAGGCCCACTAAGGGATAAGCGAAGCAAGTTGCGTGGATGAATCAAGATACAATCAGGGCTATGGATTTGGGTTATCTTCCCTGTCCACATCGCTCGAAAAGATGGAAGCAGAAACCAAACGCAGGAAGCTCAATCCTCCACCGCGAAGGTCTCTTTCTTCCTATCCTTCATCCAATGATTCTCTTATTTTCGATCTTTTGTCGAATCTCTTTGCATGTGTTGCTATTATTACGGATTAGGAAGAATTTGTTTGTATTATGATTGAATCTACAGCACATGTGAAGATATTATCATACTCTCTTTACAGTTCATTCCTATTCAATGTCGAAATCGAATTGCTTTTTTTCTTGTGAAATTGGAACATTAGGTTGAACGGCTAGTTTTCCATTGCCGTGAATGATTTGCAATCTAATTGCTGTAGAGGGTAGATAATGGAATATATAGTCATCATTATGAAGTTTCACTAAGCTAATCACTACTCAATTAGTTGCTTGAAGGATTATGTTAAAATCTTGTGGTAGAAATCAATCTTATGTGATGCTTATGATCCTTTCATTGAATTGGATGTTCCAAATTCCTAGGTCAACGAAAACTGCGGTTTCTGCTACAGAAAACAATTCCAAGGTACATGATTTCTGTGTGGTTCTGTACTTTTTAACATAGTTTCTCAAAGTGCTTGGCTAACCCTCACAAATTGTAGGTAATTTTGCCACAAAATGCAGATGCTCATCTCAAGCTTCAACAAGCAAGGAATTTCGCTATATCCCAAGCACAACAAGATGGTTCCACTGCAAACTTCAAGATTTTCGATTCCCCATATGGGAACTTTCTTATTCCTGCTGTACCAACCCGTGCCGAGCTGAGGAGTTGATGAAGAGTTATGGACTTATGGATGATTCTCATCTACATCAAATGTATGAGGGGTTATTGTCTAGGGTTCACTAAATTGCAATAATCAATCTGATTTTCATTGTGATGCTAAAATTGTGTTTTTCTACTTTCTATACAGATGGTTGATCAATTCTATGCAAAACTCTTCTGTTGCAATGGGCCTGAAAGCTGCAATGCGGTAAGCTGAATATATTCGAGCTAAAATTGTATAGTTGTTCATTTGGAATATCTTATTAGTGATATTCTATATGAAGCGTAAATGAATTCTATTATGAATGTTCATGAACCCTAAAAATATGTGGATGTTGACATTCATGGATATCTTTATCTGTATGATGCCTAACCCTTTTGTTGTCACATCCTCGTTTTGTTCTCTTTCAATCTGGCTTAATATCAACGCAACTGCCAAATTAACCCCATATTTACTAGTGGTATCCCTTGGCTATCTTATTCGATTGCCATCATATTTAAGGTTCAATACACATCTTTTGTAGAAAATGTGCTTGCAGGTAGGGTGTTCATTTCCCTGTCTGAACCGGACCAGAAAACCCAAATATTTTTCCCTGGACTGGTTGCTTCAAATTCCAAAAGGCCCAGAAAGTGGCCTGCAAAAAGCCCAGCCCAAATAATGGAACTCAATCAACCGGACCTGTACCGAACCAGACCTGAATAACTGGTTCAGACATACGGGTTTTCCGGTCCTGAACCAGTAAACAGTCCCACATCCCGTAAATAATCCATCTCAAATATGTCTTTTCCAGTCTTGTACTTTGATAATCTCTGTTTGGCCAAGCCAGGAAATGTTAGAACTGTAATCTAGATGAACATAGTTCGCATGTTTTTCCCGTCGGCTATAGTGTGGATTCGGAAAGAAAACTAGCAAGTGCGGGGTTACTAGTTAGGTAATATGGATGAACATAGTCTTGTACTTTGATAATCTGTGTGGCCAAACCATGTGCCTTTCCTTTTTAGATACCATAGGGTAAGCACTAAGCATGCCTTGAAAGCAAGCTAACACATGGAAAATGCAGGGTTACTTGTTAGGTAATATGACAAACTTAATTAAATCTAACACTTTTAGCTGGATTTGGTCGTATGTCTACTGAACTTTCCTAAGGATTGAAAATTTGAAATGTATGAGTTGAAGTTAGGTCTTTGCCTCTAGCAAAACACATGCTAACTTGTGCAGGAAAGTAATTTGGAGTTGCCAAAATATGATAGCTAAATTTTCAATTCTTCTGATATATTTCTTTGATTCTTTTCCTCTTTTCTAGGAAAGTTGAAGTGCTTGCTAAATAGTGTTATGTAAAATTAATATTTTTTTATTGGGATTTTCCGGATGATGTAACGTGGTTTGAGTTTTTTCGGATTTTTTCTAAGGGTTTTTTTGTAGTCCGAATGATACCCTTCAACTTTACACAATTCTGGGTTTTGCCCCATTTTATTAAATCTACCAAAAACTCCTTATATTTGATGAATGAAATAAATAAATTAATGACTGGAAAAAAAATAAATAAAACAGATTATATAAAAGAAAGTTCTGCAACTCTTGCAACCTGAGCTGCGAAGAAGAATCGATGAAGATCTGAGCAGCAAAGAGACTTGAACAACGATGACTAAGGTCTTGCAATTGCTTGCAACCAGCCTCTCTACGCCAATCTTTTCGGTAGATCAATCAACGCTTGCAACCTGAACACCGATCACTCACTTGCATCCGGAACAACGATCAATCGCTTGCAGAATGGTCTTGAACAACAATGAAGGTCCAGACTTTGGATCCTAGATTTGTATGATTTAGTACGAAGAATCCCTTGCAATTACCAGTCCTTCCTAGTTGAAATTCCTTTGAATTGTGAGTTACAAATTTCAGATCCTAGATTGCAATTTACAGATTTTGTTGATCCATATGTTTCAAATCCTCCATTCTTTCAGCCTAGATGACGCAATGCGAGCGAGCTACGAGTGCGATATTACTTCAAATCGTCTGTAGCTTAATTGAAATCATTTTGTATTATTCGAGTAGATTGGGTAGATGAACAATATGAATACTGTCAACGATGAATCCACAACATTTTATTTTGAAAATGAAGAAGTTTGTCTTATTCTTGATTGTTGTTGTTTTGCCGGTCTTCTTTAGATGCGGAGACCTCCTGTGTTCAATGGAGGGTAACAAAAATCTTCAAACAATATAATTGTGTAAAGTTGCAAGTTACCGTTCGAATAAAATGTGAAATTGTGTAAAGTTGAAGGGTACAATTCAGACTACTAAAATCTTTGGACAAAATCCGAAAAATCCCCAAATCACTATTTATTTTTATATAATTCGTGCAAAAGTTTAACAAGTCTTGTTAAATAACCTATATAAACAAAACTTAAGTAAAATACTAAAGTTAAAGTCTTGATTTAATCAATTTATGCAACTGTTTATACGATTGATGTTCCTAAAATTCCTCAGTTTTTCGGTTCATGTATTATAATTTACGGAAATGAAATTCATGAAATATATATATACTTTATTTGGTTATCTGCCCTTATCATCCTTGGGGCTTGGATTCGTTTGGAGGATAATATAAAGGGGGACAAGATATTAATTTGAGTAGATTCCATTGCTTGAAACTTTTGTCGTGCTTTTGCCATTTGTGAGGCACTAAATTGACATCTTGATAGCGATCGGTCAAGCCTAAACTTATCTTCGTTTTGATTATTTTTGCCACTGAAGAAGATGAGGTTTGAGACACGGCTTAAACTCAATATTATTGGAAAAAGATTGGCCGACACTAATGTTATTTGACACTAGTGACGTTGCAATATTTTTGGGCTAATTTAGTAGGCTTTTATTAGTTTTTCAATTAGTAAATATACCCCATTAATATTTTTACCGTTAACACAAATCTAAAATCCACATTCTTCCTTCGCTCTTCTCTTCCCGTCGCTTTCCTCTGGGAAGAAGCCTGAATGGCCGCCTCTCCCCTAACGTTGATGGCGCTTTCCTCTGCTTTCTCCCTGTTCTTCAAATCCATGGAGCAATCGATGTCTTCAATCACCGGAATCGACTTGCTAGCAGTTCCAACGAACAACCTCCTCAAATCCGCATTGCACATCACTTCCTTCAAATCCAAATCATACACATCGAAACTCGAATAATTCGCAATTGCCGCAATTAAACTTGATTTTCCGATCCCTGACGGACCGTACAGCAGGTAACCACGTTTCCAAGCCTTTCCAACTCTCTTGTAGTAGCCCCTCCGGTTACGAAACCTGTCAAGATCTTCGATCAATGCCCTTTTCTGAGCCGGATCCTAGGCGATTTTATCAAACGTCGCAGGATGATCCAGGTTGACACAGCTCCAATAATCAGTCCCGTTATAACCGAATGTATGGAGTTTGATCTCCTTCTTCCTCAATTTTATCGATTTCGCCGTTTGTAGGAGATGCGGTAAATATCTCCTAAACACCATCTCCTTGTGCTTCATCTTGAATTTCAGTTCATAATATTTCAGATCCGATTTCAAAACGGTGTTGTGTTTGTTGTTGCTTCGCCTGTTCTGGTGTGGATTATTGATTCACGTAGAAATATGTATGTGTACATGTTTGTTTCTGCAATTTAAAGGCACAAATTAGGGGGGGAGGGTTGGCCGCCGGTGGACTAGTATCTGAGATAGGGGTAGTCATACAAATATATATGTATATATATATATATATATATATGTTTGTTTCTGTAATTTACAGGCACAAATTATGAAGGGAGAGGGTTGCCTTTTTTATGCGATGTAATTTTATGATAGTTTTAACTATCATTAAATGTAACTCTATGGTATGTAATTTTATGGTATTAAAATCTAGTGTAAAAAAATTCTGGTATGACAAAATGCAGTTTTATGGTATGTAACTTTATGGTATGTAATTTTATGGTATGAAAATCTGGTGTAAAAAAATTCTGGTATGGCAAAATGTAATTTTATGGTATATTGTTATTTAGCGCTTTTTTTTTTTACTAACAACGCACATTTGTCCGTAACGGACGTTATTTAGTATTTTTATTAAAGTTGTCCGTCACGGACAAAGTGCATCTGTCTGTCACGGACAACCAGTGGCGGAGCCAAACAAAAATTTAAATTCTGTAATTCAAGGGATTCGAACCAATGACCTACTGGTAGGTCCCTCACTCTTCAACCAATTGAGCAACTACAACATGTTGAACCAATTTACTACTAAAATAATTTTACTTCAGCAGGGGCAAAGGCCATTTGTCCGTTACGGACAAAGGCCATTTGTCCGTCACGGACAAATGGGCATTAATTAGTAAAAACAAATGCGCTAAATAGCCTGGACGGTAATGTATGGTATGAAAATCTTGTGTAAAAAATTATGGTATGACAAAATTCTTGTATGACAAAATTCTGGTATGAGAAATTCTGGTATGAGAAATTCTGTTATGAGAAATTTAGTTCAGAAAATAAAAAAGAAAATATTTTTTTTTAAAAAAGGCAAGAAAAATAATTAAAAATTAAAACTTATACTTATATAATAAATAACAAACATCATTCATTTCTTTCTTTCTAAATAGAAGGGTTAATAACTTTTACCTACTATGATATGAAAGTGGTAAAAAATTTGGGATACACTTTCTTAAACAAAAACTCAAAAAGGTCTAGTATGTCAAATTATCCCAATATTTTTTTGGAAGAGTTGGCAAATGAGTTGGCAAAATGTTAAGGAAAAGGATAATAATTATAAAGGTAATTAATTAGTTATGGAATCCACATTTACACATTTCTCTCTCTCTCTCCTTCTCAATTCTATCTAGACATGGGTCTGGTTTGGACCAAACCGCCAAACCGGCGGTTTGGAGATCAAACCGTCGGTTAACCGCCGATTTGGTCCAGTTTTTCTTTCTTTTTTTTTTTTTAATAAACCGGATAAACCTCCGGTTTGGATTTTGACGGTTTAGGTTCGCAAATTTAAACCGTAGGTTTAGGTTTACGACCCATGTCTAATTCTATCCTTTCCTTCTTTCATCATCGATCAAAGCTCCATATTATTAAGACAAATTGAAGACCATGTAGTCGTCGTCGACCGAAGAACCAAAACAATGACTTAATGTTGATCGAAGCTCCAGATACAATAGTATTTAACCCTAAACCCATTCTATCTTATTGCTGACCGAAGCTCCAAAATAATGGCAATAAAAGGATGGAGTTGAGAAAGTGAACCCGCATAAAATGATGAGGAATGAGAACTGAAGAGTTAGGTTGATAAATAAAAAATTAAAATTGACTTAATGTTGCATTTATGGCTTTATGTTTTCAAGATACTTTTATTCTCAAAATGCCTTTGGAGAAATTGAAGAGCATGTGCATGGTAACTGAAGAGTTAATCCTCCTTCCTTCCAACGACGCTAGAAGAAAACAAGGGTTATACGTTGTGAAGGAGCTTCATCCGAGTTTGTTGAACAAGGTAATTAACACAGTGATAAGTCTTCAAGATGAGCGACTCAATGAACATTGATCTTAATCTCGTTTGATACACTCGACGTACAAGAATAAGGTAATTAACACAGTAATAGGCATAAAATCCGATTCGATTGTTGATTCATAAATCATGGGGCAAACCTCTAAAATCCGATTCGATTGTTGATTCATAAATCATGTTGCTAAACAAGGTTATTTGTCATGACTACACAAAATATATATTGATATGAAGCGTTACATTCAGTTTGCTTGCATAGTTGATACCTAAAATTTAAATTCATATACTGAAGTGTTACATTCAGTTTGCTTGCATGTTTGATACCCGAACGCCAAAATTGAAATGCCTAAGAAACATCTAGAGGTCATCTCTTATAACAAAAAAAAAAAGAGAAGAAACATGTAGAGGTCATCCAAAGGACATCTCCGCTTACTCCTCGTCCTCGTCGTCTAAGTTGATGATATTGGTATGATCAACGTTTGCCGCTTTCTGTTTCTTGGAAGCTGAAATTGGTGTGGTCTGGACCGTTTTGTCAACCGATGTTGGTGTGTCCTCATATTCCATTTTGATCCTCTTAGAACTCGAAGTTGGTGTGCGGTCAAGATTTAACTTTCCCTTAGTACTCGAAGTTGGTGGGCTCTCCCTCTTGTCTGACCTATTAATGTAGTACTTATCTTGTTCAGCAAACTCGGATGAACTCCTTCACAACGTATAGCCCTTGGTTTCTTCTAGCGTCGTTGGAAGGAAGGAGAACTAACTCTTCACTTACCATGCACATGGTCATACAATACGCACACGCAAATGCTTCTTCTTTTAAAAAAGTTATCTTAAAAATGTAAATTCTTAAATGCTACATTAAGTTTTGTTTAATATTTTTATTACCGGCCTAACTCTTCAATTCTCATTCCTCATCATTTTATGCGACTTCACCTTCAAGCTTCGATGGAAGATTACTTTGAATAATATTGTCAAGATCAGCAAGAAATGTTCTTATATCAATGCGTGAAGTGTATTTTCTGTAATTTCTGTATTAATGCGAATAACACATGAACCAAATAAGTAAGAAGTTAGATCATGGCAGATCTTGAAGGTCCGTTGATGGCAATAAGAGGCCCCGGTTAGCAGATCTTGAAGGTCCATTAATGACAACAAAATAATTAAGAGAAAATTTAGTTTATAAGGCACTTTTTGTTTCTCATATATATTAACTAGCCCCCTCTATTTTGGGCCTAAATTTTTAAATCTAAAATAAATTAATTTAAGGGGCATAAAGGTAAAATTAAAATATGATTCCTACAAAATTATCCTCGGTTAGGGTTTATTGTAGTCGTTCCATATTTCAGATCTGAGCTCAAGATGAATCTTCTCGATCAATGGCCGGCTGCGTTTATGGCGGTTTATTGCAACATCGATTTTGCACACGAGCCCAAATCCGAAAAAATGGCTTGAGCCACCGCAGTTTATAGCGGTTTTGTGGCGTTTTTTGCGTTTTCCGACTTTGCAAAACCGCCTAGAGAGCCTCCTCGCCTGTCTGGAGAAGCCGCCCACTCGCACGCCTGGAGAAGGTGGCTGCGTGATGAAACCGCCGATGCAACCGCCCACTCGCACCCCTGGAGAAGGTGGCTGCGTGATTAAACCGCCGATGCAACCGCCCAATCACAAGTTTGGAGAAGGTGCACGCCGGGAGAAGTTGGATGCGTGATGAAACCGCTCACTCGCCCACTCGCCCACCTGAATCGCCGCAAGGCCCGCATCCACATTTTACCAATGTTTAGAGATTTCAACCGATGCGGAGCATGCTGGCCTCGCTGACCATCACTTCGGCCACCAAGGGAGCCGCCGCCTTGCCCTTCCGGGAGATGACGTTGATGCTGCAATTGGGTTGTTTGAAGAAGCTGTTGTCGTTGCTGCAGAATGCATGAAGAAACTGCTCACCTACTATTCCCACAGGAAACTTTATAACCCTAACGGGGTAAAATAAAATTAGGGCCCGTTTGGTTCCAACTCCAGAATCGGAAACGGGATGGAAACGAATCTAGTCAATACGTATACCCTTGTTCATTAAAATCTTTGGAATCATTCCTTGTGTTTTGTAGTAATTGGATGAGAGTTTGATTACTTTTGATACCCTATAGAGTAACAAAATGTGAGGAAGTAATTGCATTTTTCATTAAACATGGGGAATGATTCCATAAAATTTCATGAATATGAATATACATATGGGCTAAATTCGTTTCCATTCCGTTTCCGTTTCCGGAGTTGGAACCAAACGGGCCCTTAAGGTAAATTACAAAAATCTATCCATATTTCATATTTGCATTTATGATCTCAATTTTAGTAAATTTACAAATATGCTCTTGCAAAGTTAATTACATATTTTGACCCAGATTTTATAATTGCAGGAAAGGCTCGGAATTTTGAAAGTTCACAAAATGCCCCAATTTGATTAATTATAGAATTTAACTCAACTTTATAAATACAGAATATAGTCTTTTGTTATAATTATAAATGTGTTTGTGTAACTTGTGGACTCGATGGCCTTGGACTTGTGTAACTCGATGGACTTGGACTTGTGTAACTCGATGAGCTTGGACTTGTGTAACTCGATGAGCTTAGACTTGTGTAATTCGACCTTGGGTAAATGACGGACATTTGAGTTTGTGCAACTCATTTGAGATTGTGTAACTCAACCTTGTGCAAACATTGTGTATAAGCAACCGGACTTTTTGTGTAATTTCAAAATTGACCGATTTTGATAACTACATAATTTGACATTGTAATTGAAATTCTATAATTGGAATTGTGTATTAATATTGTGTAATTGGAATTGTGTATTAATATTGTGCAATTAATGT
Organism: Fagopyrum homotropicum; assembly: GCA_033239125.1. Taxonomy (NCBI): domain Eukaryota; kingdom Viridiplantae; phylum Streptophyta; class Magnoliopsida; order Caryophyllales; family Polygonaceae; genus Fagopyrum; species Fagopyrum homotropicum. The sequence goes on along the minus strand of BSWB01000007.1, from coordinate 7,886,333 downwards.
GTATTAATATTGTGTAATCGGAATTGTGTATTAACATTGTGTAAGTGAAATTCTGCATTAATATTTTGTAGCGGAAAATTGTGTATTGATATTGTGTAAATGAAAGTGTGTATTAATATTGTGTAGCCGAAAATTGTGTATTAATACTATGTATCGACTAGATAATACACAAGTTCAATTAGCCCATCTGGTATAAGAGAGGGAGGGAGGATCTATTGTCCAGAGTTCGATACTCACTATCTATAACAATTCGTATTTTGGATTGGGTATGGGCTTAACTCGTGTGGACATACTGGGCCTGAGCTAAACTTGGGCTTGATTTCAATTAAAATGACCAATTAACACTTTCAATTAATCTTTATTGATAGATAGAGAAATCTGGAAAAATGAGTAAACGTGATTTCATAACTAATTAACTACCTTTATAATTATTATCCTTTTTCCTTTTTTTCTTAACATTTTGCCACCTCATATGTCAACTCTTCCACAAAATATTGCAACATCACTAATGTCAAATGACACTAGTGTCAACCGATCAGTGTCCAATATTATCGGAGATGTAATCGCATACGGTCAACTATGATACTTCTTGTGTAATCTATGGATGAACGTGAATATTTACAAATAAGGTGGGTCGAGTTTGTTCGTTGGGAGTAGTTGTCGTTAGGTAATAGAGGCTTAAACGAGAGTCTAAATATGAGGTTTTTAACGGTCGATATTTGACTTTTTTGACTAACATCTTCTAATTGTTCTTCTTCACTTCGTTTACTTCGCGGTTTTGAGTGTTTCTTGTGGATCGACCTGTTGTGTTTTAAGTTCTCATCTATTAGGGCTCGTTTGGTACGATTCCCATGGAATCGGGAATCGGAATCGGAATGAGTCATACAATTACCTCATGTTTGGTAAGACTTGTAATCGGAATTACAATAATTTTATGGAACGACTCATTCAAATTTTAGAGAAGAAGTTGATTCCATAAATTAAACGTGGGTATCCCATTCCAACATAAACTCATTTTAAATTTTAAACTACAATTACTTATTTTTATTATATATATATACTTGTTTATTTAGTTTCACAAAATAAAAAAAATATTTTTTTATAAATTTTTTTATTGTCCATCAATTAATTTAAATTATATATTTATTTTGTAGAAAAACATGATTTTTGACAAATTTTTTTTAGCTATAATACGAATATTTCATTCAATATATAATGTAACCAGAATGCTCGAAAATAATATATTTGTACAATTAGAAAAAAATATACTTGATAGAAGAAATATATACTTGTTTATTTGGGTTGATGATTGTTTAGTGTTTAATCTTTAAGTTATTCGTTATTTTTCATTTTTTCTTAAATGTAGTTTAAAAAATAACGTATATTTACATGATAAACATTCACACATATATCATCAAATATGATACGATTTCTCGTTGCATAACTCATATAAAATAAAAAACATGTGTTAAAAATATTTTATTCAAACATCATACTAAACACCAAGTATCAAGAATGACTTATTCCAGTCATTCCGATTCCTGATTTCAACCCCATTCCTACAGTCATACCAACATAAGCCCTTAGTGTTTTTTCCTTTTTCCTTTATTCACGGTCCATTGGTCTTATCATTTTATAATCTTTTGATATAATAAGTGTATTGATTTTTTTAAATGAAATTCATATAAATACTAATATATAGTTATATGAATTTTAGATGTAAAATCATGTAGGTTGTCATGCACCTCATAAGGTTTTAAACAAAAATCTGACTTCCATAAATTTAACTTTATGGATCAAAACTCGATTCGGGAGTAACATTCATTAATTTTGTATTTTGAAATTACAATGGAGAGGTTAGCCTCGATACTCAAAAAAAAATATTCGTTTCTTTTACGAAGTCAATATCAAACATGTTTTCGGAAGAATCAACTTTGTTGATGACTGATTAATCATTTTGAGAATCTTGTTATCCGAACTTCGTGTTCTGATTGACAATGATATTTTAGTTTAAATTATCTTTAGGAAAATAAAATTAAAAATAGTGTATAAAGAGCAAGATTCATCCGTGTAAGGAGCACTACAAAAAAAAGGCAACTTTTTTGCAACCTTTAGAAAATCTCAAGATGATGAATATTCTCTTCAACTAACAAATTGTTCTTTGTATTTTTCACTTTAAAATTTTGTATTTAGCATATTAACCAAACTCGTGGAACAGTTAATACAAATCTAAACATTCATATTTAATACGACTAAAATTAGTAATGAAATGCAAAGATTGATAATTAGTACAAATTAGATTAACAAATGAAATGTTAAACCATGTTTTAGGTAAATTTTATGTGATTAAGCATGTTATTTTACGTGTTTTCAATAACTTAATCCAGACGACTGACGTAATATTTCATACATATGAGTTATGATAACTTTTTAAATTATATTTTAATTAAAATATCACTTGTAAAAAATCACATGCTTATAACTTTATACAAAGCTCTTCCACCCTTCGTTTCTAAAACAATAACGCCGAAACGCTTCATGTCACTTGTCATATTTTCATACAATTCATGTCACATGTCATTTTCTCGTACATTTTAATTTAATAATTATACAAATTAACTAATCAATTAAAAAAATCGTTAGTATAAACAATAAATATATTGTTTTCATTTTTCGTCTTTCCACAATTTTCAATATATTCTTAAAATCTTCTTACTTTTATTTTTAAATAGTTTTCACTTTTAATTATAAAATGATTACATAATTTATTATTCTAACTTTAACATATAAATATATTATTCTTATATTAATTGGGAACTAATCATTAACTTAACAAATGCATAAATTTATAATATAATTAATATATTTTTTGTTTTAAGGATATTATTTAAAATTACCTAAGATAATTTTGCGATTTAACTTTTTAAATGTTCCATGCTATAATAATTACTTGTTAATTTTTGAAATTTATTTCTATTTCTCTTATAATTTTTGTTATTTCACATTTATCATCTTTATAATTAGTCTACTAACATTAACTTTAACCTATCTATTTATATTGTTTATCTAAAACTATAAATAGTTTAAAAATAAAATTTTAATTTCTCTTTAGATTAATTAATTTCTCTTTAGATCAATTAAGAGTTTACATGATTTTTTTGGAGTTTAAAAGTCTATGGATATTGAATATAGATTTTTAAAAGTCCATATAAATCTTTAGGTATTCAATTCGGATTTAAAATTTTCCATAAAATCCTTATGGTATTTAAAAGTTTGTGGATTTTAAAAGAATCTATTATTTCATTGATTTTGTAGGATTCTTCATTACTTTTATACAAACCTAAACTCCATAGAAATCTCCCCCAACACATAAGATTTTCACGGAATCTGTATTGACTTTATATAAAATTAAAATATCCATAGAATTTGCAAATCTTATAATTATTAAGAATCAGTCAAAATCTTTAAAAGTCTAGATTGAATACACCTCCTAAGACACGGAAATTACACTAGTTAATGTTTAGATTTATGTCAGTAAAAAATTACAGTTAAGTTAATATTTCCAAAATGTTTATTTTTAGAAAGCTTATCCTTAATATGAATGTTTTCCTGCAAGAATCGCCATAAGCCGTAACAAAATCAACACAATTAGTTAATTATCCAAAAATATCTACAAAAGTATCCAAATAAAATCATAACCAAAATAATCGTTAGGTATATATTGTCAGATCTTCAATATATAGCTTTATATAAACATATTGACGGTGTATTTCCCGTATTTTCATGAGATATTTAAATTATCAAATTTTAATAAAAAATTAATTTAAAACTACAAATTATATATAATTTTATTTTTATTTTTTAGTTTTCATAGCAGAGATTAGTCTCATATAAAAAAAAAAGTATTACTCATAATGTCAACGACTAATATTATAAAAATAAAACAGTATACAATTATATTGTAAAAAATAATTGAGAAATACATAATATATAGTGCACACGTCACTTTTAAGCTACGTGTCGCAAAAGCATACAAAACGACAATTTACAATCCTCCTCACCGTTGTTCCGGGAACGTTTCACAATCTCGCTGATGTAAGAGTGAGACCCATCCCCACGTTTCTTCTCACTTGGCAATACTGTAAATATTACTCATAATGCCAACGACTTTCACTTTTTTATTTTATAATTATAATTATAATGTTACATTATTATTTTTGATAAAAATTCCTTCTTTTCTTATATATATATTTTAAATTTTCTATTATCACTAAATTTATTAAATTATAACGAATTTATATTTTTGTTACGTTTTGTATGAAAAAATCTGCTATTTTGTATGAAAAAATCTGCATTGATAGCGTACGCTTTTTAAAACGAGTATTGAGGTTAAAAAAGCCCAATCAAAATACTAAGGGCGTGTTTACCTTGCGGGTTTATAAATTAAATGATAGTTTATAAACATTTGCTGATTTTTGTGTAACCGTTTACCTTGCGGGTTTATAAACTAAATGATAGTTTATAAACCTTTGCTGATTTTGTGTAACCGTTTACCTTGCGGGTTTATAAACTAAATGATAGTTTATTTGGGTTTTTAAACCCGTAAAAAATAACCTTCTCAAGATGAGGTTATTTTTATTTGGGTTTTTAAACTCGTTAGTTTATAAACCCGAATAAACTCAAACCCATAGTAAACAGGCCCTTAATACAAAAACATATCCTTAAAAGTGAGTTTACAGTGAGGATGCTAAATTTCAAATTAAAAAACTCGGGATGATTGTTTTCGAGTTAGGGTGTGTTTGGTTGGAGATTAAAGGAGGTTAATTTAGATTAAAATTTAGGAGGTTAATTTATCTAAGTGTTTGGATGAAGATGGAGATTATGAATAAGATTATATCTGGGGTTAATTGAGATTAAAAATGACCAAAAAAATAACTTCATATTACCAAGGTTAAAAAAGATTAATTTCCAACTATCAATTAAGATTCACTCAAATTTATAAATTTGTATCAATTAAACCCATTAAAAAAATCTTCAACCAAACAACTCGATGTACATTATTTTACATCAAATAATCCATAATAAATCCCACATTAAATTTAATCTCTTTTAAATTACATCTACATTAATCTTCAAAATAATCTTCATCTTCTACCAAACACATCTAGTAACTTTTAACTTTAAATTATTTTTATTTTAAATTATTACTTTAAAGACAGCTCACTACTACGGTACTACCCTTATAATTTAATTATTTTACACATATATATATATATATATATATAATATTAGTTTTTCAAAAGGAGGAAAAATACTAAATTTGTACAAAAAGATATCCTTAAAGACCATAGCATGAACACATTCAAAAAACAACTAAATTAATGCACTGGAAACTATTTTCATTATAGAGTGAGATTAAGCTGATTTTTTTTTTTAATAAAAATGCTAAATATATATAGATGGAAGAATCTTTTCCAAATAAAATAAATAAGAAAATTTATAAATAGAAAATAAATTGTATCCTTATCAATTTATATCCATCTTAGAGAAAATATTTATGCCACGACGATTCTCACATATTACAGTTTTATAATATTTTGGATAATCATTGAATTTGTGATTTTATTAGATGTAAATATTTAATATATGATTTTTAGAGTTGAATATATTCACACTACAGAGGGAAATTAGGAGAGAAAATCATAGATTTCGACTCGAAAATCCCTTCAGAGGATCCAAAAGCAAACCAAGCTCTTCCTTTTTCCCCCAATTTTTTTAATTCTTCTCCGATTTTTCGCTCACTTTTGTCCCTTTTCCGCTTTCTAGGTTGCAAATTTAGTTTCTTTATTGTCAATTTTTTTTTGTTTGTCACCGTGTGATTGCATCTGAAAACAGAGAGAATGGGGAAGAAAGTTGTGGTGGGTGCAGCGGTGGTATGTACGGCGGCGGTATGTGCAGCGGCGGCTCTGGTTATCCGTCAACGGATGAAGAGCTCAGGCCGGTGGGCCCGAGTGACCGAGATTTTGAAGGAGCTTGAAGAGAAGAGTGCAACGCCGCTTTCGAAGCTTAGACAGGTGGCCGATTCCATGATTGTTGAGATGCACGCTGGTTTAGCATCTGAAGGTGGCTCTAAGCTCAAGATGCTTCTAAGCTATGTCGATAACCTTCCCACTGGGTAAGATATGCCTCTCCTATCGTTATTCTTCGTCGATTAAATCTGACGATCAATGAATTAGGTCGTTTTGTACGGTCTTGACGATGAATGAATGAGTTGTTTTATCATTGTATGTTTTGATTGGGATTTAAATTATGTCCCTTAAGCGTTGATTCTCGGATCTACTTTTGTTTTGATTACTACTGATGTACCGTGTTTGGAGATCTAGGTTTGTGGGTTGGATTGAAGGTTTGACTTGTTCTGCATTTGTTAAAATCCGATCAAGCAATTTTGATTTAAAAAAAAATCTTATTTGATTGAATTACCCTTGCGTTAGAGTAAACCCTTGTATTGAGTGAAGTTGTTCTAGGGATTCTGATTGATGTTAAGAATTGCAATCCAGCTTTTGTATAAAGTCATTCTTAACTTTATTTTATCTCTTTCCTTGTGCTTAGTTTTGATTGGGTTGAAGCTCGTGTTGATTTAAAATTCATGTTGTTGATTTTGATGCTATTTACTAATGCTTAAGCGGTTTGTAATCTGGGCTTTTACTTTGACTTTTATGCTCTTTGGATTCCATTGAAATATTGCTGTTATTTAGTTTTACTTATTTCTGATCCTTTCTTTCTTTTTGGGCATGCATCTTCTATTTTGTTCTCATTTGCAAGTGCTTATATTTATCTTCTAAAAGATGACCCTGTATTTAAACCGGGAACCTGAAAGTTTTAAGAGAAATAAAGAACTGGGCAGGAGATAATTTGAGAAGAATCCTAATACATACTTACTTGCCATAGCGGCCTTGTGTCGTACCATGAATTCTACCTTTGACTCAATTGTATTTATTACAGCAGAAATAATCGAAAATATGATCTGTGGCAGCATATTGATTACTTGCAACTTGTTTGTTTTCCTATATAAAATTATGCACAGTACATAATCTGAAATAAAAGGAAGTAAAATGAAGGAAAAAAGAAATTGTTTTTAGCACCTTATTTGTTTTCCTATATAAGTGCAAGAACATAATCATCTGGTGAGTTCATAATTGCATGTGATGATGTACTCTTGGGTCCGGTAATGTGAATATATTCATTGTTTTGCACCCATGCTTTTCTTTCCAAGCAACAATGGAAATAAAGTGAAGAAACAATTGCCTGTTTACCGGTTTTCTGCCTTTAAATGAGAGAAGTGAAACTAGAGATGACTTCATGACCGCTGTCCTTGGATCTGTAGGGATGAACATGGATTATTCTATGCTTTGGACCTTGGTGGCACAAACTTCCGTGTGCTGCGAGTGAAGTTGGGTGGAAGAGAACAGCGTGTTGTCAAACAAGAATTTGAGGAGGTCTCAATTCCTCCCGAGTTGATGATTGGGACTTCAGATGTAAGTACCACTTAAGCCACCCACAGTTTTCCTTTGTAATTTAAAGGTTAGCTTTTCTCACTTAGTTTTTCTTTGAATTCTGTAACTCCAGCAATTATTTGACTACATTGCGGAAGCCCTTGCAAAGTTTGTCGCAACAGAAGGAGATAGCCTTCATCCTGCACCTGATAGGCAAAGAGAGCTCGGCTTTACATTCTCCTTCCCAGTTAAACAAACGTCAATCTCATCTGGTGTACTTATCCGATGGACCAAGGGCTTTAACATTGAAGACGCAGTAAGAATCTTTATTAGTCTGTATGTCACAAATAAGAGTAGCTTTGAACTTCAAGAAATTATCGTTTTGCAACCTTTGATTTTTATTCTTTTTCGAGTTTGCTATGGTACATAATGTCACAAGTAGAATGTGATTGTTGATATCAAGTTTATTTCATTAAAATCTTAACACAAGTAAACAACAATCTTGCACCTTGCTTGATGCTGATGTCCTACCCGCTACATTATGGAGGATTTCTAGAAATAAATGGTACTAAGGGGTTACTAAGAATACCACCTCCCTTGGACTGATGAAAATAATTTCTAAGAAGTTAACAATTGTGTATGTATTGAAGCTTGACTGAGAAGAAGTTGCAAACAAAAGAAGAAAAAAAAGAAAAGGGTAGCCAATAAGCATCTGAATTGATTGATTTCTTACAGATGTTATTTTGGAAGCATCCGAAGGCCCTACATTTATATTTATCTTTTTGGTGATTTCTTCCATTATGATATAGGTCTTTCCTCTTATGTAATGTAGGTTGAGCAAGATGTGGTGGAAGAGCTATCAAGAGCTATGGAGAGGAAGGGACTTGATATGCGCGTGACAGCTCTGGCAAGTCACATTTTCATCTGGAACATACTCGTTTTACTGACTGGATCAGCTATATGTTTCAAGGATTACTGATTTGGTCAAATGCCTTTTTTGAAATTGATGCAGGTTAATGATACTGTTGGAACTTTGGCTGGGGGTAGATACTACGACCCAAATGTTATTGCTGCAGTTATCCTGGGTACCGGAACAAATGCAGCTTATGTTGAGCATGTTCACGCAATCCCAAAGTGGCAAGGTCCCTTGCCCAAATCAGATGAGATGGTGAGCTTTGCCTTCTTGTTCCTCATTTGGGTTCCCTTTGTGAATGCTGGAAAACATGTTGTTGCATACACAGTATCTATTTTTAGGGTCCATTGTCTGTGCATATAATAGACTAACTATGGGGTTTACATATATTTAGGCAACTATTTTCTCAAAATTTATCTCATCAGGGCCACATCAGGGCTTTCAGTGTTCATATTATTCAATAAACATATCAAGGAGTCTAAAACTTAAACATTTGTCCTTTGTTTGAGGGGTCTATTAAGCAATAGAAGAAGTGGAATACTACATATCTATGATGCTCTAAATCAATACCGTCTTTTTTAGGTGATAAACATGGAGTGGGGCAACTTCCGATCGTCCCACCTTCCTTTGACCGAGTATGACCAGGCGCTTGATTCTGAGAGTTTAAATCCTGGGGAGCAGGTATCATAGCTATCCAACCTTGCAAGTTACCACTGATCTCAAGTATGTTGTGTGTCTCGGTGCCTCCATATAGTAACGCCATATTCTTTGACTTGCAGATCTATGAAAAGATGATTTCTGGCATGTACTTGGGGGAGATAGTGCGAAGAGTCTTATGTAGAATGGCTGAAGAAGCTTTCTTGTTTGGCGACGAAGTCCCACCAAAGCTCAAGGTTCCATTCGTACTAAGGTGAGCTCCTTTTACCTGTCTTGCAAAGTAGTACAGTCCGAAATTTTAGATACCTTTCTCAAATTAGCAGGTTCCTGAAGTTAGCTGTTTGCCCAATCATATGAGTTTACCTCATATTCCGCTGTAACTATGTGATTTGTAAAACTTTCCATGTTTCATGTTACTTGCAGAACTCCCGACATGTCTTCTATACACCACGACAGCTCGCCTGATCTGAAGATAGTGTCCAGCAAATTAAAGGACATTTTAGGGGTAAACTATATCTTCAATAACAAAGCTACTTTTTAGATGTCTTAGGCAGAGTTAAAATGGACTAAAGTCTGTTCTGAACCCCGTGCCCAGATATCTAGCACCTCCTTGAAGACGAGGAAAACCATTGTCCAACTCTGTGACATAGTGGCCACTCGTGGCGCCCGCATAGCTGCTGCCGGAATTCTTGCAATCATCAAGAAGTTAGGAAGGGATACAGTGAGAGACGGCGAAACTCAGAAATCAGTTATTGCGCTGGACGGAGGTCTATTCGAGCACTATGCTGAGTTCCGTGAGGCAATGGAAAGCTCTCTGAATGAACTGTTGGGCAGCGAAGTTGCCAAAACCATCGTGATTGAGCACTCAAACGACGGGTCTGGCATTGGGGCTGCCCTGCTTGCAGCGTCGCACTCCCAGTACCTGGAGGCGGAGGAGTCCTAATACAAGACACCAGTACACCGACCATGACGGAGATGATTGAAAGATCCGTGCTGTAGCGAATCATGCGTAGGATGTATGGAGGATTTGGCATTGTAATTTAACCAATGCAATGCTCCAAAATTATTGGGAATAAGGGAGTTTGAGCTTTCTGGGCTAGCTTTGCTGGTAGAGCACAGCATTTTCTGTTTAGTTCCGTAGAAATAAGTTGGGGGCAAATATTACATTGAGAGTTTTTAAGTCTCTGTTTTGCCCTCTTGTAAAACTTTGAACTCATTTCAAAGTTGGCTAGTGATTTTTATTGCAAGGCCATGAGGAGTTACCAACGCAAATTCTCCAGGGATACAATAGTTGGATCTGAATATGTTATCGGAGATGCGAGTTTCACCATAAAATAAGCATTAGCTTCTGATCCAAACTCACCCTGATTTACATGAAACAGTTCCGATAGCTGTAATTACATAATACAACCCTAATCCTAAAAAAAAATTGACAAACAATCATAAAAACATGCACAAAATTTGGTAGAAGGTGAGTTCCTCCTCATCCCAAAGTGGTAAAGTTTAGGACTTTTAAGTACATGGGAAATAATTTACCTTCACAAATTGCAAATTTGACCGTAAGAGAGTAAATATGCATTATCCAACTAGCCAAACTGGCTCAAATGACCTAAAGCCTAGGCCTTTTTTCAGGAGAGCGTTGGGTAGAGTTTCGGTTGAGGTCAAGGTGTTTAAAAATGGCGGATGAAATCTAAAAGGAGCTTGAAGACCTTGAGGTAAAAGGATATCTTCGCTGTTCTTATCTTGAACTCTTGTTCTTCCTCTTCGTTTGAAATTTCATTTCCATTTCAATTAATTCGCCTAAGTCAAAGCCAAATACATAAACACTACAAAAAATGCTCTGCAATTTGTCCAAGACCCATCAAGTAGTGCCTATGGCGATGAGGGTTTCATCCCAATCCCAACCCTTAATTCCATTTCCCATCTCAAAGCTCCAATTTTTCTCATACGGGTCCTTTCTAAAACCCTCCCAAAACCCTAGTTTTGCCGCCTCCGGCACATTTACTTCTAGGTCTCGCAAAAGCTTCCAGCTGATAGAGCCGAGGAAAGCTTGCATCCATTTTCATGGAAAACGAAGACAATTAGGAAGAGTTGGGAGGTTTTTGAGTTATTCTGCAGCAAATAGGGACGAAAGGAATGGAGAATCACTTCCATGGTTGGCTGATGGCGCTGCACAGGAACCAAAATTGGGGAAGAATCTGAATGTAAAGGTTAAAGTCAGACAACGATCTTCTTGGGAGGAATCAGCTGAGAAACTCCTTCAAAGAAGCAGCAATTCAATGGCGCAGGAGCGTTTGAGTGGGGGTAGAACTGGAAAAACTAATTTTGAGAAGAAGAAGAAACAAGTGGAATGGGATGATGAGGATAATGGTGGGGAGGAAGATGGAGGAGGTGAAGCCGAGGCAATCGATGATCCGAGATGGGATAAGATCAAGACTAGAGTTGATAGAGTTGTTTATCCAAGAAGGGGTTCAGAAAGGCCTGAGATGAGAAGGTGGGATAGACAAGAGAATTGGGGGAGAAAGACATTCAAGCAAGCTACAGAGTCGAGTTTACCAAAGATGGTGGGCGAGGGAGTCTATGGAGTTGGACCGGTTTTGGCTGCATTGTCGGCCGGGAGAAGGGAGTTTTACGCGTTATATGTTCAGGAAGGGTTGGATTTGAGTGGGAATAACAAGAAGAAGAAGGACAAGAAGGGATTCGAGAAGGTATTGAGAATGGCGGATAAAATCGGTTTGACAGTAAAAGAGGTGTCAAAGCATGATCTTAACATGCTTGTTGATAATCGTCCTCATCAAGGGCTGCTTCTGGATTCGTCTCCTTTAGAAATGGTGAATATCAAAGAATTGGAACGCGTCGACGAGCAAGACAAGGGTCTTCTCTGGATAGCATTGGACGAGGTTACTGATCCTCAAAACCTAGGAGCAATCATTCGGTCATCCTACTTCTTTGGAGCAGCAGGAGTTATCCTTTGTGCTAAGAATTCAGCTCCATTGAGCGGAGTTGTGAGCAAAGCGAGCGCTGGCTCGCTTGAGCTAATGGAGCTCAGATCTTGCAAGAACATGATGCAGTTTCTTACATCCTCAGCTGAAAACGGCTGGCGAGTCCTAGGTGGTTCAGTCTATTCAAAAGCCGTTCCATTGGACGACGTTCCACCTGGCAAGCCGACAATTCTTGTTTTAGGCAGTGAAGGAACCGGGTTAAGGCCTTTGGTTGAGAGATCGTGTACTCAGCTTGTTAGAATCCCGGGGAACATACCTATTGACCCATCTGTTAAAGATGTCGCTGATGAAGAAGACGATGAGGGCGAGACTGATCATTTGAGTTCGAGTGAAGAGTTTCGGTCTTTTCTTGCTGTGGAGAGCTTGAATGTTAGTGTTGCAGCTGGTGTGCTTCTGAATCACTTGATTGGAAGTAACTATAGAACTCGAGGCAATCAGTCATCAAGCAACCAGAACGAAAGGCTACAATAGAAAGACTTGTTTTTGCTCAGGATTTTGGTCATTAATGGTAGAATCGTCTTAGTTTTGTTTGGTGGATGATTTGTAGTTTCACTCCATAGTTCTTAATGCGAAATTTTGCTTGGTTGAGCATCTGAGTTTTATACTTTTATATGTGTAATTTTTCAAGTTTTGATAAAATAGACGACCAATGTAATGATTTAGTTGCTCCGGTCTATTACGGTTTGGTCCCGTTTCAGACCGGATTAGTTTCGTCCCGGTCTGCAACAAAATACAATTGGGCTCGTTTGGTGAGTTTCCGCAACGGAATCATGAATTGGTATGGTAATCAGCTATACATATGTTTGGTAAGAATTGAAATCGGAATTAAAATGATTCCCTGAAATGAGTTCGTCCAACTTTAAAGAAGATTATGATTCAAAAAATAATGGGTGGGATTGATCGGTTCAGGTATTTTTAATTATCCTTATGTTCTTATGTTTACTAATAAACTTGGGTATGTATTAATTTGTGATAATATACCATATTAATAATATGTTTTCTTTTGCCTCTATTCATATGGCGCTATGATGAGCTCCGGTCACAAGCAAATGAGCTACACAGCTCCTCCAGAAGAGATGCTAAGCATTATATAGGTCAGCTCTACTAATCAGTAATCATATGGCTACCTCTACTCTCATTATAAGGGTACTGTTCAATATTTCGGTACGGTTGTGCGGATCACACGTCTTTTTTTTTTTTTTTTTAGAAACAAATGAAAATGATAATTCAAAACTTATAAAGGGAAAAGATAGTTCATGAATTATAATATAATAGTTCATAGTGCAAAACTTATAAAGGATAGTGCATAACTTATAAAATGATGCTTTATGAATTATAATGGAATAGTTAATAACATATAAACGATTAATTTATAAATAATTTGATATAATATATTAAAAAGTAATAGTTTATGGATAATACGAGAATAGTTCAAAGTTTATAAGAGAATAGTGCAAAATTTATAGCATGATGGTTCAAAAAAAATTTCATCCGTTTCTAAAAAAAATTGTTTCTGAATTATTTTCTTTTGACACGTGTCAGCCGCACAACCGTATCGAAAAAAGTAAACCGTACCTGAACATTAACGCATGAGTTTAGTTGGTCTCCGCATTCTTCGCCATCCTCTCTAGTCCTATTCAAATGGTTCAATTAACAACTTTTGATGTGGTTCAACGACAATAACCATGGCAATGACGAGGCTTTTAAAGTCGAGTGATTTCTATCTCCTCTTAGCTTCCTTATACTTGAATGAAATTTGTAACGGGGCACAATTTTTCAGAGTTACTATCACAAAGGGCATAAATATCTTGATATATATATTGATGTATGATTTTTTTTCAGAGTTCCATAATATATATTGATGTATGATTTTTTTTTATACCAACGTTGTCAACGTAAAAGTTTTTTTTGTATACAAAAAATGTACGATTATTTAAAGTAATCTTAGTCACATTTAACTTTTGTATTTATTTCAGATTTATCTTATTTTAAGCAATTAACTTTATAAGATCTCATCTTTTTTTCCCAGGGTTTTGCGATCAATGACTCATGAAACTTCATGGAATGTACTTACATGTATTGATTTTTCATTCACAAACGGATACAATAAAAATACTATTTTTATATCGGAATCGATTTATTATTTAATATTCATATACATATTGATCAATTAGAAATGATTGAACAAACCTGTGCAGGGCACGTACAATGTACTAATTTGTATTAATTTGTGGTAATATACCTAACGATATGTGAGTTAAACTTTTCATATATAAGTTTAAAAAAATAAGTATATTGCATTGTGAAGCAGTTTGGCTCCCATGAAGTTGAAAATTAACTTCATGGTGAAGTTGAGCCAATTTCAACTCTTAATTAAAATAAAGGGTTGAGATTAATTTTAATCAAATAAGAAAATAAACAAATCTCCCCCAAATCAGTCTCTCCCTCCCAATCGACAATTTGCTTAAAATTCTTCGTCTCCCCATTCTTTACATCGACGCAACACCACAGTTTTTCTTCATCACAGTTTAATTTTCTTCGTCTCAGCATTCTGCCACTGGTAAACACTATTCTTCTCCTCTTATCCTCATTCTAAACTCGATTTTAAGATTGAAATAAAGAAACAGGAATGCTCAGAGCTTTCATCTACATGATCCTCTTTTATTCCTCCTTCTAAAATCGAGTCGTAGAGCTTTCATTGATTGATTTAAACTGAATTGGAGGAACAAATGGTGCCAAATTGGTAGTGATTTATATATTGAGTATGATGCATATCATGTAATGTCTAAGTAGAACTATTGAAGGTGGAGTGAGTTCCTTTTTTCCACACCCTCTTATTGAAACCAAACAATAAGTTTCAGGAGTCGTTCGTTCCAACTTCATACTAAACGCTATGATTCAAAAATGACTGATCTCATTCCTAATTCCACACCAATTCCTGCAACTATACCAAACAAGCCCTTAATTGTATTTTGGTTTGATTAGATCATTTTATTATATTTTAGGATTTGGTGATCCGACTCGATATTACTTTTTTTTGAAAATGGAAAGCAGTCGAACATTAAACGACACGCCGTTTAGTGGGTCGAAAGGTCGAAAAAGATCGGCATACGAACTAACCGTCATGAGAGGCCACAAAACAAAGGAGAAATGAAATACAAAAAAATACATCAAAAAACCCAAAATATAAAAATCTTTAAGGAAAAGCATGATGATCCAACTAGCATGAGGTAACAAACCTAAACGTTCATCTTTAAATGATGTACACATGTAAGAAGCCTGATGAATAACTGTACACATCTCAGATTTAAACTGAAACATACCCGTCAAAAGTAAATGAAAATCAAATTTACACACTGACACATGAGGGTGAGCAAAAATATCCGATCTGACAAATCCGAAGATCCGATCCGAAAAATCCGAATCCGAAGATATCCGACAATTGGTGATCCGAGTCCGAGCCGGGCATATTTTTCGGATCATCGGATCGGATACAAATCGAGGTTTAGAGGAAAAAAGTCGGATCATATCGGATCGGATATATCCGAGTAGTCTAAGAATAAATGTCCGGAACGGATCGGATCTTCGGATCGTATATCCGTCCGGATAAAACTGTCGAATATCCGAGAGTTCTCGGATTGGACTCGGATCAAGCTTTTTAAAGTTTGTCGGATCGAATATCCGAACCTTCAGATCGGATCGGATATTCGGAGATGCTAAGCCCCATAGACACACCCATTTACCACCCAATAATTGTAACAACTCGAGTGATAAGATCTCAATCACAACTACTACCACAATTATTACCTCTTTGCTAAATACATTCAATTATTTACTAAATTTTTTTATATAAATAAATATATAATTGGCATCGGGCATGCGATGTGATTCACTGATTTGCTACAATAGTTGCGTGTATCTACTTTCCAATTCCCATCGTTGTCATGACAATTCACAAGACATTGAAGACCATTATCCCCCTTTGGAAATATTACTTAATTACGATATAAAATATAAATTCCATTTTTAAAATCAAACCTCTCATGAGTCACGAGACAATCTATTATCCTAATCACGTGCACACCATGTGATTGACCGTACAGTTATATCTACCCTAGACCTAGTAGACTAAGGGCCCGTTTGGTTCCAAATCCGATAACGGAAACGGAATGAAAACGAATTTAATCCATACGCATATCCTTATTTATGAAATTTTATGAAATCATTCCTTGTTGTTTAGTGCAAAGTACACTTACTTTCCCATACCCTATATATATAAAAAATAATCAAACACTGCTCCATAAAATATCATAAATAAGGATATACATGTGTACTATATTCGTTTTACTTTCGTTTCCGATTTCGGAGTTAAAACCAAACGGGTCTAATTGTAATAGTAATAGCGGAAGGGGAATAGTCCTACAACTACTGCATATGTAACGGTCTCTCCCTCCCTCCCCTCTTTCTTCTCTCTTCTGTTGCTATCTTCCAGTTTAAGCTTTTTTAGGGCTTCCAATATCCAATTGGGGGATTTCCGATTCTAGAACGAAATCAATCAGACATTGGTCTCACATCAATTGTTCAAGTTAGATCCAAAATCGAAGGTCAATTGTGCGTGTCTTTCTTTGCTTTCTGTCGTTGATGTCGATTTGGACTAGCTGAGGAAACAAAGATTGGTTTCTATTTATCTTTCTTTGGGAAGGACGTTCGAGGCATCGGCAAACCGGGTGGTGGTGTTGGCGGGGGGGTGATCGTGGTAGTGCTTCGTTGCTTCCTCCTCCCGCCTGAATGAAAGCAATGTCTGCATTTGACTCTCTCGATTCGCTTCTTTTTGCTGCTAGCAGAGCTTGTCTTTCCCCCTTCGCGGTGTACATCCAGATCCAGGTTCTTGCTTCTCCTTTCGCTTTTCTTATTGATATATTGATGTTTCGGAAATTGAAATCTTGACCTCAGAAGCGAGGGCACTATTGTCATTGCGCAACAATCCTGTTGGCATCATATGTCTGCGTGTGTAACTCGATATATAGACATTCCGGATTTTCATTTCGCTTCAAATTAGGGGGAAGCAGCATCAGCTGCTTGTGTATAAAACCTAATAATTTTATAGGGCAATAGTTTTATTTGATCTAGCATGGTTCTGAAATTTAGCATTCTACAGCAACAACTGGCTTACTGATTCTGGTAGTTTGTATGGTTTTTGTCTGCTTCATGTTTGCTTCTATTTTCAAGTAGTTCATCTCTCTTTAAATTTATACACCCGACGGTGGTTGAAAAAATAATTCAAATTACTTGGCAAGGCTAAATTCCAAAACTTAAGGTGCGAAATAATTTTACTTTTGCTTATACTGTCTGTTTTGGTGCAAGCAGACATAGGAGTTTATTTTATAACCATAATTCTCTCTGAAGCTCATCTTCTAAGTTTTGCATATGTGGCAGGGATGTATTATCTGCTTAATCCTTGCTCTTGGGTGGCTTTTAGCTGCTCGTGTGAGGTAATGCATATAGAACATTTGTATTTATTGTGACACTGATTCCACTTTTATGCTTTCCACATAATATCACCAACATTCGGTACAAAAAAGAAAAAAACTTCAATAGTAAAATTTTCTGATGGTATGCCTTTTTTTCTTCTTCCAGGTTCAGAGAGATCAAGCAAATGAAGGACAGTATGAAGTGTGGAAACAGCTTTGCCTTTTTGTATCATGATGTTGATGCTCTTGAACATACTAATCAGGCTAATTTACCAAGAGTGACTATTGTTATGCCTTTAAAGGGGTTTGGGGAACACAATTTGCATAACTGGAGGAGTCAGGTAAGATTTTAAAGATGATATTCTGCCTTTTTACTTAAGAGAAAAGAAACAGTTTAAATTTTTGTTACCCTGTCAAGTTCCTTGCAACCTTTATTTTGTAAGATTGAGTAGACAAATTATAATGCAGATTACAACTCTCTATGGAGGTCCTGCAGAGTTTCTTTTTATCGTGGAAAATACTGAAGACCCTGCATATCGTGCTGTATCTAAGATGCTAAAGGATTTCCAGGTATTTATTAGTCCTTTTTCGTTTTTTCTTTCCTGCAAAACTTGTAACAGATTTTATCTAATAGCATTGGTTCATACTAGGAGAAAATAGTGTTGAAGGAAAATATTTCTGTAAATTTACGGTGGTCAGAATGTAGGTTTATGTTGAATCTGGCTCTTGGGCTAAAAAAGTCTTCAATCTGATTTTTGCTTGATTTGCTTTCAAATTGCTTTCAAATTACTCATAAGTTTTCCGTAGTTACTGCATTTTGTGAACTTACACTGCCTTTCCCTTTTTTCAGGATGAAATTGATGCTAAGATTGTTGTAGCTGGTTATTCAACAACTTGCAGTCAGAAAGTTCATAATCAGTTGGTGCGCAGTATTTCCCACCTCTTAAGGCTCTGTAGCAATGTGTAATGTATTATGCATAAACTATTGTTAGGGGCCGGTGTTTATGTTTTTATCATTTTCTGAGTTTTAGAAGGTGTATAGATGTTTATATGGCTATATAAGATGTATGTCTAATATTTCATGATTTTTTTTTCAACATCTGGAAGTGCAGGTAAACAGAGCTACTCTCCTATATAGTTGAGCTATTATGTTGTTGCCTCAACTATTCATGCATTTGGTTTTTTGCAATCAGACTGCTTTTTCTTTGAGTGAAATGTTAATTTGAGCAAATGTTTTCCCTCATCATAGTATATGAATGGCTAGTTGTAACGATTTCTGTATATTATCTCATAAAACTTAGCTAAATCTGTAAGCAATAATATGTGAAACTTGATTTCCTCAGGCTGGAGCAGAGAAAATGCATAAAGACAGCAAATATATATTGTTTCTGGATGATGATGTTAGGTTGCATCCAGGAACCATTGGTGCTCTTACTGCTGAAATGGAAAAAAATCCTGAGGTAATGCATCCTTTATCCATACCAATTTTAGCATTCTTCGTTCAGTACATATAAGCCTTCGATATCTTATGTTAATATCTTTGTTTTTCTCTTTTCTTAATATGGTGCAGATATTCATTCAGACAGGATATCCTCTTGATTTGCCATCAGGAAGTTTGGGAAGTTACTGTATATACGCATATCACATGGTAAGAGTTTATTTTACAACTTTGTGACTAATTGTGATTAAATATAAGAGAAAAGAAACATATGCCTTGGTCATTGGATTGTGCATTTGTTGTCATCAATCTTTCTCTGCAGTCTTTTCATTCAACATTTATATCGTCAAATTGTTGAATGTTTAGATCCATTGGATGTACCTGTTTGCACATATTTTGATGGATCCAACACTTTCGGTTGAACTAACCTCTATATCACTATGGTGGTGGTAAACCGTGCACTCAAAAATAAGAAATTTTGGTAGTTGCAACTGTGCTATATTTCCTCATTTATCAGATAAAGGATAATCCCTTGATATCAATTTGACAGTTAGTGACCGGTTTGCTTGATTTATTTGAATTTTATATTTTTACTATTAAAATACTATAACTATATTCTACAACCTAAGTCAGATGTAATTTTAGTGTACTGAATGCCCAATAAGGCATGTATTCTGAACCTTGTATCTGTGAATCGTGAATAATATGCATGTGATTTGGTGGTGATGTTGGTAGTTCTTACTTGTTATGACTTGAATATATACATTTTGCTTCCAAAGCAAGCTTGTTCATCACTTCTAAATTTTCTTTGGATCCATTGAGTCTTTTTAGACTTTCTAGTTCTTAATGGTTTACCCATCTTCATTTGCAGCCTTGCTCAATGGGGTTTGCTACCGGTGGCAGAACTTTCTTTTTATGGGGTGGATGTATGATGGTGAGTAGTGAGCACTCTCCAGTGCTGTTCTATGTTATCCATGTAAATATTTGTGTAATATTTTTCCTTCCTTTTATCAGATGCATGCAGATGATTTTCGGAAAGACAATTTTGGTGTGGTCTCAGGACTGCGTAACGGTGGATATTCTGATGACATGACACTGGCTGCCATATCAGGTAATCTGTTTATATCCGACTGAAAAACTCTTTTTGTTGATTAATTTAGGAAACTTGCCACTATTTTTTTTTTGCATTTTCAAACCTAGCTTTCACCATCCTGTTGTACTTGTTTTGCATTTGGCTGGCTTGAGTTTCTAGCGCTAATTATGCCAGCTTTTCTCACTGAAATTTCCAGGAAATCATAAGAGGTTGATCACATCTGCACCTGTTGCACTCTTTCCACATCCCCTCGCAACTGATCTTAGTTTTGGAAGGTTTGTTTTTTGTTGCAGGCCTTTTTTTTACATGTCCTTTTCTGTTTTCAAGGGCTTTCTAACCCTTTACTTCTTCTAGTCTAGATACTGGAATTACCTGAGGAAGCAAACATTCGTTCTGGAATCATACATTACAAAGGTTAACTGGATCATGAACCGTGCCTTATTTTATTTTCACTGTACTGCGTCTTGGGGATATGTTGCACCTTATTTCATGTCTGTGATCCATGTTGCTGCTGCACTTCGGATCCATTATACAGAGCACTCCATCGAGGAAGCAGACTTCTTGCGTGGGGGTGAGAAACCTTTCTTTACTTTATTAGGTGTCTTTGTTTAAGTGAAGATGCAGGGTTTCATAGGTATTGGTGTCAAATAAAGAGCTTTTTTGTATTTTTGGACTTAACTTGTATGAGTATGTTCCCCTGAAGTATGTTCCCCTGAAGTAAACAAATGGCTTTGGTTTTTCGGTACGAAGTTATATAATGGAGGATTTTTCCTTTTGGTACCCTTGAGTTTTTGGCTTTTCCGGATGGTGCCCAAAGTTTTTCACGTTTCCGCTTGGTATACCTGGGGTTTTGGTTTTTCCCTTCCGTACCCTTATTTATTTATTTATTTATTTTGGTCTAAAATAACGTTTTTTATATTAAAATTATATAAAAAAAGGAAAAAATATATAATATCAATTTTATATTATAAATTTCGAAGATAAGTATATTTTAATATAACAACTTTAATCAACTATTAGTAAATTATGATATTTTTTAAAATATAAGATTTTTACCTATTATTTTATGATTTTTAATATATTTATTACTATTTGATGCTTTATCATATTTTGCATCAAAACATGAGAAATTTATTTGTTGGTTTATTATATAATATTGGATGGTTCGTAACCTTATTATATAATTTCTTTTTGATTCTATGTGGGAAAAATCTTCTATAAATATAGGATATTCATTTTTTTTTAAAAAAAATCGAATGTCCGTTATGAATATTCTACGTAATATATTTATCAATGATATGAAATAAATCCACAGAGTATACCAACAACGAAATATCATATAGTTATAAATTATGTTTAATTTTCAAATTTTTGATTAAAATATCATATAAATATAAATTAAATGTCTTATATTTTATATAAAACATAATAAATTTCTCATGTTTTGATGCAAATTATGATAAAGAATCAAATAGGAATAAATATATTAAAAATCATAAAAAAAATTAGGTAAAAATATAATATTTTAAGAAATATCATAATTTATTAATAGTTGATTAAAGTTGTTTTGATAAAATGTACTTATCTTCGAAATTTATAAAAATAAAATTTGTTATTATTTATTTTTTTTCTTCCTTTTTTTAAATATAATTTTAATATAAAAAAGTTATTCTAGACAAAAAATAAGGTTACGGACCGGAAAAACCAAAGCCTCATGGTTACCAAGCGAAATCGTGAAAAACTTTGGGCACCATCCGGAAAGGCCAAAAACTCAAGGGTACCAAACGAAAAAAAATCCTATAATGAATAGTGTTATTTGCATTTTAGCACCCAGTTATTAGAAGACTAATACAATGTACTGCCAATTAATCTTATGCGTAGTAACAATACTTATTTTTTTACCTTCATTATTGTGCAAAACAATGGCAATTATTCAGTGCTTCATGATCATAGGTCTGAGAATTAACCCTTTTGTCTTTGCATAGTGTTTCTTGAGGTTGTCGGTCAATGTTAACGGTTTTGTCATTTTTCAAGGGATTCTATCGGTAGGCTGCTTAACTGTCTGCACCATTATTGAGCTACTGTCTATGTGGAATTTAACAAGGGTTGAAGTTCACTTATGCAACATGTTATCTCCTGAGGCATCACCATTATCACTTGCTTCGTATAATTGGTTTTTGGTAAGTCTTTATGCTTAAGTTCGTAGGACCAAGGATATGGTTAAGTACTTTCATGCAATATTTATCATTTGATTTGAGTCACAGGGCATGCTGCATTTCCCATTTTTTACCACACATCATCGGAAGTTTGTATTCGAAATGATTGATGGAGAAGGCAGGGAAAAGATGTTTGGTATATGATGACGGCTATAACCTAGGTTCATCTATTAAGAAAATGTATAGTATTAAGTTTCTCGGCGTGCCTCTGAAATTCTGGTTTGTTAAACCTGTATGCTTCCTTGTGGGAATAATTGCTTCCAAGATTGATAATGATTTAACACTTTTCAGATTCATCCACTTAAGTCAAATGCCATTTTTGGGAGTACCTTTACCAAATAAATTTAATGTGTTTTTCATAACAGTAAACTGAAACTGGATAGTATACATCCATGATATTAGAATTTTTAGAATGTAACTCTTGTAAATTGAAGTTATATGTCGAAATGAATCGTGCATATTATTTGATTGAGTTGGACAATATCATGTTATGATTTGCACTAAAACCTATATGCATTTTATGTTTTGTCTGGCAGGTATTCATTGCAATGTTTGTTGACAACTTCTTGTACCCTATATCTGCGTTCAGCTCTCACTTTTCACAATCAATTAATTGGTCAGGCATTATATATCACTTGAAAGATGGAAAGATAAGTAAGGTATGTCAGTTGCACTATTAGATCTATAATGCCCTCTTATCCATTACGAAACTGTTTGGATGTTTTACAGTTGCTCGGAAAGAAACAAAAAAATCCTTCTTTGCAACAAAAAGTTTTGAAAGAACAAACAAGTTTATTGCCAGAGCTAAAATCATGATATTGGTCTCAGAATTTGGGATATCCAAAGGAGAAGATTATGCATCTATTTCTTGCATTTTTATGTACAGATTGACAGAGGCAAGGATATAGGCCCAAAATACACAGATCTTGGAGGGAAGAATCTGGGGAAAAAAGGAACTCCGCCGAAAACATCATTCATAAGTTCATTGGCAAAACAATTATCACAATGGGGGCAACCAAGAAAGTGCGATAGCTTAGACTAATGTTTCCTTTCACACGGTTTGCACAGTCATCCGTCCTTTGAGCGAAGAGGGGCAGCAGCAGCAGCAAAAGATGCAATAATTCTTGGCCAATTCTTCATTATTTGGTTATTTATGCATTTCGGAAATTCATGGATTCAAACACTGAATTTGATTATTTAGCATCATTTGCTGTTTCTCATTTGTTTCATCTACAATTGTAAAATTTCCTTTTCAAATTTCAACATGTCATGCGACTTGAGCATGTATATGAAATGTGATTGTAAAGTTTGAGACAGTACTACACTTGTGTTTGTTTTGAGCTGTTTTTGGTACATTAGAAAGAAAGGTTTGCTGTTTGCGGTAAATGTTTGAATTATAACTCTCATGTTGCTTCTTTCAAGTCAAAATTGGCCAAATTTTATTCTCTTTTAGTGCTGATGGATAGTCATAAAAGAAAAAGAAAGAGTTTAATATTCTTATTCTAAGCCGAAAGTCACCACTATTTCAAGTTGCAAAAAACATATTTCAAAAGCATGGAATCTATTCGTTATGACCGGCGCTTGGGCTAGTACAGTCACCTACAAAGTAGATGTTATCTTTGTCAATTTCTACAAAAAAAAAATAAAAATTTAGGATATCCGGTTCAGGAAATATTACAAAGGATAGTTGTAATTTATGCAATTTGAGCTAGTATCATGAGATGAATATAAAAATATGATATTCTTTAGACAATGTTCTCTTTTTTTTTATTTTTTCTCAATAATATTATTCATTATGTTCTTTCTCCCTGCCTTCTCAAAAGAAATAAACATATAATTATTTTACAAAACACTTTTACGTGTTTTTTTTTTTAATAATCATTACTTTAGTTATTTTTTCCTTATTTTCTATGTTTGTTTTTACAATTATAATAAACAGCAAAGTATTAATTCCAACATTTACCGCAAACAGCAAACCTTTCTGTCTAGTGTACCAAAAACAGCTCAAAGCAATCACTAGTATTGTCTCAAACTTTACAATCGCATTGTATATACATGCTCAGGTCGAATGACAAGTTGAAATTAGAAAAAGAAATTTACAATGTAGATTAAACAAATGAGAAGCAACAATTTCCAAAATGCATAAAGAACCAAATAATGAAGAATTGGCCAAGAATTATTGCATCTTCTGCTGCTGCAGCCCCTCTTCTCTCAAAGGACGGATGGCTGTGAAATCGTGTGAAAGGAAACATTAGTCTAAGCTATCGCACTTTCTTGGTTGCCTCCATTGTGATAATTGTTTTGCCAATGAACTTATAAATGATGTTTTCGGCGGAGTTCCTTTTTTCCCAAATTCTTCCCTCCAGTATCTGTGTATTTTGGGCTAATATCCTTGCCACTCTCTCAATATGTACATAAAAATGCAAGAAATAGATGCATAATCTTTTCCTTCGGATATTTTTGTCCTTTTTTTTGAATATCATTTAAATGTTAAAACTAAAGTAAGAATCTTTAATCTTTCCTAAGAGTAAAACCCTCGTCAAACCCTTTTTCCCTTTCTCCCCGCCTTCTCTGTCTCTGGTCGGAGGCTACCCATCGCCGCATCACTCCCGTTGCTTCTCTTGCCGATCATTGACACACTTCACTTGTATGTTCTCTTTTCTCTATATCATGCTTTGCTTGCATGTTTTTACTATTTTGATCCTTCATAGTTTTTTTTGTGACGGTTGTATCTTTCTGTATTATGGGTTTCCTTTTTTGTTGGTTGCTTTATATTCGTATTTGAATTTATGTGGGGTTGAGATTGTTTTGATTGTATGGTGTTCGCTATAAGAACTTATAAATCCCATGATTTCAGGAGTTATTTTGATTATTCTTGTTTTGATCCCTCACAAAAAACAAGTTCTGTAGCTTTAATTTCTGTGCTTTCAACAGGTGAAGTTTGGTTTCCATGGCGGCTTTTTCAGAGTTGGCTGTGTCTGAATTCTTGAAATCTCAGCTTCTCAAGGTCATTCTCAGAATCCATTTTGCATCTCCTCACCTGTACTCTTCTTCATACCTTTTGAATGATTATGATTTCGTTTAGGGTTCTGGTGGTGGGAGCAAGTTGTTCTTGCCCCAAACAAGTCTTAATGGGAGGAGTAATCGGCGTTGTGTTCGAGTGACAGCTAAAGGAGGTGTTGCTGCTTCAAAAAGTCTAAGGTCTAGTACAAAGCTAAAGGCTGTGGTTTCAGGAGATTTGATCACTTCATTAGATAAGGAATTAGTCAAATCATCTGAAGAGCTTATACACTTCTTCAGAATTCCCTTACTCCAGGATTCCGCGGCAGCAGAGTTACTAAAAAAAGCTCAGGCAAAAATTTCAAGCAATATAGTTGGTCTGAAAACGGAGCAGTGTTTCAACATTGGTTTGAGAGCTGAGCTTACAAGCGGGTTTGCCGCGCTGAAGTGGCTCCTTGGGGAGACATATGAGCCAGAGAATCTTGGGACAGATAGCTTCTTGGATGGGGAAATAATGGAAGGTTGCAATGCTGTAATTGTCGAGGTAGGACCTAGGTTGTCTTTTACGACGGCGTGGTCTACTAATGCTGTATCTATTTGTAGGTCGTGTGGGTTAGTTGAGGTGGATCGTATGGAAAGGTCCCGAAGGTATATGCTGTTTGTCAAAGGTGGAACTGATGGACTACAAGATCATCTGATTGATGAGTTTGCTTCTATGGTTCATGATCGAATGACTGAATGTGTGTATACTAAGAAGCTGACTTCTTTCAAGACAAGTGTTGTTCCTGAAAAAGTTGAATTTGTGCCTGTGTTGGAAATGGGAAGGAAAGCCTTAGAGGAAATCAATAAGAAAATGGGTCTGGCGTTTGATGAGCAAGATTTGCAGTACTATACAAGGCTTTTCAAGGATGATATTAAAAGAAATCCAACAACTGTTGAGTTATTTGATATTGCCCAGTCGAATAGTGAGCACAGTCGGCATTGGTTTTTCATGGGAAAAATGATCATAGATGGACAGCCCATGGATAAGACTTTGATGCAGATTGTGAAGAGCACTTTGAAGGCAAATCCAAATAACTCTGTGATTGGTTTCAAGGACAATTCAAGTGCTATCAAGGGATTTACTGTCAACCAACTATGCCCTGTCAAGTCTGGTGCAACCTGTCCTTTGGATATCAGCAAACGTCACCTTGATATATTATTTACAGCTGAAACCCATAATTTCCCATGTGCTGTGGCTCCTTACCCTGGAGCCGAAACCGGTGCTGGTGGTCGGATTAGGGATACACATGCCACTGGTAGAGGGTCATTTGTTGTTGCATCTACAGCTGGCTACTGTGTTGGTAACCTGAATATTGATGGTGCTAATGCCCCGTGGGAAGATCAGTCATTTAGCTATCCGTCAAATTTGGCGCCGCCTTTACAAATTCTCATAGATGCTAGTAATGGTGCATCTGATTATGGAAACAAATTTGGGGAGCCTTTGATTCAAGGATATACCAGAACTTTCGGCATGAGACTTCCGAACGGTGAGAGGCGAGAATGGCTGAAGCCTATAATGTTTAGTGCTGGAATAGGTCAGATTGATCATGGACACATTACAAAGGGTGAGCCGGAAATTGGAATGTTAGTTGTGAAGATTGGAGGCCCTGCTTATCGTATAGGAATGGGAGGTGGTGCAGCTTCTAGCATGGTTAGTGGTCAAAATGATGCTGATCTTGACTTCAATGCTGTGCAGCGAGGAGATGCTGAGATGGCTCAGAAGTTGTACCGTGTTGTTCGTGCTTGTATTGAAATGGGTGACAAGAACCCAATTATTAGCATTCATGATCAAGGTGCAGGTGGAAACTGTAATGTTGTCAAGGAGATTATTTATCCTGAAGGTGCTCAGATAGATGTTAGGGCAATTGTGGTTGGCGATCACACCATGTCGGTTTTGGAAATATGGGGTGCTGAGTACCAAGAGCAAGATGCAATACTAGTGAAGCCTGAAAGTCGCGGAATGCTACAATCCATTTGTGATAGAGAAAGACTCTCAATGGCTGTGATAGGAACCATCAATGGTGAAGGGCGAATTGTTTTAGTTGACAGCTCAGCAATACAGGAGTCTCTATCCAAGGGACTTCCTCCACCACCGCCAGCTGTGGACCTTGAATTGGAGAGAGTTCTTGGTGACATGCCTCAGAAACAGTTTGAATTTCACAGGATGGTTCCTCAGCTGAAGCCGCTTGATATTGATCCAAGCATAAAAGTTCTTGATGCTCTAAAACGCGTTTTGAGACTCCCATCCGTTTGCTCAAAGCGCTTCTTGACTACAAAGGTTGACAGGTGTGTAACTGGACTGGTGGCTCAGCAACAAACAGTAGGACCTTTGCAAATTACACTAGCTGATGTGGCAGTAATCGCTCAGACATACAATGACTTCACAGGAGGCGCCTGTGCTATTGGCGAGCAGCCTATAAAGGGTCTGTTAAATCCAAAAGCTATGGCAAGACTAGCTGTTGGAGAAGCATTGACGAATCTCGTGTGGGCAAAAGTAACATCACTTTCAGATGTTAAGGCTAGTGGAAACTGGATGTATGCTGCCAAACTTGATGGTGAAGGAGCTGCTATGTATGATGCTGCTATGGCTCTTGCAGATGCTATGATTGAGCTCGGAATTGCTATTGATGGAGGGAAGGACAGTCTTTCTATGGCTGCTCATTCTGGAAATGAGGTAGTGAAAGCTCCAGGAAATTTGGTAGTTAGTGCCTACGTTACATGCCCGGATATCACCAAGACGGTCACTCCTGATTTGAAGCTTGGAGATGTTGGTGTTCTGCTTCATATTGACTTGGCCAAGGGCAAGCGTCGGCTTGGCGGATCTGCTTTTGCTCAGGTATCTCTCTTTCTCGATAGATTATGGTGGAGAAGGTCACACAAATGGTGGATGTAGAACCACACTGATGTTGAGTTTATTATTACCTATTTTTAGAATTAGGGAAGAATAATGATTACACGAGATAATATAATAACTTCTGTAATTATAATATATTATATCTTCCAATACAAAAACAATAACTAGTTTTGGATGGATGGTCATGGTGGTTATGTAACTTGTGTTGCTGTTTTTCTCTTCTGCTTAATCAGGCTTTTGACCAAATTGGGAATGAATGCCCTGACATTGATGACATTTCATACTTAAAGAAAGTGTTCAATGGAGTTCAAGAGCTTCTAGAAGAGGAACTGATATCTGCAGGCCATGATATAAGTGATGGTGGACTTCTTGTTAGTGTTCTTGAGATGGCATTTGCCGGGAACTGTGGAGTTCAGTTGGACTTAAGCTCTAAAGGCAACAGTCTCTTGAATACATTATTCGCGGAAGAGCTTGGTCTGATTCTCGAAGTTGACAACAAATCACTTGACCTCGTACTAGGAAAGCTGCGGGATAGCAACATCTTGGCTGACATCATCGGACATGTCACTTCCACGCAAACAATACATTTGAATGTCGACGGGGTCTGTCACTTGAATGACAAAACCGCGTTCTTGAGGGACGAATGGGAGGAAACGAGTTTCCGATTAGAGAAACTCCAAAGATTGGCTTCTTGTGTAGAATCCGAGAAAGACGGATTAAAGAGAAGACACGAGCCTTGTTGGTCATTGTCTTTTACACCAGAATTCACTGATAAAAAATTCTTGCAAGCAAAATCAAAGCCAAAGGTGGCTGTGATCCGTGAAGAAGGCAGCAATGGAGACAGAGAGATGTCTGCAGCATTCTATGCTTCTGGTTTCGAGCCATGGGATGTACCAATGTCGGAACTTCTCACCGGAACAATCTCCCTAAAAGATTTCCGCGGAATTGTCTTTGTAGGCGGTTTTAGCTACGCTGATGTTCTTGATTCAGCAAAAGGCTGGTCAGCTTCAATCCGGTTCAACCAGCCACTTCTCGACCAATTCGAGGAATTCTACGCCCGTCCAGACACATTCAGTCTCGGTGTCTGCAATGGATGTCAGCTCATGGCTTTACTAGGATGGATCCCAGGGCCAACAGTCGGTGATCACGGTGACCCATCACAGCCAAGGTTCATACACAATGAATCAGGCCGATTTGAATGCCGGTTTACAAGTGTGACAGTAAAAGACTCTCCAGCTATAATGTTGAGAGGAATGGAAGGTTGTACGTTGGGTGTATGGGCGGCTCATGGCGAAGGAAGAGCGTATTTTCCGGAATCTAGCGTATTTGATCATGTTTTGAACATGGGTTTGGCTCCAATAAGGTATTGTGATGATGAAGGGACGGCAACTGAAGCTTACCCGTTTAATCTAAACGGGTCACCATTGGGGATAGCTGCGATTTGTTCACCAGATGGTAGACATCTGGCGATGATGCCTCATCCGGAGCGGTGTTTCTTGATGTGGCAGTATCCGTGGTACCCGAAGGACTGGAATGTGGAGAAGAAGGGGCCTAGTCCATGGCTAAGGATGTTTCAGAATGCAAGGGAGTGGTGCTGTTGAAGAACATTTCAGAATGCAAGGATGATGGTATTGTATAATGCAAGTCTACTAGATTGAAGTGTTAGTTTGCTTTGTTGATGGATGAAGCCTTGAATAATGTATTTTTTATACTGAGTAATCTTGTTTTGGTTACTCATCAAAGTTTTCTTGCTGTAAAAATTAAAGGCTTCATTTTTAACTTCTTCTGTAACTTTTGAATTCAAAAATCTAACCTTTAATCTATAAAGAAATGAATTTTAGGGGGAAAAATTGGAGCTTTTTCTTTTATTTTGTTGATATGAAACAAGTCCTCAAAAGAGAACATTATAAAATAAAAAAACAGAAAATTTAGCAGTTTAGTTTAAAAATCTGAAAAATAAAGACTTTTTTTTTCTTGTATGATTCTGCCTTTTTATAAAGAAAGCATCACCCCTACATACAGTATTACCCTGCCAAAATTATTTCACTTTTTTATCCTTGGTAAAAAAACAGTCTCTTTTCCTACTCGAGAGGCCCACATGCCGGTAGTTTCACTTTTACCCTAGCAAATAACGGAGACATTTCTTATCAAGATAACAGTGCAGTGAATTTAATAAGTTAAAAAGAGCTATTTTTTTAAGAAAAATAAACAAAAATAATACAAATAATTGTACGGTGAACTGAAAATGAAATAAACTTTAAAAATTAATAATTTGTAAATAAACCATCATCTATATATTAATTTAAACTCGCTTTCAAGTTATTAACACAAATCCTAATTTTTTAAAAACCAAGAATAAAACTTTAGATTTTTTAACTCAATTTTATTTTGATTTTACAAACTATCACCCATCAAACAAAAACAATTCAAACTCTAAAGTTATCGTCTAATAAATTTTTGAAAAATATGATTTTGTTTTAAAAAATTTTAAATAACTTTTTTCAGAAAATTCGGCGAAAAATCCAGGTGTAAAATAATGAAAACATTGCGTGAAAACATGGTTTTTTTCGAAATTGTTGTTAGTGTATTAGTTTATATTATTTTTGGGGTTTTTTTTTATTACAATAGACATTCTACTTGCGTATAACTTGGACTAATAATGTATGGATAGAAGACAAGAAATTTTGAAGTTTTTCCTATGCTTGTTTGTGTTTGGTTTGTTGGTAGAAATTGCATCTTTAAGGTACATAAGGTGAGTCACCACCACATGCATGCATGAGTGATGATACATCCAACAAGAATCATCTTTACTTGACATGGAAGAAGATCGATTACCACAAAAGAGAATCAACTTTCACATCACCTATCTACCTATTTGTTTTCAAATCACATAATGTTTCGGTCTATGTCCATGGAAGATCCATATTTTTATACTATAAGCTTTTAGGCTTGAAACATTTTCTAATATCCATCTTTTAGGCTAACTAAACTTTAGTACCCATCGTTTAAACTATCAAAATGGTACCTTATCTATTGGAGTCCGATCAAAAATTAGTATCTAGATTACTGTTTACACTTCAAGTTAACAGATCGGTGTTGAAAATCTGCAATACTATAAGCTTTATGTATAAGGTAGGTGGACAATTTTGTCCCTGATATTCAATACTGATATGTTAACTTAACGTGTTAACAGTGATCCAAATACTAATCTTTGGTCAGACCAATAGGAGAGATACCGTTCTGATAGTTTATACGATGGAGTATTTAATCAGCCTAGAAGATGGGGTATTGTTTAGTCAATTTTCTCTAACATTTATTTTTATGTTTTGATAGTTAATGATGTGGTTGAAATGTAAGAGAAGTGAAATGAAATATGAAGGTACAAATGCTTCCCAGACAAGAAGGGAATAAGCATTTGAAGCCATTGAATCAATCATAATCTCAAATGAAAAGCCAACTTACATTACTATAACAAGGTTGTTAGCAACAAAGAAGAACAGTGACAAGATTTGAAGCACAACCTGGTCAAGACATAGAGTCATAAAAGATGCGTCAAATCAAACAAGCATATGTCATAAAGACAAGCTCATGCTTCTTTCAGGAGAGGACCACACCAAGATTGTAACATCACAAGCCACGTCAGAATCTCTAAATACACACACACTAAAACTACTGCACCAACAATAAAGCACAAATCTTTTTACATACTTAAATTTAATCTAGGCACTAAAATTCATAGAAAATGCAGTAATAATAGAACCATTGAACCTGAGAAGAAGAACAACTCATGGTAGCCATGAGATGTTAGCTTTGCTGGCTGTTGTCTTCCACAGACACTAATGTCTTCGATTTTGATGGTGTTGGCTTGTCTCGGATCTAAACAAAGTCCTTGGTTGTTGCTAAGGTCTAAGTTGCTTTGGAGTCTCTTTAAGAAGCTTCCATTGAAGGGGATCATTCCTTCTAAGAAGTTTCTACTGAGGTTCAAATGGTAAATGTGAGAAAGTGAGGTTAACCCAGATGGGATTTCACCTGTTAGTCTGTTGTTCTCCAGAGATAAAGTTGTTAGATTTGTGAGATTGGAGAAGCTAACTGGGATTGGACCGGAGTAACCGGAATTCGCCAGTCGAAGTTCTTGGAGTTTAATGAGTGTACCAAACTCATTTGGTAATTTGATGAACATTGGATTGTCATCCATTAAAAAGTACTGTAAATTGATCAATTTAGTAACTCCACTTGGGAAAATACATCCTTTAAGATGATTGTTGCTTAGAGCAAGAAAGGATAATGAAGTGAGTTTGTTAATGGTGGTTGGGATGCAATTTATAAGCTTATTTGAGCTTAAATCAAGCTTTTGAAGAAGACCCAGTTGACCAATAGTAGTTGGGATGCTACCTATGAGAGAGTTATAGCTTAAGTCAAGTCCTACAAGGTTTTTGAGATTACCCACTTGAAAAGGTATTGAGCCTGTTAGAATATTGTAGCTTAAATCAAGATGAACCAATGAGGGTAATTGGAATACTTGAAATGGTATTGAACCGGTTAACCGGTTTTGTGACAAGGTCAAGACTTGAAGAGATTTGATTGATGATAACTGAGATGGGATTCTTCCTATTAAACCAGGGTTTGATCTAAGACTGAGCTGCTCAATTGTGGAGTTTTTCAAGATTGGGAGAGTTATGGTAGTTGTTGTTTGTGTAAAACAATGGTAGAAAAATGCAGATTGGAGAAATGGGAGATTGAAGATATCAGAAGGGAAAGTGGCTGTGGATTTACAAGTTGGATTAGGTGGATTACCAAAATCAAGTCTAATGACATGAAGAAAGTTGTCAAAACCAAGCTTGCACTCAATTCCAGGCCAGGAAGAAGATTGTTTACAGGGATTTGGATAGGTGGATCTCCAGGGCTTATCAGATGACATTTTCTCCATGATTTTGAAGAGTGTATCTAACTCTGATTGGATCATGTTGGGTTCTTTCTTGCCACAGAGAGTAAGAGATGGGGAAGAAGAGATCAGAACAAGGAACAGTAGACAGAAGAAAGAAGAAGATGAGATTTCCATTATTGTACTTGATGGTTGAAGTTTTTTGGAGGGTTTTTTTTTCTTATGATGATTTGGCTTTAGGGGATTGGGGTTCATCTTTCTTTATAATAGGAGACAAGTGAGGATGAGATTATGACTACTGAAGCTATGTGGGGTCTCTTTGTAATTGATGATTTTTCTTATATGTACTAAGATTTCATTAGAAGAAGCATGTTTCATTATCTCAGACAAATGAATTCTGAAGGCTAAATAGAAAATAAAATTAGGAGGAGTGATTTAAAATCATTATGGATATGTCATATCTCATGCGTGTTGTATTACTGTTTT
This sequence comes from Fagopyrum homotropicum, assembly GCA_033239125.1. NCBI lineage: Eukaryota > Viridiplantae > Streptophyta > Magnoliopsida > Caryophyllales > Polygonaceae > Fagopyrum > Fagopyrum homotropicum. The sequence goes on along the minus strand of BSWB01000007.1, from coordinate 7,852,786 downwards.
CATTTACTGCACAACTGAATCATCAGATGATTATGAGGGCCCGTTTGTTTTAAACTCTGGAAACGGAAACGAAATGAAAACAGATCTAGTCCATACGTATATCCTTGTTCATAAAACTTTTTGGAATCCTTCCTTGTGGTTTGAACTAATTGGAGTATAATTTGATTACTTTTGATACCCTATAGGGAAACAAAATAAGAGAAGCAAATGCATTTTGCATGAAACCGCAAAGAATGATTCCAAAAAAATTCATGAACAAGGTGCATACGTGGACTAGATTCATTTCCATTCCGTTTCCGTTTCCGTTTCCGGAGTTTTAAAAAAAAAACGGGCGCTGAATTGACTCACTAGTTGCAACAGTATGCACTGTTGCAGCAAGTGTAAATTTTGCTTCATATATTGGCAGGCTGTTCAAGAACAAAGCTGAAGGATTATGGAAATATCTGAATTTGGTTAGTTATTTTCCAATAAAATTAGCTCCAATACATCATGAAAATGATTGCAGTTTAACAGTAATCTGTAGTTAAATTGGTGGGTTTTTTTGGTTTCAAGATTCTGAAATACATAATGAAAATGACAGCATAATTGCATATGGATGATCATATAAAAGTCAATAAAGCTAAAATCTTGTTCTTGGCCGAAAGTGACACTACTGGAAGTAGGAAAACATATTCCTAAAGCATATAGTGTGAGAATTTCACTTTATTTCCTTTGATTTAGCTTCAGCTATACCATTTGAGAGCAATCTTACCAGAACCAAATTCTTAAACATGAATTGGTGTAGAAAAAGCAATTCGAAACCAAAATCTACAAACGATCAACCACCATCACCACCGCGAGAAAGCCATGTAGACCACCAGCAACTGATGCAAATCCCAGGTTGCACAGTCCACTTGATGGACGATGGAGAAGCAGCTGAGATTGCAGGACCAGGAGATTTTCTTACCATACTTCGCATCACAGACAATAATCTCTCCCTCGCGATCACCATCAAGGTTGGAGACAGCCTTCAGTGGCCACTCACTAAGGACCAGCCAGTAGTAAAGCTGGATGATCTTCATTACCTGTTCACTATTCCTGTCAAAGGTAGTGATCCTCTAAGCTATGGTGTCGGGTTTTCCGAGCAAAGCAGGGGGTGTTTGGCTTCTTTTGACTCGTTTCTCCAAGATCATTCTTGCTTTTCTTGCCCTCCCCGTCTAGAGAAGACGAAGAGTAGCCGTGGGATTGACTGGAAAGAGTTTGCACCTAAAATTGAGAATTATAACAATGTTTTGGCCAAGGCTATCGCTGGTGGAACTGGACAAATCATCAAAGGGATATTTATGTGCAGCAATGCTTATACCAACCAGGTTTTTTTTTTTACTAAAATGTTCTTTCAAATCTTTGATGAACTTAAGTATGACAGTAAACTTCAAAATAACTTTGCAGGTTCAGAAAAGTGGGGAGTTGCTCATAGATGAGGCTAAAGCAAAAACGGAAAGGCGAGCACAAAGCAATGGAGGTGGAGCAGTGAAAAAGAAGAGTAACCTTACCAAGAATCTCAAACGGTATTATGTCTATAGTGCAAATTAGCTAGCTTGCTGCTGTTAAACTTACACAAGTGGTTTTGAATCTCCTGAAGGGTGAGGAAGTTGTCGAAAATGACAGAAAAGATGAGCAAGGCGATGTTGGATGGGCTAGGAGTAGCCTCAAGCTCGGTAATGGGTCCAATAGTAAGATCAAAATCCGGGCAAGCATTCTTCTCCATGATGCCTGGAGAGGTTCTCCTGGCTTCTCTGGATGCTGTTGGTATGGTTTTCAGTTCACTTGTATAATATTTGACTTGTGATAGTGTTAACTGCTAAGCATTTTATGTTGTGAGCAGATAAGATATTGACCGCAGTTGAGGCAGCTGAGAAGCAAGCTCTTCAGGCCACCTCGGAAGCAGCAGTGAGAGCTGTGTCCGAGAAGTATGGAGAGAATGCAGGTGAAGCAACGGGTCACGCGCTTGCGACAGCTGGACATTGTGCTGGGACTGCTTGGAATGTGTTCAAAATTAGGAAGGCTATCAATCCTGCTTCTTCTGTCTTCTCTGGAGTGCTCAAGAGCACTAAAACCTTAACAAAAACTAAGATTTGATTTTATATTTGTATGTGCGTTGTATGATTCAATGACAGTTAGGGGTCGTTTGGTATCCATACCTGATTTTATATTTGTCTTTCTTTTCACGGTGAAATCTGCATCTAGAGTTTACCAGATTGTATTATGAGGATTTTGATTTTTGCTTCTCTAACTATTTCGATTTGGGGTTGAATTGAAATTTTGGGAATTTTGATTTTTGCTTCTCTTCCGAAGATTTTAATTTTTGCTTCTTTGTCTCGTTTCCTCCTCTGTATCGTCTCCTTCGCTGTGTGTGACATCTCATAAACATGAATATCAGACTGATACCAATACCTGGATACCAAACAACCCTTATAACTTCAAAACCTATCTTTAGATTGAAATTCTGGATTGTCTATCCTTTATCTAAGAGACCTAAATTTAGACAACAAGCTGTAGAACAACAGCAAGAAATCAAAGCAGAGGTCAGGTATTAAATGATCTCAGGATCTTACAACTTCCCTTATGTAAAAACCAAGATCTTACAAAGAGGGGTGTAGGGAAGCAGATTCTGGACCCGAAACCTCATGTCAAAGTTGCAATGCATCAAATGGATTCCATTCCTGGTAATGAAAGCTGTATACATTGATAAGATGCTTGACATAGCTGAGGTAACGGAAAGGGAGACGCGAGAAGCGAGAACGGTGGCGGTGGTTGGTGTTGTCACAGAAAAACTTGGGGAGGATGCCGGAGAGGCGGCGGGGCAGGCAGCAGTGAAGGCGGAGGGATGGGCTGACACGGCGTGGGAGGCGGTGAAGATAAGACAGGCCATCAATCCTGCTAACTATGGTGCCTTCAAAGGCGCTCCTCAAGTTACAAAACAGATTCTTGACTTCAAAGATATTATAGAGTAACAATTTTTGATTGTATACATGAAGAAAACAAGAAAGAAAGGATCTTTTGATTGTATACATGAAGCATGGATGCCTAATTCAAAGATTTGATTTTTACTAAATGCCCTAACTCAAGATTTTTGGTGTGTCGTATGTAATAATAAATTTGAAGAAAGACACTTTTACTGTTTTAGGGTTATCTAGAGTAGATAACCGCCAGTTCAGCTGGAGGCGCAAACAAAACCCTCCAAGTCCACTCCATCGAGATTTTTCAATTTGGTGAGAAAAGCCGCCATGGAAGGAGGGCAAAGCATATACAAAACAGTAAGAGAGATAAAAAAGAGGGAGAACAGTTTGTTATACAACGCCCTACGATCTATCTACGAAGACTCCATCTTCGTCCAAGAGATCGCACAACTATGGCCACAACTCCCTTTGCTGGTCAATCTTCGATGTGGGCTCTGGTATTCCTCTCGTTTCAACGCTACCTGTTACTTCAAATCCACTGACGGACACTGCAATAACTGGTCCTTCAATACCTCTCGCCTTAATCTCCACATTGCTCTTCTCGCAGGTATTTTTACCTCTTTTCATTTCGATTTGTCAGATGTTGATGTTTTCTTCTGATACTTCAAATCCTTGATCGGTTTGTCCTGATTTCTTCTGATAATCATTAGCTGGACAGTCTAATTGAGTTGCTTCTGCTCGAGTGTTAAACCCTAATTCTCCTTTTCATAAAGACCAGCTTTTTATCCTTTGAAAATGAGCTATATAGTTTCTATGAGATATTGAATGATAATAGCATTTATCTACTGTTTGTTATTTAGGATGATTTGATTGTGGATTATTGCTACAGTTTTCATAATTTTTTGTGAATTGGTTAGGGCAGAAAGGAGGATGTATAATTGTGGATTCAACCAGAAAAGGGAAGCGATTTCCTGACAGCATGTCTAAGACAATACCAATTTGGACATGTGTATTAAACAGAGCCATCCGTAATCACCGGAACTTGATGGATCAAAATGCTGCCATGATGAAGGATGTGGTAAGTATCTTTTTCCTATAAGATGCATATCTGCTGAGTAAATATGAATATCAGATTCTTAGGGATGTTTTCAAGAAATGCTACTACTTTGAATTGACCTATTTGATCTTCATCCTGTTATAATCATGATTTAACAGGATCCAAATACACTCTTCAATGCAGCAGCTGAAGACACAGTTGATACCCCACTTCAATGGGATTGTTCCTTACACCTACCTCTCTGGATCTCCAAGATAGAAAAATCTTCTATTGAAGATCGGCTTGAAGAATGGACAAGAAATTTGGAAGAAAGCGGTGCTGATATTGCATCGCTTTCTGATTCCTTGAAGAAGCCTTTACGTCCGTTGTGGATATCACAGAAATCAGTAATCTGGATAAATGAAGTTCCTGATCATGATTCTTGGGACTTCACTCCTATCATTCTTGTTTCAGCTTCATCCTCTACTGGTGGTGTTTATCAGCAAAAAACAAGCTCTGAATTTAGCTGGAGCTATATCCCTGGAGCAGGAGACGATGAAGAGACATGGTCTAGAGGCTTAACACCAACACTTTTCTGGAAGCATTCGTATGAACTTGTAAACATGGGTCCTGATTTGTGCAACCAAAAAGTTGCTGAAATTGTTGAGAAAGATAGAGTTTATCGTGCTCATAGGGGCGAGAATGCTCCTCAGGTTACTATCAAGCCTTCATATCCTCGAGAATCCAATGGGCATCTTGCTGATGATAAGGAACTTTCTTTACCTTTGGACTTTTCACATCTCAATATTCAAGAGAACTCTTCTGATCAGGATTGTATGATGTACTGGCTGGGATCGACAAATATTGCAGTAGGATCAACTCAAGTTGGTGAGTATTTTACTCTTCCTAGCTCACGAAATTAAATTTGGTTCTAATGGTCCACTTTTTCTGCTATTCTGTTTCTCTGCAGCTATGAGTTTGCCTCAGGTTAATTGCATATTGAACTGTGGGAAGGAGGCGATAGATGTTGGGACTTCATACACATATTTACACCTTCCCACCATGGTTTGTACAGATGAGGGCCTCAATTCCTTTCATGGATGTTTGATGCCTAGATTTGCATTGCTCATGAAGTTTACTCTTTCTTCTTGTCCAGAGCTCTAAATTTGACCGGTTTTCCTTGCTGAGCAACCTCCCTTCTTCCGTAGATTTTGCAAAGAAAAACTTATGTCAAGGAAAGACACTGTTGGTTTGCTGCAGTGATGGTAAAAGCATTCTTGACTTCTGACCTTGTCATCTTCCTATCAGCCTAGTATTGTTCTGTGGTTCTTATTTGGTTATATATTGTATGAAACAATGTATATGCCTTAATAGTTTGGGAGAAGATATTAGCATCTGCATTTGTCAGTCAATCTTGACGGGAGTTTTTCTTGAATCATTTCAGGAGAAGATATTAGCATTTGCGTTTGCCTGGCTATCTTGATCTCGTTGTTTGACGAAGAAGGTGAATCTCTTTACATATTTTAGAGTTTATGCATCATCTAGAAGTTTTTGTGAACAAGCATTTACTCATTTTCTTAATCAGGGTCCTTCAGTGATCAGAAATCCCCAAACGAGATGCAGATAACCAAGTGGGAGATGCGAAAACGACTGGTATATGTATGCAAGTATGCAACGAACGCTCGACCATCAAGAGGTAATCTGAAGCAAGTCTTCAGCTTCATCAGCGGAGGAAGAGTTTCAGTTTGAGCTTCGAGCAAGTTAATGTTGTTGTTTAGTATCTGCAATACATTTTAGGCATACATGTTTCTCTAAATTGAGACATATTTAACAACTAATAAGTATGAAAGATTCATCTCCACAAGACCCATGAAAGGAATTGAGGCATACCTGTCTTGAAAGATCAGCAACAAATGTCCTTCCATTGAAATAATGCGTTTTTGTGTATAATCATGTGCAAAATCATACATACACAAATACAAATATTGAGAGACACGTTTAAAATCAGCAAGAAATGTCCTTTCATTGCAAGGTAAAATAGGCATAAGCAGATGTGAAGTTGGATGACCAATAGAAGAAAATACAAATTGCACTCCCATCTTTTTCATTTTCCGCCTTCATGTACAATTTTCTGCCACATCCAAACCCAACTCAATATGAAAGATTCATCCCCACAAGACCCTAATACAAACAGTGTTGTCGTCAATTTCTCTCATGCCAGCTCGTCGAGCGCTAAAACATTGGGTTTGCAGCAATCAACTGGTCTCGTTGGCAAGCGGTAGTTTCTTATCAGTAGACAAGCCATATCATTAAGAAAGACGAAAGGCTTTTCGGGATTGGTTCAAATCCTGCTAGTCAGAGTTTCAACAGCCTAAAGCCTATCCGCAATTGTCTACTTGTTCTTTGAATGATGATTAGTGAACCTTTATGTACAGACACTACAAAGCAGGATAGTTTGTAGTGTCGTATAGTCTACCTGTCCTCGGATTGCCTAGGTTGTTGGAGCCTTCTCCTAGATTTGAGATCAACAACAATGATTGATATGTTGTCCGAGCTGCTTTTTGCAATTGCCATCTCTTTGAGGTTATCAGCAGCAAACTGTGCTGGAGAGAGACCACCAGCCACCATGTTCCTCCGTCCTTTCCTTAAAAGGCGTCGAGCCAAAAACCCTACCTCCTCATTAGACATCACTTCCCACAGTCCATCACTTGCCAAGATCAAGCATTCGTCCTCAGCTGTTCGAGTCGTGAAAGTGATTTCAGGCACTGGGATTACATACGGTCTCATATGACGATCACCTGAGATTAGGAAGATTGTAACATATTGGTATTCAAAGGTTGGAAACAATGGAACACAATCATAGCTAAATATAAATATATGATGTGCGAACCTATGGCTCGTGACATTGCAAGAACTCCAAGTACCCGAGCACCATTCCAGTTTATCACTTTCCCACCCTGTTGCTCGATTCTCAGAAGCTCATCTTCTCTATCAGGCTGCAAAAGAGGCCAACATAAAGGTTACCTTTGGTTGATAAACTATTGTGCAAATGTAACAGGCACTCTGTAAACTATGTTTTACCTTCTGATCAACAGTTAAAGCAATGGTCTGTGTTCCTCTACAAAGCACTGCCCTCGAGTCTCCACAGTTTGACATTATAATCTGACAACCTGAAACAACTGCAACAACAGCAGTTGATCCAACCATCTCATTTGCAATTGACTCTCTGAAAACCTCCTCATCAGCCCTTTCGAACCCTTTGGTTAACGTCGTCTCCCACTTCCTATGCCACTCATAATCTTCCGTCGCTTCCTTGTTCCATTCCTCCGCTATAATTTCATGCATCCTCTCAGCACAGAACTTAGCAACCTGAGGAATTAAACAGTGAAACGTTTCATACAACATTTTCATTCCGTTGTCATGCATAAATTGCATACCATATAGGGTACAGAGTACTTGTTATTTGTTAAGAACAATAAGTCATCAAAAACTTTGATAGTAACAACACTGCACATCTTCTCATCAAAAAAACAAAACACTGCACATCTCTATACATATTGCAAATTGAAATCCTTCTGAATATACTAGTGAATTTAAGTAATAATAAAAAAAAAAAGGAAAAAGAAAGGTGTTAAATTGGAAAAAGTCTTCCATTCCAATCCCACGGGGGCAGATAGTGACGTATTAGACACCTGTCAGCATACAAGCCACCGTCCTCGTCACATTCCTATCCTATTTTTTTCCTTTTATAATTATGAGGGACTTGACATTAGTGCTTTGTACCAAACTTTCCAAATAAACACAAGAACCCTATTTACCGCCCATTTATTTCATTACACGGCAAATAATTACATACTTAATGACGAAAATAAAGTAATAACATCCACCAAATCACCAATTTTCCCACAGGAAAAAGTTGTTGATGAAGATTTAATTAATTTGAGTTAGTCAAAAATCCTCCAAAATGCATCATCAAATGACACGTCTCACCATATAATATCAGCACTTCCAAGTAACATTTCATATGATAAAAAAAATATCACAAATAACAAAGAGCATCTACCTAAACAATGGGAAAGTCATAAATATTCTAATGGGAGACTCAATGAAGGTGGTCCCCCATGTGCGCTATAAAAGTGGCCCCATTACCTCCGGTCCTCCACCACCACCACCTTACGTGTAATTTCATTACTTTAATCCTATATTACTTTTTAATCGGAGCAATATACCAATCAATGAACATAGAGCTCATAGTTTACACATAACCTAGAGAATCTCAATGTAATTAGTTCTGAAATTTTAAATTCCCAACAGAAATCAGATTATCATCATAGACCGTATGTTGATTTCTCACGGATCCTAGCAAAGCAAATACAGCCTCAATTACAATTTTATAATCGAGATTGAAAATAATTAATTAATTTTACCTCAGAGCCGCCATGGCCGTCGTAAACGCCGAAGAAATGGACGGGATAGATCTGATCGGAGATTGCAGAACCAGGAGCCGTACATCCGCCGACGTGGCCGCAAGAACGAGAGGTGAAACCAGGAACAACGGAAATCGCATCCTCCATCTCTCTTCTCCTCCCAATAACCGACGTAGTACCCCAGCTAACCTTATCATGCCTCCCAACGCACTTCACACTTCTCTCCAGAGCCAAATCTCCATCAGGAACCGCTTCCATGAGCATCTGGGGAACCACAGCTACAGCCTCCGCCACGAGGTCCACCTGAATCTCGCCGGAGCTGCCGATCGCGGAAGAGAAATCACTTGAAGACGACGATGATGAAGAAGAACCAGAATCTTCGGAGCCGGAGGATAGAAAGGACAAGGAGGAAGTCGGCGATGAAGAAAAGCACTTAGCCGGATCCGGTGACGATGTCTCCGAATCAGAAATCGGTGAGGAGGATCGTTCTCCTAGAAGGAGATACTCGCTAACTGAGGAGTCTTCCATTCTTGATTGTGTAGAGCTCTCGCATTTCATTCTTCAAGAAGAAAACTGCGGAAGGTTTGATTGATTTTTGGCGTTTGGGGATAGCAAGAAAGAGGAGAGAGAAAGGCAGAAATGGAGAAAGAGAGGAAGGGGAGAAGAGTGTGGGAGAGAGGACGGAAGGAGATTAAAGAAGAGAAGGAGACGAATAAGATAAGGACACGTGGTGCGTGTATGAAACCGTTGACAGGCGCTTGCTTTAAAATTGTGTGAGTCGCAGTCAGTTTCTTTTCTTTTCATTTTACCTTTTTATTGATAGACACGTGTCCCTCTACCTCAAATTATAAACAACGAATATATTTTTACGCTAAAAAAAAGTACGGAGAATTATAAAGTTAGGACTTAGGAGGAGGGTGGCGATCCCATCTATCGCGCTCTACTGTCGTTCCCGTGGACTCCATCCCAAAGGATTTATTAGCCAAAACACTTGAAAGATTATTAAAACTAACCGGTTTGATTAGAAGTCCAAAAACGGAAAAGAAATGGAAATGAATCTAGTCCATATATTTACTTTATTCATGAATATTTTTTAAAATCGTCCTAAAATATAGTTGTTTTTCCCATTTTGTTTTCCGTATCAACACTAATCAAATTTTATTATAATTACTTAAAATCACATGAAATAATTCCATAAAATTTCATGAATAATGGTATACATATGAACTAAATTCGTTTCCATTCGATTTCCGCGGAGTTTGAACCAAATGGGCACTAAATTACATTTTCCGATCACATATTTTACCTTCTTGATCGGGGAAGAACTAGAGAAATTTATTTAAAATCTTCAGAGTTTAAAAACTATAATAAAAATAATTTGAAATAATCCAGCTTAAATTAACTGACTTTTATTATATTTAAATTAAAAGAATACCCCTAATTAACCTTAATATATATTTGAATGGCCAATGAGATTAGTTAAATTTTAATTTACAAATAAGTGCTTTACATTTAAGAAAGAAAAAAACTAAGGATTATTATAATTTAATTTTAATTTTAATGTTTAACAATTAGATTAAATAGAGATGTATATTCTAATACTGGAAAATAAAATAAAACTACAACTATAATAACTAATCAAAAATTTTTTAAAAAAACATAACTTTATAATGTTACTAGAGGTAAGACTATATTAAGGTTGTGTTCGGTGTTCACTTGTATTAACTTATATGTTTATAGTCCAAAATAACTCCATCTTAGATGAAAAAATCTTTAAATAATTTCTAAATTTAATATCTTAAATAGTTTTCCAATATCCTAAATATTCAGCATTGTCAAACAGATTATTAATAAATTTTTTTTTTTTTTTTTTGGTGAAACAGATTATTAATAAATAAAGAAACACAATTGTCAAACAGAACCTTAATAAATAAAATAAAGTAATTTTATAATCTTACATGATGTTAGATTATATTAGGGCTACGTTTGGTGCTCACTTGTATTAGCTTATATATCTATTATCCAAAACAATTCAAAAAACATTCCTTAAATATTTTCTAAATTTAATCTCTCGATATTCTAAATAATCAACATTGCCAAAGCAAGCCTTATGAATTAGTGAACTTATAATGAGAATTTACATATAAATTTTAATTTATCGTTCATTTATTCTACTGGTTAAATTGAATTATTAGTTAATTTTTACAAGTGAAATAAGATGGTCTTTGTTATAGAGTAGCTTGCAACCAATATAATAAGTCAATAAGACATATATCCAATTTATATCACACGTTGAATCGACATAATCATGTTGCTACGTATACTATACAAACCAGTGATTATTAATAGTTTGTACGTGAAATTTAGTTGATGACACTTATAAGTTTTAACCATTTTTTATGAATTGGTTTTGAAAAATTGACCTATTCCTTTATATTACCATTTAAAAATCTAGAGGAGTGATTTTTTTCCTTGACACATTAAAAAGGTCCTCTTACTATTTTTATCAAAAAAAACATATTATTCGTGAATTAGATATAACTAGTATATTACTCGTGTCCTGTACGGGATATGATTTAATATCTATTATAGATATATAAATATAAAATTATTTTATTAAAGTTTAATATAATTTATGCATTATAAATTTAGCAAAATAATTTAATACACATAATGTGATAAAAAAACGTATAAAACTTATAATTGCACTCTTAGAATAAAGTTGACAAAAGATTTTAGGTGCGTTTTTTTAAAAATTATCCAATTAATATTAGCAATTAAAAATATATATTTAAATTGCATAATAAAAAATTTTAAAAAAATTTGTGGATTGAGGAGCAATATGAGTCAAATTTTTAGTAATTCTTTTTGGATTTTAACAATCTTATTGAAATTATTGACTTTAAAAATTTAAGATTTATGATAAGATAGGATTTAAGATTTAAGATTTAAAAAACTTAATTAAAAATTTTAGAATTATTATTAATTGTTAAAAAGACACGTGACATTAGAGTTCTCATGGTGAGACACGTGGATTTAGATGCTACACCTATAATATAAACTAGTATTACCCACACCTTGTGCGGTATTATATTTTAAATTTAATTTATAATAAATATTATGATATATGTAAGGTTCAAAGTATAAGAAAAATTGTTGTGTAATAGTAGTGATGTGTTTTCATCCTTCAATTAACAAATGAATCTCAACAACTTATTCGCTTATTAAGTATTTGATTTTTCTAAACGGTGATATAAATCTTATTATTTAAATCTTTAATTTTTTCGTGTTTTCAATTTTATAAATTTAAATTGCTCAGAGATATTGTTAACCTTTTTTTTAAAAAAAAATCATTACTATAAAATCTATTAGTTTTTAAGTAAACAAGAAACTTAATTAAGTTTTTTGGACGGTTGTTAATTGCTAAAATGACACGCTGCACTTAGAGTTCTCATGGTTAGACACGTGGAATTAAGTGTTTCTCCTATAATATATATAAGATAAGATAAATTTGTAAGGTGTTACATTATTTTTCTCGGAAAATCACATATATATATATATATATATATATAAATATCTATATGTTTAAAAAATGAAAAAACTAACCTATTTTTTTAGTTAAATTTGTAAAATTAAATTTAAAAAATTAATTTAGAAAAATAATTCAATATTGAATAATGTAACAAGAAGAATCTATTCTTCATACTCTAGCGTTACATAATAGTACTAGTAAATAAAACATGGAACCCACAGGTGACAACAACACCTAGCTAAATATCGGGTACGTGGCACATATCAAGAAGGTGGCCCCCACCATTAGGTAGTATTTGACTTTTCCACCAAAAAGGCACTTCAATCATTTTCCTTTTTCTTATTTTCTTTTTTCTTTGTGCGACACCTAGCGAAGTCCTCGGATCTGGACCGACCACGTGCAGATCGGACGGCTGTCATCTTTTCGGAGAAAAAGAAGAAGATTGTAAGAGAGAAGGCATTCCACGGCAAAAGCCTAACGCCAAGTTATCGAGTACATGCCAACGTAGCGTTTTATGATGGACCCACAACCCCCTATCAACGTCGGATCCCGACAGCGGAATTCTTTTTTTGATTCGATCGCTGACCAGACGGCTCTGATTTAGTTTCATGCAAATCGAACAAGGACACGTTGTCATCATACCGGACCGGGTTCACTTATTTTGCGTGTGATTTTATTCTACAATGGCTCCGGTCATGTGAGTTTAGGTTCGAACCCTCGCATTAATGTACTCATGATTTTATAAGTTAAAATAATGGAATAAAGTCACACGCAAAATGTGATATTTTAGTCTAATAGGTTGGTGATTTTGGGTTGTCAATTAGGACCGTGTAAAAATTGACCAGAACTGAAAAATAATTGGAAATTACGGTTTAATCTAATCCTGCACTGTAATTATCGGATCTAGTTTAACCCGGATGTATGATATTATGGCCTGGTTTTAGATCATAATGTAATGGTTCAGACTGAGCTTATACACTTTAACATTCTTTCTTTTGAATGGGATTGGATACTATCGTTCCCATATTCTATCGCCGCGGCCATCTAGTATCTATAGAAAAAATAATTTTAAAAAAACAATCATTACATTCCGGACCTCCTTGTTTTATATTGGGTCCAAAAAAGAACTAAACTAGGTTTATTTACCCTCTTCACTTATGACGCAAACCGATTTATCTGAGTTGGGTCCATCGTTAATCCGGTTAACCATTAACTCAAACAACATCGCTCTTTATTAGCATAGAGTTATAAAAGGTGGTTGGGGATTTATTAACCCTAGTTTGTTGTCTTTTCATTTGTTGTCGTTATTTACTCCGTTATTTTTTTCTTTTTTCCTGAGAGATTTTTCAACCTCTGAAAGAGTTTATTCTGAACCGAAAAAGATATTGAGCGCTTTGATCTTTGACGATTAATAGCTTGAAAGAAAGCCCGAATACCATATGCGTGGCCATAAATGAGATCAATGGAATTCCATACTCATGTGACCTATGTTCTTCTTCTTTCTTTTCGACTCTATACTTTCATGCTTTGGTATTAAGCTTTTATTTTCTTGTTTGTAATATGGTTTTAAACTAATGTAGTGTATTTGAATCGAATAAAAACCACGCATACGCAGAATTTAATCCGAATCTCGTAAACAAGATATCGTGTTCTTATTTCTCTTGAATCGATCACTTTACAACGATCTCTGTATGGGATTTTATCTTGTATATTTACCATCATTTTAAAATACTAATATATAATATTTTAGTCTTATACCATATTAAATTATTTAGACAATCTTATAATCATAAACACCTTCACGATTATTTATCTAACCAAAATACACAATCCAACAAGATATTTACGTGTTAAGAGTTAGTTTAGAAAATTGGAGTAAAGAAATATAATAATAGGTTAGTTAAGCAAAAGAAAAGAGGAAATTAGTGATTAATAACACATGTTTTGACGAGTCGACAAACCACCTAAATAATCGAATTACATATGACTTATTTCACCCATATCTCAACCGAATCCAATACGTGTCGGGCACAAGGTTAATGATGTTTTTTTGTATACGTGTCCATCTTTATAATGAGATATTATTATGGTATCATTATTGAATGATGTAAAGATTGAACCTTTCAAACAAACACTAGAAGATATTTAACGCTTTCAAACTAGACGAGCTTATGCTTAGCCCGGTGGACCTACGTGGCACAAAGTTAAGACGTGGGTGTGGATATATTGTCCCACATTGACAATATGATAATAACCGAACCTAATATATAAGCATAGGGTTACTTCTCTCATTGTCAATTGCTTTTAGGATGGAATTCCGAAAGCTTATGTATAAGGTTCACTTACGTGCATCCCCTCTACGTACTAGACGCGCCGGATTATAAAAGATAAAGATAGTTTAATAGTTGTGTGTAGACTGGAGAAATTGCATAAAATAGTCTAGCTTTTTCTGGGATGTTGCACTTTGGACCTAAAATTTCAAAAAATGTGGATAATATCCCAAGGTTTTTTTATAAATTGCAAAGTTAGCCTCAACAACGACCAAAATTAACATTAGGTCCCTAAAATAGCCAGGCTATAGGGATTAGATTATGACAGCCCAATTACATAAACTTTATAGCATAAAGGCCCAAGTTTTTTAGATTCACTTTTTGGGTACCCCATTTATAGGTAGAGTGAGTTCTGCAGCCCATCTTCATGCTCATCAACTTTATAGCGTAAATGATATTTTGATATCACAAAAAATAATTTTGGATAAAATAACCGACTAGATCTTTTATCACTTGTTTAATAAATGTACCTTTATTTAACTCAATTTCTTTTATTTAAAAGAAATTATATATAACGTAAAATTAGAGGGTTTATAAAACAAAAGCTTATAAAAAATAGTATATTTAACCAAATTCTTTCAATAATTTTTTCAATAATACTTTTAATAATTTGGCATATTACATCATATACATGAGTATGCGTTGTTTGAGATTATTTGATAGGTAAACTAGATGGATGTCAGTTAGAATTAGGGGTTATTGTATTTATGGAGAAAATATTAACCGGGTGATTATGAATTTAATAATATTGTAAGTTCCTAACACAAACTCACTATTTTGGAGCTAACTAATTACCCGATCTACAAAATTAATCGGTTAATCCTATTTTTGTAGATTCTCCAATTTTAATACTATTTTTTACCCAATATTAATTGTATACTTAATTTTAATACTCAATCCATAATTAGGCGCGTTATTACTTGCACAATGTGGCTCTTTATAAAAAGAAAGGAAATTGCTTGAGTAGTGACTTGGCTTTACCTAACATACAACCGATTCAACGGCCACGATTGAAGCTTCATAGTGATTACAGCTCTTAATTTTCTGGTTTATGATTAACCAAAGTTTAAATATTATAAGAGCAGCAAATGTTTAGCGTTATAAGTGGATTTGGGTACACCACAAACATATATTAAAATTATGAACCACATGTTATAAAATATTCATAAAGAGCACAAACTAGATTTGGTCGACTCGACTCAGACTGTGATTATATATTTGGTTATACATCAACTGCAAATCCTAATACTTGATCCCTTACCTGACAAATTATATATATACTTCCTTAATTACCTGACAAGAATATATAGAGTTACGTAACGTATTTTTTCTTGAAATAGATTGATACTATGAAGTTTTTTTATATATAGTCTGCGTGTTAAATTGAGAATTTATTTTTTTAGTTCAAAAAATTTGTTTTATTAGTTTATATTTTTGTTATATTTGTTCAAACTTTTTATTCAAACAGTTTTTATATTTTAATATTTTTTTCGTTCAAATTTTTATTTATTTAGTGCTTGTTTGGTTAAATAATAGAATTTACAATTTTTTCGGGAATTGACTTTCTTAGGAATTGAATTACTGGGAATTACAATTACTGAGAATTGAGAAAATGTGTTTGGTAGCAAAACAAAAGTATTCATTAATTTGCAATGTGTTAAATTCATAGGCATTATTAGTTAATGACAATTATAACCTTCATTTGAGGATAAAAAGGTGGGAGATGAAAATTTTAAGGGTAATTGGGAGATTTAATATCAAAACAACACGTTAATTGTTTTGTTACCTAGGGGGAGTGGGTGATTGTAAATACTCCATTTGAGGTAATTGAAAAATATGCAGTAAATTAGATTAATGTGTTTATCATTTTTTATTTTGCAACCAAACACATTAATTGGATCCCATTTAATGGTTAATTTATTTTACTGGGTTTTTTACGCCCAACCAAACAAGCACTTAGTTCAAATGTATTGATGGATGGTTCAATTTTTTTTAAGTATGTACAATATAATGGTGAACCAATAATATAAAATGTTTGAACTAATAGAAGTAGGGATGTGCAAAATTGGACTGGACCGGTAACGGTTCGGTCTACGGTCCATATTTTTTAAAAAAAACAACCATGTACCTTCTAAAAATTACAAATTTGCCACTATACCTCTTCTTAAATCATTAAATCATGAAAGTGTATAATTATAGGTCATTAAATCAAGTGAATCAACGACTCAAACTATCATATAGTGCCGCATCACGAGCATCCTCCGCACCTGAAATGTTCCCTTACTTTAAATGTAAAACTAGTGTAATACCCGCACATTGTGCGGGTTTTGACAATATTGAATTATATATACTATTATGTTATTTTTAATTTTTTTTAAATCCATACATAAATATATGGATAAAAGTTGTCACCTTATTAATTTTTATGGAAAATTAGACTGACAATAGATGATATTTATAGGTCGAAAAAGTCAAGATATAACGTTATTCTACAAATAAATATTATTATATCCGCAAATTTTTTGTTACATTAAGGAAGCTTAGTTTACGATATCCCATAAGTAAAGTTGAGAATTGGAAAATATTTAATAAAATTAAACATGAAAATTGTAATTACATTTTTAATTTATTTTGTAAAATCTACTATTAAAACAAAATCTTTTTAAATTTTCGGATTTGGTCAGATTATATGATATTTAAAAAAAAGGTTCAATTATAATTTTTTGTTTAAATCACGTATCCAACAAGTTTTCTAAAGATAATTAGTGTTTTATTTATTTTAGTAAATCTTCTAATTATTTAAATTTTAATTAATTAGCTTTTTAAAAATAATTTTTTAACTTCGATAAACGTGGCGTTGACACGTTGCAAAAATAGTCTCTCCTTTAATACATATAAGATAAGATATCTAGAGATATTTTTATATATATATATAAGTGTTCATTATCGCGTGATACATGTCCTATATATACGGGATCACGTGTTAACTAATTTTGTACTCGATGACCAAGAAAAAAGAAACAAATTTCGTATTTACAACAGGGTCTGTCGAATATCAGGTTGTTGCATCATATATTTCTAAAATATAAAAAATAAAAATGTACATATTATCAATAATTAAGCAGCTTTTAAGAAAAGTAAAATGAAAGTTGGATTGTTCCCTATCCTATATATTGTTTGTTCGATATCTGGATGATATATTTGTAAAAGAAATGGTGTCAGTATATATATAAATATATGTATATCGATGTGATCTGGATCTCTGAAATGGTTGAATCCTGTTGGTGTTTGTGTTGCTTCAATATTTATGCATATCCAAACCATCGAATCAGATCTTCTTATAGACAATGGAATCACTTACAGACTTGTTCTACTTCAATATGCTCATATAAGTATATATGTTTTAACTAAGTGATATGATTATTAGACTAAGAATATCTATAACATTTATATGTAGTAAGATTACATTTAATTATAATTATATTTTATGTATGATGATGGAGTAATATGAAATGTATCTATAATATTTTTAATTATTAAACTAAATACTTTTGTGGTAGTATAAATTTATATAAATGAAAAATCATTTATGAAATGTGATAATTTTTATTATTACGTACATATTGATAACAAAATGATTACCTTATTTGCAATATGTTGAGATGTAAGGGGCAAAAAAAGTGTATTATGACGACGTTGGTAGGTGAGTTTACCATATAAGTGCCCGTTTGGTTGGAGCGGTGGAATGGAAACGGAATGGAATGGGATAAGGGTTAAGAAAGGAAATGGAAATGATGGGATTAATTTCATGTGTTAAAAAACCTCCAACCAAACGTATTTTTTGATTGATTCGGAATCATTCTGTTATCGGGAATGATTCCTAACGCTTCCAAACGGGCCCTAAGTCTATAAATTACTCTTCTTATTGCTAATAGGTTTTAGCATGAAACCTTTTATGCGTGTGTGTCCTTCACTTCGTTGGTCCCAAGACGGATATAGGACAAATTAACATAATACACTAACCTTTGTTTGTTTATGTATTTGGAAACGAAATGAAAATAAATCTAATTCATGTAAATAGTTTTGTTTATGAATTTTTTTAAATCATTTATTAGGATTTAAAGCCGTTGGGATAAAACTTATGTCTTCTTTCAACAGAAAGATCGGCAAGTTTCCAGGGAGAAATAATTTTAGTTTGTGATAAATCAAGATGCGATCATTGCATAAAGAACAAAGCTTATGAGGACCGTTGTCAAGGAAGGAATCCGATAAGCAAAATGGCGATGAGGCTGAGATGGCTACTCAAGAGGATAAGATGCATTTGACCATCATGTTGTGTTTCGCATATGATGTCTTATGCGAGGTTTCAAATTAGGTGTGACACACCTATTTCATTTCTAATTGATTACCAGTTAATTAACCATGTTTAAAGCAATAAGCGGAAAAGCGGAAAACGGAAATTTTTAAAACTTTATCTTACAATCATATTCACAACATATATACATACTAACATACGTCATAAAACCCCGTTTAGCAAAACACAACGGTTTAAAACCACACAAAACATCCTAGGCGGTAGCCTCCCATAACAGCCCACCTGATATGATCTCAAATCCAGGTGTTGGGTCCAACGTCCTTGCCTTGGTCAGGCCGAGTCTGAGTAGCTGAAAAATATGTGGATATAACAACAATGAGTCACACGCTCAGTAAGGGTATACAATTCGCACTCTCCCAATATATATAAGTATCTAATATCCCGTCCCCAAAGGACACTCTATACCCTTCCTCACATTCCAAAGTCGATCAATGCATACATATCCACATTCACATATAATTCCACAACCATTCACATCACATTTCACATAAACATTCAAGCATGTTATCACACATCACATATAAACATATCATCTCATATAAACATCTCATATCATCTCATCACATATAAATAATCATAACATAACATATAACATGCTAGACTCGATCGCATCGATGCATAGGTGATAATTAACTAACTAGCCCCAACTGATCGTACGATATATTTTCTCATGTGCTTTCGTATTTCTTTTCTTTCTTTCTTTTTTTTTTCTTTCGGTTGGCCAACCCGATAGCGTCATAGGCCCCCTGTAGATCAGGTAGCGACCTCGGCCATCTTGTCCTAAGACCCCCTGTAGATCAGGTCGCGATCTTGGACTATTTTTCTTATCTTGAGGCCCCCTGTAGATCAGGTAGCGACCCCTGGCTGTTTTTCTTATCTTGAGGCCCCCCTGTAGATCAGGTAGCGACCTCTGAGCCCCCCTGTAGATCAGGTAGCGACCTCGTCCCCCGGAAACCCGTGCGGGACCCAGTTGGGCTAATTAATCAATTACCATCCTATGTTATCACTTTCACATCATAACACAATTTCATGCTTTCATCATATTCTTTCATCATATTCTTTCCACTATCATCTCATGTACCTCATGCATGCTTTCATAAGGAATATCAAGTCATCATCATCGTCTCACTCATATACATATAAGCATGCATACAATCATAACAAACATATATATACACTCAAGCATGCATAAAATCATAGCATATTAAATACATAACATATATTAAGCAAGTGTAATTCATATACACTTACCTCGCAGGTAAGAACAATAAAACCTCGCAAACCAACTACTGAGTCCGTTTCCCACTCAGACTATCCTCTTTTATCGTGCTTGGATACGCTCACAAAGCAACTACGTTATAGTTAGACCGAAACCTTCAACAACACCTGTTGAGAATATCATATTCTTCGTATTAAACTTCTCGCTTCAAACACCAGTTAAATTCATTCTTTTGAATTTAATTAGCTTATAGCATTTTCTAGAATCACAATTTAATTAACTAACCTTTAATTAATTAATTAAATTTCGTCAAAACAACGTTTTGCCCGCAGGCAATTTCTGAACCCACCTGTCATCAAATCTCATCAAACAAACAGGCCATAATCACCAGAATAAAGTAACGAGCATAATGGAATTTCCAATTATCCATTTTGACAAGCCTAAGGTCAATTTAAGCTAAATCGCAATACGGAAAACGAATAAATTCATAACTTATTCGTTACTAACCCGATTGACGATCCGAAAGAAGATTCGGAATCACAACGACGCAGGCTACGCTCGGACACCATCAAATTCACCGGAATCTGAGCAACGGAACCTCCCTAGTATCATATATGCTCGACCAGGCCTTCTCTTGCGCGGAAATGTAGAAACTCGGTACCAAAATGAAGAGAATGAAGAGAGGAATCCAAAAACTCAAACGGATTTGAAATCGGATTAGAAACGGAGAGTAGATCTGAGTTTGAAGATTGAGAGAAATCAGAGATTTTACGAGGAAACGTGAAAGAAAATAAATTAATAAACGATATTTCTGCTATTTATAGTGAAGACGATAATTATTCTTTAGCGGAGTCGATGATTATCCTTTCACCGATCCGAAAGCGGTTTAAGCCCCTTTCTCCAAACTTCTCGAAATTGGAATAATAAATCTGGAATATTGTATGGATAATTATTCCGCAATTGTCTCGAGAAACACGTATTCCTAAGCCGTCTTTCTTAGCCGCTAAGAAACGAAATAGCGACTCTTTTGGCCGTTTTGCCTTTCTATGTTTTTGCATATCTAGGACATGTCCGATGTCTTGATCATTTTTCTCAACTGTATTTTTATTAATTGAAGCTCCCAAATGCTCCAAATAACACCGGGTTGTAATATCATCTAGGAGCAAGTTACCTCGAGAGGTATCTCGTGTTAAAATGGATTTAATTCCTTAAAATTCTCGATTAGGTCATCTTCGATTTTTGACTATTACATTAGGACACCACAACCAAACCGTGGCTGAAGTTTGAGAGCCTCTACATGACAAAACATCTCACCAACAAGTTGCTTATAAAGCAACGTCTTTCACATGCGAATGCATGAAGGTATGCAATTTCGTGAACACTTAGATCACTTGAACACAATTTTTCTATATTGGCTGAATATTGAGGTTAAGGTTGAGGATGTGGATGTTGTTTTGATTCTGTTGGTATCTTTGTCATCACCATATGACAACTTTGTTTAGCAAAACTTAACCGAGGGTCGCTCAAGATGAGTTGGAATAAGACATCCACAAAGGTACGATTTTGAGAATATGGTTTGTTATGTTCTACAAGTTGTTGAAGAGGTGGATACTCATGAACCATCCACCTATAGAGAAGTTGTATATGGATCTAAAGTTGCACAATGGTACGCAACAATGAGAGATAAGATGAAGGATTTGGAAACAACTCGAAAAATTCTAGGAATGGAGATTTGTAAAGCTAGAGGTCATAAGAAGCTTTTCTTATCACATAAGGCTACATTGAAAAGGTGTTGTCAAGGTTCATAATGTCATCGGCCAAGCACATTGATACACCTAGTGCTGCTAACATTCATCTTACCACTATGTTTTCACTTCAATCGGATGAGGAGAAAGAGTATATGTCGCAAGTCCCTTATGCTAGTGCAATAAGGAGTTTGATGTATGTTATGGTTTGCACAAGACTAGATCTAGCACAAGTTGTTAGTGTCGTGAGCAGATTAATGAGGCAACTAGGAAAAGAACAATGACAAGCCATTGAGAGCATATTTCGGTACCTTAGAGGTACATCTGACATTGGGCTCGTTTTTGGGAATGATACAAAGTGTTTGGTCACAAGGTACTTTGATTTTGATTATCCAGAAGATGTTGATAATATAAGATCTATGGCCGGTTATGTTTTCACTCTTGGTGATCCGTTGGGAGTTGGAAGACAACTTTACAACCAACGGTTACTTTGTCTACCATGGGACAAAGTTCATGATATTGACAAAAGAAACTAAAGAAGGAATTTGGTTGAAGAGATTGGTTAGTGATCTAGGTATACATCAGGATTAGACAATTGTATAATGTGACTACTTGAGTGCAATATGTTTGGTCAAGAATCAGGTTCATCATGAGAGGACTAAGTATATTGGTGTCAGATATCATTTCTTGAGAAGATGATTAGGGTGAAAGAAAGTAGGTATTGTTGACAATCCTGCTAATATGTTCACCAAGTCAATACCCCGCAACATGTTCCAACATTGATTGGAGTTACAAAATGTCAAAAGTTGTTGAGTGTCCAATGTGTACATCTAGATAGAGATAAGAGTTAATATGGACATTGACTAATGCATACGGTGTGTCTATAAGGACTAAAACCAATGTGGAGATTTGTTGATATGTCTTGAACGTACGGATGTACCTCATCTGTCTGAGGCTTTATTGTTTGGTCCGATTTATACTTGGTGTGTTGAGGGTCAATTTTCATGAATCTTATGAGTTTGTGTATGTAAATAAAACTAATTTTAAAAATTGGTATCATTTTTGAATCTTGAGGATACAACGAATGAGGGCCGGACTTTAATAAACATATTTCAAATGAAATGTGTTTCGCAATTTTATTTTCTTGTAATATGTTTGCCTAACATGGTAATCAAGTATAACCTAGGTTTCGTTACTCTATATATTATATATAGCGTTCTCTTTGCCACCAATTAATCTGGTTATCATATGTTTATCTATAGATTAAAACTCCCCAATAAAATCTCTCTAAAAGTTAACGTATCCAGTATCCGGTGAACCACTATGAATCAATATACAATCTTCCTCGTTCGTTAAATTTTGTTATTTCTCATAATTTCGCACAACACTAAAGTTACATTCCGTTTTCGAATTTGAAATCAAACATCCTTAAATGGTTGTTCATTTTGAGGTACTTGAATACGCACGTAAGACTCCATACCTATCGAGAAGATACGAGTGACATAATCGTGCAACAATATTAACTTAGAAACTTGGTAACTATCATGTTACAATTCGAGCTTTCGGAAAAAAGCAATTTGTTTGGTAGCTTTGAAATGCATTAATCCTCGTGCTCTATATATTTTCCCAACCCCACGTGCATGACACCTATTTTCCTCCTCTTTTTAGTTTATTCCTTTTAACTGCTTTTTATATTTCATCTTTTGTAATACCTCTATAGATAGATTTTAAAACCATATATAAGTTAACTTTATATTGGAACATTTTAGTATTTTTATAATAAATAAGTAAATTGAGACTTATATTAAATTTTAGCATTTTACATACATAAGTATTTTAAATTATCTATAATTTAATTACATAAATTTGGATAAAAATATTAAATACAAAGTTTTTTTAAAAAAATTACTTGCTTCTATGCTATAAATATTTTAACATTTAAATAATTTTTTAAAATAAAATGTGGATGGATAAATTTAATATTATTTTATTCTATCAAAATGTTTAAAAATATGTATATGTACAGGTAATAGTGTAACTTATATAATTTTCTTTACCAATTAAATAATTATACTTTTTAGTGCAATAATATTATAAAAATATCAACACATGATATTTTAATTATCCTTATCTTACAATAGATACTCTACATGCACTTGAATTTTTTTAGTTGTACTAATTATGTTTGAAAAATAAATAGTAAGTTGGTAATTAATAAATTAGTTTTATATATTAATTTAGTTCAAATAACACGCCATTTTTTCCTACTTTATTAGGTATATATACACACAAAAGACTATTATTTTGTACAAATTTTATATTAAATTCAGTTATTAATATCTTATAGATAAATTCATCAAAATTCACTAACATAGTTTACTCTATCTAACCATTGTTTTATAAAGAAAAATATTATGAAATTCTTGAGACATAATATCTAACTATTATTGATTTTATGTTTTAAGAACAAGTTTAGACACGAATTTTATTTGTCTATTTCCTCTTTTCATGATAACATTATTTTAATCATTTTATATATCGTTACCAATTTTCATAATGTTATGAAATTCACATGTGAGGTAAACAATAGATGGAGATGGTAACTTATAAGCATTATTAATTTTTTTTGGTGGGAAGAAGAGGAAGTGGTCTCCGAAACATTGCGCTTTTTTAGTGAGAAGGAGAGACGGTGATCTTCGACGCATCTGAACGCGCTTTTTTAGAGACACTATTGATGAAACCAACGTAAAGAAGCAAAGGCCAATTCATTTTGAGGCCACCTACCCACTTTAGCAATTTATATGCATATTTGTTTCACATTTTGGTTTTTATAATCGATTAAAAACATTATAATTAATAACTCACCTACATAGCTACTTATTGGTCCTTGGTTAGTAGATTAGGGTTTTGTTCGGTAAAGGTTTTTAAAGAGATTTGAGATGGGTTTATAATGTTTTTCTTGTAGTTTAAGTTAACTGAAATATCAGAATTAAATGACAAATAAAATGACCATTTACCTAATAATAATAATATTTGTGTCATCCTAATGATAAATAAAATGACAATTTACCACCAAATCATGAAAACTAATAATTTAAAAGACCGTAAGTGATTAAAAATAAGTGGCTTTAAATATTTTTATAATAACTATATATCTATAATAATATTTGAGATGTGGGACCTTATTATCCCCAGACGAGCGCACATACGAGCGCACCCGGACATTAGACTCAAGCCCATCACATAAATCCGACGAGGTTCCATCCTAAATTTCGATTTGGGACCTTATTATCCCCAGACGGACCAGTAGAGCGGGGTCGTGTGCACATACGAGCGCACATGTGCATTAGGCTCAAGCCCAACACATAAACCCGGCGAGGTTACATCCTAAAACTAAAATTTATTTGTCAAAAACATTTTCAGGATTATAGAACACAAACCAACTGATGCTCACACAGGAAAAAGTGACGGTACAATTGTAGAAAGCAATTAGAGAGAGACTAATTCAAAGATCGATCAGAAATCAATAATCCCAATCCAATGTACCCAAATGCCATCAATGGATTAATATACCAAAAACCCAGAAAAAGAAGAGATTCTAATGATCGAAAACATCCAATTACGAGATTTTATTGAACAACATGGCAGGGAGAATCAAGAGCCAGTGATTTTTGATTCCACAAGTCTCTGTAAAACTTTTTGATGAACTCATCAGCGGCTTTGCTGACCTTGACGGCTTCTTCTTCGTTCTCCTTCACCGGAAACGGCGAGTCTGTAACCCTAAGTTGCCGGCATCCCGTCACCGGACTTTTCCCGAACCCCGGCAAAGCTCCGACCGCCGGAGAATCCGGAACAGCTTTGTCACCGCCGCCATTGATCATGTCGAGTACTTGCTTGACGGCGGCAGCGGTGATGGGGTCGTCGAGACGGTGGCGGTTACGGCGGTGAGTGAGTTGGTGGAGCTTGCTGCGTTTGGATGGGAAGAATGCGGGGCTGTTGCTGCAACTGAACTCGTACTCAGATAAGGAGAATACGGCGTCGTTTTGGGATGAGATTGTGATTGCTTTGTGGGCCTTTTTGAGGAGGAGGGTGAAATCTATCAGGAAAAGCTTGCTGCTTGAAATTCCCTTTTTGAGAAGGTAAATTACTCCTTTTATGAAGTTTTTAAGCTTCTTGGCTATGGCGGCTTCTGTGCTTATGGTTAGCTTCTCCATTTCAGTGAGAGAGGAGAGAGATAGAGAGAGAAGGTTGTTGTTTCTCTCTCTCTCTCTGTCTCTGTGTTGTTGTTGGGTTGCAATGGTAGAGGTGAAATGGAGGCTATTTATAGGTCGGAATAAGGAAGAAGACACAAATTCTACAGACAATTATATTGTCTTTAATTAATTAATATATTTATCAATGTTTTTTTGTCACTTGTTGAATTTAGACTACATGATTTATTTTTTAAATACCCCCAATAAGTTCAATTATACATTTGCTACCCTTGTAAGATGATTTTTGAGAATTGGTGTTTTTGGCCCTTAAAATATGGTGATTTTTAAATGTACCGGTGAAAATCTCTATTAGTGATCATAACTACGCAATTTGCGTGCGTAGTTGATAAGGTCTCCAACTACGCTTTTGAGAATCGTAGTCGAAGTTCAAAAAAAAAAATAAAAATATCAACTACTCTTTTGGGAGCGTAGTTGGATTTCCTTAAAAAAAAATTTTTTTTATTTTTTTGGGAACTCCAACTACACTCCCGGCAAGCGTTTGATATTTTTATTTTTTTTGGAATTTCAACTACGCTCCACAAAAAAAGGAAAATATAATAACTTATGAAGAGGAGTCACATCAGTAAATGGACATTTGTGGGCGAGAGTTTCAAAATTACTCAAAGAAAGAATAAATGGTGTATCTCCATCATTTTCTTACCCACCTTTTTCACCCCTTGTTGAAGAGGAGTCATATTCTTCATATTTGCGCATGTCGAACACAAATATCTCATTTTTGATTTTTTCGGTTTTCATCGTCTACAACTCCAGTCGAAACTCCATCATTTTCGTAGCCAATGAAAATCAGATCTAGAGTTTGTCATTGAAGTTCTGTTGATCCATAAAACATCTTTTTTCATAAAAAAAACATCTTTTTTCTTAATCAAAAGTTGTAATTTAGAGATCCGGTAAAGATTTTGAATCCATAAAATTACATATGTGCATACTTCATATTAAAAAAACGTCTTTTTGATTAATCCAGTAATTTATAGCTACATGAAAACATCTTTTTCTTAATTAAAGGACATAATTTAGAGATTTGACGATTACTTTACCTTTCTTTTTTATTATAGTTATGCATTAGATCGAAATTTAACATATAAAATAAGTGAAATTATATTATAAAAATCAAGCAACAATACAAATCGTCTATCAAACTTAAATATTAAACTTATTATTTTAAAATCGATGTAAAATAATTTACACGCTTCGGCCATATTGGCTATATGATCAATATGGTCCGACCTTAATTCACTAATCTTAAAAACATTCTCCATTTAAGGGTTGTGCTTATTTGTGATACAAGTGTGCACATGTGACATTGCATTTATATGGAAGAACACGAGGGATAAATACTATGTTCATGCAATTTTTGAGCTTCTTGGGAGATAGGTAGGGCCTTAGGATAGCTTCAAAGAGGTGGTTTTTGAGAGGTGTTGTCACACCATGCAATTTCTTCATGATTTGGCTTCCCATGGCAGAAGAGAACTCGTGACAATTTCTAACCCGGTTAAACCAATAGTCTCGTACTCTCGTTACCGTTAAAGATGTCAAAACTATATCATATCGATTATAAAAATTATAACTTTTTGTTAATGTTATGAAGAAATTTTATGAAGATATTTGTTGGGATTATACATAACCCATATATACGCAGTCATATACGTGTGGGTCCTCACAAAGTTCGTGAATTTCATCGGTACTTGAGTAACTTGATAGAAACCCGATCACCCCACCTGAAAAGTCAAGTGATGAGTGAATGCCTTACCTCGATCACCAAATTAACCCAATATACGTGAAATATGTTGAATTTTGTAAATTTAGTCTTAAATCGCAAAAGGATGTTTATATCTCATTAAATGATATTAATGTTATAAAACATTAAATTTATATGTTGTGTGCAAAAATACTTCATAAAAACACTATAAATTAACAATATTCAGAAATTGATCTTCTTCGTGTGCGGATGAACGCAAAATACCAGATCACCCGATGAGTACGTGGATACCCAATAAGATTATAAGGTACGCAGTTCATGTGATTTATAACCCTATGGGTAGTTGTAGAAATGCTCATTTCACAACACCTCATGGGTTTCGGTTCTCCGACGAAAAACAAAGATCCATATTCGTATAAACGAGTTGCTCAAAAACAATTACATATGAATCAATGTCAAAGTCAGATATAGAGAACTATAGAGCGGGGGTCGTGTACATACGAACGTAAATGTGCGTTAGGTATAAACCCAACACATAAACCCGATGAGGCTCCATCGTAAAACCAGCTGACAATAAGAGGAGTAGTCGACCGACTTTATATACTAGACTCGGAATGTCTACAATTTTAGATGTGAGAACTTATTATCTTCAACACGTCCCCGCAAGTACAACTGATATAAATGGACAATAGAGCGGGTTGTGTCATACGAGCGCACATGTATGTTAGACTCAAACCCAACACATAAACTCTCGATAAGATTCCATCCTAAAACCAATTGGTCTCGATCTCAATCCTAAAACCAATTGGTAATAGGAGAAGTAGCTCACCAATCTTATATACTAAGCTCGAAATGTCAACAATTTTCAATGTTAAAACTTATATGTCTTCGACAATCAAACATATATTGGTTCACTTCGTGTACAATCTGCATTTACGATAAGTTTTTCTTGGATATGTTTTCATAGTATAATCGTAGATCCTCAATAATGACATATAGAGCCAATGCATATTAGGGTTTCTTGCAGAATAGGAAGTTCAAAGTAACGACACACAAACATACCCATTTGTTAAGAGTTAAATCAAGGGTCAAGATCGAACTTCACTTATCTCAACTTGCAAGTTTTGTACCGTTAATTATGCCCCTTTCTATGAACCTTAAATGAAACCCTACCTCACTTACGTGTTTGCATGCAATATTAAAGTGATTTGACAAATTGCACCTCCACAAGTCATCTCAATAATTATAATAGCCCCCACAATGCATTCTTCATTTGGATTATCCATATGCTTAAGACATTATTTACCTTTAAAAATCCCGTAACGTATGTACGTACGTGTTAATTATTATCAAGTTTATAGTATATGAATGTACAAGATTTTGGGTTGGCTCGCACTAACGACGACTTTAAAAATTAAGACGTTATACATTAGATCTTTATGTCATGTGACTTTAACAAAAAATGTTAACTTTCTAATAAAGAAAAGTGAAATTGAATTAAACATGATTATGGGCACAATAAAGTTATATACTTATTTGTGGTTAACTTGTAATAATTAGATTGTGGGTCGAATATGCCATCTTAACAATTTTACACTATAGTGTATTTTATTATTTTAATGTTCTTTGTACTTAATTATGAAATCTTCATAGTCAAGTTTTCTTCATAAAATCATTGTTAACTTGCAAAAGACCGTTTGATGACAAATATTTATTACCTATTTATTCTGATATTTATATCACTATTTCTTAAAATAATTATAAATACAAGGTTAATCACTTGAATTTATAAAATGGAAAATTCAGCTCTCGATTTTTGTTGCTTTTGATTTACGATCCTTTAATTAAACATAATAATAAACAAAATTTCTTTTAATAAATTTTGTTTTGAACTTTTTCCCTAAAATTATTGTTGTCGTACATTATTGTATTATGAACACTTGCTAACAATATATTATATTGACAATACAATTATGTATCGTCAACACTTAATTTATAGTCTATAAATATTACGAAAAAAAAAGTTAAATTTTTTTTAAGTAATCAATATTTTTTAATTAAGGGAAAAAATTCAAAAATTGGGGATATATCAGATAAGATTTTCAATTTCAAAACTCAAATAAATCAATTTAAAAATTCAGTGTTTTAGCTTATATGATATATTTTTACTATACCAATATTATATATATAGTTTGTAAATGCTAATACAATTCACAATTCATTGGTCAAATGAATAATATAAATTACTATTAGTTTGAAAATTTAGCCTCTACATGAAATATTATGACTTTAGACTTAATTTTTTTTTGAAGATCATAATCATTACATATTTTAGTCACGGTTTTTCAAAATTGTCGTTATTTAATACTCTAATAATTAAGTATACATGTAGGATATTTTAAATTATAAATTTTGACCAAATATAGGTGAGAAAAACAATAGAAGCGTGTCATTAATTTCTTTGAAATTTAATAAATAACTTTTAATCTAATTTATGCAAATCTCTCCATCGCACAGCGGGTCTAATACGTGAAATCTTACACATAAGTCTTCGGGGTTCCATCCTAAAATCGATTGACAATAGGAGGAGTAGCCCTAGTGTTTATATATTAGGTTCGATTATTATCATATTGTCAATGTGGAATAATATATCCACACATCTTAAAAGTAAGTGAAGCCAAGTGCTTTAGTTTGTAGCATGAAACATATGATGAATTATGTGGCTAAGTAATCCACTTTTATTTAGTTTGGTCATGTGTAATTGGACCACGCAACCACTTTTATAAAAAGAGCAACAAAAAAGACGCACCATTTTTAATATTATAAACTCTAATGTCATTATAATGGATTAATCAAAGGGAGATTAATCAATGTAAACCACTAATTTCGCTAATCTATTATCATAGTTGGCTTGGTTTTGTGTAGAAACAAATCACGCGATCTGTCTATCCAGCTAGTTTGATACGTTTCACGTTAGAGACCGAGTGAAATTACATATTAATTTTAATGCAAATAATTAGGCATAAGCAAACTCCAAAAGCATGGAGATTTGATGATTAATCATGTATTGATACACTTTCGTGGGAGTTGAAATAATCATTTATTGTAATAATTACAATTAGGCATAAGCAAACTTCAAAAGCGCACCAAACGGCATGTATTTTGTTATGTCTAAGAGCATGCCCAATAGCTTCTCCATTTTAAAATATTTGGAAATTTTTTTAAAAAAATTTGGTCTAACAGAATCTCCATCTCATTCTCCAAAATGGAAAACAATGAAAAAAATAGGAATTTTTCCCTAAATTTGAAGACATTCTCCAATGAAGAATTCTTCAAGATAGAAAATCTGTTAAATTTAATAAAAATATAAAGCGTAGATTTAATAAATTACTTTTGATTATCCAATTTAGAGAAGAGTTTAGGGAAACTGTTGGATGCTCTAACTAGGGTGGTGCATACTGTCCGGACCGGATCGGTGGACCGTAAATTGATAAAATCTTGAACTGTAGATCGGACTGGACCGGGACCGGACTGTAATGGTCCAGTCCGGTTTCGGGTTGGACCGATTTGTAAATAAATTGCGCAATTTTGAATATTGCGGACAGGACCGGACCGGTTTGTACATAAATTGTGCAATTTTGGTGAGGTTTTTCGGTCCAAAACCGGATCCGGATCGGACCGAAATGGATCAAATCGGACCGAACTGGACCGGACCGGACCGAAAATTCGTAGTTTACGGTCCAACCCGGGTTACGGTTTTATACGGTTCAAAATTCGGACCGAACCGTAACCCGAATTTTCAAAAAAACCTGGACCGTAGACCGGACCGGAACCGATCCGGTCCGATTTTGCATAGTCCTAGGTCTAACGATGTTAAAAGATGCATAATTATAATTTAACTTTTATTCTCTTTAATAAAACGACGTTAAAAAGTCAATGTGTAATTCTCATCGGAAAAATAAAATAAAATAAATTGTAATCTAATATTACAGTTTCACATGAACATATCTCAATTTATAAGTAACTATTTTTACTCTAATTCTATTTTTTCCGAATAAAGCTAAATTCTACTCGAATGACTACTTGCCACGTGGCGGATGAACAAGACATGTACAGGTGGCCGTACATCCATCAACATCTTGTTGACGGTAACGCATCTCGGCCGTTGATGAAAGTAGATCTGAAGAAAAGTGTGGGGCCCATATTTGTTGGAATGTTATTGGGCTTGGGCCCACAAAACTAAAGCCCATTAGTAGGCTTTTTTCACTTTTAAGTAGTATTGAACATAGAAAGGAGAGAAAGCTCTCTTAAGTGAAGATGCCTAGATATTCTTCAATGCCCTTTCTTATTAAATAAACTTTTTTTTTATAAATTAAATGGAAATTACAATTAGGACCCTTTGTCCCATTCTATGTACGACCCAAGACCAATCAAAACGTTTTTCAAAATCAATTTCGATGATTCAAAAATTCTTGTAATCAATTTGCTTTTCGATTCATCGTCAGAAATAATATCACAAGTAAGGAAGTGTTAAGCAAATTTAGTCTTTGAAGCTGAAACGTTTACTCTTTGGAAGGGCTACCAAAAGGATGCTAGTTTTGGGTTTTCAGCAATTGAGATTGTGGGCGATAACTTGGTGCTCATTAACTCGCTCAACCACGTATGGAAACTACCATGAAATCAGACATGATCATCTCTTACATCTCTCTAATGATTTATGACTTTCTTTATTGTACGGTTCGACACATTTTTATGGAAACCAACATTGTTGCCGACTAGATGACGCTTCTTGGACACAAATCGGATGTGTGTCGACCCTCTGCCACTTGAAGTTGAAAACCTCATCTGAAAGAATGCTAGAGGTCGATCAGTCTCGAGAGGTTGATCCTTCCTTTTTGCTTACCCCTTGTATTAAAAAAAACAAGACGTTATATTCCACTATTTCAATGATGTCTTATGAGTGGTTATAAAAGTGAACAAATGAGCCCACAACACTATGTAATGCTTAAAGACGATGATCTCATCTCGACTTCATCGCTATCAAACGAAACTATGATACGTTGAACTTTACACATTACAATGACTATGATCATTACATGAAAGTGTACGAGCCTCTTCACGGATGTATGTATACGAGAAAACATTCACCTAAGTTTAACACATAAGTTCAATAATACTTTATTTTAACTTTGTATGTGAAAAGGAGGCGTTATATGAGGAAGAAAACAATGAACTTTAGCATGCACTTTGACATTATTTTGATGACACAAAAACTATTATAGAATTGGAAATGGTGGCTTTTGTAAGAGTTAGTGGATATGAAAAGATTTGGCCACCATGTACTATTACACTACATTGTCTTTAATGTGAACAATCGGGCCCTATGTACCAATAAGTTCTAGCAAAAGCCAAACATTCAATACAAAGAGAGAAAGAAATCCCCAAATTAATCCACTAGCCATTGCCCATAGAGAAGTTAGTGACTTAGTGTCCTTCCATGTAGTATAATTATGCATTAGAGCATATACTTTCATACCGGATTTCGTTTTGTGTTTGTCGACGTGTTTTGGATGACACACTCTATACGTTTGGTTAGAAACTGAGACTTTGTTTAGGGTTCGTAGGGCGACATCACTTTCATACGTTCTTTGGATGACACACTCTGCACGTTCGGTACTCTATATATTATATCACTTTTCCTGCCATATATGTAATCTGAATTGCTCAATAAAATCTTCTTAAGATGTAGCATATTCGTGTACGGATGTACACAATACAACCCGATTTATACGGTAATAATGAAGATTTTACACCTACACATACGTTATGATACCATTTGTTCATGCTTGATAATTATTGCTTGTTATCCATGCTTTGTTGAGACACTAATAGGTAAGGTAGAAAGGGACTTAACACTAATAATATTTTAAGGCTAAGTCATTAAGATTAATTATATGATGAATGACTTTAGTTTTAAAAGCTTCACATCGAAGCCAATTAGGTATAGGTACTCCTTTGATTATTTCCTTAATGTGTCCACTATCTTCGGATTGTGTTAAACATTTCAATGGTCATATCCCATATTCATATTGTTTATGTCAAAAATACTTATCATATATGTACATTCAATTGGAAAAACATATTGATAAATTGACCATCAAAGATCAGAGAAGTTGATTTAGATTAAAGAAAACAGAGAGAAAGAAGTAAAAATCTTTAAAATTGATATACTTATATTAAAGTAAAAGACTTTAAAATCGATATACTTTGATTTCTAAGTTCGATATATTTATATTAAAGTAAAAGTCTTCAAAATCACGTGTTATCACATAAATTTCATCCGTCGGTCTTTTTTATATATTTTCATTTCACAAAGTTTAAAAATAAAATACATAAATTGTTTATCTTTTTAATATTTTTTTTATTTAAATTTAAGAAAAGCCTTGTTTTATCTTTTACTTACCTTAATTATGTGTTATTTTAAACATTGTGTGCCTTTATATTCTTATAAGTTTATTACATTTGTAGTAAATTAGTTTTATGTATAATATATATCATCATTTAATATTATCAAACTTAATTACTTTACATAGCTAAAATTAAAATTGAATTACATACTTAATTTTGTGAAAGAAAGGAAAGACGAATCCTTTTGAAGCAAACTTTAGCCTTCAATTTGGGTGATTACATTCATAAAGTGCTCCCAACTCAGCAGAGCTACACTTCACTTTGAAGAAGAATCCTTTGTAATTGGTCATTCACTAATATACTAAAATTCAATTTCTAGTTCACACTTGGTGGGGGGGGGTCAAACTATATTTAAGTAAACCAATAACATACAATAATCATTTATAAAATATTGAAATTTGCAAAATGTTTACTTTACACTAAACAAAAGGACCCAAAGAAGTATACGTCAATGTAATTTACCACCCAAAGATGTATTACAAATTGAAAATTGCAGGAAATTGCTACGAAATTCTAAATGTCAAAGTCTTGTTGCATTTCTTCAACAAAGTGGTTTTCTTGTGCTTAGGGCGGATCCGCCGACGAGTAACTAACCCGTAAACCTACAGTGAATCAACACAACGTAAGATTTTGCAATTTGCATACAAAGTACAGACGTAACTCCAACAAATAAGTCATTCAGATTTTAGCCGACTCGATTTGACAAAATCCTAATTAAACATATTTTTAGATGAATTAACCGTGAGCTATCTGTCTGACTCATTTGATACACTCGATCAACCACAACAGTTTTATAATAACATCGAACTTTGTATTCTCATTTATGTGAATATTTTAGAAGAAATCAACGTATAAGCAACAAAATAATATCATGATAAATGTCTTATTTAATATTTGTGTTTTCCATTTTGTTGAAGAAATTAATCAAATTATTGCTTAAAATTTAAGAATTAAATCATAAAAGACACAATTACTTTCAAACTCAAACCTAGAAAAGCGCTTTATTTCTTTTGTGGCAAGATTGATTAGTTTAACATTTAATAATCATAAATTTTGTCTGACGACTTACGAAACAAATCATAAAATAAACGAAAAGGTAATTGCTCACAGCTCACTAATTATATAAAAATAATGATATTAGTCTCCACTTAATTACTTTAAACTAATTTGTTCTTCCTTTTCTCCTAAGCTCCACCACTACCAAAGTCACGATTATATTTTTGGATTTGTTGGTATTATTCATTAAAAATATTATTGATTATTTTTAGCAATATTTA
This sequence comes from Fagopyrum homotropicum, assembly GCA_033239125.1. Classification (NCBI taxonomy): domain Eukaryota; kingdom Viridiplantae; phylum Streptophyta; class Magnoliopsida; order Caryophyllales; family Polygonaceae; genus Fagopyrum; species Fagopyrum homotropicum. The sequence continues at coordinate 7,817,468 of BSWB01000007.1, read as the reverse complement.
TTGATTAATGGCTCTGATGGATTGTGATGAAACATTTGATGATCATATCCTCTTAGTTGATTCTACATTTGCTTATGAGCATATCCCTTATTCCTCCATTATCCAACTTCTTTTTAGTAAATTATAGGACAATTACCTTGTAAAAGACTTACAAAAAAAATAAATTATTCTAATCGACACGTTTTAAAATTCGATACAAACAGACCGTAGAGTATGACTTGTGTGCATACGAACGTACATACGCGTAGGTTCAATTACACCATGTAACTCAATGTTGTTTCATCATAAAAACCAATTGAGAATAGGATAAAGAATTCACCGACCTTATTACTAGGTTCAAAATCATTCCACTTTAGATGTGAAAACGTGTTATCTCCAACACATCTTGCAAGGGAAGCTATGATACATACATAGTTGACACTTGCACGGTTTAGTATTGACAAGTCGATTAGAGGCTAACAACTTTTATACCATGTCAAATTCCGTCATATTAAATATAGCATGGAAAGTTCAATTAGTTGCACATCATTATGTTGAGTCTAAACCAAACACATAAGCCCACCAATGTTTCCTACCCCAAATTCAATTGTCAATGAGATAAGTAACCCTAGACATGGGTCCGGTTTCAACCAAACCTCCAAACCGGCGGTTTGTGAACCGGCCCAAACCATAGGTTAGTGGTTTAACCACCGGTTTGACATTTTTTTTATTTTTTATTTAAATTTATTGTGCCAAACCGGCGATTAAACCGGTTTGGTCTACTCTCAATTTTTTTTTTATTTTTTTTTACAAACCGGCTAAACCGCCGTCAAACCGCCAATTTAGGTTAAACTTAAACCAGCAGTTTGAGTCTAGCCGGTTTATGTTTGCAACTCATGTCTAAGTAACCCTTCAACTTCATATACTAGACTCAAAATTTGTAAGACGATCAACATTTTTTATAACATGTAATTATCAATAGACATACGTAAATTTGGCTGGGACATGTACCCTCTCTTGTTATTACCATCAAATATAAAATTATTAAATTATTAAATTAAGAGCATAAGGTAAAAAAAAAATCATAAAAGTACGTAGTATGGACATGTAAAGTACATTTTATACTTCATTTTGTATAATAATGAAAAACCCTAGCTCTTAATTGTAATATATGCACGTACTACATGTATATTATAATGTAAGCATTTGAAGGATTTTTTCTTCGAAAACACACATGAATGTCCCGACATTTTGACGAACTTACGAAAGAGGCATTTGACGTGGAATATATATATATATAGAGAGAGAGAGAGAGGGAGGGAGAGAGAGAGAGATAATTTTATGATAAGATAAACTAAGAAAATACTTATAATGGTACTCTTACAAATGTAAGAATTCAAACATACCGGCCATTTGATTTTCAACGAAATTTTACAACCTTGAAAGTAGGGTGCTTGAAAAGGACTTGCACTTAAATTTATTCTGTTTTTCGTATTTAATATACTTTCATGACGAGGGAATTTTACTCAAATCATGTTCCACTTATAATATCCTTTAGAATATGCATTTATACGATTGAATGTAGAAATATTTAGTTTTTTTAGAGGTGTCCAAGCGAGTTTGACGACTTTGCTCATATCATGTCGCTTTGACAGCGGCTTTGCTACGCAATTCGGATTTTTCCTTTAAGAGAAAAGGTCCGCCCCAATCTACTAAGTAATATGGACAAGGCTACAACGCTGTAGTCCTATATATCGAGTTTATAAGCAATCGTAAGATCGGACGAGTTGAATGATAGAGAATAGCCCCGGTAAGGGAACGAAAAGTTTCGGTCACAACTTTGTTGTTATCTTGTAAAATCAAAATACAAGAGGTAGAATAAGGGTCCGTTTGGTTTTAACTCCGGAATCGGAAACAGAATGAAAATGAATCTACTCCACATATATATACTTTTGTTCATGAAAGTTTTTGGAATCGTTTCTTCTGTTTTGAAGTAATTGGACTTAAATTTGATTACTTTTAATACCCTATGAAGAAACAAAATGTGGGGAGACAAGTGCATTTTGCATGAAACCACAAGGAATGATTCCACAAATTCTCATGAACAAGAATATACATATGGACTAAATTCGTTTTCATTTCGTTTCCGTTTTTGGAGTTTGAACCAAACTGGTCCTAATTGTCTTAAATCTCCAATCTTCATAAATCTCAAACTTTATTCTCTATTTCAGAGAAAAACCCTTGGCAAAACATTATACCTCATCACTTAAAACACCAACAATCGCAAGTTAAATCATCGTACTCGTAATATTAACATTATATCTCATCACTTAAGGTGCCTAAACCTCACCATGCTAATGTTGGTAACTCAAAATTGAATAACTAATGATAATGATAATATGAGAATATATGATTTAACGTCTAATCTAACGACCAATCATATAACTATTATCATACCATACTTATGTAGTCATGCAGTAAGCACAAAGCGAATTATTCTTTCGCCTTTTACTCCCATACCATACTTAACTTGTTATGATTGTAGTTAAATTAGGAAAAGAATTATTTAACATGACAAGTTGAACATATTGTGACATATATGCAACCATCAAGATTAGAAGTCTAACATGATGTTTTTCTTGATAACATTTTTATATACATATAACACATTAATTTACATACGCGGTAGTAGATCCCTTCAAATACTTCGTTCTACTCCCTTCCGTACAGTAACCGAATGCAAATTACCATCATACCCCCATCCAAGTCTTAATTTTCTCTTTTGCCTGATAAAGTGTCAGGGAGATTCAAACGCAGCCATGGATTTCTCCCTTCGCAGATCACCGTAGAATCTAGAAATGAAATCCTCCGCCGCCTTACTGATCTTAGCGGCCTCCTCATCGTTCCCCTTGGCCTCCTCCGGGAACGGCGAGTCCGTCACCCTGAGTTGCCTAACCGGCGTCCCCCCAAACCCCGGCATCGTCAATGGCGTCGGCGCCGCACTCTCCGCCACCAACTCAGTCTCGTTCAGCAAATCGAAAATGCGCTGCACGGCTGCAGCAACGGCTGATTCGTCGACGTTGTAGTAGTAGCGGTTATGGTCGATACGCCGGCGACGACTCTTTTTGAGGAAGACGGCAGGGCTGTTGCTGCAGCTGAATTCGTACTCCTTCCAAACGACGTCGGTTAGAGGACGTTTGGAGTGTGTAATTCTTCTTTTGAGGAATTTGAATGCCATTCTTATTAGCTTCCACATTTGCTTTGCTATTGCCACTTGGATGCTCTTGTTTGCTTCCATTCCTCTTGGAAGAAATGATTTTGTTTTTTGAAGTTGTGATGGGAAACATGAAGAATATGAAAGAGATATTTATAGTGTCTTAATTTTGAAGGGAAATTGTGTAGAAATTGTATGTTTTTTGGTGAAGAAATGAAATATATTAATTAATGGATATAACATGACTTATAGTAATAGTATTATGGAGTCATTACATATTTTAAACAGTCTTAATTCTTGGAATTTTTAATATAGTCATTACCAATGAAATTTGACTAGCTTGCATAAATGTATAATGATATATACATGTTATTTACTATAAATTTTGAGCTTTTTTTTTTTATATGATTAGTTCATCTTGTTAGCTATATGACTTTTTGGCTTAAATTGATAATAATATTAATAGTTTCCGTTTAGTTAGAGTAGTGAATGAAAACGGTTAGGAATGAAAGTGATTAGGTTACTTTCATGTAGTTTTTAGTCATTAAACACACGTAATTTTTTATTGATTCAAAATTATTTTGTTTTGAAAAATGATTGTTAGCGATTTCAAAATGGCCTAATTCTTGCTAAATATACACATATGTTGATTCGGTTCACAAATCTTGAGTATATGACCTTTATTTCGAATTGAAAATTCCTTCTCATCTAACATTAGATTATCCTACGCCGTATTACTTTTGGATTAACTTCATTAAATAGATTCACCATTCTCTAGAATCTAAATATGCAATGATGTTTTAATATGCTTGAAATTCTTATTAGTAAAACAACGTACGGACGATTAGAATGTATAATGATTAATGATCAATATATTTGTGATGGGAATGAAGACCAACCAACGTCAATTCCCTTCAAAACTATAAATGTTCATCGGTTGTGACACTAAACGGATGCAAATCGATTGTTCAACTGATCTCCTCGATGGTTTAAAACCCCCACACCCCAAAGACCTCGGGTATTACCATTGGTATCAAAGTTATTTTGGATTACGAGTGAGCTTGACTTGAGGGCAGAAACTCGACCCAATGAACGACGGTTGTGCTTGACGAGGATATTACTGTTTTAAAACAACAAATTATTTCAGTATTTTATCTAAGTAAACATTTTAATAATATACTGACCAGTCGCCGTACATAAATCAGCAAATCTGCATCAGTAAGTTTACTGCACTTGTAGTGCTGACTACTGAGGCTTCGGTGAATAGATAGATTGCTAATAGCCTAATACAAGTGATAAATTGCTAATTGCACAAGTGAAAAGTTCAGATGAAAGACAGCACAAGGTAAATTTTGCTAATAGCACAAGCTAAATTGCTAATAGCGTAATACAAGTGATAAATTTCTAACTTTTATATGCATTAGTAATAACTTCTAATAGGTTTACTGCACTACAAGTGATAAATTTGCTAATAGCCTAATACAGTAACACAATAACTGATCCTTTGGTAATTGCACAACTGAAAAGTTCAGATGAAAGACAGAGCACAGGCTAAACAAAGAGGCAGCAAAGCAGGCGAAGATTTGGGGACAACCTTCATAAAGATTACATTGAACAGTCAAAGAAAAGTTCATGAGTATGACTCATTAGATACAATACGTCATAGATTTGGGGACAACCTTCATAAACAAGACCCTTAATGACCTCGGTCGAACTGAATCCGACTCCTTCCGGAGCCACCATCATACCCATCTCGCGTTGAAGACCCACCACCACTCGCTTTCATGGTGCCTCCACCGCCAATCTTATCCATAGCCTTTTTCCCCTTCTTGACGTCAGTCAAGAACTGATCCAAACCGAAAGGATCAGCCTCTTCTGCGTCCTTCTCAAACTCCATCGGTCTGTCTCTGGCACTCGCCTTCTCAGAAGTGCCTGCAAATGCTCTGTCGGGCTTGAACCGATCTGTCTTCCTGATCTTCTCCATCTGTTCATCAGCACCTCCGTACATTTCAGAATCGGTGTCCTTCTTTGGTCTGTACAATGTCGAGAGTGTAGATTGAGCGTTGAACAAGCCCTTATCATAGACATTGTACTGATCATCCGTAGCAAACCCGGAATCCATCCCTTTCTCCTGGTTAAACAACCTTTGGTCATACATAACTTCCCCTCTTGCACCTCCAGCTGATGCCATGCCCAGTGCCACTTTCTCACTGATATCACGGTCTCGGTCTCTAGTAATCTTACTCTTTTTCCCCATTGCAGCATCCTTTGCTTCCAATCTTCTCTCTCGCTCCCTCTCTCTACGTCTTTCCTCACGGATTTTTTCTCGGTGCAACCTTTCTTCTCTCTCTTCTTTTGATTCCCTTGGTTGATCCCTCTCTCTTTCTCTAGAATGATCATATTCATCTCTCATATCAACATCAGAAGTTACCTTATCATGAGATGGAATAGGTGCGGATGTTGGAGCAACTGCACCTGTCCTTTCAGCCCTTGCTTTCTCAGCCAATGCACGTAGTTCGTGCTCTCTCCTTTCCTTTTCTTTCATTGCCATCTCCTTCTGGACCTTTGTCCTCATTGCAACTGCTTCCCTAGCCTTCTGCTCTGCAACATATAAAGCCTCTGAAAGCTTTGCAAAATTGTCGTTGATCTGAACATCTTGAAGCCCTCTTCCATCAGCAGCAAGCCGCTTGTCAAGTGGAATTGTGTAACCCTTTGGATTCTTCCAGTTTGAAATGCATGGTGGAATCTTCCAATCTTGCTGGTCTTTGACCGTCACAGGACGTGGAGGAGAATGCATGATTGGGACAGGAGGTGAACCGGATGCCCTAGGAACTCGCTTGTGCTTGAACTTCGGAGGCTCAAGCGGATCAACTGCCATATCAACCATCCTAATAACCCTCTCTTTGGCACCAGAATTATAAGCTGCTGCTTGCTGTGACGGCTTATACTTGATGAATTTCGAATCTGTCGACTGTTTTGGGACATTCTTGGGTTGCGCAGCACTTAATCTCACATTAACAATCTTTTCAAGTGCAGACTTTGTGGAAAGAGTTGTTTCCTCAATCTCCTTTTGCTCCTCTTCCATCTCCTCATCATCTTCCTCTTCCTCACCCCTTAGAATTTTCGGCACAAGATCCCTGTGCTTTGAATAAACAATCTTCGAGGCATTCTCATTTTGCTTAACAATGGCATCAAAGGCCACATTACCATGACTGTCCACTGTAACAGGCAATATTGACAAACCAGGTTTTGCATCTTTCCTGCCCATCCCCATCGGATACTGGGCAATATGAATCTCTGGATATGCTCCACCATCACCGAAATCTTCAGGCTTACGAGGTATAAAGTTTCTGTTTCCAGCCCTGTGGAGGTATTGGGGGATGTTACTTGATACTTTTAAGACCAAGGAGGCCTCTTCGACTTCAGATGAGCTGTATCGATTTTTAAACCACGGATCATCAGTGTGATCATAGAAATTAGATGCTGAGGACTTTACAGCCGGGAGTATTTCGTTTAAAGCCGCCATAATTTATGGCAAAGATTTATGGCAAAGAACAAGTATCTGATGTCAAACTGGATGGCTATAACCTGGAGACAACCAAAAGAAAGGAGTAGCAAATTATTATATAAACAACATATCACATCAGCACAAAATATTATTAAAAATGCAAATTCATAAACACCCACAATTCATAAAAACACTATGTGCCCTAGTTTAAAAGGGCGCACTGGAGCCTTGCGCCTCGCGCATGAATATGTTCAAAATACTCCAAAAACACAATAAAAATAAGAATAATTGAAAATACTAAACATAGAGAAGAATAGGAGCTTTAGAAAGGCAAACCAGAAGGTGGTACTTGCTGGCTACTGACCTGCTGCAGAATACAAAACAGAATAGGGAAAAACCCGAAGAAGAAGGAGAGTTGTGTTGGCTGGCGGCGGCTGCTGCAGAAGAAGAGGCAAGACGGACGGATATGGTTGATGCCTTGCTGATAAAACCGAAGAAGCAAGAAGCTGGCCGCAGAAGCTAGAGAAGAAGATAGGGTATTGGAGACTGTTGGCCGCAGAAGGAACCAAGGGGGAAAAAATACCGAGGGTTAGGTGGCTGCTTCTTTTTATTTTGTGTGGCAGCCGAGTGAAAAATTTAGAATAGGGTATTGGAGAATGGAGAGTAAGAAAATTAAAATTGATCAACCCAGGTTTAAAAAAGCAGGCCCAAATACAATAAAAAAAAAGCCCAAGTAGTTGAAAAATTAAGCTGCACGTTGCACCTACAGGAGGCGCAGCGCCTCGCGCCTCGCTGCGCCTCAGCGTGCCTCAGCGTGCCTCAGCGCGCCTCCCGTTCGCAGCAGCGCCCAGGTGTCCGGGGGCGCACCAGTCTGCGCTTCAGCGCGCCTCAGGCGCAGCTTTTTTAAACTAAGAATGTGCTTATTAAACTTTCCATTGAACTCCAATATGAAACACAAAACAAGCCAATTCTAAAACAAGAGCAATATGTATTTATAAAAGTCAAATTTTGGTTCAATAATATCAAATAAAATGAAAGACCTAAACCCTGGTTCGTATGGGTACAGATTTGGAAGAACAAGATTGAGGTGATGAGGACAATCGAGTATATAAGATCTAACTAGCAATATGGAGCAAGGAGCCACAAATTATTCTACAGAATAAAGCGCAAAATAATTTAAGATTACAAATTCACAAGAAACTCTCAGAATTATATGCACATAAAGGATCCACATAAAGGCCCGCCGATCTCGGCCGACAGACTACAACGGATATCGAACTGATGCAGGAGAAACTTCAATATCAAATCAAACGTCGGGATTGTTCAAATTCCAAATCAACAAACTATAAATGACCTAATACGTAAGATTTAAGTTGAATCCCTACCTCCAGTAAACGCCGCTTTTTTTTGCTGTCAATATCAAATCAAACGAAGGACCGTAAACCCTAATTTCGAACACACCAATCAAGTGCAGGAAACGATGCAAAAGCGAAGGATTTGAACCACAGAGCAGGCGGCCGGAAAACGCTACAGTCGGATCTACTTCCGATCCGACTCCCGACTCCGGATGTGGAGGGAACCGGCTGCAACGGGGTCCCTGTGGAAATAGGGGCAAGAAGAACCACCGGCGCCGGCGGCCAGGTGACGAGTTTGAGGTGTTTCTTCCTTTTCAATCTTAAACGCTCGCTTTCCCTTTTCGTGTAACTCGATGGGCCATAGCAGAAAGTTGGGCCTGAATGTCAGATTTTTTTAGCTCAATAACTGGCTAACTGGGCTTAATCGTCATAAATATTGGGCCGAATAACTGGACTTGGCCTGAATCTCACTCCACATAATTTGGAGCATCTTCTATAAAAAGTAAAAATTCACAAAAGCCATAAGAAATACCACATTTTGTGAATTTAAATATCTTCGTAACAAGAATAAAGTCAGTTTTATTTTGTTTGTAATAATTACTTGATATTTATTTTAAACAAGTTCAATGCCCGCACCTTGTGCAGTTTTGTCTAAATAATTTTTTTTAGTTATATATATTATGTAGTGAATATTAATTAATAAAAAAATTTAATGATAGGCTGAATTAACTTAAAACTATTTTTTTAATATCATCTAGAAAAAGATTGTGTAAAAAGATTGTCTAAAAATTACGGGTAGGATTACGTAGAATCGGTTAAGATATTTATCTATTTTGTTAACTATTATTAATTATCTAACAGAAAATAAAATTCGAATTTTATAATTAAAATTTAGAAAACAAAAACATGATATATATACACATATATAGTTCGAAATTAAAAAATTAACTTTAAAAATAAAATTTTAAATTTTAAAATAAGAAAACAAAATATGATATATAAATGCCTACATTATTTTTTTGAAAATTATGAAAACAAAATGTAGATATATTTTTATTATGTTTTTCATTTGTTTTTGTTTTAATTAATCTTTGATTAAAGTTGACGTGGCATGATGATTTATTAGATAAAAGATGATTTGACATGTTGACTGTTTATTAATTGTAACGACTTTTTTTATTGTGAAAGATATTATGACAAATCCGTAAATATCTTGTGGCAATATTGTAAATAAATTGGAAAAAAGCTGATGTGGATAGGATTAACATGCGACAAGTGGACTAAATGAGTTCTGTTTTAGTAATATACTAGTATAATACCCGCACCTTGTGCGGGTTTTGAAAAAAATGAGAAAGAATATTGTGAAATAGATTTTTTTACGTGCTTTTGTTTTGTATACTTCTCTAATCTAATCCTGCGTCCACAACGCGCCACGTCATTAACTCTTGCTCTGTTTTAGTAACTATAATAGATTTGGTTTCTATAAAATTATTATTTTAATAATAAAAGATTTTATGGCTTAAAAAATAGTGTAAAAAATAAAGATTTATTGGCTTTAATCAATTTCAAAAATCCTGCGTCCACAGCGCGCCACGTCATTAACTCGGGCTCTGTTTTAGTAACTATAATAGATTTGGTTTTTATAAAATTATTATTTTAATAATAAAAGTTTTTATGGCTTAAAAAATAGTGTAAAAAATAAAAATTTATTGGCTTTAATTGTGGGAGCTCAATTTCAAAAATTCTGCGTCCACAGCGCGCCACGTCATCAACTCGTGCTCTGTTTTAGTAAGTATAATAGATTTGGTTTCTATAAAATTATTATTTTAATAATAAAAGATTTTATGGTTTAAAAAATAGTGTAAAAAATAAAGATTTATTGGCTTTAATTGTGGGAGCTCAATTTCAAAAATCCTGCGTCCACAACGCGCCACGTCATAAACCCGTGCTCTGTTTTAGTAAGTATAATAGATATAGATTGATGATTTTATTATAGTTTAATTTATATAAGCCTTTTAAATTTACAATTTCTAATGGAACTATAATAAATAATTTTAAATAACTTTTTAATTATATTTTATATTAGAATAATATTGAAACCGACTTATCATATATTGTTTTAACTATATTTTTTCTTAAAATGTATTTTTGTAAGCACCTAAAAAATGATCTTTTTAATTCTATGAATAAATACACGGAACTACTAATTTCATGGATTCACTAATACAACACGACACACAGGTCGATTATGGTAAGAAATTCAACGTTCACAATATATTGTTCGGTAAAAATAATATATTATACATACTAAAAGAGAGTATATTGGGATGACGGGACGCGCCGTGAAAGCAGTAATCAAATGAAACTTCACAATTTTTTTGCCAATAAATCTTTATTTTTTAATCCAGAAAATCTTTTTTACTAAACTAACATTCTGCTATTGAAAGGTTGTACGTAACTTTTTTTTTTTTATTATTCCAACCAACCTATTTTCTGGGACAAAAAATATTTAATTTTAAACTATTTTTTTAAGCTAGGAAATCTTTTGTTATCAGCATCATCCATTTTACGTTAAATTTTTTGAAGAATATTGTTATCGCACATCGATTAGCTATTAAAGTTGTTGGTTTTAGAACTTGTGAAAATAGGGAGTCTAAAAAGTATACAAATAATACATTTCTTATCCTTTTAGTTAAGTTTAACTATAATTATTATTCATATTGGGTTAAGTTTAACTATAATTATTATTCATATTGGAATAATATTTATTTTTGGGATCGTTAATCTACAGTTAAGTGGGTCATAATATTTTTAGAGAAAATTTTATTTTTGAAAAAGTTAACCTAAAATTATGTGGGTCATAGTTTTCTTTCCTAAAGTAATCTTGGCATGTGGTTATTACATAAAATATTTTCACGTTATTTTTATATAGGTAAAAGTACCCCTAAAGTTTTATTTTTAGGGAAATTTTTTTTTTTCAAATGAATATCAAAATGATATACTTAATTAAATTTGGGCTAATTAGGTAAGTAGGCTTTTTTATTTTAGTCTATACTAACTAGACCTTTTCTAGTTTTCTATATAGTAAATATACCTCAACCTTTTGTATTTTCTCTCAAACTTTGAACACTCTTCACTCAAGGGATATATTTTTACTAAAACTAAAACTCAAAAAAGCCTACTAAACCAAATTGTTTCATTAAATTTTTTGAGGGTTTTTGTTTTCTCACATTCGATGACGTGGCGCGCTGTGGAGGTAGTATTTCTAAAATAGAGCTCTCACAATAAGGCCATTAAATCTTTTCTTTTTAAGCCAAAAAAAAAATTTGTAACCGATTTGTTTCGAAAATATCTTTATTCCTAAAAAAAATTGTTAGGCCAAAGAATATTTATTATGTAAACTATTTTTTCAAGTAGAAAATTTCACTTAACTTTTTTTTTAAACCAACCTATTTTTGGGACAAAAAAATCGTTAATTTTAAACTATTTTTTTAAAGCTAAGGAATCTTTTGTTATACCACATCAATTAGCTACTAAAGTTGATGGTTTTAGAACTTGTATAAATTGGGAGATGTTACTTGATACTTTTACGACCGAGGAGGCCTCTTCGGCTTCAGACGAGATGTATCGATTTTTAAACCACGGATCATTAGTGTGATAATAGAAATTAGATGGCTACAACGTGCAACAAAGAGGAGACACCCAAAAGAAAGGAGCACCAAATTATTATATAAACACTAGGGATGACAATTTCATCCGAACCGGACGGACACCCGATCACCCGATCCATCGTAAAAGGGTGAAAACCCGGTATAAAGCGGGTGAAAACGGAAGGTGGGTGAAGCGGGTGATGGGTCGGGTCGGATTCGGGTGGACGTTTCATCCACCCGTCACCCGATCCATCATCCATCCACCCACCCGACCCGCTTAACCCGCTTCCACCCATTTTAATTAATTTATTTTTTTTTAAATTTAATTTTTTGGAAACCCTAAATTTTTTCACGTTCCATCCCTATTTTCCTAACCTAAGTACCCAACATTCGGCGCACGCTTCATTCTTCACTTTCTTCGTCTGAGTCTTCATTCTCCAGTCTTCACTTTCTTCGCTAGATCTCGTTCGAGTCTTTTCCACCCGCCAGCCTCAAAGTCTCGTCTTCATCTTCTCCACTCGCTCCTTAGATCTCGTCTTCAGAACTCGTTTTCCCACTGTTCCCATTCGCCGGCCTAAGTTGTAAGCATCGTTCTTCTTCTTTATTCTTTTTTAATTTGTTTACTGAATATCTTTCTTCTTTTCTAATATTAGGGTTTCAGTTTTTAGATCTCGTCTTCCTCTTCAAATCTCGTCTTTGTCTTCAGATATTGGCGACACGCTTCAGTCACCAGATATTGTCTTCGATTTCCGAATTTTCTTCTCCGGTCTTCACTCCAGATCTTCTATTTGTCCTTGTCGATATTTTCTTTGCTCCTCAGTCGCCGGCCACACACTCACAAACCTAGGTAAGACTCGTTTCTTTCGTTTGTCTATAATATATTTAATTTTAGGGTTTTACTAATTTGTTTACTAGAATATTCAGTCTCTCTTCTCCAATCCATAGATCTTCCATCTTTCTTCTTCACTCAACAATCAATATTAAGTAAGACTCTTGTTTACTAGAATATCTTTAATGTTTTGAGATTTTTCATACTCCACATTATTCAGATTTGTCGTTGAAAGCAAACCCTTAATTTGTTTATTCCAACAAACAGAAGCAGTACAAAACTTCCATCGTGATGATATTTGTAATGGCTTGGTTACTATTCTGTTTGGTCATTCTCATGAAGAATCTAATTATCATGTGACGTAAACAATTTTATTGAGAATTGACAAGGCTAATTTCAATCTCTTTTATTATGGAGCAGTCAACAAAGTTCTGATAATTCTTATCCAAAACGAGGGGATAACAATCTCAAAGTGAACATCAGAATTGCCTATGTGAAAAAGTTGAAGGAGGATATAGAAGTATCTGAACACCATTCACAAAAGGTCAGTTTTAAATTCCATTGCTCTAATTTTTCACTTATGACATTGGTTTCTTGCTACTTCCAAGTTCTAATTGATGCTAGTGAAATGGTGTTCAGATATCAGCATGACATGACAAATTGACAACACTCTATCCAATTTATACGATTATTAGTTGTTTTTACATAGTACACTCAATTGAGAAAGCTTTAATTATTGAACAGTTAATCTAGAAAGACTAAATTTGACTAGGTATAAAGTAAAATTTAAAATTAGTATATTAAAAAGAGTGATAAATGTAAGTTAATTTAATCATGGAATACTTACAAAGTAGATCAATATTAACTTGATTGATAAAAGAGTAATAAATGAGGGGTAAAGTATAAAGTATAGCCATTAATAATGAATTGATATCTTAAAACAACATACAATTTAGGCAAGAAGTTTTCTTTGAAACAACCAATTTAGTATTGAGTTCATTTGTCTTTAACTTAGTTATCTACTTATCTTAAACTGTTTGTTTGTAACTTATGTGTTTGTAATTTGTAGTGATAATGGTTGAGGATGAATCTTCATGTCCTTTAGTAGGTTCATCTTCTAGTCCAATTTAGATTTGATTTTTACGTGCTTATTTTTGTTGTTGTGTTGCAGGCATCACTCAGATTTTTAGAACTATTGTGCGTTACCTGTTCAGAATCAAAAGCCTTTTATCGTTTTTTAAGAACGTCAACTTATAACACTTCCTGTAATATTTCTATTTGGATGATTTGTGTTGCCTTCAAATTTATTATGTTTATTAAGTATAAGACATTTTCGAGTTGAATTTATTTTATTATTTTTGATTTCCTGTATTCGAATCCGAGTTAATATCAAGTTACAAGAAATGCATAGAACACCCGAAATCTCACCCGATCCACCCGCTTCATCCGTTGGATGCGGGTGGATCGGGTGCGGGTGGTAGGTTTGGCGGGTGGCGGGTCGGGTGGGGTGGATGAAATATGCTAGCGGGTGGATGCGGGTGGATCGGGTGCGGGTGGTAGGTTTGGCGGGTGGCGGGTCGGGTGGGGTGGATGAAATATGCTAGCGGGTCGGGTGGCGAACAGGGTCATCCACCCACCACCCGACCCATTGCCATCCCTAATAAACACCATATTGCATCATTACAAAATATTCTTAAAAAATGCAAATTCATAAACACTCACAATAAGCCAATTCAAAAACAAGATGGGCCTCGCAGCAACATGTGTTTATACACACGCCAATTTTTGGTTCAATAATATCAAATAAAACGAAGGACCCTAAACCCTGGCTCGAACCTATTTGCATAATGGATAAAAACGGTACATATTTGGAATAGAAACAAGATTGACGTCTTAGCAGAAGGTAATGAAGAAGATTGAGTATATAAGATCTAACTAGCGAAATGGAAGGAGCGGCAAATTATTCTACAGAAACCAGCGCAAAATAATGTTAAGATTACAAATTCACAAGAAACTCTCACAAAAATATGCACATAAAGACACACCGATCTCGGCCGATAAACTACAGCAGATATCGAATTGATGCAGGAGAAACTTCAATATCAAATCAAACGCCGGGATTTTTAAAATTCCAAATCAACAAACTAAATGCCCTAATACGTAAGATTTAAGTTAAATCCCTACTTCTAGTAAACACCACTTTTTTTGCTATCAATATCAAATCAAACGAAGGACCGTAAACCCTAATTTCGAACACACCAATCAAGTGCAGGAAACGATGCAAAAGCGAAGGATTTGAAACAGGTTTACCTGATTAGTAACACAAAGAACCACCCAGCAGGCGGCCGGAAAACGCTACTGTCGATATCCTTCCGAACCGACTCGTGACTCCGGGTGTGGAGAGAACCGGCTGCAACGGCGTCCCTGTGGAAATAGAGGCAAGCAGAACCACCCGGCGGCCGGAAAACGCTACTGTCGATATCCTTCCGAACCGACTCGTGACTCCGGGTATATTTCGATGAGGGTTCGTTCTAATCATGGAAATAGGGGCAAATTCGACCGACTATCAAATTCATGTACCTCGATGGGCCTTAGCAGAAAGTTGGGCCTGAATGTCGGATTTTCTGAGCCCAATAACTGACTTACTGGGCTTTGTTGTCATAATATTGGGCCGACTAACTGAACTAGGTTTTCTAATATACTTTTGCAAATTTTTTCATTCGGACGTCTCTTTGAAAACTAAAATTTCACAAAAGCCATAAGAGATACCAAATTTTGTGAATTTAAATATCTTCATAACAAGAATTAAGTGAGTTTTATTTTATTTGTAATAATTACTTAATATTTATTTTAAATTGATGAATTTATTATAGTTGAATTTATATAAGTCTTTTAAATTTACAATTTCTAATGGACCTATAATACCAAATTTTAAATAGCTTTTTAATTATATTATATATGAGAATAATATTGAAAACGACTTATCATATATTGTTTGAACTATATTTTTTCTTAAAATGTATTTTTGTAAGCACCTTTAAAATGATCCTTTTAAATGCTATGAATAAATGCACGGAACTACTAATTTCATGGATTCGCTAATACAACACGACACACAGGTCGATTATGGTACGAAATTCAACGTTCACAATATATTGTTCTGTATAAAAAAATATGTTATACATACTAAAAGATAGTACGTACTCGGATGGCGTGGCGCGCCGTGGAAGCAATAATCAAATAGAACTCCCATAATTTTTTGGCCAATAAATCATTATTTTTTAATTCAGAAAATCTTTTTTTACTAAAATAACCTTATGCTATTAAAAGATTGTACGTAACTTTTTTTTGTTCCAACCAATTTATTTTTTTGGACAAAAAAATATTTAATTTTAAACTATTTTTTAAGTTAAGAAATCTTTTGTTATCAGCATCATCTTACGTTAAATTTTTTGAAGGATTTTTTTATCCCACATCGATTAGCTATTAAAGTTGATGGTTTTATAACTTTTATAAATAGGAAGTCTAAAGAGTATACAAATAATACATTTCTTAGCATTTTGGTTAAGTTCAACTATAATTATTATTTATATCGGAATAATATTTTATTTTTTGGATCATTAGCCTACATTATGTGGGTCATAACATTTTTAGGGAAAATTTTAATTTTGGGAATGTTAACCTACAATTTTGTGGGTCATAATGTTCTTCTCTAGAGTAATTTTGGCCTTTGGTTATTACATTAAATATTTTCACGTTACTTTTATATAAGTAACCGTATCCTTGAAGTTTTATTTTTAGGAAAGATTTTTTTTTCCATATGAATATCAAAATGATCTATTTAGTTAAATTTTTCGAGGGTTTTTGTTTTCCCACATCGATTAGCTACTAATCTTGATGGTTTTAGAACTTGTATAAATAGGGAGTTTGTATACTCGATGAAGTGACGCGTTGTGGAGGTAGTATTTCTAAAATAGAGCTCTCACAATTAACTCTATTAAATCTTTTCTTTTTAAGTCCAAAAAATTTTTTGTAACCGATTTGTTTCGAAAATATCTTTATTTTTAAAAAAACTTTTAGGCCAGAGAATATTTATTATGTAGACTATTTTTTAAGTAACCAAACTGTTTTTGGGACAAAAAATCTTTAATTTTAAACTATTTTTTTGAGATAAGGAATCTTTTGTTATCAGCCTCATCCATTTTACGTAAATTTTTTTTGATGAATTTTGTTATCCCACATTGATTAGCTACTAAAGTTGATGGTGTTAGAACTTGTATAAATAAGGAGTCTAAAGAGTATACAAATAATACATTTTTTAAATAAACAAAATGCATCCGGTGTTGTTGTGTGTAGCACTTCAAAAAATCCAAGTAGTTCTGATTAAGGATTCTAAGTAAGTGTTTGAGATTACGGCATGTAATCTCCATTCCTGCACTTTTTGTTCCCTCAATAGCTTTTGACAATTCTCAAACTTGAGTAAGATCCGGTTGTAAATGACATGAGCACAATGGTAATGGTGCCTAAATCGCCTCTCATAGGATGAAAAAGCGTTAAGAGTGATAGCATGAATTATAGTCTATATTTTGGGGTTTGTTTGGACGTTTTATCTTCAATAATCTACATGTTTGTATGTATAATATGTGATTATATTACCATTTCATCTACTTTTGCGGGAATCGAGGTCTACACCTAGTTTTGTTGTAATCGTAGGTAAAATGGCACGTTTTGCATTAAAAAGGAGCAAAAAGAGCTAAGGAGTCATTGGAGCTACATTCAGGAACATAAGGAAACATCCAGGAAGGATAGCCATGGATTAGAGATTCACTTTGGACCAGATTTAAGAGATTTACACGCAGCTGAAATTCACCTAGGTCAGCTACAGTGTCACCTAGACCGAGATGAATACCTAGACCGAGGTGAATACCTAGACCGAGGTGATCCAGAGAAGTCGACTCGACCGAGGCGAACACCTGGGATGCGGCGAGAATATTTTATTCTTGGCTGGGATCTTTTATCTTTGGAAAGAGATCTTATACTTTTGGGCTTGACTCCTGAAAGGAAGAAGATGTACTAGATCATATATTTTACCTATTTTTATGGGAATAGATCTTTCTAAGATATCTTATCTTTGGAGAGTAATTTTCCTATAAAAAGGGTTGGATTTTCCACAAATCCAGATCATGCTATACCACCGATCAAGGTTTATACACCGCTGTAGCCATACTCCAGTTGGGAGATTTGAAGAACCTTTTTGAAGGTTGAAGAAGGAAGATTGTAGCTTTTATAGCTTTTGAAGGGTTTTTGTAAGATTATCTTAGATTTCCTTCCTTGTTGTCTTGCCTTATTGGATTTTTATCCAAGGAACGCTTTTGTTGTGATATTTGATTCAGTTATTGAAGTCTTTTTATTAAATTCTTCTTGTTCAAATATTCACTTTCTTCCCATATACTTGATTAATACTTTCATGATGATGAGTGGCTAATCTCTTTATGTGATTCTAGGGTGATTGGCTGAAGGTTGTGGAAAAAACAATGATAGAATAATCTTAGATTCCAGTAGGACCCTGAAAGTTCGAGTCTTTAACCTTAACCCTAAGCATCTCGCTCAGTCGATGAACATCTCGGCCGGGGTGGAATTTGGCTGACCGAGGTGACTTATCTGATCCGAAACTGAGAGTTAAGTGTTAGAGTTTGCCAAATCCTATTCTTATTACTCCTTTCCTGATTCAATGCAAGCTTAGGATGAGACTTACCCGGTAATTCCTTAGTTTGTGTACCTAAGATCATAAGTGGAGGTAATAAAGGTTTGTCCTTTATTGGGGTTTGAGTGTGCTTTTATCTCATCTTTGTGAGTTAGCCTGAGACTTACCCGGTAAAGGTTGATTCTATTCCCTTAGATGGTGTGTTAGTTTGAGGTTATAGTTCTTTATCTTAATTCCTTGAGACTTACCCGGTAATAGGAGTTATGGTTTGGGATTAGTGAGTAGTGAGACTTACCCGGTGATCTATTCCACTTTAGTAACACCTTCCCTGTGCAAAAACCTCAGCTTTGTCCGCTTATCTTTAGATCTTGAGTTGGAACCACAACTAGATGCTTTAATCCCTACAATTGCATATTTCCTTTATTGACTTCTATATCATCTTTGATTGTTTTGATTACCTTTTGTGGTTAGTAATTACTAAAGCATACCGTAATTGGACTTTGTTTCACTAAGTCCCTGTGATCGACCCCTGGAATTCCTTGCTTTTTACTACGATTGATCCGTACATTGCGGGTTCGCATCCTTGTTTTAAGCTTACGTCTAGGGTTATAAATTTAAAGCTTGCACACACCGTTTGGAGCGAACAAAGAGTTGGGTCAGGAGCATTCGCTAATGGATGAGGACTCGAAGAAGATAAAGGTTTCGGTGGCACCGGCATGTCAATGATTTCCAACTGTTCGATAGGAGGAGGTTGAGCATTGACTTGGAGCTTTGCTTTGTTGAAGCAAAAGACTTCCTCTTGATCTGAAGGGAGCTTGTATGCATAAAGTGGGTATTGGAATTCAAGTTTCATATCAGTACAAAACAAAAGGTGATCATTAAGAGGAATGGCTGCCATAGATTCCATGAATTGTTGGATTGTCTCAACAAGAGTGGACTCGTCACAATTAACCTCAAAGGAGTGGTCGTTTTCAACAACGTGGATTAGAAGCTTCCACTAAGAACATAATCAGTCGTCATTGTTGAATTCATCTTTCTACCCTAACAAGTCTGAAAACCCTTAAATAGACATAACAAAGTTTACCCACAAATCACTCGATTATTCGTGAAATTCCATGAAAATCAACGAAATGTGCAGAGTTTTGGATCACAACTAACAAATTTTAGTGCTTAAAAGTTCAAAATTGTAATAACCAAAAATTTTAAACTCCGTTAACCCTGAATTTAACCGAATTCCGATGTGTCAATATTAAATAAATAAATAAAATAAAACGAGTTTTAGATTCTATCATTTTATGTGACCTTAATTCACATAATATGATAAGACTATGTGACCGGAAATAATTTACGCACGTTAAAATTAAATAATAATTTATACAATACGGAATATACTTCCGTATTATATAATTTTCGCACATAACCGGAAATCCGGGGCGAGTAACGAGTTTCGTATCCTCGTCTTAATGTGAGGGCAGGCCGGATATGGCCCACTACTAGGCCCACTAATTACCAGCCCACTTCCTAAACTAATCCTAAACCCTAATTATACTGCTAAACACGTAACATACTCCTTGTGCCGCTTCTGCTTGTTCCATCTCTCTCTCGGTACGAAGACAACAACAGCAGCAACCCGCCATCACCGAGCCGTAAGCCGGCGGCAACATCGCCGCCACCAAGGGCCTTTCCGTCGCTTCTGCCGACCACCAGCAACAGCAACCTTTCCTTGGCGCCGGACCGTGTGCGTCTTCATTGAGCAGGTGAGTACGGTGTACCTCTTCTTCTCCCCGATCCAGTGAACCCAGTTACCCGACGACGATCCCTGCAACAGAACCGCCGCCACCGAGAGCCCTTCCGCCGATCCTGTCGACCACCAAAGCACCGCTCAGCCGGCCGCAAGAAGCTCTCCGGTAAGCCCTTACTGACTTCTACCCTCTTTAACCTCCTCTTCTATCTCCTGCGCATCACTAATCGGCCGACCTGTGCACCGTCTTTTCTCACGACCTTCGGCAGCACAACGTCGACCGGTTGTTCCTTCCACCAGCGGGAGTGCCGCCACCTTACGCCGTATGCGACTCGACCTAGCAGAACGTTGGGAGCCAGTCGGGAGATGCACTAAGTCTATCCGTACCTCCCCTGAGCGCGATAACCGATCAAAGCAACAGCCAAGCCTAGTACCGGTGAGCCCCTGTCCTTCACTTTACAGCCCTGTATACTCGTATCTTAGAACTTTGGTTGGAAACCAGTAAATAGAATAGATAGAATGTATGTTGGTAGACGGTGAGTCTTTCTCTCCCTCAGTGCAAGTCCAGTGTAATATATATATATATATATATATATATATATATATATATATATATATATATATATATATATATATATATATATATATATATATATATAGAGTATAGATCCTATGAGAACACCCCCTAACGTGAGAACATGAGAACAGATTCGTAATTATTATCAGTTTTGTTACGAATGTGCCATATCGTTTAATGTATTATTCGTAGTTATTGTTGGTTGAGTGGATTATTCGTAGTTATTGTTGGATTCCTAATTATTATTATTCGTAGTTATTATTATTTTTGATATCTATTCTAAATCTCAACCCTTAATACTCACATCCAACGGTGTACGATTGTTCTCATGTTCTCACGTTAGGGATGTTTTCATGGGAACCACACCCTATATACATATATATATATATATATATATATATATATAAAGTATATGTATGGGATAATAGATAAGTACGTATTTGTGAATCGGTTCGATGAGTGTTGAACATAAGTAGCAATGTCGTGTATATATATACGTACACATGTAGGTATGAGTTGAGAGATACAAGTGTATAAATATGAATAAATAGAGTGTGTATACATAAATATATACACCAATGAGTAAATATATATATACTTATATACTTAGGTATAAGAATAGAATAATAACCGGGAAGGAATGATGTCGTTTTCTTGACGAGTGTTTGAGATTTAATCTCATAACCTTTAGTAAGCTAATCTTGAGAACCAGATTAGAGGAAATAAGCTCTAAAAGAAAAGCGTAGAACTAAATAATAGACTTTTTTGGAAATTTGAGATCAAGGGTAAAATGGTCATTACACTTAAAAGAAACCTTTTTAGTAAGTTCTCTTCATGAGATTGTACGTCTTAGAAGTTTAAGACTTCTAAGAATATGGGATGTAATTTTGATCCACGTGCCTTGTATGACAGGCGTTTGAGTTTCTACGGTTGCAGACCGAGTTGAGATTGTGAGAGTTGTGGTTTGATCCAGGTAAGTCCTTGGGACTTACTTAGCCAGTTTATGGATATTAGTTGAGTGATATTAGTGGTGTGTGTACCATGTGTGTTATAATAACAACTTGTTAGGACGACCGTCGTTATTATGTGTTAAGGCCCAAGTGTATGTATAACGGGCCGTGACATCACTGCCCAGCTCTGCCAGGAGACTGGGAGGTTCTCTATACCCAGACCATACAGGTACACGGTGAGATGCATCGGATCCACTCCTGATGGGTACACGGGGGCAGAGGCGAGGTTTGCGAATCCCTCGTGTCACAAAGTAAGTATCATTAGAGTGAATGACTTAAATGAAGATAATAAATTGATTGTTTGAAAGCATGATGAGTGTTTATTAATTTATGTGTGTGTGTGCTATTATTATTCTCCTGATGTTTAGATAACTAGCTAATGGTTGTTCTGTTGTGTTTTTACTTTCACGGCAGGTTAGAGCAACAGCTGAGTGATCCGGAAGTAGTGGTCAGCCGGGTCTCCGTACTCCTTAGAGTGGGGTTGGGTGTTAATTGTTGTTTCTTTTTTCTTGTAAAAGACAGTTAGACTCTTCTGCTGTTTAAGTACCATAGGCTGTTAGACGTTGTTGCATTCATTCCTTTAAAAATACATTTTTATAAATTTCGGTTTTTTTTTTTCTTATTTGTGTCTTGTTGCAAGATCCTAGTAATATTGTTGTCAAACTGAGGTCGGGACCCATTGTGAGGTCCTAACCAGTAATGCCCCGAGTTCTGAGAATTTGGGGTGTTACAAAAATTTTCAACCTTTCTTCAGAGTAACTAAAGAAGAAAACACTAGAAAGAGTTTTGGATAAAGCCCTTGGAACGATAACGGATTTCGAACACGAATCGGTTGAGCCGAGAGAGAGGGGGTGTAAATTGAGTAATTGCAAAATCTCCTCGGATTCTTATCTTCCTAACCGAATCGTGGATTGTATAGTGTTTGTGGATTTTGCTGCACAATTCGCTTTCTAGAGTAGTACATCATAAGTTCAAGAGACGAGATTGATAAATGTCAACAACTTTATCTTTTGTTTCTCTTCTTCCTTATTCACATGTATGTTCTTTCCTTGAGAATTGTCTACGGTTAGTGATACATAAATTCAAATCTGAACTAACTATATTTCGATTGAATTTTAAAGTCATTATTCATCCGTTAAATTATATAAATCTATATCTATTATCTATCATACATACTAAAAAAGAGTACATATTGGGATGACGTGACGCCCTGTGGAAGCAATAATCAAATGAAACTCCCACAATTTATTGGCCAATAATTTTTTTTAATCGAAAAAATCTTTTTTTACTAAACTAAAAGTGTGCTATTGAAAGATTGTACGTAACCTTTTTTTTGTTCCAACCAACCTATTTTTTGGGACAAAAGTTCTTAAATTTTAAACTATTTTTTTAACCTAAGAAATTTTTTGTTTTCAGCATCGTCCATTTTACGTTAAATGTTTTGAAGAATTTTGTTATCCCACATCGATTAGCTACTAAAGTTGATGATTTTAGAACTTGTATAAATAGGGAGTCTAAAGATTATACAAATAATACATTTTTTTAGCCTTTTTGTTAAGTTCAACTATAATTAATATTTTATATATATCGGAATAATATTTTATTTTTGGGATCATTAACCTACAATTATGTGGGTCATAATGTACCTCTAAAGTTTTAAAGTTTTATTTTTAGGGAAGATTTTATTTTTGAGAATGTTCGTAATGTTCTTTTCTAAAGTAATCTTGACCTTTGGTTATTGCGTTAAATATTTTCACGTTACTTTTATATAAGTAACCGTACTCCTAAAATTTTATTATTAGGAAAGATTTTTTTTTCTTTTTCTCAAATGAATATCAAAATGATCTATTTAGTTAAATTTTTTTGTTGGTTTTTGTTGTCTCATATCGATTAACAACTAAACTTGATGGTTTTAGAACTTGTATAAATAGGGAGTTTAAAAAGTATACAAATAATATATTTCTTGGCATTTGAATAATGTTTTATTTTTTGGATCGTTAAGCTATAATTACGTGGGTAGTAATTGTGCCCCTCGAGTTTTTGTAGGCAGCCTTCTTATCTATTTACGTTAAATATTTTCAAGATTTTGACTATACAAATAATATATTTTTTGCTAATAAATCTTTATTTTTTAAACTGTTTTTTAAGTTAGAGAATCTTTTGTTAACAAATTAACAATAGTGGAACTATTTCACGTTACTTTTTATTGTTGGAACCAATCTATTTTTGGATAATTTTTTAAATAAAAATAAATGTACTCTGATTTTTTCTGTTAGTTTTCGATTTCTATTTACGTTAAATATTTTCATGTTATTTTGGTTAAGTAATCGTACTCCTAAAGTTTATTTCTTAGGAAATTTTTCTTTCTTTCTTTTTTTTCAAATGATTATTAGACTGATCTACTTATGTTAAACTTTTTTTAGGGATTTTGTTATCCTACATCGATTAGCTACTAAGGTTGATGGTTTTCGAACTTGTAAATAGGGAGTCTAAGGATTATACGAATAATACATTTTTTGACCTTTTGGTTAAGTTCAAGTATAATTATTATTGGGCAAATTAGGTTAATAGGCTTTTTTGAAAAAATATAATAGTAAGTAGGCTTTTTTTGTTTTTTTGTTAAGTAAATATACCCAAATCTATTTTTTTTACGGTGAACCCTAATCCTCTCTTCAACCGCATGCAGCCACCTCTCTGTTTTCATTCCCTTGCGAACTCTACCTCATATCTCTCATCACCATCATTATCACCGGCAATTGCGAGTTGCGATAGGATCCATGAGACGAGAGTGACGGATGGAGAAGAAGATGTCACTGACGAGGAAGAAGAGAGCGGCGCCAAGACAATAGTAGTAACATCGTAATGTTAATCGGTCCCTTCCCATCAACCTTGGATGAAGTCTGGTATTGAAATTCTTTATTTCATGTTTGTAGATGATTCGTTCTTTGGTTAGACGTCGTATGTGCATGGCCCTAGTCACAAGTCCGTTGTATTGTCACAAAATGGTCTAGCAATAGCTATGCTTTTTTTTACCCGCAACCGTGCTGCAGCTTTTCTAAATCTTGTCAAACTTACTAAAGCATTGGCTGATGTTGAGATGGCAATCAAGCTAAATCCAACATGGGAGAAGGTATATTCTCTGTTTGGATTTGTATGTTGCTATTTAAAATGAAAAATTAAATCAATTCAAATATGGAATTTCTAGGGGTATTTTAGAACAGGATGTGTTCTAGAGGCCATGGGACGATATGATGAGGTGAGATGTTTTTTTTTCAAAATATTTTGCTTCCCCTTAATAGCATCATTATTATATTTTGATATTTAAGCATATAGAATCGAATTGTAGGCTCTTGTTGTATTTCAGGTAGCTTCACAGTATAATCCACAAAGTACTGAGGTTTCAAGAAAAATCAAGAGAAGGACACAGCTTGTCAAGGATAAACAGAGAACCCAAGAAGTTGAGAAGAAGTCTAACATAGATATGGCAAAACACTTGAGTGTGTTGAAGTCTGAATTGGTGAGTGATTAAAATTTTGTACCTAGGTGACCTCTAGTATTCTACCAATTCATGATTTTCTAGGCAGTAGGCACCGTTTTGAGGCCTCGTTACTACAAAATCTATTAATGGTCATATGCTAATGTGAGCAAAACATGGAGAGGGCACGGACTAGATGTACTGGTGCGGTGTCTCGCCTTCTCCCAAGGAGTAGTTGTTCCGTTTTTTTAGATCTTTCTCACTTTTTCGGTTTTTGCTTGCAGTGATTGTTTTGTTTCCTTCTTTGGTTTTGTATTTGCATGACGGTTTGCCCGTTTTTCGGTTGTCGGCCTCTCGATACACCAAGTATGTTTGGTGTAATCGAGCCTCTTACCTTCTTGATTAAAAAAAAAAATGCTAATGTGAGCCTCCCCTTTAGTTTTGTCTAAGATATTCATGCTTTGCATACCAGAAAATTTTGGTATGAGTTTTCAGGTATGAAATTTATGCTAGAAAATTCTGGTATGAGTTTTTTGGTATGAAATTTCATACCATGGTATGTAAAATTATGGTATGTAATTCTAGTATGTAAAATTCTGTTATGCAATTCTGTTATGTAAAATTCTGATATGTGAAAATCTGGTATGAAATTTATACCAAAAAATAAAAAAAAAAAAGAAAAAACAAAAAAAAACAAAAGCAAATTAACTTACCGATGTTTCAAAGTCTTGTTATTCTATTTTTCTAAATATATTTTTAAGTAGAGAGGTTAATTAGTTTTACCTACCAATAAATGAAAGTGGTAAAAAATATGGCGTATAATTTCTTTAACAAAAACCAAAAATAGCCTAGTAGGCCAAAAATTTCCGGTATGAAAAAATTTCCGGTATGAAAAAAATTCTGGTATGAAAAAAATTGTGGTATGATAAAATTCTGATATGATAAATTTCTGGTATGATAAAATTTCTGGTATGATAAAATTTCTGGTATGAAAAATTTCTGGTATGATAAATTTATTTCAATAAATAAAAAAATAATAAAGAAAATAAAAAGACAATAAAATAAAATAAAATATAAAATAAATTCAGTAATTAAAAATTAAAACTTACACTTAAATAACAAATAACAAACATTCTTTTTTTTAAATGGAGGGGGTAATTATTTACCTACCATTAAATGAAAATGGTAAAAAATTTTAGGGTACATTTACTAAATCATATTCTCAAAAATGCCTAGTATGTCAAATTCTCCCATTATTATTCATATCGAAATAATATATTATTTTTGGGATCGTTAACTTATAATTATGTGAGTATAACGTTCTTTTCTAAAGTAATCGTACCCTTAAAATTTTATTTTTAGGGAAGATTTTATTTTTAGGATCGTTAACCTACAATTATGGAGGTCATAATGTTCTTCCCTAAAGTAATCTTTTTTTTTTTTGTTAAGTTCGATTTCTATTTACGTTAAATATTTTCACGTAAAGTTTTATTTTTAGGAAATGTTTTTTTTTCTTTTTTTTTTCAAATGAATATCAAAATGATCTATTTAGTTAAATTTTTTGAGGGTTTTTGTTGTCACACGTCGATTAGCTACTAAGCTTGATGATTTTAGAACATTTATGAATAGAGAGTCTAAAGAGTATACAAATAATACATTTCTTGGTGTTTTGGTTAAGTTCAAGTATAACCACTATTCATATATGAATAATGTTGACGTGACGCCTTCACGGTTTTTTTCCGGATTAAATCTTTTATCAAATTACAAATTAAGCAAATAAATCTTTTTTATTAAACCATAATTATTTTAAAAATATGGAATTTGCTATCCCACATCGATTATTAAAAAAACATGACCCTTTGAGAAGTTGTATAAATAAACACAAAAAGTTTGAAGATTAATGTTATCTTCCGAGTTTACAATTATTTCGTTTTCTATCAATAATATCAAGCGATCTTTTGAGTTTACACTTTTATCAAGTTTATCTTCCTTTTTCCAGAATCGGACTGTCGCGCATATGTTCGAGGTTTTACGGCAAATGTTATCTTCTGGATTTGTATTATGTTATATTTGCACAGTTTTATTTATTTTTTGAATTAATTTATTTTTAATATATTTTTGCATTGCATAGATGTCGTTTATTATTTGACATTTTTTAAAATCACATATCTATTGTTTGACATTTATTAATATTGTGGTTTTTATAATATAGATATAGTGAACACTTTTGATTTGGTATGTTCTCATATGTAGTCATATTTATATGACGAACTAGATCAATAATTATGTTATTATTATTTAATAAGTGTTACTTTATTACATAAACATTCATAATCAAATTAATAAAATATAATAAGAAAATGACATCTATAAAAATTATTCACACAAAAAAATAACAAAAAATACATTTTTAAATACTCGTGCACTAAACTAGTTAGGTGTTAACAAGTTGACCCACTAAAAACAATTATTTACCTTGTAAAAAGTAAAATTGAATCTGTAATGACACGTGGGCCAATTGCGCGTCTCACTGCACGTCGTATTACAGCTGTAAATCCGCATAAGTAAAACTAACCTCACCCATAAATATATTATTGAATATTAAATAATATAATGTTTTGATATTATGTTTTTTTTTGGTAGAAATGTTTTGATATTATGTTGTTGCTAAAATGATTGTTCCACACTTTAATCTATTCAATTATACTTTAGCATAAAGATAGGTACAAAAAATATATTTTTATTCAAAAAAAAAAAGAAAAATAGTGAAAGTTAGTCTTGCGATGAATCTCAAAGTGTGATATATGAGCAATTATTGTCACATACCGTACTTGAATAAGATTTTATGTTACCTTTTAAAATTTGATCCACATATATTTGTCGTGTCATTTGTGCATGTCACCATCATTTTGTTGATAAACATATATACCACACAATATGTAAGTGTAGTATGCTCGAGTTCAATTATTTATATATATTCCAAAAAAATTTAATACCAAATAAGTGATTTACATGGTTGGTGCACGTTAATTTCGATTAGTTTAACGTTGAATATTATCTTCAAAATTTTAATAATTCTAAAGATGAAGATATTATTTATATGATAGGTTGATAAAAGATTCAGATACTTATTACGTTGTACCAAAGTTGAATAATGAGTGCTAAATTCACTTGTTATGCTAAGATGATGGTTAATTTAGACCGTCAATTAATTTGATCTAAGAGTGTAGATTTTTTACATTGTATCTTCATATCTTAAGTGAAAGTTTATACCCATACCTAATATTAATATGAGACAAACCAAGTCTAAGTTTTGAACTCACCGTCTATTTTGAATAGGGGTGAGCATTTCCGGATATCCGATCCAACAATATTGGAAAAAGTTCGATTCGAATTCGATCCGAGAATACCCGAATGCCCAACAGTTTTATCCGAACGGATATCCGATCCGAGCATTTTATTCTTAGATTAGTCGGAAATATCCGATCCGGCATTTTCCATCCGATCCGATGATCCGAAAATATGTCCGGATTGGACTCGGATCAACAATTGCATTTGCCGGATATTTTCGAATTTGGATTTTTTGGATCGGATCTTCGAATTAGTCGGATCGGATATTTTTGCTCGCCCATAATTTTGACACAATTTTATGACCAATAATAAGTTGGTGAAAAAGGTCTAAATGATGAGGGTAGGTTTAAGCTGTTTGGGCCTAGCCCATTTACGGGCCCACAACAGGGGTTGTCTAGTAGGCTATGTTTGGGAGAATTTGACAAAAAAAATTAATATATCATTTCTATTTTATTTATTAGTTTTTATTGTTATGAAATAAAATCAAATAAAATCTTCTTTTTTTCTTCTAAAATACTCTAAAAATATATTTTTTTTTGACAAATAAGTTTAATGGCTATCTAATCTCAAATTTATTTATATTATTTTTTTAGTAAAAAAAATTCGTGCAATACATGACACATAAATAATAATTAAATTAAGATGACTTATGTCATATTGAGAGTAATAACTTAGGGCCTATAATTTATTAATTTCCTAAAATATTTTTACACATTTTTCTCATTTTCATATTTTTTTTGAATAAATTTGTTTATGTATATATATTTTTTTTGTATGAGGGAGAGGCGGTGGTTCTCGACGCACCTTGTCGCACTTGTCTTACAAAGAAGATGGGATAACTAATCATTAAGTGGGCATAAACCGACCCTTACATCAACGTCAATAATACTAATAACACATTCCGGCGGGTCAAGCAATACATAATAGCCTATAATAAAGTTGAAAGCAAAAAAAGCTAAGAAATCAGCAACATAATTAGTTTCACGGAACACGTATCAAACATGGATAGTCCATATCCTACGCAAGAAGTGTCAAGGGAATGACAATGAGTAATATTTTTGTTAAGAAGAGTGACATTTCTAGTACCACTCTCCTAGGCAATTTCGAGTCCTTTTAGAACTAGGGATGCTATATGAGCCGAACGAGCCGAGTCTTAGCATGCAACCTCGACTTATTTATAAACGATATGAGCCCGAGTCGAGCTTTTAATGAGTCGAGTCCGAGCCGAACCCAAGTAACTCGTCTAAAATAATCAAGATTTACCCGAACGAGCCGAACATTGATATGATCAAGTTCGACTCGTTTATAAACGAACCGAACTTTTAACAACCCGAACGTAACCGAGCCCGAAAAAAGTTTGTCTTATATATCAACCCTATCTAGTACACCCCAAAGAGCATTGTATAAGAATATTTGCTTACACAGAAAGTGATAAATCTTTAATCATAGTAGATTAATCTTGTAATTTGGAAGAATTTGTTACGGCACAGAGAGTAAATTAGAGATAAGATAATGTTGGTAGATAGTTCATTAAAATGCAGAGCACATAAGTACGGATTACCGACCTTAGCTACAGTCGCCGTCGATTATTATGTCCATTTCAAAGTGCCCCTAAAAGTCAAAACGTCGTCGTCACCAGCAATGTGTCCCCCAATCATTACCCCAAATGCATCCTTCCCCTCACCGCCACTCCCATTCCACCGCTGCTAATAATACCATTTTTATAGCTCCGCCTAAATTTTAACCGATTTGAGACTTGAAATGTATGTTTATATTCGAATTTGTATAAGAGAATTACCCCGTTTGGTGGTAATTCCGGAAACGAAAACAGAATCGAAACGAATGTAACCCATATGTGTAGCTTTCTTTCATTTTGTTTCCCTACCTATAGGGTATTAAAACCAGACCCGTCCAACAAGGGGTGTCATTCGGCCTAACAGCACAAACCCCAGTTTTTTTGGGGTCCCATAATAATAGTGTTTAGTTAATAAATCAAACAAAAGAGTGATTGCCACATTGGTTAAACCTCTACTATTTTTTTATTTTATTGTTTATATAATCTTTTTTTATCTCCTCTTTTGCTTATATTTTTTTGGAAAAATAATCCAAAATAATACCAACTATCAACATTGAACCGAAAATAATACGAACTTTGAAAATTACTAGGTGCGATACAAACTATCAATGTATTTACCAATACTAATACGCCATATTTTTCCGGCAAAAACTCTAGCTCCGGCGATGACGTGGCAGCCGGAATGTTACATGTCATCAAATAAATTGATAAAATGTGTGATGTGGATTTTATTTTTCAAAAAATTAATTTAATAATATTTAAAATATTAAAAAATAAAAAATTTAATAATTTTAAATTTTTAAATAATAATTTTTTAAAAAACATTTGTACAAATTTTTTTTAAAAAATATTTTTTGTAAAAAAAAAATTTAGTAACGTTTGAACATTTTAAAATTTTAAATAATAATTTTTTGTAAAAAACTTTTTAAAAAATCCGAAAAATTTTGAACATTTTTTTTAGAAAAAAATAATTTTACAAAAAACTTCGAAAAAAAAAAATTCTTTAGGAATTAGGTTACAAAATAAAAAAAAATTCGAATATTTTTTTTACAAATTATTTTTTTTAGGATTAAAATTTTCTTTTATACAAAAATCCGAAATTAAATTTAATTAAAAAAAATTATATTTTTATATTTTTTGGAAAAATAAATATTATTACATTTTAATACAAATCTATTTAAAAAAAATTTCAAACTTTTTTTAAAAAAATATTTTTTTAAAAATAAATATTTGTATAATTTTTTTTTAAAAAATATTATTTAAAATTATAAAAATAATACTTTTTATTTTTAAATATTTTAAATATTATTAAATTGTTTTTTTTTTAAAAAAATCCACATCACACATTTAACCCATTTACTTAATGACATGTAACATTCCGGTTGCCACGTCATCGCCGGAGCTAGGGTTTTTGCCGGAAAAGTATTGCGTATTATTTTTGGTAAATACATTGATAGTTTGTATCGCTCCTAGTAATTTTCAAAGTTCATATTATTTTCGGTTCAATGTTGATAGTTGGTATTATTTTGGGTTATTTTTCCTATTTTTTTTTATTATATCCTCTTTTGCTTATTTTTTGGGGCCCATTATAGTTATGTTTATATAATCTTTTTTTATCTCCTCTTTTGCTTATTTTTATTTTTTTATCTCCTTTTTTGCTTATAATTATTTTTTATCTTCTCTTTTGCTTATTTTTTTGGGGGGCCATTATAATTATGTTTATTTAATCTATTAAACAAAAGAGTGCTGACCACATTGCTTATTTTTATCTTTTCAAGGGGTGTAATTTTTTTTATATCCTCTTATGCTTATTTTTATTTTTTTTAACTCCTCAACATTAGGGGTAAACGGTCTCATTTTACTTTTTATTGTCATTCTTTCATGCATTTTGTTATTAAAAAAGTAATTTTATTTTTTTTCCATTTTTTTTGATAAAATCTATATTTAAATTGATAAAAAAAATATTGACACAGGGCCTCTGAAACTCATTGGACGGCCCTGATTAAAACTAATCAAATTCTACTACAATTACCTCAAATCATAAGGAATGATTCCAAATAATTTCACGAACAAAGATATACGTATGCACTATATTCGTTTTCATTTCGTTTCCGTTTCCGGAATTACAACCAAACGGGCCTTAATATTACATTTACATGGTGTGCTATCAGTTTATCCTTTAATCGAGGTTAGTTATGTTGATACTTGACCAACTTAAGAATGGTCAAACTTGAATCAAACGTAATAACTCCAATCATATAGCAATTTAACACATTAGTCATTAATCTCGACGTTGTCACTTCATATGCTAATCATTCATCATTGCATAAGATTCTTCAAAGTGGATTATCGATTTTTTTTTTTTTTTGTGCTGAGAAGAATGTTCGGTTAATGAAAAGTGGAATTACTGAATATTTTATGGATAAATAATTAACTAAAATTTATATTATTATTACTCTATTAAGGATATATATAACATAAACTCATTTAATAAAAATATTTCTATTTACTTCAATTCTTTTATCTAAAAAAATTATATATAGGGTTGTACACCTTTGAACCGGAGCGGAAAAACGAACCAGACCGGAAATTTATGTTTTATTATTTTTTTTCAACAAGAAGAGTATCCGGTCCGGTCCAAACCGGACCGGATTTAATCCATGCAAAAATTTTTTTATTTTTTTTTTAAATAATAAAACGGTCTGGACCGGACCGTGGTGGACCAGACCGTAACGGTCCGGTCCGATCCATGGACCGTTTCACACAGGCAATGAAACGGTCCGATCCGGTCCGATTCGAGAGTTTCCGGTCCGGTCTGGTCCGATCCGGACCGTTTGAACACCCTTAATTATATATACTTATAGAGTAAAATTAGAGAATTACAAAAAATAAAAATCTATAAAAATAGCCTATTTAACCTAAGATTTTCATATTTTATTATCAAACTTAGAAATATTTCAGATAATGTTCTTATATTGTAGAGCTTTTGGATTATGTCTATGAATTTTCTATTTTGGGATGTTAGCCCTTAAACTTTTTAAATTTCGAAATATACCCTTCTACCATAAATATATAAGTTATCATTTGAGAAAAATATAATAAAAATTATTTATATATTATTTAGTCGTTTTAAATATTTAAATAACTTATTGAATGAACAATTTGTCTCTTTTATGTTCTCTTGAATTTTCTTTTTAAAAAAATAACATGTAAATAATAACAAAATTAAAAAAAATCTAAAGTACAATGACACATCTAAAAAAAAGAAAAAAGAAAAAAGTATTAGGCACCATCCTACTTGACGATAACATTGTGTAACTGAAAATTGTATATTAAAATTTTGTATTAACATCGTGTATCAACGAGATAATACACAAGTATTGTCTATCAACAAGATAATTCACAGAATTGAACTTGAACTTTATTAAATTGATTGAGTTTGATCTTAAATACATGAAATTATCAATTAATCTTTCGATTAATCTTTATAAATGAATAAGAGATTTAATTTATTACATAATAAGCAAAATAGCTTCCTTGGCCATAATTCTGTAATTACATATATTTTTTAAATTAGATAACTTTATGTAAATAGCCTGCTTTATTATAATTACAACTTCTATCATTACTATTACCGAATTATTTTAAAAAATAAAATGAATTTTATTTATATTATACTTTATTTTCCCTGTAATTACATACGGAGTATATTTTTAAATTAGATAATTTTATGTAAATTAAATCTTACTTATTACAACATTTATTAAACTCTTACAGCCTTTAGCTTAATGTCTTTTCAAAAATAAATTGAACTAAGTTATTGCTTAAAATCGGATATCTATAAATTAAATGCATATTTAACTCAAAAACTTTTAAAAATAAATAAGATTTTTATATGAGATTAATCTATGTAAAATACTATAATAAAACTAAGATATAACTTTAAATCAATCGACAACAGTACCGATCTTATTTGACTAAAACCGACATGCAATAGCTGAACAGTCAATCTAATTATGATG
Organism: Fagopyrum homotropicum; assembly: GCA_033239125.1. NCBI lineage: Eukaryota > Viridiplantae > Streptophyta > Magnoliopsida > Caryophyllales > Polygonaceae > Fagopyrum > Fagopyrum homotropicum. The sequence continues at coordinate 7,783,477 of BSWB01000007.1, read as the reverse complement.
AACACATATTTTAGTCTCTTGTATTATCATTATTCTTTCTGGCTTTTGAGGTCGGCATGGACGAAACTTGGTTTTCTACACCCCGTGTTTTACTGTGCTATTGGAGTATTACATAATGATATTACGTTATTATATTTTAAATATCATAAGTTATATAATTTAGTTTATTATATTATAGATATTATGTCTAATAATTCATTATAATCTATATAATTAGGATATACTAATATCAACGCAAGTGTGTTTTTTTATTAACGTGTGAGTAAAATTTATATGAAGTAATTTACATGGATATTAAAAATTATATGTAGTATAATTTTTTGATTTATGTAACTTAACTAAAAAATATTAAATATTTTTTGTTAAAAAATGTACATTTCAAATAAATTATTACTAAAAATCATAGGAATAAAAATAAAATTCTGACATGGTTTGTGATAAGTTGATTTTTCCAAGAAGTTAATTATCATGTATAAAGGTTTTTGCTATTCGGACCACCATATACATGCTATACATACCACATCTACGCCTACGCATGTCGTAGGCGTAGTAAAATAAAAAAAAAAAAAAAAATTTTTTTTTTTTTAATACCTTACTATGCCTACGCAATGCGTAGGCGTAGTAAGTTACCCTTCATTTTTTCGAAGGGGATATATGTTATGGACTACTACGCGTACGCGTAGTAAAGCTACGCATCGGCCATGCGTAGTCGTAACCATTTTCCTTGTTTTTTGAACGAAATGAGCTTCTTGTTACGGCTACGCATTGCGTACGCGTAGTGAGGGTACGAATAACATGAATACGTGGGTACGAATAGCAAATTGGATGTATAAAACACAAATCAAACATGTTAATTGAAGGAACTTTACTTGGAAAGTGCACCGTCTTGATAAGTAAGGGTGTTTATTGGGTAGGGATTATTGGGGATTATTGGAGATGAAAATTGGAAAAAATTTCATCCACTTCAATGGGGATTATGGGATTATTAGGGATGAAATTAAGTTCACCGAATGGACCTTAAAGTTCCACTCAAATGAGGGTTAAATGTGGGATATCTTATGTGGGTTTTCGAGTCCTTATAATACTCAACAAATTTTATATTATTGAAAAGTATATATAAGTATTATTTTATTTTGATAAAAAATATCATAGTTAAAATTTCAAACCAACGGTTAGAGGATGATCAGTTATTTTGGTTCACTGGAATTTCACATTTAATTGGGTGAGCCGGTCATAAGGCACAATATCAAGTGTGAACCCACCAGATAACTGCACTTAGAAGACATGTGAAAAATAAAATATTTTTATGTTGATATAAACATATATGCAATCTAGTAGATAAAGTCAATGAACTATTGTAAATTGATTTTTTATATTATTTTTTAACTTAACACACATATATGCTCAAACATGCGTAAAATTCTGAATTTCAAGCCAACTTATAAAGTACTAATATTTTAACCCAAGACTAATTGAAAGAGTAAAAAAAGGTACCAACATAAAAACTTACATATAGCTCATAAGTCCGTGTTATCGTGTTTGTCAATTGGTGGGGTTAAGTATGTCCACTAAATGTACCAAACTTTTATCAAATTGGCATAAGTTCAGATCAATAGGTCAAGGCCAAATATCATCTTTTATGTCGATCATTGGGTATATGTGGCCAAATTTCATCTTTTATGTCCATTTTATTTTGTGTTTTCACACACAATCGATTGATCGTATATTTGTTGACATAATGCCCCATACATGACAATCAAGACTCCTGGTAAAGCTTTTAAGCTTGATTTGAACTTGTTGGTCAACGAGTTAAAATGGTAATGACTTTGAAATCAGAGATTAACCTAAATTGGACTTCCCACTTATTTTTATTTTTTTCCTTTAAAAGTCAATTTTGAGCTCCTAAAAACTTAAAAGAATGTGTAGTCTCTTGGTTTGGGAGAAGGATTTGGAGAATTTTGGGTACATTTAACATGAAAACTAAAGTGACATTTGGATTTGAAACTTGAAAGGATGATTTAACGACAAGTAGGTGTTTTTCTTAGTGTGTAAAAGATCTTACACATCCCAGGGCAAGTATATGGGTGTGTCCATGGATGTTATTCGCGTCCAATGAGTCAAACTTAAAAATGTTTTTTTTATATGTTTAACTCATTTCAAATCCTAACTAATTTCGATTCGAGTTAGTATTAGAATTGTATCGTAAGTTCATGAGCCTTTTATCAAATCCAAGATCATGATTTGGTGGAAGAAACCTAGCGATTGTTTGGTGAAGGTGAATTTGATGGTGTTTCACGAGGAAGTCTTGGATTGACTGCTACAGGACGGGTGATACATGATAGTACCGACGAATGACTTCACGTACTCCTAATCTGGGATGACCACTACGATTGTCACATAGTTATGGGATGTAATATATGAGCTGGATATGGCTTGGAACCGCGGATACTACCAAATGATGGTCGAAGCAAAATCGCTAGTGGTTCTCAATTTATAATAATGCGGTGGACTCGATACATCTAATTTGTTAACATGATGTCAAGATTTCTAATTCGAGATTCAGTCATACAAATCAGTCATAACTCTCGAGAGAATATTAAGGTGACGAATTCACTTGCCACTTTTACTTTCTCTAGATATCGGACTTCACATTTTTAACAACCTATATTACTTTTGAATGATACGCGGGATGTTGATTTATCTCGTATGACTTGTTTGTAGACCCTAAAATTTACTCATCTTTCTAGCCCCATGAAACGAGGGTCCCTATGTATTATCATCAATCAATATAGATCTAAATTAAAAACCAAGTATATTACATGTCAAATCATAAATTGTAAACATATATCCATCAAAGCTTTAAAGCGACATCAATGGAGTAATAATGCGAGTGACATATATACACATGCATGTTAACCGAGTGAAACAATGACGGTAGAGCCGCAAATCTAGACGATATATTCCAAGGACAAAGAAAGGTCGACGAAGCAGCATGGGACCCACTAGCCCAATCAACCAATAAACGACCACTATTCACCCTACCGGTGGCTAGCCCGTAGCCACCCCTGGTCAAACGTTGACTGGGTCCACTACCTTCACATCCATACATACGAGTTAAACGACGACGTGTTCGTCATTTGAGAAGCCGACAGTCACTAACCAGTGTCAGAGCAGTGTCATCCACGTGGCATTAAAAAAGGTGAGATCTTGAAATGAGAGGAAATTGAATTCCAGGCATATATGTTTCCTAATCTGTCGGCGAACGCCAGCTAGCACCAGCGCCGCCGAGGCGATGGGGATGTTTGGCAACACGGTGTGTCCGAGGAACACCAGCAATCAATGTAATTTAAGGTGCATGGTCCCCTTCTTCAAGTGCCCACGTTTGGCATTAAAATTAATTGCAGGGTATGATTGGTCATCTTCGTCTATTAATTCTTGACCTTCGCGTCATTAATGGTTTCTTAGACGGGAGGATATCATATATTTGCTTCATAAAGAATTATACGACAACGAGTCGGTTTACGGATATGTGGTTGTATCACTTTTATCGTCTTCTATATAGAAAAATCGTTTATGTGCATCGTCACCATCCAAATAATCCTATAAGTTAAACTATAACACCACGTAATTGAGTGAGCGATTTTATCTTAAAATTTAAGCAACTTTCAAAATCGACAAAAAAAAATTATCTTATAAAATATAATATAGTACGTTAACTTGATAACACGCGTAGATAATTAATAATTACATAAAATAAAATACAAATTATCCAAAGTTAAAAAAAAAAAAAGCAATTTATTTTAAAATAATTGTTTTAGTTTTTCACTTTACTTCAACTCTTCGTACTTGAGATATTGATCTTGTGATTCTTTTTAAAATAAGAAGATTTTACAAACAATGAATAAATACAATTTATAAGTTATTTATCTAGATTTAAAACTTTAAGTTTATTTATACTTATATAATATAACGATTATCCCCTAAGGTTCACCATCAAGAGAAATTTTATCCACACAATGTCTTGAATGAATACCTTGTTGTTGAAAATTATCAATAAATAATTCCGAAGGGCCGTGGGTAGAGATTATGTTTATGACTTATTTGCTTATTTTTAGGAAGTTTTCGGGTGAAATTCGGGTCAGGTTAACGATCATGTGACAATTTCTCCTACCGTCACCCAAAATCAAAACCGAATCATCAACCGACGCTCAAGTTTCAACTACATTTTTCGGGTTTTTCAGATGCGGGTGATAACCAAATGACTAGTGTTGTTTACGGTCGCTTATATATAGTTTTGAGTGAGGAGACTTATCGTAGAGAGGGGTGAAAATAAATTTTGTTCAATTTTTGTATACTACACGTTTATTTTTTAAGTTAGCCATTCATTTTATTTTTGAGATCAATATTCAACTTTTTTTTTAAATATGAACAAAATAAAACTAACTATTAGTACAAGAAAATAAACAAAATTGTATATCACTTCCTCCGCACAAAAACCTCATTCGATCGAACCAGGCTCTCACTATACATATATAAGGATAACTAGTGTGTTACCCGTGCCCTGCACGGATATGATTTAATATCTATTATTGATATATAAATATAAATTATTTTATTAGAATTTAATATAAATTATGCACTATAAATTTAATAAAAAAATTTAATACATATAATGAAAAAAATTTAAAATCAACGTATAAAACTTATAATGCACTCTTTAAATAAGGTTGACAAAAGATTTTAGGTACGTTTTTTTTAATCATCCAATTTATATCAGTAATTAAAAAATATACCTTTAAATTACATAATGAAAAGATTTAAAAAAGTTTGTGAGTTGAGGAAAAATATGAGTCAAATTTTTATTAATTCTTTTTCGATTTTAACAATTTTATTGAAATTACTAAATTTAAATATTTAAGATCTAAGATTTATGATAAGATAAGATTAAAGATTTCAAATTTAAGAAACTTAATTAATAGATTTAAGGCTGTCATTAATTATTAAAATGACACATGACATTAGAGTTCTCATGGTAAGACACGTGGATTTAGATGCTATTTGTAATATATATATATATATAAGATTCTCGTGAAGAGAAAGTGAGGAAATATTGATTAATTTTTTGTATATTTTAATTTAGTTTTAATTTACTAATTGCTAATTTTTGTTATTTTTAGTAAATTAACATTTACCTTAGAAAATGGATGTTTTTTTTGTAACACCCCGAATCCGCGGGACTCGGAGTGTCACATTGGGTTAGGATATCACAATGGACTTTCCTGCTCTATCTCCAGTAAGCGCCGTATTCCTCTTTCTTGGTATGAGCCTGACCCTAGCATGACAACAAGTTCACTGGGCCTTACAACATGACACTGACAGATATAAAACAAATACATAAAACAGTGTAAATTGTACGACCCAAAGTAAACAACAACAACATAGCTGAGTACATAAAACGACATCCTCACACAGGAGGGAAAACAAGACATCATCCTCACGCAGGAGGGGAAGGGTAAACATCCCAAATCAACCACCTAATGTACGAGAGTCCTCGGCTTTGTCACCCTGCCAGATCGCTCAGCAGCGCCTAATCTGTAAACATCTACAACACGGTATGAAACCGTTGGCTAACCAAACATATATGAGGTAATGTATAAGCACAAGCACAATCATGAAAGATAAACACATCAGCATGTTATCACACATTTACCCATTTTATCATCTTTATATAATAGTCATTCACTCAAATCGTATATATAAATATATATATAGATGAAAATATGTGACACGAGGACCGATACATCCTCGCCTCTGAGAATGATAGCCATCTGGAGTGGAATCGGTCACACAACCCGTGTACCCTATGAGAGTGGTGTTGTGCCCTCTCCGTATACCAGGTCTCGCCTGTCTCAAGAGAACCTCCCAAACTCCACGGCGGGGTGAAGGGGAAAGGTTATCACAACCACGCATGCGGGGCAATCAATAAAACGTAGGTCGGTATATACGACATCACATGCTATCATAGCAACATACAAAGCACACACCACTCATGCAAACACTCAATATAAGGATGACAGCTAAGTAAGTCCTACGGACTTACCTCAACCTCGTACTCAACTCAACCACAACAACCTCCAATCTTGAGAGAGGGGCAGTGCCTAATAATAAGGCATAAAGATATATCAAACTATATTCATCAAATGGGTCACACCTAGACCCAAAGGGATCCATGAGGATCATACTCAATCTATAAGCCTCACAACCAACTAACCCTCAATATCTCAACATAACTCACAATTTTTCAAATCTCAAGGTAGTATCTAATCGACATTCCTCAATCTCAATTCTAATCCTAATTTAATTAATTAACCTTTAATTAATTAATTAAATTTCGCTAGAATAACGTTTTGCCCGCAGGCAATTTCTAAACCCATCTGTCATCAGATTTCATCAAACAAACTACTCATAATCACCAGAATAATATACGATCATAATGGAATTTCTAATTATCCATTTTGACAAGCCTAAAGTCAATTTAGGCCAAATTGCAGTACGGAAAACGAATAAATTCATAACTTATTCGTTACTAACCCGATTGACGATCTGAAAGAAGATTCGGAATCACAACGACGCAGGCTACGCATGGACAACATCAAATTCACCGGAATCTGATCAACGGAACCTGCCTGGTGACATATATGCTCGACCAACTCTTCATCTGCTCGGAAATGCAGAAACTCGGTACCGATATGAAGAGAATGAAGAGAGGAATCCAGAAACTCAAACGGAATTGAAATCGGATTAGAAACGGAGAGTAGATCTGAGTTTGGAGGTTTAGAGAAATGAGAGCTTTTACGAGGAAAAGTGAAAGGAAATGAATTAATAAAGGATTTTCCGCTATTTATAGTGAAGACGATAATTATGCTTTAGCGAAGTCGATAATTATGCTTTAGCGAAGTCGATAATTATTCTCTAACCGATCCAAAGGCGGGTCGAACCTCTTTCTCCAAACTTTTCGAGATTGGAATAATAAATCTGAAATATTGTAGGGATAATTATTCCACAACTGCCTCGGAAAACGTGTATTCCTAAACCGTCTTTCTTAGCCGTTAAGAAACGAAATAGCGACTCTTTTGTCCGTTTTGCCTCTCCATGTTATTTCATATCTAGGGCATATCTGATGCCCTGATCATTTCTCTCAACTGCATCTTTATTAATTGGATCTCCCAAATGCTCCAAATAACACTGGAGGGTAAAAATAATTACCCGGGGAAAAAAGTAAAAATTTCCCAAACGTCCAAAATTACGCTAAAAACATAACGGTGGAACTAATACTCATCACTTGCGAAATCTTCGCGAGTTATATGTCAATTACTATAAACGATTAAATTAATCAATATTAATTAGAATTCGGAAATCCTAACTATTACATTTTTCATAATAATAATAATAATAATAATAATAATAAATTGATTGACTAACGTTAATAAAAAAAAAAATTGACCTCTACAAGGAGTCCACCAAAACCAATATATATACACACACGTTTGTAAAAAAAAAGTACGATGTACGTATAGTAGTATGTACAGTAGGGGGTATCGATTGATTATGTTGTATGTAAATATAATATAAAAAATGTGATTACTGATTTGTTCAAATTATTGATAATCAAGCTATAGTTATTAATTTGTTGTACACTTGTAGAAGATCTCCCTACCAATTTTCTAATCAATTACCAAACGGGCTAACAACCACAAACATAATCAGTTGAAAGACATTAATTGCTGTTCTTTAAGGTTTTTTTATGCTTAAATTTTAGGTTTATTGTTAACAAAAGTTTAGTTATCCATGTGTTAATAATGATTGGGGTATAGTTCCCATAACTAGAATGTTCTTTTGAAATAATCCCACATTTAAAAAAAAATTATTCCCACAATTAGGGTTTATAAAAAAAATACACGGTTCTAGATTTACTTGGAACAATGGTAGAGTTGCTTTCGCTTGTTTGTCAAGATCATCCCTTATAAAAAGAACTTGAACAAAACTACCCTATAATTTATTCATGTTCAGATCACAATAATGGTGAAAGTTTTCCGATTGTTGGTTGTTAATCCTCCACCGGATATCAGTAAATGGAAGGCTATTTGAGAAGATATTGATAAAGAAATCGTTTTTATTGAAGAACTTTATATTATTAGGGTGATTTCAATTGTACCTTGTTTCGTCATGTTTGTGAGGGGATTCGGGTAGCAAGATTTCATGATGATTCGGTTATTTCCAATGAACTTATCCTTACTTAAGAGTCGATGATAGATATGAGTTTCACGGTTCTGGATTTACTTGGGACAACGGTAGAGTTGCTTTTCACCGCGTGTTCAAGCGTCTGGATCATATTTTTATGAGTTTTGTTAGGTGACACATGTGGCTGACTACCTATGTATGCCATTTAGCTCATTTTTATTCTAATCACTCTCCTTTATTGTTGGAGATTGATCCACCTATTCGGCAGATGAGGGAGAGGCATCTCTTTCGTTTTGAGGGGCTTGGATGTCTTGTCCTGATTAGAGTAACGAGTGAAAAAACTGGTTAAGGGAAAAAACGGGTGAAAAAAACAGATGAACAATATTTGACTTAGCAACTTTTGACCTATTAACCTTTAACATTATAACCCAGTGGGTTAACTTGCTCTTAATCATATGGTTCATACGGGTTGGCACAACCATCTTGAGGTAAGAAGTGTCTTCCATAATCTTAAATTGATTTTACTAACCCCGAATCTTTTGGTATTTGGTAATGTTTTCGCAAGAAGCATGTTGTTATGAGTAAGCTCTCTATAATACAGAGTGATCCGAGATTGTCTTCTTCGAGTGCTCTCAAGATGAAGGAAGCTAAACTAAAAGCGGATTTAGATTCTATCCTTTCTAATGAGGAAATAATATGGTTTCAGAAGTCTCATGAGCAATGACCTAGTCTAGGGGATCGTAATAATGATCTCTTTCACAAATTGGTCATTATTCGACTAGGGAGAATTATAGTTGTTAGCCTAAAGGATGATGATAGATGGGAGGAGGATAAGGAGAATTATAGGGTTAGCTTCTTTGGTGATTTGTATAGTTTGATGGATGCCCGGACCACATAGAGGTGTGGGAGACTATTAGTGTGCTTATTTCTATTTTGAGGTCTAGAAAGCAGCTAAGGGCATGTGACCCTATGAGTCTCTCGTATTGATGGACATCTATTCTTCTAAAAGTGCTAAAGCATGGCGGGGCAATTTGTGTTGCTTGAAGTCACTCGGTTCTTTGAAGGTGATGGTCTTACGGTGTGTGTGTGGGGGGGGGATGATACCTTTATTACTGTAATCTCTAATTTGGCAATCCGGAGTACATTACCTAGTTCATACGCATAGCCTTGGGTAACATTAGCTACAAAATCATCTCCAAAGTCTTAGTTCAATGCAAGCTACCATAAGTAAGCTCTGATGCGGGTTTGAGGCCGCAATAGACTTGATCTAGATAAGAGTCTTACAAGTAGCTTGGTGAGACAATTTCCCCTTTAAACAAGCACAAAATCAAAATAGAGATAAGATGAAAATCGACAATGGAAGAGAAGAAATGGTTTGAGTTGGACGAAATATAGATCGACTAAAACAAGAATGAACCAAAGAGATCAACTTACAAAAACCTTGATCATATATGATCAATACCCAAGCAATTGTCTTACATTAACCCTCACCCTTTACAACCTTACGCAAGCGTCTATCGAGGCAAGCACAAGGAGAGACTAATGAAGAATTACCACCACCAATCTCTAAGGAGATTCACACACAAGATCAATCTAGCAAGAACAAGACACATCGATTCAATCGATGACTCTCTCCATTGATTGAATTTCTAGATAACAAATGCTCAAAGCAATAATGTTTTTGGATGGAAAATTTTGGCTAAAAAAACGAAGGAAGGCTTTTATATGGTCTAAAAACCCTTCTTTCTAAAAAGATTATAAATTTTTTTTGTATAAAAATACAATTAAACCTAATGAAAAAATACTAATAAAATCTTTAATTGTTTAAGAGCCTTAAAGCTATTAAATGTCTTGCATATTATATCGTATGATGATATAAAATGTCATAGAAGCTCAAACAAGCTTCAGTCTTCCACCTCTAGCAAATTCGGGTTAAGTGCCTCTTTTTCCTTGCTCTTGAATGGGGATGTCTCACGTGTGCATGACGCATTTCCTACGTCCAAGGTGGCTGGAATGGTCATCGAAGTGACTAAGGTATCCTTAGGCACAAATAGGTCACAACTAGCATCCTTAGGTGCTAAAGACATCAACATGCTAGACACTTCTTCTTGGATTGCTCTTGCCCTTGATCTAGTGACTGATCCTTGCATTGTAGGACTTGTAGGGGAAGTTGAGGATGGTCCCTCATCAAGCTCGTTGGTCCAACTGAATATAGTTTCATACCAAGAAGATTAATTCGGGATAACATTATTCTGATGCAGGAGATAGTGTAATCGTTGCGTAGAGAAAATACTGGGAAGCATTGGATGGATCTCATTGGATTTAGAGAAGGCTTCTTATAGAATCCGGTGGGACTTTGTTGAAGATATTATGCGTGAGACGGGGTTTTCCCATAATTGGGTCCTTGTGATTAGGGAGTGTATCACCATTGCTAGACTGTAACTTCTTTGAAATGGTGAACTGACTTAATACTTCAATATGGAGAGAAGCATTTGACAAGGGATCCTTTATCCCCATATATGTTGTCCTATTTGTGAAACGTCTTAGCTACCTCATCCTTATGTATGTGGAGAAAGGGGGTTTGAAACTGATTTTCCGTTCCCGTGAGGGCCCACCGTTATCCCATTTGTTCTTTGCAATTTGACATTACCGTGTTTGTTGAGGCTTCTACTACTCAAATGAGGGTTGTTATGGTGTGTATCAATATTTTTGTAAGGCTTCGGGATAGAGGGTGAGTAGCAAAAATTGTATAAAATATTTGTCTCTCTCAATGTCTTACGCGAGTTATGTAGTCGTTTGGGGAATTTTAGTGGAGTAGAGGTGACGAGGAACCTTGGAAACTATCTTGGGTGTACCTATTCTTCAAGTTCGAGTGACCAAATCGACTTTTCCGTCTCTTCTTGACACGATAAATGCGAGACTTAATGGGTGGAAATCTGTATCTTTGAGTTTTGTTGGGAGAGATACTCTTACTAATTTGGTTCTTACTTCTCTCGGTTTATACCATGGACACTTTGACTATACCCAAGGGCGTGTGTATTTATGTTAATAGGGTGTGTCGTAATTTGTGTGGCAGTTCGTTAAGGATGAAGCCAACTTGTGGGCTCGTGCTCTTCGAAGTAAGTATGTCTGTGAGGATAGTGTTGAGTTTTGTTAGACCTAAACCGTCAAACCGGTCCAAACCGCCGGTTTGGTAAATCGGCAGTTTAGGTTTGATTTTTTAGGTTTCGGGCGGTTTATATGTTTTTGTTTAAGTTTAGGGGAAAATCTAAACCGGGGGTAAAACCGGCATTTTGGATAGTTTTTTTTTTTTTTAATTTAGAGGGACCAAACCGGCAGTTAACAACATGTTTTAGTTTTGATAGTGAAGATTGATTCAATATTTTAAATTGGTGGAAGAAAGTATCCCCGAAATATCCAACATTAGTGAAAATTATATAACCCGGAACTGAACAAATTCTTTCGAATTTATTTATGTAACCCGGATTGCATCGTACCCATTTGCTATGGATGAAAATGGCCTTTATAATGTAGGTAGACAAAATAGACTCATGTATTTAGATATGTTTTGTTGTTAGTACAATTCAATGATTAAATTTCATGATATATTTTGTAAATTGAATTCACGTATAATAATTTTGATATTCCGTTTCGATTATTGAAATTCAAAAACTAAAATTCAGGTACAAGGTTTATGTATTATAATTAAAATATATATGTATAATTTTTTTATAAATAATTCAGAAGATTTTTTTTTTTTTGAAACAATTTGGTTTACTAAGCTTTTTCTAGTTTTGTATTTAGTAAATGTACCCCTTGAAAGAAAAGTGTGTAGAGTTTGAGAATAAATACAAAAGGTTGGGGTATATTTACTTAATTGCAACATTAAAAAGTCTGATTACTATTATAGTTTTTCAAAAAGATCTAGTTAACAAAATTGCCCCTTTTCTTCCATCTGATAATAGAGTAAAAGGTAATTTCGATTATTGAAATACAAAAATTCACATACGATGATAAAAGATTATGGTGTGTTTAGTTTAAGGGGTTTATTATACTAATGTAACCTATTTACATGTTATTTGGATTTATGGTAAAAAATTGGGGTTAATATATTTTATATATATAATAACCCCAAACTAAACACAACCTAAGTTAGTGGTGGGTCGCAAACCTAAACCGCCGGTTTAAGTTTGCGAACCGCCGGTTTAGGTTTGGCCAAAAGCCAAACCTAAACCTAAACCGTCAAAATCCAAACCGGCGGTTTAGGTTTAACCTAAACCGCCGGTTTGGTCGGCGGTTTAGCCGGTTTATTAAAAAAAAAAAAATTGAAAAACTGGACCAATCCGGCGGTTAACCGCCGGTTTTGAGGACCAAACCGGCAGTTAACCGACGGTTTGATCGTCCATTTTTTTAAAAAAAAAAATAAAAAAAATAACCAAACCGGCGGTCAAACCGCCGGTTTGGCGGTTTGGTTCAAACCGGACCCAACTCTAACCTAAGTACCCTTTTAAAATGGACTAATAATCAGTACTATGATTAGTAGGCTAAACACGCTTTAAACGATTTTTTTTTTGGTGAACAAGGAGTGTGCTACTCCATTTATTATTGAAAACTAAGAAACAGGAACAATCATCCTTGACATACGGGGTAGGTTAGCCCCCCGAATATCATCCAACAAAAAAGAAAAAACACAAGAAGGAGGGGATGTAAGGACGTGTAACCCAACATCGTAAGAGAGGGCAAGATCCGCTAGCGAGTCAGCCACCCTATTACCTTCCCTAAAGACATGACCGAGAGAAAGACACCAATCCCGGGTAAGGAAGCCTTGACAACGAATCACCAGGCTCGACAAAGGGTGAGTAGGACTCATACCTTTCTTTATAAAATCAATCACTGTCATCGAATCAACCTCCATGCACACTCTGCGATATCCACAATTCCAAGCGAGATCCAGACCGTGTATGACTCCCCAAAGTTCCGCTGTTGGTACCGTAGAGCATCCCAAGTTAGCGACTGCTCCATGTACCCACTCCCCCTCACTGTTTCGAATAACCACCCCTGCCGCAACTCGTCCTTCCTTCCCTCTCACAGCTCCATCGGAGTTAACCTTAATCCAATCTTTATCCGGACGCTGCCAAGAAATAAGACGTTCAGTACGTGGGATCATTGTTGTTTGTTTTATTCTGTTAGCAGCTGAAGCATTCTCCAAAAACCTCTCCTGCAGAAAATCAATCTTGTTGTGGACGACCTCCTTCCCTGTGAATATGCTATTATTCCGCCACTTCCATAGCCACCACACAATACACGCAAACTTCTCTCTCCAGGGATCATTAGAAGTCATAAGATATTTCGAGCACAGATTCATATAAAACCATTCATCCCATTCATAACTGAAGAAACTATCTTGGTATTGCTCCGGAACAAACATTAGCCACATCTCTTTTGCAGCCTGGCAATCTCTCAGGACATGGAGAAGAGTTTCATTTATGTTTGGGCATCGATGACAAACCGGGTTACTCGCCATGTGCCTTCGGCATCTCTCAACATTAGTCAACGGTACACCCCAAGCCAACATCCACATAAAATAACGATTACGTTCCGTTACCTTTAAAGTCCAGATATCTGAGAAAAGGCTCTCGCGAACCTGAACTCTACTCCTACTTCCTGTAATGAGTCGATGGGCTGAGGCAATCGAGAATTGACCATCTTGTGTACCCAACCATCTCACCGTATCCCCGCCCTCGAAGCTATCCTCCAGAGACACAACAAACAACTTCAGCATTCCCGAATTATTTAGCCTACTGGATAGGTATGTCCAGTTCCATCCATCCGAAGCATTCCAAACATCTCTCACCAGTACTGATGCATCCTAGGGTCCAGTGGTAGCACACTATAGTTCACTAATGGTTCATGTCCTAACCAGACATCTGTCCAAAATAGAGCCCGACGGCCATCCTTCACACTCCATCCCCTATTTGGAGCAATCACCTTATTATACGCCTCCTGTATGCCTTTCCAGATGTGAGAGCATCCATTGTGACTCACTATAAGCCTAGGCCATCCATTGCCTTGAATCCCATATTTATTCAGAAGTACTCACGCCCAAAGCTGATCCCGATTGCAAAACACCCTCCAAGCAAGCTTGCTAAGCGTGGCGAGGTTCATGTCTGCTGCTTGTCTAAAACCCAGGCCACCCGCTCTTTTCTCCTGACAAATTTTTCCCCATCCAATAAGATGGAGTTTCCGGCTACCTTCCGAGTCTCCCCAAAGAAAGCCCCTGCACAGCTTATCAATCGAGCTCAAAACCTCCTTAGGCAACAATACAGTATTCATATAGTAAACTGGCATGGCTGCCAATACAGACTTAACCAAAGTAGCACGTCCAGAAATGCTCAAAGAGTCCCTTTTCCACCCTGTCAATCTGCTCGATACTCTCTCAATCAGGCTACTAAAGTTCGATTTAGAGACCCTTTCATGAAATAGGGGAATACCCAGATATTTGCCTAGATGACGTGTCCACGGTACTCCACACATCCCGCTTAATAATGCCTCCAGGTTCCCTTGAACGTTCTTTGAAACAAAGAGTCTAGATTTCGATAAACTAACTCTTTGGCCCGATGCTCCACAAAAGTCTTCTAAGATTTTCTTAATCACATTAATCTGGGTTGTTGAAGCTTCCGCAAATAATAAGATGTCATCTGCAAACAGAAGGTGAGAAATACATGGACCCCGTCTTGATACTTTAACTGGCTTCCATGTTCGTTCCTCCACCGCTCTCTCGATCATATGACTAAGCCGCTCCAAACAAAGGACAAAGAGAAAGGGTGACAGAGGATCACCTTGTCGAAGGCCCCTTGTCATAGGGAATGAAGGCGAAGTTTCACCATTCCAAAGTAGTCTCATAGATGCCCCTTGTTAACACGCTTTAAACGATGTACGTAGTTTTATATGGATTGGCATCAGCCCTAGGCAAACCACTGAAGATCGATCTAAACACTCTCTACGCAACTAGAGGCCGCTTTGCGAGAGTATGTGTTGAAATAGAGTTGGACAAACCACTCATGGGCACCATCATGATTAGAGGAAAGAGAATTCATGTTGAGTATGAGGTTTTAAATGCCATATGTTATAGATGTGGCAAGTATGGACATATGATTGAACGATGCAACTCTAAACCGAGCCCCTCAACATCAGCTACAGATCCGTCACCTTCAGCTATCCCTTCTGGAAAGGAGACCATGGTCATCGTAGACAATCAATCATCTGACAAGGCTCAACCAAGCAACAACAAAGAACCCAACCTTGGCCCTTGGATGACGGTGACGAGACAGCGCAGACAAAACCGTAACTCAGGCCGGTCAGTACCCCAACCTATACCCCATACCAAGCTGGGTAATAGATTTACGGGACTAATGGAGAAAGATATTGACACAAGGGACCCACAATCCACTGGGCATGCAAACCCTACACTTCAATACCATGCAAACCCTAATCACCAGCAGGGGATTCCGGGTCCTAGCAATACGGGAATAATACGCCACAATGGTTCGATGAATCCAGTTGAGTCACCACATAACATCACTATTACTGTTCCTACGGAACTGCACCCTGTAATTCCTCCGGAAGCGGTTAAGAATTCAACGTCGAAATCTCTTAAGAGAGGACGTCCAGTACTTACAGTAGTGAGAACAGAAGAAATCAATCCTGTTGTGGGTAGTGCTCTCGACTTAACGACTCTTCATACCTCTCAGGGGAACCATTCTATGGATGTGGATACATCCACTGGGATAGGGTCGACGCAGGAAGGAATCTTGCGACAACGTTCAGAAGAAATACAAGACGATGACATGGAGGTGGGGGAATGCGTAAGGCATCCCTCTTCTACTAATCTCTAAAGACACACAACCTCCCCAAGTCCAATGTTAATTATGAATATCTTAATTTGGAATTGTCGGGGAGCAGCCAATCGTCGCTTCAGGAAAGCGACACGATATATGATTAACAAGCATAATATTGACATGCTTGCTTTGCTTGAAACTAAAGTATCTGGTGATCATGCCTTAGCCATATGCAACAAGTTGGGATTCACGCAACACACCAGAGTGGAGGCTATTGGGTTCTCGGGGGGCATTTGGCTCCTCTGGAATGAACCGGCAACAGAGGTAACGGTAAAGCTTACTACTGACCACTTCATCCATGTCAGTATATGTAGTAATCTCACCTTATTCGACCTTATTGTTATTTACAATCCCCCTAGTCCGGAGAGGAGAATTGATGCATGGGCCAGACTGGCAGCAGCTGTTAGACTCCTTAATGGACCATTGTTTGTAGGAGGAGATTTTAACTCGACCCTAGTGGTGGAAGAACATTCTAAAGGGATCCTATCATCTGATTCAAAGAAATTCCGTAGCTGGGTGACTGACACGGAACTGATTGATATGGGCTTCTCAGGACCGGCATTCACTTGGTTCAGAGGTAAAGACGTTTCCAGCCGGGTAGCTAAACGACTAGACAGATGTTTTACGAATAACCTTGGGAGAGTTACATGGCCTGAAGCAACGGTTAGGCACCTTCCTGCCCTTTCGTCGGACCATAATCCCATCTTACTTGCCCTTACTCCACGCCGGTGTTTCCGTAAGGATAGAAGGCCCTTTAGATTTGAAGCGGCTTGGCTCCATCATAAGGACTTTAATGATCTTATCAACCGGAAATGGGATAATAGTAGAGATCTGTGCATAGCCCTTCAACTCCTGCAGACGACTTTACTTAGATGGAATAAGAAATCATTTGGTCTTGTATCAGCAAGGAAGGAGGAATTATTGACTCGGATGATAGCCCTACAAACTGAAATAGACGTTGTGGCAACCCAATCGCAAATTGACGCACTCAGCAACATCCAATTGGAGTTTGAATCGGTCTTGACTCAGGAAGAACTCATCTGGTTCCAAAAATCAAGGGAGAATTGGTTATGCCATGGGGATCGAAATACAAGCTTCTTTCACATGTCCACTATTATCAGGCGCCGGAGGAATCGTGTGGAAGTTATCAGAAACGAGGAGGGTACTTGGATCTCGGAACATGACTTGGTTGAAAAGCATGCCCAAGATTTCTTCTTGCAACTGTACGCCCCACCAAACTTTGAAGACCAATCAGGTACCCCTCTACCAAATGGCTTTCCTACTCTGAGAACTGATGAATTAGCCATGTTGAATGCTGAACTCAGTACTGCCGAGATTATCAGTGCGGCCAAGTCCATGGGACCTTGGAAGGCTCCCGGCCCGGATGGATTCCAACCAATCTTCTTCCAAAGCTGCTGGAAAACAGTGAGTGAATCTACTATGAAGTGTATTCGAGAATTTTGGGCTACGAAACAGTTGAAAGATGGCTTGAACGACACTCTGATTGTGCTTATTCCGAAGGTGCAAACTCCAGAGTTTATCACGCAATTCAGGCCTATAAGCTTATGCAATGTCGCATACAAGATGATAACTAAAGTCATGGTACAACGTCTTCAACAGATCGTTAACAACTGTGTTGGTCCAACCCAGTCGAGCTTCATTCCGGGCAGACTCATTGAGGATAATGTCATTATCGTCCAAGAAGTAATCGACTCTATGAACAAAAAAAGATCGGGGAAAAGATGGATGGCCATAAAGATAGATTTGGAAAAGGCTTATGATAGATTGAAATGGTCCTTTATCAATGACACTCTTCAGGCCTTAAGCCTTCCAGAGGAATGGGTTGAAAGAATCATGGCTTGTGTCTCTTCGACATCTATGAGGCTTTTGTGGAATGGAGAAATGCTACCAGGTTTCAGACCACTTAGAGGGATTAGGCAAGGGGATCCCATCTCCCCTTACCTGTTTGTTTTGTGCCTTGAGAGATTGAGCCATTGTATCAATGCTGCGGTGGAGGAAGGTAAATGGAAACCGATCAAACTCTCTAGAAATGCTCCTCCACTCTCTCATCTATTCTTTGCTGACGACATTGTCCTATTTGCCGAAGCCTCTAGCACTCAGATGAAAGTGATTAAAGAGTGTATTGAAAGCTTTTGTGAGTCATCTGGACAGAAGGTTAGTCTCCAAAAGTCGAGCTTATTTGTCAGCCCAAATGTGGATATTAGACTGAGAAGCAGATTAACAAATCTGAGTGGCCTAGTCATCAAAGAGGAGTTTGGTACTTATCTGGGAGTACCTATTTTGAACAAAAAACCGATGCTTTCCGACCTTGACAGTATACTCCAGCGAGCTCAGTCAAAGTTAGCCAGTTGGAAAGGGAGGACACTTAGCTTAGCGGGTCGGATGGTACTCACTAAATCTGTCCTCGCTACCCTTCCCAGCTATGTTATGAAAACCATCAAAATGCCGACTTCTTTTATTCAGAAATTTGAAAGAATCTGTCGATCTTTCATTTGGAACGGGCCTGGCAGTGAAAGGCGTATGCATCTGGTGAACTGGGAAACCCTTTGTAAACCAAAGGAACTGGGAGGGGCTGGCCTTAGGGACCTTCAAGGAGGCAACATTGCAGCCCTAGGTAAGCTTGCATGGAGACTTATCACAGATAAGGAAGCTCTCTGGGTTAAGTTGTTAGGTGCGAAGTACAAACTGGATAGTGTACTGGATATGTTAACTTTACCCCGTTCGAGGAAGGGATCTTTCATTTTCAAAGGTATTATATGTGGTATGCAGGAGGTCATCTATCCAGGTGTTGCTTGGAGGATTAACAACGGACTTTCTGTACATTTCTGGAGAGACAAATGGCTACTTGACATACCTTTGCAGAACGTCGCCCTCCAACACGTTGAAGATCCATTCATTTCAGCCAGAGTACGGGACTTCTGGATTGATAACCAAGGCTGGGACTGGGGGGTCCTCCATACTTACCTCTCTGCAGTTGTTCTCTTACAGCTTGCTGCTATTCGGATTTTCGAGGATCAGGATACGAATGATATCCCTTGCTGGCCTCGTAATGGTGATGGCAGTTACTCTCTCAAATCAGGATACAAGTTATTAAGATATGGTAATGCGACTATCCCCTCTTCGACCATATACTCTACCATTTGGAAACTCAGCATCCCGGAACGAATCAAAACGTTCCTATGGCTTGCGGCGCTTGGGAAACCACTTACTAATGCAGAAAGGTTTCGCAGACATCTATCAAGCTCTCCAGATTGTGCTTGGTGTGTTGGGCAGCCAGAAACCTTGCTCCACATATGCAGAGATTGTCCAACAGCAAAGACCTTGTGGGTTAGCTTTGCGCATCTAGATAAACCCCCGGATTTTTTCCAATCACACGCCACTGAGTGGTTTACATCCAACATTACGAGCCAAACACACAGCGCAGAAGGTATTGCTTGGAACATGATATTCTCGTATTCGGTCTGGTGGTTGTGGAAATGGAGATGTGACCGATCTTTTGGGAAGGAGAACGGCCAACCTCGAAGAGATCTGTTTATCACTAGTCAAGTAACTGAATACAAGAAAGCGCAGGAACGGAAATTCTTCCCTGCATCGTTAAAGGCGAGGTCTGTCGCTTACATCCGATGGAAAAAACCAGGTAGTGGTTGGGTTAAATGGAATTCAGATGGGGCTGTTAAGCAAGGGAGTGGAGGAGCTGTTGCGGGTGGAGTGTTACGCGATGAGGATGGCCAATGGATTAGAGGAGGATTACACAATATTGGGGTTTGTTCGGTGCCAGCAGCGGAACTTTGGGGCTTAATCCTTGGGCTGGAATTATGTTGGGATATGGGATATAGGCAAATTGAGTTTGACACAGACTCATCTCTTGTGGTACAATGGATGAAAAAAGGCATCGCGCATACTCACCCCCTTGCTAGCCTGGTAGCACGTTGCCAAGGCTTCATTCGTAGGGATTGGCTTGTCCGGTTCCGGCATATTTACCGCGAGGCTAACGCCGTTGCGGACTTTTTGGCTAATTTTGCTTTCTTTTTCCCTGTGGGTACTCATGTATTAGATGTCCCACCGTTAGAGGTTCTTCCTTCCTCACATTACAAACGATATTAGGGGTTTGTCGCTGCCCCGTGCTGTTCCGTTTTAGCTTTTTTGTTTACCTTTAATAAATGCAGTGCATAGGAGGCTTACTCCTTTTTACCAAAAAAAAAAAAAAAAAAACGATGTACGTAGTTAATTAAGCATTCTTCATAACAACCTTTTGTGGTCGTTGAGATGCAACTTTCGATGGTTAGAGATAGGGTCCCATTCGTGTTGACTAATGATAATCTATTTTAAGTTCAATTCGATTTTACAAGATCAATTTGCCATGTAAATATATATTATATGAGATTCATTTTCTTTGTTTTTGTAGATTCTCCGATAATTAATTTTGGAGAATCAATTGATTTTTCGTTTTACCGGTTTTGTTTGACTCTTAACTATAGTAAAGACATTGAAACACAAATGTTATATTTGTGGATTTAATGTCTCACGTATGCCACGTGTGAGTTAGCGGTCGGTAAAATATCCGATCCGTCTAATTCGAAGATTCGATCCGAAAAAGTCCGAATTCGAAAATATCCGACAATATGTGATCCGAATTCGATCCGCTACGGGCATATTTTTGGATCATCTGATCGGATACGGGTCGGGGTTTGGAGGGGAAAAGGTCGGATTGGATATATCCGATTAGTCTAAAAATAGATATCCGGATCGGATATTCAGATCGGATCTTCGGAACGGATATCCATCCGGATAAAACTGACGGATATCCGGGTCCTCTCATATCGAAATCGGATCGGACTCTTAAAGATTGTTGGATCAGATATCCGGAAATGTCCACCCCTAATGCGAGTCCGGTTAAAGTTTTAAAGGTTACTCATTTTATTCTACCAAAAAAAGGTTATTCTTTCTATTTGTTATTTGGGTTTAGAATGGGTACATGTATGCTTACTAAAAGTGTATTTTTTTATGCCCTTACACCCATTAGATATTGAAAAAAAAAAACTAATATGATATTAGGGAGAAATTTGTGCCGTATATATTGTCTCACATCGAACACACCCACCATAGGTTCGGGTTTGATGTTGGAGATAATAAGCTATAACATCGAAAGTTTTGGGACATTTCGAATATAATATATAAGGTCGGTGAACTACTTCTCTTATTATCAATTGATTTTAGGATGAAACCTCACTGGGTTCATGTGTTAGGCTTGAGCTTAACGCGCATGTACGATCGTATGCACACGATCCTCGCTCTATGATCCGTCTGTATCAGAGTTTGACATTGAAGTCAGTATAACCCATTCTTATGAACAAAGCCTCGAATTTTTTGTGACCTTATTATGACCAGTATTAGATAATTATTATTAATGTGTTAACACTCCAATTGATAAACAAGAGTTTGTTACGAGTCCGTTTGGTTTCAAGTTTGAGGCCTCCATCTAGCGTTTTTCTGTACACTTTGGATCCTTCTAAATTGTGGCCTATATAAAAAGGCTATGAGCCCGTTTGGTTCCAGCTCCGGAAACGAAAACGGAATGAAAACGAATTTAGTCCATATGTATATCTTTATTCATAAAATTATGGAATCATTCCTTGTGAATTAATGCAAAATGCACTTGCTTTCTCACATTTTGTTACCCTATAGGGTATCAAAAGTTATCACACTCTACTTCAATTCCTTCACACCACAAGGAATGATTCCACAAACCTTCATGAACAATGGTATGCATATGTACTAAATTCGTTTGTATTCCGTTTTCGATTCCGGAGTTAAAATCAAACGGGGCCTATATGTTATAAATGAAATGAATAGTAAGAAAGTAAAGCATGTTAAAGTACCATAAATTTACCGTTATAATTAGAGGGAAAAAATAGAAGTATGATACTCTTTGTTGCTTATATTGTAATATTAAACGATGTTATTTAATCAAGCTTGAGTTGCAAGTTATCTATAGTAAGAGTTAGATATTTAGTTGAACATTAAATTACAGCTTGTTGCTATTGATTATAGTAAATTAGAGATTATTTCATAATATCTTTTAAATTATTGGGCAAGACATAGTCGTTAAAGGTTTAGTTATGGTGAAGTTTTTGAAAAAAACTTCACCTAAAATTGAATAAATCTCAACCATTAAATGATGATTCAATAGTTAGATTAATTTTATCCTCTCTCCAAATCTTTTTTATTTACAATTATTTTTTATTAAGTTTAGTTGTTTCTATAGGATTTTTTTAAACTTCACCTAGAACAATTTTAGGGAAATCAGACCCAGTCGTCGTTAACTATTTGCCATAAATGGTTCACAATAAATTTGACATAGAAATAGTTGTCTCGTGTAAAACGACCAAACAATGATTGGGTTAACCAGTAGACGATTCGAATTGTACAAAAATGCACATCTTCAAAGTATTAAATTGATCTATCAAATTCGTACTAGGTTACTTACGGGTGTGTAACCGGGTAACCAATATAAGAGCCTGAATATATGATCCGATAAATTTATAAAAGTTGGTTTAAAAGTATCCGAATATCCAATACTTTCTAATTGAATCAGAAGACTGAGTTATCCAAAATTTTAAATTTAACCTTATTACGAGTTGTTTTTATTATGGATAAAAATGGTTAATTAGACCTTTTATCACTATTACTAAGAGTATTCATAACCTAAACTCATTACGTAAATATACCTTTAATAGAGTAATAGTTGTAAATATTGAGGGGTCTACATAAACAAAAGCTCGTAAAAAATAGTCTACTTCAAATATTTTTTTTATTTATTATTAATAACCCTAATATATTATTGATATCTGATTGATATGAATTCGGATCGGTCATATATCCAACTAACAATTTTTCAAAATCTCAATCCGGTGATTCGAAAAAACCTCTCGGATCGGATTCAGGTTATCAACTAACGAATTTTACGAATATTTAGCTATTTAGACCAAAAGAACCTAATACAATAATAAGAATTGAAGGATTATGGGTCTGTTTGGTATCATATGGAGTTTTTTTTTATATTTGTGGTATGGAGATGGTTGTGGATATTTCAACTATATTGTCACTACGAGATTGTTTTTAGGGAATTCTTTTTCAAATATAATACAATCCCTAAACACCATCTAATACCAAATAGCTCAAAAACATAATTTTCAACAATCCTCACCTAAATAATCTAAATGAATCTCCTACAATCTAACGTCAAACAGACCTTATATAATTAAAAAAAACCCATAAAGATAGAAAAATAAGGCTTAATTGATATTCATATCTAGATATAAAGATATGAGCATGAGGTATTAAGATATGAGCAATTTTAGATATTTCATACAACTATTTTTTTTGAGTATATAAAAAAAATATTCTCATAGAGATAAAGTGTGTTTCTGATCGATTAACCCACCTGGGTGTATCGACCCCCAACACCAAATTTTCTGATGATCCTGAATTTCATGTTATTATCCGTAAGTATTCTTTAGGGTGAATTACATCTAGGAGGTAGACTAACCTAACTAATTTCCGTTTTCAAATTTTTTTAAAAAAAGAAGAGAAAATGTGTATTAAAAGTATATCAAGATATAAGTTTGATATCCATATACTCTTATAACAAACATATTATGACAAATATATTATGAGTTCTTTTATAGATACTTGGGGGTGATTATAGGTCCAAAATCGAACCGAACCTAAAATCGAATTTTCAAAAACCATGGACCGAAAACCGAACCTATAAAAGTAGGTTCGGTTTCGGTTTGGACCTAAAACTCAAAATATTGGAACCTAAAATCGAACCTATTAGATCGGTTCGGTTTAGGTTTTGGACCTAAATGAACGTAAAAAATAAAACTTACAAAACTCGATAAACTAACAATAAAATGATAAAGTTTAAATATCTAACAATTTTAATATAAAGAGTTAAAATCTAGAAAAATAACAATCTCATTTAAGTAACAAGGTACATTACTCACTTAGTCACTTTCCAACTTTATTTAATCGTTTTTTTATTAAATACAAATAAAAAATCGGTTACGATTTTGGGCCGAAACTGAACCGAAGCCGAAATCGTAAAAATAAGGAGCTAAGACCGAACTAAATTGTCAGTTTAAGTTCGGTCTGGACCGAAACTACTCGGTTCGGTTTAGTTCATGTAAACCGAACCGAACCTGTTCAACCCTATGAATACTCATATTTAATATCTAGACGTGAATAACAAACACTTTAAGGTTAAGTTTATGGTGAATATTCTCGTCTATTGTACTCGACAAAGTAGATGGCATACGATAGAGGAAACACCGAACGAAGTAATACACATATAAGTGTCGAGTTCGCGTTATTTTGGTTTTGCATAAACCAGTTGTACAATGAAAGGTAGACATCACACACGTTTAGGTACTGATGTAGAAATATGCATCTTACATGGTCCTGAAATGCAATTTCCCAATAATTTGGGCCAATTTTACTAATTTTGAGAAATGTACTATTTGTCTCATTGGCCAACTACAATCACAATCATAGAATGCAAGCTGGTTCACTTGAACGTGTTTTAACTAAAAAACAAACATTAATTTGGTGATATAATAAAAACTATATAACTGTTTGTTGAAACATTCTTGTTGTAAAATATTCTACGGACTTTTGTGTTTCTAAAGACAAAATTAGTACATAAGGAAATATATAAATTATTAATTTTAATATTTGTTCTGATTGAGTATGGGCCACATGCCAATATTTGTATCATCGATTCATCATATCATATTATCATGTAATGTCAAACTTGTACATTGTTCTTTAGCTTTAGACTCCTTTTTTGTACCTTTGACACTAGTAAAAATCGATATTGCTATTCGTACCACATGTTTCGTGCTATTTATACCAATAGTTCGGCTACGTTTGACGTACGCGTAGTCCTACTACACATACGTCATGCGTAGTCGTAGTAGGATTACGACTACACATGACGTATGCGTAGTCGCCCATCTCCAAAATTCGGATAAAAACAATAAGGAAAAAGGACTACGGATCCGCATGAATTTTTTTTTTTTTTTTTACTGCGACTACGCGAGGCATAGTCGTGCTCCGGGTACGTATAGCACGAAACCGTGGTACGAATAGCAATAACCGGTAAAAATCGAGGATAAATTGTAAAAGATGAATGATTTATATTTTTTTATATTTTTATTAAAAAAAGATTTAAGCTTTTTATACAAATTACAAATAAAAAAACATTCTTAAAAAACTGAAATTTCTGCAAAATATAGTAAAAATAATTAGAGTAGAGACAAATATTGGGTAACAAGCAATTTCATTGGAAATTGACAAACATAACCTTTTTCATAACACTATTTTCTCTATTCCATCAAACTCTCCACATTCTATTAATATATTTTTTTTTATAATTTTTATAATTGTTATAAATTAATAAATATTATACTTTTTTACTTTTTAGTTTTTTAATAAGTATGATTTTTTTTTGTATAATACAATGTTCTTGTGAACCAGATGGAGTAATTGATTGTATTAACATCATTTTAAATGATAAAAAATCAATTTATATTTTTATTATAATTATTTTTTAATAAGTTCGTCCAACAAGGGGTGTTATTAAGCTGTATATATCACAGAGTTCACAAATTTTTAGTTCTTTAAATATTTATTTTTAGTTAGTTAACCAGACAATAAAGTGATTGTCATAATAGTTAAAACTTAATATTACCTGCAAATGATAAATAATTCTTGAATAAGAGCAATATATTATTGCTAATTTTGTGATTATTTTCCCATTAAATTGGAACTAAAAAAATATGTTTCATAAATTGATTATGAAATGTACTAATAATAAGTTTGCGAGTAATATACACTAACGAGTTACGAGTCGAAAGAGAAGTAACAACACACAAAGAAGAAAAATCTACAGAAAAGAGAAGATAAAGTAGAATAATGTAAATAATACCCTCTATATATATATAGCCCTTGAGTCAATATTAAAAAAAAGGAGAGGGGCATATTGTGAAAGAAGACAAAAGTTTAGGGAGTCGAAAGTAAATTAATTATGCCAGAGCAATGTTTCAAAAGTTATGCCAGTGGTGGGTTCCACAGTGACGTCATCAAGATAACCGTACGCACCATACTCCGGCACAGCAAATTCCAATGGTGGGCCAGCCACGTCATGCAACCACCAAGCGTCCACCGACTGCTCAGTGTACACCGAATCCGGCCAGTCAATGTACTCCAAGCTCGGTAGCTCAACGATCTCCGCCAAATACTCATGCTCCTCCTCGTGATCATTATCAGTTTCCGGCGAGGAGTTGAAGTCCATGGCGGCGGCCTTCGCGGCGGCGATTTGAACGTCACGTGGGGAGGAGGTGGCGGGACGAGGGAGAAGGTGGGCTAGTTCCGGGAAATTAAGGACAGCGGACTCGCCTTTGACTGTGAGTGCGGCGGCGTCGTGAGCTCGAGCCGCCATCTCGGCGGTGGGGAAAGTTCCGAGCCAGATGCGTGACTTTTTTCTGGGTTCTCGGATTTCGGATACCCATTTCCCCCAGGCCCGTTTCCGAACTCCTCTATAGAGCTGGTGTTTGCTGGTGGAGTCGGTTTGGTGGGTTTCGGGTTGAACGAGTTGGCGGGTCGGGTTGGTGGATTGTGCCATTTGATGTAGTCTAGTCTCTCTTGAGGAATGAAGAAACAGAGATGGGCAAAAATGGTGAGAATATTTTGTATTTATAGACGACTGTGATCGAGGAGAGGCTCCCGCGGAAATAAAGAGGACAATTATGTGTTTACCTTTTTTAATCGCATAAAATATTTATTTATTTTATTTTATTTTTCATTTGAAACGTAATGAAAGATAAAATGATGTATGACTGTAAGAGTATAAGTCAGTATAAGTGTAAATACAAAACAACCGACTAGTATTGTGAATCTCCGGCAATGGTGGGTTTGATAAGGTCAGTTCTGACACTTTTGCCTCCTCTTGGCTGTAAAAATATAAATGACCAAGTGTATGTAGGGCTTTTCAATTTCGGTCTAGGACCAAAATATTCATCCGATAAAGAGAGTTAACTTTTTAAAAACTCTAACTTTAGGTCTAAAATGTCAAAAAAAAGTTATTAAAAAAACTTGGAATATTCGTTTAGATCCGGTTTTAAAATTATTTGACGGTGAAAATTGATTTACTTGTTGATATGTCTTGAATATCACATTTTGCAAATTCAGTTCGGGGTTGAGAGAGACTTCGCTTGAGATTTCGAATGAGAGTCAAAATAAAATAGACTTAGTGCCCATTTGGTTGGAGCGGTGGAATGGAAACGGAATGGAATCGAATAAGGGTGGAGAAAGGAAAGGAAATGAATGAGATTACTTTATGTGTTAAAAGACCTCTAACCAAACATAGTTTGATTGATTCGGAACCATTCCGTTATCGGGAATGATTCCCGGTGCTTCCAAACGGGCCCTTAGTCATTATTGAGTGGAGTCGTCTAAGTTTCGTTACCTTAACGTTTCTTCTACTTTAAAATAACTGATTATGTGTAGTATGAAATTAAACTCATCAGTAGACAATTATTATTGAGTGAACTATTATAAATATATTTTTTCTCGTAATTCCATACAATATTACCAAACACTAACCTTAAAAGTAGATTATTAGTTTATTTATTATCTGTTTGGATACATATGTATAATCAGCTTTATAGAACGATCGAGTTGACTAGCGATTCATTTGTTGCGCTTCTTTTTTCTTTCTAGATAATCTAAATAAATATGTTATTTTTCTATACACGAACCAATTGGCAATAGAAGAATACATAAACCCGATGAGGTTCCATCCTAAAACCAATTGACAATAGGAGGAGTAGTCCACCAACCTTATATACTAGGCTCAGAGTGTCCCCATCTTTCGATGTGGAACCTTATTATCTCCAACATTATCATATTATCAATATAAAACGTTTCAAGAAGAAGAAGAAGTAGACACAAGCTTAAACGTTTTACATCTTTATACAAGTTAGAACCCATTATCTATATAACTTACTAAAACAAAGGACACTAATGTCACGTGTCAATCAACGAGGGATGCCACCTCAGCTTTTTTGTAAAATATTTACTGAAATGCCACTCCTAAAAAATTTATGATAGATTACTAAATTGCCATTCTTAAAAAATAGATGCCGATTTACTAAATAAATATTAAATATTATCAGGCACAAATAATTAAGAATATTTTTAGAAAAATTGAGGCTTCTTTTATGTTTCTAAAAAATTTGTTTAAAAGATAGCTAGAATCTTTGATTATTTTGTAAAAAAAAAAAAAATTCACGCTCCACATTTTTACCGGATTAAATCTTTTACTAAATCTCGAATTAAGCCAATAATTTTTTTTTACTAAAACTTAATTATTTTGTAAAATATGAATTTTGTTATCCCACATCGGTTATCAGAGAAGGATGGCACTTTGCCAACATGTATAAATAGACTTAGAAGGTTTGAAGATTATAGAAATCATACACTTCTGTACCTTTTGGTTAGAATCAATTATAAAACTTATTCATACCAAATTAGTATTTGTATGTGGATTGTTGTGACATACTAATTTGTGGGTCGTTTTGATCTAATGATTTTTGGATCGTTTGACCTACGGATTTTTAGGTCGTTGTGACCTACTGATTTTTGGGTCGATTTGATCTAATAATTAGTGGGTTGTTGTGACCCACTGATTTGTGGGTCGTTATGACCCACTGATTTGTGGGTCGTTATGACCCACTGATTTGTGGGTCGTTATGACCTATTAATTTGTGGGTCGTTGTGACCTATGAATTTGTGGGTCGTTGTGACCTATTAATTCGTGGATCGTTGTGACCTATTGACACGTGGGTCGTTGTGACATAGGAATTCGTGGGTCGTTGTGACCTATTGATTCGTTGATCGTTGTGACCTACTGATTTGTGGGCCGTTGAACTATTAAATTCGTAATTCTTATTTTATCAATATACTAAATATACATATATATTCTATATACTTTACTAAAACGAAAGACATTATTCTGACGTGGCGCCCCCACGTTTTTTCTCAGATTAAACTTTTTACTAAATCACGAATTAAGCTAATAAACTATTTTTAACTAAACCATAATTATATTTGTAAAATATGATTTTTGATCTCCCACATCAATTATGAGGAAAGGATGACACTTTGAAAACATGTATAAATAGATTTAGAGTGTTTGAGGATTATAAAATTCATACATTTCTGAACCTTTTGGTCAGAATCAAATATAATACTTATTCATATCGAATTAGTATTTTTATGTAATCATTGTGACCTACTGATTTTTAGGTCGTTTTGACCTAATGATTTTTGGGTCGTTGTGACCTAATGATTTGTGGGTCGTTGTGCCCTTATGTGTCCTTGTGATCTACTAATTTGTGGGTCGTGTAACCTGATTTGTGGACCGTTGAACTATTAAATTCTTAATTCTTATTTTATCATTATACTAAATATACATCTATATACTTTACTAAAACATACGAAATTAGTGCTGACGTGGCGCTCCTACGTTTTTTCTCGGATTAAATCTTTTACTAAATCACAAATTAACCAATTAATCTTTTTAGACTAATTGGTTTCATATCAGATTATGGTATTTTTAAATTATATGATTATGTTTTTTTATTTAAATTATTATTTATTAAATAGTAAATTAAATTAAAATTTTTTTATTAGCATAAAACTAATTAATGATCAACATATGGGCTATGTGGTCTCATTTACTATGTAACACTTGACGCGTTATTTATACGAGCTCATAACATATAACTAATAAAGTTAACAACATATAATATAGTATAAAATGTAATACGATAAATTATTTTATTAACAAACCCGCACAAGGTGCGGGCTATAAACTAGTTCTATATATTTTTTTGTTGGTATATTAAAACGTGGATTTGTAACTTATGATGAACAATGGTCCATTTGCTTTTGATCAACACGATCCCTAAAGTTAATTTTGAAGACGTGTTTTGAATCGACATGTCATAAATTTAGCCTAGTTAGTGCAGAAATTAGGATAACATAGCTAGGTTTAGGCTTACATATATGGAATAATGAGGGTTCTTCTGGGCTTAACAATTTTCCTTTTTAAGTCTAATATTTATACTTTCAATTCATTTACTTTGGTTATGCTTCCATTTTATTACATGCAAAACATTTTCTCTAAACACAAGTTTCTGTTTCTTGTCCTTTCAAAAATACAAGTTTCTGTTTCTTGCAATCTATCATTGAGGTTCTACAAAAAATACTCCATTACTAAGAATAAATTGCATATACCTATTTCCAAAATGATAATCGGAAATAAGTCGAGTTTTTTTTTTAAATAACAAATATTCAATTCAACCCGAATAAATTAGTGTCATTATTCACCAGACATGGCTTCAAAACCCGTCCTAATCTGATCCGAAATTAGTTGACAACTCTAAAATTACACGTATTTAAATGATAATTTTTTGGTAGAATTTAAAAAAATAATGTAATTAAATTACACGTATTTAAATGATAATTTTCAGATTTTAATCATTGTTTAAAAAAAAAACGATATTTCAACTACTATACAGCATATGCTCGGAATTAAATTGGGTAGGCTTAATGAATCTAACCCAAAAAAAGTGGGTTATTATTATTATTAGGAATAATTTAATTAGTAACGACATTGTCCTTTTCAATATGTTAGAAATTCAAAGTGTCATCTTATCATTCAGTGACTTAAGGACATATGATTTGTCACTATGTATGGTGTGCAAAGACCCAATAAAATAATCTTTAAACCTTCTTTATATATGTATCATATTATTGTTCAACCAAGTTGTTCATTTTTTTTAAAGCCTTTGTTACTTTCTTCCAAAAATTATATTTATTTCAGTTATTAATTATGAAAAATTGTGAAATTTTGACAAATTAGATTTAACATGGAGGGTTTTGAATTGACTAGATTAATCCTTTTATTTTGTAGATGAAAATGACTACGTTTGTTCTTATGTCTAACCAGACATTAATCAACTCGGGAATAAACCCTTATGATTTATCTCAAAAAATGCTTTAATATTAAGACACTTTAATATCAAGGGTTGCTCCCCATGTCTCTTTACCAACAAGTATTGCCAATACGGGAAGGAAAAATAAACGTGATGCAGCTCACGTACAAAGTCAAAATTAACCATATATAAACAATCTTCTCCCTACAAATCATATTTCATTGATCAATCAAGTTATGCACCTTTATTCATCAAGATATTCGTGTTCTGCAATTTCGTCTTATGAGGTTTGATTCAGCCATTTGCTGGCGGTTTCGTGCGTTTGTCGAGAAGGGGACGTGAATTTGTGATCGACTCTTGATGACTCTGTTGCCGTCCAAATCCAAAATGTCCACAATTGTTCACCAACTTTCCGTTTAAAAAAAAAATATTTCCAAAGTTTTGCACTTTTACGTTTATTTTATTAATGGTGAATTAAGGGTCTAATAATCATCACTAGAGTTGATCAACCTGAACCGGTTTGGCCGATCATCCATAAAAATACGGGAATACGGGCAAGGTTGAAAGCATATCCGGATTAAAAAGTCATGTCCATATTATTAAACATATATATTTAATTATAATAGATATTATATAATATTATTTATAATTAAATATGTTATATATAATTATATTAAGTAATATAGATAATATGTACATAATATATCTTATTCTATATTTGTTTATAATTTTGATAAATGTATGCTAAAATAGATACAATTTTTTTTTTCTTTTTTAGAAAAAGGACCTTCTCTCCGGGTTCAGACAAGAGTTCGAGCCCCGTATATGGGTTCGGTCAAATCTGATCCGGACATACAGGAAACGAAAATCCGATCTAATTTGGACCCGAGCCCAAATATATCATCTCTATACATCACACATAAATGATTCAACATTGACATCAATATGTAACAAGAAGACTAGTGTTACAACGGCACCTTGAACCAACTAGGTGAACCACGATGCTATTTGTCTCCCAAAACACATCACAAAAGTCAAATAGTTCACTTGCTAAACAAACTTACATCTACACCTCACATATTGAATTTGAGTCGGACAATATCAATTCCTCCTTTTTTTTTCCTCCATGGATCGGACTCAAATTCGAATCTTAATCTTTGCCGCGCCTATAACCTCCCAAGTCGGGCCCTAGGGCGGGATTTTTTTTTATGTTCTTTAAAAAACAATTCATATATATATATAATGAAAAATAGGTATAATAATTGTTTCATGGTTTGTGTTGAATTGTGTCCTAAAGAAAGCTTTTTGGCCAGTGACCGTACACACAAGCAAGATGACGATGCTTAGTTTCTAAAGGCTAAGATCTTGCAACTTCACTTACATTTTCCTGCTTAAGTCAATCGCTAATCCTTACTTTATGATTCTCTCTCTCATAATCATCGTTAGTTTATGTGAATGAATTAAGATATATCTCCGCTTCACCTACATGCATTAGCTACCTCATATATTGATATTTGATATCACTTTCATACGCCTCGTGAACCAGACAATAACATAAAGTCTCGTCCACGGTCCGAACCCTACTAACCCGTTATCACTTATCTACCCTATTTGTTTACGAACCAAAGTTACCAAACTATTACATACGCTCTAGTTCGCGGTGTTAAGAAATTATAAAATAAGGGTCTCCGGGCTGGGCTCTCCGGCTTGGACGGACTAGTGCCTTACCGTACCCGCCCGTTTATCCAGACTTGTCTACCTTGGACGGTCATTGACGGGCTTGTACCTTGTCATATGAGATAAGGAACTTGGACTCGACTCACGTTTGACTTGTCAATAGCTTGACTCGAATGCGTCATTTTTTAAACGAGCCGAATATGAAAACAATTTAAAAATCGTATAACATTAAGGTTTGGCTCGGGCTCGGCTTGAACTCATTCGAGTCAAATATGAGCCCAGTTTAAAGCTCGTATAAAATTTAGGTTGAGTTCTGACTCGGCTCGTTTAGAA
The DNA here is from genome assembly GCA_033239125.1 of Fagopyrum homotropicum. Classification (NCBI taxonomy): domain Eukaryota; kingdom Viridiplantae; phylum Streptophyta; class Magnoliopsida; order Caryophyllales; family Polygonaceae; genus Fagopyrum; species Fagopyrum homotropicum. The sequence goes on along the minus strand of BSWB01000007.1, from coordinate 7,750,242 downwards.
ACAAGCCGAGCTTGAGCATGTCAATGTTCGACTTGTTCGGATAACCTAACACTATAGTAGCATTATTTTAGTTAAGCTACTCATGACCGGCTTGTCAAAAGTTCAGCTCGAGCTCGCTAATTTTGTAAATGAGCCGAATATGAACATATTATAAAACACATATAATTTAGGCTTGGTTCAGACTCGACTCGTTTATAAACAAACCGAGCTTAAACATGTCAATGTTAGGCTCTTTCAGATCGTATTACACCCCTAATTGTAAGTGACAGATTAGAGGTACTAATAATTGAGAAACAAAGAATTCCGATACGTAATCTTCGACATGATGAAGATCCATAAATTGATTTGCTGTTCACCAATTGATGTTAACGCCCTTTTAAAAAGGGATCACGAACGTACGCAAATATCATTTGCATTTTACAACATAATATAATCAAAATTAATGATATTTTTGAATAATAAGCCATAAAAATAATTATATTTTATAGTTAGGTGCAGTGAAAATTACAGAATACAATGTATTTTCCATATATTCGTAAAATACTGTATTTTTTGATGCAAAATCTAGCACATCCACATTTTAAGTATACTTTCCTTAAAACTTTTTATTAATACAGATTAATCATAGTCATTCTATATGGTCCAGACCATTATAAGGGATGTTGATATACTTCCTCCGATCATAAATAAATGATGTTTTATTATTATAAATTTGATCATAATTATCTGTCGTTTTTAAGTTTTTTAGGCCAATAAATGAACAATAATTATAAAAAATATTATTGAAAATTGGTATAAATAATTATTTTAGTTCTAAAATCTTTCTTATTGGTTTAAAAAAAGGTTGAATATTAAATAAATGATAAGATTTAGAAAAACTTTACAAAATCTATATTGTTTAATATTTTAAAAGAAATTGTGTTAAAGGTTAAAATGACAGTTAATTATGATAAGAGTATTATACTTTTTAAAATTTATATTATAAATGTGACAATGTGTTTTATTGACTATAATGCTTATTATTGTCTCATTATAGAATTTTTGCATGATTTATTTTCGTTTTCTCACTTATCATCATTTGTATTTTTGAGAATTGTGATGGGCCTAAAAGGAGGATAAAGATTTGAAAATGTGGCAAGCACGAGTAGTGTTGGCTTTGACAAAGTATTTTCCTTAAAATAGGAATATTTCATTTATTAACCTTGTGATTAGACTAAATCACGATTAGGACAACTTAATCCGCTAACTAGGCTCTAATGTTTTCGGGTCAGGGTCGGGTCAGGGCTGTTTGGGCTCGGAAAAGTAAATGTAAAGGCCCGGTTTCAGAAATTTCGAGATTGACGGCTTCTTTGTGTAGGCCCATTATTGAATTGCATAATATTGCTTAAATGGTACTTGGGTGATGTATATAGTAAGTTCCATTTTTATGTGATTTTTTATAATGAAACACAAATATGTTTGGTGTATTGAGAGTAAGATTAAAGCGATTGATTTGATCGTTGATGGAAGAAAGCGTTGATGTGTGAAAATGTCTCACGTCGACAATATGATAGTATGTGAGCCTAAGTTTTAGGACTATTATTTCAGGTTGGTTTTAGGATGAAACTCCAAAAACTTGTCTGTAGGTTCTCTTTGGCGTACCCTCCACGTTTTAGAGTTGTCGAATATAAATCAGAGCAGATCCAATCCGGATCCATTATCATGTGTTTGGGTTCCCATGTCGACAATATGATACTGACTTGTGTGTAAAGTCACTTTGACGTGCAAACCCTCACGTCTTAGATCCGTCGGATATAAAAAGATAAATTAATATAACGGTGGATGATACAATTAGTGAGTAAAAATGGTTATCCTATAACAATCAGGAGCAAATTTGGTATACTTCAGCATCTACAGCATACAATCACCTATGCACAGTTTCACCATCCTCAGATCACTCTCTCATTACAACCTAAGAATCCGACCCGTCTGATCCGGTTTTCGCTCTCATTTCGGTTTCGTCTGAAAAACTCTACTGAACCAAATAGAATGCAGGGTCATATGAAAGAGGTCATACTTGGAAGGCCTCAAGTGCCATAGGAAATGTCTCTGAACCTTCCTCACAGCTAGCTGCATCTCTAGATACCTCTCTTCAGGTATAGCCACAAGAATCTCTCGAAGCCTCGGAACATCCTCCTCAGCAACCAAAACCGAGAAAGCCTCCCAGTTCAACACCTCGAACAAGGGTGGAACGAAGTTGTCGGATATGATAACCGGGACACACTCGTAGAATATTGCCTCCACAATTCGAGGACTGTTCACCTCAAACCCTCTTGGGCAAAGACAGTACTTGCTGCTCTTCATGTGTTTGATGTAGCTCATTCTCTTGGCTACGTCTTGGGGCATCTTCCCGTATATTTTCATGTCGGGATGTCGGTTTTGGAAGTGTTTGAGTAGGATCGGACGTAGATATCCATGATTGTTGCCTGAGTAAAACGCGAGAATGTTCCTTTCAGAAGGAGCCTTTCCTCCGACATCCCGGAGAGGATTTCTTGCATAGCGGATGAACGTCTCCGGAAGAGACACATCCCAACCTAGCTTGAAACCTACAGTTATGTCAGCATTGCACAGCGCTCTAATAGAATTCTCCATGTGCTCAGTCTCATACATGGCCTATGACATTTTAGCAAAACCATTATGCATTTTTACGGAAATTGAGCAGGAAGACGAAGAACGAAAGAGAAATGAGTCAAGAATGTACCCAGTCATGGCAAGCGACAAGAAAATGATCCATTCCTCCAGTTCTGTTCCAGAAGGGATATTTTGTAGCGATCTTGTTTGAGTATTCTTTCATGAACTGAAGCAAATTTGTGTTGTTCTTCGAGTTTGGTACATACAAGGTATGCTCTAGCTCTCTTGAGCTGAAGGGCATGTAAAAGAGGTGAGCTTTTCTCGGATCTTTTACTACGAAATGCCGGTTTGCTTCCATCAGTTTCATGAACCATCCTTCCGAAGCATACAAACCTTTCAGTACAGGTTGATGAAATATTGGTTTTGCTCCATCTTTATAAACATACACTTTCAATGTGCGTTCCATCAATGCATAGCTCCTGCAATGCCATGGAAATTGAGCTTTATCACAGTAAACAATGTCAAAGCCGAAACAGCAAACAAATCTTATGAGTCATATAATACAAAACGGTAAAATGACTAACTAGACCTTCTACCACTATTACTCTATTAAGATTAACCCTAACATAAACTCAATAAATATACCCCTATAATACAAAACAGGTAAAAAAGCCTATAAAAAATAGCTTATTTAACCCAATTCGTTCATACAAAATCAACCAATGCACAATATAACCTCATCTATTCATAGATTCAAACAGATTAACTGATATATTTATCACAGTAGTCTTCCGACTTACCTCATAAACATAGAAATATTACGGAAAAGAGGGATGTAGAGTTCTTCAGCCTTCTGTACAACAGGAGCATTGATGATTTTAGACTTTGCATCAAGGATTTCCATGTCACGTTGAGATAATGTCCATTGAGGCTTCTACTATATCACATGTAAATAGCTTCAGATATAACTTCCTACTCTATGAGAGTCTGAATACAACAAAAAAAACATTACAAGCAAAGAACAACATACCATAGATAATGACGATTTCAAATAGCTCGTTAGCATTTGATTCATCCCACCTAAAGTTACAACTGAATTTGCCGGCATATCAGTAAGCAACGTGGAACTATTGCGTTCGGCTTCAAGGTTATCATGTGGCAGCTCTCCCTCATCCTCTGAACTTACTATTTCCAATTCCTTCACTGTGTTTTCGGTCTCATCACCGTGTAAGGACTCAAGCTTAGACTTGGGATCATTTACAGAAATATCTGATGCTTGTGATCCAGAATCAGTCACATGACTCGCATGACTTCTATTTCCAATAGACATCGAAATATCCATCAATTCCGATTGATCTACTGCTGAACTTTGATTGTTTTCCTGCACAATTTTCCCTAAAGCCACACTTTCACTCTGTTCATTTAACAATGGAACCCCTTCTCCAACATTGTCAGCCCCAATCGTCACATTTTCCATTGAAGTGCTACTTTCAAAGGCTTTTTCACCAAGAGCAATATCATTCAGCGCAGCACCTTCCGGTACAACGCTGTCCACTCCAGTAGATTTCAGATCTATAACTTCCTTCCCATTAGACAAAAGAGAACGAATCTCAACTTCATAGGGAAGAACCAGGGATTGGAAAAACAAATGAATTAGCACTATCAACCCCAACAGGAAAACAATTCGCGTCGTCTTAAAATGGGAAGTGTTTTGGAATTGAACAGAGGACTCCATTCGCAAAACTCAAAGCTTCTCTAAAACTAGCTATAACACCCTAAGAGCAACTGAGTACGCAGGGGATCGAAACAGCTAGCAAGTAATGTGCTAGTCACTCAAACATCGGGGGGCTTTCCCAACCTCACTCATACCATATTGAGTTGATTTGAAAAACCCTAGAAAACTGAATCAGCATACAAGCAGCAATACCAATAAATTTTGATTTGGATCCGAAGCCTAGAGAAGACAAGAAAGCAGAACTGACAAATGTAAATTGTATGGCGATTTTAGCAGCAGGAAAGTGAACAACAATAGGTATAAAAAAAAGGCAAGTGAAATATAGGTACAACAGAAGAAAGGAATCGCACAAAGGGTGATCAATAAGCTAGGTATGCCAAATATGATAAACTTGAGCTTACCCAGAAGCTGAGAAGAGCTTAATGCTCAAAGATACTCGACATGGGAGATCAGAAAAGGGAATTGAACCGCGAATTGGAATTACGAGCCATTTCTGCAATCTCGCAGTTGATGGAAGGAGTGATGAACTGTCGGGAGGCGGTGGAAGAATCTATCGAAGATTACTGTTTGAACTTTGAACAGACAATGAGAATAAACTCAAAGAAAACGATAAGCGTATGCCCTACTATCATGGAGCGTGAAAAATGCTCTGCGTAATAGAGGGACAATACTAAGGGTCCGTTTGGGGTACCAACAAATTATTTTGAGAGATGAAAATTTTCAATAATCTACCAATAGTCTCAATAATCTCTTTGTACTTGGGTACTTTTTTTGGTTCAAAATAATCTTCGAAAATAATCTGGACATAATAATCTACCAAATAACTCGTTTTTCTGACACGGCGAACGCACCCTAATTCCAAAATTAGCTCCATAATTTTTATTTTATGTTTTATGTGAATACACATTCCAAACAAATATGTTAGTAAAATTAAATTGTATGTAAAAATGAAGCGAATTATACAGTATATATTTGGAGGGTAAAATTAATTTGTATGAACATCAAAGATCTCTTTTACATTTTAATTTTAGATATTACATTAATATATTTTACTGTATTAGTATGATATTTATCTATTTTCAAGGATACATTTTAACAGGGCCGGCTTGATGGGGGTCCATAAGGTCCCTTCGAACATGGCCCCAAATTTTTGGGGCCCCAATGTATAAAAAAAGTTGAATATACGTTACAAAAATCGCTTAGTCTAGATGGTAATGTATCACTCTTTTTCTTGTTTTTTTTCCGTATGTTCGAGCCTCACTCATCACTTTTTAATTTTCATTTTACTTTTATGCCTCCTTTTGAAATTTTTTTCTTTTCCAAATCAAATTTGGACGATTTCTTTATGGAATAAAAAAATATATAAATGGCGTACTTTGTATAGATAATTTTCGTTTTTTTTTCTCGCTCATTAAGGGGCCTAATATTATTTTTTGAGAAGGGCCCAGAAATCATTGAGACGGCCCTACATTTTAACAAAATATATGTGTCATAAAAAGAACCATCCAGTGAATTATAGGAGCTTGTGCTAAATATAATACAATATTATTGTAATGAGATTCACTTGATTAATTATAACTGAAGCTAACAAAGTTTTATGATCAATTGCTTCACCAAATATATTTTTTGTCGGGCTTTGCTCTCCTTCGGTGGTGCCAAGGGCTAGACAGTGAGTGTTGTTGGTGAGTAGGGTTTTGCCCAAAGGGTCTGTGTTCAAGGAAGTTAAAAATTAAAATGCGTATTTTTTTTCATAGGTGTCGAGGGCTTGAGGTCATTGACACTTACTTTTGTTCATCCCATAATCCCTGTCCTACATTAAATTGCGTATTTTTTTTCAAATCTGACATTTTGATTCAGCTAGTTTTACCATTCCCATTGATCCTCCCCTGAGCAAACTAGCGCCAAATTGTAGGAGTTTTGATCTATCACTACTAGATAAGAGATCTCAAAAACCTGTTTATAAATTTATTATGAAAAAATTGGTATAGAAGGGCCTTTTTGTATCCATGATACAAAATAGGCCCCTCTATTTTTCTTCCAAAAAATAAAGCTAAAAGAAATTATAAATTATGGGTAATAAGATAGCTATTTAAGGCCAAATTAGTAATGTAGCATAATAACTGCCTAAAAGTTAAAGATATATTAAATTAAAAAAAAAGGCAACAGCATGATACGGTATCTTCTACACCAATTTGTTAAAGATATATTAAATCCATAAAAAAGGCAACAGCATGATACGGTATCTTCGCAACCTCCATCTTCAACGGAACCTCAATTGGATCGTGAGATTCTCCATTCGCAACCTCCATCTTCAACGGAACCTCCATTGGATCGTGAGATTCTCCATTCGCAACCTCCATCTTCAAATCGTGAACTTCGACCGTCTTCAACCTCCTGTCTCATCTATTCTTTGTGTAACAACAATCAATCCTTGTAACTATTCCAAATTCTCTCAACAATATACCATTTTAATGGCTTCGATTTTGGTTCAAACCGAAAATAGTTGATGAACGTTTTCCCTAAAATCCATACTCAAAACCGCCAGTGTTGATCTTTAACTACATGGCCTTAATTTTGAAATTATCCATTTCTGTGAAATTTATGTATTCGAATCAACAGTGATAAAAGATTATGTACATAATTTTAAGCAGATACATAAAAATCAACGCCACATAAATTTAACAACTACATAATATTAGCAGATACATAAATTATGTTCGTCACCTTCGTCATTACTGACACATAAATTTAACAACTACATAATATTAGCAGATACATAAATTATGTTCGTCACCTTCGTCATTACTGACACATAAATTTAACAACTACATAATATTAGCAGATACATAAATTATGTTCGTCACCTTCATCATTACTAACACTCAGCACATAAAAATCAACGCCACATAAATTTAACAACTACATAATATTAGCAGATACATAAATTATGTTCGTCAACTTCGTCATTACTAACACATAAATTTAACAACTACATAATATTAGCAGATACATAAATTATGTCCGTCACCTTCATCATTACTGACACATAAATTTAACAACTACATAATATTAGCAGATACATAAATTATGTTCGTCTCCTTCATCAATATCAACACTCAGCACATAGAAGATCACCGACATATAAATATACGAAATACAAAATATGAACCATATACATAAATTACGCAGAGCAAATGTGCAAATTAGCCACCAATTAGACGATTGAACGTACATACCTCACAGATCTGGACAAAAATGTCTCAAAACGATTGGATCTACAGATCGAGTTTTTTTCTCAAAAATCGCACAAAACAAACGATTGAATCTACAGATTGACAATCCGAATGTCGATGATCACACAGCCGTAACGATTGAACAAATAGATCATCAAAACGAAATAAATCGGCAGTAATCGAACAAAAAATAGAGACAATGTTTATGACAGTAGATGAAAACTCTGTAAATATGGTTGTTATGGACGCAAAAATGGGGAAATTTCATGATTCTTGTATCACGTTTCCAAGGAATGTATATTTCCTTTCATAACAGAATCCTGATTTGTAGGGGACCGCAATAAATAACCATATTTATTTAATTAAAACTGCCACATCACCTTTTTTAATTTCCATTAGGGGTATGCATTTAGTTAGGAATTAATCTTTATTAGAAAATTAATTAGGGCCTACTTTATCTACATTATTGCAAAATGACCTATTTAATACATAGTAATACATAAATGGCCTACTTACCCTTTTAACTCATTTATTATCCATGCTTTCATTCTTATTACGAACTACGATAAATGAGCTTTCCCTTGTTGCCATTTTATGTTGTTATGTATACTTATCGTTGAGTATCATTATACTTTCCCTGGCTGGCATTTTAGATGTTCAATTTCACTTAGGTACTTTTCAGACAGCAAAGGAAGTACAATTTCCCCAAGTTCAGCAAAATCTGTAAGATTACAGATCAACAATTACCAGTCTGTGTATTGCATCCCTTAAACTTCTTTTCGGGTTTCTTTGAGCATGCCTAAGTCCGAGACAACCTGTTATACCAAATTAAGTGAAGCATCATATGAAACAAATCATATTTCTCCGGGATCTTGTTCCAGATGAAATGTCTCCGAACATTTATGATCCGAAAAAGCCTCAACAACTCTAGGTGGTATATCCTATTCAGGAATAAATACCGAAAAAGCCTCCAGTTTAGTACCTCAAAGAATGGAGGAACATAGTTATCAGATATGATAACCGGCGCACATTCATAGTAAATGGACTCGACAACTCTAGGTATGTGAACCTCGTATCCTCTAGCACATATGCAGTACTTGCTTTTCTTCACGTAGCGACGGTAGACTGATTTGCTTTCATTGTCGCGTTGCATTGGTCCAAAGATTTTCATGTCTTCTGTCTTGTTCCCCCAATACTGAAGCAAAAGGGGACGTAGATAACCATGGATGCCCCCTGCAAAGAATGCAAGTACCGATCTTTGAGAAGGTAGGTTTCCTCCAATGTCTTGTGTAGGATTATTGAATCCTCTTGCAACATTCGCATTGCATAAAGCTCTGATGCAACTGCTCATATGTTCTGTGATCCTCAGGGCCTAAAAATTACAGATGAGTTCAGGATCAAGCCGCGTGACAAGGCTAAAATAATCACGTTGGTCAATATCCTTGTACAAATATGCAATTAGATTTCATTAAAAACTCAGCCCACACATAGATAGGACTAGAATGACTCATACGGACCACCGGAGGCTCAAATCAGAAGTTGTACTATTGATGAAAACAAGACTTTAGCTTGTAACACTAATAATCCGCAAAGGTGTGATCCATATTCAAGACATCAACATTATGAGCAAATAGTTGTTGTCGCATTAAAAATTGGTATAGTTGTAGGTACTAGCAAGACTTTTAGCGTGTAACACTGAAATATAACATGAGATCGAATGCTGACTGTAACATTTATCAGATGTGTCTGCCGAATTCCCTGTGCAGGTATCAACTAGATCTCATACAGTTGTACTAATGGTAAAAGAAAGATTTTTAGCCAGTAAAATTGCTAAATTCCTTCGGATCCCGATTTTCAACTGAAATAGGGAGATTCAAATCAAAACAACAGGATAAAGTTCAGACTAAGGTCTTCAGAAGTGCTTGCCCAGTCATGACAACCCACAAAAAAGTGATCAGCTCCACCTGATCTGTTCCAAAAGTTGTATTTTCTCTTGATCAAAGCCACATAATTTGTCAGATACGTATCCAGTTTCTTCATACTCGGGGACTTGTCTTCTTTATAAATAGTGACCCGGAGTAATTCTGAGCTGAAAGGTAAGTAAAATAGATGAGCTTTTCTAGAATCTTTCACTACAAATCGTCTACTTCTCTGGAGTGATTTCATGAACCATCCTTCTGCACAATATAGTCCCCTTAGCCTTGGCTGGTGGAATATGGGTATTTCCCCTTCATTGTAAATAACTATTTTCTACGTGTGATCCATAGACTCATAGCTCCTGGAAATGTTGTTATACATAGACGCGGCAATTGACCACCTGAAGAACTTCCAAAGTAAGAAGGAAAACAGAAATACAGAATGGATCAGTAATAGTTTTGCCCATCTGGTATTTATCATTCTAGCATCAATCATTACCTTTGGAATGTAGACACGTTTCGAAACAAAGAAGGATGAAGCTTTGAGATGTTCCTTGCGAGTGAAGTGTGAGCATGACCTGCATGGGCAATCTTGACCCGTGCTTTGGCAACCAAGAGTTCACGTTCACGTTCTGAAAGATGTTTTCTCTGTTTGAAATGAACAAGTCACCTTATTTTTGGAAGAACATGAAAATCTCGGACGCTAAATACTAATCTATCATACAACCCTTTGAATTGTGAAAACATACCGATGAACGAGAAGAGGCCTGAGATTTAATTAAGATAGAATTCATCTCAGAGAATGCAACAGTTCTTCCTCTCATTCTTTTGACAAATTTCTCAATCGCTAGTGATTCATTCCGCAACATAGAATTATCATTTTGCAATGGCAACATAGCTTCATTAGACCGTTGATTGATGCTCGGTTGTGTCATGTTCATCGTCAAAATAGAACTCAACCTTATATTTTCTAAACCATCCTTGTACATTTTGTTGGAACTAATTTTAATTAAAAGAATAAATAAAACATGTTGTATTACATGTGTGCGCCGGACACTTTTCCGGGCACAATTCCGGTGGGCTCCGGCCATTATCAACACCGGAAAGTGGGAGCGTTGGCTTCGTCTCTGCGAGCTCTTGCTCGTGGTATATTCATACATTAAAATTGAGTTCCGTTTAAATGAGAAATGGATGCCCAAAGTTGGTTGCGTGATAGGCAATAACTTGGGAAAATAGTCAAAATTGGGAGAGTCCCACGTGGACTATATGGAGGTAAAAGGGAGTAGGATATAAGGGGCAAGGTTGATCTAAGGCATGTGACCTTGGGTCACTACCCATTTTCAATGGGGAACGACGTAGGCAAAACACCACACGCGCGCGCGCGCCGAGCCGAGCTCGTGGTCATGCCGTGCCCGAGCTGTGCTGCGGGGCGGGTGGACCTAATTATAATCTGGGCTGGCCACCTATATTATTTTTGGGCCAACCCAACACGAAGTCCAACAGCCTTGGGCCAGGCCCATCTGTGCAAAACGGATCAGCGGACCGGACTGGATATCCGAATATCCAGTCAAACGGATCAGCCAACAACCCCTACAAAAGTGGGCGGTTATGGTCTTCCGTAGACTCCTAAAATCGTGCCTTTGAAAGTCATGGGGCACGTGTCAACTTCCTATTGGCTACGGTTTTGGGCTGGGCTTCGAAGCCCGCAGCTCAATTCAGCTCCTCCAGCTCCTATAAATAGAGAGCTCTTCATTCATTCCAAAATGCACCATCAATCGTTCTCTCTTCTCTCTCTTAAGCTTGCGAGCTTTTCTTATCTCAAGAGTGCGATGCACTACTGGTTCGTAGGCTTCCGGTTCTATTACGAAGAACGGATTCAAACAACAGTTGTATCCTGGGATTCTTAAACACCGGTAACCGTCGTAATACGGGGTGTTTTTAGAATTAAGGAAAGAGATTCCGATCTCGACTCTGCTCAACATACGCACTGCGGTGGTATGAAATTCTGAACCTTATCGTTATACTGCATAAAGTTTAACTTTCGTATTACAGGTTCTTACAGTCTTAATTCTAAAAACAGTGTTAAGCTGTTATGCACTAACCGTTTATTAAGTGTTGCAGATACGGCGCCGGAATACTCAAACCGGGCGGAATTAATTTTAGAATTTGAATTTTAAATTCAGTTTTCAAAATTAATTTTAAAACAAAAAAACGATTTTTGTTTTTACACCTGAATTCGATTTAAATTTTAAATCGAAAACAAGTCTGTTCTTGTACGGACTTATACCCGAATTTTTCTAAAAAATTGGTTTTTGAGTTTCGATTTCCGATTAAAAAATTGAAATACTGACCGTGGTTGTTTCCGTGTAATTGAAATGGTTCATAACACAAAAGAAACTATCGACGGTGCGAACACTTCCGATTATGAAAGTATCCTGAGGCTCCTTAGTGATGCTAAAAATAGGGGTGAGCAGACACCCCATATTCAATTGGGGAGTGGTCTACCACCAGCTAAGTTGCCAAACCCACCGACCAGGACTATTGCACTACCAACTGGTGTACAGGCTGGTCAACAACATGTCCCTCAGACAGTACCGATGCTTGGCTCTCTGAGCGCGGGATTACTGCCAGACAAGTTCGATGGAACTAATTTCAAGACCTGGCAACAGAAGATGTTGTTCTTCTTGACCATGAACAAATTGGACAAATATGTGACTGAGGATAAAGAGGTATCCTTCCAAGTTGATTTGGACAATGACTATGCATGCAAAGGGTGGATTCTAAGCAACCTGTCCGGCTCACTGTATCAAGTATACATCAAAGTCGACACTTCTAGGAAGCTGTGGCTTGCCTTACAAAAGAAGTACAAATCTGAGGATGTAGGGCATAAAAAGTTCACTATTCAGAAGTTCATGGACTTCCAAATGGTAGACAACAAACCGGTCATGGAACAAGCTGAGAAGCTACAACTTCTAGCCCATGAGATCATTGCTGAAGGGATGAATATCTGTGAAAGATTTCAGGTAGCAGCATTTATCGAAAAACTCCCTCCATCTTGGAAGGATTTCAAGAGCTACCTTTTGCACAAGCGAAAGGAAATGACTGTGGAAGATTTCATGGTCAAGTTGCGGATTGAATCAAGCAACCGCAAAAGCATTGAAGGGGAAAAGACTGAGAAAGCTCATCTGACTGAACCAAAGGACAAGAAACGGAAGTTTCAACCCAAGGTCCCCAACAAGCAGCCGGCAAAGAAGAAGTTCGCCGGCAAATGTCACGCCTGTGGCAAAGTTGGTCACAAATCCGACGAATGTCGGAACAAGGGTGACTCAAACAAAAGCAAGGGCAAAGCAAAGGCCCACATTGCTGAGGGTGGGCTAACTGATGTTGATCTATGTGTTGTGATTTCTGAAGTCAACATGATCGGCAGCAACCTGATGGAATTGTGGTATGACACTGGTGCTACCCGTCACATTTGTTCTGACAAGGGGATGTTTTCCACCTATCAGAAGAATAAGTAGGAAGAGCACCTGTTTATGGGAAATTCGTCTACCTCAAAGGTTGAAGGACACGGCAAGATAGTGCTAAAGATGACATCTGACAAAGAGCTGACTCTCAACAATGTCATGCACGTGCCAGATATCCGGAAGAACTTGATTTCCGGATCTTTGCTCAGCAAGCATGGATTCTCCGTGAAGCTTGTGTCTGATCAGCTGACTCTCATGAAGAATGGGATTTATGTAGGCAAAGGGTATGTCAAGGATGGACTGTTCAAAATGTGTGTAATGACAGTCATCCCAAAAGTTGTAACCGAAGTTTCAATGAATAAAACCCCTATTGCTTATGTTGTTGAGTCTTTTAATATTTGGCATGAACGATTAGGACATGTAAATTATAAGTCTATCCAAAGACTAATGAATTTAAACCTAATTCCAAAATGCAAATTATACAAAGACAAATGTGAAGTCTGCGTACAGGCAAAACTCACAAAAACGCCATCTCCACAAGTGGAGAGAACCACAGAACCTCTAGGTTTAATTCACACTGATTTGTGTGATTTGAAGTTCATACAAATTAGAGGAGGTAAAAATTACTTCGTCACATTTATTGACGACTGTACAAGATATTGTTATATCTACTTGCTAAGAAGCAAGGACGAAACCTTGGCAAAATTCAAGGAATACAAGTTGGAAGTTGAAAACCAACTTAGTAAGACAATCAAAGTCGTACGAAGTGATAGAGGAGGCGAGTACAATGAACCTTTCAACGCGTTCTGTAGAGAACACGGGATAGTTCATCAAACAACTGCTCCCTATTCACCTGAATCTAACGGAGTTGCGGAACGAAAGAACCGAACTCTGAAAGAGATGATGAACGCCTTGTTGCAGGATTCTGGGTTACCCCAAAACATGTGGGGGGAAGCATTGCTTACTACCAATTACATCCTCAACAAAATACCTCATAAGGTAACTGGCAAAACGCCATATGAACTTTCGAAAGGTAAAGTACCATCGTACAAATGCCTCAAAGTGTGGGGGTGCCTAGCAAAAGTGGCTATACCACCTCCTAAAAAGGTCACCATCGGACCTAAAACCGTTGATTGTATTTTCATAGGATATGCACACAACAGTAGTGCTTATCGATTTTTGGTACATAAATCAAATATACCAGATATACATGTTAATACAATAATGGAATCTAGGAATGCTTCTTTCTTTGAGAACGTGTTTCCGTGTAAGGATAAAGAAAATCCAAAACGAACTCGTGAACAAAGGGAAGAAGGCAATTCTGAAAATGAAATAGTCGAGGAAGAACCTCGAAGAAGCAAAAGAACTCGAACGGAAAAATCGTTTGGGGATGACTTCATAATGGCATTTCATGGAGAAAGAACCAAGAAGTTACAGAAGCCATGTCTACACCTGATGCACCTTCATGGAAGGAAGCAGTCAAAAGTGAGATCGACTCCATTATGCAAAACCATACATGGGAGTTAGTTGACTTACCAAAAGGGTGTAAAGCACTTGGGTGCAAATGGATTTTCAAAACCAAGTTGAAAACCGATGGCTCAATCGAAAAGTACAAGGCTAGGCTTGTAGTGCAAGGATTCCGACAAAAAGAAGGGTTGGATTTCTTTGACACATATTCTCTAGTTACGAGAATAACTTCTATAAGAATGCTAATAGCAATAGCGACATTACGAAACCTAGAAATCCATCAAATGGATGTGAAAATGTTCGCTCCAAACGGTGTGTGCAAGCTTTAAATTTATAACCCTAGACTTAAGCTTAAAACAAGGATGCGAACCCGCAGTGTACGGATCAATCGTAGTAAAAGCAAGGAATTCCAAGGGTCGATCACAGGGACTCGGTGAAACAAAGTCAATAATGGTAAGCTTCGCGAATACTAACCACAAAAGCAATTAAAACAATCAAAGATGAATAAGAAGTCAATAAAACAAACATGCGATTCTAGGGATTAAGGCATCTAGTTGTGGTTCCAACTCAAGATCTAAAGATAAGCGGACAAAGCTGAGATTTTTGCATAGGGAAGGTGTTACTAAAGTGGAATAGATCACCGGGTAAGTCTCACTACTCACTAATCCAAAACCGTAACTCCTATTACCGGGTAAGTCTCAAGGAATTAAGATAAAGAACTATAACCTCAAACTAACACACCATCTAAGGGAATAAAATCAACCTTTACCGGATAAGTCTCAGGCTAACTCACAAAGATGGGATGGAAGCACACTCAAACCCCAATAAAGGATAAACCTTTATTACCTACTCTTATGATCTTAAGTACACAAACTAAGGAATTACCGGGTAAGTCTCATCCTAAGCTTGCTTTGAACCAGGAAAGGTGTAATAAGAATAGGATTTGGCAAACTCTAACACTTAACTCTCAGTTTCGGATCAGATAAGTCACCTCGGTCAGCCAAATTTCACCCCGGCCGAGATGTTCATCGACTGAGCGAGATGCTTAGGGTTAAGGTTAAAGACTCGAACTTTCAAGATCCTACTGCAATCTAAGATTATTCTATCATTGTTTTCCCCACAACCTTCAGCCAATCACCCTAAAATCACACAAGGAAATTAGCCACTCATCATCATTATGAAAGTATTAATCAAATATATGGGAAGAAGGTGAATATTTGAACAAGAAGAATTCAACGAAAAGACTTCAATAACTGAATCAAATATCACAACAAAAGCGTTCCTTGGATAGCAATCCAACAAGAGAAGACAACAAGGAAGGGAATCAAAGACAATCTTACAAAACCCTTCAAAAAGCTATAGAAGCTACGATCTTCAATCTTCCTTTAACCTTCAAAAAGGTTCTTCAAAACTCCCAACTAGAGTATGGCTGTTGCGTGTGGCAGGTGTAAGCGGGATTGTATTTGTGGTATGTGACTCTCCGGATTTGTGGAAATCCAACCCTTTTTATAGGAAAATAACCCTCCAAAGATAAAATATCTTAGAAAGATCTTCTCCCATAAAAATAGGTAAAATATAAGATCTTCTTCCTTCCAGGAGCCAAGCCAAAAAATATAAGATCACTTTCCAAAGATAAAAGATCTCAGCCAAGAATAAAATATTCTCGCCGCGTCCTAGGTATTCGCCTCGATCGAGTCGGCGTCTCTGGATCACCTCGGTCGAGATGAATCTCTGGTCAACCGAGGTGATTCTCAACTGAATGTGAAACCTCTCAAAACTGGTCCAAAGTGAATCTTTAATCCATGGCTATGCTTCCTGGATGGTTCTTTATGTTCCTCAATGTAGCTCCAATGACTCCATAGCTCCTTTTTTATGCAAAACGTGCCATTTTACCTACGATTACAACAAAACTAGGTGTAGACCTCGATTCTTGCAAAGGTAGATGGAATGGTAATATAATCACATAATATACATACAAACATGCAGATTATGAAAGATAAAACGTCCAAACAAACCCCAAAATATAGACTATAATTCATGCTATCAAAATACCCCATACTTAGCCCTTGCTTGTCCCCAAGCAAGTTCCGCATATAGAAGACAAGATAGAATGGATTATTAGTCATAAAAATCAATGAAAAGTCTTTCAAAAACATTTTTATGGTGTGCAACTATCATAGATCACTCTAAGAGAATACTTCATGGAATTTAAAAACTCAATATGATTAAAACATTTTATAAATATAGGAAAGTTGTTCATCTTTGCATAAAATCATAGAATGCATAATAAGTCATAATTATCGAAATTAATCATGTATAATCCAGTTTAAACCACTAAGTCAATCAACAAGCTCAAGGTCTCAAGGACTTCCCAAAAGAAAAGGTCAAGAAACGTGTAGGGTAGGGATGTATGTAAGGTAATGTGGTGCTAGAATCCGGGAAAAGGATGAACTTCACTTTCACTTTGACTTGCAACATCTTTCACCAATAAGCTTTGCTTATTTCACACTTTTCTTTTACTTTACTTTTTGGGATGCATGGACAGAGGTGCACAATAACCGAAGCCTAGGAAACCAGCAATCATCAATTTCTCGAGATGCATCAAACCCTTGATGCACATACCATGACCCGTTAGGAATATCGCTCAATCCGACTTTGGCAAGACACAAACACCCGGCTATGTGAATGGTGCCGAGTTACTCATCTTCATGATTGACTTCCCCAAACCTATTTCTTTCTTTCTAACACTTTCACTTCCAGCCAACTTCTCAACTTTAACTTTACTTGCTTTCACCACTTCGCTTGCTTCCAAATTCCCGGATAGGTAAAGGGAGGCAAAATGTATATGAGGGGCTAAGCATGATCAAGAAGAAGAAGAGAGAAGAATGAATTGCCTTGGTCTTTCCAGGAAGAAAGTGAAAGAACTCATGATGCGGTGTCAACCTTCAAATTAACATAATTTAGATAAAAACAAAGTATTAAACATGCCATTAATCTCAAACAAAGAATATTGCAACTTAAACATATTATAAAACCTTTCAAACACATAAAGAATTTAAAATCAGTCAGTAAGCAAGATCTTCACTGAGATCATATCCAGATAAACAACACAAAAATAATTTTCGAAAACTCTCAGTTAACCCACCTCGGTCGAGGTGTTCTTGGGTCAACCGAGGTGAAACGCCTCGTTTGGCTAAGACTGACTCGGTCGAGGTCCAACAAATTTTTTTAAAACCATTTTTCTTTCAGTTTCGACGTTTTTTTCAACTAAATAACCTGTAAGTATGCATGCAATCTCAGATAAACATATGGATGCAAAAGTGGAGCATAAACATGAAATATCCGATAAAGTAATCATACATCAAAGTAATCAAATAAGTACACCAAGTCGTCATCAAATAAGTACAACAAACACCCCATACTTGGGACACACTGTCCCAGTGGGTCAATATAAGTCTAGAAACAAGAGTACTCACCGGATAAATAGCTGAACTGCATAAAAATATAATAAAGAAAATCCTGCAGCTCCTCAATAGTCGTGATCCGGTGGTGGTGGTGGTGGCACGTATGGATACTGGGATGGGTCGAATGGATAACCCATAGTCTGCTGGAACTGTATCTCCATCATCCTGCGCTGATAGTGCTGCCCCTCTAACATCTGATGAGTCCAGCTGTCAATCTGTCGGTGCTGGGCAGCAAATCTCTCATGAATGTCCACAGTGAGGGCAGCATAAGAATCTATCATCTGATCTGTCAGATCATCGATCCGACGGTGAGCCTCTGAATCTCTATGATGGCGTGGCCTACGCCTAGCAGATCTAGCAGGTGATGCAGCAGGTGCAGGCTCAGCCTCAGTGTCATCGTCCAGATCTATAATCGATGGCGCGCTCGTCCCTGTAGTATCTGTCCCTGTATCTATCGGGACTCCACCATCTCTCCCATCCATTGTATCCTCGTCATCAGCCTCCTCCTCCTCAGCTGGGGCAGCTGCTGCCTCCCTATAATCCTCCATCAGTGGAGCCCAAGCTGTCTGCCAATAATGCGGGTCATAAACGGTGAACTGGGCAGACCATCGGATCCCCTGTGGCGCAGTCAGCTCCCACGGCATAGCCACATATGGAGTAGTCAATCCTCGGGGGACGAGAATCCTCCGAGTGATCATCTCCTGCAATCCAAGCGGCTTCGGAGCCGCCACCATCGTACAGGCACTGAGGTCCATGTCATGAAAAGCAGCTTTGTGTGTGACAAGCCCTCCGCAGCAGATGTCTCCCTTCGCTTTGACCTTGATCTTGTGCAGGTCCTCTGCCAAGATCAAGCCAAAGTCTGGGAAACCCCCCGTAACCATACAGTACAGACTAAAAAGCTCGCCTTGTCGGATCTTCTGGGGCGTCTCAGTACGCGCCAGAAGTGTCTCGCTGAATATCCTATGGGCTAACTTAAAGGCTAGGTGGAAGATGACTCTCTCCCTGGAATCTCCAGGACGCCATCTGTCTGCATGCTCAACAATATGGGCTATCTGCCCCCAGAACTCCCTAGCTACAGATCGGGAAGGGAAGTCATTGGCGGTGGGCTCAGGAAAGCCGAAGATGTCTCTCCAAACCTCGAGCGGCACTAAGAAGTTCCGGTTCATCAACCGGTACTTCACAGACTGCTCCGTGGGAAGGTAGGTGAAGGAGCTAACGAACTCTAAGGTCGGCTCCAAGTAGGCTGGGCTCGGATCTCAGTAAACCGATCCAGCTCAACTGTGGTAATTCTCCTCCTAAGGTCTCCATCGACCCCTAGGCAGTCAAAAGCGGACACGTCCAGGAAACGTGGTGCAATCACTGGACGTCCTGAAATACGGTCATAATCCACCCGGTGTCGCTCATGGATCACCGGGCGGTAAGGTCGGGAAGAAGAGGAAGAAGGGGAAGGAGAGGATCTATCCTTAATGGCAAGCAATCTGTCAGAACTCATCTTCAAAAATGTCTTACTGTCAGGTCACCTCGGTTACTGACAATTCTCAGAAATCACCTCGGCCGAGGCGCAGTTTGACTGGACCGAGGCGGAAACAGTTCGCGATTCAACTCTCAGAAATCCAGTTCTTTTCCCCCAAAAATCACTACAATTATTTCCTATGGGGTACTTAAGCCTTTTCTCAGCAGATGCAAGGGCAACCAAAGCCCAAATCGAAACGAATGAACGAGTTAGGGTTTCGACTGCTTTTACCTTGTTTCGGTCGATTTGTTCGATTTCTTCACAGATCTGTACTTGCAATGGGATCCTCTACCCTTCAATCGTAGTTTGGAAGCGGAAATCTTCGAAAACGAACAAGAATCGAGGAAGCGAGGTGGAGAGGCGCCGCGGTCGAGTTGAAGAAGGTAAAAAAAGTGAAAAAGAAATTTTTTCCCTTTTTATATTGTTCCTGGAACTGCTGTCACCTCGGCCGAGATGGTCTCGACTGGACCGAGGTGGTACGGACCGAGGTGGTGCTGCAGAAACCCTAGTCGCCTCGGTTGCTCAAGAATCAACTCGGTCGAGGTGGCCTCGACTGGACCGAGGTGTCTCAGTCAAACTTCGTCTTCCCGAATTCTCGAACTTCTGTGCTTCCAGTTATGCTCCTGATTGGTTCTTCTTCCTTAGCATGTAACCTGCTATCTGTCTAGGACGCCAAAAACAAACAAAACAAAGCAAAAGCAAACTATCTAAGCTAAACTGGAAAAAGGGACAAGAAAATAATACATTGGGTTGCCTCCCAAGAAGCGTTTGGTTTAAGGTCGCTAGCTGTACCATACGGCATGGGATTACTCAATGCACTTCGAATGTCGTGGAGTGCTCATCACATCCGTAAAAATCTTCCAAGAAGGTTCCGGTTCCTAACTTCACCGGCAAATGGTAAGATCTCCCACGTACAAGCTTGTACAGTTTGATTCTCACCGGAATTCGTCTAGACTTCCTGCACTTCAATGGGACATTCCTCGTGTCCCATCCTTTCCTTGATCGAGAAAACAGTTTCTCGAGAATTATAGCAGCTTCCCTATCTATAGCTTGGGGATGGTACAGGGTCTTGAGCATGCGAGGGACCCCATACTTGAACAAGAGACTCTTCATCGCCTTAGCGGTGTAGTGCTTGCCAACTCCACTCCTCATGATCCGAGGAGCTTCTTCTTTCAACAATTTCAAGGAAGACTTCATCTTGATCTTTGGAGGTTCTTTCGA
This sequence comes from Fagopyrum homotropicum, assembly GCA_033239125.1. Classification (NCBI taxonomy): domain Eukaryota; kingdom Viridiplantae; phylum Streptophyta; class Magnoliopsida; order Caryophyllales; family Polygonaceae; genus Fagopyrum; species Fagopyrum homotropicum. The sequence continues at coordinate 7,729,619 of BSWB01000007.1, read as the reverse complement.
AAGAGACCTCCAACTCTCCGGTGCTTTCCTGAAAAATTCAGAAATTTTAATAGGGATTTCGAATGGAGTAAGAGAACTTACCTTGTAAAGTTCTCCAAAGCTCGGATCAGGTTTCATGTTAGGTTGATAACCAACACATGAAATCTCTCTCAACTCAGTTGATCTTTCTTCCACCTTGGTCACAATCTCAGTAATTTGACCAAGGTTCTTTGCATCTTCTGCTTCCAGTTTTGCAAATTCTTCCATCTCGGCCGAGATCTCTTCCACTTCGACCGAGGTCTCAACAGTCAGATTGAGACCTTCCATATCCTCCTCTTCCTCAGAAGTTTCAGGAGAAATTTTGGGTTCGACTGGGGGGATGCTTGGAACGTGCAACACTTCCTTATGCTCCTCTTGCGGCTTAGCATAGGATAGGGTGCTTTCCTTGAGCTCCTCCATCTTCTTCATCAACTTCTCCCATGTTGATTCAAGAGAATCTTCCGGAGGTTGCTCACAAATCTTCTTAGGGACATTCAGTTCATCCCACTTCGCAAGTTCACGCTGAATGGCCTCTTCTCCTTCCCATTCATTGTTGAATCAATAGAAGGAGTACTTCTCCTCCAAGTATTCATAATGGTCCGCCCTAGCACTTTGTCTTGCTATCCAGGCTGGATCAAATGTAGTCATCGGAAATCCTGAAAACTACAAAACTCATAGAAATAGTAGTTAGTAGCAACAGGGGCAAGTGCCCCTAAAGCAAACCGCAACCGACTCGGTCTAGACCAAGTCCCCGGCAACGGCGCCAAAAACTTGTTCGCTCCAAACGGTGTGTGCAAGCTTTAAATTTATAACCCTAGACTTAAGCTTAAAACAAGGATGCGAACCCGCAGTGTACGGATCAATCGTAGTAAAAGCAAGGAATTCCAGGGGTCGGTCACAGGGACTCGGTGAAACAAAGTCAATAACGGTAAGCTTCACGAATACTAACCACAAAAGCAATTAAAACAATCAAAGATGAATAAGAAGTCAATAAAACAAACATGCGATTCTAGGGATTAAGGCATCTAGTTGTGGTTCCAACTCAAGATCTAAAGATAAGCGGACAAAGCTGAGATTTTTGCATAGGGAAGGTGTTACTAAAGTGGAATAGATCACCGGGTAAGTCTCACTACTCACTAATCCAAAACCGTAACTCCTATTACCGGGTAAGTCTCAAGGAATTAAGATAAAGAACTATAACCTCAAACTAACACGCCATCTAAGGGAATAGAATCAACCTTTACCGGGTAAGTCTCAGGCTAACTCACAAAGATGGGATGGAAGCACACTCAAACCCCAATAAAGGATAAACCTTTATTACCTACTCTTATGATCTTAAGTACACAAACTAAGGAATTACCGGGTAAGTCTCATCCTAAGCTTACTTTGAACCAGGAAAGGTGTAATAAGAATAGGATTTGGCAAACTCTAACACTTAACTCTCAGTTTCGGATCAGATAAGTCACCTCGGTCAGCCAAATTTCACCCCGGCCGAGATGTTCATCGACTGAGCGAGATGCTTAGGGTTAAGGTTAAAGACTCGAACTTTCAAGATCCTACTGCAATCTAAGATTATTCTATCATTGTTTTCCCCACAACCTTCAGCCAATCACCCTAAAATCACACAAGGAAATTAGCCACTCATCATCATTATGAAAGTATTAATCAAATATATGGGAAGAAGGTGAATATTTGAACAAGAAGAATTCAACGAAAAGACTTCAATAACTGAATCAAATATCACAACAAAAGCGTTCCTTGGATAGCAATCCAACAAGAGAAGACAACAAGGAAGGGAATCAAAGACAATCTTACAAAACCCTTCAAAAAGCTATAGAAGCTACGATCTTCAATCTTCCTTTAACCTTCAAAAAGGTTCTTCAAAACTCCCAACTGGAGTATGGCTGTTGCGTGTGGCAAGTGTAAGCGGGATTGTATTTGTGGTATGCGACTCTCCGGATTTGTGGAAATCCAACCCTTTTTATAGGAAAATAACCCTCCAAAGATAAAATATCTTAGAAAGATCTTCTCCCATAAAAATAGGTAAAATATAAGATCTTCTTCCTTCCAGGAGCCAAGCCAAAAAATATAAGATCACTTTCCAAAGATAAAAGATCTCAGCCAAGAATAAAATATTCTCGCCGCGTCCTAGGTATTCGCCTCGGTCGAGTCGGCGTCTCTGGATCACCTCGGTCGAGATGAATCTCTGGTCAACCGAGGTGATTCTCAACTGAATGTGAAACCTCTCAAAACTGGTCCAAAGTGAATCTTTAATCCATGGCTATGCTTCCTGGATGGTTCTTTATGTTCCTCAATGTAGCTCCAATGACTCCATAGCTCCTTTTTTATGCAAAACGTGCCATTTTACCTACGATTACAACAAAACTAGGTGTAGACCTCGATTCTCGCAAAGGTAGATGGAATGGTAATATAATCACATAATATACATACAAACATGCAGATTATGAAAGATAAAACGTCCAAACAAACCCCAAAATATAGACTATAATTCATGCTATCAAAATACCCCATACTTAGCCCTTGCTTGTCCCCAAGCAAGTTCCGCATATAGAAGACAAGATAGAATGGATTATTAGTCATAAAAATCAATGAAAAGTCTTTCAAAAACATTTTTATGGTGTGCAACTATCATAGATCACTCTAAGAGAATACTTCATGGAATTTAAAAACTCAATATGATTAAAACATTTTATAAATATAGGAAAGTTGTTCATCTCTACATAAAACAACCTGAAGGGTATGTTGTGTCTGGACAAGAACACAAGGTGTGTAGACTTGTAAAGTCCCTTTATGGACTCAAACAAGCTCCTAAGCAGTGGCATGAAAAATTCGACAACGTAATGATGTCGAATGGTTTCAGCATTAATGAATGCGACAAGTGCATATATATCAAGAATACTCCTACGGGATATGTCTTGTTATGTCTATATGTCGATGATATGCTTATCATTGGAAGCAACAAAGACATGATCAACCGAACTAAGAATTTACTTAGGGGACAGTTTGACATGAAAGATATGGCTTTAGCGGATGTCATTCTAGGGATTAAAATCACTAGACACTCCGAAGGTATTACCCTGTCTCAAGCTCATTATGCTGAAAAGATCCTTGAGAGGTTCAAGAACTACTCAAGTGGAATAGCTAAGAGTCCTGTGGATCCTCAACTCCACCTGACCAAAAATGTGGGGGACTCAGTGTCACAACTTGAGTATGCACGTGTAATTGGGAGTCTTATGTACTTAACCAATTGTACACGCCCTGACTTAGCGCACTCAGTTAATGTACTAAGTCGCTATACAAGTAACCCAGGACATAAACATTAGAAAGGGATAACTAGAGTATTGAACTATCTCCGTTATACTCAAAGTTATGGGCTGCACTATAGTAATCAACCGGCAGTTCTAGAAGGATACAGTGACGCAAACTAGATATCCGACTCTAGAAACTCAAAATCCACAAGTGGATATGTGTTTACACTGGGTGGTGCAGCAGTGTCTTGGAAATCTTCCAAACAGACGTTATTGGCCAGATCCACAATGGAGTCTGAGTTCATTGCGTTAGACAAAGCAGCAGAAGAAGCTGAGTGGCTTCGGAACTTCTTGGAAGATATTCCGATGTGGGAAAATTCAGTGCCGCCATTATGTGTACACTGTGATAGTCAATCGGCTATAGCTCGGGCATTGAGCGTTTTATGCAAGGGAAAGTCACGTCATATTAGACGACGACATAAATCCATTAGAAAACTGATCTCAACAGGTATAGTCTCGATAGACTATATTAAATCAGCTGACAACCTAGCGGATCCATTTACTAAGGGTTTGTCAAGAGATCAAGTTTTAAAATCATCAAAAGAAATGAGTTTAAAGCCTATTACGAAAGAGGATGCTTGAAGGAAAACCCTACCTACGTGACTGGAGATCCCATGATGTAGGTTCAAGGGGAAAACCTAACCAAGTTGAATCAAGTGGAGCACTGTCTCTACCCAGTTCCTAATGATGATAAACAGTGCAAATTGTATGAGTTAAGGTTAAGCTTGGCTTTTAATGATTCCATCACCTTGAAACAAAGGGGGAGTATGAAAGATACTCTTTATGGTCAATCACCTTGTGAGTGTGACATGGGGCCGTGTCTAGGAGAATAAAGTGAGGCTGAATTCTCCAAATTCACTCATGAATAAACCAGGGATGTTCAAGGCCAAAATGAACACAACCAGAGAACCAAACGTTCTGCGAGAAAATGAAACTGTGTGATAGTTGTTGTCTCGGTTTACATAAAAGCCCGGGTGGTTCAAGACATCACAGTCACTACCAGGTCGAGTAAATCCGATAGCTATTCACTATGGACGGTTCAAGCATGAAACATGGCACCAGTCCAGATGCAGTGATTTTTCGACTGTACTCTTGAGAATTCTGTCTGTCTAAAAGCAGAGAAGCATATGTTTAGAATCATTTCTATTCATGTGGGGATTGTTGGAACTAATTTTAATTAAAAGAATAAATAAAACATGTTGTATTACATGTGTGCGCCGGACACTTTTCCGGTGGGCTCCGGCCATTATCAACACCAGAAAGTGGGAGTGTTGGCTTCGTCTCCGCGAGCTCTTGCTCGTGGTATATTCATACATTAAAATTGAGTTCTGTTTGAATGAAAAATGGATGTCCAAAGTTGGTTGCGTGATAGGCAATAATTAACTTGAAAAAATAGTCAAAATTGGGAGAGTCCCACATGGACTATATGGAGGTAAAAGGGAGTAGGATATAAGGGACAAGGTTGCTCTAAGACATGTGGTCACTACCCATTTTCAATGGGGAGCCGAGCTCGAGGTCGTGCCGAGCCGAGCTCGAGGTCGTGCCGAGCCCGAGCTGTGCTGCGGGTGGACCTAATTATAATCTGGGCTGGCCTCGTGCCTTTGAAAGTCACGGGGCACGTGTCAGCTTCCTATTGGCTACGGTTAACCTTATCGTTATACTACATAAAGTTTAACTTTTCCTACACATTTCCCCTAATCCAGGCAGAAAATCCACATAACCATTCTCCACAATCGCATCAGTCTCACTAATTGACAATCTCTTAGGAGAACTTTCATTCTCATCCATCAACAACATTACCTTGACCTCATCAAAACCAGCATTTCCAATAGAGCCATTCAAACTGCTACATTGACATAATTAACATTCTCTCTAGATTGCAATTCATCAATATATATTGGAAGAATTGTCATTGTAGGCATTTTACACCATAAAGTTGGAAATTAGGGTCTCTCCAAGAAAAATTTATAAAATGGGCTCCTATATAATAGGTGAAATCAGAAAAAGGTACAAAAGTGGGCAAAATTGGATATCCCATCCGATTTGACTAGTGACAGATTTGATGGAAATTTTGGAGGGATATGCACTTGCCCAAAATTGGTTTCCTGTAATTTTTTTGGGTATGTACGTAGCACTTACCCAAACGGATTGGATAAGTGTTTTGTAAGAATTGTCAGTGTAGTACGTAGTTATTACCCAAAATGCACGTAGCACTTAACCAAAATTGGTTTCCTATAATTTTTTTGGGTATGTACGTAACACTTACCCAAACGGAATGGGTAAATGTTTTGTAAGATATTGATATGTTTGGGTAGGTGGTTTGTTTGTATGGTTGTCAGTGTAGTACATCGAACGTGGTAAGTGCATATCCCAATATTGAGATCGGAATTTTGGATAATCAAACATAAATCGTCATACAACATACAAAAAAGATGACACACCTAACGTACCCAAAAAATAACAACCCAGTTTTGTTAACCAAAAGTGTGTTAACATTCTCACACAAGTTTCTACCCCAAAAAATAAACTTACCCAGTGCAACCTTACCCACCTATCCTGCAAATTATATCCCTACATACTTGGGTAAGATGGAGAAGACGACCGAGGCGACCATGGTGGTTGGTGGCTCTCGATGGAGAAGACGACCGAGGAGCTTGGTGGTTGGTGGCTCCAATCCTATGCAACTCCATTCGGGACAAAAGGCAATAGCGAGATAGAGAAGACGATCTAGGAGCTTCTCAAGCGTCGGTTGATGCGCTTCGTCCGGATCTGGGGTCGGCTTCTGCGATTCAGGTTCAAGACAAAGGAAATAGGGCTTGATGTGGTGTAGATCTAGACTTGTAGTCGGTGCAGATCTAGGCTCGCGGGCGGCTCCTCCAGAATCGCTCCTCGCAGGCGGCAATTGGCAGTGTTGTGGCGGAAGAGGCGGCGATGTTCCTGACGGAAAAATATGTTGCTTCACTCCAACGGTTGCGGGCTCGAAGGTGGGATGGTGATGGAGGTTTCGCAAGCGGAGGAGGCGGCAATTGGCGGTGCAAATCAAGCGTTTGTCAGAGGGAAGGAAGAAGAGGGCAACGGTTGTTCAGAGGGAAGGAAGAAGAGGGCGAGGGTTTTAGGGGAGGAAGAAGAAGTGGAGGTAAATCTTCCAAATTGGATATTAACTTAAAATTCATTTTTTTTTTTTTTTTGGAACATCTAATCAGTCTGATATTTGGTGCAGTACCATCATTTCATATAACCCAAAAAGTGTCCTACAGTTCTAGTTTTCAGCCCTATTTTCTTTTTTGAGCCTATAGAGGGCCATTTCACAAAAGTGAAATTTTAAGGGTCCTAATCCTCTAATTATTTCATATATATTCCAGGCCTAAGCACATTGAAACCAGGCTGCTGAGCTACCAGAAGGCTCATTACGATCAGAAGGTTCCATTTTCTAAGGCTGGCTCTCTTCAACAACAAGATGGCCATAACTAACCCATGAAGCTCACAATTTCACTTTCAAGCGAAACCCCAAAATAGATGCTTACTTCAAAAGCCTCAAAAGATCTTACCTTTATCATTTGGAGATTTTTGAGTAAATACTACAAATACGATACAAGAAATATCATAATTAGGTCACAAATTGCAGCAAACAAAAGAGGAAGGGTTTATAGAACAATGCACCGTTAGAATTACTCCCTCCTCAAAGCGAAGAGACTGCTGAGTGCAAGTAAGAGCAAAAACTGAGCATGAAAATGGTAAGTATGATCCGTCTACTGCTCTACTCGGGACTTCAGGAAAAGAGATTCAAGAGAACTAGAGAAGACAGTAAAACGACGTCGGTCCGAGCGCTTTGAAGATTCCATATATGCCCTCCAATTCAGTACTAATTTTCCATTTTGCCTCTGACTGGATAGTAAACTGGAAATATTCAGCTTCCGCTCTATAGCTTCCTCTCATTCTCCGACTGGAATGAAGGCGAAGGTATCTGGGTCTGGTGGTTGCCGGGAAAATTCAGTCCACGTCGACGCCGTTTTGCATATACTCCGTCCCAATTTCGTCTGAGTGAACAATATCTCCGATATAGCAATAAAGGTTGAAGCTTTTGAAAGCTCATAAGTACAACTATGGCACTAATAAGACCGACCGTTACACCATTCCCAATCTTCGCGCCGTCGGCGCCATCCTCTACAGACACAGCCTCCACGACGGAGGTTCGCTTCTCCCGGTGGAACAACGCCAACGCCGAGAAATTCACCCGGCAGCAGCGCAACCTAAAGGAAATCGAAGATGACATTCGTCGCCATCGCCGGTATCAGTCGGCTCTCTCCATCGCGAATCTTCCGACCAATCCCCCTCCCGATAATTCGGGCTTCAAGTCGATGGGCACGCCGTCTTCACCTTCTTCCCCTTCTATCCCAGGCAAAAGATCCAAATACTCCAAAAACCCTAATCCGAATCCCCCATTCTCCCTAGCCACGACGCATCCGGCTTTCCGGAAGCTGAAGACGAAGCCAATTCCGACCAAAGAGGTGGATGAGGGAGTAAAACGAGAGCCGGTGGATGTTAAAGTTGTAGAAGGAGGGGTATCGTATGTAGTCCCAGGAGCTCCGTTTGAGTACATGTACAGCTACACTGAGACGCCGAGGTCGAAGCCAGTGGCGCTGAGGGAGCCGCCGATCACGCCATTCGGACCTCAGACAATGCCGAGACCCTGGACGGGTCGAAAGCCGCTTCCGCCTAGCAAAAAGAAGCTGCCGGAGTTTGATTCCTTCACTGCCGATGTAGGAAAGAAGGGGATGAAGCCCGTTCAGAGGCCTGGTCCATTTCTTCCGGGGTCGGGTCCGAAGTATGTATGGTCCAGAGAGGAAATCTTGGGGGAGCCATTGACTAAGGAGGAGGTGGTGGAGCTTATTGAGGGATGTCGGAGGGCCAAGAGGCAGCTTAACATGGGTACATCTTTAACTCATGAAAACTTCTGATATTGGCGTTCTTGTGATCGAGAGTTTTTGAGTTTGTCTTGTTGTATATGACAGGAAGGGACGGATTGACACATAACATGCTGGATAATATCCATGCTCATTGGAAGAGGAGAAGAGTCTGCAAGATCAAATGCAAAGGGGTGTGCACCGTCGACATGGACAACGTTTGTGAGCAACTAGAGGTTTACATTCATGTCCTTACGGTGCAAAATTTAGTGTCTTGTATTTCATGGTGCCTTTAATATGTTTCATTGAATAAATTGCATACTAGGTTCTATGATTCGTTCTGAGTAAATCCTGAACTTGTTGCAAACAATAGAAATTACCCCCCGTTTGGTTGTAACTTCGGAAACGGAATGAAAACGAATCTAGTCCATATGTGTACCTTGTTCATGAAATTTTTTGGAATCATTCCTTGTGGTTTCATGCAAAATGCACTTGTTTCCCTCCATTTTCTTTCCCTATAGGGAATCAAAACTAATCAAATTCTACTACAATTACCTCAACCCACAAGGAATGATTCCAAATAATTTCAAGAACAAAGATATACGTATGGACTAGATTCGTTTCCATTCCGTTTTCGTTTCCTGAATTGCAACCAAACGGGCCCTTAGTCTTTTTAGTTATGTTTCACAGACCATACCACTATAAGTATTGCATGTATATAAATGACTGTGCTTAGCTCAATGGGAAATTTGAATGTTCGAGTCTCAGCTTTATGAAACATTGCCTTTGTAAGCAGTAGCTTGCCTTGATGGTCCTGTCTTTGCAAAGAAGGTTTATGTTCAGTCTTTTGACAGGAAAAGACGGGTGGGAAGATCATTTACCGTAGAGGAGGGGTTGTGTTCCTCTTTCGTGGTCGGAACTACAACTACAGGACCCGCCCACAGTTCCCTCTTATGTTGTGGAAACCAATTTCACCTGTATACCCTAAATTAATCAAACAGGTCCCAGATGGTCTGACTTTTGAGGAAGTTTCTGACATGCGCAGAAAAGGCCGGAAGCTTACTACTATATGCAGACTAGGTTACTTAATTTTCTTAGTTGCTCAGTACCAAATCTTCAATCCTTAAAAATAATACTAACTCAAGAAACGTGTTGTGCTTACAGCAAAAAACGGTGTCTACGTTGACCTGGTAGCTGATGTCAGGGAGGCATTTGAAGCCTGTGAATTGGTTCGAATAGATTGTCAAGGGCTGAACCCTAGCGATTACCGGAAGATTGGTGGAAAGCTCAAGGTCTTGGATGAATCTTATCTGTTTCCATTTACATCCTGCATGCTCACCGGTTCCCGTACTAAATTGCATTTTCTTATCTGCAGGATCTTGTCCCCTGTGTGCTGATCTCATTTGAAAACGAGCACATACTTGTGTGGAGAGGAAGAGAGTGGAAATCCTCATTTGATGAAAAAGCTAGTAGTAATGCTATATCTACTATTTCAGATGACATTTATGTCTCATCCTCTGAAGACGAAGAGGCATCTCCATTCAGCTCTGAAGAGCTTTCGTCCTCAGAATTGAGTGTCGACTCATCAGATGAAAGCATAAAATTTTCGGTTGGTGGAGAGGCAGGCTACCAACATGCAGATAACACGAAAGCCTCACCATTACTTTCCGGAGAAATTTTGAAGCAAGAAGCAAGTTCTGAGAAAGCCGACTCAAGTATAGACATGACATGTGCTGAGAATATTGGCACTATAGGTGATGAAGGCTTGTCTTCTGATGAGGACGAACGATCAATTCTCGTTGATAACAAAGAAGACTTATCAAACACGGGTCCATCTGCACAAGATGCCACCAATCATGGGCAGGAAGTATCTAGTACTAATGGACAAACGCTAGACCCGAACAATGGGTTTGAAGACTTAGAACCGCCTTATATGCAAGACATTCTTCTACTTTTAAGACAAGCTGTAGAGAGTGGAAGTGCAGTTATCTTGGACAAAGATACTTTAAATGCAGATCAAATTTATGAAAAGTCAGTTTCCCTTGCAAAGGTTGCTCCACCAGGACCTGTGTTTAGGGATCGGCCAAAGAAGGTTAAGGTTAGTGTAAAGAACTCTGAGAATGAAGAAACAACAAAAGAAGAAGCAAAAGAGGCTGTTCCGGTGGTACATACTAAACCATGTACCACGAAACCAAAAGAACGAGCTCGTAGTAAAACTCGTAAACTAAAAGGCTTCCCAGGGAATCATGGAAGTGTAGTACCTCAAGGGAGCCTAGGAGTAGATGAACTGGCTAAATTGTTGGCTTGACCCATTGTAATGTATTTTGCCAGTTCTTTATTCTTGAAATATTATAATTTTTTTTATTATGTCATGTATACAATCTTTCTATTAGTTACGGAGTGAAACCGGATTTCTCAGCTGATTTTTCTGCAGTTCACTTAGAAGCAGTGTATATTGTCATTAGTGGCAAAACTTCTTGCTAATTGAATTGCAGATTATCTAATCAACAAGGAACCAAGTGTTGGTTATGGAAGATCTCTTCTGTTTTCAGTTGCTGGTCAGGATCATATGCAATCAAGTGAAGGGAAATCTACAAGACTACAACCCAGATGCCAAAAAGCCTTGAACCGGAAAATAGCCCCTTGATTCATCATGTTCCACAATGTAAGTACAGCTTTATCTTGTGATGTGCTGATAAATTTTAAAGCTGTTTATTGCAGAAACCACAATGAAATGAAAGAAGGGAAAATACAGAATTGAAACACACTGTCAAAATGAAGTCATTCATTCCGGTTCACAACCATCACATGACAGTCAAAGAGCCTAGACATCATCAAGCTTATTGCCGGGGCCGGTGTTAGCCCTGGCATCTTTGTCAGTCACATAGCTTTTCCAGAACCAATGGTTTCGGAACAGGACAATGACTTCGTCAATTGGGACTTGCTTGGTTTCAGGTAGGAAGAAGTAGATGAAGGTACTCATGATGAACATCAGTCCGGCAAACAGGAAAAAGATTCCGTATTTTAAATGGCAAAGAACAGGAAGGAAAGATTGAGCAATCAGAGCTGTGAAGACCATGTTGACACAGACAACAATACTCTGGCCAGCCGACCTGGTCTCCAGAGGAAAGATCTCGCTCGGAACTAGCCATCCGAGTGGACCCCATGATCTCCCAAACGCAAACACAAACAAGACAATGCAGAGGACCAGCAGAACCCCAATCCCTTTCGGTATTTCCTTTCCTTCTCCAAAGTAGAACCGCAATAAAATGGCAACCGCTACCTGCATATGAACAGAAATTTATTAGAATATGCTGAACCAAAGAAGCCGGGCTTTCTTGGGTATGTTTCTTACCATTTCAATGAGCATCTCTATGCCGGCTTGAAGGAAGAACATCCTTCTGCCATACTTGTCCACGAGGCTCATGGAGACAATTGCCGCAAACACAAGAGCTGCATTGGTGATAGCTGCTGACCACAAGGATATATTCGAACTGAAACCTAAGGTCTGGAAGAAGACTGGAGCATAGAAAAGTATTGAGTTCATGCCGGTAAGCTGTTGAAAACCTGGGATGCAAAGGGCAATCACCAACTGGGGTCGGTTCCTCCTCTTGAGAAGATTACCAAACGGGTTCTTAATCGATTGTGCCATCTCACTCGCGTCAATAAGATCAGCAAATTCAGCATCCACATTTGGTGTCCCTCTAACTTTCTCCAATACCCTTCTCCCTTCTTCTAACCTGCCTTGTTCAACAAGGCTATTTGGTGTTTCTGGTAGGAAATAGCCTCCTACAAACATCATTGAAGCTGGGACAACAGCTAACCCAACCGAAAGTCGCCACCCCCAAGGATGAATGTGTGCAGATGCATAGTTTATAAAGCTAGCAACCAAAATTCCTAAACAAGTTGTTAACTGAAACAACTGTGTAACTGCTCCCCTGATTTTTGCAGGCGCCATTTCAGAGAGATAGAGAGGAACTGCTTGGTTACCAAATCCAATGCCAAGGCCAAGTAAGACTCTTCCGACAATCAACATAGCAATGTTTACAGCAGCCGCGTTTATTACACCTCCTATGAAGAAGCTTACTGATCCTCCTAATATGCTCGCTCTCCTGCCAAAATTCCTGGTTACATAGGACGCTGCAAAAGTGGATATGAGTGCCGCGTAGTATAGAGACGACGTGAAGAGAGTAAGCATCTGATCGTCGTATTTGCAGTAATCGGTCTCATGGAGATTCGCCTGCTTCCTCCTGTAGACTTTTGGGAAGAATTCTTCTAAGAAGTCATCCATGGAAGTCACTCCACCTGAAATCAGACAGTGTATAGAAGTAAGCATCCTTTTTTCTTGTGAAATGTTCAAATTTACAAAGAAAATCTCTTTTTATGCAAGAACTAGAAACACAAATTTTAAGGACAAGAGTGAATTATGTAAACAAAAACACTTACCTGAAACGCCAAGATCATAGCCAAAAAGAGAGCCTCCAAGAGCAGCAATGACACAGGCTAAGATGAGATAAGGTGTGATCCTGTAGTCATAGTGAGCTACTCTCCCCACAGGGCCACCCACAAACCCGCCCGCCATTTCTTCAAGCCTTCAGCAAATCTCTCCCTTTTCCTCTCTCAAAATTTTCTTCCTCGACAAGGGTTCATAAGAAAATGTGTATTATCTGAGTTTCTATGAATACTGATACAACATTGGTAATGATTTGTCAGAAATAATATCCAAATCCAGATTGAGAGCTTCAGAGTACTTGTATATTTGTTGGGTGGATTAGAGGAAGATACAGAAATGAGTAATTTGAGTACTTTCTTTTGTTTGAAAATCTGTTTCAGGGCAGATCCTTGTAATAACACAGAAGAAGAAGAAGACAAGAAAACAGATAGAAAATGACAGTTGAAAAGAGAGGAAGTGAGGAGAGTATTAGATGAAAATGCAGTTACTAATTTGCCTAAAATAGACTGGATTTTCAATTAACCACTAGTTATATCTTAATCATGTTAATCCTGATCTTGTATTGAGGTAGCATGGCCACAAGATACATTATCTGTTTTTGTTTTCCCATGTTTTTGTTGAGATTTGTCTTTGTCTTAACCTCCCTAATCTCTCGCATTCTCTTGGTACTGATGTCATCAAGGAAAATAATATTATGGATTTGTTTTCTTTGGTGTCGAAAATTTGCCTAATTGGTCAAACATTACAGCTGACAATTTACCCTTGTCTAGGGCAATTAACAAGTTAATACTTTTACCCATCTATCTATATCTTTTTATAAATAAATTACTATCATTAAATAATCTTAATATATACATCATAAGTTTAATGAATAAAGTTGTACTATTTTATTTTACATAATAATGAAAATAAAAATAAACTTCGTCATATTTATTAATTTATCATATCAAATAAAATAATAAATTATTTCATTAATTAATTTATACCAAATAAACAAACATGGCTCGAGAACTTTTTAAATACACTAGTGGAAGCATGTTGTGACCCAACTTTGCAGTGTTTTCCGAAATAGTTTATCTTACAGAATTGGCAACAAGATTTTGTATGATTAAAGAACGACTCGATATGTGCTTATGGTATACCTGCAAAATATAAGTGAACGGAAGGTCATATAATTTGTTTGGATTCTCATGGACACCGATGTAGTCTTACACTAATTACTCATCTTGAAATCTCATACTGCTTCACTATAGTGCCAAGAAAAGAATAGAAGATGACCATTCAAACATGTAAGAGATTATGTACTATATTCTTTTGATCTAAAAACTCATCTAATTTGCTTTTCGATAAAGACATGTCCATATAAATGCAATACTCTGAAAGCCCAAAAATATAAATGATTTACAATATGCATCTACATCTTCAGCGATTATAGCGGGTCCAAACAATGTCACTATTATAAGCTCATCTCAATACTATTCATTTCAAAAACTCTTAATTATATTGTATAAACGCTAGATTTACAAATTTCCGAACGAACTTTTATATTCTCTAAATATCTTCAAAATGCATTCATAATATTTTTAAAGTAGATCCCTAATTTACTCAGGTGCGTGGTACACACTCGAGTAATTTGACCATACAACAATAGAAAATAAATTGACTACATACTAAATACTTATTCAAAGCACGTATCTTGAAATATTGCAAATGACATCACCTTATCTATACAGTAGTGATTTATAAACAAGGTTGATCTTCCCACCAACAAAACAAGGTTTATCTCATCCTACTTGGAATGTTGTGGTAAATGTATTTTTAAAATTGTTTATTTGGTATTAATTAAAAACCAAATAATATTGATCTATAATATATATATATATATATATATATATATATATATATATATATATATATATATATATATATATATATATAGATAGATAGATTATATGAGAACATGCCTTATCGTGTAATCACGAGAACAATTCGTAATTATTATTAGTTTTGTTACGAAGGTGTCATATCTTTTAATGCATTATTCGTAGTTTATTGTTGGTTGAATGGATTATTCATAGTTATTATTAGTTTCAGAATATTATTTATCTAATAATTATGATATATACCCTAAATCTCGACCCTTAATTCTCATCATTCGACGGTCTAACATTGTTCTCGTGATTACACGATAAGATTGTTCTCATGGGAACCGCACCCAGAACTAATTTATCAATTCTCTTAATCTTGTTCAGGGCGGTACAAACTTATTATAAAGTAAATGTTTTGATGATCAGTTATTGCATCCTTAATAAACTGTCTAATTTATTTAAAATTATATATATCATATCCACAAAAAGTATTTTAAAAAATCAAGAATAAAAAATAGTGTTTTTTACTCAGTTTTTTTCATTAAAATTTATATTTGGATTTTTGGGGGGAGAGTATAATATGAAGCATCACAAAAATAAAATTATTGATTGTGTGACAGATAATTGGCTATTTTAATTGATAAATTATAAAAGTAAAAAAAAAGTTACTAATATATTGATGGGATGATAATTATATTAGCAATATTGAATGTTTTTAAATTTAAATTTTTTTGGGTTTTATTTTATTGTAATTCACCTGTACTATTATTCTCAGTTATTTTTCCGTGAGAACACTGCCCTGAACGCAATTCCCAATTCTTGTACGGGCAAATGGCTGACCAGTCAACCACCAAATAGAGAAAAGGAAAAAGGGTAAAGAGAGGGGTGAGATTTGTGGGAACTCTCAAGGAAAAACGTGAACATTTTTAATGGCAGCATATGAAGCAGCCGTGAACACGTTTACCATGCGCTTTTGTCCTTGCCCATGAATTCAAATCATTCCCGTCCATCTTCTCTATTTCTTTCCATCTCTATCTTCTTTTTTGATATCTCCTTCGTGGCTATTTGATCAAATCCGACTGTCAACTTTTGTTTTCCACAATTTTTCTCCAATAGAGGCCTCAGCTCAGGCGGCGCAGTTGAACACTTCAAATCGTGCGAGTTTGGGTTTCCAATCACCCAAAAAATTGAATCTTGCTTTGCCGGTGAGTGACCCTGTAAATTCAATTTTGTGGGTTTCTGTAGTTCGGTTCTTTTAGTTGAGATCCGAGAAGCAATTTTTGATTCGTCCTAGATCAATTCAATTGGTGGGTATTTGGGAAATTTAGGGTTTTTACAATTGGATGTGTTAATTTTTTCTGTTCTTGACGCATTGAGTGAGCTACGATTGGATATAGTTACATAATTGAACTTGCCTGATAAAGGATAAATTAGGGTTTTTACTGGTAGCTATTGTTATGCATCGTCTTTTTCTGCTTGGCTATGCTCAAATTGATGAGATAAACTTATTGGGTGTGTAGAGGTTTCTATTGAATGATTTTTGTTACTTCATTGCTGAATTTCAGCTCATTATAAATATGATGAATCAAATCAAAGATAAAAATCTAGTTATGGAAATCATTTTAAGTTGTAAGTGATTTGTGTAATATATCCAAGTTGGTCTGATTGCAATATACATGCATCTGAAGAGCATGAAAATATGTTGGTTTAATTGAATCTGCAACTTGTTGTTTCCAACATAGATGTTGAAATATGGAGATCAGTTTGATACATATGATGATCTGTTTCATTGATGCGTGAACATTTTCTTGCCCTAACGCCGTACATCAGTTATACCGAGTTCATTCAGATGTTTGTAGTGAACTTAAGTTTTCTGTACACGTGTTGGGTCGTCAGAATATATGCTTTGAAGTTACATCTATGTTGTTTAACTTGTTTTCATACCATCTAAATTGTTCCATGGCCTATTTGGTATCCATATCAAGATATCTTCATACCCATTTGTTGATAGCGAAATCAATACCATATTTGATATCTTGATAGGGATACCAAACAGGAAACTTATTTGAACTCAAATCGAGAAGCAATTTATGCAGTTAAAATCCGAAAAAGACAATTTATGTAATCAAAACAATAATAGAATAAGAACAACTTCAGAGCAAAAATCATCGGAGGCGAAGATAAGGGTGAGAAGCAACTCTTAGATCCAAAATCAAGCACTCTTCCATGGGTGTTTCCTTGGTGCTCGGTATGGAGGCAACGAGCAGAACCGGCCAGTATGGTGGTATCCTCTCCCCAGATCTAAAAATAACAGTTGAAGTCTGGCCTTAGCTCGCCAGAGAAATCAATAGGGGCAAAAGAAGGAGATGCGGTGTTTGTGTTGGAGGCCATTTCTATTTTCTGGTCGTCTTTGATGAGGAAGAGAGCTGGGATATTTGCTACCGCCTAAATAATGGGCATATCAGATTGGGGAAAAATATTTCAAACAAGAGATAAGGGTATATGTGATATTCATACCCATAATTTAGAAATGGATACAAAACATGACCTCAAAGACTGCTAAAATTTAATGGGAGAGGTAAGATATGAAAAGTTTTTGGGTGAGAAGAACAGCAATTTGCAATCGTTTCAATTTTCTAGGGACTTACCGTGTGATTGCATGCTATCTTTGTGGTATGAAATTCTAATAGTGAGAAACTTTCTCATATAGCATTTTAAGATGCATCTGAAGTAAAATTTTCTCATATTCAGCTACTATTATTGATTATGACCTTTTTCGCAGGGATCTTCTTTCTTTCCATACATGTGCGTTAAGCTGTGAAGTACATAGGCTGATATATAAGACAGTCTTTATTGCAGTTTGAGGATGGAAGATGACAAAGGGCTTGATCTCAGCTTGGGTTTACCTGTTGGAGGATCATCTTCCAAGTCTCACGAGAAAAGTAATACTTCTAATGATGCTGGTTCAAACGATGTGGATCGTACCAGCAAAATTTTAAATGATTTCAGAAATTTCCTCAATGGTGGCATTCCACAACAGCCTCAAGCATACAACTTCCCCCTGTCTGCTGCTATTGGTCACACCTCTGGGGACGGGAATGCTAGAAGGTTCCGGACATCAACTTCAAGCACGGAATTGGTGGTAGAGTTGGATGGTGAGAAGGCCCCAGTGACCGGTGATAAACGGAAAAACTTATATGATGAGATGAATCCGCATAAGAAGCAGGAGAGTGACCGGAACTCTGATTTGCATGATAAGGGTAGAACGTCACATATATCCATAACAACAGATGATGGTTCCACAGCAGACAATGAAGATGTGGCAGAGTCTGATGCTGAAACCTCAAGGCCAGTGACACATATGGTTGACAGCTCTAGACAACACATTGATGCCCGTGCTTCATCTGAGGCTTCAAAAGATTTGCATGGAAAATCCACTGTCAGTCTCCCGCCATATTCGCTGCACTCTGGAAGCTCCTTGAATATTCCTTGCTCAATAACCCTCCCAGTAGGTGCACCAGCTTCATCACTTTATCCTGTATCCGGTGTGATCCAGCCGTCTATGACTGGTGATCGAACTCAAACACTGAATGCCGGAAATACACCAATTACATTTGGGTATCCCAATGGCCAGATTCCATTTATGGATAAGGATAGTCCCTGGGGAATGGCTGGCCGTCCCCCATTGCTTAATCCTTATCCCAGTAGACCTATGTCAGCTACAGGTAAACTTGATTTGATCATAGTTTTTCAAGAGGCAAAGCTTACTTTTTTAGGTACAATTGCTGGTCTGAATAAATTTTTTTCATCAATGTCAAAATTTGAAACGGTAATATTTTCTTATATAAGTGGCAAGTATATATTCTGATTATTAGAATTCCGAACGATTCAGAAATAGCTAATAATTTATCAGTCCTAGAAGATATGGTAATCAATGTTTTCTGGGTATTATAGGAACGAGCCATGGCATCCCCGATGGAAAACAGACAACAGTTGAAGAAGGATCCTCTACTCGGGCAGATGAACATGTTAGGGCAAGCAACTCAGCTATTCACACAGAAAACAGCTTCCCTTCCGAGTACCCTGCCATAAGACCCGGAATGGCTGCAGACCTGAAATTTGGCGGGTCAGGCACGTTACCAAATCTGCCTTGGGTTTCCACAACAGGACCTGGCCCAAACGGACGCACCATTTCAGGAGTTACGTACAGATTTAGCGCCAACCAGATCAAGATCGTGTGTGCTTGCCATGGCCTCCACATGTCTCCTGGAGAATTCATCAATCATGCAACCGAGGATCCGTCATCTGTCACAGACAGCCCTGCTGCTGGAAGCAGTACTGGCGGCGGAGGTGGTGGCGGTTTACCCTCGTTTCCTGGTGCCAACAATGCAGCCGCCTCAGCAAAGAGCTGAAAGTGTATGTGTCTGTCTGTTTTTTTTTCTTTCTTTTTGGGCTTTTGACTAGGATTAATAACTGTATTGAGGGTACAGGGTATTGTTATATGGTAATAATCATGTGATGCTGTTTTTTGCTCTTGTAAGAAGAAGTGTGACGGTATCTAAAGATGTTTCAGTTCCTTGTTAGGATCTCTTGACATGTTGCTATTCGAATGATATTTTTCCTCCCTTAATGGAATAACAATGCCAGATTTTCCTCCAAAACAGAGATTTGATGATGCTAACCAACTTATTGCTGTCATTTTGAGATAATTCCCTACAGACTTAATGAAAATTATGAAAGTGACCACAAAATCACTCCGAAGCAAATCCAATCAAAGGTTTACATACTGGAATATCATAATTAACAAAAATCAGAAAAATCATAGCAATCAAGTTAATTAGCATAAAATGAGGACTGCAGAAGATGTAGTCCAAGCACTGAAGAATGCAGTTAACTTGGCAGGAGAAAATGGTATCGGTGAGGTTGCTACTAACAGTAATAATCAAGAGAGAAAAACTGCCACAGTTTTATTGGTATGATAATCAATATTTGGTTAAAATATGTTTTCATTATTGCTCCTGTTAATCACACAAGACTCGGGTTGAGAGTACAAACACAACTCTTCAAATAGCTTTGTCATCTACAGCAGAAGAAAACAAGTATCGCAGAGCTTATCACCATTACAAAGGTTCATAAATAACTGATGTGGACAGAGTTGGACCATGGCCTCTGCATGACGATGCCACCACACACTCTAGATACAGTCTAGTGGTAAATTGGAATGATACATGTTGCTATGATTTTGAAGAATTCTGAATGACACGATCACACAGGCATCTAGAGAGTAATTTGATGAACTCGCAACATAATGGCACCTAATCATAGATACCACTGAAGAATAATCCCCACGACATCTTTAGCTGAAAATAAGAAAATGACAAGTATGAAGATCATAAGTATACAGTTGCATAAAATACTGAAGGCGCTCTAGAGGATAGTGGAACGATGAACAATACCAGCAATGATCACTTTGTTGAGGATATGCGCATCAATGGTGGAATCCAGCTACTAGAAGCAGTAGTCTTGCTCCCATTCCCTTGACTATAATTTGTTTCTTCTGGGGGGAAGATAGGCTCTGGAACACTCTTTCTTGGGATGCCACCATGAGTGTATGAAGTAGTCGCAAGTTGTGATGAATTCTTCACAATCTGCATTATTTAAAACCGTTATTTATTAAGGTTCAAAAACTATATCCTAAATCTTACACTTACAGAATGGAAGTTCTTACTTCCTTGTTATTAAGCCTTTCAGAAGTTAAATTCTTGTCTTTGGATAAATTGGACTGCATGTGCACACCAGAAGTGGTAGTATTTCCCAGTCGGATGCGTTCTGTAATACCAGCTGTTGGATAGGGATGCGACCCACCTAAGAATAAACAAAAAAAGTAACCATTTACTAACAGAAGCTCAAATTTACAAATCTTATTGTGATGTCATTCAATCACTTGCAAATTTGAATGGTTTCCAAAGACGAACACAAGATGATCCAGTAAAATGAGCATCGCCACGTGATTAGCCTGACAGCTGGACAGTTTAATACAACCAATAAAGGGCATCAACAAAGTCTAACCTTGGGTGTTCTCCATATCCAACTGCACTGCTCGACTGCTACTCCCTCCTGGTACTTGCTGCAAGTTTCGGATACTGAACTTTGTTAGAAGCAATATCAACCCTGTCTCGAGGACGAATAGAACTTTATGATTGGGTACTTCTAAAGTTTCATTTGAAATTACAAGGCATAATGGTTTAGTACATCAAACAGATAAATTGTTTGGCCATCAAACTAATATTGATCACCAAAGTTGACTTCAAATTGCAAGATTGAAAACTTACTGATGATTGTGGCTGGCTCCTACTTTTTTGTGCTTGCTGATACTTCATGATGGTCCAGTCAAAAATGTAATCAAAGGTAAACCCTACATATAGGAAAAGCACAATCATTACAAAAGAGAATTTAAGTTTTATTCATTCATCACCTCTTTAAAACCTGATTGACATACAACCTAAAACCTTGAAAAGACTAGCGTTAAAAAACCTAAATCAGAGAAGAATCTTGCGTGATAAAAGTATCTCTCAATTTCATGGATGAATACCTTCACGAGTGAACAACTCCCGGAACAAACGCTTTAAGAATCCATAATCAGGGCGCTGATCAAATGTTAATGAGTGACAGTAATGCAAGTAAGAGGCAAACTCGACGGGGTGAGATTTGCATAAAACCTGCACATAAAGGGGGGAAATGTCATCAATCAGAATATGCCAAACCTTCAAGTATAATGATATTGGGGGATAGTGCATGACTTTCTAAGATACGACCTCAATAGGAGTAGCCAACTTCTTCTCGCATATTTTGTCATACTTTTGTTTCTTTGTGACTGCTTTCAGACCTTGCCAAGGCAGACTGAGACAACAAAGATTGGACAATCAATCTTTAGGAATAAAAAAAGGAGCCGTGAAAATTAACCAGACAAATAATTAAGTCACTTGCCTTCCTCTCAAAAAATACAAAAGCACATAACCCAAGGACTCTAGATCATCACGGCGACTTTGCTCTGTGAATTAAAAAGAAAAGAATGAGATTTATGCGATAAACCATCAAAGGTTGTGGGTATAGATTCGTAGAAATCTTCCTACTAACCAATGCCGAGATGTGTATTGCAACTTGCATAACGTGCAGTTCCAGTCAGGTTTTTGTTTTCCCTGCATCAGATTATCAAGGCATCATTTGCACTACTACAACTAATAAACACACTTTGCAACAGTATATGGAAGCTGCATCATACCAACTGAAGAAGGAAGGAATACCCGGCACTGAACCAACAAAGTTTGCAAAACAAGCTCACCTGTATGGAATATGACGATTAGTTGTGGGATCTCGATATCTTTTTGCAAGCCCAAAATCGATAATGTAGACCTGTTAGGTAAACAATGATATAGATATGTACTTATACCCTCAGTGATGATGTAATAAGTTGTGTATAAAGTCTGATCGAATTTGAAAACAAAAAAAGTAGTTACCTGATTAGCTTTGCGGCCAAGCCCCATAAGGAAGTTATCGGGTTTAATATCTCTATGTAAAAATCCTTTGGAGTGCACATATTCAATTCTTGTGATCTGAAAGGGCATATAGCAGAGTGAGTTATCAACTGCCAATGCTATCTTTCCCATGTAACTTCACTTATAAGAACCAATTTTTTTTAAATTATCTTATTGCATGTGGTTAAGTCAAGTGCAAACAGAAATGTGTTGTTTTATGCTCGAAGCCAAATAACCCCAAGCATACCATTTGTTCAGCCAGCATTAAAACAGTCTTCAAAGAAAACTTCCTGCCGCAGTACACAAAAAGATCCTCCAGACTTGGTCCCAGCAAGTCAATCACAAGAATGTTATCTTCTCCATCCACCCCAGACCATTTTATGCTGGGAATTCCACCTATGCAGAAAACCAATTTATTAGAAGTGGAAGAACTAATCCATTGGCAACAAAAATGTAAGCATAGTAACATACTTCCTCCTTGAATGAGATTATATATCTTGGCCTCATACAGTAATTGCGGATGCTTCGTTTTATTGTTTTCCTGCAAATTGAAGAAACAAAAATCAGTTCATTGCCTGAATGGTCACTAGAAGGCAACTTAAATTGCAGAATTTACATCATGTTTCGAATTCTTGAAGAATAGATAATCAACCGGAAATAGAATTTTCCTAAGTTGAACTATCTCAAAGGAGCTATCTTGGAAGGTCCATAGACAATATGAAAGGAAGGAGGAGTGGGAAATCAACTTACGATCTTCACTGCGACGATTTCGTAAGTATCGGTATGAGTAGCTGCACAACAAAACAGCAGAATTCAAAGGTCGGCATCATCTTCTTCATAGCAAAGAAAAAATTAACATGAAAGAGGACGAGCTGAACACAAGTAAATTAACCATAAATCTAAAACGCGGCGTGCTTGAGGATATTCTTGACATCGAATTCACAATCAAATTGAAGAAAAAAGATTGAATTGCTAACCAAGAAAAATTTCGCCGAACGATCCACTTCCGATCTTACGTCCGAGCTTAAACTTGCCACCAACGATCCGATCCATGCGCTTCAGTTAACAAATCGCGAAATCAACCTAATCTTCTTGTTTGTTTGATATGTGTTGCGTTCATCCAAGAACGTGAATTGTATGAACCAAAAACAGGCAGCTAGCTAGGGTTTCGAACAGGTTTAGGCCAGAATCGAAGAGAAAGTAGGGGAGGAATGAACGCTCGGGTTACGGCAGAGGGGAGAATCTATGGAATCCGTACCCCGAAGAGAGAGAGAGATTTGGAGTTTGACGAGTAATTTCCTGAAAATTTAGGGGTTTAAATTTTCTTTTTCTTATATTACATTTAATGGATATGGACGGAGGATGTGGATAAGGGCAGGTAGGAAAATGAAGGACCGTAGAAGGGCATTTTGGGGATTATATCAGTAGTAGTAGGTGCCTTTGTGGCCTTTGTTGACATTTTGACTTGGCATTTCATTTTATTTTTCATTTTCTTCTATTTACACCGTGGCTTTGGTAGAATTAATTTAGGGGTGCTTAATTTGCAAATTTGATTTTCATTTTCTAAATGATTAAATTCAATTATATTATATTTGAGATAATAACAATTATTATTAGGGATGGGTTTCACAAATGTCGATCTCGTCCCGAAATTTCATCAAAAATATATCACTCGTCCCAATAAAAAAATTTGAGAAAGGAGACAATTTAACTTCTTCGTTGTGCTAGGTTTGTTTCTGTCTTGGATACAACTAGTTTTTAATCTATATCTATTATACTTACTAAAACAGAGCACGGGTTGATGACGTGGCGCGCTGTGGACGCAGGATTTTTGAAATTGAGCTCCCACAATTAAAGCCAATAAATTTTTATTTTTTAAACTAATTTTTAAACCATAAAATCTTTTATTATTAAAATAATAATTTTATAGAAATCAAATCAATTTTTTAATAATAATAAAAAAATTAATCGAATTAGCTTTAACAATCAAATCACCTTAACAACCAAATCATTTTTTTAATAAATAAATATTTATAAAAATATATTAAAAGATAGTGCGATTTTGATTTCCCTTTTAATTATATTTTCAGTTAGGATTTTTATTCGACGGATTTTTTTCGAACGTTCCATCAGATTTTTCCATGTTTCGCTTAGAACTTTTATGTTTTACAAATTTGTCGAACAAAATTTATTTTTTTGAAACTACAACTTTACGTTATGTGCGAGTTTTAATTAAATTGATTTTGAATTGAATTTTATTTTCGAAATGTTCCATCAGATTTTAAGCGAACAATTATTTTTTGATAAAATCCATTAAAATTTACGTTGTTTTTTTTTTGAAAAATACCTATAAATATATAATAAATTTTTACATGATTCCATTGGATTTTTTTGATAGTTTTTTAAATAAAAAACTTCCATTTAATCAACAAAATTGATTTCCATTTTGACGGTAAATTGATTTCCATTGTTGTTATATCTTTTTATTATGGATTTTAATTAAATTGGTTTCGATTTCATTTCCATTTTAGTTATATTTTCTGTTAGGATTTTTATTCGAACGAATTTTTTTTCCGAACGTTCCATGTGATTTTTTTCATGGTTCCCTTAGAACTTTTTATGTTTTACAAATTTGTTGAAAAAAATTTATTTTTTTGGAACTAAAAATTTTACGTTATGGGCGAGTCTATATCTACTACTAGAACAGTATACATGACAGTTTACGTTGTGCGTTGTGAGAGTAGTATTTCGAAATTGAGCTCCCATAATTTTTTTTTGAAATTGTATAATTAACAATCGTTTTTCTATTGTTTCATCCCTTGATTTGATTTTTAACCGTAACCCCGTGCATCTGATCTATTTTCAAGTTATTAAAAAAAAAAATTGACGTGTACACCTTTTTTTATGTTAATTTTATTTATTTATTGATTTTCTTCCACCCATCAGCAAATAAGTTATTTTTAGATAATAGTTATCGGACTTTGAAGTTAATATTGAATTAAATTAAATTTTTTTAAAACATTTTAGCTTGTAGATATAGACCGCGTTATATTAATTAAATTTTTGTTTAATTATGTTAAGTTTCTTAGCTTGTAGATCACATAAATCTTTTGTAATTTTAATAATTAAAAATAAAATTAACTAATTAACTAATAGATTTATAGTCGAAAAATAATTAATTAAAATAAAAATTTTAATACACCAATAAGCATTATAATCCAAAAAAAACAAAATAGTTGTTAAATACAAAAAAATTGTAAAATTAAATTGTTACCCATTGACCAAGAAAAAATCCTCAAACTCATTACATAATCGGAAAAAAAACAAAAATGTTGTTATATATATATAATATTATTATTATTCTATTAAGTATGTCCATAGTATAATCTCATTTAGTAAATTTATCCTTAATAAAGTAATGTTGGTAAGTCGATTAGATTAGAGAAGTATACAAAACAAAAGCAGTAAAAAAACCAATTTCAGAATATTTTTCTCATTTTTTTCAAAACCCGCACAAGGTGCGGGTATTATACTAGTTACTTACTAAAACTAAGGACACTACCGCCACATGTCAATCAACGAGTAATGCCACATAGGATTTTTTGTAAAATATTTACTAAAATGCCATTTTAATTAATCTTTAAAGTAATTCGTAAACTTAGGGGTGTAATACGAGCCGAACGAGCCGAGCCTCGGCATGCTCAAGCTTGGCTCGTTTATAAACGAGCCGAGCCCGAGCCGAGCCTAAAATTTATACGAGCTTTAAAACGTGCTCAAGCTTGGCTCGTTTAGAAAGTGAACGAGCTCGAGCCGAGCTTTTGACGAGCCGAGCCCGAGCCGAGCCCGAGTAGCTCGGCTAAAATAATGCTCCTACAGTGTTATTTTAGCCGAACGAGCCGAGCTTTGACATGCTCAAGCTCGGCTTGTTTATAAACGAGCCGAGCCCGAGCCGAGCCTAAAAGTTATACGAGCTTTAAAATGTGCTCAAGCTTGGCTCGTTTAGAAAATGAACGAGCTCGAGCCGAGCTTTTGACGAGCCGAGCCCGAGCCGAGCCCGAGTAGCTTGTCTCATATTACAGCCCTACGTAAACTGTTATTATTATTAATTATTTTAATTATAATTTTATAAGGGATCCTAACCAACATAATTTATATTAAAAAAATTAAAGTAATTAAAATCTCTTTTTATTAAAATCCCTAAATGTTAGGGGGAAATTGATTCAAATTTCTAACAAATACAATTTATAAAAAAATATTTTCCTATTTTTTAATAGAATTTTATACGTAACATGATTTTTTGGTAAAATATTTACTAAATTGCCATTGTTATTAAGATTTATATTTTAATTAGTAAGGAAAATATCTCATATTAATCTTCTCCTAAAAGTCACCAAATCAGTTCCTATATCATTCGATCATATCTTTTTAACGTAAGACTTCTCACGTAATCTTCTCAGATAAATCTTTTCAAACAAGTTAATATATCTGAAAATTTCACTATATATATCAAACACTAAACTTCAAAATATTCAAGAAAGTCATATTCAGGCCGTTGATTAACACTCTTGCAAATCTCAAATTCCATGTTTTGTAATCTTATAAGGCTAGAGAGTGACAAAAGATTCAATCAACTCTTACAAATCTCAAATTCCATGTTTTGTAATCTTATAAGGCTAGAGAGTGACAAAAGATTCGAAGTAAGTTGTATGTGGGATATGTCATGTTGACCCATCATGATCAGTCTAAGCAGTTGCAAGGAAAACCATCAAAAGGTAATTCATACATAATACTTGAACTTTTATTAAAAGCTCAAATTGTGATATTAGTTTACTGCAATTTTAATTTACAGATGTTGAAGAAGTGCAAAAGAACTGGGCTTTACCTTACAGGTTAGAATTAACGCAAACCCTAATCACCCAATTACAATGTGCGCACAAATGCAATTATGTCTAAAAATGGCGACGAGAAGGTGAACGATGGTGCGATTCAATTCTATGAGTTCTTGAGAGGAATTGGGTTTGAAAGATATGGTGTTACTGTTTGAATTGTTTGCATATAGGATCATGGAGTGCATGCAATTTGTAATGGTGACTGCTCTCATGCTTAATTAGCGAGATAGTTAATTTATCTCTATCAAAGAGGAAGAGGACTTACGTAATGTTGTGTGTTCATCAGTGGCTTAATTAATGTCTATCATTCCCACCAAAAAAAATTAGTGTCTATCATTGTTGATAATTATTCATTTGTTACCTGCCCTCTAATCAGTTCTTTATCATACTACTCAGTAACTCAAATAACTCAAGTACTAAATATGAGATCTTTTTAGTCATTGATTGGACTGTAGAAGATCATGGAGTGCAGGCAATTTTTAATTTTAAGTTTTCAACTTTAAGTTATTCAATTTAAAATATTAATTAATTTACATAAATAATTTAACATATCAAAATTTTTAAAAATAAAGTTTGTACGTTATTTGTCAAAATTTGTATAAAAAAAAGTAAAAGTCAAAATTTTAATTTTGTACCTATTTCTTCAAATTTGAACCTACCCACATTTTTGGTGCATAATTTAACTTACACAATTTTAGTCCAATACTATTTAACTTTATATTTGATGCAAAAAAAAAAATTCATTTAATCTTTCGACAGTTCATTAATTCAAATCTTTTTTTAAAAATCAGCAGTTTAAATAAATTTTTTGCTAAAATTTAAAAGAAAAGAATAATATAATTAATGTAAAGTAGGTGTAATCGTTTAAAATCAGTCGTTAAATAAATTTTGTAGTTAATAATTCGATCTTATCTTTGATCGATTCTTATCTCTATCAATTAGAGATTTAAAAGGATTTTTTTTTTTGCCTTTTCTTCTTCTTTTTTAAGCCACTAAATTTTATTTTGTTTACTAAAAATTCATGAAAATTAAAAATTGCTCAACAAATGTACAAAACTTTCTATTCAACCATGAAAATCATATATACTTTAAGGGCATGTGCAACAGATTCTTCAAAAATACTTTAAAATGGAGAATTTTTTTCTATTTTCTCTAAAAAAATTTTTGTCTAAAACCCAATAGCTTCTTCAAAATAGGGAGTAATGAATTTATTTATTTATTTATTTATTTATTTATAGAAACTGTCAAAGTTTGTTATTGGGTTGAATTTGGAGAAGCTCCTTCTTGCTGCAAATATAGGGAACTGAAGACATATTTTTCCCAAATCCCCTATTTTAGAGTAACCATTGTTAAGATATATTAAATGTTGTTTTTTTACTATTTTTTAATAGAATTTGATACATAAATCAATATCTATAAAGCTGATGTGACACTCTCACGTTTTTTCTCGAATTAAATTTTTTACTAAATCACAAATTAAGCTAAAATTTTTTATTTTATTAAAATAATATTTAAAATATAAATGAAAAAAAAAAATCGTTCCAAAACTCATAGAAGTTTTGAAAAATCTGTATGATTTGCTAATTAGAAAAACCTTTTTTATTAAATCAAAAATATAAATGTTTTAAAAATTCATCAAAAAAATCAAATCAGTTTTAAAAATATATTTGTTTAATGAAAAATATATTTGTTAATTAATAAATTTTTTTCATTACATGAAAAATATATTTGTTAAAATTTAAATTCGTCAGAAAAAATCAATACTGGTTAAAAAAATATGTACGATTTGTTAATTAATAAATAAAAATGTAAAATATCATCCACAAATTTATTTCTAAATTAAAATAAAATTTTAAAATGTAAAATATAAGCCGAACGTCTTTTCAATGATTACATCAATAAAATCTTAACCAAAAATATCATTTATGGTGCCGTTTAACTCAAATTCATTTCGTAATAAATAAATCTAAATTTTAAAATATAAGTTGAATGCTTCAGTATAAAGATTCGGTAAATCAAATCTTAAGCGAATCAAACAAAACTTATCAGATAAACTTCTTATATAAATCTTCTCGAGCAATCAAACAAAACTTATCAGATAAACTTCTTATATAAATCTTTTCGAGCAAGCAATACACAATTTTGTCTTCAATTTTTCTATATATAAGAATCACCTAATTGCTCAGTATTCATCTATCTCGCACGTTTTTACCAATCTGAAAAATCATAATCATTTTGTCATTGATCGAAGGTAATTCTTTCAGTTTTAGATTTCATCTTCTTTATTGATAATATTCATTTGTTTCGGAATGATCTATCGATAGGTGCCAATATCTCATAAGCCGTAGATGAGTGTGAATTGGAGATCGGGTAGAGGGCAAAGTTTCTCATATCGACTCGAATCACCCATTAAACCTTTGGATTATCTCACAATTTATCTTTTTTAATAATTAATGAGCTTGATAAAATGGTTAGATATTTTGCACAGTGCGAGTATTTTAATGAAAATTATTTTTTCTTTGTAGGTGGGAGGAATTCGGTGACATCGTAGTCCTCCCGGGATCTTCCTTTAAAAATTTCGTGGAACTCAATATGTAGTATAATTTGGCTTGTTGTTGCTAAATGTCCAATTTAACATATGCATGTCACGAAAAAAGTTTATATTAATTGTTGATTAAGTATGATGTAATTATAATATATATTTTATTTATTGAAAAACAAATAAAATCAAACAGGTAACGAAAAATTTTCTTTTTAATAATTGATTAATGAAATTTCAATTATGAGATATATTATTATTTATTAAAAATAAATAAAACAAAACCCGTGCTTGGCACGGGCACTAAACTAGTATGTATATAAATCATACACTTCTAGGATTTAGTTTGAATATATTAATTAGTTTTCATATTCATACATAGAATAAACTTAATATATATATTAATATAAAACATTCGCATAAGTTTTGCTAATTAAAACATTCAAAACTGCATTTATTATATACTTACTATTGTAAAAAAAATAATTTAAAACTAATTCCCTAAAATATCTCAGTTACCATCCAATTTGTTTGAAAAAAATTTAGAATTTTAATTTATTTATATATAATTAGTATTTATTTACAATAAGTAGGAATGTTATTTAAATTAGTACAAAATAAATGCGCAAATTATACTTACGGTCCAGAATTTTAACTGAAAATATTTTCGAAAATAATCTTTTTGTTTTTGTATGTAACTAATTTCATATTTTATTTGTTATTTCTACCTAAATTATTTTCTTTCCTTTTCTTAGATATTTATTAACAATATCTATATTTATTTTTTTTATACCTAAATGAATTTCTTTTGTTGATTTTACCGTAGTTTTTCTCATTTCGATTTTACATTTGTTTTAATTAATCTCTTATAGAAGTTTTACTTAAAAACTTTCAATAGAAGTTTTATTTGTAATATCCGGAAAATTTTATTCCGCATAATACCGGGTTAAACCGGATTCCGATCCGCTAACCTTTCTTCATCTTAAATAATATTACACAATATTAAGTTCTATCATTTTATGTGACCTTCATTCACATAAAATGATAAATAATATAACCCAAATAGTAATTCCGTACAATTTAAAAACCGAAGAGCGGTTCCGTGCGAGTAAAAACTCACTTATCAGCCCATCATATAGCGGAATGAGCATACCCATCGAAGTAGGCCCATTATACCTAATCAGCCGGCCCAAGTCTCTACCTTTACCCTAATCATCCCCTTAATTAAGTTTTAACCTATTTTAATTAATTCTAACCTAATTAGCAACACCAACAGTCGGCCGTATCATCCCCTTCCTCTCTTTGCACGATCGACATCCATAGTTGCAGCAATCTTCTCTGCGCCGGATCTCGCTGCGTCTGCATCAGCCAGCAAGGCGAGGCTGCCAGCGCCGATCCCTCACGTTAGCCCTAGACCGCCGCCGTCATCGTTGCAACAAGTGAGGTGGTGTTGTCCCCTTTCCCTCTCCTTCCCCTCTAACGTTATTGTACTTAAATAACCGTCTAGCCTTGCAGCACCACATAAGACGGATCCCTGCTTCCATCACAAGAGACGTCCCTCACGCTAGACTCCCCCTCGCCTCGTCAGGAAGCTGTAAATGAACTTGATCGAATCAGACCGGACTGGTGAGTCCTCTGCACTGCAATCTGCTGTTCTTTGTACTGCTTTAATACTTACAACAGCATAAGGGTAACAATTGTAGGATGGTGAGAGGGGCTGAGTGGGAGTTGGATTAGGAGTAGAGTAGCTTGTTCCTTTTGGTATCATGGTGAAGAGATAGAGAGTAGTTGTTGAGTTGTGCTAACATAAATGGTAGAAACAAGGACTGCTGTAAAGGATTTATTTTAGTTATTCCTTTCAGTTTTGAAGTGGAAGATTACCTACTGTTGTGAATCAATGTTAAAACGATTGGTTGAGGATTCACCGTTGAATTTTTAATAGATCATATATAGATATACATAGTTTACCGTGTTAAAATTTGGGAACAAATGAACGGTCGGATTAAAAGTTATAAGGTCCCAAAGTAGAGTAGTTGAGCTGTTGCAGTCTCAGTTTTCTATATTGGCGAGTAGCCAACTTTATGACCAGATTTAGGTATGCTAAACTCATTCTTTTTTGCTGAAATTTTTATAGGTTATAGATGAGATATTGTAGTATAACATACTAAAATTTCAGAGGAATCCATGTTATGGTTGGAGAGATATGGGGTTTCAAAGTTCAGTTTTATAAATGTGCTGAGTTGAGAAAAACAGCATGGGATGCTGTTTTGTGAGATAGTTTAGAATAGGCTTTTGATCTCTGTTAGGCTTGAATTTTTGATATCATATAGTTGACATCTTGTTGTAGATCATATTAAAATTTGGGAAGAATCGAAGTTACGGTTTGAGAGTTATTGTGTTTCAAAGTTGACGTTTTTATATATGTGCTGAGTGTTGGGGAAAACAGCAAGTGATGCTGTTTTGTGAGATGATTTTGAATAAGCTCTTGATATCCGTTGGACTTGAATTTTGGATATGATATAGTTTACATATTGTTGTAGAACATATTAAAATTTGAGAGGCATCCAGCGAGTGGTTTGGGATTTACGATTTTTCCAAGATTGAGTCGTAAGCAGTTTTTCTGTTGTGCTGAAATTCGGTTTTGGGAGATAGTTTTAAATAGGATTTTGATCTCCTTTGCAGCTAAATTTTGGATATATTATAGATAAGATTTTATAGTAGAACATATCAAAATTTGGGATAAATCCAGTGAGTGGTTTAGGAGTTATGATTTTTCAAAGTCTACTCAGATTTTTGGCTAAGTATAAAATTTGTAAAGGGAGTAGTCAACTTTAGGAATTTTTTATAAAACTGTTGAATGAACAGTTTGGAGAAATTCTTTCTCCTAAAGTTAGATAGGACATCATAGATAATCTAGGGATTTAAGTCGGAATTTTTATAAGCGGTTACGAATTTTATATTTGGAATCGAAGTTAGACCTTTACGATTTCCCGGAAAATAGAAACATAGGAAAAATGTTAGCTTGGAACCAAACGAAGCTTTGGGAGTTAGAATATGATTTTAGAATCTCAAATAGGAGTTTAGACATGAATTTTAGAATTTTCGGGAATTTCGGGACCAAGGGTAAAATGGTCATTTTACCCTAAATTAATATTGCAACTAGTTATGTCTTAATACATTATTCTATTTTAGAAGTCTTAGACTTCTAACTACGTGAGAGTGTGCTAATGCACTTATCGCCTTTGGCAGGCAACTGAGTTGCTACAGTTTACAGAACGAGTGGTGTACAAAGAGTCGAGCTTTATATCAGGTAAGTCCTTTGGGCTTACTTAGCTGACTGCTAAATATGAGTATAAATGATGATGGTGGTGTGTGATTGAAATGTTAGAGAGATAGGTTGTGATATATAATTACCGACCTATATTTTGGCATAAGAGTAACGGGCGGTGGCATTCTGCTCAGTAGCTCGCGGGGCGCTGGGGGTTTCTTTCGGGACTAGTCCATACGTGGTTTGTAGTGATGCTACCAGTGGAAGTCAGCTAGACCTACACCAGTTGGATAAGGAACGGAGGCGAGAACTAATAATAATTCTCGTGCCACAACTTAAATTGAATAATGTGAATCACTTAAATAATAGATAATAAACGGTTGAGTGCCAGCATGATGTTTGTTTATTTTGTTTCTGCTTGTGTTTGTGTTGTTATCATTTTTGCTTATATTTGGATAGTTAGCTAACGGTTTATCCGTGTTGTAGATCTGTAGAGATAGACAGTTGCAGAGAGATCCGGAACGGATGGTCAGCCGGGTCCACGTACTCATTAGATGGGGACGGGGGAGTCTTCCATACGTCATGCATGCTATGTATCTTTATATATGTTTGTAAGGCTGTCACATGTGTACGTTTATATCATTAAAAATATTATGTTTTAGAAATTGTTTTAAATACATTTGTGCCTTGTTGTAAGATCCAAGTAATGTTGTTGTTAAACCAAGGTCGGGACCCATTGTGAGGTCCTAACCAGTAGCTCCCCGAGTTCCGAGAATTTGGGGTATTACAACATGGTATCAAAGCTCTGGGTTGGCAACAATGGCACTTGAAATCTTCTGAAAGACCGAATGTATAAAATAACTAGAACCCGAAAGGGGTCTAAGATTTTCAAAACGGATTTCTGTTTTTACACACGTGCATAGTCGGGTTGTTGGGTTAGTAGTACGTCGGACCACCATCGTTCTCCGTGGATCTCTGCAGCTTGGAACGATAGGTGAGTTAGTATATAGACTTATATCGATAGGTTTTGGTGTAAATTATATATCGGTGTGTGTGTAGTATGCTAGTATCCTAAAGGATATCTTGTATTCTTTAGTTGTGATATCATGAAGCGATTAGCGCCTCATGATAAATCGGTAACGAGTTTGAAGAGTTTTCCACACGAGATAAGGGATTCAGACCAAGATTTAGTATGATACTCTGATGGACGTCCTGGTGACTTATAAATCATCCGAAGGACGGGTGGGCAAAGCAGTAAAGATGTTTTGAAAAATTTTACCGCCAGTACAACCGGATGAGAAAGAAGTTCCCGAGTCAGCTTAGATAGAAGAAATTGAGAATCATGCAAGGGGCTTTGTCGTATGAAGTCGAGAGATGAATTAGAAGAACCATGCAAGAGACGACGAGAGCGTAGAATGGAGATAAAAATGGAGAAACAAGAATCATATAGAACGGAGTACAACCAAGAATTTCGGTGTAAAGGACGTGACTATCAAGATGGACGCCGCCATAAGCAAGCATGGACATGAGAGTACAAAGAAGATAGAGTGTCGACCCAGTTGTGAGAAGTTAAAAGGTACAAAGATAAAGAGTGAGTTTGATGACGAGAAATAAATCCTGTAACCATGGAAGCATGTGGAGTCGTTCAAGGATATGAGAGTTTTGAATGAAAGTCCGACATAAGTATCCAAGAAACTAGAAGTCTAAAATTGAGACAACGAATTTTTATAAAGGCGACATGATCAAGACAAAACTAAACAAGGGGAAGAATGTGGAAAAGTGATTTGGTGGACTCAAGGGTCCGCAATAATTTCTCATTTACAAAGAGATTTAAGTTACCAACACTAACGGTTCATACCAGAGAACCGCAAACAGATGATGACTAAAGTAAGGAGAATCGCGAAGACACGCTTACAAGCTAATGTGGAAGACTTGATGAACTCTTTGGCGACAGATGAATGCTAGGAGTAGACTCAGAAGAGTATAGTGACCTCATAAGAGAACAAGAAAAGTGCAGACTGTGGAAGAAACTAAAAGAGTATTAACAAAGAAACTAGAGGAGATAGATTTTGACCAAGTCTATCAAACTTCAAAAGAGATAGAAGAACAATAAGTCTGTGATCTTATGGAAGGTCAACTACATACCAGTCAGTAATAATTGAGACATAACACGTGCGGGTCAACCAGTGGTACTGGTTATCAGATAAGGAGGATAACTATAGAATGATGAAAGAATTTTATAGACGTCTAGAGGACCCTTCAAGAGATCAACAACGACAAATGTGAAGCTAAATCGATCCGCGTGCTAGCACCTTAATAATAACATGGAGTGAGTTCGAGCAAGGATCCCTAATTAAGAACTTAAGAAGAAAGACTAGACGGTCAGAAAGGACCTCCTTTATGTCATTGAAGACCAAGGGAAGCGTGTGAAGAATTTACTGCCTACTGGCTAGGAAAAGGGTGCATATCACAGTTAGTACAGATGGATTATAAAAGAAGAACTAGAGGAGTAAGGAGTATATGATTTTGATAAGGTTCTATGTCAATCAAGACAGAGTGTGTGTAGCATTCCCAACTAGATAAACCGCAAGTGGAAGGAAGTTAAGGTCATGAGAGTTCTGTAGACTTGATTACAAGCTATATTGGAAGACCTAGAAAAGACCATTGATGTCAGATGGACGACACATTTAGACTCGAGAAATGGAGTTAGTTCACGGGGGAACTGGAAGTTTGTAATGTAGAATGAGCTAAAGGAGTATAAATTGATGAACTCGAGTAAGTAGTGCCCGCCAGGAAATTCAACGGCAAAAGAGGTATGAGAAAAGTAAGTCCCGGAAATGGAGATAAGTCAACTATTGACTGACCGACATCAACTGAGGACGTGCAAGAGTTGTTTGGGGGATTGACGAACTATGTACAGTTAAGCAGAGATATCTGTGATTGAGGATTATTGAATTAACTATACCGATGCTTTGGAGGAGTTCCTCAAGTAGACAACGAAAATCTACTTAGACAACTAAAGGTATAGAGAGAATCGTGTTAGAGGTTACTTCTCGGTTGGTTAAGATCAAACTTCAGTCGAGTCAGGAAATTTGGATCCGTGTTAGAAGAATTCCAAAAGTAAACGGAAGAGGTCGTCTTCCAACCGTTATCTTAGTCCCTTAAGGCAAGTAAGGAAGGCACTTGGTATTTCACCCGGATAGGACTTATGGTGTAATAGAGAGGGAGAATTCTAGAGTCAATCATTGTGGACACATAGAAAATGTTCTTATAATTATCAAAGTAGCGCAGCAAAAGCGTGATGAGTCCTAACCCACAGAACAAGAAACTCTGGAGTACTGAAAATGACGTGTCGAGTTTAAGACGATGATAATTTGCGAAATGCGTTTCGTTTAGAAGGAAAGTGAAATAGGCTACGTGGAGTGACAAGAATTTCGTCGAGGAACTGTATCACCAACTAGATAGACGAGAAAGTATGTGCACGTAGAAGTATAGAAAGAGAGTGGTACCCCATTATAGATCCAAGTGAAGCATGCCGAGCTAGTCACATGTTGGAAGACCAGTAAATTTGGAATTTAATACCTAGCATGGTACTTTAGAACGAGGTTCTTGATAAAATGAGAAAGGAAGTAACGAAGTAATAAAGGTGTTGTGTAGGGCCTGCACTAACAAGCTCAAGGTGAGTAACTATCAAGTTGAATCGAAAGACAGATAAGAAAAGGAAGCTACGGGAGTGTACTTACAGACCAGTACTCGTACATATGGAAAACATAATCTCAAGAATGGAGTATAAGAAGAATTTTATCTCGGAACGGAGTCGAGTTGCGTTTTGAGTAAGAGGAATATTATAGGACACAGTGCAATGTTAACAACTATTGAGTAGAGTGAGCAAATAACGGCGACGTGAGATCACCGGGTATCTAATATCGTCATCCCGGATATATTTTATGTCACTCAAGACCTTGGAAAATACGTGAGAAGCCTAAGGTTGAGCTAACAATATATTAGAGATCCATAAATAGTATAATAATACTAAGTGAATACAGATGATGACCACTAGATTGTGTCTCCACTACTAGACCGGAAAAGGGTAAAGGGAGGATTCCTTACCTGAGGAATAAGATGACTGAGTCATATTAAAAGACGAGTGAGCCGTGATACAAAGAGCATTAGGCACTTGGTGAAGTGCTGGCGGAGGTCCAAGACCTTTGGCCTGAGTGTGTAGTCAAGTAAACATAACGAAGGGAAGAAAGTTGACTAGGTTATTTTCTGTACGGTCATCAAAGGACCTGGAGGTGAGTTGCAAAATGTGACCACTTGAGGCTGTAAAGTGGTTTATAAGTGATTGATGGACTAGTAATCCTCACCCTATTGGAGAGTGTAACCCTAGTTTCTATAGATTCAGTTAGAGGTATACTTACCAGACAAAAGTTAGGACATCGGCTTAGAGAATCGGGCAATGAAACCGGATGATACCGGTGAGATATCTAGTTACCACACTAGAACGTGGTAGTAGGCACTTGTGAGGTCTGTACATGAAAAGATTTTAGAGTTAGTGGTTTTATAAAAAGCCAACGAGGCTACCAAGAATACTATGGATAGTATGAGACATAACCTTTCAGAGACCTTTGAGGAGATAGTTGTAATCTAGGGAACGACGAGTTAGGGCTTGACCCTATATCTGTGTTATGTTGTCTGACTGCTTGTTTATTTCATGCTTGAGTGCTTAGTCAGGATGTGTGTTATTGATGACCTTGATATGCGGGATACTTATATGTGGAAACAATGACTCTTGTGCGGTAACAAGTAGATACACTAGATTCGTACCTTGAGGGCTGACCTTATGACTGACGTATTTTAAGTTTCGGGACGAAACTTATTTTAAGGGGGCACTGATGTAATATCCGGAAAATTTTATTCCGCATAATACCGGGTTAAACCGGATTCCGATCCGCTAACCTTTCTTCATCTTAAATAATATTACACAATATTAAGTTCTATCATTTTATGTGACCTTCATTCACATAAAATGATAAATAATATAACCCAAATAGTAATTCCGTACAATTTAAAAACCGAAGAGCGGTTCCGTGCGAGTAAAAACTCACTTATCAGCCCATCATATAGCGGAATGAGCATACCCATCGAAGTAGGCCCATTATACCTAATCAGCCGGCCCAAGTCTCTACCTTTACCCTAATCATCCCCTTAATTAAGTTTTAACCTATTTTAATTAATTCTAACCTAATTAGCAACACCAACAGTCGGCCGTATCATCCCCTTCCTCTCTTTGCACGATCGACATCCATAGTTGCAGCAATCTTCTCTGCGCCGGATCTCGCTGCGTCTGCATCAGCCAGCAAGGCGAGGCTGCCAGCGCCGATCCCTCACGTTAGCCCTAGACCGCCGCCGTCATCGTTGCAACAAGTGAGGTGGTGCTGTCCCCTTTCCCTCTCCTTCCCCTCTAACGTTATTGTACTTAAATAACCGTCTAGCCTTGCAGCACCACATAAGACGGATCCCTGCTTCCATCACAAGAGACGTCCCTCACGCTAGACTCCCCCTCGCCTCGTCAGGAAGCTGTAAATGAACTTGATCGAATCAGACCGGACTGGTGAGTCCTCTGCACTGCAATCTGCTGTTCTTTGTACTGCTTTAATACTTACAACAGCATAAGGGTAACAATTGTAGGATGGTGAGAGGGGCTGAGTGGGAGTTGGATTAGGAGTAGAGTAGCTTGTTCCTTTTGGTATCATGGTGAAGAGATAGAGAGTAGTTGTTGAGTTGTGCTAACATAAATGGTAGAAACAAGGACTGCTGTAAAGGATTTATTTTAGTTGTTCCTTTCAGTTTTGAAGTGGAAGATTACCTACTGTTGTGAATCAATGTTAAAACGATTGGTTGAGGATCCACCGTTGAATTTTTAATAGATCATATATAGATATACATAGTTTACCGTGTTAAAATTTGGGAACAAATGAACGGTCGGATTAAAAGTTATAAGGTCCCAAAGTAGAGTAGTTGAGTTGTTGCAGTCTCAGTTTTCTATATTGGCGAGCAGCCAAATTTATGACCAGATTTAGGTATGCTAAACTCATTCTTTTTTGCTGAAATTTTTATAGGTTATAGATGAGATATTTTAGTATAACATACTAAAATTTCAGAGGAATCCATGTTATGGTTGGAGAGATATGGGGTTTCAAAGTTCAGTTTTATAAATGTGCTGAGTTGAGAAAAACAACATGGGATGCTGTTTTGTGAGATAGTTTAGAATA
This sequence comes from Fagopyrum homotropicum, assembly GCA_033239125.1. Lineage (NCBI taxonomy): Eukaryota > Viridiplantae > Streptophyta > Magnoliopsida > Caryophyllales > Polygonaceae > Fagopyrum > Fagopyrum homotropicum. The sequence goes on along the minus strand of BSWB01000007.1, from coordinate 7,690,541 downwards.
GGCTTTTGATCTCTGTTAGGCTTGAATTTTTGATATCATATAGTTGACATCTTGTTGTAGATCATATTAAAATTTGGGAAGAATCGAAGTTACGGTTTGAGAGTTATTGTGTTTCAAAGTTGACGTTTTTATATATGTGCTGAGTGTTGGGGAAAACAGCAAGTGATGCTGTTTTGTGAGATGATTTTGAATAAGCTCTTGATATCCGTTGGACTTGAATTTTGGATATGATATAGTTTACATATTGTTGTAGAACATATTAAAATTTGAGAGGCATCCAGCGAGTGGTTTGGGATTTACGATTTTTCCAAGATTGAGTCGTAAGCAGTTTTTCTGTTGTGCTGAAATTCGGTTTTGGGAGATAGTTTTAAATAGGATTTTGATCTCCTTTGCAGCTAAATTTTGGATATATTATAGATAAGATTTTATAGTAGAACATATCAAAATTTGGGATAAATCCAGTGAGTGGTTTAGGAGTTATGATTTTTCAAAGTCTACTCAGATTTTTGGCTAAGTATAAAATTTGTAAAGGGAGTAGTCAACTTTAGGAATTTTTTATAAAACTGTTGAATGAACAGTTTGGAGAAATTCTTTCTCCTAAAGTTAGATAGGACATCATAGATAATCTAGGGATTTAAGTCGGAATTTTTATAAGCGGTTACGAATTTTATATTTGGAATCGAAGTTAGACCTTTACGATTTCCCGGAAAATAGAAACATAGGAAAAATGTTAGCTTGGAACCAAATGAAGCTTTGGGAGTTAGAATATGATTTTAGAATCTCAAATAGGAGTTTAGACATGAATTTTAGAATTTTCGGGAATTTCGGGACCAAGGGTAAAATGGTCATTTTACCCTAAATTAATACTGCAACTAGTTATGTCTTAATACATTATTCTATTTTAGAAGTCTTAGACTTCTAACTACGTGAGAGTGTGCTAATGCACTTATCGCCTTTGGCAGGCAACTGAGTTGCTACAGTTTACAGAACGAGTGGTGTACAAAGAGTCGAGCTTTATATCAGGTAAGTCCTTTGGGCTTACTTAGCTGACTGCTAAATATGAGTATAAATGATGATGGTGGTGTGTGATTGAAATGTTAGAGAGATAGGTTGTGATATATAATTACCGACCTATATTTTGGCCTAAGAGTAACGGGCGGTGGCATTCTGCTCAGTAGCTCGCGGGGCGCTGGGGGTTTCTTTCGGGACTAGTCCATACGTGGTTTGTAGTGATGCTACCAGTGGAAGTCAGCTAGACCTACACCAGTTGGATAAGGAACGGAGGCGAGAACTAATAATAATTCTCGTGCCACAACTTAAATTGAATAATGTGAATCACTTAAATAATAGATAATAAACGATTGAGTGCCAGCATGATGTTTGTTTATTTTGTTTCTGCTTGTGTTTGTGTTGTTATCATTTTTGCTTATATTTGGATAGTTAGCTAACGGTTTATCCGTGTTGTAGATCTGTAGAGATAGACAGTTGCAGAGAGATCCGGAACGGATGGTCAGCCGGGTCCACGTACTCATTAGATGGGGACGGGGGAGTCTTCCATACGTCATGCATGCTATGTATCTTTATATATGTTTGTAAGGCTGTCACATGTGTACGTTTATATCATTAAAAATATTATGTTTTAGAAATTGTTTTAAATACATTTGTGCCTTGTTGTAAGATCCAAGTAATGTTGTTGTTAAACCAAGGTCGGGACCCATTGTGAGGTCCTAACCAGTAGCTCCCCGAGTTCCGAGAATTTGGGGTGTTACATTATTCAACTTTAACTTACTTTTTTTAAAAAAAATTTATAGTTAGATCTAAATAAAGATTCCTCTCTCACAAGTTCTTCATATCACCATTTTATTTGAGTATTTTTCATCGCTTATTGTTAGTAGTTGTAAGCATTAATCGACATTTTTCAAAAGTTTGATTTATTTTTGTATTAATTGTAGGTCTTCGCGGGAGTTATCCGATCGATATGTTGTGCTCGCCCTTCTTGGTTGAAGTCAACTCCGACGACATAGCAGAAGAAGAAGTTTCAATGATAATGAAGACAACATGAACTACACAACAATAGTCATTATTATCCGGATACAAATATATGTCAAATTATTCGTCCATAAAAAGCGCTGCAATAGTAGATCCAAGATGGAGTTCAGCTCACGTGCCTTCGTGAATTGCAAATAACTTTTACCAAAATCACACCCTTCATTTACATAATTTAGGGACGATGGTTGTTAGTTTTCTTTAATACATATACATGATCTTCACCTACCTCTTATTTTTTTTGGTTGGATTGGTTTGATACTAAGGGAATCTCAAGTGATCCAACATCTAGCATTTTCAATCTCCAGCACTAATTTTGAGTGCACGTTTCAAATACGTACAATTTAGGTCAATGTAGATATTTATCTCTATATTTATATTTTTTTAAAATATATTAAATCAAAAAAATTGATTGACAACAAATATATAGCATATATTTTTAGTTACGGGTTAAAATGATAATTTTCTTAATTAATATTTTTCAATTAACAAAAAAATTTACTTTTCAATGAATTTTAAGCATATATGTTAAAGAAATTCGAATAAATATATTTATAATATAACTAATTTTTATAAGAGTTGAATTTTAATATCTAAAAAATTATTTTAAAAAAATATATTTTGTTTTAAAAGTTAGTTGATAATTATCTTCATCGTTTAAAAAAAGTTAAGTTTTTCAAAAGTTATTATTTTTCTTGAATTACGTAAGAGAATATTGTTTGCCATAAATATTTGCCAATCATTCTAACCGAAAACGAAAATGATTAAGTTTTGGGAAAAAACAATTTACACTAAAGTTTTCTTCATAACTAAAAATAGTTATTTAGAAAGATATAAAAAAAAATCTACCAAAATTTTCAAAAACAAATATCAATCTTCTAAATGGAGATTTTTTTTTTTGACCAAAATTTATGATGATCAGATAATTAAAAAAAGTTAATAAACAAATCATTTTCGAAAAACAAAATCTACTAAATACTGTTAAGTCAAAAACAAAATTATCAAAAAAAACTTTGTGATACCGTATCGATCTTTGTTGTTTGATTGAGCTTCTTGAATGCTAATATCATGTTTTCTTATGTTAAATTTATATTCGTCCATTGTGAATCTTATCTTATATCTATTAAAACAGAAGACTCTATTGCCACGTGTCAACGCTACGTTTCTCGAAGTCCAAAAAATTAATTTAAAAATTGAATTCTAAATGTTAATTTAAATTGATAAGTGATTTCTAAATTTTTATAAAAAAGTTAAACTTAAACAAATTTTATTTCAGTTATAACGACTAAAAGTGGAATTTAAATATATATTTTTAAATTGAAGATCTCAAAAATGATTTAGTTTCAATAAATATTTTTAAATAATGAAGTAATTTAAAAACTTAGTTTAGTAAGTGATTAGATTTCGTCTCAATTATGAGGATTAAAATTGCAGATTTAAAAATACAATTTAAATATATTTTTCTAAAATTGAAGATTTAAAAAAATTTTGTTTCAATAAATATTTGAATAATGTAGTATTTAAAATTTTTAGTTTTTTTCTACGTGATTAAAGTTGTATCAAGAAAGCTACAAATTTGTTTTTATTTGAAAGTTAAGGTAGTTTTATTCAAAAAAAATTATTTTGTTACATATATCTTTACATTTTCTTTTATGAGATTTTAGGATAAGTTATGATAGCAAGTCATTTCTCTTACGAGATTTTAGGAGAACTTAAAATTTTAAAAATACAAATTTTTTTGAATCTTTATTTTGATTAGTAAGACCCTAATGGTACTAACATATATTATAAAGCACTCAACCATGTAAGTTATGATAACAAATTATCTGTTTTATTTGATCAATAACTTATTCGTTAGTACTTATTTTATTTTATTATAACTACTATCAATCAATTTAAAACTGCAAAAATAAATAAAAAAAGTTAAAATAGTTTTTTGCATTTTAAAATATAAAAACAATCTTATACATATTAAAGAAGAGATATTTACTAAGTTCGATCTCTAATTTAAAAAGCTCCAATAACTTTTTGAAAAAAATAAATGAGAATTGAAATAGGAAATGTAATTCTATTCACCATCATTTTATCTTCAAAAATATATATTAATTCATAAATATTAACAACTTATTAAATTCAATCCCGCACAAAGTGCGGGTAATATACTAGTTTAAAATAAATCATAACTATTAGCTTGTTTAAAACACTAATATGATTTTTAGCCCTAAAAAGTAAGGTCATAATTCAAATCCTCAAATATGCTCGCCGTATTATTCATTGCTTGAGTTATCAAAATACTAAAATAAGGTTACAATGACGACATCATGGTTATTCGCTCTTAGAATTTTTTTTCTTTTTGAGTCTTCATAATCGAACTAGGAGTACGGTGGTTTCAACATTCTTCGTTGTACATGCTTGGAAATATCAAATGTTCACCTCCATCCAAAAAGTTAAAGCCCATGTGGATTGTATTACTAAGACCCTCCACAATGGAGGGTCAGGGCTCCTAAGCCCCCTCCATGTCATCAAATTGGTGACATGGAGGAGAGAGGGCCTTTGGAGCCCCGGGAGTCGACGCCAAAATAGGCGTCGATTCCTATCTCAGTTTTTTCTTTGTTTTTAATAATGACACGACGTCGTTTTGGATTAAAGAGGGGATCTGACGTGCCAAATGACGCGCTCTTATTGACCAAAATCTGGCAATTGACAGCGCGCCACGTGTCAGGGGTTTTTAATTAATTTAAAAACCCCTTTTTCCGTATAAATATTAACTAAAAAATATATTTTTAAATAGGTTTTAAATTTATCTACATGAATACACACATTTTGCATATGTTTCGATAAAAAAAAAACACCATTTAAAATAGATCTTAGACATAAAATGATTGAGACATTAACTTACAAATAAAATTCCGATTTCATAAAAACAAAAACTAGTTATACATTAACTTCAACATACACTTAACCATAACATAAGATTGAAATAAAACATAAATGATAAATCTAAACATGCAATACCAACTCTAAAGGGACCTCAAACTTAAACATAAACTCAAATACTAAGTTCTTTGATCAAATCACCCATCAACTTCTCTTGCTCGGGCGTCCGGGAATCTTTCAACTATATCAAACTTTGAAGAACAGTTAACTTCCTTTTGTTCTCCAACTCTTTGACCTTCCTCTCTTGGATTTCCATTTGTTTGTCCTTCCTAGCTTCGGCAATAGCATGTATCTTCAAAGTTTCCTTCTTGAGTGTCAATTCTTGGAGGCGGACCTCAAGCTCTCGACTCTTCAAATTGTCCAAATTTTTAAGTGATTCTAAATAATCAGAGGATTCTGTTGTACTTGTCTGTCTCTTTCTCGCCCTCTTCGAACTAGTTCGTCCTAAAGGACAAACAAATGAGCTATCTGGGGTTCCGCCTACATTGATGGAGTTCCAATATTGAGGCTTGATGTGTATGCTCCAGAATCATTTATCTTTGCCCTCTTAGAGCTTTCCCCTTGTTTTGATGATGTTGTTTGAATGCTACTTTTCCACTTTGGAAGACTTTTAAGCATGCGCCAAATGTTCTCATGATTGAACTTTGATTTATATTGATCTTGATACAAAGCATAAGCCCTTGCAAGGATATCGTCACGGCATTCTCCACTTATTCTCCCCCTTTCCGATGTAGCATATACACCTGTAAATTTAGAAGTAAGTGCATTAAGCTTTTGGAAGCGGTTCTTACATTGTTTCCATGAGCGAGATGCTAAATCTCCCCTTCTTTCGTTGTAATATTGAGAAACTCAATTCGAAAAGGTGTTGCTGCATTGATTGGTTCCTTGGATAACATCTTTGGTCGTATTCATCGATCCACTAATGAGAAAAGTGTCTTCGACTCCCCCCAACGCAACCTTCTAGCAACTTCTTCGGTTGTCACTTGAACTTCTTCTTCATCGTCATTGTCTAGATCACCTGTCGATTCATGAGTCCCAAAAGCCAGTATGGTAATAGGTGGAGACGTTGGAATCAAGCCTTCGGTTGGGTTTTGAGTTTGGGGGTATTGCATATAACTCATGAATTGTGAGTTTTGAGTTTGGGGGTATTGCATATAACTCATGAATTGTGGGTTTTGTGTTTAGGGGTAATGCGGATAATTCATGAATTATGGGTTTTGAGTTTGAGGGTACTACGGATAATTCATGTATGGTGGATTTTGAGTTTGATTCGGTTCTTGTATTCCTAAACCTTGACTAAAGTTTGACTAGAAAAACAAAGGGTTTGGAATGAGATTTCCGTTTTCATCTATTGTAAGTGAATAATAGAGAAAGAAAGAAGTTGTGTTAGTTGAATGAGGGGAGGATAGAAGATGAAGTGTTTGTTTGTTGGTCTTTTGCTCTTTAAACCCTTTTATAGAAGATATAAACGAGTTATATGTCTCATTTACACAATAACCGAGCCATGAATTGACAACTCAATCACAGGTCTGAAAAACACAATGATCGAGTGTGAAATGACAACTCAATCACGGATTTGTTATACACAATAAATGACATCTGATATTGATTTGAATTTCGAATCTGAAAAACACAATAATCGAGTTTGAAATGTCAACTCAGTCAGGGATTTATTATACACAATAAATGACATCTGACAATGATTTGAATTTCGAATCTGAAAAACACAATAATCGAGTGTGAAATGACAACTCAATCACGGATTTATTATACACAATAAATAACATTTGACATTGATTTGAATTTCGAATTTGAAAAACACAATAATCGAGTGTGAAATGACAACTCAGTCACGGATTTATTATACACAATAAATGACATCTGACATTGATTTGAATTTCGAATCTGAAAAACACAATAATCGAGAGTGAAATGACAACTCAGTCACGGATTTATTATACACAATAAATTGCAACTAATATTGAATTTGAATTTCGAATCTCAAAGCCACAATAATCGAGTGTGAAATGACAACTCAGTCATGGATTTATTATACAGAATAAGTGATAACCCAATAATTTTTTATAAAAACATATGTGAGCTTTACATATCTACAACTCCTATCCACTTTCATTTCTCTAACTTCACAATGTCTCAAACACTTTTGAATTTCAATTCTCCTTCACCCAACTCCTCAGCTTGTTCATCAATAGACCTCGTCCTTTCACCTCTATCTTCTTAAAATTCCGAAAGCAATATGGACATCGATAAACAAATCAATGAAAAAATTGATGAGCTAAGAGAGATGTTGGTCCAAAAAATTGTTGGAAGTTCACGACAACGTCGAAGCGGACATACATAGAGAGAGATCGTGAAGGCGGGCATGCACGATTGTTCGAAGATTATTTCTCTTCGACGCCGACCTACAATGATTGGTTGTTTTGACAAAGATTCCGAATGAGCCGATACATATTTCTTTGTGTTGTCAATGCTTTGTCCCAATCTTTTCCATTTTTTCGCCAACTTCCGGATGCTACTGGTATGCTAGGCCTAAGCCCGTTGCAAAAATGCACCACCGCCATACGCATGCTAGCATATGAAGTGGGTGCCGATGTCGTTGATGATTATGTTCGCATTGGGGCGTCCACGACAAGATCTTGTTTAGCCCACTTTGTTGATGGAATTATACCTTGTTTGGGGACGAGTACTTACGCAGGCCAAATGCTATAGACATGCAACGCCTACTATACGTAGGAGAACAATGAGGTTGGCTTGGAATGATCGGTAGTATAGATTGCATGCACTGGAAATGGAAAATTGTCCAACTGCTTGGCAAGGTCAATATGCCAAGGTGATAAAAAGCCAATTGTCGTGCTAGAAGCTAACATGCATTTTTTGGAACTCCAGGTATGTGTAATGATATTAACGTTCTTGACCTTTCTCTTGTGTTTGAGGATGTGTATCATGGTCGAGCACCCACGGCAGATTTTGTTGTAAATGGTAATCATTACAATATGACGTATTACCTCGCCGATGACATTTATCTTGCATGAGCTGCATTTGTCCCGTCAATTCGGCACCCATTTGGTGCGAAAGATACATTGTTTTCCCAACGGCAAGAGTCATGCCGTAAAGATGTGGAGCGAGCTTTCGGTGTCTTGCAAGCTCGTTTTGCTATTATACATCATCATGCGCTTGCTTGGGACATTAATTTGATCGGAAAAATAATGAGGACATGCATCATTTTGCACAATATGATCGTTGAAGATGAACGTGATACCTATCAACTCTAATATGATTCATTCCAGTTCGATCAAGTTGTTGTTAATGAGTCAATCACCTCAGATCTTCCATTTGAAATGACCCAGTTTATACAAAATAGGAGTGCACACCGCGACACGAGTATGCATCACCGACTAAAAGCAGACTTAGTTGAACATATATGACAAAAATTTGGCAATTCCGGTGATAATCACTAAACATATGTAGTTTTATTTTTTTTATTAAGTTGTTCGTTGTTTGAATTACGTTTTTATGTTCTTGTATTTTTTGTTATGTTGGTTGTTATTTAAATTGTGTTTCTTTTTTTATTAAGTTGTTTGTTATTTGAAAATATTTGATATGTTGGTTGTTATTTAAATAACGCTTTTTATTAAGTTTTTTGTTATTTAAAATTTTATTTTAGTAATTTTTAAATATATTTAAATTTTAAAATTTGTGGCTAATGTTTATTTATAATAACATTAGTAATATTATTTAATAATAAAAGATATATAAATATACAATTCATTAATTTATTAAAATGTGAGTGAAAATAAGTGAAAAACTGAAATGGGGCTACTGAGTTGACGTGGCAGGAATCTTGCTGACGTGTCAGAAACAAAATTAGTAGCCCCGGGACTACCTGTTGCACATGGTCTAATAGAGTGAATGATGTGTAATTATCTTTTGAAAAATATTTTGTATGATAAAGCTTATAGATGTTTGATCAAAAGTTTAGTTATGTTTTGAGGATATTGTGTAACATGTTATAATATATGTTTGAAAAATTATATTTTTCGAATTCATGGAGATATAAGCGAATATTTTCACGTGTAAATGGTAAAGATAAACCAGTAAGTTATCTCGTTCCGATCTCAACCAAACTAAAAACCAGTTGAATACAATATAAACAAACTAAAAGGTCCGTTCCGAACTCACCGGATATGTAATCTGGGATGGGACGGAGACGCCAAACCAATCTCGTACCCAACCCTTATTGCCCTCATCATTGTTGTTATGTTTTTTTTTTTTTAAATATATACGAGCCTACCACATTAGTCAAACTTTTCTCATTTTGAAAGAAAGAATGAGATAGGGTACAAACACATACAACTATATTATAAAACATTTGAGTGCAATAAGGTTCACATTTCAGATCAGATATATATAACTTAATAATTTTATTGTACATGCTTGTCTCGTGGGATATTAAGAAGCCTCTAATTGTACTTTTCAAGGGAAGCCTTTATACGTTAGCCTTTATTCAATTGCTTATTACTCCAGCCCATTTAGTGTTCTTTATGGCCCATATCACTCATCCATACTAGTTACTTGTAATCTGGGTCCGGTTCCGGTCATGGTCCATAGTTATCTCCGGTCATCGGAAGTACATAATTGCATTCAAACCAAGTAATCGTCGGCTTGGAAGAGTGAATGTCGGTTAGGGTCGAGGGAACTAAATTTTCTTTATTTGGGTGTTCAGAGGGCAATGAATTTGTCATGGTAGTCTTGTTGCCCGTCAATGAGCCGGGAGGCCGAGGAGACAAAACCGAAGGATGGAGACACCGGAGTGTGCTTTGATCTCCAATTTCGTGCAATATTATAATGTTGCTTCAACAAGTATCATTTGGTCGTTAGATTCGAACGTAATTGGGGTGCGTCCCAGATTTCAATTTTTCTGAAACATTTGGATGAACCCTAATTAGGGTTGCGGGACGCACTCTCATTCCGCCCGAGTCATACTTGTGGTTCGTCTGAGAGTCTCACCCACAATGTGTATGTGTCTCGTTTTCTCGATCCGAATTCTTTGATCAGTTTCGGAGTTTTTTTCCTTACCAAATAACATCTCACAAAAAAAAACGCATGCATCACGACACGGTGATCCTAATATCAAAATAAGGACTAAGAAATCAACAAAGGCATGAATATCTCATATTGAAATATTTCTATGTCTATAGATTTAAAATAACAAATTTGGGTGATAAAAAAAATTGGAGAGAGAGTGAGAAAAGATGTCTAATATTCCAACCTTGAATATCAAGGACCGATTTTGTAATTAAATTATCATGATCCCGGGTCATATACTACACTTCTTGTTTTAAAGGGCACTTTCTTTAAATAAGCCCTAAAAAACGTCCTCAATTCAAATACTTAGAATTGTGCAAGCGAACATTCCTTAGGCATCTTCCACTTAAACCTTTGAAAATCCTTACAATAATCATAGATCATGTAATTCTTCCTAACCCAATTCATTTGCCCGAGTTGTTTTGGGTTCAACTTAAAGACAACCGGGTTCACCCACCAATTTGCCGGGTTATTCTTATTAGAACATTTCCAAATACTCTGAGGACCTTCCCAAAAACATGCTCTCGTTTGAAACCCTTGCAAATACGCCTTGAATGGTACTAAACTCCAATCCGTCTTAACCCTACCGCCATTCGTCGCCCATTGTTCAGCGTTCCACAAACTCGCGAAAACACGCATGGCTTGTGAATCCGGAAAGTTGATTTGTTTGTCATGGTAGTTTCTAAAGACTCGAATTGGTATGTCGTCAACAAGCCACCTATAAGAGCAAAAATAACATAAATTTGTTACCAAAGACGTACATATATCGTTTATGTAACATTATCTAAGTTTCGGTATCACTTACACAACCGAGTAAGGGTTCCAAAAGATTGTGTAGTTGTGATAGTCCGTAGTTGGATCGAACCAAAGATGAAATTGTTGTTCTCGATTCCCAACTCCTTGAGTGAATATGTTTGTGTGAATTGTATAGTATTTCCCCGCAACGTTACCTAAAAACTCGAAATCTATCTCGTCGTGCTTATTCCCAAACGATGATAGCTGCGGAATTCATTAATCTAATCAAAAATTTTCGAATACCATTTGATTTCAATCGGTTACAGATTATAGTTACTTCTTTAAACTAACTTACATAAAACGCAGTGACAGTACCGGCAGAATTTCCGGCAACCAACTTAATCCGCATCTGAATACTTCCATAGAGAAAACTCGCCTTTGATGTAATCCCCGACCCTAAATACCACAATCATAAATCCACCGATTTCATCTTAAAACCAATTCAACTTTATCACTATATTATCGATGTAAAATACATATCTCAACGACTTTTACCTCCGGATTTGTCTTGGGAAAGTTGAGTAGAATCCGGACCAAGAATCTTGCCCCGCTTACCGCCCCAGTAAAAGTATGTCGCCGTTGAAAGGTCCGCGTCAACGGAAACTAAACACATATTGAACGCAACGGAAACAAACAATGCCGCCATGATTAACGCTCGTCGTGAACCTCTAGATATCCCCATCTTCAAACCCGGAACTCGATGATCAATCGATATTACGTATATGTAGATCGAAGCTCATGGCTTGTGCCATATATATACCTCTCGAAGTTGTGATTGTGAAGATGAAGAAATATGGTCATGCAAGACACTTCTTTTTGTTTCGGTTGGCTTTGTAGTATTTCTTACCAACCATCTTTGTATTACTTAAATATTTTTTAGTCGGTATCTAGACCATAATTAAATTGAATATGCCATTATTAGTTGCAAGAGAGTCATGCTAAGATCTTACGTGCAAATTTTGTCTACTTTAATCTTACATTACAAGTTTACAACTTTGAATATTAAGGTCATCACATATCTATTGTCGGCTATACAGCTTCAAAATAAACAATATATATATATATATATATATATATATATATATATATATATATATATATATATATATATATATATATCATTTTTAAAGTAGTAAAGTGCAATGAACCAAGCTGGAACGTAACACGTTTTGGAGGGGGATCATCAAGAAAGGAAACTAGGAGGCACGTTGCCAATCCGATTCTTTGTTATATGAACTAGGGGGAGCAAAAAGATCCGATCTGACTAATCCGAAGATCCAATCCGAAAAAAACCGAAAATATTCGGCAATTGGTGATCCGAGTCCGATCCGATCCGGGCATATTTTTTGGATTATCGGATCGGATATAGATCGGGGTTTAGAGGAAAAGGTCGGATCGGATATATCCGGCTAGTCTAAGAATAAATGCCCGGATTGGATATTCGGACCGGATATTTGTCCGGATAAAACTGTCGGATATCCGGGTGCTCTCAGATCGGATTCGTCAGATCAAATTGGATATCCAGAAATGCTAACCTCTAAGAACACGTGAATAGAGTCGTTATACGAGACGGGTCACTCGGGCTTAACTCAGTTTCGCTAGTAAAAAAGTTAGGGTCAGTGTTTGTTATATGAACACGTAAATAGAGTCGTTACTACTTCCTTCCTTCAGGTGTGCAGCTTAGCTTGCCTTCATCACTTAAGTTGACACATTTGAAGCTGAGTACAAAATACTGAAATGATATAACATGAACAACCCGGACATACAAAGTGAAAACCTAAAAGCTTCTTCCTTTCTTATTGGCATAACTATGACATACAAATTAAATTAACTAGAACGACCATAACTAGAGAGCCTGGAAAATCTATTATTACAATGCAGGTTCCTTCAATTCCAACAAGTAATTATCTATATATTTCAAATGACATTGCTGTCACAGAACATCACTGAAGCTGCTACATTAGTTTGTAGAGGTAAATAAATCTTAAACCCTTATCTTAAACTCTGCTAATCAAGTTTCATCCTCTCTCTCTTGTAATGACATTATTTAAAGAAGCTGAATCCAAGACCCTACTCCCGGCACCCCTCTATACGTCAAGAACAAGTAGTAAAACCCGGGCGGGGCAAGATGACCGCCGTTCGGTGCTTCTGCTGTCACGGTCCACTGATTAGGTTGTCCCGGGATTACACCCAAGACAGCCAACTGCACCATCCTCTGGTCCATGGAGTATCCGTGTGTCGTGAATGGTGGCTTGTATAGAACCACTGTCATGTCAGCAGGTGTGACCCCCGGTTGGGTTAACCCGAAAAGAACAACGATCGGTTGTCCGTAACCTGCTCTCCTCGGAACTGCACCGAAATCGATTGCTGGCCTGTATTGGTTCAATGCCCCGTCTAAGTAAGGCGGCGAGAATTTCTCGACGCGTACTTCTGTCGGGAATTTGGCGCCGAATTGGTAGTTGGGATTGGTGTTACTACCAGCAACCAAGATTTTACCATCTACAAGCAGAGCTGAAGTTGAATGATACATACGAGCAATAATGGTTGCTCCCATTACTCTAAACCTCTGTCCAATTGGCTTATCCGGGCTATAAAGAACCGGAGTCAAATTCGGGTTATCCGCATCTGTCCACCCGGAAGAACCGGCTTGAGCACCGTTGATCATAAGTAGCTGTCCTGTTGGTAATAACAGCAAATCACCCATGATTCTTCTTGACGGCATTGTATCCATTTCCCATTGGGGATTAGGGTTCATAAACCTCAACCGACCACAAGAATCCAATGCTGGAAGGAAATTCTTGGTTGCTTCAGCCGGGCCGAATGCATTTGGATCTCCGCCACCACATACCAAAATCTCAATGTCCGGGTAGTCTCTTTGCCCCGGCATTAGCTTCAGGGGAAGCAGCGCCGCGCTACCTGACCCGGGATAGTTCCTTGCTCCACCAACAATATCCGGGTATGTTCGAACGATTACGTTCTTAACTGGATCTAGCAAGATGGATCTGGTATTGGCTAAAATGAAGAGGTTGCTGTCAGGTGCAAGATGAACAAAGGGATACAGATTGTTCTCGTATAAGTCAGTTGTTTCCCTCAGGAAAGGCAAATCAATTGCTCCTGGATTCGTCACACCATCATCAGGGACAAATTCGAAATTGAA